>OY776096.1:20734365-22115199 GCA_963675205.1 Catocala nupta | reverse complement strand
GCGTGCAGTACGTAGCATTTATAATTTAGGACCACGAGTTTCCCTGAAAGATCGATTTAAAGAAATAGGCATACTTACTGTTGCGTCGCAATATATATTTGCTAACATTATGTTTATTAAACATAATATTCACTTATATAATAAGAATAGTGATATCCATAACGTAAAACTAGAAATAAGCATAAGTTAGTAGGCCCATATCATCGTTTACATAAAGTTCACAATACATTTGCGGGACTCGGTATTCGTTTTTTTAATAAACTACCTATTAATATAATAAATTTACCATTACTTAAATTTAAAAGCGCCGTTAAAATACAACTTATTCAGTCAACGACTACTTAAATGACAAAAACTCATGGAACTAGTTGCTTGTTGCATACAGGAATTAAAGATCTGTATTACTTTTAAGTCAATTTAGTAATGTAGAGGTACCTCGTGATTATTTGTGAAGTTAACAAGTAACTTGTTTCTTAATTTGATTATTATTGAAGAATATAAATTGCACAACCGCATTTAGTCACGGACTGCCTTTGCATTGTCACAAAGTGTAAGTGTATGCGCCATCATGCCATCTTACTGCCTATTTTAGATTTATATTAAAACATATACCTTAGCCCAAATCATTTAATCTCTATAATATTATTAAGTTATTACTGTTTTTATCTTAAGTTTTTTTATAGTCTGTAGTATATGGCATAATGGCTGCAACACCTTGTTAATCTGAGTTGTAAAATACTAAAATTATATTTAATTGGCGATTTAAACGAGTGGCCGTGAGTTTCTTGCAGGTTTCTTCTCATAAGCTCAACCCTTTGCCTGAACCTAGCAACTAACCTAAATGTAGCTTCAGTAACTTAGTAAACTCACTAACCCATATATTTTGACGTTCATAAGTGTTACTTTGTGTCCTAAATGAATAAATGATTTTTGACTTTGACTTTGATGTCTCGGGTTCGATTCCCGAGTCGGGGCAAAACTGTTTCTGCGTACTTCTTCTTATGCATACTCCCCAATAATAGCGCACTATACTTGATGGTATATCATCCAGCGCATTATTATTTTGATATTATTATAAAGCCGAGGTTTCTGTCTATCTGTTCCCGTTGGGAAACAGGCGTGAAGTTTACACATATAATATGTATTATTGTAAATATACTCGTGGATGTATTTTATAGTATGAAATATAGATAATGTGCCCATAAATCGTTATTTCTAGTGAATCTTATTACTGTTTCATATTTTTAAAGGTTTTATTATTTTTGATATATTGGAATTAAAATTTTGTTTTTATATATAAAATCCTTAACTATCAGTCTAAAGAGACACTCTTCATAAATCTGTGACGTACAGCCGAGGTACATACGATGTCAAATGTCCGCGACAGATTGTCGCCACTTCCAAATAGAGGAAGGGTAAAAGGGTAGGGTGCGCACATTTTAATTAATGAAGATCATATAATTGTAGACTTTACTGTAAGAGTGCTTAAATTATAACTTACAAAATATATATTAGAAAAGCTTTCGACAACGTTAGCAAAAAATAATATAATCACTATCTTAGATTTATGAGTATATAAATCAGTCGACTGCTCTTCAATCAATAATTTCATTGAGTTTTGTGTACTATTGTGCCTGCAGTTGTTTATTCGTGATTGTGTACTGTGCCATTTTATAAGTGAAGTCATTTATTGAAGCAAGTGTGAGTATTATATTTTTATGTGTAATTTTATTTATAACTTTACTATATGCTTGGTTGGGTGCATTAGGCGGTTTCAATCCAAATTTTTAGTTAGTAGCTACACGGATGACGCATTCGTTTTGAGTGATCACCCTGCTACTACATCGCACCAGTGTTGTGGGTTCGATTCCCAGCGGGAAAAATCTGTTCTTTGTGAAAAAAGTGTTTTTTACGTCTATTGTTTCAATACGTCTATGCCTTTGATTGATTGACATTTACTTCTCGTCACAAATATTTCGGTTCGACTCGGATATTTGAGTTTTATCCTGTTGTTTGTTACTTGTAATCATAATGGGTACACAGATGAAACGCGGTTGGAATCACAGCTCTACGTTATGTACCTAAGCTTGTTTGAAACACAAAAAACAAGCCACTCATCGATTTTTCGAAACATTTGTTGTATATAAAGTTATTTAGATATTGAGTTTTTAGTTTTCAAGAGAAAACTGTGCCATGTATGTATAAAAGATATAAACAGAATTCAGATGATTATTCAAATAATTGTTTTTTTTCTTTTTAGGGCAAGTTTCGTAAATCCATTTGAGTCCGATGTAGAGTCGCATTCCAACGACCTCTCTAGTTCTACATCCCAAAAACCAAAGACTAAGAAGGCAAAGCCAATAAGCAAGACCGAGCCTAAAAAGCCGAAGAGAACTGCGGCTATCTCAACTGCCCCAAAGGATATTTTTGTAAGCGACTCGGACTCAGAGACGGATACTCTGTCGAAGCGGTCGAAAACAACCAAACGTAATCTTCAGTAAGTTCAAAAACCCTGATTTAATTTTTTTACTTGCTGTGCTCACAGCTCCACTCGCGTTAGTATTGCTTACTGCTCCGCTGCAGTAAGCCCTAGCATGATGTTATATAGCCTAAAACCTTCCTCAATACACTTATTGAGCTATAATGTATTTCTGTAATCGGACAGGTAGATCCTAAGAATAGCACGTTCAAACAAACAAACACTTCAGATTTGTTATATGAAGTTAAGTATAGATAAACTTATGTTAATAATTATACTTCGACTGTTCGCTTTTCAAATTAACATATAGAAATCTGGTTTAATATGTATACAAATAAGTATCTAAGTGTGTTAATTCATTGTCTGATACCCAAGATCAATCAATGATATGGTAGAATGTTATTGTTCAATGTTATTTTATAACAATGTTACAGGATGACGAGGAAGACCTTCAACCGCTGAAGGCATCTACTCTGCATTCGTCCCTGTCTAGAAGAACAGCAAGTGGAAACTCATACCAGCAGGACCCAGCGCGCAACGGTGATTATTATGTCGAGCTTCGTATTTATAACCAAAGAGACGCTGAACGCCTAGGGAAAGATCGATGGAAGCAAACACTTCCCTCCTTCCCTCTGTTTATACGGACTCGCCAACTTGGAAGGCTGTTGGTAATCTTGTATCTGCAGCCAAAGTAGAATTTAGAGGTATACAGCCTATTTTATACCCGAATACCAAACATGCTTAATGCATTTATATATTATTTTTAGGACTTATATTCTTAGCTTTAATTATTTTGCTTTGTAGTTCTATTTACAGGAAGCTCAATGCAAAGATAACTCGATACCAAGATAACTTGATAATAAGATAACTCGATGCAAAGATAAACTCGATATTAAGATAACTCGATACAAAGATAAACTCGATACCAAGATAACTCGACACAAAGATAAACTCGATAACAAGATAACTCGATACAAACATAAATTCGGTGCAAAGATAAAGTCTGTACTATAAACTGAATTTAAAGATAATCTCGATACTAATATTACTCGACACAAAGATAAACTCGATACTGATATTTATAAAAGCGCGATCCTAAAAACAATATTAAGTAAATTCGATTTAAATACGTATTTAACATTAGAACTTTACTGTATAATACGAGTCCCGGATTGCTTACACAATATATTGCTTACGGAAAAATAAGATTTAGATTTACATTTAATAAAATTTATTTCCAATCATGTTCTTTTGTGAAGTTTGTAATATATCAGTGCCAAAATATACTGCACATAAGAAAACTAATGTACACAAATCGAATTGCCTCTTGCAGACGAATTTTGATAACGTTCGTATAATAGCCACAGCTTTTAGAAATCGAATAATCACTTATAGAGTGAATCCATACGAGGCTAACAATACGCCTGCAATATTTTTGACGCCAATTTCAGAAAAGGTCTGTTATCTTATTGAAGAATTATTAAAAATACATAAATCCATTAAAGTGAATTTTGAATTGTTTGTGTGGTATATATTGCCAAAAAATTATGCAAAGTCTTTAAAATTATTTAACACGAAGTATATTACAGCATTGCAAAACACAAATATCTCAAACCTATATCAATTATTTTGTGATAAACTTATTTGTAAATGTACTGAATTTCAACTCTCTGAGTCAGGCTGGACAATTGAGTCGCTCAGTCATTTGGAAATTAATGTCGTAAAATATAACCCTTTGCAAGGTGGTTCTTATTTACAATTGCCTCAACGTATTACCAATACTAAATCATGTTTAAATATAAAAAATGATGATCAACATTGTTTTCTTTGGTGTATAATAGCTGATATATTTCCGTCAAAGATTAATCCAAACAGAACTTCTTCATATCCGCATTATTCTGACGTTCTGGATATTTCTTAAATGAATTTTCCTCCTAGTTTCAAGGATATTAAGCGCTTTGAAATAAATAATCCTGATATCAGTATTAATATTTATGGTTTGGATACTAATGATACAGTTACAGGTCCCTTGTATAAAACAACATCACGTCTTTTATACCACATTAATATGCTTTATATAACCAAAAACGGGAAAAGCCATTTTTGTTTAATAAAAAGTTTTGAGAAACTTGTGCATAAACAACTAACCAAACACAAAAGTAGAATATTTTTATGTGATGAATGTTTTATTTATTTTGACACTGAAGTCGGGAATACAAACCATTTTACCTGAGACAGGAAGTACATTAAGGTTTTTGAATTATGAGAGAACACAAACTGTTCCAATAGTGATATATGGTGATTTGGAAAGTTTATTGCGTGAATATTCTGACAAAAATAAATCCAAATTTGTTCATGTACGTATCAACCCATACAATTATATTATAACAAGAAGCTCAATATTTATTTATTTATTTATTTATTCTTAGGAACTCCAACAAAGGATACACAGTACATGCAATCATTACAAAAATTTGTTCGATAATTTGTGCTCCTTCAATTACAGGAGAACACGTCGTGAGTACAACATCTTTTCAAAAAATTTACAAGAAATGTTTTTTATAAGAATCTAAACAGTTTTGTAAATTGATACGAATACAGATACAAATTCAACAAAATACAGTTAAATTAAAAGTAAACCCTAATAAAAAAAAACATCCTAGAAGTTTAACAAAAATACATTCTAAATAAAAACAGAAAATAAGGCAAAATATAGAAAATAGGAACTATAAACATTTGTCTAAGAACTAATCCTTAACTGATCATACAGTTTCTTTTTGAATTTCTCCAATCCATTGCCGAAAACGTCTATATCTGCCGAAATACCTGATACACGATTATAAGTCGATGTGAGTCTGGCAATTGGAGCGTGTTTACCCAGATTGGTGCGATGTCTAGGGGCTACGAGTAGATTGCGACGATTGCGAGGAGGTCTTGAGGGAACATTGATGTTGATCTTTGCTAGTAGGTCCGGGCAATCTATAAAGTTATTTAATAATTTGTATAGAAATATTAGATCTGCAATAGTTCGGCGAGATTCGAGTGAGATCATATTGAAGTGGCGGAGTCTATCATTATATGAATTAACGGACCATGATATTCTAGTTTTAAATGCTAGATTACGTAGCAGTGTCTTTTGTATTCTTTCTAATCTATTTATATGTGTCTGGTAAGATGGGTTCCACACCGTACTACAATACTCTAGCTTGCTGCGTACTAAACTATTGTATAGCAGGACTGTAGTTGATGGCATTTTAAATTCTTTAGAATTCCTTAATATAAATCCAAGAGACCTATTAGCTGTGGAGAGTATATTATCCATGTGTATAATGAAGCGTAGATCAGTGTCTATGTGGACTCCAAGATCACTAATGGCGGTGACTTCGGTGAGATTAACGCCTTTTATATTGTAGACTGAGGCGATTTTATTTTTCTTGCGCGTGAGTTTAATGTGATTGCATTTGGCACAGTTAAGGTACATTTTATTTCTATCACACCATGTACTCAATCTATCAATGTCTGACTGGAGTGCCTGCACGTCGGACTCATTGCGTATTATGCGACAAAGCTTCAGGTCGTCAGCAAAAAGAAAATGATTTGAGTTTATGGTGATATCTGATATATCGTTGATAAACAAATTAAAAAATAAAGGTCCCAAAATGGAGCCTTGAGGTACACCCGACGTTGCGAAAAACACCGACGATTCCGCTCCATCAACTACAACAGAAGACTGTCTTGTGTCTAGATATGACTTACACCAATTAAGAGTATTCTGAGTGATTCCAAAAGAATGCAATTTTCGTAAAAGTATCTCATGGCTCACTTTGCATGTGAAGTCAGTATATATGGCATCGACCTGTAAGCCATGGTCGACGACAGCTGATATATGAGATATAAAATTTACAAGGTTAGTGTTGGTGGATTTTTTAGCAACGAAACCATGTTGGTTAGCAGACAAGCAGTTCTTGACATGATTGTAAAATATTTTGTACACTAGAGACTCAAAGACCTTAGAAAGAGTAGACAGAATTGATATTGGTCGGTAATTAGATACGATATCACGCTTACCTTTTTTGTATATAGGTACAATTCTCGCTTGTTTCCATTTAGTTGGGAAAACTCCTGTGGAGAGGGACACGTTATATATAATTGTTAGTGGTGTAGATATTGGCTTAGCGCAACGATACCAGAATATGGGAGGTATATTATCTGGTCCGGAGCCTTTCGATGAATCGAGAGTGTTGAGTTTTCGTTCTATAGCTGTCTGTGATATCAAGCTGGTACTAAGTTCAGACATGGCAAGTGTCCCTGTGCTGGGTAACAACGCATCACCGTCAGAGCATATTGGGTCGAAAACAGAAGCAAATTGTTCGGCAAACAGATCAGATATATCTTTTGAGTTTTCAGCCACTTTGTTACCTAGAGTCATGCATGTAGGGTAGGAGGAACTTGACTTGCGCAGGTTTTTTATGTGTGTCCAGAAGGATTTAGGATTTTTTTTAATAGATTCTTCTATATTACCAATGTATTTGGTATAGCAATTCTTCATCAATAAACTACACTCCTTTCTTAAATAATTAAATTCGATAACGTCTAGTGGGTTATTATATTTTTTAATTTTTTTATGGACCATATATTTGCGTTTTAATATAAATTTCAGTTGTTTGGAGTACCAGGGTGGATATTTGTTTGAGTGCGATGATGTTAGAGGCACATATATTTCTATAATATCACGTATAACCGAGTAAAAATCGTCTACCATGGAGTCCACGTCAGAGTTTTGACCAAATGTTTCCGACCAGTTAATACAATTGAGTTCAGTAATGATATTGTCATAATTCGCTTTGTAAAAGTTGAGCTTTAGTTGTGGTTTGAGTTTAGGTTTGTATTTTACAGGTATCAATGGCTCAAATTCAATTGCTGGATGATATTTATCTATGCTTCTTATAGGGTTACGACAATCTCTAACTATTATTTGGTCTATGTTGGAAAGTACGAGGTCGAGTATTTTGTCATGACAATTTTTTATCCAATTGAACTGACTCAAGTTATGAAAAGCAACAAAATCCGCAAACAGATCTTTATTGTAGCTAGAATTCGAAGTAGGTAATAACTCGCAAGCCTCATTACTATTTGTTACTGACCAATCTATGGAACTTAGGTTGAAGTCTCCTACGATTAGTGTAGAACTATTGGAATTTGTACCTAATACGTTATTGCAGTTGTCAAGGAATTCTTCAAAGACATTGCTACTTAATGGCGGAGGTAAATACACGACACATAGCTTAATGCAATTATGTTTAGTCTTACCTGTTTGAGGTTCTATGGTAACCCACAGATCTTCGCAGTTACTCTCCCAATCTTGCCTGCGACTTGAATTATACCTACTTGAGACTGCTATTAAGACACCTCCTCCTCTATTTTTATGATTACTTAGACTTGAGGTCTCACGATCACGTCTATATACAACGTAACTGTCACCAAAAAGTTCAGAGTCAAAAACATTGGACGTGAACCAGGTTTCCGTAAAAACATAGACGTCATAATCCCTATTAAGAATATTATTTCGCACGTCTACGAGATTAGTTCTAAGACCTCTAGTATTTTGGTAATAACATTTGATCGAATTGAATTTGACTACTGTGAATACAACAGATCACGCAATGATTACAACGAAGACCTATGATAATGTCTTCAGTTTGTCTATACTATTAATAACAATGGTATCGGATGTCTCATCTTTCTTCATGAAGATTTTTCCATGACGAACCCATGTAAATTTATATCCTAATTCCTTAGCCCGAAAGCGCGCTGCTGCATGGATGGCTTTATTTTCTGGTGACAAATGCTCAACGACATATATCGGTGTTGGCTTGTCCTTAGCTATGCCCAGATGACTCGTACAAAGTTTATCCTTTTTGTTACTTTTGTTATGGTTGATTGCTGCAGCGAGGAATGTATCACGCAGCCGGGGGCTATTGAATTTAACTAGTATAGACCTTGATCGGTTACTTTGTTTGTCCAGTTTCGCAATCCGCGTGCAATGTTGAATGTCATTTTCCTTCAGGTTACATTTTATTACTTTGCCGAGATGAGCTACGGTAGAAAGTAAATTTTCAGACTTGTGCTCAGGGACGCATTGCAGTTCGATGTTGCTGGACCTTGCTTGCTGTTCAAGTCTATTCATTCGGTCTGTGATATGTTTTAAGGAATTTTGTAAGGATAAATTCTCATGTTCCAGATGTTTAATTCTATCAGCCTTCTCTTCGAGCGTCGATTTTATTTCCTCAAACTTATCGTTAAAAAAGGATAAGGATTCTTGGAAGCTGGTTACCAACCCATTTATCTTATTCAGTTGTTCCGTAACCATATCATTTATTGTACCCGATATAACGTGTTCCATTTCTTCTCGAATCAACTGGCGCAGCGAGTCATTGGTGATGTTTGTCAAGACAGCATCGCATTTCTCCTCTGAGTAATTTAGTGTATATAATATATGTAACATACACGAATAAGTAAGCTCATTAATCAATTTCCATTTCTTTTTATATTACCTCTTAAAATATTGTTACACAATGGCCCCAAGGTAAAGTTGTTACTTTATCATTCATCACTTGACGCTTATCATCATTCTTTGATAAAACTATTTTATTTATCTTTTGAGTAAAGATTATATGATCTTTAGATTTAATAACACACATATTATCTCATAGGGTTTCGTTTTGCATTAAAACTTTTTTGTATTTTTGTATGTTTAGTTTTTTGGTAATACATTTTTAGCACCTTTAGCTTTTTTTAATGTTGATTTTTTTGTACTTATACAGTATGATTTAGCTCCTAAGCCGCCAAATTTCGATATAATTTCACCGCCCATTTCATCTTTGAAGTAACCAGGTATCTTAGCATTCGCAGTGGGCATACAATATTTGTTATTATTTTCAAAATTACTGGTATCGAACTATTTTAAATTTAATTTCAAGTCTTTGTAAAAATCTTTAGTGTGTATTAAATATAAAAGACTATCAGTGTCTGTGTAGCAAAGTTTTAACTTATTTTCATAATGTTTTTTCATGATTGAATAGTGGAATCTACACAAATGAGATTTCGCTATTTCTAAAATACTAAAGCCTATGTATTGTATGGGTTTTGTACTACCCTGTTTAAATGTATTTTAATTTTATGTTTAATAAAACTTTGTGTATAATATTATAGCAAGATATGTGTATTGTAATAAATAAAAGTGTTTATTTAATTATAACAAATATGTAAAAAATTAAGGATATATTTATATGAAATAAAACACAAACATAAAAATAATAGTTGTTTATTCTTTTTTTAATACAATCCTTTATTTTAAGAATAATAAAAACAATAATATACATATATTTGAAATTACACATTTACAATTGAGAATAATAGAAGCAGTATAATCATTTATTGATCAGTTATTTAACATTATCACTTACAATAGCAATTAAGTATTACATGTTGGATTTGTTTAATTGTTTCACTATTTTATTCACTAAAAAATCAGTTTCATTCATAATATCGTCATAGTCACTAGTCACTCAATACTATACATTCACACTCGCATTATTAGGCTCAATGCTAACGTTATCCATATTACGTCCATCTAAATCATGAATAATGATTTTTATGAGGTGACGAACACGCCCTGGCTCCTTACGTATGATAAAAGATTTATTGTTCAGAGTTTTAGGTTTATTTTTTCGCTTTTTCAACGTTTGTTCTGCAGCTTTTTGCTGTTGATACTCCTCATGTGATGTTGCCACTACTTCAGTATTAACATAAAATAAATGTGTATGTTCAAGGCAAAACGATACCCTAAACACAGGTCCAGTAGACGTTCGTTTGGAAATTGAATGTTCAGAGCCAATACCAGATAACACTACTGCATATTGTTTTTTATTCATTTGTTGTAAATATCTGTTAGTTTACTTAGATGGAAAGAAATTAATAATTTTAATACAACTAAATAAATATGAAATATGTGTCACAGTATTACAAATCGAGTGGATAAAAATTAAGAATGAACATCCCTAACCGACATATGTGCGTCTAAATTGTCAAAAATGGCGGCATCTTCGACGTTCTTTGTTCTGATTCTTTTAAAATTAAATAAGGAAGAATGTCCGTTTGACACGTAAAGCGGTAATAAGTATATTAAAATATAATAATATATTTTATCTAAATTAAATGCTTGTTAGTCTTGGGGCAAATAATAACAATCTCCTTTATAAAACATATTTTCTTTGAGTCATCAGTTAGTAAATTAATTGAAATTAAACTACTATATACGGATTATATCGCGTTGTTTATTTGACACTCTATTACTCTCTATTACATAATTAAGAAACTGTTACATACTACTACTATTACTTTACTAATTTTGAAGCTAATTAAATTATTAAACTATTATAACTATTTTGATTTAATTTTACACTTTCCCCGACGTTCGGTTACTTTTCAGCAGCCATGGTCACGGGGAGACCTATCTTTGGTTTTGTTCAATATTTTGTTTGTAGGGTCTGTTTTAACCGGTTTATATGTTGTTTCATCCGAAAGTAAATTTTCAATTTTATGTTTATAATCTGACGTATCCATTATGACCATAGCGTTTCCTTCATCTGCACGGAGTACTGTAATATCTGGCCTCGCCCGCAAGTTCTTCAGTGCGACGAATTCATCTTTGGGAAGATTCGGTCTGGGCACTTTACTTCGACGCAAGACCGATGAAATGTCCTGACGTATTGCCTCCAAATCTTCCTTTCTTATGTTATTCTTGACTAGGCAGTCCTTGACGTTGCAAATAATGGCCTCGTACGATATCCTAGCCGGTGTTATAGCTTAATTTAAACATCTACTCAATACTTTTTCGGTTGTTTTGTCTAAAGTTTGTTTTGACAGATTAATTCATTTTACTTCGTGAACCTTGTTTTGTATAGTCGTGTGACAATTTTTGTCTGTTTGGAGTTTTAATTTATTATTGTTTTATTAATCTGCCCAGGATTTCGTTTTCGTTAGAAATCGGTGCCTCTGTTACTATCTTGTGGCACTTGCCCATATATTGCCGGCGCCATCTTTGGAATTGTATTGCGCTGTCGTGCTCGGACGCCGGTGAGTGAAGACAAATTTTTAATTTAAATTAAATATCTGTTGAAATCGGAATAAGACGCTGGGTCAACCACCGAGGTTTGAACCGTCGACCACCTAAGCGCTTCGCCGGTCTCACCTGTTTACGTCGCTGCGCCACCGATACATAAGCGACAGCGCGTTAAATAGGCCACTACAATTAACAACTTCTATACTGAGAAATACTCTACGGATTACTAAGTCACGTGTATTATCTGCTATGCTAATAAATTAATTACGCAGCGAACACCAAAATCTCAATTCTCTTCTACTCCGGATATTTCGGATACCACAACTGGAGAAAATGTGATTCAAAGAAAACGTAAACAACCGGAGTCTGAGATTACCGAGGCTATTCAGGCACTATCTATGGATCTTAATAAAAAAATTTAGGTAGCTGATCTCGCCGCAGTCTCTCAAGTAACAATTGATATTAAAAACGAATTAAATATCCTGCGATTGGATCATAACAATCTGGATAATCGGGTGAATAAGCTTAAATCTAAGCAGCATGACCTTTTGGGGGACATAACATCTATCCAAAAATCTGTTGAATACACAATGGATCAACAAGAAGTCCTTAAGAACAAAATTGATTCTTACTGCACTAGTAACACCAGCGCGGATACCATGCAAAACATTATATTATGCAGCTTGGAGGCCAAAGTTGATTCCATGGAAGAACAAGCCAGGCAGTGTAACTTAGAACTGTGCAATGTCCCCGAAAAACGGAATGAAAATCTATTAAATCTCATGGATACTACCTGCACCCAAATCAAATTTCCTTTGACTCAAAGAGATATTTTGGCTATTCACAGAGTGCCCCATGCTCACAAAGATAATAAAATGCCGAAGAATATAATTGTCAAATTAAGTTCGCGTATCCTAAGGGACAATCTATTGAGCTCTTTTTGGCTGGAAAAAGGATTGAATTCAAATCGGCTGGGATTTTCCGGTACCCTCCAACCAATATTTATGCATGAACATCTCACATTAAAAAAGAAGCATTTGTTTCGGCAAGCACGGGATGCGGTCAAAAAGAATAATTACAAGTACATCTGGGTCAAGCACTCTACCATCCTTGTGCGAGAGATTGATTCTGAACCTGCGATCGCGATACGTTCGATTCGGGATATCGATAAAATTTGCCCTAATACTCGTCAAACCAAGTAATAACTTAATGGTATATATATTTAATAAGAATTGTTACTCTATGCAAATAATAAATAGTGTTATGTACTTGTATATTTGGCAAGCTTGGCCAATTACGAATATTAGTTTATTTATCTGTTTTAATCACACACTGATTACTAGTGATAGTTTTTATTGTGTGCATAAAAACAAAGTTGTATCCTTTGATATTAAAAATTATTAAGTCATTTTACACATTTATATTTAAAGCTTTAAGATTTTTTATAGTCTGGGCTATTCTCACGTTTCACCAGTACAACACAGAATTATTAATAATTACTATACAAATATCACTCGTATACTGTGATTGGCGTGAATATGGATAGTTTAACAGTTTATTACCAGAATTGTAGGGGATTACGTACGAAACTTAATATATTACACATGAATATATTATTCAATTGCTACGATATCACTGTTCTTACTGAGACTTGGCTTACCACTCAAATATTTGATAGTGAATTTATTGATGAATGCTATGTGGTATATCGATGCGACCGCGACCACGTAGCCACGCGTAAAAAGGACGGAAGTGGAGTTCTCATAGCAGTTCTAAAACACCTGCGCTCGCAGACTGTTCCTCTAAATTTTCCATACCATACAAGTATTGAAAATGTTTTTGTACAGCTGCCATATGATGGAAGGCACCCTGCCTTATTAATTTGTGCCGTGTACATTCCACCGGATTGCCCAGAGGGAGTATATGTATCGCACTTTGATGCCCTTCATCTTCTAATGGACACACTAACCTTCGGTAATATTGTATTATTAGGGGACTATAACCTGCCTGACATAGATTGGATTCCCACAACAACAACTACTTCCTCAAACTACTAATTCCTCCAACGCTCTATGCTTTCAGCCTTCAAAGTCTACTCACAGGAACTTGAATAATTTCTTTTCTATACTTGATGCTTCCCAATTTAATTTCATAAAAAATCCCTATAACCGAATGCTGGACTTAATTATAAGTAATACAGCTTGCTCCATTCATGTTCCGCCGAATCTTTTAGTACCTATTGATCAAATACATCCACCTTTTTATGCCATTTTTCAACACAAATGCGTAGTTAAAACCGTTAAGTATGCTGGAGTAGTTAGATATAACTTTTATAAAGCAAACTATGAAAATATGATTAATGAAGAACTAAGCAGGGTTGAATGGGATAGTATCTTTTCTGGACTACCGGCCGACGAATGCGTAACAGTTTTTATGACACTTTATTTAATTCCATAAAAACACACGCTCCTAAATGCAAATTAAAAACATCAACATTTCCGATATGGTTCTCCAGTTCAATTATTCGTATTTTTAAAAATAAAAATAAGTGGAAAAATTACAATAATATTTCTGATTACGAGCAATTTTCTTTCTAACGCCGTAGATTTATCATAGAGTGTAAGACTAATCACGCACGCTATATTAGTTCCGTTGAACAAAATATCAAAAAGAATACTAAACATTTATTTAGATACATCTCGAACCGGAAAGGTAACGTTGGCGTGCCATCGATCATGTCTTACAAAAACTAGAAGTCTAGTGACCCAGTTCATATATCCAATATGTTCATGGATTTCTTTCTCATTCGGTATATGAACTTTCCACTCTTACTTGTAATTATAGCGAGGAATGGTCGTCACCGAAAGAAAGCTCAGACAAATGCACACTTATCGATACTTTAACATTTACACCCGCCCAATTTCTAAGATCTCTGAAAGCTCTAGATCCTTCAAAAGGTCCGTGACCGGATGGTTGGCCCCCGTATTTCTTAAAACGGACAGCTGATAGCCTTTCTATCCCATTACATATTATATACAATAGCTTTCCCTGAACTATGGAAAACAGCAAATGTAACACCAGTTCATAAATCAGGTACAACACAGGATGTGGAAAATTACCGCCCTATCTCTATCTTGTCCGCCCTGTTGAAGCTTTTCGAGAGGCTTGTACATGATGCCATACACTTGACTATTTATAATTTAATCATAGATCAACAACACGGTTTTGTTAATAGAAAATCAACTACAACTAATTTAATAATATTTGTAGATTATCTTATCAAAAATATGGATCAGCAAACACAAGTAGATACCGTGTACACAGACTTTTAAAAGGCATTCGACAAGGTGGATCATGAATTACTGCTACGCAAAATTGCGTTCGACGGAATAAGAAGTAATCTGCTCCGCTGGTTCGCCTCCTACATTACAAATAGAAATCAAAACGTTGTCATCAAGGGATTCCACTCTGCAGCTGTAACTGTTACGTCAGGCGTGCCTCAAGGCTCAATAATAGGGCCCCTTTTGTTTATTTTATTCATTCATAACATAGCAACCTGTTTTACATTAACTCATTTCATTCAATTCAATACATTTAACATTTTTACTAAACGCGGATGACTTAAAATTATACAAAACTATTAAAACACCTATGGATTGTTGTCTACTTCAAGAGGATTTAGAACGGCTTTCCAAGTACTGCATTGATAATAAAATTCAATTAAGTACCTCGAAGTGTGTCTGTATTTCATTGACAAAAAACTAAATGTTATTCCAAATAAATATCACATAAATAATATCGCTCCATCAAAATCTTCTCTCGTACGGGACCTTGGAGTTTTGCTCGACGATAAACTTCATCTAGATGAACACATTGAGACAATAAGTAATAACGCTTATCGCATGTACGGGTTCGTCATGACGATCTACACTTGAATTTAGGAATGCGAGTACATATATTCAACTATACAAATCCTTGATCAGATCTCAACTGGAATAATTATGCCGTAGCAGTGTGAAACCCACTTTATAACATATACGTTCACAAAATAGAGATGGTTCAACGCAAGTTCTTAAAATCTATGCACTATAGATGTAGCCATAGTAACGCAACTTACGAGGATCTACTTGAAAACTATTGTACGGGCAAATCACCCGTACATCGCAGTGTCAGCATTATGCGACACCTGCCATTTGTTTTCTTTATACATAATTATATATAGTTAATTAGTACCTAACAAGCATCGTACTCGATCGGTTGACCTAACAAGTGTGTCATTGACCGTAACACATATCATATAGCAATAATATAGTATTAGATAATATTATATTTTAACATTACTTTGGTAGAGATAATAAAAGTTATAACAAGTTAACTTATCTCTATCATTTCATCATCCTTCGTGTATGGACCATTTATCATATTTGTCCGTACAACTATGTCATGAGTTTGAAGTCCAGACGATTATTCTTGGAAATTATGCTTCTCTATGATATTTGTAATAATCGATATAACTGCACTAATTTAATTAGTCATTAAAATTACATTGTTCCTAGAACTGTTATAAGGCGAAAGATACGCGCATGTCCGTTGTTCGCTTTACAATCTTGTGAAACAAACACCGGCGTTCGCGCACCTTTGCGACGCATGTGTCAAGATTTTAATGCTAATTTCACAGACCTAGACTTATTTGCCATGCGGGCAAATGCACTTCGATGTATGTTAACTGAATGTATTAAACAGATAAAAGAATAGCAGTTCTTGGTTTATACAGTGACTATTTACCAGGTATTCAAAAAAAAATATATTTTAACTTTAATGTTTATGTAATAACAACTTTATTGCAGAAATTGCCATAACATCAAATATATTCTGTGGATTACGCTGTGAGTGCACATTTAACCATAGTTAATTCATTGTAATTATCCTTAGTGTGTAACTGTTTGTAAATCCCTAATAAAATAAATAAATAAAAAAAAGATTGTTTGTATCTCCACCGATATAAAAAATGGCGGGAGCCATGAAAGCCTCAAACGGCCCAAATATTGTAATCCAGTCGGAAATTACATTTTAGGCTGTTTGGGCTGGAAACCTTAGGTTCATGGGATCCGAGCGCTTGTATCTTGTACAAAGAGGTCCCAAAACGCCTGATCATCGTTTCGCGTGATAAGAAGAATGGCCTTTTCCTAGTCCAAAGAATCAGCATTGCCCTTCAAATTGGCAATGCCGCCAGTCTTCTCGGCACGTTACCGGTTGACAGCGATGCTGACGAATTCTACAAAGCCTAAACCATTTTGGTAAATATTAATTATTTTATTATTACTTTTTTCGTTCATTCGTTTGTAAATATGTATGACATTAATTGGTACAAGAATATTATTGTCATTGAATACTTCTGTTACGATTGTTTCGTTTTTGTTGCTCGAGTTGGATATTTTATCTCCTTATCTTCATCTTTTGGTTTTAAGAGGCACTGCCTTATAATGTTACTGCAAGGTGTTTCTACCAGAAGCCAGAAGGGAATAGCAGCTATAAATGTTATTATCAGGATCCTGACGCTGAAAAGGACCTGTGAGCGAACAAAATATATATATACACGGATAAATTTTGAAACTTTTAAGAATCACATTAATAAAGCGGTTTAGATACTAGCTTAGAGATCTTCAAATACAATACAAAGCGTTCTTCTTTGCCCAAATTCAATAAAATATTGTCATCAAAATTGAATTTACTGTTATTAAAACACAAGATTCGCATATTAGTTTGCTAGACGATGCTGCTGGTATAATACTTCTCAGCTGCATTTCTTTTTCAGTTTTAGCTCCCAAGTTCGTTGGTGACGACAGCATTAGGGCTTTTAGTGACTTGAGATACAGCAGCCTTCCGGTTGCTACACGCAATTGTTTTTCAGTTTAAAATAAGAATCCAGCAATTGACAGATTAAAAGTCAACATTTCGTACCATTGTAAAGTAACCATGTTCTGTAGTCTGGGTCAGAGAAGCTATGTAGCTCCTAATCAGCACCGTGTGCAGCAGGTATGCAGTGTATGTCAGCCGACTGGGTATAGTCCACCCACGCCATTCAAGAATGGAACGGTACAGATCTACGAATAGGACAAATAAATTTATCAATAACGTTTTTACATAAGAAGTAATATACTCTTACGAGGATATATATATTAGTATATTGTGAACTTTCACACATTCATAAACTATTGATGAAATCACCTTCAATTTTAAACATAGACGCTATTATGATTATTCCCATGGATATTGTGAATATAGGTTTGGCGAAGGCAGCGTAGAGCATTCTGATATATACAGATGACCTCGGCGCGTCAGAGTAGAAAACACCTCCGCTGTAGCAGCACAACGCAGCCACGGGGAAGAAAAACCAACACAGGAGACGAAAAGCGAATGTCTGAAATGTTTGTCATAGAATATTAACAATGCCTATATTGAGATTCACTGAGTTAAACAACTTTAAGATATAATAATAATGTCCTCCAGACCGAATTACGGTCACGGCGGCCAATCTTAACGGAGACTGGCCATCTGCGCAGGAGATATTATAGTGTGTACAATGCGCAAACACAAGTGCACTCTCTGTTCCCTAACTCTCATGATCCGATGGGACGGTAATCCGACACGACCGGAGAGAGATCAGGCGCAGGACCAATGGCTTTACGTGCTTTCCAAAGTACGGTGGTGTCTTGCACCGCCAACTTCCTAACTCCGGGCCTGAGATTTATTAACAGGAAAACTCAATAACTTTTTGTAGGCCCGACCCGGGATTCGAACCCGACACCTCATGCACAGCAGTCACATTCACTACCGCTACGCCATGGAGGCAGTCACTTTAACTAAACTAAACCTACACTTTAACTTTAAGATATAAGCTCTAAGCGAATATACCCAGGGTGTCGAAAGTCTGTGTCGTAGATCTGATACAAATGTACAGTGCAATGCAACGCGCTAAGCGTATTTATTTGGACTTGTTTCGTGACCCTCAAGTTAGAGTTGACCGTAAGCTTTTACATTAGGTGAGCTGATTAGAACACCAAGAGAAATAGAGACCTATTAAAATAATCAAATTACCTGGTATTTTTTAAAATCAACTCCTCGCTTTTGCCAGTGGTAGACTAAAAAGCCCAGTGCCATGCCGATTACGTATCCTGGAATATTGGTGTGTGCGCGTGTGTATATGATGTTGAAATAAGGGTCGTTGAAGAAGATGGTTAGTAACGATCTGAAAGCAACACATAACTATAAATTTGCTAGTTAAAATAAAATCAAGTTAAAAGAGATTTACATCAAACAGATAAAAATCAAGTTCTTAGTAATTTTTACTCCTCCTTCGGTTATGTGTCAATATTTGTTCAGTTAAAATTGCTTCGTTTATTGTAATTATGTTTATTTCTCATGCAATTATGTAAATTCTCCAAAACGATTTCGTATGTGTTTCTGTTTCTACTTATATTTATAATTGCATGTAAAAAGACAACAATCATTATAATATACAACTTTATTAATATTAACCAACATAACTTATAGGTAAAACAAAATAAAAAGTAATATTTAGTACAAAATATATGATAATAAATAAATAAACTGGCAGCGGCGTAAAATTCCTTATAAAATTGCTTCGTTTTGTGATTGTGTTTATTTCTCATGCAATAATGAAAATTATCTAAAACGATTTCTTTATGTTTTTCTGTTTCTTCTTTTATTTATATACACGTAAAAAGACAACAATCATTATAATATACAACTTTATTAATATTAACCAACCTAACTTATAGGTAAAATAAAATAAAAAGTAATATTTAATACAAAATATTATATGATAGTAAATAAATAAACTGGCAGCGTCGTAAAATTCCTCAGCATCGCTGTCGACTGGTTTTTCAAGATACCTTTGCTTGAATAGACAAAAACGCTTCTGAATCTAAATTTTATTTACAAATTATCGTACCGCCGCGGCGATACAATAATTTGTAAGTATTTGTAAGTCTAAAATTTAACGCCTCCAACCACGTGCCTCGTAAAGCCATGGCAATAATGGTGCCTCCATTTAGAAGCACGATTTTAGGATATAATTTGCCGATTCCTAAATTATGTAGAGCGATGAATAAAATTGTACAAATTAAATCGACATCTTTGCTGTAAAATTGCATAAGTTTAGCAAATTCTTATTCGAAATCTTACTCGATTAGTCACTTGCCAAATAAAAAAATTATATTAGGTATGTCAAAGCCTCAAGAAAAGAATCATTGGAATGCATTTTATTTCTGTAATTGGAGTTGAGTTGAGTATTTGTTTCGGAACGTCAAGCGTAAGCTTAAGTGAGGTCGGCACAGAGTCAGTGTCTCAGTTGGGATGACAGTTATGGCTGTGAACGCGTGATTCCATTTAATTAGGCAAGTTACTTGCATGCAAGTTGCAAATTGCATACTACTTGTACAAAACTGCATACATTATAAAGTTACTCAATTCAAATACTTACTCAGGTGAAATCAACAATATTCCATCCAGATCTTGGAAATACGTGTGGGCTACTGTGATAGCAGTTCCAATCATAAATAACGAGGACAACACAATTTTTCTCGCGCGGGCTGTTCTACACGCCAAGAAGATGATCACAGCTAAAATGTAGAGCTGCATATCCACCGCTAGATACCTGAATACAAGTAATTTAGAAAATGATTGTGGTTACATACATATAGGCATTAGACAAAGCTATATTACGTCAATAATTTGCCATGGATTTAGCACCCACGATTATATTTTTGCCTTGTAGATACATATTCAGACAACGTGCTATAAAAAAATACCCAAACAATCATTGTTTGCTTGACCTTGATATCGAATCTGATACCTATTTTCTAAAACTGTAAATCAAAGACTCGAATTCAAACGAAGAGAAGAGGCAAAATTACCTTAAAACAATATTTCTAGGGTGCCCAAGAAACAGGTCTTAGCTTAGTTTGAGCTAAGGGTTACTGTATAATTTAATCTTATGGAAATAAACTAAAATTTTCTTATTATTTCTACAGTGTAAATATCGTATTATATGACACATTAGGTTCATTTTTACAGTGTTGTGTTATTTATTTAAGGAACGTGGCGGGTTTAGTAGACCCATATTGACAGTGTATATGAATATTTACCAACTCTGCCCCATACATAACGATTTTTGCGTGTAATTGTTGATGTAAAAAATGTGTTGCCACCAGTACTTCCGACAGTCATACGTCTCTGACGCTACATATTCCTGTAAAATTCAAAAATTATTCATAGCTCGCATGTATGCATAGAAAACAAATAGATAAGTAGCAAAAATAAATGGAGTTACCTATTTATAATAATAATAAAGAAAGCGGGTAGCAAAATTGGTTACATTTCAAACACTTTTAAAAAGGTACTGTTGCTTAAGTAATCTCTCTCTTATACAATGATGATATATAATAAAATATAATAAAACTAATTTGATAAAATGTGCGTGCCGATAAAACTTAAAAAGGAGTCCCGGCACGATAAAGGGACTTATATAGTGTGACAGCCCTTTGTCCCCCCTCGAACAAGAAAGTGCCCGTTTTAACCTAAAGGGCGTGTTTTTATAGATATAAGGGCTTTTCCAACCCTTCAACTTGGACATTAAGTGTAGTGGCGCTTTCTGTTGTCGAGTATTTGAACTTCATTCAGAACAACGATTATTTGGGTCGCATTTCGAAAGGCGCTGCGAGCAATTGCAGCATGTGTAGTAATGGCGCGAAATTTAAAATTCCAATTTCAATAAAGTCTTGAATTACATTTGTTACTATAATAAAGTTATTAAATTTTGTGTATTTATACAGCAGTAGCTAACTTATATTTTGGAGTTAAAGTGACATAATTTTAGTTATTCAAATTAGTTCTGAAAACATTTTAAAATTTAAGTTTTTAAATTTCGCGCCTTTACTACGTATGCTACAGCTGCAGAACATATTGTTACGGCGGACGATAATGTCGAGAACATTCTACAAGGTGTGAGAAAGAAAATATTCTCAAACTTTCTCGAATATCCTAGAGCCTAGCTCTCTGAATATATAAGTTCGTGTGTGTTTGTGTTCGGTGTCGCCAGCCAGAGTTAGTTCGATTTGAACAGCGAAACAAGCGATTTCGAAACGAAAAGGAAAGAAGTTATCTGTGAGCCTTTATTTTGAAGTATCACGTGTGAGTATTTTTAATAGTGTGTTTAATTAATTCTCGATTTCGAAACAAAGAAGAAAAAGTTGTCTATGAGCCTTTATTGTTAAATATCAAATGTGAGTATTTTTAATAGTGTGTTTAATTAATTCTAATGGTTTTTTTTTGTCTTTTAATTGTAATTTCCTTAACCTTCAAGCAGTCGCGCGACGTTGAATCGATGCCTTCTATATACTTTTGGCCATAAACAAAATATTGCGGAATCGCTTAAAGGTTAAATTTTTTTTTTCTTTGTCTCAACGTACCCCACGTTTACATAACAACATATTTGTCTATAAAATGTTTATTTAATTTGTATTTTACAGAATACAATGCCTAGACGTAAAAGAGGAGGAGATCTTGCCAGTTCTGCAGCGAAACGGCAGAAACAAAAAGAATATCGAAGAAATGAAACGGAAGAAAAGCACGAAGCACGTTTACAAAATCAATGAACCAGAATGAGCACCCTGAGAAACAGAAAAAGCGAAGAAAGAAAAGAAAATAAAAGTATTGAAGAATCGAGAATTTTAAAAGATAATCTAACAAGGGAAGCGTTCCACTACGAACCGACGAAAAAATATTATAATCATAAATATGTAGTAATCGGAAAAATGAATAACATTTGCCAATTTTGCCACGCGAAAAAAATCAGTAAAGAAACACTAGGTTTCTGTTGCATGAATGGAAAAATTCGATTACCACCACTCGAAGCACCTCCGCAGGAATTTCTACAATACATGACCGGGGAAACACTAGAATCAAAACACTTTCTTCAAAATATAAGATCATACAACTCCTGCTTTCAAATGACTTCTTTCGGTGTTACTTCGACTAACACTAATAGAAATGAATTTGAATATGTATTTTCAATTCAAGGGCAAATTTATCACAAAATAGGGTCATTACTACCAATGCCTAACGAAGACTATAAATTTCTGCAAGTATATTTCATCGGATATGAAGAACAAGAAATTGATCAACGATGCACAAATTTTAATGGATTGAGTCACGAAATAATCCAAGATGTACAGAGGATCTTACACAGATACAATCAACTGATTTACATATTATTCAAAACAACATTAGACCGCATGATTTATGATAACTATAAAATTGTAGTTCGAGCCGATAAAAGACCACGTGGAGAACACGAACGTAGATTTAATGCACCTCAGATAGATGAAGTCACCATCGTAATTGTGGACAGTGAAAATACAAGCCGTGACATAATTGTACAACGAAGAAGAAAAGGACTACAACGCATTGCAGAGACACACCGTTCATATGATGCACTTCAATATCCGTTAATATTTCTGCACGGAGAGGACGGATATCATTTCAATATAAAACAAATTCATCCTGAAACAGGCATAGAAACAAACAAAAAAGTCACTTCCAAGGAGTTCTATGCTTACCGCTTAAGTATCAGAGACAATGAAATATACAATCACATACTCAACACTCGCCGTTTATTCCAACAATTTCTGGTATATATGTACGCAAAAATAGAAGCAGAACGGATGCTTTACATAAGACTGAATCAGAAGAAACTACGCACAGAAGAATACATCCACCTTCGAGACGATATTGGAACAATGGTAATCTTACCCGCATCATACATAGGAAGTCCAAGACATATGCACGAATATATTCATGATGCCATGACCTACGTAAGAAAATATGGACGACCTGATCTCTTCATAACATTTACATGCAACTCATCATGGCCAGACATCAAAGAACAACTAAAATACAGACAAACCTCCATGGATCGACACGACATAATAGCCCGAGTTTTTCGACAAAAACAAATAAGATTTATTGAAGTCATCACAAAATACCACATCTTTGGAACCGTTAAATGTTGGATGTATACGAGTATGATCGACGTATGATCGAGTGGCAAAAACGAGGATTACCTCACTCACAAAATCTCATATGGCTACACGATAAAATTTATCCCACGGGTATCGACAAAATCATCCAAGCTGAATTTCCCAATCCACAAAAAGATCCGGAACTATACAACATAGTAGTGAAAAACATGATTCACGGAACATGTGGACCATTAAACTTCAATGCTTCATGCATGAGTGATGGAAAATGTACAAAACAATATCTAAAACCATACTTGGACAATACAAAAACTGAAGATGACGGCTATCCCAAATATAGAAGACGATCACCGAAAAACGGTGGCTTCACAGCAAAAATACGAATACAAGGCAGAGACGAACTGGAAATAGATAATCAATGGGTAGTACCATACAACCCACTACTTTCCAAAATGTTCCAAGTAATGTAAAATCTATCAAATATATATGTAAGTACGTAAACAAAGGTAGTGATATGGCAGTATTTCAAATAGTCCAAAATAGCGAACAAAATAACAGAAATGATGACATCCTCATGTACCAAATGGGAAGATACATCAACAGTAACGAAGCAGCGTGGTGGATTTTTAGTTTTCCCATACACGAATGCGAACCAGCTGTGCAACATCTAGCAGTACATTTGGAGAATGGACAGAGAGTTTACTTCACAAAAGACTCTGCTAGAAAAATTGCAAGCGAACCACCTCAGAACACAACATTAACAGCTTTTTTCCAACTGTGCCAAACGGATTAATTCGCAAAGACATTACTGTATGTCGACGTCCTTATTTATTATACGTGGGATAAAACAAGGAAAATTTTTCAACGACGAAAACAAGGAATGCCAGATGAGGGTCATCCAGAAATCATGAAAACTAACGCAATAGGTCGAATATACACTGTACATCCAAACAATGCCGATTGTTTCTATCTCCGGATGTTGTTACACGAAATACGGGGACCAACAAGTTTCACAGATCTCAGGACCATTGACGGCCACCTATGCCAGACGTACATAGAAGCATGTCAACGCTTAGGATTATTGGAAAACGATAACCACTGGGAATTAACACTACAAGAAGCCACATTTACAGCTTCAGCTGAACAAATTCGAGAGTTATTCGCCATAATTCTAACATGTAACCCATCAAACCCAAAACAGCTATGGGACTCTTTCAAAAGGAGTATGAGTGATGATATATTGTACCAAATCCAACAAACTAATCCAGAACTGACTATAGAATTCAATGACGACATCTTCAATGAAACACTCATTCGCTTAGAAGATAAATGTTTAGCAATAAATAACCAGGCCTTAGTAGAACTTGGAATGCCAGCACCACAAAGAAATGCTTTCAGTGTGCTAAACTAAGAAATTACAAAGGAAAAAAGCTACAACGTCAATGAACTACTTGAATACATTGCTCGCAACAAACCACTCCTCAATGACAATCAAAAAAAACTTTACAACCTTATAATGAACCGGATAAATAACAACACTAGTGAAATTATTTACTTGGACGCACCAGGAGGCACCGGTAAAACGTTTCTAACAAATCTAATACTGGTGGAAATACGTGCTAAAAAACACATCGCACTGGCACTAGCATCATTCGGCATTGCAGCCACACTTATGGAAGGAGGACGAACTGCCCATTCTGCCTTACAACTACCGTTGAATATAGCCGAACAACAATTCCCGGTATGTAAAATCTCAAGAAAATCTGGACGGGGTCAACTTCTAAAATAAGCTAAATTATCTTCTGGGATGAATGCACCATGGCCCATAAAAAATCACTAGAAGCCATGGATAGAATATAACAAGAATTGCAAAAAAACTCTGAAATAATGGGACGACCTCTACTCATACTCTTAGGAGATTTTCGACAAACACTTCCAGTTATTCCCAAGTCAATACCAGCAGACGAAATCAATGCATGCAAGTCACATCTCTGGCCACAAACTAGTACAAATACTGCAATTAACAAAAAACATGAGAGTTGAATTATCAAAAGATGAAACTGTGATGTATGCAATATGAGGGTATTTCGGTTAAGTTACTTTTGTTACCGTGCGTCAATTCAGTCTGTGAATATACGCCATATAGTCAAGTCGTGGTTTCATTACTACCCGATATACTTCAGTGGCGACGAGCAGTATCGAATCCTACGCGAAAAATAGTTTTGTTTTGCTAAAATGTCTATCGGGAAGATATGAGCTAGCAGAGCGGTACAAATTTAGACATAGAAAACAAAAGGAGGGTGAATTGATATCGGAGTATATGGCAGTTTTGAAGAAAATATCTAAAACATGTGAGTTTGGTTCCTGGCTGGAAGAAAGTTTGCGTGATCAGTTAGTTTGTGGCATATCGAATGAAACTATTCGACAACGATTATTCGCCGAAAGTAAATTGGACTTTGGCAGGGCGTATCAGTTAGCAGTAAGCATGGAGGCGGCAGAAAAGGATGCGGCAGAGGTTGTGAGACATGGTGGGTCGGCGAACGAAACGACGGCGGCACCTGTGACGTGTCAAGCGATATCAACAACAAAAGTAGCTCGACGAAAGGCGGCGGCGGAGCCGGCGACTGGCGCTGCGCGTGACGTCAGTGGAGCGGCGCGGCAGGCCGCAGCACAGGTTCCGCGCAGGCGAGGCTCGCGCGCACCGGCGGCATCCACACCCGCTCAGCTGGGGGAGCGTGCGCAGCAGCAGTGTCAAGTGTGCGGCGCGCGTCACGATACAGCTACGTGCAAGTTTGTACGTTATGTTTGCCGAGTTTGTAACCGGCTGGGCCATCTGCAACGCATGTGCCCTAATCTTGCGGGACATTTCAATGTCGGCATTGATCCAGTAGTAGAAGATAACGGAAATGAAAGTGACGAGGTAATTTTTGTCGATGTTTGTAAATTATCTGCTACGGAATGTAAACCCGTGTATTTAGAATTAAATGTTGATGGCAAAGATATCAAAATGGAGTGTGACACCGGTAGTGCTATCTCATGCATAAGCCGAGAATGTTATATTCGACTGTTTAACAATTTGCGTCTTAAACCTTGTCATTTAACACTTAGGTATTATACGGGGGAGTTAGTGATACCGCTGGGAGTTATCTTGCCAGTAGTAAAATACAAGGGTATGTCTAAAACGTTGGAATTAGTTGTTGTGGAAAACGGAAAAACTGTACTTTTAGGTCGGCAGTGGATGGCTGAATTAAAAATACAGTTACTCTCAGTCAACTATGAGTGCAATAATGTAGTTATGCACAAAGATGATGTTTTTGATATGTCTGTTTTCAGTTCCAAATACTCTGAAGTGTTTGCGGATGGTCTGGGCCGATTCACCGGGGGCAGAGTAAGCGTGCATGTACGGGAAGGGGCGCGGCCAGTGTTCATGCGCGCGCGGCCGCTGGCCTACGCGCTGCGTGAACCTGTGGAGCGCGCGCTGGCGCAGCTGCAGCGAGACGGTATTCTCTCACCCGTGGAGCGCTCAGACTGGGCGACTCCGATCGTGCCGGTCGTCAAGAAGGACGGTAACATTAGAATATGTGCAGATTACAAATTAACTTTGAATAAAGTTGTAGAAGTCGACCGTTATCCGCTGCCTAGGGTAGAAGAACTGCTGCTTCGATTAAGGGGTGGTGAACATTTTAGTAAAATTGATTTGTCCCAGGCATACGCACAATTCGAATTAGATGATGATACAAAGAAATATACAGTAATAAACACCCATAAGGGTTTGTTTATGTACAACAGACTAGTGTATGGACTTTCGTCAAGTCCAGGCATTTTTCAAAAACGATTAGAGCAATTATTCGCTGATTTACCTCAAGTGGGGGTGTTCCTTGACGATATTATTATAACCGGATCCACAAGGGAAGCCCACAGGCATAATTTATGTAAGGTATTTGATCGTTTAAAAAAATATGGGTTGCGAGTAAAAAAAGATAAGTGTGTATTCTTTGCGGAATCGGTCAATTATTTAGGTCACACCATCAGTAAAAACGGAATGCACACGTGTCCCGATAAGATTAAGGCTATCATTAAAACACCAGCCCCTACGAACGTATCTGAGTTGAGATCCTTTATTGGTATGGTCATGTACTACGGCAAGTTTGTGAAGGATGTTAGTACAGTGTTAGCACCACTATACAACTTACATAGGACAGGTGTTCAGTACAATTGGACTAAAGAGTGTCAGGATGCGTTTGATAAAGTTAAATATTCGTTAACTTGTAGTGAAGTTTTAATGCACTATACACCAGAGTTGCCTATAATTTTGACGACGGATGCGAGCAGCGTAGGTATAGGCGCGGTGATATCGCACGCGACTCCCAGTGGCGAGCGGTCGGTGGCGTACGCGTCTCGCGCGCTGACGCAGGCCGAGCGCGCGTACTCTCAAATAGACAGGGAGGCACTCGCTATAGTTTTCGGAATCCGCAAATTTCATCAGTATCTTTATGGGCCTAAATTTATATTGAGAACAGATCATAAGCCTTTGACTTATATTTTGGGTAATAAGGTAGGTATTCCTGTAATGGCTGCATCTAGGCTACAGCGGTGGGCAGTACTATTAGCAGGATATACTTATGATATCGAGTATGTTTCGTCCAGTAAGAATTGCGCAGATGCGTTGTCGCGACTCCCATGTAAAGAAGTTAATAATTTAGGAATACTTAACGAAAGGACTTACGTTAATTTCGTCGAAATTTTTTTACCGATTACGAGTAAGGATGTTAAGGAAGCGACAGCTTGTGATAAGGTTCTCGGTAGGATTTTAACATATACTCAGTCTGGTTGGCCGCCGGTTTGCCCAGATAAACATGTTGAACCCTATTTTAGACGAAGTAATGAATTATATACGGAAGGCGGATGCTTAATGTGGGGTTATCGTATGGTCATACCCTTGTCGTTACAAAATAAAGTTCTAAAACAGCTTCACAGCAGTCACATGGGGATAGTGAAGACAAAAAGTCTTGCGCGTAGCTATGTGTGGTGGCCCAACATAGATGCGGCAGTAGAAGCGATGGGTAAGCAGTGTGAGACTTGTGCGGCAGAGGCGGACGCCCCACGGCGCGCTCAAATACAGCCCTGGCCCTATCATACTCGTCCTTGGAGTAGACTCCACATTGATTTTCTAGGTCCATACAAGGGTTTGACATTTTTTGTTATAATCGATTCTACTTCCAAGTGGGTAGAAGTTTTCGAGATGACTCGCACAAATGCAGTGAATGTCATAAAAATTCTAAGATCTACCTTCGCAAGATTCGGTCTGCCGGAAGAATTAGTTTCCGACCAAGGCCCACCGTTCACAAGTTCGGAATTTAAATCATTTTTAAAAAATAACGGTATAAAACAGTATTTTTCACCAGCATATCACCCATCCTCAAACGGAGCAGCAGAAAACGCGGTTAAATTGTGCAAGCGGGCAATTAAGAAAGCGTATAGGGATCATGTAGATATAGATACGGCGTTGCAAACTTTCCTACTAGCATACCGCAATACTGTACACAGTACAACAGGTGCAACGCCGGCCATGCTATTGCAGAGACGATCGTTACGATCGAGGTTAGATCTGTTACGAGCTGACCGTGTCACTGAAGACAGAGTACGCGAAGTGCAAAGGCGTCAAGTTGAATACGCGGGCGGATCTTCACGTAATTTTCAAGAGGGGGACGCAGTTTGGGTGCGAGAGTATGGTTCTCGGGATAAATGGGTGAAGGGTACCGTGCAGGGAATAGACAGTTTACGTAGGTATTCGGTTGTGGCGGATAGCGGTCAATTGTATAAAAGACATATCGATCAAATACGACGTAGATCTCGATTATCTGATGTTACCTGTCCTGAGGGTGAAGAGAGTGTTGTCGAGCCATTAAGCAAGGGGGTAGAAGGGATAAAGTCGCCATTAAAACTGAATACTGACAAAGAGAATGAAAATAGTAACCAGGTGGATCAAGGTACTGTTCCTGATGAACATTCAGGCACATCACCTGAATTACTACCACCGCCTACGTCACCGGTGAATCGGTATTCCAGGCGTACGAGAAAACCTGTAGAGAGATATAAAAGTGAATGGTAGTTAATTATAGGAATTTGTGTTTTTTTTTAGTTATCAAGTTGTGATACTTGGGTATGTTATAAGCTAAGTTGTATTATGTATTATAAGTAAGGTAAAATACAATTCATTACATATACCTATGGCTTACCGAATGATATTTATTTAGTTCCCTAAGCTGTGTTCAACGACTTGTGTACATATATTAATAATGTAGCTAAGTACCTAGGTACTGTAGTATTATTAAACTGCGTATTTAATGTATTTGGTACTTACTACTGTTACTACTTACTTAGTTTTATATACCTGTTACTCTTGATAAGAATGCTGTAACTTTAATACTAAATTGGAATAAGTCTAGTTTATTTTCTCTAATCATAGAATAGTGGTGGAGGTGTGATGTATGCAATATGAGGGTATTTCGGTTAAGTTACTTTTGTTACCGTGCGTCAATTCAGTCTGTGAATATACGCCATATAGTCAAGTCGTGGTTTCATTACTACCCGATATACTTCAGAAACAACAGCACATTATGCTAAAATACTTTTACAAATAGGCAAAGGTACATATCCTACTGACCAAACGACCGGCCTCATTGAACTCAATAGTGATTTCTGTAACATAGCCACTACTGAAAACGAACTAATCGACAAAATTTATCCAAATATTTTTCAGAACTATACCAACGTAGAGTGGTTATTTCAAAGAGTAATTTTGGCTACTAAAAATAATATTGTTGACGATATCAATTTTAATATTCTAAAAAAAATACCTGGTGAAGAGAAAATATATAAATATATAAATATAATTTTTTTTTTATTATTTTGCTCGTCAAAATGACCACACTCCGCCTGATGTGAGCAGTCGTGTGGTCTAAGAGCAGTGGCCTCCACATCGTCCTCATAGCAGCCGAGGCGATGTTGAGGTCTCTACTTTGACGGCCTGAGAAGGTGCTTTTTCACGCCCCGCTTAAAGGACCCAGGATTGAAGGAAGAAGGAAACACGTGCCTTGGCAGAGAATTCCATGCCTTGATCGTTCGGCAGAGGTATGAGGACCCAAACTTGTTGGTACGCACTCTAGTCGACTCCACCGTGTAAGAATGGCATCTGAGCCCAGCACGCGTTGTTCTGGATAGGAAAGGGGAGGGCGGGATAAGGTGGAATAACTCTTCAGAGCACTCCCCGTGGTATATTCTGTAGAAACATGCCAAAGAGGCAATATCCCTGCGGAGTTGCAGAGGTTTCAGTGAACTCGTGACCTCTGGATCTCCGATGATACGGACAGCCCGCCGCTGTAACCTGTCAAGAGCGTCTAGCAAGTACTGCGCGGAGCCATCCCAAAGATGAGAACAGTACTCCACGCAAGGGCGCACTTGTGCCTTATACAATAGGCACAGCTGCCCAGGCGCGAAGAACCGCCTCATCCTGTTCAGAACTCCGAGTTCTCGCGAAGCTTGCCTAATGACGCTCTCGATGTAGGTTTTGGGATTAAGGGAGCGGCCAAGATCCATACCTAAGATGGAGAGGCTGTCACGTATCACCAGTGGAGTGTTCTTCAGAGAAGGGAGGGGAAGGAACGGAGACTTTTTTGTTGAGAACGCGCATGCCTGGGTCTTCTTGGCGTTGAACTGGACCAAGTTCTTGGCACCCCATTCAGAGATGCGGTTCAAGGTCTGGTCAAGATCCTGCCTTTTCCCCACAACCTCAGCCTGTTTGGCCCCAGGACGTCCGAGATATCGCCCATGCACGGTACTGTCGTCTGCATAACAATGTATGTTGCCGAGATTCAACATATTATTGATATGCAGAAGAAAGAGCGTAGGGGATAAGACGGACCCCTGAGGCACTCCTGCATTGACCTGCATAAATTTGGAAGCGCGACCGTCGCAAAGGACCCGAATACGACGCTTCTGCAGGAAACTTGCAATCCAGGTGCACAGTTAAGGGGGCAAGCCATAGGCCGGAAGCTTGGAAAGAAGAGACCGGTGCCAGACTCTATCGAAAGCTTTGGCTATGTCTAGGCTGACAGCCAAAGAATCGCCGTGCTTATCCATAGCCTCACCCCAGAGGTGCGTGACGAACGCTAGAAGATGACCCGTTGATCGTTTAGCCCGAAAGCCGTATTGGCGATCATTGATCAACGAGTGATCCTCCAGGTAGCGGACAATTTGGGTGTTAATAATCCGCTCGAACACCTTGGAGAGCACTAAGGTGATAGCTATGGGTCGATAGTTGCCTGGCTCGGAACAGTCCCCCTTTTTGGGAATCGGTTGAACGTTCGCCTCCTTCCAAGCCTCAGGCATAGTGCCTGCGGCGTAAGACGTCCGGTATAGGCGCGTAAGTGTGGGAGACAACTCCGCTGCACATTTTTTGAGGACCACAGCTGGGATGCCGTCAGGTCCACTGGCTTTCCGAACATCGAGAGACTGTAGTATCGCACGAACGTCACGTTGCCTGATACGTATATCAGGCATGGTGTAGCCGCAGTTGACAATGTTAGGCGGCTGCGAACCGCAGTCATCGATTCGGGAGTTGGCTGCAAAGAGATTTGCAAGCAGATCTGCTTTCTCTTGCGGCCGATGAGCCAGTGATCCATTCGGATATCTCAGAGGGGGCAGCGAGGTCTGGCAGAAGTTGGACTGCACGGCTTTGGCCAGGCGCCAATAGCTACGACTGCCCGTAGGATGGGCCATGAGCTCCTGGCCGAACCGTGCGACGCGCTGGGCATCCGCTCTTAAGTATGCCCTCTTGCAGACCTTTGTGGCTTGGTTGAACGCTGCCTTCAGGTGATCCACGTTAGAGTCGTGGAGAGTGCGAGCCCTGGTCCAAGCGCGGTACGCTGTCTGTTTGCGTTCAACAGCATCAGCGCATTCACGACCGAACCAGGGCCTTTTCCTGCCACCGCTTGTAACATCACTGTATGGAATATAATATTCCATGCCCAGGATGATTTCACCAGCGACAGCAGTAGCGCTCTCTGAAGGATCCCTGTTCTCAAAGCAGCGTTGAGCCCAAGGGATGGATGCGAAGTACTCCCGCATTCCATCCCAGTCTGCTGACGAGTAGTGCCACAGTCGTCGTCTTGCCTCCTCGGGTCGTGGGGGCGTAACAACAACAGCTGTGGCACAAACCAGACAGTGGTCTGAGGTGCCCAGAGGAGCACTAATCGACACACTGTACCGGTTCGGGTTACTTGTCAGCAGCAGATCGAGCAGAGAGGGCGCCTGACCTGCAATGTCCGGTATCCGGGTGGGCTGGAGTACCAGTTGAGACAGGTCATGCGTGAGAGCGAACGCATGGGCAATTCGTCCCGCGTGGTCTGTTTTGGAAGAACCCAACCAGGTCTCATGGTGGGCATTGAAATCTCCCAAGAACACCAACTCAGCATTCGGAAACTGCTCCTGCGCGTCGTCTGCCGCCTGACTCAGGTAATCAAAGAGTCGAGTTGTCTCAGCGTCTCCTGAATGGGATCGGTAGAGGCACACGTAGATTTGGCTGAAAGAGCCATGATCTACGTGTACCCAAAGGACAGAGAAGGAAGGGTCCTCTAGGCAGTGTAGACGGCGACAACAAATATCCGCCCTAACAAACAAGCATACCCCGGCTTTCGCGAGGAAACACTCCTCTAGCACGTAGCTGGGATATTGCAGGTAGGTCATGCCTGCAGGACGGCGTATTTGTGTCTCCGTTAGAAAAAGCATTGCCGGCCGAGCCGTCTCCAGGTGGTGATGGACAGCATTAAGGTTAGCGTGGAGTCCTCTGATGTTAATAAACTCCACGACACCGGAAGAGGAAGCAGCGGTGGGGTTACGGCGATTGGCTGCTGTTAAACGACAATGCTTTGTTCGTACTGCCATAGAGTGAATGGAAGGGAAAGCGTGAAAAAAAAAGAGGCGGCTATTCTCGCAACAAAGTGGGACAAGGCGCAGAGCAAGTTTCGTCATATTACTGTGTGGTATAGCGATAGCCGATCCGACGGACGGAAGGACCCCCGTACCCTCCCGAAAGTGGTCGCCGGGACCCACCCTCCGGTCACCATCCGGCACGACGAGCCACCTCGAGATTATGCGCGGCATGATGAGGCAGCCAACCAAGTTGGTTAGACTCGGTTGGGCCTCTGGACTATACCGCGGGCAGCCAGCAGAGCACCGTTTCTATGGCTCTCCCTGGCCGCCGGTCGTCTCGCGCCACCCACACAATGACTCTACGGATACTCTGCAGGTCCGTCGTAAGCTGCGAGAATCGTCACCTCATGCTTAGGCATCCGGCACTCTCATTCACCGAACGAAACACAGCAGTGAGACACTGCTATTTCACGTCGATTTTCTGTGAGAGGGTAGAGCTTTTTATGTCATAGTTTATTTTTTTATTTCAACTACCACGTAATCTCATATCAACTCCCGACCGAAGCCGGGTATCATAGCTAGTAATAAAATAAAGTGCACTCAAAATTATGTACTATCGATCAAAGTTAAAACAATCGCATACCTAACAATTGTTTAAAAGGTTAGTTATTATTTTTAAAATGAAAATAGACCTGCTAGCAATGTTATATAAACAGCTTCACGTTATTTTTGTTTATTTATTTCGTCCGCTGTTATTGCCGTCATACTTTAACAATTGTTCAAATATAGTGCCCTAATAATTTATTAACAAATTTATAACTTACAGCCCAAAATGGACCTGTTGTGAGATGACGGAACCAAGAAGCCATCAGTGCCAAGATGATTGCGTAACTGGGAGTCAATCTGTAAAATGCACAATATTTTGTAATTGGTAATATTTTTATTTTTCTGGCTCCAGAAGTCATTATTGCAAGAAGCCAATCATTAGAATTTTACGTAAAAAAGGATCTGATTTGATTATAATTATTATTTTGAAGGCTAACACCTAAAAAACATTATTAAGTAATCCTTTTGATGATAACGTAAATTCAAAATTGTGGAGACTAAAGGGACACTGGAAACAAGCGGTATGACACCGAACGTTTAAAATTAAATTATATAATGTAAAGATTGAAAAAGCTTCCTTATTATAAGTTTAAAAAAAACACAACTTTGAGACTTAAGTATTATTAAAATATCATCAATATAATAATATAAGTAGGTACTCACCTTAACCATCTAATGATAATGTGCTTTGGCAACATGGCCCATGACACACGATGGTTCTCTGAGTGAATTAACGAGGTATACACCAGTAAGAATGCGGCTATCAAAAAAAACGTTTGCATTATCAGCGTGCCGTTCAGCAGTATATATATTGGTTTAATTTTGTAAATCTGGAAAGAAAAATAGAATGTACCCATTATTTGTCATTTTTGTTTGCAACTCTTTGAATTTGCATATAGATGTCAAACCAATCCAACATCCGTGAGTTATACTGTAATCACTATAAATTGTCCACAGAGACAATTTTTATAATGAAATCTGTTTAAAATAAAGTTCTAGTCTTGATATTACAAATGGCCTCAGTGTCAAATATCTTAAATGGCATTGAAAAAAAAGCCCAGTATATAATGGCTATGGCGTACAGTACCACCAACTTAACGGCGAAAAGGCAAAATATGTATAACTGAAAACAATCATACAAGGCGCCTTGTTGCTTATTATATTAAAAAATACAATCTCTCACAGTTGAATCATTTTTATCATAATCTTTCATGTTCACTTTTTATGTTTTAATGCTTGCGTACCTTTAATGATACATTAAAAGTTATTATTAATGATAGGTAAGCAACAGCAGCTTGCATAGAGTACTTGCAGCTTCAAATATATTACCTGTTCTATGAATTTTGGTGATTTATTCACGAACACAGGCAGTATTACGGAATGACCAATGATTACAAGGCTCGTCGTTAATACTCTGAAACAAATAAAAGTAAATTGGGTTAGGTTGACAGTAGCATCAAACACAGACACCTAGAGGAATCACGAGGTGCGCTAAGTATTTTCTGTGATTTGTCTAAAGCTGTTGATTGTACTTCATGAAACATTAATGAGGAAACAACATCATTATGGAGTCAAAAGTTCAGAATAGTTGATATTAATGGAAAGCGACCTCCGGGGTCTGTGGTCAAAATGGGGTTTCTCAGGGCTCAGTCCTAGGTCCGTTCTTGGTTAAAACCAATAGTAGTGTATATTAATGACTTATTCCCTTATAAGGGATCAACACGCGATAGTACTCTTTGTGGATAACACTTAATTATAACTTAAATTGAAATGCTACGAAGAGATATTAGACGATGATGTACACATTGCTATAATATCTAAAGTGGTTGACTGGTTATCAAATCATGAACCTACTTTGAAATTAGAGTTAGACCAAATGCATCCCATTTTCAACCCCGAATTTCGAACAAGTGAAAGCATTTATAGAAATTTAAAGACGTTATGTTGGATCTTGTAGATACCTCACAATTTCTAGCCATTACACGAGATTCAAACCTGCAGTGGTGCCTGCAAATTAGTAAATTATTGAATAGACTCAGTTCAAGAATAGCCGCCTACCGCAGTAGCAACAGTAGGAATTATTGTATTTCTTTAAAATACATACAACGAAATACATGTAGTATTTTATTTACATACATACGCTATTTACGAAAGGACAGGGCAGAGATGTATTGTACTGATATTTCACAAGCTTTATGGGTCCCACGTAACATAGACTGAATTGCCGTAACTAAATCGGGTACATATCTTGAATGTGTGCTGTTGTTAAGTAATTCCTAGCAGAAAAACCCAAAGACTCTCAACCTCACGGTCACGATCCGTCATAAAAATAAGAGTGAGCTATAAATATTTCTATTGTATATGTATACAGTGTATATGTACAGGGTGATTTTGATATCGTGTAATTACTTTTAACCACGCATTCTACTGGTGATATAGAATAACCCTGACCATATTATTTTTTATTAGAATTATTTTTTTGTAAAAATTAATGTATCGTTTTTTTTCGTGAAATGGTTTTAGTTAGTCATATGTTAACCACCCGAGGCAATTTTATATTTTTACTAATTTAAAAAAAATTAAATGTCAATAATTAATGTCGTAAGTAATAATGGGCGGTAATTTACGCGACCTACATTCCCCTTCTCGACGCTCACGCCGCGATCGCTCGCCGGCACTGCGCAACCATCGGCGCGGCAGGGCATTTTTCGCGACAATCTTATCCATTCTCAAATACCAAGTATGCAAAGCAAACTAAACGGTATTAAGATAACCAAGAGATCTAACAATAACCTGAGTTACTTACTTTCCTCACTTAGTTAACAAAACTACCTATGATTGGATTTAAACCTTGTGATTAATAAATCATTGCCTGATACTGACTACTTCTGTTGTATCCAAGATATTTACAAATATCAACCCAATAAAAACAACAGCTGTAACATTCTGTAAAGAAATAAATTCTGTGAATCAACATTTAAAAATATTGGAGGTTAAAGTTCCTAACCAGGTCTACCGTACCTACCTACCTAATTATCACAGATTACCAGTTTCTACGATCAACACATTCATAATACACACCAAGTTATGTTTATCTACATACCTAAATGTTATACCTACGTATGACAAATGAAAACAAACTTTCCTTAACCCGCAAACATTCACCAGAATGATGAATGGATATGGTTATTTAGATGTGTAACTGCGCGGTTACACACGTAAACATGAATGCTTCAAACAACACCGCTACCCACTACCTACACAAAACTCCAAGGATATGACCAATAAATTACATACGCATAACATTTACCGAAGTAGAATATTACAAAGCGACCGTAAGACTGTAGTAAGACGCAGCATAATATCATATTAAAAACTTGAATACTTACCAAAACAACACAAAGAACTTAAAATCAATCCAATCGTGTGAACAATACCACAATCACTTCACGCATCAATAAAATAACGCAGCTTTAAGTACAACCTCACTCGTTTAGCAAAATAATAATTATTCCATGTTAATGTCGATAACTAGATAAGAATAGAAATATCCAATTCCAGCATAATAACAATCCATCAGCATCGATATAATCGCGACGCGTGCACACGGCAGTATAAAAATAATGAAACTGATATTTTAATATTTGTGTAATTTTTTGTTCGGCTTGGTCAAACACATAACATAAACAAGCCATTTTAATGTTTGTGCCAGTGGCGCAAGGTTTCCTTTTCAATACAGGCGGTCGCCTTTGTGTCATCCTTTATAATCACCGACGCGGCCGTAGTTACATAGTTTTAAACTTTATTACTTGCATGTTAAGAGTGATTTCGCCATGCATTATTGTGTCGGCAAGTTACTTTACGTATCAAAGGTAGGTAGGTATAACAATTTAAAGCAAGGAAAATGATACGTTATGTTTTGGCCGATCGCGATCATAAGGTCCAGGGATCGATACCTGGCTGATGCCTCATGATGCTCATTCGTACCGAAACTAAATACCTATCTAACGAGCAACGGTAATATTTAAGGTAACGAAACACTTTACGTATTCTTTGTTATCGAAATACATGTTAAAAATACATAAAAATATGTTATAAATGTTATAATAATAAAACAAAGACATAATATCACACAAAAAACTATTATTTAAACATAAAGTAACTTGCAGATAAAAATTAAGTTACAAAAAGATGGGTGAGTAAACGTTGGGTTTTGAACTACGACCATAAAAATACTATCTACAGTTTTAACCACTCGGCTATGATGTTCTTATCACCTATTCTAGTAAATGTGGCCTCATCCGTTCACAAAATGTTTCTTTCCATCTCTAAAAACCAGGTACAAAATGACACCCTGGCTTAAATGTCCGCTACGGTCATATCTTGCACACATTGGAAATGATAGGGATGCTGCCCAGACGCGTTCAGCAGCTGCCACACATAACTTTGGCTGACATTAAATCTTCGAGCCACTTGCCGGGTGCCGGATTGTGGCTCTCGAGCAAAATATGCTATGATTTGGCGCCTTAAATGTTCGTCATAAGACGGTAAAAGGCCTCGTGCTTGTGCATGGCTGGGAACACTTAACTGTCCATAATCAAATAAATTCTGTACAAGCCCAAGTATCCGCCTTGGTGATGGTACAGGTGAGTTCGAGTTGCGATGTCGGAACCATAGCATGGTCTCATTTAATTCCTGCGATCTTGTGTAATGCATCACAATTTCACCTAATTCTCTATTTGAAAGATAAAAAGTGACATCTTGAAAAAGACACGTGCGCTCAATAACAATAAAAATATTTAGGTACTGATTTTATGTTAAATTATAATGTTTTATTTCTTAGGAAAACTAAAATAGCGGCATCGTTTGTCGGTTAGCTAAAAAGCGACACTACCTCAACAAGTACAAACAAGTATAGCTCTTATTTCGTCTATTTTGAGTTCAATTAATATTAGACACTATTTGCAGTCGACTTTATGAAACGCCGCTAAACGGATGACATTCTGATTTCGAACTTTATTATCTTTTAATTAGGAATGAAAATCTGGTGTGGTTCTCGGTGTTTAATAATTTATTCGTCAATTGCCGGCACAGACAGCGGTGTCGCAATTGTCGCAAATGTTACATGTAAATTACGAATATCGTTTTAGGTTACCTTAGTAATGGTATGTTGGTTACTGCGGTTGCGAAGTAAAAGGTAAAAAATAAGTAAGTAATATTACTTTGTAATGGCAGGAATTGCCTAACACGCTGCGGTTGTTAAAAGTTTGTTAAAATTAAACAAAATAGCACTCGCTGGGAGTTGAATCTAATCGTTACCGTGTAAATGAAACAAATAAAAAATCACGAACAGAACTTCACGATACGTAAATAACAACTGCAACTTTGCGTAGGTACCTACTTGTTGATCCAGCGCGGCGCGGTGGCGCGCGGCGTCAGAATCCAATCCAAAGAATTCATCAAACAATACTACGTAACAACGTAAATTACCTACTCAATAGTTAATACGAGCTTCGGTGGTACAGAGATAATAAATGGGACGGCTGTGCATGAGGTTTTAATGGCGATTCGCCGCCGGTGGCACAATGATATGTATTAGGATTACAATGCTATCAACAGATATAGCCGTAAGTCGGGTACTTACGGCCATATCAGAAAGACGCAATAAACATATCTCATATAATAATATTATACAAGTCAATTAAAATATTCTACGAATTCAAACACGTTGCAATAATTCTTGAAGTGGTCGTAGGTTCAAATCCAACTTTTACTCATTTTGTAACTTAATTTTCATCTACAAGTTTCTTTATGTTTAAATAATAGTTTTTTGCGTAATATGTCTTTGTTTTATTACCAAAATATTATGTTTTAATGTATTTTTAACATGTACTAAGATAACAAAGAGGTGGATAAGTCTAAAAATGAGATAGAAAGTGTACGAAACGTATTTTGTTAACTTAAATTTTATGTAAGTATTTATGTTTAAAAAATAGGTTAAAATGAGTAAATTCGTGTCACAGCATTAAAAAAATAATTCTTAGTTATCAAGTTGCCACATCATTATAATTCTTATTAGAATGGTTATTTAAACTTTATCTTTGTGAGTATCATAGCCAAGTGATTAAAGAAGTGGCTTGTATTTTTGTGGTCGTAGTTCAAAACCCATCTTTTACTGACCTATCTTTTTGTTACTTATTTTTCATCTACAAGTTACTTTATGTTTAAATAATAGTATTTTGTGTGATATTTCTTTGTTTTATTACCATTTTAGTATGTTTTAATGTGTTTTTAACATGTACTAAGATAACAAAGAGGCGAATTAGTCTAAAAAAATGATAGAAGGTATACGAGACGTGTTTCGCTACCTTAAATTTTCCGTCTAAAAAATAGGTTAATAAGCGTAAATTCGTGTCACAGCATTCAAGAAATATTTTTTAATTTTATCAATTTGCCACATCATTATAATCCTTATTAGAATACTTATTTAGACAACTATGATAAGAATGTCATAGCCGAGTGGTTAAAACTGTAGATAGTATTTTTGTGGTCGTAGTTCAAAACCCAACGTTTACTCACCTATCTTTTTGTAACTTAATTTTTATCTGCAAGTTACTTTATGTTTAAATAATAGTTTTTTGTGTGATATTATGTTTTTGTTTTATTATTATAACATTTATAACATATTTTTATGTATTTCTAACATGTATTTCGATAACAAAGAATACATTGAAATTAAACTACTATATACGGATTTTATCGTGTTGTTTATTTATCACTGTATTACAAAATTTTGAAAATATTACACTACTACTACTATTGATTTTATTTTACTAATTTATAAGCTAATAAAATTATTTAAACTATTAAATCTATTTATTTTTGGTTTACACTTTCCCCAACGTTTCGGTTGCTTTTCAGCAGCCATGGTCACGGGGAGACTAAGATGGTAGTTGTCTCAATGTTCCAGTGTAGTTATTTCAAAGTACCCGAACATAATTTAATCATGGGTGTTTCTATTTACGCAGAATGAGCTCAAAGTATCATGAAGTCTAGCTGTGGTTTGTTTCTTCTTGGGTTTGACTATTTGAAGTACTGGATCCCAAGCTGGTGGTACATTCCAACCATCTTCTCTATTGAAATTGGGATGTTTTTTGATTTCAATAGCCTCGCGAAGCATCCTTGGTAGGAATCGGTGTTCTTTAGCGAGAATCTGTGGTTTGTCAAATCTCAGGTAGTGGTTGGTCCCCTGTTGTACATGTTCACACACAGCAGACTTCAACGAGCGTTTGTGTTTTACGTCAGCTATGTGTTCTTTTATGCGGGTGCCTATGCTTCTCTTGGTTTGACCAATGTATGAGAGTCCGCAGTCACAATCTATTTTATAGACCCCTGCATCTTGTAAAGGTAATTGGCACTTGACGGATGGTTCAGGTTATTGTTAGATCTCTTGGTTATCTTAATTGGTTATGAGAATGGATAAGGTTTAATGGTTAGGTAATGGTTGCGCAGTGCCGGCTACCGATCGCCGCGAGCGTCGAGAAGGGGTATGTAGGTCGCGGCAAGTACCGCCCGTTATTACTTACGACATTAATTATTGACATGTTATTTTTTTTAATTAGTAAAAATGTAAAATTGCCTTGGGTGGTTAACATATGACTAACTGAAACCATTTCACGAAAAAAAATAATACATTATTTTTTCCAAAAAAATAATTCTAATAAAAAAATATTATGGTCAGGGTTATTCTATATCACCAGTGGAATGCGTGGTTAAAAGGAATTACACGATTTCAAAATCACCCTGTATATTATAATGTTAGACTCCAAATTATTGTTCTCTCAGTATATTGATGGCATAGTTAATAAAGCTTCTCGTAACCTTGTATTTGTAATTCGCACCTGTAAACCATTTAGAAACCTCCATTGTCTTAGGATTGTATACTTCGCCTATGTCCGCAGTATTCTAGAGTACTGTAGTCCAATCTGGTCACCTCAATATAAGATTTATATTTCTAGATTAGAAAATATTCAGAAACGATTTGTTAAATTTTTAAACTTTAAAAGCCACAAACGTCATTCTTCTTATCTCGCAGATTGTAAACACTATCACTTGCTTCCACTCGAAGATAGAAGAAAGATGTTGGATATGCTTCTCCTATTTGATATTCTGCGTGGTGCGATTGACAGCGTTGATCTTTTGTCGTGCATAGAATTTTGCACACAAAGGTCTCACACAAGACACACTCACTTACTTAGTGTACCTTCACATCGTTCCAATTATGGGCAAAATGCTGTTATGACTCGACTGCCTCGCATTTATATAGACCAATTTGAAAGCCTGGATATATTCCATTTATCTAAGTTATCCTATCGCAAATTACTTGTGAAGATACTCACCAATAAATAAATAAATAACTAGGTAAGTAAATAAATAATAGCAGTTTACCAGAATATTAGGTGTTTCTTTATCTTTTAGTAATTTTTTTTATATTTAGTTTTGTAGCCACTTTCTAGTTTGTATAATGCATGCTGTGAAAATCTGTAATAGGCTTTAGAATCTCATGTCACATTGTTACCATATCATGTACTTTGTAAATAAGCTGTTGAGTTTCCTATCAATAAATAAATAAATAAATTATACCATCTGCACTGTCACTGTGCCGAGTATTATGGATTCGATCATCGAATCTTTCACAATGCGAGATTTATATTAAACAAAATTTAAATATATAATATATATATATTAAGTGAACTATGTATTGTTCTTTTTTGATAAATAAACTCTTTATACCAAAAATTATAAATATTTGCCACGTTTTTTCATAATGTTTGACTATTAAGGAGTTAAATATTTACCTTATCCCATGGACACTTTTCAGTATTTGTAAACGAGAAACTTGTTCCTTTCCAGCGGGAGCCATCAATTTGTTCCAATTGTGTTTTAAAGAGAAACACATCAAGAGTCTAATCGCTGAAAATGCAGTTTCACAATGTAGTAGTATTCGTATTTATAGCTGGTAAAATAAACAGATGAAAATATTAAAACATACCTGTGTTATCTCCAATCTTATTCCGATAGATGTCACATACCGTTCCGACAATGTTAATTAACAAAAATGTTAAGCAAATTGCTGCTACTATGACGTCTACGAGATCTATACTCGTTCTAGCTTTTCCAGGCTGCATGCAATAGTATTTGTCTAAAATGTTCACTTTCAACTCGTACTTTTCCGATAAAGATTCACTAAGGCATGCCTCAAGGGTCAATTTTGGATCCTTGTTAAATTTTTCGTAAAATGTCTTACAAGTCTGTGTGACACATATGCCATAGCGCAAATGTGTATGATTGTAGTGTGTGACACGGTGCTCTGAGTACTCCTGTAATTTTCATTGCATAATGTAAATACGGCTATTATCGACTACAACTGCTACTGTCTGGTGTTTGCAAATAAAAGCTATATATAGCATTTTACATTTTATATGGACTTGCTTCTAGACAGAAACAGATTATTTACAGCATACAACGATGAGATTCTTCAATTATTCTCACTAGTTCCATCTGTATTTTGATTCACGCAACTAGTACACCTTTTCCTCTCACTAGTTCCATGGACCTTGTTATTGGAACCAGTGAAACATAAGTTGTGAGAACAACCAAAATATTATTTTTAGCTGTTCTCACTAGTTCCAGCGTGAATTCATTATATGGCTCTGATGATACTTATTTGCTCCGTAGTCCCATGGAAGTCTCACTCAAAAGACTGTTCTTTTTATTAAGTGAACCAAATAAAAACACATTTGATATATTATAAGTTGATTTATAAATGTAATTAACGCTAATATTCTTTTCTCTTATCACAGGTATTTTCTAAAATATTATATTAGAAAATACCTGGCCCTTTGGGCGGCTTACACCCAGACATACATTTATCCAACGTGAAGAGATCCTTCGAGAGTTTTAATCCAAGGTGGAAATGTTAAACGGCTTGCAAAAGTGTCCTTTTTTCGATAGCAAAAAATAGCATAAACAATAGCGTCCCCTTTTCGCAGGTAAAAACCGGTTGAATGCAAACCCCGATGGGTTACGCATATTTTTTAATTAAATAAACTATTTGTCTGTGTCAGGCTTAACTATCTGGCATCTAAATTGTCATAAGAATGAAAAATTAAACGTACATCATTAAAAAGTAACAGTTTATTGTAATTTTAATTATTTTACAACTAATTAATTACATTTTCAAAATGTCCTCCATTTGCTTGCAGGCAAGCCAAAGCTCATAAACTAACACTCTGTATTGAGCTTCGCACCTGACCGGCATCCAACGTAATTTCTGTAGCTGCCTCGTGGATCCGCTGAACTAATTGTTCGCGACTTTGGATTTCCACTTCATACACTTTTTGTTTCATGTATCCCCAAAAATAAAAGTCTAGTGGGGTCAAATCAGGTGATCTTGGGCTCAAGGTCAAGCTACAGGACCGCCTTTACCAATCCATCGCAAATAATTTTGCTGTAAGTAATCGCGCATCATTCGTGCGAAATGTGCAGGTGCACCGTCTAATTGGTACCACTGTCCCCTTCGTGTAGTCAATGAGATGTCTTCGAGTAGTCTCGGTTAGGAATCTCGAAGGAAACTCAAAAATGTATCTTGCGTCAGCCTATTTGGTAATTCAAAAGGGCCGACAATTTGATCGTTGATGATACCTGCCCACATGTTAACAGAAAACTGCGTTTGAAATGCTCACATACATGAAAAACTCGAACTGCGTACGGATTTTCTGTTGCCCAAACATGCATGTTTCGGTAATTAAATTTATTATGCCTGCTCTAGTGAAGATAGCTTCATCAGTCCATAAAATCTATTGCAAAAATTCTGGATTTTGTCTCTGTTTCCTAAGGTGTGTTATCCAAGAACAGAAAATTGATCGTGCTCTACTGTCGAGGGGCAGTAAATGTTGAGCGCGACGAAAGTGATACGGATGCAATCCGTCCTTCTTTAATATTCTCCATACTGTGACTCGTGGGATACCTAAACGAATCACTAGTAGGCGTACACTAGTAGTAGGGTCTCTGGTAATCATATCCAACACAGCTTCTTCAGCGTTGGCATTAAGCAACGTACCTGATTCGCGGCGTCTTTGCTGTAGCCCGTTTCCAGTAAAGAGACAATGGACAGCAATAAAGGATCGATATCCAAGGACTGGTCTGCTTGGATACCTGTGGCGGTATTCTGCCTCAGCAGGTCTAGCATTTCTGTCACAAAAACCATACACATAATAATATCGGCAATGTGGAAAGGTGGTAAGTCACTTAGTCTCGGCATAATAATTCACAGTACAAATAACTATTCGTAACAGCACAAACAATAAATGCGTAGTTTCACGAGCACAGAGATCGGTCAACTAAAGATATTTTACTAAAAAGTATGCGTAACCCATCGGGGTTTGCGTTTAACCGGTTTATACCTGCGAAAAGGGGATGCAACAGCGTCCCCTTTTAGCAAACAATAGTTTATGCTATTTTTTGCGTGATTAGTCGATGTTTGTTGCAGATATCGCTCAAATAGGACAAAGGAGAGAATTTCATAAAAATAAAAAGCAAAATTCGATTAAAAAGAAAGTATACATCTTAGATCCTCCCTTTTAGGGCTTTCTCGTTAATTTTACGTATATTTTTATACTTTTTCGGCCGGTCACTTATCGTTGACATACATTGTAATATACATTTATAGATAATATATGACCTTTCTTAAGAATCCCACTGTTAGTAATAAAATGCGTATTACGAATAACTTGCCTTAATCATGTCCAGAAGTGGGCTGGGCTTATCTGACACCAGCACGAACTCCGCGTTGCAGTATAACGCGCCTACGTCCTGCTGACATGTCTCATACGAGTCCATGTGCATCACCGGAGGCATCCGCGCGTAGTCAGAGTCTGTATTGAGAAACATACCAACATCAACAGCCTTACTTATAACGACTGACTGCACCTATGACATGATGGTTCAAGTGGTCGCCTCGCCACTGCGTCTGCGCCGAGTGTTGTGGTTTAATCCACAAATAGTTGTTCCGAGTCTGGATGTTTTTTGAGTCCGAAATAACTAAACTTCAGAACATTGAGACAGCTACCATCTTAGTCTCCTCGTGAACATGGCTGCTGTAAAGCAACCGAAACGTCGGTACAAAGTGTAAACATACATATAAATAGTTTTAATGTATTTAATACATAGCTTAAATTGAAGTAAAGTTCAGTAATAGTAGTGTGACGGCCATTTCTACCACTAACAAGTAAAAGTTATCCGAAAGATAAATCGCATGCTATCTCACTCATGTTAGGTTAAAGAAGAGAGATGGCGAGACTTTTATCTTATAGATAAATTCTATCTGAAGTAGTAGTCAAGCCCTTAGAGTTTCATAATTATGTATTTAAAACGTAGGTACCTCTCAAGTCCTTGATCAATGATTTATCTTTATTCAAAGCTGCTGTTCCTTAACTATTATTCAACTAACATTCAACGTTGAGTTAAGTTTATAAGTGATATTTTTCGAATTAGTACCTATATACATTGAAATTAAACACTTTATACGGATTTTATCGCGTTGTTGTTGTTTCATCGGGGCAAAGTGTAAACTTAAATATAAATAGTTTTAATTAGAAAATATATAGCTTAAATAGTAGTAAAATTCAATAATAGTAGTGTTAGAGTTTTCAAAATTATGTAATAATAGTGTTTAAAGTAAAATAAACAACGCGATAAAATCCGTATAAAGTGTTTAATTTCAATGTATAACATTCGCGTAAACATAAGACAATATTATGTAGTACCTATATAGTTCAGCTACCTCTGTAGTATTAATTAATATTTAATATTGGTGTGTATTTTTTATTTCGACTGCATGGAAGCTATTTTAAGTAGTCGCTTCACTACTGAAACTACGCAGACTGTTGCAGATTTGATCCACACTTGTGACAAACAATGCTGTGTCCCACAAAAAGTTCTGTCGAATCTTTGAGTCGAGTGTTCTTTGGGTCCGTAGTTTAAGTGTTTGTGTCCCTCACGACACAATTAAAACGCAAGCGAGATATACCTTTTTTTTTAATTAGAGTTTTGTATGGTATAAGCGTAACATACGTATTTGTTATTACACAGGCTGATTAGTAAAAGACTGGACATATTGGAGGAGGATATTCAGTACTCGATTCTGGACCCGAATATCTAAAAAAATAGGTAGGCACTTAAAATTTAACCTAGTTATCCAATAAAAACTTAATGTGCGGACACTCTTGCGCATATACCAAAGATAAACAATACCTCCGTCCCCGCCCCCCGCTACGCACCTCGCACCCGAATTTGCACCCCCGCCCGTCCTTTTCTTATCAAAGGTCATTAGCCTCGGTAGCAGCTGTTTGCGACGCGCACAGTGTCTACATTTTATGGATGTTTCATAAAGGTTTTCTTTGCAGGTTACACAGTTTTTTTTTAATACTTTACCTCTGACCGTAAATTATTATGTCCTAAAGTATGCACAATGTTTAACCAGTCACCTAAAAAGTTGTTTGATAAGGATAAAACAACATTTTAATTTGTTTACATATTAAGATAACTAAGACTTGTTCTCGAGTAAGGTAAAGATTATTTTGAGATCATAATATTATAATATATCACATCTATTTTTTTGTACTATTAATTTGTGTAGACTGTCTCGCTGGCAGCAGTAGTCAATGCGATTTGTTGTTGTGCATGAGGTCTCTGGTTCTAATCCCGGATAGGGCAAAGTGTTATTTTCCTTGGTTTTAACTGTCATAAATCACAAATAATTTTTTTTAAATATTCTATAACATACATAGAAACACCCAGACCAAGACAAACATCCATCCATCCATGTCCATGCACACAAATATTTGACTTGTGCAGGAATCGAACCCGAGACCTCAGGCGTGGCAGTCAGTTACACTAACCACTACGCCATCTAGGCCGAACAAATTGCGAACATGGGTTTACAGTTAGGATGTTAACATTTATACTGTCGTTTTACCACATTCTACCTTCAGGCATCCAATAGTCTTGCTCAACTACTAACTTAACTATAATATAATTATTGAATTGTGAATGTATTTTATTAGATTTGATTTAAATTATAATAGTTCATTAAATATAAAACTAAAATTAGATGTCATCACATGTCATCGTGAAAGTCAAGCACGTCGTCAACAATTCATGAATTGTCTTTGAGTGGATGGCGCGCTACGTGTGACTGTAACATATTTGGCAAAATGTGGATTAAATATAATTCTGCCTACCCCTCCGCGGATATATACACATACACATTTTTTTATTAAAAACGACACATTCTCTAAAGTACACCCGCCTTCACAATTGACTGTACCTATCATATAAATTATAATATCAGCCCAATATTACACTTTCCCACTGCTGGGCACGGGCCTCTACTCAGTGTGAAAAGGTCATAGACCACCACGCTAGCCCAGTCCGAGTTGGCAGGCTTCACATATCTTCGAGATCATTATGGAGAACGCTCAGACATGCAAGTTTCCTCACGATGTTTTCCTTTACCGTTAAAGCAAGATATAAGTAACAATTTAATACGCACATAACTTCGAAAATTCAGAGATGCGCACCTTGGGATCGAACACGAGACCTCTGCGTGGCAGTCCAACGGTTTCCCACTAGGCTGTCGCCGCTATGCACTGTACCTACCCCCATTAAAAATTAAGATACTTAATTATAGTCCGCAATACATGGCAAAATATATAATAAATTTAATTTATTTGAAATTTCTAAGACCAACTAACGTTAACTGTAAAGTACTAAATACTCATAACTCAATATTCATGAACCCAACGACTCCTTCTGAAATTAAGGCAGTGGCATGTAGACAAATAGTACATTCATCGTCATATCGCGAAGTAACTCAAGGAGTCCCCCAGGGAAGTATTCTTGGTCCATTATAATTTATTGTTTATATAAACGATTTACCAATTTATTTAAACCAAGATTTGGTACTATTTGCTGACGATAGCACAGTGATGTTTACAAGTACAAACAAAAATCAAATTATATCTGACATAAATCAAACACTGGACATAATAATTCAATGGCTATCAAACAATAATTTATTAATTAATCTGAATAAAACAAATTTAATGACATTTAGGAATAAAAAAATAATTTATTAAATCTCAACATATGCTACAACGGACAACAAATTAATATAGTCGAAAATACAAAATTTTTAGGTCTCAATCTTGATTCAAATTTGAATTGGCAATCTCAAGTGGAAGATATTTGTACTAAGCTGAACAAATTCTCTTATGCACTAAATAGACTTAGAGCAATTGTGAATCAATCTGCTGTTATCACTGCGTACCACGGTTATGTAGAATCAGTACGAAGGTATGGTGTCATCTTTTGGGGTAACTCTGTAGACAATAATAGAATATTTAGAGCCCAAAAAAGATGTGTAAGGGTCATTGTGAAGTTAAAACAGACGGGTAGTTGTAAAATATTTTTTATTAGTCTAAAATTGTTAACGCTTCCCTGCCTTTATATATATGAGGTAGCCGTCTTTGTTTTTACACATACTTCTTTATTTGAGTGCCTACAGAGTAAACGTAATAATCATAAAATATGTTCTCCATCAAACAAAACAGTGCAATTTAGCAACAGCATATTTTGTATGGCCCCTCGAATTTATAACCATTTACCATTATACATATTGAGATACGCCAACACAGATAAGTTTAAAACGCTAGTGAAGCAATTTCTTGTTAATAAGGCATACTACACACTGAAAGAATATATCGAAGACAAATATGACATTCAATAATATAATCAGCTTTTAAAGAATTATAACTAAATACACTTGACTATATTAATATTATCTAAATTGACTTGTATAATGTAAACAATGTCATGGATAACATTTAATTAAATAATATTTACTTATATTGTTTTTGAGTATGTTTCATGTGAACGTCAATTATAACTAGAGCATGTTTAAATAATTTAATATAAAAGTATATAAATGAGTAATACAATCTCATCAATATTGCATGCCAATTGGCGGAATATAGCTACACTAAATGTTTGTTCAATACTGATAAAACTATGTCAACACTATTGTATTAACCTATATTCGCAATAAACTATTTGAATTTGAATTTAAATATAAGCTAATACGGCGATCGACAATGCTTCATAAGTTTATATGGATTTATTTAGAATGCTCTCTGTATTAACGTCATTCAATGACGTTTAAGTCAAATAGAATTTTTATATAAAAGTTTTTGTATTGTTGCCACTAGATGGAACTGTGCCCCCCTCACCCTCTCGCTGAATCGCGGTGTTAAGATTCTTCAAGGATAGTATATAAGCAAAAATGTTATGTCTCAAAATGTCGAAAATACACCTGTGGAAAAGGTAAATTTGTTGTATTGACATCACCCTAGTACACAATTGAAGTCGACCATAACACTTCCCGCGTTCACCCTAACCGGGCCGAACACTCTCTGTTTTATATGAACTAGCAATAGATATATTTTGCATTGCCCTCAAATTTGTTTCGGCTGTAAAAGCTCGCTAAATTTTAAGTAACTATTATAATAATAATGTCCTCCAGACCGAATTTCGGTCACGGTTGCCAATCTTAACGGAGACTGGCCATCTGCGCAGGAGATATTATATTGCACAAGTATGTGCGATACACAAGTGCACTCTCTGTTCCTAAACCCTCATGTTCCGATGGGACGGTTAACAGACACGACCGGAGAGTCTAACACCGCCACCTTCCTAACTCCGGGTTGGTGTTAAGATTTCTTAACAGAAAAAACTATTTACTTTTTTATGGACTGACCAGGGATTAGAACCGGAGGCCTCATGCAACAGTCGCGCGCTTGGTTAGCAAAGGAGATGGCCAATAAATGTATGAGACTGTACCCCAGAATGTACAGAGATCAAATATATGATAATTGACAGTTTAGACCTTCTACATAAAGAATTAAAAAGGTTCATCAAGCAAAACAGATCTGGACAAAAGTTATAAAGGTCGAAAAAAAAAATATTTTATCACTCCGATATTTTCATAATTCCATAATATATTATAGCTATGCACCGTAATCAATACATATAAATTGTGTTCCATTTTTGCTAAAAAGACATGACAAGACTAGCAGTTTTTAAGTTGGATAAAACAGAGCTATCCACAGTTACCATAGTTTTGTTTTGTTGGGTTTGTGTTACAATAAAAATAAAACAAAGAACATTGTTTCTATGTATTTAATCATTTAATGTGATAAGAACATTATCTAAAAATGCAGCTCGTAGAACAATATGTGCCTGGTATCTCACCCATCCCAAGTACCACAGAATTGTCATAATGTGTGCACAACATCCAACAGTCCAGTAAAAAATGATTACATTTACATTATTGTGACATAAATGATTTGCCAATGTTTCTACATTTTCAAAATCAAGGACATTTTCCTCAGTTCTACTGTCTAAAAGATTTTCAATGTGATTGGCTGTAAAAGAGTTACATAAGCTTGTATTTTCTAACAACATTTCGCAATCATTGGACACCAGATGTTCATCGCAAACTCTGGCACTCTGAGGTACGAAAAGCTTATGATCAGCAAGCAACTCTGCTTTAATAATAGTAGGAACTATGCGATTTGCACTATGTTGACACCCATCAAAGACACATCTTCTAGATGTGTTGGCACAGCATTTATAATTCGGCTGCACAATTGTGGAAAAATTTTGCACATTTCTAACCACTGGTCCAGTGGAACGTAGTCGGTGGTGGAACTGGTATTTCAACTTCTTGAGCTTGTGCGTTTCCTTCTATTTCATGTATTCTCCTATTATCTATAATATTTATTCATGCTACTTCTCTGTTAGCCCTCATGTAACAGGCATGACATAAAAAGTTGGGTACCCGGACCTGAAAAAATATAAAAGTATTAAAATCTTGCTCTCATTATAACACAGTTTTTGGCATTTAATATAGAATAAGTAATTGTCAATAAATAGAAGAAAATAGTTTTTACTGTAATCAATATCAACAAAGAAGTAAACACAATATTTTAATTATTATTATGATTGCTGTTTTATGGTAATTCAATGAGAATAAGAACACTTACATAGTGATGCCATGAGGATACAACTGAAGCTATTGGGCTTAATTCTGCTATAGCATGTCTTCTTGCAAGTGATACTGATCTACCATATCCATAACAAACATTGATATGACCAAGTTGCCTTTCTCTTATGTTGTTTTGAAGACATCTTGTTATCAGATACACGTTTGCAGTGATAACTGAAAAAAAAGGGAGTTACAATTTTTTATGTGATGTTGACTAAGATTATTATGCAGACAATGATTTAATTCCTTTTGATTATGTTAGTTCATCGTAATCGCATGTAACGTCCACGAATGATCACAACCTTCCTTCATAATTGCCAGCGCGAACGGTGTTGTTGAAATAATAATGTTATTTAAATACATATTATGTTTTATGCAACTTATATGAATTAAACTAGAACTTACCTCAAAAGCCAGCCACTCCGATAGAAGAGTACACATATCAGGGCGAAGTGATGATATTATATGCCGACTGATACGTTCTCTTATGGCGATACCACAATTGATACACGGTTGTAGAAGGTCCATTTTCCTGGGGGTTTAAGAGGTTAACCATACAAATAACACCGTTTATAACTAGTGGAGCACTAGCGTGGGGCTACGAAACGAAACGCTAAAAATAAAGATGAAACAAAGTAATTGCACAATAAAGCACGAAACAAGAACCGGCGCGAGACGAGTTTTTGTTAATTGACAATTTCTTGAGTGCTGCCATTAATTAAATCGAAATATACATTATACCGAGGCGTAAATATTCTTTATGATTTTGGTATAATTAATTATTTAACACTGATTTCGTATAATGGAGATATATTATAATGATTAATTCTATTATTATTATTTGGTATTATTATTAAGAAATATTAATATGATTTATAATAACTTAGTGATGCAATAAATGTTGGAGTAGAATACTGAATGTGCTTATTTATTTAATATTTTACCCTATTTTAATTATTATTTATATTACATGGCAATAAAATTAATTTAAAGTGTATTCGAACTGTTATCTTCGTTTAAATCCTTTTTTTTGTGAACTTTTCTCCATATCTGCTATGAACTTCAAGAAGTTGTTCAATATTTATCATTTATTTTATGTATTGTAATTACAAAACTTTTATCACTGTACAGCTTGGGGAACATATTGGCTAAGTCCTTTTAGAATTTTTTTTTTAATTGGAATTATTCCTCTGTCGCGCGTGACCAAACGCACAGAACCCTTGGGGCGGAAAGGTTCTGAAGTGGCGGCCACATACCGGAACACGCAGTAGGGGTAGGCAACCAGTCCACAAGGTGGACCGACGACCTGGCAAGGGTCGCGGAAACCGGGTGGATGCAAGTGGCCCATGACCGGAATGTGTAGATAACCTTGGGGAAGGCCTATGTCCAGCAGTGGACGTCTGTCGGCTGAGATGATAAAGTTGTTTGTTTTCTATACTAATATTATAGAGAGGAAAGATTAGATTTTTTGTTTGTTTGTAAGGATTTACCTCAAAATCTGATCAACCGGTATTAAAAAATCTTTCACCATTAGAAAGTTATATTATCATCGTTCATTTAAAACGTACTGTTACTTACATAAGCTAACCTACTTTTACGGGTGCGAAGCCGCGGGCAAAAGCTTGCAGTATTATAAATGTAAATGTGAGTTTGTTCTACAGAAACTTCGGGAAGTGTAAATATTAATTTATAATATTATTTTTAATTCCAGTGCGTAAACATAACACAATATTGGGTCCATATTGGCTCACATAAAATTCTAAATCCTATTCTTTGTCTTACTACAGATTTGTTTTCATAATAATCACTCTCAATAATTTGACTATTCATATATTTTTTTTATTCATTCATTTTTATTACTACCAGCGGAGCTCATAACAGTTAGTGATCATATTTTTTTTATTAATACTGTTACTACCAATAACCAGTTTAAATTTATAATTTTTTCAGATCTTTTTTCTTCATAACTTTCAAAGATCATATTGTTTTAATTAATAATATTATTACTAAGAACAATTATTTCAACTCATAACGTCGTTGTTCAGAATAGCTTACTTATCTGTCGGTGTGTCTGTCTACTTTTCTATCAAAAATTAGTTTCTGGCACTTCGCCGGCCGCTGCTGCGGCACGCTCGCTTCGCTCGCTCAGCTCGCGCGTTGTTGGGATCACAGTTCTAACCTTACCTAACCTACTTGTCTGGTAGCATCTCGTTTCTGGCTTAAGAAATTTATAAAAACAAATATTAGAATAAAACACATTTATGAATATTATAGATATTTATTCGAATGATTATGAGTTTCGATCATTAGTATAAACAAATATATGAAAACAAATATTAGCAAAAACTAAGTGTATAATTAGTGATATTATGAATTTCAATGATTATAGTATTTAATATTTAGTTTTTGAATTTTTTATGAAGAATGATCATTATGATTTTAAATTGTATGAGAAATATTTTCAGACCTCCGATAATAGGAGTTGAAAAGTTATGTAAGACAATGCGCACCCCACAATATCACATTAATGTCAGTTTTTTATAAAAGTATGAAATTGGTCTACCAGTTTTGACAAACGTTTCTGTGAGATCTAATTATCGCTAAGGTTGACTTTTTTAACATGACACATAGCATGACGTAAATATATAATAAAGTGATCAACGGTGACTGTCATTACCGGTCCAATGGTCATCTTACTGTTAGCTTATCAATCTACAACACAAAAACAATGCGTAAGAGCACTGTATAACACTATTTCGACAGTTATCGCTACTTACTGTTCCCTGTATGTATATTTTTGAAATATGTGTTCTTGTAAAATCTAATCCCGACCTTTATATTTGTAAGAAAGAAGTGTGTAAATTTTACACTAGGTACCCTAATAGATCGGTTTTTCCATCCATAAAAACGGATATCTGTAGTAGAAATAGCTACGTTATGTCTATCTGAATTTATAATCATCTACCACAAAGTGTTAAGGATCTCACAAATAACAGATTTAAAAACCAATTATTTGGGTGGCTTTGTGGGAAATGTTTCTACTCAGTCCAAGAATACCTAGATTTCAGAATGTACGATTTTACAGTAAATAAATAAATATAAAAGGTCTTATCTATCAATCATGATCGTGACTAATATAAATTTGACATTTTGCTTCTAATTGTAATGATGAATTATAATCTTGACCATCGTTTTACATACATCTGACATTAACTTTTTGACATTCCCGATTTGCTATTGACCTTTATCATGTATATTTTCAGTTGGTAATTAATATAATGTAATAACTTTTGGTAACATTACTTGCTGTTGTTATTAAATGTGTGATTCATTTGACATACCTAATAATTTCAAGATTAATAAATAATGTGTATTATTATAATGTAAATTGATGCAAGTTATAACATAGATATAAAATTACCATATATATTTGTATGCCATATAAATGGTAAATGTGCAGCACCAATTTTGTATAACATCCTATTGTAACCACATTTATGCAAATAAATTAATTTCAAATTCAAATTCAATTTCAAATTACTTATTAAATTATTTTATTTTTATCTCTTTCCAACCTGACTTTTGGCCAATCATCGGTACCTATTCGATGAAGCCATTCAACACCAAGAAAAGTTAAATGGTAACTATCAATATTTTTGATTTTTTTAAGTACAAGTGGAGTGACACAAAAAACACCCAGACTCGGAACAACTTTGTGGATCAGGCAAATGTTCGTCCCGTGTGGGAATCGAACCCACAATACTGGGCGCGGCGGCAGCGGCGAGGCGACCACCAATTACGCCATACGTGCTTAAAAATTAGCACACGGGACTAAGATGAGATGACAAATGAGCGTAAAGTATAGAATATTAGAACAGGTCAATGGGCCTTATCGTTTATGATGATTCAAAGTCAATGTCAAAAATCTTTATTTCCATAAAAATATGCAAACAGTTCTTGGACACGTCAATTTACTATTATATTAATAAAAATAAAATTAAAATAAATAGGAAATAAAAAAATTACATTGGAAAAAGCCTGTTTGAGGAGTAGAGCTTTCATGAGAAAAACAACCAAGAAATTCAGGCCACTCTTTTCAATCGCCAAATGTTTACTTCAATACAATTCAATGTTTTATTATTTTCCTTATATGAGCTGCTGTGTGTAGTTGTTACAGTTATTTATTTCAATAAGATTTAAAAAGTAAAAATTTGTTACATCTAAGATAAATATTAATAACAAATAAAATAATAGTCACAGCAATTCATATTACAGTTAGCTTTGAAATTAAACTCATTTATACGGATTTTATCGCGTTGTTTATTTAACACTGTATTACATAATTTTGAAACTTACACTTTTACTACTATTGAATTTTACAAATTTTTAAGCTAATAAAATTATTAAATCTATTAATACAATTTATATTTAGGTATACACTTTTCTCGATATTTCGGTTGCTTTTCAGCAGCCATGGTCACGGGGAGGGCAGTCTTCCCGTGACCATGGGTGCCTAATCTACCTAAGCTAAATATAAATAGTTTTAATAATTTTATTAGCTTAAAAATTAGTAAAATTCTATAGTAGTTGTAGTGTAAATTTCAAAATTATATAATACAATGTTAAATAAACAACGTGATAAAATCCGTATATAGTAGTTTAATTTCAATGAATAATATTCGCGTAAACAGAAGACAATATTAATTACAGTTAGCTTAATAATATGATTAGAAATAACCTGTGAGTGGAACTCAATCCCAAGCATTTTTATCTTCTATATATTCAGTGACTGAGTAATAACCTTTCGAATATAATTTACGTTTTACAACTATTTTAAATTAATTAAATCTTAGATTTTGAATGTCACTTGGGAGTTTATTGTAAAAGCGCACACATTGACCTTTAAATGATTGACATTATTAATTGTTTTAAGCTGTGAAGCCGGCACTCGTCTTCCCTAGCCTTTATTATTCCCATGTCACTTGGGGTCGGCTTTTCTAGTCTAACCAGATTTGACTGGATATTAGTTTTTACCCGGAGCGTCTGCCACCTGACCTCCGCAACCAGAAGGCTAACGATACCCTAAGGCTAGACTAGTGTCAGGATATTATAGGGCACTGACTTCCCAATAACGACTGCCATAGATGTTGATGGCAGCCGGGACCCACGGCTTAACGTGCTCTCCGAGGCACGGAGCAGGCGATAATTGTCAATCAATACGCACATCATTTCGAAAAGTCATATAACTTCCGAAAGTCAGAGGTGCGCGACGTGGGTTCGAACCCGAGACCCTCTGCATTGCAGTCTGTTAGTATCCCTGACTGACTACTACCACTAGTCATCTATTTTTGTTTCTTGTATTTATATTATGTATAGGTATCGCTTTTCTTATAGTATAAATCAATGTTCTTATATACTTAAACTAAATTTTCGTATATCTTGGTTCTTGATTCTTAGTGACCTTTGGACAATGAGGTTGTTGTAAGCGGCAGTTTACATATTAAAGGAGTATGATAACAACTTAACTAATTATAACTAATACCACCTATAAATCGTATACAAATATAATATAACAATCGTGGGAACGCATATGGACTTTGGTTATATTAATAATCCGCATGGCGGCGACGCGGTCCGCCACCCGTCACGTCTGGTTTCTCACGAGTGCGAAAAGTGGTCTACGGAAAGCCGTTTTGCTACATTGAATGTTGGAGGAGGGATTTATGGAAATTGGATTAAGTATGTCAGATGATGAATGAGAGAAAGATTGATGTTCTTTGCGTGAATGAGACGAAAAGGAAAGGCTGTAATGCCACTAGGCATGGACTCTATACGGCGTATTGGTCTGGCGTGTCTAGTGCCTATGAGGGAGTTGGTGTTATTTTGTCTGCTAGAATGAATGAGCATGTAAAAGAATTTAAATATGTGAATGCTAGGTATGGATGAGAATAAAAGTGGTGATGACTTGCGTGTTCATGGTAGGGGTCTACGAAAGGGTCTTAGACAAGCATGGGTATGAAAGTGTGAATGAGAATGGAAAAAGGTTGCTTGAGCTATGTTTGGAAGGCATCTTTGTGTGATAAACACTATGTTTGTCCACAAAAGAATCCATCAGTATACAAGAGAAGCAAATAATGTAAGAAGTAGTATGTTTGACATTGTTGTAGTGGATGAAAGATCGAGAAAGAATTTCCTAGACACTCGGGTATATTGGTGTCCATACCGACCATGTTTTGATTATGAGCCGGATACGTGGCCTCTTCAAAGGATCGCGATACCGTATAACTGCCTGAATAAGTGCCCAAGAACGAATAAAAGTAGAAAATTTGCAAGATGAAGTATTTGAAAGACGAGTATAAAAGTAAATTGAGAAAAAGATAAATCTTTTCCTTTTGTGACATTGATGATATAGAAGAAATATGGCAGTCGTTTAAGTAAGAAGTGTTGTTGTAGCGTCAGAAGTATGCGGTGTGAGCAAGAGAGGTAAATGATAAAATCGAAGAATGCGTGGTAGAATAAAGATGTGCAAGGGGTATTCCGTGAGAAGAAGCAGGCATGGTAGGACTGGCTATCTGTCAGAGCCAATAAAAGAATGCAAGAAGCAACGAATGAAGATGTTAGCGAAGCTAGGAATAAGTTTATAAGAATTAATAAGATAGTGAAAGATGTGATTAAAAGGGAAAAAGAGGAATTGAAAGAGAAGTTCGATAGAAGATTATCTGAAGATTTTCGGCCCAACGCAAAGTTCTTCTGGAAATCCATTCGCTCGGTTTGAGGTAGAACCGTAACCACAGAGCTGAAATCAATCAGAGATAAGTATGGAAGTTTACTGAATAAAGAGAACAGCGTACTGAAGCGATGGAAGGAATATTTTGAAAGTTTATTTGAAAGAGAGTATGGTATGTACGGATCAGGTCTTTTCCTTACGGAGCATAGCCAAGAAAGTTTTGGCCAAGGGTCAAAAGGTCTATTGCGCATTCGTGGATCTGGATAAGGCTTATGATAAAGTGGTGAGGAATAAACTTTAGTCGGTATTGTCCATGTGGAGACAAGTGGAGTGAATAGCAACCTCACGCGAGCTCTGAAATCCCTTTATGACGTTTCCAGAGCTTGTGTTAGGTGAAATGGGACCTACACAGAATGGTTTAATATCGAAAAATGTGTTAGACAAGGATGTGTAGCGTCACCCTGGCTGTTTAAACTATACATGGACAATTGTTTGAAAGATTCAAAATATTGTGAATGGGTATTAACAATGAATGAGTTACCTATCAAATGTCTTCTTTATGCTGACGACCAAGTAATAGTTGCGTCAATGGTGGAAGAATTGCAGGCGATGGTAACTATTATGCATGGTGCTTTTGAGAGTAAAGGAATGAAAATGAATGTAAGTAAGACGAAAGTAACGGTATTTGAAAAGGAGGAGTGCATGACGATGTGTAATATCATGATTGGTAGAGAACAAGTGGGGCAAGTGAAAGAATTTGTATATTAGGGTACTTTGTTTACAAGAGATGCTAAACATGAGAGAGATATTGAAAGGAGAACGATTGTTGGCAATAAAGCGAATAGCACTCTACACGCTTTTATAAACAGTCGAAATGTATCCGAAAAGGCACGTTTAGCTGTTGATAGAGGACTATAAGTTTCTATACTTATGCATGGACGTGAAAGTTGGGTATGGCAAAAGAAGCATGAGAGCAGAATAAATGCTGTAGAAATGAGAGCTGAGAGACATATGTGGTGTGACTCTTTAAGATACAATAAGAAATAGTGTGATTAGTGAGAGATGCGGCATGAAAGTGGATATAGTGACAAGAATAGAAAAGGGTATGTTAAGCTGGTTTGGGCATGTAGAAAGAATGGACCAGAAAAGACTGACTAAGAAAGTTTATAAGGTTAGTGTAAATGGGACAGTCGCAAGAGGCAGACCTAGGCCAACGATTCTTGATCAGATTGGAGACGTTCTGGATAAAGGACAGGTTAAGAGCACCTTAAACCAGCGAGCGTGTATGAGGAATGTGAAGTGTGTCAGGATCGTAGAAAATGGAAATCCGTAGTCTCTGCCTACCCCTCTAGGAAACAGGCGTGAATCTACGTATATATGTATGTATGTACAAATATAATATACTAGCTTTGGCCCGCAGCTTCGCTCGCGTAAAATAAAATTAGGTTATGTTATGTTAGTAATGGGGCTCGCGGCAGTCAGATTGGTTGCCCTCTTTCTCCCGGCCGTGATTCAGGCTACGGTCCGGAGCGAGAGGTCGTGAAACGCCGACGCGTCTTCTTTTGTCAAGTAGTAATTTTCATCAAGGAGGCAGTAGAGTGAGAGAGGGAGCTTCTGAAACCTCTCCCCAACCGCAGAACCGGACGCCGGAGGACGCGAGATGACCTACAGCTACCCTGAGGTTTTACCTGGGGGTGGTGGGCTTCGTGGGCCTGCCCGCCACCCTGTCAGCACCAGGTCCAATAGGCGGCGTGTGTGTTCCCACAAGCGTCGTTTTGACTTCCCCCAGAAGGGGACGGTAGGAAGAATATATATTTTTCTATAGAGTTGGTATATTCCTGTGCCGTTTTATACGGTGCGGCGGCGCACTGTGGTTCGTCTAGAACATGCTAGCTGGACAAAATTATTTATTGAGGTTGTTTAGTTCGTACGGCTTTATTATGATATTCTAATGGGGTATTAGCGCATATAACACCAAAAAACAGGAGGTAGGGTCACGTGTGCCAACATAAAAAAATATAATAGCGATTAATCTTTTATTGTCAGACAGGTAAAAAATAACAATGAAAAAAAATAACAATAGTCATAAAATATTGTGCTACTAAGGACTTGGCTTCTAATTACATAATAGGGCATTATTACTACCTACTCAATAACAATACTTTTTACTTAAAAAATATGCAGTTAAAAAACAATATGTTGACAACTAATAATAAAGTTAGATAAGGTACACAGCTTAAAAAAACATTAGTAAAATATTATTTACAACTTCTATTTATTCTGCATCACTAAATTCTTCTTCTGAAGAATCATCTACCATATAATCTGACATATTTTGATGAGAACTACAATGACTTACACTAGACCTTACATTTACAGGAGGGGGTATAATTAATTCTAAAACCTCAGAAGGAAGTTTACTCGTCGGTTTTTTCGGCACTTCCCTAAGGCCATTTATTACAGGATCAGATGTAATTAGCAACATATTAAGTAAATCCCTATTCGTGGCAATACGTGAATATTTTCGAGTATTGTGCTCCCGGAACCTCCTATAATCCTTATTACGCGCTTCCTGAGCTTCTTCAGAAAGCTGCCCAATAGGTAAAAGAGCCGATCTCACAATTTCTACACTGTGCACAAGAATTTTGTGCACAGTAACAGGCATTTTATACCACGAATAGAGACTAAGATACAATTTTTTTGTGTCCTGTGTAAAAGAATTAAATTTAACAACATCAATATCGTAACCCGAAGCTAAAGTTCTAAGGATAGTGCCAAAGTTCTTAATTAGTGTCACATCTACACCTGTAATATCTGAAGCGTGTTCAGGATTCTCAAAAAACCGACGAGCAGTATTCCCATCATTCGTATTACCAAATCCTGGTTTTGGTTTATCTACAATTAAACCCATTTCAACCTTAAACCTTTCTTGGATACGAGCCGAACGTTGCTTCACATTTTCTTTGTCACTTTGACCTCGAAGTTGCCATTTCTTAACTTCAAGACGATAGCTTATGTGAAGCAAACATTCAAAAGACCGGATCCAAGCGTGAAGGGGAGATATACCGAAACCAAGAGTTTCCTTATTTACAACAAATTCCCTAGACTCATCATTCATAAATTTAGATGTAGCTCCACAAATGTAACATTTAAGTGCTGACGAAGTTTCAGTCATAGCGTTGCACACTTTACCATCAATCATCGTGAACAGTAATTCGTGTTTGACCGATATCTCTTTACCATCTATATTACCTATTGTTGGCACCAATTGGTTTATTTCCTCCAAAATCTTATTTGTTTCTATAACAGTAAAATCTGTTGTTTCTTTGGAGAAAATAAACTTAATCGGTCGACAATACATGGTAGAAGATGGTCGAGGATTCTGCCAAGCAACTCTACCACTATTGTCACGTAACTGAAGTGGCACGAATGAGAACATAAACAAAAACTCATCTGTGTCTTCACTGTTTGAGAATTTTTGTTTGTAAGTGCTATGACCGGAACTTCCATCACACCCCCACTTGCTAACAAGGGAGAGTGATGAGCCAGAATCTACAGATTTTAAAACTTCACGCTGTGCACAAATTAGACGTTCAGCTGTTTTATTTAAAACCGCCTGAAGTTTAATTTCTGCACGCGTTTCGCTTATAAAAATCTGTTCCTCGGGAGGGTAGCATTCAATTTTTGCCTGCCTAACACTATAAAATGATAGGAATACCTGGTGTCCTGCCTTGATGCTCCATTTCCTCGTTTGTTTATAAGAGTGGCTCGTGGATTTGGCATCCACATAATATGCCAAAGCCTCCTCTTTGGACAAACATCTTGGTTTTTGCGTACCTTTTCACCCACATATCTTTTCATTTCTTGGCACTTTTCCAGACTACTATGGCTTGCTTCTTTAATCACAGTAGCCAAATTCCGATGTCCGAATAATCGTGCCGATATTTCAGCAGCGGCTACTAGCTGGTTTACATCTCGCGTGTGTAGTAGGTCCTCCACGCGTCTCCTTTTCGTTTTTTCACTTGCTTCAGGAAAATCTATTGATGGACGTCCACGAATCGAACTCTTACTTGATGATGATGGTGTTGAGAGGTGGACAGATGCTTTGAATGTAAAATCCCCAGACAACCACTCAGAATTCTTAGTCAGGAAGCGATTACGGCATTTCCCACATTTTTCCCATTTTTCTGTGTATTTGGATGACAATCTTCCAATTGTCATTTTAATTTCCCGCTCAGATGCTTCCGTGATATTAACAAGATCATGTTTCATCACTATAAACTCATACAGTCTACTGTTGCGGTTCTCTTTAGCATGTTTCTGCCATTCATCAAAAAACTCCATTTTCGAGACTGAGAATTCGTATTCTAGAAAACAGACAAAATGACAAAGTTGTACTCAAGTGTGCAGGCTAAGATGACTAAAATTTAAAAGCTAACAGATATGGCTATGCTATATAAAATCTAGCCCGGGTACAAGAGGGTACAAGTAGTTTCTAGTCCAATGAATTCAGAAAATCATCAAAATTTGACAAACTTCTTTAAACTCGAGCTATTTAAAAAAAATGGGGAAATGTAAACCTATTTTCTTATTAGAAATAAAAAGTACATACCTTTAACTTGAAGATCCATCACTAACACTTTTGAAAAAACTTAAACTCACTGACATAGGATGTTACTTCCGTACACGCAAAAAGGCAATTAATAAGTGGTTTTCTTACCCTTTCCTTATATACTAATCTCATTACCTTATCAGTAGTTGACACGTCTCCAAAACAATTCTCAGAATTGGGGCACCTGGGTATCTGGTAAAAGGCTCAGGTAATAAATTTCAGGTAATTAGACAATGACTTTTGTCCAGCTAGCATGTTCTAGACGAAACACAGTGCGGCGTGCCGAAACCTCGGCGGGACCGCGATTGAATATGAAAGTGATTCGCGCGGCCCCGAAGTATCTGGTTATGTCGAGGAACACCGTGGTAGGTTTAGTTGGTATTACTATATATTTTCCCCTGTGAGTCCGACATAGACTCTAAAAGGAAAAAGTTTATTTTGTGTGAGTAACAGAACTTTTTTAAATAAAATTTATACACTACTTACATACTCGAAACAATAAATAACTGCCTAACGTTCAGTACTTTCCTATCTTTATAAAGTCGTCTAGTGGGATTCCTAAAGTGTTGAACGTTGGACTCTCTCTATATTTATTAGGACTGATTTTGAAGCGTTTCCCCAGCTGTTGTCCATGTAGTCTTGAGCACGATTCTTGCGTAAAGCTTTATTTGGATTTTTCTATTAAAAAATTCTCAGTAGCAATGCGGGATCTGGAACTACATCCAATCGACAGCCATAGGCTCGCCTCCTTTTACTTTAAAAAGATAAAAGATATCTGGCGAAATGTGGGTGTAATATACCTCTTTCTATCCCTTCGCGGATATAGGTAAACGACTTTATTCAACTTATAACGTGAGACGTTCGACATCTGCTTTCATGTTTTTACTGCTGAACCTGTTTAATGAAACTTTGACGAACACGAGACTGCTTTATGAAACGCGAGTTAAAAAAACGTTTTTATTCGGTCATGTAATTTTTGCTATGTTCTGTACAATATTGACATATTGTAACAAGCACATAGCAGAAAAAGCATGGTAAGTACATACTTATATAAATATTTTATTTAAGGGATCGGTGGCAAACGAGCAGACGGATCGCCTGATGGTAAACGATTACCGCCGCCCATGGACACCCACAACACCCACAATACTTATATAATAATAATATTAGTTCTGTATTTAAGCTAAAACTATTAAAAAAAGCAGCGATAACTAGGCTATCGCTGCTTTTTTTAATAGTTTAGGGAGACCGTTAGACTGCTACACAGAGATCTCGTCTTCAATCCCAGGGCGCGCATGTCTGATTTTTCGATGTTATGTGCGTATTAAATAGTTAATTATCCAAGAAATCTGCATGTCTAAGAATTCTACAATGTATAACGTTCTCTAAGATGAGATGTGAAGTCTGCCAACCCGCACTGGGCCACGGTGGTGGACTATGGCCTAACCCTTCTCAAGTTACAATAGGACTGACATATTGCAATGGCAATAAAAAAGCCCAAATTAATAAAAATTAAGAAAACTTTGGAATGTCAGAGGTTGGGATCGAACTTAAGATCATGGCGTGGTAGTCCATCGATCTCCTACTAGGCTATACCTGTTACGCTAGTATATATTAATTGTAAATTAAATGAACCGTGAGAAACCATATAAATCATTTTGGAGACACTTGAATATAATATGTAAGAAGAAAACATGCCATAGACCTCCCATAGTATTTTTAAAAGTTTAGGCGGGAAAAACAGCAGTTTTGTTTTTAAACCATCATTATTTTATTATTTATTTATTAAAAGACAACTCCCGCACTAGAAATAATTCCTATATCGCCGGGGACTTTTCTAATGTTCAAACGATGGACACAATGAATATCCAGACTCGAAACAACCTTTTGTGGATCACACAATTATTTGTTCCCGTGTGGGATTCGAACCAACAACACTTGGCTCAGTACCAGTGGCAAGGCGACCACAGAAACCACTACGCCATCCGTACTGTCTTTTATATATAGATATTATTTTTATACCTGTATGTAATTAGTAATATGTAGTTGTAATAAGTTTACTTAAAATTATAAGGAAATGAGAAATATTATTTTATGAAATGCTCATATTTTAATATTTTTTGTCCTGTGACTTTAATCGATTTCATTTTAGACAATTGTATGCATAAGACAACTTATAAATTCGTTTAATGTAATACATCTATTTATGAATATTTTTTAAAAACCTCTGCTGGATTATATTATAAAACCTCTGTCTGACAATTCACCCACTTAAAGAATAAAAATATAGACACAAAAATATATTTACCATCTAACTTGTATATAACTGCATCTGTGCCTTGCAGAACAGCATACAACATCAAAAAAACAAACATTTTTTTAAATTTACAATTGCCTGAACACGACATTGCCAAATAAACGCGGTAATGTAACTAAATATATGTACTATCGGTTAGAATTACCTTGGAAAACGTAAATTAAAAACAAAAATTATAATACATATTTAGTCTCACGACTATCATGTCACTGAAGGACAGGCAGTAGTAATATAATATTATATTGTTATTTAAGTAACCTGTTTTTTTAAAAGACCACTCACGCACTATAATAATTATATTTATTTAAATAAGAGGTACCTACAATAATTTATAATTAATGATTCATTAAGTTATAAAAATAAATTTGTTGTTGTTTGAACTATGAATAATGTATCGCGGGGGACTTTAAAAGCATTCAAACAACGTACACCCAGACTCGAAACAACCATTTGTGAATCATACAAAGTTTTATCCCGTGTCGGATTCGAACCCACAACACTCGACGCAATGGCAGGGGCTAGGCAACCACTTAAACCACTACGCCATCCGTGTACTAATTTTACGTAGTTATTATTTTACGTAGTTCTTATTTTACATAGTTCTTATTTTACGTAGTTCTTATTTTGCGTAGTTTCTGCCTCCGAAAGTAAAATCCAATAACACTGCCCAACCCGGGCATCGAGCCTTATGTAGCAGTCGTTACTACCGCTGCGCCATTGGGGAGGTCTTTCAATACCATTTAATTTCCTCTTGATCCCATTTTAACTATTACACGTAAATTTGCCTATCAGTGGCTTGTAACACTTTGTTCGGTCCGGAAAGTGAACCCAGGTATAAAAAATTTGCATACTTATGATTGTGTGCGATCGAACCCAGGTACTCACTATCACATGGTACATAGGTACAATTTTTTTTGGAGTATATGGATATGCGACAACGACCTCATCTCCTTTACAAAAAGTGTCCTTTTAGTAACATAATATAAAGATAAGATTTTAACGTGTTTTGATATTAACATACCATAAAAAATTAATTCTGAATTGTTAATTTGGTTTTCTTTTTGTTAAATGCGTGCCTCAAAACATTTAAAGATTTTTTTAACAAATCTGTTGCTGTCGCGCTGGGCCCGAACAAAATATCAATGTACGAAAGAGATAACTACAGCTACTTAACTACTCAAACTTATTGTTCTTATGCAAAGTTATATTGAATGAATGAGGAGTTACTTCGCGGCAATCCATTGGAATAAAATTATTAGGAAGAGAGGAACCCACCACGCACCCTCGAATGCCCTCGCCAATTTTAAGTCTCTAATTCTTCCAATACACTCATTGAATTTTACTTTCATGTCAAAAAGGCTTTCAAATTAGAGATTACACACGAAATAAGAATACATTGCTGCATGAACAAACTTCGATACGTCACTATTTCCTAATTAATTTGCCCAGCCACGAAATTATTACCTTTTTCACCATTTGAGCGATAGTGAGGGTAGTGGGGGAATAGAAAGGTGATAAAAGCAGGCGCGCGCGGCTACTCATTGTTCACTCATTGTCAAACAGTCTCGAAGATACTTTGCTCTGAGCCAATATGCGTCTTGACGCATAATTTGTGAAGCAGTGTGTGCTGAGTAAGGATAGTCTATCGATAGTATCGTGATACTATCGTGGCCTTTAAAATTAGTTTCACAATCGATAGTCCTGTCAAAACTATCGACTCTTGACGATACTATCAGTAGTATAGATTGATAAAAATAAGTAACACTTTAGCTAAAGATCAATAGTATCGATAGTATTGATACCATCGTATCTCGATAGTATCAACAAAGTCCAATAGTATCGCCTAATTTTAACTACCGGTTCTATTGATAGTATCGATAATATTGCAGCATTTCGATATCTTCGTAGAATAATTTATACTCGCGCTATCGACTGTTTCTCAAGGTCGACTATGGATAGCGAAACTATCACAATTGCAACAACACTAGTTCAAAGTGGAATACTGCAAGTTAGAGTACACTCATGTCCCACGACGCAGTTGTCCTGATCCAGAGGAGTTCGGTATTGTCAACCTTTTTATAATGTAATAGTTGGAGTGTACAATTCGAGGGTGCGTGACGGGTTCCTCTCTTCTTACTAAGTAATTTTATTACTGTTCAAAGTTGACAATACAAACAAAACCATCACCTGGTATTCCGCCGTTTCCGCATCAAAAAGTAAATTGGTTTTCTTATAAACAATATGAGAAGGATTATGGCTATTTTCTGTATGTATTTGTATATTTCCTTAGTTTAATTAAATTTGAGTACTGGAGGCCTAAAAACCTACAACACTTGATTGTGGCGAGACGACCACTTAAGAGTATCATATAGGCGAATGACCTTGAGAATTCGACTTCTTCATTAGGACTTTGATTACTTTCCTTCACCTGCCGGCAGATGGCTTAGTGCCCAGGCTAAGTGCCCAGCTAAGCAACGCGCAGCACGGCTTTCACCCGGGTCGTGGAACAACAGGCAACTTGATGCATCTGATGTCGCAATTAGTTCCGTCTGTAGATGCCGGCTTATGAGTGGATGTTGCGTACTTAGATATTAGAAAGGCATTTGACACGGTCGACAACGACATCCTTTTATCGAAATTGGCTAGCTTCGGGTGCCCACCACACACGCTAAAATTTTACTTTCTTTCTTTCTTTCTTTCTATATATATGTAGATGTCAATATGTCGTCTGTTGGCGGATACCTGTCTTGACCATACCTTACTAGATTGGGTGTGAGCCAGTGGAGTAATATGGGCCCTCTTCTTTTTATTTTGTTGATAAGTGACCTACCTGCTGTTGTAAATAAATTCACATGCTTATTATTTGCCGATGATTTGAAGTTGGTTGCTGAAGTGAAGGAGGATGCGACCTGCAATATACTCCAGTGTGACATCAATAGAGTTGCGAAATGGAGCCAAGAAAAGAAAGTTTATTTTAATGCTAATAAATGTTCAATGTTGTCATTTAGTCGTGCACGCACCCCACGCCACCACCACTACCACCTAGAGGGCAGTACAGCGTGCCAATGAAGTTAAAGATTTAGGAGTTAATTTTACGCTTTATTACTAATCTTAGTAATAAGCATATCGCCGGAATATTATAATAACCGTCGGTTTATAATAACAATAATCAGATTGTAAGCTGTGAGGCATTTTTTAAACAGACATAATTATTAATTTTTGATTGATTTAATATTATGACGTCAATCTGGTAAATTATGAACACACATGCAATATAAATTAATCAATGCATTATTTTAAAATCTTAGGACTTGTACTAAATCCCCCAGATAGCATTTATCTATAAGATAAAAGTCTCGCCATCTCTCTTCTTTAACCTAACATGAGTGAGACAGCATGCGATTTATCTTTCGGATAACTTTTACTTGTTAGTTGTAGGAGTGACCATTAATATTTCCTGCAGTACTAATACAACTATAATGTAAACCTTATAATTTTGGTTATTCTCTGTTTTGTGTTGCTCTCCCTTATTGTGCTTGTGTCGATAGAAATATTATGATATAAATATCTAATAGACTGCTGTTTATGTTTTATTCAAAATGATAAACGAAATTTTGACAAAATTTTATCCATACTAATAATACTTTTATCATCGTTTCTATAATTATTTATGTCGGAGCTAGATGCCTGTATCTCCTCTCGTTTAAACAAACCTTCAGAATAAACTTTCTATATATTTATTAATCACTATTTACCATTCTCATCCGTGATTGACCTCAGTTTTAATATTGGTGTTTAACCTTTCCGGCCCCGCGCGCACTTAATGTAAACAATAACAGATTACCCGGTAATCGGACACCCGTCGCGCGGTCGGCACTTAAAGCGCCACTTGACACGCCCTATCGATGTTTATGTTTTTGAGCTCTGAGTTATGATAACATCGCTCGTGTTTCTTAGAAAAACACATTGTAAGCTACGACAAGTATTATGAATCATCGCATTGAAGTGTATACTTGAGTTTATACGCCTGGATAAACAAAGCAGAACTGTACAAATTGTTCGTTATTGAAAATATTTGTTTCTAAAGAAATATAAATGCTATAAGAAGAGTTTTTACTTTTTCTATTTTCTAGATAAATACTCTTTATAGTAAAACGAAGTATTTATATATGGCTGTGAGAAAAAATTAAGATATTGACATTTGAAAGTGGCACTACCGTGCGTGTCATGGACATTTAGAGCGCGGCAAAAGTAAATATTGAAATTTTTGTTAAAAAATATTCGTCGTAACTTTGTGCGTTGTATTCAGATATTTCTATAGAAACACTAATAAATAACACTATTATAGTGATTGAAACCTGAAATACGATATAATACTGTACTAAAAAACAACAAATATAAAAAAGCGCGGGAAAACTGATAAATGATAATAGGTTACTTTGGGCTTCAGTTTGACAAACAAAATTATCATAAGTCAGTATTGTTTTTATTGTGTCTAAAAATAGAAATATGCTCTTTATAGTTAAATATTTTTTTTTATATATGTCTGTGAGAAAAAATTAAGATATTGACATTTGAAAGTAGCATTGACATGCGTGACGAGTACATTTAGAGCGCGGCAAAAGTAAATTTTGTTTTTTTTTTTACAGAATATTAGTCGTAACCTTGTGCGTTGTTTTCAGATATTTTTATAGAAACACTAATAAATAACACTATTATAGTGATTGAAACCTGAAATACGATATAATACTGTACTAAAAAACAACAAATATAAAAAAGCGCGGGAAAACTGATAAATGATAATAGGTTACTTTGGGCTTCAGTTTGTTATACAAAAATAACGTAAGTCAGTATTGTTTTTATTGTCTCTAAAAATAGAAAGAATAAGCTTTTCAATAATGTATTACACTTATATACTTGCCCTACAAAAAACGACAGTAAACAGCGGCACAAATAACATCGACGAACGAACGCTCGGCGCGAAGTCACGTGACATAACAATAACAATATTAGACAATTATTATTCAGTTAGTAAATGGTTCGTTCGAAAAGCTCAGTTCATTCCGAGTACAATGATATACAATACAAGACTTTAAATACAGGCCTTTCAATACAAAAACGGCAAAAACTAGCGCGCGACCCTCTTTTTTTTGTTGCTTGACGCCTTAAGGCGTCAACGGGGTTTGACGGGTACAAAAGTGATGACGCCTTAAGGCGTCAACGGGGTTTGAGCGGTTAAATATAATTATGAAATGAGAAATAAAACAAAATAAATAAAATTCAATGTAATAATATTACTTACTATCTGCTATATATATATATATACTGCCTTCGTTTTAACGGGATTATGTCGGACTCGCCGGGGTAAAATAAGATGTTAAAAAGATAATGTACCTCCCGGAATACCGACTAAACCTACCACGGTGTTCCTCGACAAAACCAATATCGACGGGGCCGCGCGAATCACTTTCGCATACGGTCGCGACCCCGCCGAGGTTCCGGCCCGCCGTATGAAACGGCAGGCCCCTACGCAATAAGACCTACCCAAGATAGGAACTTCTCAAAATAAAAGCCCTACTGTCTCCCCCTAAAGGGGGAGACGGACACGAAACAGAGGCGCGCGTGGGAACACGCACGCACGCCGCCTCTCGGACCTGGTGCTGAACGGATGGCGGGCAGGCCCACAAAGCCCGCCACCCCCAGGTCAAACCTCAGGGTGGCTGGAGGTCATCGCGCGCCCTCCGGCGCCCGGCTCTGCGGTTTGGGAGAGGGTTTAAACGCTCCCTCTCCCGCTCCGCCGCCTCCTTGATGGAAATCACTTCCTCGCAAAAGGAGGCGACGGCGTTCCACGACCTCTCACTCCGGACCATAGACTGAACTACGGCCGGGAGCGAGAGGGCAACCGATCCGACTGCCGCGATCAATTCACGGCGCTGCGATGCCCAGGCGAAACGCAAACCGCCAAAGTGTGCAGCGCCGTGTCCTCAATAAGGTCGCGGCAGTCGCCGCAGTGGTGACAACCGGGCATCTCTTGCCGACGTATACGACACAGGAACCGGCCAAAACATCCGTGGCCAGTCAGAACCTGTGTCAGCCGGAAGGTGAGGGCGCCATGCCGCCTCTCCAGCCACTCCTCAAACACGGGACTTACCGCCACGATCGTGGCGTGCCCGATGCTTATAATACCTATCATAACTGTATGACAAGGTCAAAAAACCAAATAAAATTAAAAACTAGTTTTGACATGTTTACATACCTGATTTATATTTTGTTGTTACATAATATTCTTATTTATACTATGTACATAGATTGATTTCGGGAGCGACGAAATGGCTTTTTAAAAACAAAAAAATAAAAGTTACTAAAATGGGAATCGAATTAAGATTTTATTAAGACGACCCGAGCTTTACAGATTCTATGTAAGACTAACTTAATTTACTTATTCTAATGCATCAATACCGGATGACATCGCGGGCGGTGGTCGTTCCAGAACGTTCGAACATGACGCCACGTCTAACTGAAAAGGAAGTGCAGCGTACGGGATACTGCACCTGCACTGACTTATTGCAGCGTAAGGTTATAGGAAATATAACTACATAGTTTAATTCAAAACCGATCAGAATTATTAATATTTGGTAACTTTTGGCAGAAAATAACGTAAAATAACGTACGTACAGATCATTCGTCACGAGGACACTCGTGACGAATGATCTGTATATAGTGTCTTATCTATGGTCCGAAAACACTGACAAATACGACCATCGATAGTATATTTGATCGATGAGTACGACAGTTCCCGTTCGAGCATGCGCACACAGGCTATCTGATGAGGAACACGACGAGTTTTATAGTAATCGGCTTAAATAAATAATTTTTCACTTAAATGACAAAACAAAGAATAAACCTTGCAACGGACGGCATTGCATTTTTCTCAGTGAAAATTGTTGTAAAATTGTGTAACAAATAAATCGTTATCGAGACAATTTACAATTATATTTACAAAAAGCCTGTTTACAACGACGTTTCCTTTTAAATTTTTTATCAAATTTATAAATATTTTAATAATTGTCAAAAACAGATTGATTTTAACGACCTTTTGTTATAATCTAATTTCAAGATATCCCAACAATCTTCTTAGAATTCAGATGTTTTGGCAATTTGAGTGTGGTAATCCCCTTTAGTGAGTAGTTGTATAAATCATTTAAATCGATTGTGGGGCTATAATATTTTTTATACTTCCAATTTTTATTGCACATCAGATAAACAAATAGTTAACATGATATATACACAAATTATTTACAAGAAATATGTATTAACTAAAGAGAAAAATAAAACAACATAATTAAAAAGCGTCATGACATCCCTCCGCATTATCGTCAATTGGCAACGTACCCAATCCCAGGCAATAATTAAATATATTGGCAACGGTCCTTCCTGCATTAAAGTGAAGAAAAGAATATAAAAATAAGAAAATAGTCTCATACAAAGAAAAACTTACTCACTTAAAAATGGATTCACTTGAATCAAGAAGGAAATATTTAGACTTAGTATTCCTGTACAAGCTGATTCTAAACAAGATAGACTGTCCACCATTGCTGGCTAGACTTAATTTTAGAGTTCCATATAAATACCATCGGGCTTACATCACTCATCTTTATCCACCACTCAGAAGAACAGTTTTTGGCACTGCTTCTCCCTATTCTTCTATTGTGCAAGCTACTCAAATTCTGTAGTGATTCGGTCGACATATTTGCAGATTCTCTTACTCACTTTCGCAAATTAGTAAGAAAAGTAATATACTGAATATTTCACTAAAAAAGTTTTAGTTGAACATTTTTTGTACTAATAAAGATATCTATAATTAATAACTTTTTGTTTAAAACCTCATGTACTTGTATATAATTGTGAAAATGTATTATTGTTACATTTGTTAGCAAACTGAAATAAATAAATAAATTTGCTTATTAATGTTTAGAACATAATTCTTCTGTTTGTGCGTATGTCATATGTTATTAAACTACTCTTGGCTGTGCCGAATTCGATGTTTTTTTTTGTGTGTGTATGAGTAGGTCTCTGATTCGTTTAGATTTACCATTGGACCCGGTAGATGGCGCTGCGATTAGGGTAACAAGAATTTTTATTTTAAGGCACTGGTAACAGGCACTTATTTTTTTATTAAAACTGAGTCTGCCAGAAATAGGTTTGACCTAGGAGTTTAATTACATTATTTTAATCTATGATAACGGTCTTTCGCAAAGAAAAGGATGAGTGCTAGTGCTGCATGTATCCCAGTCCATTTCACCTGTGAACTTCAACAAGCCGCAACAGAACAATGGCGACTTCAAGTCGGTACCATCAATCCATGTATCGTACAGATTCTCACTTACATCTGAAACAAAAATCTTTAAATAAGTGACTGCATTCGTAACGCAGTGGGCTCGGGATTACTGTGGTCTCGGGTCCGATTCCTAAGGGAGGTGAAGCGTTATTGAGCTTTTCAGCCAAGGAGTTATTATAACAGAAGAGAGTTCCGAACTCTGCTGGGTAGATGGCAATAGGCTTGATCCCCATTACGCAGGAGCTATCAATTAATTAAAGATATAAAGGTTTAATACACCTCTGTTAGACTATATAATTGCTAGTAAGTTACCGTTTAAAACTCTCCAGCCGTCATCTGGTCCGTAATTCCGATGTCCAATATATATCCACCACGCAGTTATAGGGTACATGTTTTTGATCACTTGTGCCTCGAAATCATCATTGATGACGACTAAGTAGGCGCCTTCTTTAGCACAAGCCAAAACAGCGTCATCCCAAAGAAGTCGTTCTTCGTGCTTTTTGTAACAACTTCCCGTTAAATTCGATACGTATTCTGTAACCAACAAGATTTTTAAGACAACACCTGGTGCAGGAGGCACTCGGTACTACCCCTGTATCGTGGTGGACTTTACAAACACGTTTAATAATAAACTGGAAATAAACTATCCCACTGTTAGGCACGAGCCTCTTCTCAGTGTGAGAAGGGTCAGGCCGTAGTCTACCACGCTGGCCCAGTGCTGGTTAAAGTCTTTCCATATCTTCGAGCATATTACGGACAACTCTCAGACAAACAGGTTTTTCACGATGTTTTCCCGTCACTTACACTTATAAGTTCAAAAAGTCAAAGGTGCGGCCTTTGAACTTGAGACCTCTGAGTGCCAAACAGTCTTCCAGTAGGCAACATGTGTGAAAACATAATATAATCTAAAGTGATTTTAATAAATGCAAAGTATTGAATTCGTTTCAATATCTCTCCCAATACAAAATTTTTCGCAAACGAATGGAGCTTTTAACGGAGACTAGCTTTACTAGTACACAAGTGCATACGCAAACAAGTGCACACCCTATTTTTCTTATTGTCACAAACACAGGCTATGCAATACTGCTGCTATTGACAATTATTATTCTGTAACAGAAAAATCCAATAACTGGTTGCTGCCCACACTCTGTTCCCTAACCGGGGGATCCGATACGGTCGGAGAGAAATTAAGCGCAGGCCCAACTGCGCGCTCCGAGGCACATGGATGTGTAACACCACCAACTTCCTAACTCAGCACTGCTATTAAGAATTTCTTGGTCCATGATTTCTTTTGTTGCCTTGTACCGGTTTTGAACCAAAGACCTTTTTTAAACCTAAGAGAGTGCCATTTACGTACACCTCTCCGCCGGAAAAGGGGAGTGAAGGGAATACGTTGGGCTCACCCGAGGAAATAAGGAAAGTCCTGGGTTCTTCCGTTTCAGCCTAGAACGGTGTATCGACCGTGGTAGGTTTCAAACCACCCACCATTCAAAGCAGCGACGTAGATATACTTTAAATGGGAGGGTGGGTCGCTGGAACTGCATAAGTGATTCACCCGCCTTAGACCTAACCAAACCTTAGTAAGGAAGTAAGAATTTACCGTAGTCATCCGTGCCACAAATCGATGAGTTCTGTTTTGGTTGCTCTTCCGTAGTTACTTCTTCTGTAGTTATTTGCTCTTCTGTAGTGGTTTGCTCTTCTGTCACAAATATTTTAGTATCGTCTATTGCCTTTGGAGTCATCTCCACGACTATGTCCTCGATGGTGGTCGCATTTGGTTCTGTTTTAGGTGTATAGCACATGTAAGGTAGTCTCGTACAACAAGGTACGACACGAATATTATACCGGTCCATACTGAGACAATCGCCGGCTCTCGGATCCAGTTGCTGTATCATATCCATGACGACAGACATTTTATAAAGTGGAACTCCTGGAAAATTAACACACCAGTTCTTATTTTTGAAAAACAACTCCCGTACACGAAAATAGCGGAGGCGGAGCATTACCGGTGATGTTTTGGTCGTATTATTCGAATTTATAGTTCATAATATTTCGAACAACACAAAAACGTCACCGGCACCACTCCGCCTGTTCCTGAGTATGGTGGCCTTTATGCCTGCATCGCGACAGACTTTACAAACATTAAAACAACGGACACAAAGAATACCTAGACTAGAAATAACTGGGAATAACTCTTGTGGATTACGGAAATGTTATATTTTACATCGGGCTAACCTGGAAATAAAGTGATACAAAATAAACATTTTCAGATAACAAACGAAACGCGTTTGAAGCCATTATGTACTTATGAATGTATGTTATATTGATGTTAAACATTTATACGGTAGTTAAATAGATAAATTAGCTATCCATATGTAATTTAAGTGATAAGTAGGATAGTAAACAACAAAAAAATATTGAAAATAATTAAAATTGGTTTTTGGACCACTTTGAAATTATTGTAATTTAGAAAAATTAAATTGCATAGGGGGATAAAACGATTAAAATAAAAAACTTGGGCTAAATTAAACATTTTAATAAAAAAACCTATGTTATCATTATCATCTTTGTTAATAATTATTACTATCATCACGAAGTGGTGGCAGAACATCTTGTGATTCATTTTCAGTTTCACTTATGCGATTTGTATATGGAATATAGGAATATAAGGTAGTCGCGTAGGTTCAGTTAAAAAGGGTGATGAATCGGTGGTACAAATTTTAACATTTTCTTAATAACCTGCATTTTTTTAAATGACATTGCCCGTATACCACTGTCATTATTTGGTTTTAAATTCCGCAAAAATACCATGAATTTTTCTAAGTTTACAGTAGGTTTCTTTCAGTCGACTGATTTATATATTTCAGAATAATCATTATTATAATACATCTCAGATTGATTTCTTACAAATTTAGCATTCCTTATTCTCGATATCATAGCACCTTGGGCCACTAAATTCTGATATTCCTTGAACATTGGTTGCAGTTGATCAAATGACACAAAATTTCTCACCATGTAATTAACACCAAAGGGATTATGTTTTCTACATAATAATAAAATGAACAAAAATAATGCCGATGTAGCATACGTGTTCAATAATTTCTTTGCTAGTGTACCGATTACCACCGCGAGCGCATTAAATTCTTCATCTATAGACGCAGAGAGGTTATTACATTACAACGTAACAAAGTGTAGAGTATTATTTAGATTTGATTATATTAACGCAACTGATATTATCAACGCTTTTCAATCTCTGGAATCTAAAAATACGGGGGATCTCTGGGGTATCTCCGTTATAGATATAGTTGCTCCTTATTTAAGTGGGTTATTTAATAGGTGTGTAGATTCGGGAACTTTTTCAGATTTGATGAAAAATAGTAAAATCATAGCTTTATTTAAATCCGGTAGTAAAATTGATCCTAGTAATTTTAGGCCAATATCGATTCTACCAGCTTTTAGCAAAATATTTAAAAATTAATACTCAAGCATTTACTTAGACATTTTAATTTAAATAGCCTCTTTCACGACAACCAATATGGCTTTACTAAAGGTCGTTCAACAACGGATGCAGGAGTAGCTTTACTCAAACATATATACAGAGCGTGGGAAAACTCACAAAATGCTATTGGTGTTTTTTGCGACCTCTCAAAAGCATTTGACTGCGTCTGTCATGATACGCTCATACGGAAACTAAGGCATTACGGTGTTCAGAGTAATGCACTGGATGTAATTACGTTGTATTTGAATAACAGGATTCAGTGTGTAGACGTCAATGGTTCAAAATCAAATAGCTTACCTGTAAAGCTAGGGGTGCCGCAAGGTTCGATTTTAGGCCCATTTTTATTTTTTATAAACTATTTACCTTTTTATTTGAACAATATTTGTGACATTGTACTGTTTGCTGACGATACTTCTTTAATATTTAAAGTAAATAGAAATAGGGACCATTTTGACGAAGTAAACAGTGCATTGATTCAAGTAACAAAATGGTTTACTTTAAATAATTTAGTAATGAACCCCAAAAAAACAAAATGTGTTAAATTCATACTGCCTAAAGTAATACATCTTGGTCCTAACATAACATTGAACGGTGAGGTGCTGGAAGCAATAGAATCCACAGTGTTTATGGGCATTGCACTTGATTCAAAGTTACAGTGGGGTGCGCAAATAACCTGTCTCTCAGCAAAACTTAGTTCGGCCGCTTACGCCATTAGAAAAGTCCGTGGATTAACTGACGTTGATACAGCTAGATTAGTTTACTTTAGTTACTTTCACAACGTTATGTCATATGGAATATTATTATGGGGAAAAGTAGCTGATATACAAAGTATTTTTATATTGCAAAAAAAAGCTGTGCGTGCAATTTATCAATAAGGAACTAGAATGTCGCTCAGAGAAAAATTTAAGAATATAGGTATTTTAACTGTAGCATCACAATATATTTATTTTAATATTATGCACGTCCGTCAAAATATATATTTATACATAAAAAATAGTGACATACATATAACATCAATACTAGAAATAAATATAAATTATGTGTTCCATTCTACCGTCTACACAAAGATCATGGTTCCTTCATGGGTCTTGGTATACGGTTTTATAATAAAATCCCGAGTAATATTCTAGAATTACCAGAGAATACATTTAAAGTTAAAATTAAAACTTGCTTAATTTCTAAAGTATATTATAATATAGATGATTATTTGAATGACAAACATCCATGGCACTAATATTTGCATCAGATCACAGGATATTAAATGACAAATACTAACACATATTTTTTTTTTTATATATGTATATATTTATTACTTTTTTGTAATGTTACACCTTGTTTAAGCTGGAATTTGCATTGTTGTTACATTCAGTCGTATTTAAATCAAGAAGAATGTGCAATGAAATCAACTCATGAATATGGACAGTTCCATTAAGCTTTCTTTTGAGTCTTATTCTGAATTCTGGTTTCGTGGAATTCGATAATTTACTTACTACATTTTATTTAAACAATTAGATTAAATTACGGACTACAATCATGTCTTGGGTTGATTATTTATGTACATGTAAGTAGATGCTCCTATTTACCATACTGCTGCTTTAGAGGCTACCATCAAATTTTATCAAATGTTTGAGTATGTTGAGTAGTAGTTCACGGAGAAATGGTTGCAGCACCTTACAGTTATGATTTGTAAACGAAATATTATTGTACACTTGGCGATTAAAAAGAGTGGCTATGAGTTTCTTGCCCGTTCTTCTCATGAGCCCTACACCCTTGCTTTACTGAACGTGGCAGTAAATGTAAACACAGAAAAAAATGTACGTGTAACTTTGACATTCATAATTCTTGCCACTCATTAGGTGTATATACATAGCTTCCTTTTTTTGCGCTCTACTTATGAATGAGAAATCACCATCATTCGGCAAATATGTATGGCCCGTAACGAGCTAGTGAACGTTTATTTCGCTAATGTTTGGTAAAACATTTACCATAAACATCACAAAAAACATGACATTCCAGTTACGGTTTTGCCCACCGCAACACTCGCTAAATAGATTTAGCCTTGTAGCGTGGTCAGGAATATGGTTCTTAAAGTAAAAATACACACACGACGTGACTTCTTGAGATCCTCTCGCTCCTGTAGTCTCATATCACAAGTTTATTAAAACTCGTTCTGCATCATGCTGGTGAGCATGTACGCCAAAATTAAGCATGTTTAGCTGCCTCAAGTAATATACTTCTCCTGTATTTAAATGAGGAAGTGGAAGGGTCCTTTCTAGGTCGAAAGTAATCAATACTTCTGTACTCTAAGGTGTAAGACTAGCTTGTTTATGCATATTTAAATCTCTCTTGATTTTTTAGCCAGATTTGAATGTGTATCAAATTGTTATCTGATTTCCAAACACTTTTCAATATCTGCCTCGGCAGCTATTTTAACTTGGAATTCATCACAAGTCTTACAAGTATCCTTCTTGGGTATATAAAAGTGTAAGTTAAATTCCGTTCTGAACACCTTTTGATATAAGAATTTTTTCAATATTTCCTTACCTTCTGCTTGGCATTTCTCCACAAACAATTTGTACATTTTACTGACATACAAATTTGGCGCTAAATATTCGCGATCAGACGACCCCTTTCCATAATGGCTTCTGAATTTAGGGAAAGAATGTACTATATGCTCTCTTATCCACCCTAGTTTCTCCTCATTCACCTTATTTCCTGGTATTCTACGTCCTCTCTGATCTTTAGCTGGAATATTAGTGTTAGAATATGATGTTTGTTATGATGCGATGATTACTGATTTGCAGAATATTTAAAAATAATTTTTCACAAACATGTGAGTTGTAAAGTGGCGAGTGTGTTGCTTGCGGCTTGGTGACCGATTTGTCGATCTTTTCCGAGGTCGTTTTGGAGCTGAGATGGTTACTGCACTACACAACCAAACAGTTTGACTATCTCAACTGCCTAAATTATAGAATGCATCATGGATATCTTTTTGAATGGATGGAGGTACCTTTTCACTGCATTTCAGTCGACACGTACATTCTACAGCTGCAAATACCTTGGCTGGAACAGTATTGCCTCTCGTATTTACATATTCCTTCCCAGTTGATCTGCTTAATTTTCTTATATTTTTCCCCAAGTGTGCTCTTGCCTCTGCCTCTTACGCCCTCTTGATTGATTTGACACAATAGCTGCGCTGCTCTCTTATTATGTTATAATAATGATGACATTGTATAATTAAATGTCTTAATTACTTACTTATTCTTATTCACCACTTTAGAATTTACAAACTTATTAGACCAAAGTGGTCTATGTAACTGAGATGTCGCTTATATATATGTAACATAGACCTGTCTATGTTACTTATTGGTAGTTAGTCCACTTTAAGAGCAGCGATAGCTCAGTGGGGAGACCAACAGACTGCAATGCAAAGGGTCTCGGGTTCGAACCCACGTTGCGCACCTCTGACTTTCGGAAGTTATATGACTTTGAAATTATGTGCGTATTGATTGATAATTATCGCCTGCTCCGTGCCTCGGAGAGCACGTTAAGCCGTCGGTCCCGGCTGCCATGGACATCTATGGCAGTCGTTATTGGGGAAGTCGACACAAAAGATCCCACTGGATCGAAGTGTCGCCGGTCTATACTGACTGGCCCCCACACAAGATAAGATAAGATAGACCACTTTAGAAATTTAAAATTTTAAAATATTACTTAAATTCTAATGTGGTATTTTAATGATAACCTTATTTTGTTGAAATTAAACTACTATATATGGATTTTATCGCGTTGTTTATTTATTACTGTATTACAAAATTTTGAAACTACTACTACTATTGAGTTTTACTAATTTATAAGCTAATAGAATTATTTAAACTATTAAATCTATTTATATTTAGGTTTACACTTTCCACGACGTTTCAGTTGCTTTTCAGCAGCCATGGTCACGGGGAGTCTCTCCGTAACCATTTAATAGTTTGAATAATTTTATTAGCTTATAAATTAGTAAAATTCAATAGTAGTAGTTGTGTAATAGTTTCAAAATTTTGTAATACAGTGATAAATAAACAACGCGATAAAATCCGTATATAGTAGTTTAATTTCAATGACTAAACTTTGATTTAAAATCTTTAAAATTTAGTCGTGTAGGTAGGTATGTGAGAAAATAATATTCTTTGTGTCGTTTTTATATCCACATCTAATTCGTTATGTATAGCTATGAGCCGAATATTGTTAGGCTCTCTGCGGTCATCAAGAATTTTCTAATATAAAACTTCTTGTTTTAGATTTATTATATAAGCATTTCTCATGCTGAGATAGTATGTAAATTATAACAGGAAGAACACAATCCGTGAAGTAGGACTTAAACCTGCGGCCTTGGCAAACCGTGTCGTCGTTTTGCCAACTGACCTATTCATGGTCCTGCGTCACGAACTGTGTTTTGCATATAATAATAACTATAGTTAGTAGCGTATAGTTATACAACTACACGATCAACAAGTACCGTTGCTTGAACGTCGATGTTCAGTAGTTACAACTTATCATCAGGTAGGCAATAGCGTTATCACTACATATTATATAACAAAGTCCACGCGCGTCTGTCTGTTCGCGTTAAATTATTAAAAAACTACTAAACGGATTTTCATGCGGTTTTCATCAATAGACAGAATGATTCATGAGGAAGGTTTAGGTGCAATTTGTAAGATTTTGTACTACCTGTGCGAAGTCGTGGCGGGTTGCTAAAAAGGAACAATATTCGATACCCGATCATTAACGTATAGCGAATATATAACTAATTAACATTTGAATGATTTTATACATTACATAGTCTTACACCTGTATCTCCGATAGTTATATTACAATCACATTTCGCCAGCTAGTCGTTAGGTACCACAAAATACACAGAGGGCAGGTCTATAGCCGTCTACAGAGTACAGTTCTAGAAATTTCGCATTAGAAACATAACCCAACACTGTATGGAAGAGCGGACCCTCCTAACACAGACATTAAATGCTTAAATGCGTAAAAGACTCCACAAACTTTAAGAAAATTGATTGTGAAACGAAATAAATAATTTAGATTTTTTTAATTATGAATACTACCTACCCTTTGCTGGATCCAAAAATTTAACCCGATATCTCATACATAGCAATTTCATTTACAGCCACGGTCATCAAAATTATTCGAAAACATTCGAATGACTTAAACATTCGAGTTATTCGACGGCTCATTCGATATTGACTCATATTATTTGAATGGTAGACTATAATTATATATATTAATATAAATTACATTAATTAGTTTTATAATGCATAATAAATTGTAAATGTTGCTTGGAAATAAAACACCCAATAAAAAAATAGAGGTATGTAGATTTATAAGAAATGTAATACAAACCTTCAACAGATAGGTATGGTCCTGGATACTTCGTCACTCTAGTGCCAATAAAATATTCTATGTTGTGGGCACCTATCAGCATTCTCATAGCACTAAGCAGTTTTGCGTTTATTGGAGAAGCCAAAATGGACCCTGTAATAGACAAATAGAAACTAAGATGTATAACCAGTCGTACTCTAGCTATATTGGCCATTTATTTATATTTTGTGTTGTGTGATCCCGCACTATGTTTTTGTGTATTTTAATTTGTGTGTTTAGTATAAATGTAAGCGATTTGGTTGTAAATACTGTAAGCTTATATTATATGAATAAATGATTATGATTATGGTCTCATAATCATAATCTCACTTTATAATTTTTTTGTTTTGGGTTGTTGCGTTTATAATAATATTGCATATACATATTAAATTTATTTTTAGTTGTTATTATGTGCTTCAACTAAGGAGTCATAAAACATGTTCTTGCTTTCTTTCTTTCATATCGATTGATTGATCGCCTATCTACGTGTCAATATCTCAACACGATGGATTTGTAAATGGAAATATATGTTATTGACATGCCTAAACTGTCATTTTTGAACAGAGGTAAATCATTATTCCGTAATCCATCCTTTCAAAGAGTAGCTTTTGAGATAACGAACCCAAACTATGGATTGGTTATAGGCAATCTTCAAACAAAACAGGATTTAAATTTTAATATCCGATTGCACAATATCGGTCGGGCTTGATTATTCATAAGGACAGTGTATCGATACACATTTGCTATATTTCAGTTGCCTCTATCTTTCAAAATTATGAGAATTGTTAGTTTCATATATTTTATAGCTGCTTATAGATATTTGATATTCAATTTATCTTTCTTCTTATAAAAGGCAACCTCGCTGAGATAAATCCTGTGTCGCGAACGACGTTACAAACATTCAAACAACGAACACAAAGAACACCCAGACTGGTTACAACTATTTGTGAATTACACAATTTTAGTCCCGTGGGGATCGAAGTCGCAACGCTCGACCAAATGTCAGTAGCGAGATGGCCACTTAACCTCTTCAGTGTCGAGAGGACATACGAAAAAATGCTCAGAAATATACTACTAGGTACGGGCCTTTCTGCTTGACTGTCTGCTATTTTGTCACATTAATAGTATAATAGTTTGAAAACTAAAAAACACGCTTTAATAAAAAAAGTAGAAAATTATTTAATAATTTTAATGTAAAAAAGCGTGGGGTGTATAGATGTCAAACAACCGATTTAAAACGTTTTAAATAAAATACAGAAGATTAATCGTTTTAAACGGTTGAAAATCACCTACAAAAATAAAAGAACTGTGTTTTACACTTCATTATGGGCAATTTTTGGTCACCTGATGTCATGTTTCATTTTAATTAGTTTATAGAAAATCAAGTAGCTACCTACATTACCTACACGAGAAATTAAGTTTGTAGGTATACCTACCTACTTAAATTACCTACTTATTTATTATATTATATTACACACACTAGATAAGAAGACATCATTAACACGTCAGTTTTACTTGCGCATAAAAGAGACAACGTTATGTCTTCAAGGCCGTCGCGCTGGTGCCGCCGCCGCGAGTGTACACTGCACGCTTGCGCTTGCGCTAGGGCTTGAAAAGTTTGTATTCGAAATTTTCGATTGAATACTATAGTTTGTAAAGCAGCGGTTTTCATCTGATATTTCTCCAAAGTACTTTTCAACTAATAAACAGCTTCGGGTATTTTTGGATAGTTTATATATTTTTGGATATTTTCTGGAAGTTTAGGTACTTTTGAGTATTAACAGGTACTAACTTTTTTTATTACTTTACATAACATAAACAAAACACTATACATTATTATAAAATAGTCCGTATAATTGACACGTAGGGATAATTTTTTTTAATGTAGGTATTTTTTCACCCACCTCTGGTATGTCTTCGAATATTACACTCAATTGGATATTTGCCAACACTAGTGTTCGCGCGCGTGTCAAACAAATACGAGAGTGTGAGTTTGGTTTTAAACCGAATCAAATTAATTATTTATATCGTTTGAAAACAATGAAAAAAATATTTCCAACACAGAGGTTTTAACTTATCAATAGTTTTTATAACTTAGGTAGGTAATACCTACGCTTGGTCGGACGGACCAACTAGAACTAAACCTGCTAAGTATATCAATATCAGTAAGTATATCATACATTTAAAAAATCTTTACACATTCAAAACATAGTCACCAACACCAACCGTTCTAAATCGAAAGAAATGGTTTTAATTTAAAAAAATCGGTTTTGAACGGATCCGTTTAATTGGTTTTAAACCGGCCTTACATCTATAGGTGGGAGTTAGGGGGTTATCAAAATATCTTAGACGGCACTCCACGCTTTTTAAACTATTATATATTTTTATTTTTAAACTATTATTTATCAATTTATTTTTATATAAGTTTCTAGTTTATTGTATTGTCACCGGTCCTCGATAAGTGTGCGGTTTAAAGGGGCGTGCGGTTTAAAATCACGTTCAAAGATTCCGTTACATAGATTCATAGATACATACATAACAAGCTAATAAAAACGTGTTAAAAAGATGTTACCTTCACTCAAACACTGATCTTGCGCCTCTGACCATGTTGCTATTACTTTATGAACAGTCATTCCATCAGGCATCCGTGGCGCCACAATATACTTGCTCAAAGCTACATCTGAAAAAAAGATAAAGACCATATAGAAACCATATATAATATCGTCGTCGTATTTACGCGAATGTTATACATTAAATTAAACTTCTTTATATGGATTTTATATAGATACATATATAATAATATAAAGAAGTTTAATTTCAAACTGAGGTAATGGGGTGTACCAAAGCCTGTAGTTTAGGGTGACAAAAATAAAACTGTCTCAATTTACGGTTTTGGTTTATTGTCAGCCACACATAATACACACGTATACTAAGGTTAGAAGGTGAATGAGTTTTTGCGCAGGCACACTAGCATGAGCATTAATTAAGCATGAAGATTCGATAAAGTAGACGATATATACATAGTATCACTGGATGAGGTCTAGGGTTTAAATGCTAGGTCGGAACAACAAAAAGTTATTCAGTTTTTCTGTTAAGACATTATCAATAGCAGCCCGGAGTAAGGAAGTTGGCGGTGGTACACACCCCGTGTAACACACCCGTGTGTACACTCCGTTATCAGATCCAACGTAATAGGAGGCTGAGCCTATCGCGGTCTACAGAGCGCAGTTTCAGACTCCGTGCTCTTGTCAAGAATTTCTTGGGTAATCGATAAATTCTAGACGATTTTTAAATTTATTTATTTGTCTTCAGAGTATCTCAACTCGTAACGCTCTAAAACACTCAAAACGCCGATTAAATGTCTTCACGATAAAAAAATTGAGTACATAACAACTTTAGAAGATTTATAAAGCCTATGTCACTACCACAATTCTGAAAAATTCAACGATAATAATAACTCATATGTCAAAAACCGTCCAGCCGTTTGGGCAGTAGAGCGTGCCAAAGAAATGGACATACATACACACATATGTACTATCGACTTGAGCGATGGTTGACCACTCCTAAGGTTAAAATCGCATAGCAGGCCAAACACTTGTTTGAGTTTTTTTACAAGGGTTTTTTTAAAGGCGGAGTCACTTAAAGTCAACATGCGTAAGCGAATATTTTTCTGAAATGGTTAACCATCGCTCAAGTCGATAGTACATACATACATACATGCGCTCGAAAAACATTACCCTCCTTCTGACGCAGTCGGATAAAAATACACTCTGAGCAAACACACAACAAAAATAAATGTTACTTACCAGTAAATATCGATAAAAGCCCGGTGTAAACAATAAAAGCAAACATTTTGGGATGATGCGCATAAGACATGAATACTGTTACTGACTTTACTAATTGTAATAACTATGCTACATTACATATAGAGCTCAATCATTAACAAAAAGATATATGTTAACATCTGAACTTCTTCCAGATAAGTCTGCACATACGCAGTTCAGGGCTTTCACCATATCTCAATTTATTCATATGAGTAGCTGACCCACGCAACTTCGTCTGCTTCACATAAGAGAATTTGGTCCGTTTTGGCAACATTTTTCATTGATGCTCCGATCTTTTTGGACGTAGCGTGATGTTATATAGCCCATAGCCTCGATAAATGGGCTATCCACCACTAAAATAATTTTTCAATTCTAATCAGTAGTTCCTGAGATTAGCGCGTTCGACCAAACAAACTCTTGAGATTTATAATATTAGTTCAAATGATAAATCATATTCTGATTATATTTTTACATCTATATTACTACAAATTATGACAAGACAATAACCATCCATGAATAAGAAGGACTTCGACCTGGGACCGATGAACCGTTTCATCGATTTGCCTACTACGGTATTGACGGTGCTACGTCAGGTATTGTGTGTATTTTACACTAGATATATCCACAGTTTTACTCGCGTTTATGGTTACTGCGATGCCCCCCGTGGGTCGTAGCGTAATGTTATTCCATATGTCAGCGTGATGTTGTTATTGTTTTTTGTTAGTTCCTGAGATTAACGCGTTCAACCAAACAAACAAACAAACTCTTCAACAAACTCTTCAGCTTTATAATATTGGTATAGATTTAAGGCGATGCTGGATTGAAATTCGTCTCTGTGTTTAAGATTATATGCATAATCTCTCTTATAGTTATATAACTATGCGATCAGCAAGTACATAATATAACGAATGTAACAATTGCTGCAAAAGATGAATGCAGCCTAAAAAAATCCAGTGTTGAAATTTATATTCCAACGCTTATATAAGATTTTTTTAAATATTTATGTATCGCTGAAAAGCTTTTATATAAACAAGACTGATTTTTCAGCGTACTAGATTGCCTCTTCACTTTGATTTAAAATATCTAAGAATTGCTCCAAAGTTTCATTCTGGCGTAATCAGAGTAAATTAAATGCCCTTGGTGCGCTAGACAATTATCTGAAACACTTATTTCTATACAGTAAAAATGTAAACAGCGAGTGAGTAATGTTTCCCGAACCCTAAAAATGGCAGTTCTGACAGTATGACGCCCTATGTTCTGTGAGGCCTAGCGTCGTGTGGGCAGTGCGTTCATTTTTGTTTTAAATGGAAGTCAATTGGTCTAATTGTTTGCCTGCGTTAATATAGATAATAATTATATAATTAAAATTCTGGCAGCCTTTTATTCCAACAAGGCAATAACGATAAATAAAGCATTTTTATTCCGGACGCAAGAGTGAGACAGATTCTGGAATGACATGTTACATTCCCTAATACACACTAGTAATGCCAGGTAGTGTATCCTATAAATTCTCTAAGACATTCTTGCCTTTAGCTTAGTGAGAAACCGTTGGACTGCTACGCAGAGGTCTCGAGTTCGATCCCAAGGTGCGCATTTCTTTTCGAAGTTATGTGCATATTAAATAGTTAATTATCGGTTGCTTTAACGGTGAAGAAAACCATCGCGAGGAAACTTGCATGTCTAAGAGTTCTCAATAATGTTTTCAAAAATATGTGAAGTCTGCCAATTCGCACTGGGCCAGCGTGGTGGATGATGTCCCTTCTCACACTGAGAAGAGGCCTGTGCCCAGCAGTGGGCCTTTTTATGCTCTACCATACAATTTTGGAACAGTCTTCCGGCACATGTGTTTTTCTATGATGTGTTCTTTCTATGACATTGGGTCCTTCAAACGTAGTGTGAAGAAGCATCTGGTCAGACCGGCTTGACACTGACGACGACTAGAAGACATCTATCTTCTCCTCGTCGTCACTGTCTCTGGACTGTAATTGGGCTTTCCATCAGGTCTGTTACAAACACTTTGCCGTATCACGATAAAAAAAAGTGATATAGTTTAATACAGGGCTGATATTATATTTATTAATATTATATTCTTGCGGTTTGTGTTTCTCTCAATGAACCTTGCGATAAATTTTGTTGTTATCAAATGTTTTTAAAATATTCAATAACAAAAATAAGTATGATAACTCCCGTTCAATGTTATCATCTGTTTATTTTCAAAGACACGTAAAGGACAATCGGGCCCTGAGCAATAATTTATTAATTGCACAAATAAAAATATTTTTGATTGTGACTTTGAGCAGACAGGATCAATATGTGTGCTTATACATAAATATGCTTGAAATAGTCACCTAAATAATATATATAAAATTTCAATTCGAATTCATCACACATTACCTATTTACAAAAATATTCGAAATACCCAGTCTATACATAATATGTTGTTATGTATAATTTACGATAATCTATTTTGGATGACCTCAAGACAAAAGTATTACGAATGTATTTTGTTTTATAATACCTAATGTACTAGATAACTTGGGCGCTTGTATATTAAGACTGCGCCGAGCGTTAGACGCGGTTGGACCGAATGACAGAGCACGATATTCAAATTGGCGCACGGCCGCCATAGTAAAATTGTATGGAGGATTTGAAGTGCTTTTTTGATAAATATGTATCTTTATTGTCAACCAATAACTTAAATATTTGGAACGGACAAATTGTAATATAACTATTTAAGTTTCATTTAAGCTGTAAAATAGGATAGTTTTCTAGTGTTATAATCTAAAAATCACTTAATACGAGCTTACGTTTTCGCATTTTTCGTGCAAATGTACATAATTTCGTAGGCGAAAATATTAATTATTTTAAGTTTTTACACAGAGTAATTGTAAAAACATTCATTGTTATGGTAAATGTATATTTTATATTGGTATTAAATAAAAAGTGTCGATTTTATCAACTTAACTGTAACCGCCGTCTTAAGAATTAAAGAGCATTAAGCATTAATTTGTTTGATACGGCGCGAAAACACTCATGCTCGTTCACAGCTATTGTTTTTTTTTTAAGTATATTTATTTGTATGTATAATAGTTACAGCCTTGTGGAAGGTTTTTGGACTGCCATGCAAAGGTTTTTGATTTTTCGAAGTAATGTGTGTATAAAGAATATCGCTCGGTTTAAAGATGAAAAAAAATATTTGTCAACAGCGTCCATGAAGCAGGCTTCTCCTCCACCACGACAACGCTTCAGCTCACTCCGCCAGACGAACTATAGAATATTTGTCTACCGTTGGTGAGAAATCCTCCTTACAGTTCCGAACTGGCACCTTGTAACTTCTATTAATTTCGAAAAATAAAAGATAAATTTAGAGTCGTTCGTTTTATGAAACCTAAAGATGCCGGGGCTGCGTTTGGAAAAGGCGTGGAAGAGATCCCTAAAAAAATAATGGTCTTACTGCTTCGGCTAATGGTTCCATCATATGCAACTGTGCTTAGAAAGGAACTGAGACTACTTCGAAAAGCAATAAAAATATTAACAGGCTCATATATCATTCCGTTTCTTATTTTCTAAACACTTTCATTGTGACCTCCGTAGTTAAGGATTATAAACACGAACGTGAACGTGATTATCGTAGATAACATGTCTGAGAGATTCTCCGGGCTGGTTACATGTATAATATTGTCTCCTGTTTACGCGAATGTTATTCAATGAAATTAAACTACTATATACAGATTTTATCGCGTTGTTTATTTAACACTCTATAACATAATTTAGAAACTGTTACACTACTATACTATACTATTAAACATTACTAATTTTAAGCTAATTAAATTATTAAAACTATCAAATCTATTTGTTTTTAAGTTTACACTTTCCCCGACGTTTCGGTTGCTTTTCAGCAGCCATGTTCACGGGGAGACTAAGATGGTAGTTGTCTCAATGTTCCAGTGTAGTTATTTCAAAGTACCCGAACATAATTTAGTTATTGGTGTTTCTATTTACGCAAAATGAGCTCAAAGTATCATGAAGTCTAGCTGTGGTTTGTTTCTTCTTGGGTTTGACTATTTGAAGTACTGGATCCCAAGCTGGTGGTACATTCCAACCATCTTCTCTATTGAAATTTGGATGTTTTTTGATTTCAATAGCCTCGCGAAGCATCCTTGGTAGGAATCGGTGTTCTTTAGCGAGAATCTGTGGTTTGTCAAATCTCAGGTAGTGGTTGGTCCCCTGTTGTACATGTTCACACACAGCAGACTTCAACGAGCGTTTGTGTTTTACGTCAGCTATGTGTTCTTTAATGCGGGTGCCTATGCTTCTCTTGGTTTGACCAATGTATGAGAGTCCGCAGTCACAATCTATTTTATAGACCCCTGCATCTTGTAAAGGTAATTGGCACTTGACGGATGGCAAAATTGACTTATCTTCGTTGGCGGCTTGAAGTATGTGTTGATTGAAGCTCGCTTCAAGATGTAGCCAATCTTGTCAGTGACACCCCTTACATAAGCCCTTGCAGTATAGCAGGCTGGCGCTTGACTGTGGCTGGCTTTTCTCGGGATCTGTGACAGCGTCGCGGCTGTTGGAGCTTGTTGTCTTGCAGTACTTGCTTGACATGTTGAAGCTCGGCGTCCAGGTGTTTCTTGTCACAGATCCCGTGGGCTCTCTGAAACAAAGACATTCCCACGGTAGCTAACTGTTTAGGATGGTGGTGAGATTCACCGTTTAAGTACCTATTTGTATGGGTCTTTTTCCTATACACAGTGTGGCTCAAAGTATGATCAGGATTCCTGATGACAAGTACATCTAAGAATGCTAATGAATTATTTGCCTCTAATTCCATAGTAAATTGGATGTTGTTATTAATGGAATTAAGATATTCTAGGAATACACTAACACTATCTGTTGGTAATATTGTAAAAGTATCATCTACAAACCTCTTATAAATCCTGGGTGTGATGGGGGCAGTCTGTAAAGCTCGAGCCTCGAAGTCCTCCATATATATGTCGGCAACAACAGGCGATATAGGGGAGCCCATTGCCACACCATCTACTTCTATGTAGAATTTATTGTCCCACAACAGATAGCCAGTTGTTAAGCATTGCTTAAGTAGTTCTGCATATTCCTCAGGCATATTGTACTCTATTGGCTTCCTTTTAGTTATTTCAATACAGTCATGTACATGTATGCATGTAAATAATGACTGTACATCAAAACTAACCATTGTTTCATTGTTAGTGAGACATAGGTGTTTAACCTGTTTATATGTTGTTTCATCCGAAAGTAAATTTTCAATTTTATTTTTATAATCTGACGTATCCATATTCAATTCATTTCAATTCATCTTTGGGAAGAATTCGTCGCATTGAACAACTTGCGGGTTAGACCAGTTATTACAGTACTCCGTGCAGATAAAGGAAACGCTACGGTCATAATGGATACGTATATATATAAACAGGTTAAAACAGACCCTACAAACAAAATATTGAACAAAACCAAAGACATCATACATAAATACTCCGAAAGACTAGATCTAGATGTTAAACAATTAATACCAGCTTGCGTAAAACCTCCAAAGCTGTATGGGTTACAAAAAAAACAAAGAAAATGCTCCCCTCCGTCCTATTGTAAGTCAGATCGACACACCAACTTACAGACTGGCTCAGCACGTAGCGAAGATACTCTCACCACTCAGAGGCAACTCGAGAGCATATGTAAAGGATTCATACCATTTTGTGAGTGAGATTAAACACCTATGTCTCAATAACAATGAAACAATGGTTAGTTTTGATGTACAGTCATTATTTACATGCATACCTGTACATGACTGTATTGAAATAACTAAAAGGAAGCCAATAGAGTAAAATATGCCTGAGGAATATGCAGAACTACTTAAGCATTGCTTAACAACTGGCTATCTGTTGTGGGACAATAAATTCTACATAGAAGTAGATGGTGTGGCAATGTGCTCCCCTATATCGCCTGTTGTTGCCGACATATATATGGAGGACTTCGAGGCTCGAGCTTTACAGACTGCCCCCATCACACCCAGGATTTATAAGAGGTTTGTAGATGATACTTTTACAATATTACCAACAGATAGTGTTAGTGTATTCCTAGAACATCTCAATTCCATTAATATCAACATCCAATTTACTATGGAATTAGAGGCAAATAATTCATTAGCATTCTTAGATGTACTTGTCATCAGGAATCCTGATCATACTTTGAGCCACACTGTGTATAGGAAAAAGACCCATACAAATAGGTACTTAAACGGTGAATCTCACCACCATCCTAAACAGTTAGCTACCGTGGGAATGTCTTTGTTTCAGAGAGCCCACGGGATCTGTGACAAGAAACACCTGGACGCCGAGCTTCAACATGTCAAGCAAGTACTGCAAGACAACAAGCTCCAACAGCCGCGACGCTGTCACAGATCCCGAGAAAAGCCAGCCACAGTCAAGCGCCAGCCTGCTATACTGCAAGGGCTTATGTAAGGGGTGTCACTGACAAGATTGGCTACATCTTGAAGCGAGCTTCAATCAACACATACTTCAAGCCGCCAACGAAGATAAGTCAATTTTGCCATCCGTCAAGTGCCAATTACCTTTACAAGATGCAGGGGTCTATAAAATAGATTGTGACTGCGGACTCTCATACATTGGTCAAACCAAGAGAAGCATAGGCACCCGCATTAAAGAACACATAGCTGACGTAAAACACAAACGCTCGTTGAAGTCTGCTGTGTGTGAACATGTACAACAGGGGACCAACCACTACCTGAGATTTGACAAACCACAGATTCTCGCTAAAGAACACCGATTCCTACCAAGGATGCTTCGCGAGGCTATTGAAATCAAAAAACATCCAAATTTCAATAGAGAAGATGGTTGGAATGTACCACCAGCTTGGGATCCAGTACTTCAAATAGTCAAACCCAAGAAGAAACAAACCACAGCTAGACTTCATGATACTTTGAGCTCATTTTGCGTGAATAGAAACACCAATAACTAAATTATGTTCGGGTACTTTGAAATAACTACACTGGAACATTGAGACAACTACCATCTTAGTCTCCCCGTGACCATGGCTGCTGAAAAGCAACCGAAACGTCGGGGAAAGTGTAAACTTAAAAACAAATAGATTTGATAGTTTTAATAATTTAATTAGCTTAAAATTAGTAAAGTTTAATAGTATAGTATAGTAGTGTAACAGTTTCTAAATTATTTAATAGAGTGTTAAATAAACAACGCGATAAAATCCGTATATAGTAGTTTAATTTCAATGAATAACATTCGCGTAAACAGAAGACAATATTATGTAGGATACAGTGTTAAATTTTTAATGAAATAATAATGTCTTCTAGACCGAATTTCGATTACGGTCGCTAGTCTTAACGGAGACTGGCCATCTGCGCAGGAGATATTATAATGCACAAGTGTGAGCACAAACAAAAGTGCACTCTCTCTTCCCTAACCCTCATGGTCCGATGGGACATGGGACGGATAATCCGACACGACCGGAGAGAGATCAGACCGCTGCGCTACGGAGGATAAATTAAGTAATAATATAATATATACATATATATCTATTTATTAGGATGTCTCGGGTAAGAGGAATGATAAACGTCTTTTACTCCGTATATTTGCGACTGACTAGTAAACATTACAAGGCGGGCGCTGCCGCCACTAAATGCATACACACAGTTTTTACGTGACATCTGATATAAGTCCCAACAATAATATACAGAGTGTCCGGTAATTAATAAATAACCTTGAAATGTCTTATAGTAAAACTGATGGAGGTTCAAGAAAAATAAGAAAATTAGTATTTTTTTTCAATTACCATTTTTATCTTTCTTGTACACTACGGCCATAAATGAATGAATTCCATCGGTTTTTTGTTGTTTTATTATTAAACACTAATTATGTTACTAAATAGACCGTCAAAAGTATGACTAGCTATTGCATGTTTTAATATTTTTTTATTATTATTACTTGTAAGTAAGGGGTAAAATAAAATGTATATTATTTTAATTTTTTCTGAACTGCCATCAGTTCTACTATAAGACATTTCAAGGTTATCCATTAATTACCGGAAATTCTGTATACATTGTACATGACTGGTTTAACCAACGTTGATAAATTCATGGCAATGGCAAAGCACCCACAAGACAGACAGCATTGCCACGTTGCGAGTCGCAATTATCATATGAATAAGGATTTCTTAAATAAATCTTTTAAAGTATTTTTCTTCAATGCCTTGTTTGGTACGCTCCAACTTATCCTTCAACATACCTAAATATTCCTCACCGTTCAGCATATTATTATTATTATCATGTGACACTATTAAAATTGTTTCTAACATACCCAATTTTTTACGTGTTAGGGATATATTGACGCATACCCTCCGTGGGGGCGGGCGGAGGGATTATGTCGGACTCACCGGGGTAAAAGAGAAAGATGGTAATGATAATAATAATGGACCTCCCGGTAATACCGACTAATTCTACCACGGTGTTCCTCGACAAAACCGCAATCGGCGAGGCCGCGCGAATCACTGTCACATGCGGTTGTGACCCCGCCGAGGTTACGGCCCGCCGTTTGAAACGACAGGCCACTACACGACAAGACCTACCCTTTAGGCACTACTCACTTTTAAAAACCCTACTGTCCACCACCTGTTAAGGGGCGACGGACACGACACAGAGGCGCGCGTGGGAACTGGCACGCTGCCACTCGGACCTGGTGCTAATCAGATGGCGGGCAGGCCCACGAAGGCCACCACCTTCAGGTCAAACCTCAAGGTGGTAGGTCATACCCTAACCTAACCTACAAAACCTAGTCTTCTATATAGTTATGAACCAGTACAGTAGTTTTGTTATAACTACCTTAGTATTTACTATTAATATGCTAAGAACCAAAAACACATTGAAAGTCTGCCTGGGAAAAAAGAAGTAAGTATTGTTTTCACGACATGTCGGGCTGAACCGGTAATTTTTGATATTATTTTTTGTATGGATTAGGAGGCAAACGAGTAGACGGATCTCAACAACGTCCTCTACATGGTAGTCCACTAGGTGTACCACGCAGAGGTCTCAAGTTGACCTTTCGAAATTATGTGCGTATTAAATAATTAATTATCACTTGCTTTAACGGTAAGGGAAAACATCGTGAGGAAATCTGATGTTTCTTCATAATATTCTTGAAGATATGTGAAGTCTGCCATCCCGCACTGGACCAACGTGGTAGACTATAGTCTAACTCTTCTCACACAGAGAAGAGGCTCATGCCCAGCAGTGGAACCGTTTAATATAGGGCTGATATTATAATTATATATTAGTTTTAGCCCATGACTCCACCCTCATGGCAACACGTACCAGGGTAATATCTTATATATTGATCCAGGTCGTGATCTATTTATTTGGCAAGGTTCATCCAATTCCGTTCAGCTGTTAACGCAGTATTGAATAACAAACATCCAAAACATCTCTTGGGAAACTGAGCTTAGTAGGTTTGGATGAACTGTTATTAATTATGACACATAAGATATTACTATACTAGGTAATTAGTATAACATTTTACCTTTAAATTCATACTGGTCGTTAGAATCTATGACTGAACGGATGGCTACTTAAACCATTAGCTATACGTGGTCGCCACGCCTACGCCGACTGGTAATGTGTGGGTTCGAATCCCACACGGGACAAAACTTTGCGAAAACTTTGCGTGATCCACAAATTGTTGTTCCAAGTCTGGATGTTCTTTGTGTCCGTTGTTTGAATGTTTGTAAAAGCCCCCGCGACAAAGGATTTATTCCTGGTGCTGAAGTTGTCTTTTATAAAAAAACTAAATCCGAACTTTCCGATACCGTTACCCACGTTGTTTCATGTGTTTCTTTCTGAAATCTGAAAATAGCGTGTACTTACTCCGTAAAATATAACTTGAGTCCTGAGGCACTTATATCCACGGTTGGGACCATCCATCGAGACACTTTTGTATCAGAGTGTGGCTGCGACGATGTTGATAATATTCGATAAGAAATTATCGATGTTATTATACTTATTGGTAATTTATTGCACATCAAATAAACAAATAATTAGCATAATATATTCACAAATTATTTACAAGAAATATTAATATAAGCGTCATAATATTCCTCCACATTGTCATCAATTGGCAACGTGCCCAGAAGACTAGCAGCTTTGCCACGTTGAACGGCAACACTTATTCTTTGTGCAAAGAAAATACCAGCCCTTATACTCATTGATGTTTTTATCATTATAGAAATTTTATATCTTACAATACATCAAACAAGAATAATACAAAACAATGCATTTTTATTAAGCTAAAGGTAACACTTATGAATGTCAAAGTTACACATTTTTTTCTGTGAATTTACATTTACTGCCTCGTTCAACAAAGCAAGGGTGTAGGTTAAATGTATAATTTGGTAATTCTAGAATATTTGTCGGAATTTTATTATAAAAACGTATATCAAGACCCATGAAGGAACCATGAACTTTATGTAGGCGGTAGAATGGAACACATAATTTATATTTAGTTCTAGTATTTATGTTATGTATGTCACTATTTTTTATGTCTATATGTATAATTTTGACGGATGTGCATAATATCAAAATAAATATATTGTGATGCTACATTTAAAATAACGATATTCTAAAAAAAATCCCAGTGAGATTCTAATTGATAAATAGCACGTACAGCTCTTTTTTGCAATATAAATATACTTTGTATATCAGCTGCTTTATCCCATAATAATATTTCATATGACATAACGCTGTAAAAGTAACTAAAGTAAACTAATCTGGCTATATCAACGTCAGTTAATCCACGGACTTTTCTAATGGCGTAAGCGGCCGAACTAAGTTTCGCTGAGAGATAAGATATGTGCGCCCACTGTAACTTTAAATCAAGTGTAATGCCCAGAAACACTGTGGATTCTATTGCTTCCAGTACCTCACCGTTCAATGTTATGCTAGTATCAAGATGTTTTACATTAGGCAGTGTGAATTTAACATATTTTGATTTTTTTGGCGTTCTAAATTATTTAAAGTAAACCATTTTGTTACTTGAATCAATGCACTGTTTACTTCGTCTTCGTCAAAATGGTCTCTATTTCTATTTACTTTAAATATTAAAGAAGTATCGTCAGCAAACAGTACAACATCACAAATATTGTTCAAGTAAAAAGATAAATCGTTTAAATAAATAAAAAATAAAAATGGGCCTAAAATCGAACCTTGCGGCACTCCTAGCTTTATAGGTAAGCTATTTGATTGCGAACCATTGACTTCTACACACTGGATCCTGTTATTCACGTCCGCAGTAATTACATGCAGTGCATTACTCTGAACACCGTAATGCCTTAGTTTCCGCAGTCGAATGCTTTTAAGAGGTCGCAAAAAACACCAATAGTATTTTGTGAGTTTTCCCACGCTCTGTATATATGTTTGAGTAGAAGTAGGTTTCTTGTTAAGCAGCTTATAAATAAAACGTTTTATCCGGATCTATGTTGTGATAAGTTATTTATATAAATAATTAAATGTAAATCTTGAATATGTCAAAATTTTGTATGTCTATCTTTATGAACTTATGTCTGGAATGGCTAGACAAATCGTAATGATACACACACATATATGATGATTGACACACACGTGGCTAATTATACAAGGAGTGACCTTGGCTTACATACCTTACCTTTACCCCAAAAATAACCAAGATTATGACCAAAAGAGGCTACCTTTGTTTATAAAGATTCTCAGCCCAATGGCACAATATAACGAATCAAGGAAAATATTATTTGTCCTTCGTTTACTCGGGCCAATGACAACGACAAAAGTTATTTAATAATATTTTTTTATAATTATCTGGCCAATATATCAGTCGTTTCAAAAAGCTACCCAGAATGATCGCGTTAATATAATTATTATAAACAAATACTATAAACTATAAATTTGTATGATAAATATATTTCGATTTTATTTTAATTGTTAAATTATGTATGCAAATATTCTTCTCCATCTTACGCAATACCACAGGAGAAGATAATAATGTATTTCTTTATAATGTATCTTGGGATCACTGCGTGTTAATTGTCCGAATCTCATACAATCCTACATATGTAGCGGAGAGTTAAAGACCTCCGGGTCTTTCCAAATATTCACACAGCGGACACAAAGGTCAGTTCGACTCGAAACACGGACTTAAACACAAAGTAACCGTGCTTTGTGATTAAGTCCGTGTTTAAACCTAGCTTTGCACCAGCAAAGCTACATAGGTTTTCACTAGAAATGCCCCAATTCTCGTATGCTATACAATGTAAGCATGTCGGAAACATTGAAACAGTCAATACGTTGACGTCCTTCGTATTATTATTATTAACTACATATTGTCCGCGGCTTCGCTCGTGTATGTAAATGTTGATAAGGTTAGTAACAGTACGTTTTTCTGGATGAAACTTACCCTATATCTTTTTCTATACGACTGGCAACGTGTATGCGAAATTTTATGATGATCGATCAGTATTTAAGGCGTGAAAGCGAATTGAAGTAATAAACAATAAAACAAAATTTACATTCGCATTTATAATATTAGTTTTTGTCTCTTCTCTTGAAGAAGCGTGCCGTGGCGCAAAGTATTCTGTACTGTGTGACATAAATAGACAAAATACAATGATAGTTTAGACTTTCGTCTTTTAATATTGTTATTCGATCTCTTATTGACCAAAAACTTAAATTTATACAGTTTTTAGATCGGTAATTTGTGTTTTCATTTAGAAAGAAAGATAACATTTATTTGTAAGAATAAAGATACAATAAATATCCAAACTGCGATGTGTCTTCACCTAACAGAAAATTGCAGCAAAAAACCTTGTTTTGTGTTCTTACTAATAATCCCCTAAGACTCCTAAAACTCTTTTTTTGCTTGCGTCGGACTTTTTACCTTCTTATCGTCTTCATTTGGTTTTAAGATGCACTCTTTAATAATGTTACCGCAAGGTGCTTCTACCAGAAGCCAGAAGGGAAGAGCAGCTACAAATGTAATTATCAGGATGCTGACGCCGAATTGGAGCTGTGCGCAAACAAAAAACAAATATATTTAAAATGAATAAGTGTTGGCGAAACCAGCTTAGTGATCTTCAAGTACAATAAAAACAGCGTCCTCCTTTATCCAAAGTCAATAAAATATTCTTATCAAAGTTTTAATTTCTGTTTTTGAAACCCAAGAGACACATATTAGTTTACTAAACGACGCTGTCGGTATTACCCTTCTCAGCTGCTAATTATTTTTCAGTTTTGGTTGCCGAAGTGTTTTTAACGAAACCGTTAAAGCTTTTAGCGCCTTGAGCTGCAGCGTTCGACTGGCTGCTAGACTCGATTGTTTTCAAGTTATGTATGACATTCCAGCAAAGACAGATAAAAGTCAACATTCTCTTCTATTATATAAACATTATACGTTATATATAGCTGTTACAATTGTTGCTTACCGAACTCAAGTATCCATATTCTGTAGTGGGACTGTGGGTCATAGAATCTATGTAGCTCCTAATCACCACCGAGTGCAGCAGATATGCACTGTATGTCAGCCGACTGGGTATTGTCCACCCACGCCATTCAAGAATGGAACGGTACAAATCTAGGTATAGGACAAATACATGTATCAATTACCTTTCCACAAAAGAAGTAATATAGTGAATTTTCGAAAATGCAAGGAGGATTAATGATTTTACCTTCAATTTTAAAAATAGATGCTATTATGATTATGCCGACGGATATTGTGAATATAGGTTTGGCGAAGGCAGCGTAGAGCATCCTGATGTATACAGATGACCTCGGCGCGTCAGAGTAGAAGACACCTCCGCTGTAGCAACACAATGCACCCACGGGGACGACAGACCAACACAGGAGACGATAAGCGAATGTCTGAAATGTTTGTCATAGAATATTAACAATGCCTGTATGCTGAGATTCATTGAATTGAATAACTTTGAGATATAAGACGAATACACTCCGGGTGTTAAAAGTTTGACGTGGATCTGATATAAATGTACAGTGCAACGCAACGCGCTAGGAGTTTTATTTGGAGTTGTTCTGTGACTCTCAAGTTAAACTTAAACGTAAGCTTACACATAAGGTGTGCTAATTAAAATACGAAGAGAAAACAAAGATCTAAGAAATTATGTTGTTGTAATCTTTTCGATCAAAATCAATATCTCAAAATCGAAATACCTGGTATTTTTTTATATCAACTTCTTGCTTTTGCCAGTGGTAAACTAGGAAGCCCAGTGCCATTCCGATTATGTATCCTGTGATGTTGGTGTGTGCGCGTGTGTATATGATGTTGTAAAAAGGGTCGTAAAGGAACATGGTAAGTATCGATCTGAAAACAACACATTAATGATAAAGTAGCTCGTTCAGCTAAAAACAAGCAATAAAAAAATGTTTTCATCATTATTAAAGATCCACACCACGTAGATGTAAATTAAGTTCTTAGGCGCTTTTACTGGTATTGCTTTAGTTAAGTGTCAACATTTGTTTGGTTAAAATTGCTTCGCTTATTGTCATTGTGTTTATTTTTCATGCAATTATGCAAATGATCCAAACCGACGAGTTAATATAAGCTAATTAGTTTCACCCACCTAAATTATACATACCGAGATGAAAAGGTATCCTATGTAAAAGTATAACTAATCTTGGACTTTGTCTATCTGTGTGCCAAGTTTCATCTAAGTCCGTTCAGCAGTTTACGCATAATTGAGTAACAAACAAGCAAACATATTCCCAAATAGTTTCATATTATTAATATTAGTAGGATATAAATAGAAATAAAACATCACAAAAATCAAATACTTACTCAGGCGAAGCCATTAGTATTCCATCCAGATCTTGGAAGTATGTATGGGCTACTGTGATGGCAATTCCAATGACTAATAATGAGGACAACACAATTATTCTGGAGCGAGCAGTTCTGCACGTCACGAAGATGATCACAGCTAAGATGTAGAGCTGCGTATCCACTGCTAGATACCTGACAAAAAGTGATTTGAGATATAGCCGGTTTATTACATCCACATTCACAGTTTTAATCATCATTATAGCAGAGGTCAAGCTTACTGTCGTCTACCTCACAAATTGCCAGAGACTATAATGCAATAAATATAGGTATATCGGGTCCGTGGCAGTTTCAACAGCCTCCTGAAGACGGTGGCCAACAGGCTTGATGTTGACAGTGCTATTAAGCAGCACTGGACACGCGTTCACATAACCAAGGACGCCGCAGTTACATATAACCAGTATGTGTAATAGTGGTATCCTGTTATGTACCTAGTATGAATAAATATGTATAAATTGTTATTTACTAACATAGTTTTTAAGATTATTGTTACTAACACTATGGATTCCGGTCCGAAATAAACGAATTTTATTTTATTTTATTTTATTATTTATAAAAGGTTGCTTTACCGTTATATCGATTCAAGCGAATATTTATGACATACAATGAATCAGATGATGATGTATTCAGCAATCGCATAAACTGTGAAAATTCAATACAAATGCAGATATACCTAATTTCTGAAACTCTAAATCAAATATTTGCACTATGGTATTTCCAAAAAAATAGTCATTTATTTAAACTAAGAGAAGTGGTACGAGGAGAAGTAATTTAGTACAATATTTCTATGGTGCCCAAGATATAGGTCTTAGCGCAGTTTGGGCCAATGGTATCTGTAATTTTGTATAAGTAGTTTAAGATTTAAAAATGAACATTTATTATTATTATTTCTGGAATTTAATTATTATTAATTTAATTTTATCCTATTAATTTTATTATATTATATATTTTATTTCTTAAAGAAACCTATTGGTTTTAATGAACCCACATGGTTCACATATATATTATTTTCGTTACGCTACTGAATATTTACCAACACTGCAGCATGCACGATGACTTAGGCAAGTAATTGTTGATGTAGAAGATGTGTTGCCACCAGTACTTCCGACAGTCATACATCTCTGATGCCACATATTTCTGTAGAAAATTAAAGTAAATAGATAATAAGTAACTAAATAATTCAATGATTTATGATTAGAATTAAGGAAGCAGGTTCCAAAATTGATTGGCTTTCGCTTTCCTTTTAAAACCTACTGTTACTTTAATAAAACTTGCCTCATACAACGATAAATAATTGAAACCAATTTGAATTCTCCAAACGATGTAATGAAGAATAAAATTAAAACAATGGCATAAAAGAGACATTTTCCTTAAATAAAATTAAAGAAGTCTAGCCAGGAATATTGAATAAAAGCTTTTCCTTATTTTTGTTTCTTTATTTCGGACGCTAAATATTACTTCCGTAACACTACAGCTGCCATTTGGATATAGTATCCTAATAACTTACTAACATATTAATAACTTACATCCCAAAGTGGACCTGATGCGAGATGACGGAACCAAGTAGCCGTCAGTGCCAAGATGATTGCGTAACTGGGAGTTAATCTGTAAAATGTGCAACATTTTGAAATTGGTAATATTTTTACTTAACCTATTACTGCAAAGATTGAAGGAGCTACTCGTATATATAACATAGCAGTCAATTATTGGAATCTTAAGAGAATTAAGCATATATCATTAAAATATAATCAATATAATAATATGAGTGCTTACCTTAACCATCTAATGATAATGTGCTTTGGCAACATGGCCCATGACACCGGATGGTTCTCTGAGTGAATTAACGAGGTGTACACCAGTAAGAATGCGGCTATCAACAAAAACGTTTGCATTATCAGCGTGCCGTTCAGCAGTATATAAAATAGTTTGATTGTTAAAATCTAGAAATAAAAATTTTTGCTTTTATTTTTATAATGGAAGTCATAATGTATTATTAAAATTGTAATTCTAAGATTCATCGTGAATTCAAGCATAAAGTAGGTAAGCTAGGATAAATTACAATAGAAAACAGCAATGAAGAACCTGTTTTGTTTTCTTCTGCTAAATATAAAAATTACCTGTCAAAATACGAGCTTTCTAAAGTATTGAAATAAGTCAAAGGCTCTTAATATTACATTTTATGTATTATTTGCATGAAGTATAAAATTACATATATTACCTCTTCTATAAATTTCGTCGATTTATTTGCGATTACAGGCAATATCCCAGAATGGCCCATAATTACAAGGGCCGTCGTTAATACCCTGAAACAAATAAAACCTAATTGGGGTAGGATGACAGTTACACCGAATACAGACACCAAAGAAATATTTTGGAATAAAAATCTTTAGTTTCCGTGCATCATAACTTATAATAACCTTGACTGCTTTGTAAGTCAAAACATCTTAACTTGCATAACAACGGTAATGGCGGTACGGAACCCTAATCATATTATCAAATATTGCATCGACAGCGGTCTCCACGCTCAATGCAGCCCGAGGCTCCTGACGTACGAAGTACCGTCAGCGAAACCGTGCACGAAAAGACGCATGACGTCAATCACTCGACTGTGGGAAACGGGAATGGAAAATTCTAAATACATTACCTATTATTTCACACGTCGAATAGCAATCATGTTAGTTTAGTAATCTATAAAGTATAATTGTAATTTTCAAATTATAATTAAAACCTAAGTATAGCGCATTCAGTGGCGGCTCGCCCCGGGCGGCACTTTTAGGGGACGGCAAAATTTCACATTAAATAATAATAGTATCATTTAATGACGGAGGAGAGGAATGGGTAGATGTACAATACACAATAATGATAACTGTTCTTGCTGAAAAGTTATTTAGAATTTCTGTATATTATAGACTTTTAAATTGAAATGTCTAAATAAGAGGGCGGTAAAGTTTTCTTCCGCCCCGGGCGGCTGACACCCACGCTACGCCACTGAGCGCATTCGGTGCTTATTGCAACCTCCGACTGTAAAAACCTTAATTATGTTATAAATATTTGTATTTTTCAAGTATAAACTAGCTAATGCTATGCATACATACAATCACTACCTATGGTTTTTATGCAGGGGTAGGGATAGAGGTATATTGTGCTCATATTTTGCTAGCTTGCACGCTAGCACGTGATAGACGGTCAAGTCAGTATATTATGCAAAAAACCCACAACGTTTAAATGGGCGCAGTCACACGCAAAAACGAGACAAGAATTTGTGTGATCCTCAAATTGTTATTTCGAATCTAGGTTCTGTGTGTCCGGTGTTTAAATGTTTATAAAAACATAGGAATAATTCCTAATGTGGGACAGGTATTATTTTATTACCTGTCCCACATTGGGTATAAGTTGAAATTAAACTACTATATACAGATTTTATCGCGTTGTTTATTTAACACTTTATTACATATTTTAGAAACTGTTACACTACTATACTACTATTAAACTTTACTAAATTTAAGCTATTTAAATTATTAAAACTATTTATATTTAAGTTTACACTTTCCCCGACGTTTCGGTTGCTTTTCAGCAGCCATGGTCACTGGGAGACTATGAATTGTAATTGTAATTGTAATTGGACTCCCTTTTCCGCATTTGAACTCCAGGTTGGTCCATTATGCGTGAGAGTCGGCCGGTTATAGAGATAGCCAGCCCAACTCCACCCAGAAGCACAGAAGTTTCCTGGGGTCTTCGCAGGCTTCGCGGAGTGACCTCGGGTTGTTGAGGATTTCCTTACGTTGTGCTGTTACTCCCACACATTCCAGGACCACGTGGGCAGCAGATTCTTCTTCGGTCAGACATCCCCTACAGAGTGGGCTGTCTGTTGCGGGGAGACTATGATAGTAGTTGTCTCAATGTTCCAGTGTAGTTATTTCAAAGTACCCGAATATAATTTAATCATTGATGTTTCTATTTACGCAGAATGAGCTCAAAGTATTTTCTTTTTTTATTGATTTGGTGGCACTCGAGCAGACGGATCGCCTGACAGTAAGCGATTACTGCCACCCATGGACACCCGCTACACCAGAGGAGTTACAAATGCATTGCCGGCCTTTTAAAAAGGAGTACAAAGGAGTACGCTCTTTTCTTGAAGTGTTGAAGGTCGTATTGGTCCGGAAATACCGCAGACGACAGCTCATTCCACAGTTTTGTTGTGCGAGGCAGAAAATTCTTGGAGAAACGCACAGTTGTGGACTGCCAACCATTTAAATGATGGGAATGAAAATGCTGTCGCGTAGGACGATGGCAAAAAGAGGCGGCAGGGATCATTCCGAACAATTCCTCGGAGCACTCCCCATAATAAAAGCGATAGAAGACGCATAGTGAGGCCACATCTCTACGCAGCTCCAAGGGGTCTAGCTGATTTGAAATATTCTGGCAGTCGACGATTCGAGCTGCTCTCTGTTGAATGCGGTCCAGAAGGAGAAGCTGGTACAGGGGAGCCCCTGCCTAAAGATGAGAACAGTATTCCATGTGAGGCCAAACCTGCGCCGTATAAAGTAGTAGGCGGTGGGCCGGCGTGAAATACTGTCTCGATCTGTTGAGCACACCAAGCTTTTTTAAAGGTAATTTAGCCTTACCCTCTAAATAACCGCGGAACTGGACTTCACTCGATATGTCGACACCAAGAATTCCAATATCAGCTGAGGTAGTTATAGAGATGTTCTCAAAACGAGGAGATACGACCAATGGCAGCTTTTTTGCAGTGAACGCGCAGACTTGTGTATTTGTGGTGTTAAATCGAACAAATTAAGTCTGCCCCAATCCGAGACTTTCTTCATAGAGGTCTCAATTTCAGACACAAGTTTGTTTCGACTCTCGATGACGTTTTGTCGAGAGATGTTAGCGCGGCCGGTATAAAGAGCATCGCTTGTGCTGTCGTCCGCATAACAACGAATGCTGCTAATTTGCAACATGTCATTGATATGGAGGAGGAACAGTGTAAGCGATAACACACAGCCTTGCGGGACTCCAGCATTTACAGACATGGAGTCAGAGCATTTACCGTCGACTACGATCTTAATGCTTTTGTCTGCTAAAAAGCTAGTATCCCATTCGCATAATCTCTCGGGAAGCCCATAGGAAGGGAGTTTCGAAAGAAGCGCTTTGTGCCAAACACGATCGAAAGCCTTCGCTATGTCCAAACTAACCGCCAAGGCTTCCCCCTTTGTCTCAATCGCCTGAGCCCAACGATGTGTCAGGTATACTAGAAGATCACCAGCTGACCGACCCTTACGGAAGCCGTACTGCTGGTCACTAAGCAGCTGATGACCCTCCAGGTACCGTAAGAGCTGACGGTTGATGATTGATTCCATTACCTTCGAGAAAAGGTGGGTTATGGCTATTGGTCTGTAGTTGGACGGATTTGAGCGATCGCGTTTTTTTGGGATCGGGTGGACCAATGTTGTCTTCCATGATCTCTGGACTACGCCAGAAGAGTAAGATAGCCGAAATAGTCGCGTTAAGACCGGCGCCAACTCTGGAGCACACATCTTCGACACAATAGGGGAAATTCCATCAGGCGCACTCGACTTATGGATATCAAGGGACAAAAGTGCTAAGCGCACTGATCGTTTGTGGAACCCGATATCCGGCATTCCACCCTCACACCGCAGTATGATAGGCGGTTCTTGTCCCCTGTCATCCAAAGTCAAGTTGGACGTAAAGAGTTTGCCCAGAACATCGGCTTTCTATTTTGCGTCGTGGGACAACGAATCATTTCCCATGTGAAGAGGTGGAAAGGATGGCTTGGGATGAATAGTGAGAGTATATTCGCTATGTGCTGAGCCAGTCTGTAAGTTGGTGTGTCGATCTGACTCACAATAGTACGTAAAGAAGCGCTTCCTTATGTATTTTTGGTAACCCATACAGCTTTGGAGGTTTTAGGCAAGCTGGTATTCATTGTTTAACGTCTAGATCTAGTTTTTTGGAGTATTTATGTATGATGTCTTTGGTTTTGTTAAATTTTTTTTTTGTTGGGTCTGTTTTAACCTGTTTATATGTTGTTTCATCCGAAAGTAAATTTTCAATTTTATGTTTTTAGTCTGACGTATCCATTATGACCGTAGCGTTTCCTTTATCTACACGAAGTACTGTAATATCTGGCCTAGCCCCGAGAAAAGCCAACCACAGTCGAGCGCCAGCCTGCTATACTGGCTTATGTAAGGGGTGTCACTGACAAGATTGGCTACATCTTAAAGCGAGCTTCAATCAATACATACTTCAAGCCGCCAACAAAGATAAGTAAATTTTTACCATCCGTCAAGTGCCAATTACCTTTACAAGATGCAGGGGTCTATAAAATAGATTGTGACTGTGAATTCTCATATATTGGGCAAACCAAGATAAGCATAGGCAGCCGCATAAAAGAACATATAGCTGATGTTAAACACCAACGCTCGTTGAAGTCTGCTGTGTGTGAGCATGTGCAATAGGTGACCAACCACTACCTGAGATTTGACAAACCACAGATTCTCGCTAAAGAACACCGATTCCTACCAAGGATGCTTCGCGAGGCTATTGAAATCAAAAAGCATCCTAATTTTAGTAGAGAAGATGGTTGGAATGTACCAGCAGCTTGGGATCCAGTTATTCAAATAGTCACACCCAAGAAGAAGCGAACCACAGCTAGACTTCATGATACTTTGAGCTCATTCTGCGTTAAAAGAAACACTAATGATTAAATTATTTTCGGGTACTTTGAAATAACTACACTGGAACATTGAGACAACTACCATCTTAGTCTCCCCGTGACCATGGCTGCTGAAATGCAACCGAAACTTCGAAGAAAATGTAAACTTAAATATAAATAGTTTTAATAATTTAATTACCTTAAAATTAGTCATGTTTAATAGTAGTATAGTAGTGTAACAGTTTCTAAATTATGTAATAAATTGTTAAATAAACAATGCGATAAAATCCGTATATAGTAGTTTATTTCAATGAATAACATTCGAGTAAACAGAAGACAATATTAGGTATTAGTTTATTGATACATTTTAATTCGTAGAGGAATATATATAAACATCTTTACCTTATCCCATGGATACTTTTCAATAGCTGTATACGAGGAACTTGTCCCACTCCAGCGGGAGCCATCAATTTGTTCCAATTGTGTTTTAAAGAGAAACACACCAAGAGTCTCATCGCTGAAAATGCGGTTTCATAATAGTAAAATTTGTATTTATAGATAGTAACAAAAAAACAGAAACATAATTAAAATTTTAGTAATGATGTACAAATTAAAAAATATACCTGTGTTATCTCCAATCTTATTCCGATAGATGTCACATATGGTTCCGACAAGGTTAAGTAATATAAATATTAAGCAAATTGCTGCTACTATGATGTCTAAGAGATCTATACTCGTTCTAGCTTTTCCAGGCTGCATGCAATAGTATTCGTCTAAAATTCGCACCTTCAACTCGTATTTTTCTGATAATGATTCATTAAAGCATGCCTCAAGGGTCAATTTTTGGTCCTTGTTAAACTTTTCGTAGAATGACTTACAAGTCTGTGTGACGCATATGCCATAACGCAAATGTGTATGATTGTAGTGTGTGACACGGTGCTCTGAGTATTCCTGTAAGTTGTACAATGTAAATACGGTAAAGTAGCGTTTTACGATTAACAGCATTTGTAAATGCTCCTAATCGTAAACCGCTATTGTCTGTCAATTTCTAATAAACGTTAAATATACTTTTGAAGTTTTCGTCTAGACTTCAATCTAAACTAACAGAAGAACGATGACATCATCCTGATGACGTCTAAAAGTCATCTGATTTTAGACGAACCAGACACATATTGGCTACGCGTACGTGATAGTAATAAGGAACGACAAATATCTTTTTCTTGGGTTCTCGAGTATACTGGAGAAGTAGCGAGCATGTATAAGGCCAACAGTAAGCGGTTATCACAATGAAATTACGTGCAACATTATTTACTCGACCGTTTAAGAGGAAATTTGGGCGGCATTTAGTCCATACAGACGTATTGTTTCTTCCAAAAGAATGATATTTGGGCATACCATGTCTTACATATAATTCATTCACTGTTACTTAAAACGGCAACTCCTCCTTTACAAACATTCAAAGTTAAAACAACTTACACATGGGACACCCAGACTCGTAACAACTATTTGTGATTCACATAAAATTTTATTATTGAAGGCGACAATAGAGGAATACGGAATTATAATTTTGACAATTTGTATAGATAAATCAGGCTGAGCTTGTAGTATATTTATGTCGGTATGTCTCAAATCAATATTATTGTATTTGAGGGTGTATTAAAATAAATCAGTATTTAACGAACTTGCGTGTGTTTCACTACACAGCTGTAGTTATATATTTCTAAAATTGATAATTTCGTTCAATACAAGCGCGACAGGAATACTTAGATCTGTTATTTTTTTATCTTGTAAAGTTCTTCTACATACATACGTCACTACATATTATAAAAAAACGTCCCCTGTCACGTCTGTCTGTTCGCAATAAAAACTACAGATTTTAATGCGGTTTTCATCAATAGACAGAATTATTCACGAAGAAAGATTTAGACGTATATTTTTTTAAGGTTTTGTACTACCCGTGTAAAGACGGAGCGGGTCGCTAATACTAAATAATTCAATTTATGAATAAAAAGGAAGGCTCTTCAAAAGGACTGGATAACATATCAGTAAATATTTGTATTTGAAGAATAGCTTGCCTTAATCATATCCAGAAGTGAGCTGGGTTCATCTGACACCAGCACGAACTCCACGCTGCAGTACAACGCGCCTGCGTCCTGCTGACATGTCTTGTACGAGTCCATGTGCATCACCGGAGGCATTCGCGCGTAGTCAGAGTCTGTAATTAAACGTTCCAAGATCAAAAAGCAACAGCTTAACTTATAAATATAAATATATATATATATATATATATATAAAAATGTTTTTAATACACTAAAGCTTTTTAAGTAAACTCCATGTAAATGTTTGGTTGGCAATTCTAGATGCGTAATATATATAATAAAAGGAGTATAGATATATAGGCTGATACACTTTTAACTTAGTCTTAGTCTTTAAAAAACAAATCCCGCAAATATGTATGTTATTTATACAAAAAAAATCTTTCTCACTGTTCCTTGAGTAGAAGTGTTATTTAAATAAGTCTTGACTTTCAATTGGATATAATTATAAATAATTTTTACATAAATTAACGCGAATTTTTAAAGACTTCTTTTGCACTAGTAGTAACAAATATGTCGCGGGTGACTTAACAAACATTCAAACAAAGAAAACCCACACTCGTAAGAATCATTTTTGTATCACATAATTTTATCTCCTGTCTGAGGCGAAGATAATTAGTATTCTCCACTGAGACAGGGCATAAAATAGACATAAGTATAATATTATATAATGCCATCTCGCGTTTGAAAATAATTCTATATTGTAATTTAAGACTGTGCCGAGCGATATGTGCCAAAACAGGTGGTCACAGTTAAGTTTATAAAATCAACACTTTTTGTTTAATACAAACATAAAATATACATTTACTATAACAATAAATGTTTTTACAATTACTCCGTGTAAAAAACTTAAAATAATTAATATTTTCGCCTACAAAATTATGTAAATTTGCACGAAAAATGCAAAAACGTAAGCTCGTATTACGTGATTTTGATATTATAACAGTAGAAATCTATCCTATTTTACAGCTTAAACGAAACATAAATAGTTATATTACAATTTGTCCGTCCCAAATATTTAAGTTATTGCTTGACAATAAAGATACATATTTATCAGAAAAGCACTTCAAATCCTCCATACAATTTTACTATGGCGGCCGCGCGCCGATTTGTATGTCGAGCTCTGTCATTCAGTCCAACCGCGTCTTACGGTCGGCGCAGTCTTAATAATACTTATGGTATGTAGAATTGATTACTTCAACTTTTTAATTTCTTTTTACTTTGCTCTTCAAAATGACCTCATAACAGCTAAGGCAAGGTTGAGGTCTCTACTTTGACAGCCTGAAAAGGTGCTTTTTCAAGCCCCGCTTAAAGGACCCAGGATTGAAGTAAGAAGGAAATACGTGCCTTGGCAAAGAATTCCATGCCTTGATCGTTCGGCAGAGGTATGAGGACCCAAACTTATTGGTACGCGCTCTAGTTGACTTTACCGTGTAAGGATGACATCTGAACCCAGCACGCTTTGTTTTGGATAGGAAAGGGGGAGGAGGAGTCATATTACTGTGTGGTATGGTGATCGGATCGGCTATCCGACGGATGGAAAGACCCCCGTACCCTCCTGAAAGTGGTTGCCACCCTCGGGTCACCATCCAGCATGACGAGCCACCTCGAGATTATGCGCGGCATGATGAGGCCAACCAAGTTGGTTAGACCCGGTTGGGCCTCTGGACTATACCGCGGGCGGCCAGCAGAGCACCGTTTCTACGGCTCTCCCTGGCCACCGGGTCGACTCGCGCCACCCTCCTAATGAATCTATGGATACTGTGCAGGTCCTTTATAAGCTGCGAGAATCGTCACCTCATCTTAGGCCTCCGGCGCTTTCATTCAACGAACGAAAAACATCTGTTTCACGTTGATTTTCTGTGAGAGGGTAGTACTTTCCTGGTCGAGCCGGCCCATTCTTGCTGTAAGCAGCTTAGCAGTCCCATTTAATTAATTATTTTTTTAAATTTTAGTAAGATTTCATCTTATTTCCAAATCAGAAGGTATTAAAACATCTTTCGGCACAAAGAATATTAGGAAGTTTTAGCCAGTTAAAAATTACATTAAAGCATATTAAGTTTATAATACACATTTGTAGTTTAAAGTATTTTTTACAATATGTGTATTAACGCGTTCATGCTAGTTAAATTTTTGGAACGCCTGATATTTGCCGAGGTAAAAAATAGACAAGGTCACTCCTTGTATAATTATCCATGTGTATGTGGAGTTTAATTACGATTTGTCTAGCTATTTCAGAGATAAGCCCGTAAAGATATATATGCAAATATTTTGAAACGTTGCTTAATATAATTTTAACATCTAAATAAATTAAAATAACTATCTGAGCTCAAAAAAGACATCTCGATATACAGACACACGTTTCACAATTTGATTTATATAGCTATGATTTTTAGATTCCTCTTGGAGTTTATTTATTTAATTTGTAATTTTCTTCTCTATGCCTAAATATGGTAGCTTGTCGTAGAAGCTTGTAATTCTCAGTAGAAATGCGTAATCTAGCACTTTTCCCGGTGGACTACAAAATGATAGTTGGCGAAATGTGGGCGTAATACACATTTTTTTCCCATGCAATTTTAGATGAAGTGCAAAAATACTCTTGCCAAACTTTTACGTTTGAGGGCGAAATACGCTTATTATTCTTAAGCCTTACACTGCCTTAATACAAGCTATTTAAATAAATTATGTAATAGGTATTACAAAATACATATTATAGTTGATAAAAAAAACACAAGAAACAAAAACAATTTCTTAATGACAAGCAGACATTGTTTGTATGTCACTAAGGAGCAAGTCCTTCCTTCAACTTTGATTTTAACATACATTTGCTACTTTTAGGAAATTTTCTTAATATTTCCACCTTATTTAATATATTAGGCACAACTATAGACATTATTTCGACATTAATAATTGGTAATCTTTGGTTGGACTAGTTTCTTCTCTCTTGTATACGCCGGCAAGAGACGCCCGGTTGTGAACACTGCGGCGACTGCCGCGACGTTGTTGTCCTCAACAACGTCGGCGCTGCACACTTTGGCAGATTGCCCCACCTGGGCATCGCAGCGCCGTGAGTTGATCGCGGCAGTCGGATCGGTTGCCCTCTCACGCCCGGCCGTGGTTCAGTCTATGGTCCGGAGTGAGAGGTCGTGGAATGCCGTCGCCTCCTTCTGCGAGGAAGTGATTTCCATCAAGGAGGCGGCGGAGTGGGAGAGGGTGCGTGTAAACCCTCTCCCCAACCGCAGAGCCGGGCGCTGGAAGGCGCGAGATGACCTCCAGCCTCCCTGAGGTTTGACCTGGGGGTGGCGAGCTTTGTGGGTCTGCCCGCTATCCGTTCAGCACCAGGTCCGAGAGGCGGCGTGCGTGTTCCCACGCGCGCCTCTGTTTCGAGTCCGTCTCCCCTCTAGGTGGGGACAGTAGGGTTTAAAGTGAGTGAGTGCCTTTGGGTAGGTCTCTTCGTGTAGTGGCCTGCCGTTTCATACGGCGGGCCGAAACCTCGGCGGTGTAGCGACCGCATGCGAAAGTGATTCGTGCGGCCCCGTCGATAGCGGTTTTGTCGAGGAACACCGTGGTAGGTTTAGTCGGTATTCCGGGAGGTTTATTATCTTTTCAACATCCTTCTTTTACCCCGGCGAGTCCGACATAATCCCTCCGCCCGCCCCCGCGGAGGGGTATGCGTCAATGCATTCCACCACGTAAACAAAAAAACAAAACAAATGTTTCTTCTCTCTCTTACACGTCTATTTATTTTTTACAAATAATTTAAAGTAATGTTGCAAAAACCTCTGCCTATCCTTTCGCGAAAATTGTATTCTATTTATAACGTAATACGTTACATCTGCTTTAATGTTTTCACTACTTAACCTATTTGGATGTAATTTTGGAGAATAAGAAAATGGCTGCCTTTATGCGCGTTAAGAAAAATAAATAATTGTTTAAAAAAACTGAAATAACACGCTTTATTAAAAAAGGGGTGGAGATGACCAAAATATTTTAGAAAGCACCCTACGCTTTTTTTACATTAAAATTATTAAATTATTTTCTACTTTCTAGTTTGTATTTTTTTTGAAAGCCTGTTTTTAATTTTTTTTTTAATTTTATGTATACTATATTTCTTTTTCTAAATTATTTTGTTGTCGTCGGTCCTCGATAAGTCTACAACGTTTAAATGAAATCTGACCGTTTGAAGTGGGTCAAAATCACGTCCAAAGGAGTCGGCTACAAACAAACTAACAAACATACAGGTGAAGCTAATAAAAACGTGTTAAAATTACGTTTTATTCGGACACTTTCTTGATTAAATAGTTATTAAATTATGCCACGGTATGTGTATATATTATGATAATGATAATATCAACCCTGTACATAAACAGTCAGACTGCTGGACGGGCCTCTTCTCAGTATGTGAAGGCTTAGGCCATAGTTCAACTCGTTGGCCCAGTGTGGGTTGGCTCCGGCGGTTGGGTCTCGAGGAGGCCCTGTCTAAATCCGGGGCCGTTTGTTTTCACAGCCTTCGGAACCTGCCACCTCCAGGGGCCCATATCATGGTAGTCTGAGAGGGGGTCCGCATCGGCGTCGAGTCAACCCTAAAGTATTTAGGTCTCTTGCTCGACAGCCGATGGGACTTTACAGCCCATTTTTCGTTGTTTGGCTCTCATTCTTCGGGGCGCTGCAGGAGCGCTCTCGCACCTGCTGCCCAACCTTGAAGGACCAAACGCCTCTTGCCGGAGGCTCTACGAGAGAGTCGTGCGATCCATGGCCCTCTACGGGGCCCCAGTTTGGGCAGACAACCTGACGGCCTGAAACATTTCGGCGTTTCGTGCGACACAGCACGCCAGGGCCGTCAAGTTGATTTGAGGTTACCGCATGATCTCATTCGAGGCTGCGAGCCTCCTCACCGGATCGATGCCATGGGACCTAGAAGCGGCGCTCCTGGCGTCGCTCTATCGTTGGCGCTAGCTCAAGGCGAAGGACCTGTTCTTCCCGCTGTCGAGGCGGCAAGGTCTGAACTCCGCCAAGTCCTAGTGGAGAAGTGGAAGGAGCGACTTGTGCACTCTAGTGCCGGGCATGCCACGATTGTGGCGGTAAGTCTCGTGTTTGAGGAATGGCTGGAGAGGCAGCATGGTGCCCTCACCTTCCGGCTGACACAGTTCCTGTGTTGCATAGGCCGGCAAGAGACGCCCAGTTGTCACCACTGCGGCGACTGCCACGACGTTGTTGTGGACACGGCGTTGCACACTTTGGCGGATTACCCCCGCCTGGGCATCGCAGCGCCGCGAGTTGATCGCGCAAGTCATATTGGTTGCCCTCTCGCTCCCGGCCGTAGTTCAGTCTATGGTCCGGAGTGAGAGGTCGTGGAATGCCGTCGCCTCCTTCTGTGAGGAAGTGATTTCCATAAAGGAGGCGGCGGAGCGGCGGCGCTTAAACCCTCTCCCCAACCGCAGAACCTGGCGCCGGAGGGCGCAAGATGACCTCCAGCCACCCTGAGGTTTGACCTGGGGGTGGTGGGCTTCGTGGGCCTGCCCACCACCCGATCAGCATCGGGTCCGAGAGGTGGCGTGCGTGTTCCCACGCGCGCCTCTATGTCGTGTGTCCGTCCCCCTTCAGGGGGACAGTAGGGATAAAATTAGTGGTAGTCTATTTGTGTAGTGGCCTGCCATTTCATACGGCGGGGTCGCGATTGCATGTTAAAGCGATTCGCGCGGCCCCGCCGATTGCGGTTATGTCGAGGAACGCCGTGGTAGTTTTAGTCAGTATTACCGGGATGTCACTCACCATCTTTCCCTGGTGAGTCCGACATAAGCTCTCCGTCACCCCGCGGAGAGGTACGCGACAAAGCATTCCAAAGGTTAAAAAAAAAGTGCGGTATGGCAGACTTCACATATCTTCGTGAACTTTATGGAGAACTCCCAGATATGAAGGTTTCATCACGATGTTTTCTTTTATGTTAAAGCGAACGATAATTAACTATTTATTTAATACGCAAATAACTTCGAAAATTCAGAGGTACGTGTCTTGCGATCGAAATCGAGGCCTCTGCGTGGCAGCATAGCGTTTTCTCATTAGGCTATCGCTGCTGATAAATACTTATATATTATAATATAACCTTTAAAATAAATATTTATAGTACAAGCATCCATAAAAGTCTATGGTAACCGCTTGCCATCTGGAAGGCTGTACAGAACCCATGATATTAAAAAAATACAATGAATATACATATTTACCTTCTAGCCTGTATATAACTGCGCCCGTGCCTTGCAAAACAGCACACAACATTAAAAAGACAAACATTTTTTTATTCATAATTCTATTAACACGACATTGCCGAATAAAAGCCAAAATGTAACTAAATATACGTACAATCTGTTAGTTTTAACTTATAAAAATACAAGAAATAATAAGTAGCTTTTTTAATAGGTAGAAGGATACATGGTCCCACGCCTTCTAAAAATAGTAGTGTAGATAACATTAATGCTCGAAGAAGTCTGCTGTGTGTAAACACGTGTAACAAGGAACCAACCACTACCTTAGATTTGACAGACAACAGAGAATCACACATCAATACGGATTCTTATAGAGAATGTCCCGCAAACCTATTAAAATGAAAAATTAAACATTCTTATTTCAATAGAGAAGATAGTTGGAATGTACCACCACAATGTACAAACCGAAGAAGAAGCAACACACAGCACGACTTCATAATAGATTGAGCTTATTCTGCGTAAATAGAAGCACCAAGAATTAAATTATGTTCGGGTAATTTGCAACACTTCAAAACAGTGAGACGACCATCGTAGTAGTCTTCTCGTGATCATGGCTACTGAAAAGCAATCCAAACTATCAGCATTAACTTAATAATTACAACAAGAAGTAATTAGTCGTTTTTATAACACATTCATAGTCTCACGCCTCACCGAACAGTAGGCCTCTGCCTACCATTACGTGTTTTACAGCCACATTATTCCAACTATACATTTTTCCACTTAATATGAATAAATTTATGAGAAAATAACAATAATATCATCTTTGTCTGTGTCCTCTGGTTAAAAAAATATAACAACGTGTTTTAGTATTGTCTTAAAAAAATAAACTAGGTTTTGCCTGCGGCTTCGTTCGCGTAAATGTAGATGTCTGTAGATTATTTGTAGATTATGTCAATTTTCTATCCCTCGGAAACAGTATTTTTTCTATACGAGAGGTACCCAATGTCCTTTTCTGCAATTCTGACTTATCATGTTGCAAACACGTTGTACGCGACATTTCATGATGATTCGTCGAGTAGTTAACTGTGAAAGCGTAATGAACAAACAAATAAACGAACATACATTCGCATTTATGTTAGAGGATTATTATTACATAAAAAAAGGTTTTTAACATATCTATTGCTGTCGCTCTTGCCCGAACACAATATTAATAAAAAATCATCGAATTTTTTACTCACCAATTTCTTAAGAAATAAGCGTACCGGTGTTAGCATCGCAGAATCAGTGGCGTCCTAGTTCAGAGTAATTAGCAACATAACATAGATTTTTGTAAGGCATTAGATCACCACAATTCCATTATTCCCCAATACTACCGATTGAATATGCTTATCCTATAAAATTAGTGCCAGTCTTTGCGCTGCCTGACAGAGCTTCTATAAGATTAATTACACTGCGAGCCACGACATCTCGTGTTGTGGTATAAGTCTGGTTTCTCTTTAGAAACCAGACATTTTTTTATAGGCAATATTTTTATTGGTATTAGCATATTGATATAAATATTAAGCTTTAGTTATAAGAAAACTACTGTACTGGATCATAAACTATGTATTTAAAATGAGGAGCTGAAAATTTGTCGTGCCGTAATTAGTAGTTACAGTAATCTAGAACTCTTGCAATGAGCCTTGTTGTTTTTGTGCGAAATACATAAATAATATGGGCTCTTTGTACCCTACGAAAAGAAGGCCGTAGAATAAAAAGGATAATTAAACCAAAAGATTATGGTTATATAATACTGACATTGACAATTTTGATCAAATAACCTTTTTACAACATTGTGTAAAAACAAACGATGCGTGAATAGCCTATTCGTAAGTATTAACGATGTGAGCACAAATTTTAATAGTGTCACACGGGTTTGAAATATTTGTGTTGAAGGATAAATTGGAGCGTACAAAACGGGACACAGGAAAAATACTTAAAAAAGGTTTGAACTCAATTATATTTTTTACTAGCTGTTACCTGCGACTTCGTCCGCGTGGATTTTAACTAAAAAGTGTTTGTTCAGTTTGCAAAGTGTCCAAGCTCACAACAGACGATGTTCCGTAGAAGTATCTATAGTTATTTATATGTACCTATGCATGTGTCTACAGTCCACATTACTTTAAATTAGTACAAAATAAATCAACAAACAGTTCACACGTAGTTTTTTGTGCGTCAAGTCTAACTAGCAAAATACAACTCGTCTTCCCTAACTTGAACGTGAAGGGTTGTAATGTGTGTCTTTGCTGAGGTTGAAGCTTGTGAAATTCTTCCAGAGATCACCCACCCAAGGGCTGTATTTTGTACCAATAGATTTTCCTTGGGGTGCTTAATAATGACGTCTAACAATATGTCGCTGTAGACCTCAGCTCCAAGCAGAATGTCTATTCTACCTGGTGTTGTAAACTCTGGATCAGCCAACTCCAATTCCATAAGTTTGGACGAATCAGACAATTTGAGATTAATGGTTGGTAGCAGTGTTGTTACTGTACGTAATACATACGCATTAACTCGAACTGACTCTCTGGGATTGTGGCGTGATTTCATGCAGAGTGAGACCATGTGTTTAAATCTCATTTGCCGCTCTCCCACAGCAGACACCCAACCATTCACTGCTAAGGTGTTAGTAAGTAGTAAGAACGGTTTCAAACATATAATTAGAGCTTTGTTAGACCAGGAGTATGTAGAGGAAAATTGTTTCTTGTCATTGTAAGCATATACAAACAAATTCTGTATTATTAGCGACTGCTAATGTCAAATGGGTGTATTATTAGCGACTGCTAAGGTCAGTAGGGCTGTGCTAAACCTACACCCATTTGACCTTAGCAGTCGCTCATAATACAGAATTTGTTTTTGTATATGCTCACAATGACAAGAAACAATATTTGCATCAGTTGAAGGAGTGAACTTACCTCTAAACTACTTACTAACGGTACCAGTAGCCGTGTTTTCTCCTTCCTTTGATTTCTCCGTGTTTTGCTCTCTCTCGAAGTGGAGAAGGGAGTGATGTCGTCGTCCACACCTTCTGCAACACGCTGACTGTCGACACTTGTTCACCGAGTGTGATGGCGCAAGGCAGTTGAAACACAATTTGTTCATCTGGGCATACTCCTGTCTTGCCTTGGTAGACATATCGGCGAAATTTTTGCAATGGTAGATATAGTGTTCACTATTACATAACGCATACTTAATTTCGCGTTGTTTTCCATCCTTGTTGACATAACAATGAAAGGCCTTAGGTTTAACTGCTGGTTTCGTTTGCAAAGATTTTATCTTGTTACTCTCGATCATTTCCAGCAATCTGAACCTTGGCTCCAGAAAATCTCTTTGGCAATTTAATTATGTTGTTATCTGATGACCTTTGACCTACAGCAGTACCGATCATTGAAACTTGAACCGTTGAATCAAGAAACGGCTGAAGAGTTTCTTTCATAGCTGCCTTATATTGCACATACAATTCCTGAAAATTATCGTAGGCAATTATCTTGTCTTTAAAGCACAGATCTTTTCTTTCTTCACCTTTTTTCAAACTCTCAATAATACTTTTGTGTCCGTCCTTAAAGTTCTGCCAAAGCTCTAACCCTATCTTATGGAGACTTTTTAAAGTTCTTTTCTGCATTCTTTAAGTTTTCTAGTAATTCATATTGATAAGACAGAAGATCTTCCATAGTAAGTTAATATTTTCAACAATAATATGCTTCACACAACAATAAAACTCGAACAGTCAACGAATATCTTTTTTTTTTTACGGCAAAACTATTGTTCATAATGTCCGCAAGTAGAAGGTATGTTCTTCGTAATCTGATCACTCACAGAATAATTATAAGTACTTAGTTATGTTTGTGTTTTTAATACTGTTCTTTACAAACACGAGTTCACAACAGTTTGCATTCACTAATATAGCATAGCAATAAAAACTTCCTAGAATCCTTATCACTTTCTATTGTTCTTCGTGACGCGCTCGTCCACTACCGGTTAGCGATAAACATCCGCTCGAATTAGGACCATATGATTATGGCGATAAGGTTGTCAAAAGATCTTAAGCTTCGGGAAGAATACCATAAAGTTATGGGAGAATACATTAGGTTAAATCACATGGTACAAGTTGATTCTTCTGAGATTGATAACTCTAAAGCTGTCTATCTTCCTCACCATGCCGTTGATCGAGAGGACAAGACTACCACAAAGCTTCGCGTGGTCTTCGATGCTTCGTGCAAAGGTTCTAATAACATTTCTTTAAATGACACCCTATGTGTTGGTCCTCAGCTACAGCAGGAGTTACGTTATATTTTAATGAGATGGAGGACACACAAAATCTGTATTACAGCAGACATAATTAAAATGTACAGAATGGTGCGTGTAGCGGAGGAAGATACGGACTACCAGAGGTTATTATGGAGATCTGCACCTAATGAGCCAGTAAAGCACTTTAAACTCCTAAGGCTGACCTTCGGTACAGCATGTGCACCGTACCTTGCAGTAAAATCTCTTCAGAGACTTGCCAACGACGAGAAATTAAAGTACACTGTTGCTGCAGAAATTACTAAAACTGATTACTATATTGACGATCTCCTCACAGGATGTGAGACAGTTGAGCAAGCTGTGGATATTTATAATTAGATGAACAACCTTATGAACTCAGGAGGATTTCAACTTCAGAAATGGAGCAGTAATTGTGAGGCTTTGTTACACCACATTGGAAAAGATAAGCGGGACGATAATGAGTTACCCTTTACGGTTAATAGTGTTGTTAAGGTATTAGGATTAAGCTGGAACAGGGAAACCGATACTTTCGAATATATTGTAAATTTACCAGAACCTAAGCAACCCATAACCAAACGACATATTATTTCCGAAATAGCTAAACTCTATGATCCTTTAGGATGGATAGCTCCTATTGTGGTAATATAAAAGATGATCATGCAAAAATTATGGAAGATACGTCTAGAATGGGATGAGCCTATTGATGGTGTTTTGCAAGCAGAGTGGTTGCGATATCGAGAAAACTTGACGTGCATCAAAGACCTAAGCATACCACGATGGTTGCACTACACACGTGTATCAAGAGTTGAGTTGCACGTCTTTGCAGATGCATCGCATGCCGCATATGGAGCAGCAGTGTACATGCGAGTCATTAATCAGGAGCGCGTGTACGTAAGCCTAATATCCTCTAAAACAAAAGTAGCTCCAATCGAGAAACAAGTTTCCATTCCTAGATTGGAACTTTGTTGTGCTGTTTTGGCAGCCAAACTGATTTCGGAGACATCTCAAGTGTTGGCAGTACCCAAAGATAGTTTATTTGCGTGGACCGATTCCACTATTGTTTTGGCTTGGTTGAGAGGCGGATCAAGTCGGTGGAGCACATTCGTGAGCAACAGAGTGTCAGACATACTGAACATTGTAGATTACGAGCAGTGGGGGCACGTATCAACAGATACGAACCCAGCTGACTGTGCGTCACGGGGCTTACAAGGTCCGGAGTTGTCTAACCATTCACTATGGTGGAATGGACCGGTTTGGTTGTCTACCGTAAATCTAAGTATCAGTGCTCCTAATATCGTAGATAAACGAGAGGAGGAATGTGTAAGGTCTTTGACTGCTATAAATAATGTTAAAGAGGAATTTATTTGGACGAAATATTCTAATTTACCAAAACTGGTGAGAGTTATTTCATATTGCAGACGATTTCTTAATTTTAAATTACCTCAAGACAAACGTGAATAAATATATTACGCCTAGAGAAGTAATGCCAACGTTAAATAATTATATTAAACAAGTCCAAGCTACTGATTTTAAGGAGGAGATAAAACAGTTAAAATCTCTTAAAGACTTTGCAATCTGTGTCCTATTATTGATGATAACGGGGTTCTAAGATTAAGCGGGCGCATCCAAAAATCTCAAACAGCCTATGATACTCAGCACCCTATAATTTTACCCGCTAAGAGCCATCTTAGCAAGCTAATAATTCAGGATGCTCATCATAGGACTTTACATAGTGGTCCTCAAGTAATGTCTAATTATTTGAGATCGAAATACTGGGTATTACGAGCTAAAGACTTAATTAAGAAAACTTAGCGAGAATGTGTCTAATGTATTAGATATTCAAAAAAGAATACCACGCAACTGATGGGTCAGTTGCCAGAAGTGCGAATCAACCCTGTCCGAGCTTTTAAATCAGCTAGTGTGGTAGTCCACACTAGCTGGTCCACACGCAGGTCCCATCAATATTTGTTTCTCACCGGGTAGAGGAGCTAAATCGTACAAGGGCTACATATGTTTGTTTATCTGTATGATAACGCGTGCCATACATCTGGAGGTTGTCACTGATATGACTGCGAAAGGATTCATCGCAGCCTTTCGGCGATTCACATCAAGACGAGACCATTTTTATGATATTTATAGTGATAATGGCACCAACTTCGTGGGAGCCGACAAGCAGCTGCAGAATATGTTCAATAGTGCCAAATCTTCAATTTCTGGTGAAGTAGCAAAGTTGTTAGCCCTAGCGCGTACTACGTGGCATTTTATACCTCCTTGTGCACCCAATTTCGGTGGTTTGTGGGAGGCCGGGGTGCGCAGTACGAAAACTCATCTTAAAAATGTGATTGGTGATGCAACCCTCACTTACGAGGAGCTAGCTACAGTATTGGCATAAATCGAGGCGTGTTTAAGTTTACGGCCTATAACGATGCTAAGTGATGACCCTAACGACCCTCTTCCACTAACACTGGGCCACTTTCTGATTGGTGAACCTTTGTTAAATTTAAGTGACGAAAATTATACAAATCGTAATATTTCTAGTTTAGATAGATGAAGGCTAGCTCAGAAAATGGTCAACGATTTCTGGAACAGATGGCACAAGGAATACCTTACAAATCTGAACCAACGACATAAGTGGAATACCAAAAATACTGAACCAGAAATCGATGACGTAGTGATTTTAAAAGAAGACAAAATTCCTCCAAGTAAATGGATATTGGGTAAAATTATTTAAAAACATGTGGGTCCTGATGGTATTACTCGTGTGGTATCAGTTAAATGTAAGAACGGCGTTTATAAACGACCTACAAATAAATTATATATCCTACCTAAACAAAAGTCACATTAAGATACAACCTACTCTTTAACTTCATTTTATTATTGTTTACCTATTTACGTACTAAGTCAACTAGCGTTGCATACTTACCTTCTATTCATGTTATGTTTATATAATTATATTAGATACCTGCTTACCTCGCTTTATGTAGTAAATAGGTATTTTGAGGCTCTTTCGTCAGTATATAGGTCAGTATATAGGCAATAGGCTCTTTCGTCCGTGGTCTGGTTGCGAGAGGACGTATCGCCAAGTTATTTTTGGAATTAAAAGTAATGAATAGGGTCCACATAAAAGTTCAGTGTGTTAGACATATCAAGCAAAGTGTGCCACAACACAAGTGAAGTTCGCCCTTATCGACGCGGCGGAGGATTGCTACCTTTCCGCTCTCGGGACTCCGCGGGGCGCCCCTCACACCCGCAGCATTAAAGAGAGGTGATTTTTCCATCCTTGTCTAACTACACATGCAGCGGTGCTCGCGCAGCTCAACTACACACCTATGCTATATATCATCGCGTGTTATATGGAAATATGTTTATACTCAACGTTTTGATAGTAACTGTGGAACTCATCGAGAGTACAACTTGTTAAACGAACAAAACTATATAGGAATATCATTCGACGGCTCTGCGCTCGCAAGTATTTACTATAGATACATAAGTGTGTATAATTTAGCGCCCATTTCGGACGTCGGTTATTTAATCATTCTATCATAATGAACACAATACGCACTCCACCTAAAACCTTTTTTGCGTCCGACTCAGATCTGTCGGCGCGCATAAATGAACCACTAGTGATCCCATCGCATAACGTAACCATGAGAAATATAAACAAGCGCTTGCGGCAGGATGACGATGAAATCACGTCTAAGCTGCAGAAAGACTCAATAGAGGAACTTAAAGAACTGCTTACGCAAATGATTTCCCAACAAAACGCTAGACTTGATGCCTTGGACAGCAGTATAGGTGATATTAAGAAGCAATATTGTGTTATAAGCTCTATTGAGAAGAATATATGCGATATCAAACAACAAACCTCCGATATACAAGCGGTAAACAAGGACGTTATCGCAAATATCGACTTTATTTCTGGCCAGATGAAAGACATTGATAAAAAAATCGGCAAACTGGAAGAGGAGCGCGGTCTGTTTAGGACACAAATCTCATTGCTGGAGGAAAAAGTTGAGACTATCGAACGTAACTCTAAGAAGACGAACATTGAGATACGAGGTGTCCCTAAAGCAAAAAATAAGTCAAAACAAGACCTTTATAAGATGATCAATAATTTAATCAGTTTTACTAAGCTTGAATTACAGGATTTACACATCAAAGACGTGTATAGGCTTTCTTCAAAATACAACATACACACTAGTACAGTTGAAGCTGAATTTCAAAATACCTTGATTAAGGAAAAAGTTCTAAAGGCTGCAAAGAATTGGAATCTGCAAAATAAGGACAACGAATTGAACAGCTACCATCTGGGGTTGCAGGGCCCTTCAAGTACATTATATATATCAGAAAATCTTACGGCCAAAACTAAGAGACTTCTTTTTCTTGCGAGGGACCTAGCCAGAACAGAAACTTACCAGTACTGCTGAGTAGCAAACGGCAGAGTGTTCCTACGCAAAAAACAAGGGCAGCCTTCGATATTCATTAAAAACGAAAACACTCTCCTGGAGCTCAAACAGATGACTCAGCACGAGGATAAGCAGGATCCAAAATGACTATTTATATGTGTAATTTTTTACTCCCAGTGTACGTCTGAGTGTAACATTCTTTACTCTAGTTTAAACATTGTATTATTGTTACCCACTTCATTCACTACACTCTTACAAACACACACAAATTCACAATGTATATACAATTACAGTTATATAAATAAAAACTCAACAATAATCAATACATACGAAAAAGTTTCTCCACACTCAACGCAACTCACACACAGCATGCACTCTTTTTATAATATATACGCACTCGCAACGCATTGCACAGTATACATAAATACATACACCTATTTCAAATTCATACGTAAAATATACTCATACATAACACATATATACATATACAGCCATCTATACAAACCTTATTTAACACAAACGCATAATAACAACATAAATTTGTCCCCAAATTACCCGCACGACCAAATTATTTATTTATTAATGCACTTGTTACATCGCCATTTGCACATTATATTATTCTCTCATACACTAATGACTAACGTAACCCAAATGATCGATGAGATCGATAATACCAATTATACCATGCAGGTAAAACTTGATTCTATTGAGGAATGTAAAGTATATCTGAGCGACACAGAAAATAAATTTACTGTAATTACACAAAACATTCGCAGCATTTCAAAAAATTTTAATCAATTTATAGTCCTGTTAAGCCGACTGCCTTTTACCCCAGATATTATAATTCTCACAGAATGCTGGCTCGATAGCAGTTCTCCCACCTTCGAGATAGACAATTATAATTATTATTGCTCCAAAGAATACCTTAACCAAAATGATGGTATTGCCGTATTTGTTAAATCATCTCATCATGCCACTATAACGGAACCACATTTTGACGAATCTAATTGTCTTCTTATTAATATAAATAATGAACTTTCAATTATTGCTCTATACAGGTCGCCGTCCTTTTCCAACATAAATAAATTTTGCAACTCTCTTCTTAGAGTAATGGAAACTTGTAAAAGTGGTACATGCGCAATTGTAGGAGATTTGAATCTGGACATCAAGCCTGGGCATACTGATAGAAGAGCGTCGGAATATCTAGACATTACCGGTCATTATGGGTATTTCCCTGGTCACACTTTCCCTACGCGGGCTTCTAACTGTCTGGATCATGTTATGTTAAAAACCCAAAGAGAAGCGACTGTAATTGTGTGCGAAACAGGTATTACGGACCATGAAACTGTAATTTTTGGTGTTTTGAGAAACTCTTACAAATTAGTAACTGATAAACATGTGACGAAAATTGACTACCCTAGTTTAATTTGTGACATTGAGAACGAAAACTGGGAATGGCTTTATGAAAGCTCTGATATTACTAATGCTGCTCAGCTCTTTGTTAATTGTCTCAGTGATAAAATTGCCAAACACACTTCTAAACGTATACGCCACAGTTCAAATATTATAATAAAACCCTGGATAACCAAAGGACTTCTTAAGTGCATTAGACGCAGAGATTTCATGCATATTAAAGTAAAGAAAAAAGAAAACCGCGACAACCTTTTAATGCAACGAGAATATAAAACCTACCGCAACTATTGTAACAATATTTTAATGTATGAATATGAACAAAAACTATTAAATAATGTATTAGGAGATAACAAAAAGCTGTGGTCGGAAATAAAGAATATCTGTAATATTAAAAGCAAAACAAATGATGTTTCTGAACTTATAAATACAAATAATAACCCTATCATGAGCTTAAACAAAGTTAATGATTATTTTACTACCATTGGAGAAAAATTAGCTTCTTATACGATGTCGCAACTAAATCTTACCGAAAGTGAGCTTGCTAGTGATACTGGGAGATACTCCTCAGTTAATAAAGATTCAGACTCTTTCTTTCTAGCCCCCACTGATGTTAATGAAATATACAAATTAATCACTAACCTTAAACCAGCGTTCTGGCTATGATAATATAAGTAATAAGTTACTTAAAAGCTGTGCCCATGTTTTGGTAAAACCTATTACTTTTCTGTGTAACTTGAGATTAGCAACTGGCACTGTCCCTGCCTGTTTCAAGACTGCAAACGTTTGCCCCATATACAAAAGTGGTGACCCAAAAGCCCCGTCTAATTATCGCCCGATCTCTTTGTTGACAACACTCTCCGGTTTTGGAGAGGGTTGTTAATAAGAGATTACTGGCATATTAGATAGAAAAGAACAACCTTCTATCTGATAGTCAGTTTGGTTTCCGCATTGGCAGGTCCACGGAGGATGCAGTAATAAATATAGTCGACTTTATTTCGCAAAAACTTGATCACAGTGCCAATTCACTCACCGAGTGATTAGGACGCGTTTAGAGTTATTGTTTAACTACTTAATACTCGTCGCTTACATAAAAACCGGTTCAAGTCGGCGCGTGCAAGCGCAGCCGCTCGTTAACGGGTATTGAACCTTATTCATAATGAGTGAGCGTTTAGTTGAGAATGACGTAGTTAGTGAAGTTGTCGATAATATTTCTAAAGAGGGTAGTCGTATGGAGGAAGAAGACTTAAGGCAGGGAGAATCCCTAGTGATTAATAATAATAAGGAAGACATACCCAGCCAGGAGGATACATAGATGTTATACAGAAGAGAAAAGAGAAGGAAAAGCGAGATTATTGATATATGTAACACGAGTAGCGAGAAGTTACCAAAACAGTTTTCGTTGAAAAGAAAGGATTTGTGGTATTATTAACATAATAAGAGTTTCCTTTGAGGACCTACTATGTGCGGAAAAATTGGCTTCGAGCTCATTTATTATAGATAAAGGATGGAAAGTATACAAAACTTGGGAGGTCGGTATTTCGTACGGGATTATAAGAAACATAGACCTTGAATTATCTGATAAGGCATTACTATCTGCTATCAAAAGTAAGAATGATTGTGAGATTTTATCGGTAAAAAGGCTACATCGAAGAGGGTCCGAATCCGAATGGATTCCTACCGAGACAGTACGTATATGTATCAAAGGAAACTCGCGCCCGGAATATATTAAATTGATTAATATTAGAGTAAAGGTAGAACCATTTATATTTCCGGTAACGCAATGTTCCCGCTGTTGGCGCTTCGGCCATCCTAAAAAGTTCTGTCCAACTATTAAAATTGTTTGCCCAAAGTGTGGTCAAGATCACGCAAATTGTGACACAACCTTATTTAAATGCGTGAATTGTAAGGAAAATCATATGTCTCTAGCTAAAACTTGTCTTGTGTATATAAAGGAGAAAAAGATACGGAGTCTAATGTCAGATTTCAATTGTACATACCGACGTGCGTTAAATATGTATGTACCTCCTTTCTCACCACGACCCAATGTGCAATCTGAAACCACGATTCCTACCAATGCTAACAACATACCGGCCATATCTCAACCGCCGTCGAGTGTTCCAACCATTACCAAATAATAACCTTAACATGTTAAGTAATACAAGAATGCAACCTTCTAAGCGGAAACAACGTAATTCATCGGAGCAGATTACATTCAATTTGAATACTTCGGTTTCGGAGTCGGACATCGAACTGAACGTGGAGGTGGCCGCGCTCGCTACTTCTGGCTGCTGCACGCTCAGTGAGGACAGACCTCGGTCGCGTCACCGTAGCCGCCCGCGCCGTCGGCATCGGTCAACTACTGCGAACGACAATTCTGGCGACGACACCTCATCTTATTCAAGTGATGCGCACATGAATATTTCAGAAAACGATTGTAGCAAACATTCAGAGCCTGCGCCGAGTAAAAATAAGTCATTCAAAACATTAGTGAATAGGATTAAAAAACTAATATTTTCTAAAAGGTACCACTGGGAGGAAAAAATTAAATCTGCGATGAACATAATTGTAGAATGGTGCTTGTCTACGTTTATTCAAAGTATTTCGGATATGTCCTTATTCAAAAATATGTTTGATATGTTAAATTGTAAGAATGGCGAACATCACGATTAATATTGTGAAGTGGAATTCGCAGAGCGTTAGACCAAAGCGGTTGGAATTCGAACAATTATTAATCCAAGATAAAATACACATCGCTGCGATTTGCGAAACCTGGTTGGATTCGGTAAGCAATTTTAAATTAAGTAATTATAGAATTTTTAGGGCAGACAGGGAGGACGGGTATGGCGGGTTATGTATAACCCATAACTCCATTCAGGTGCAGTTATGTCGTATGGATCACCCTAATGAAGACATACAGATACTTCATGTTAAAGTTTTTAACTGCACAAGCATAGAACATGTAATGGCTATTTACTGCCCACAGTGGGTACAGACGCGACGCCACGACTGGGATATTTTGTTCTCCAAATTTAATAGTAAATCTTTAATTCTCGGCGATTTTAACGCTCACCATTTCACTTGGTCTTGCAAATCTGATGTTAGAGGTTCTCAAATTTATGAAGCTATAACAGATTGTTGCCTAGTGCCATTAAACGATGGTAATCATACTCGTGTGAAACTGGTGGCCGGGTCAGTTCAACAGAGCTCGCCTGATATTTCTTTGGCGACTTCCGATATTGCATATTCTTTTAATTGGCGAGTAACCAACGAATCCCTCGGAAGCGACCACCTCATCATAAATATTTCTACTGTGTCCTCTTACATATCATTGTTTACTAGCAAACGTAACTTTCGACTGGCTGACTGGGAATCGTATAGCAATAGTCTCGAAAATAAATTTTCTAATTTTATTGCATTAAGTGATCCACAACATTTATATGAAAGTTTTATTAACTATATTTATCAAACGGCAAATGATGTTATTCCTATTAATAAACGTAGCTTGGATCCGACGCGTAATTTTGTTCCAAAACCTTACTGGACTTCTCAATTATCACATTCTGTAGCGAAAAGGAGACTTGCACTCACTAATTTTAGAAAAAGTTCTACTCCTTCTAACCTAATAATTCTTAATAAGTGTATAAAAGAGTCTCAAAGGCTCATTAAAAAGGCATCTAAGAATTATTGGCATACATTTTGTGACACTTTAAGTGAAACGTCATCTGCAAGCGAAATGTGGAGGAAGATGAAATGGGTGAAGGGTAACACAATCCGCAGATCATTTGTAGATCTAAATAAGAGTGAATCTTTATTGGCTAGTTTATGTCCGGCCTATGTTCTTTCAGCTAAACTTAACTTCAACTCAAACAATGATACATTAGATTGCGAAATTACCTTACATGAATTAGAAACCAGTATCAAAGCACCTGGGTGCGATGATATATCATTCTCAATGATAAAAAAATTACCAGTTGTTGCCAAAAAGATACTATGTTCCATATACAATATTTGCCTGACAACCGGCTTTGTTCCCTCTCAGTGGCGAGATATTTCTGTGATTCCTATTCTTAAGCCCGGCCGTGACCCATCACTCATTTTATCTCTTCGACCAATAAGTTTAATTTCATGTGTCTGCAAGATTTTCCATTCAATCCTAAATAGGCGTTTAGGATGGTTTTGTGAAAGGAAAGGATTATTTTCAGAAGAAACAGTAGGATTCAGGAAATCAAAATCTAGCCTAGATAGCCTAACACGATTGGTTACGAGAATTCAATCAGGTTTCTCAAGGGATTTGGTGACTGTGGCATGCTTTGTCGACATTGACAACGCGTATAATTATTTAAATATAAATTCACTATTATCCATTCTAGATCAAATCGGTGTAGGATCTAAAATATGCAATTATCTTTGGAACTTTCTAAGTTTGAGGAACTTAAAAATTAAACATGATTCTGCTTTTATCAGCCGAACTACTAGCCAGGCGTCTAGCGCAAGGCGATCCACTTTCCCCATTATTATTCAACATTGCAACATATAATATTTGTAATGCTATTAAAAATGTATACGTATCTCAATACGCTGACGATTTTGCTATATATTGTACTGAGAAGAATGTAGAAAATGCTCGTGTGGCGCTCCAGAGCTCATTAGACTTACTAGTTAATATTTTACAAAATTTGGGTTTGTTTGTTTCGCCTTCCAAGAGTGAAGTCTGTATATTTAAGAAGGGAATAAATAGGGACAATTGTTGTGTCAAAATATATTCTGAACCACTTCGAGAAGTGGTAAACGTAAAGTATTTAGGTATATGGCTGGACCGTTCCCTAAGATGGACTAAGCATATAAATGAATTATACGAAAAAGTGTATACTTTTTTAAATATTCTGAAAGTATTAGCTGGACCTGGATGGGGTGTACACCCTAAGCATCTAAGACGCCTGTATATGTCAATTATTAGAAGTCGTCTAGACTACGGTAGCTTTTTGTTTGACAATGCCTGCACATCTAAGTTATACAAGTTGGACAAAGTCCAGAATGCAGCTATGCGCATAATCGGAAGTTTTGTAAAAAGCACTCCCATCCACGTGATGAAGAGTGAGTTGTGTATTACTCCCTTAAGAATTCGCAGACTTTTTCTTGGTGGCAAATTTTGGCTTAAATCGATGTCGTTGTCTAACAGTATTTCAATTAATGTTTTAGAAGAACTAAAGTTTCTCACTTCTCGCAGATATTGGAGACATAAAAAAGTCCCCACTCTTATTGAGATACATTCAAAATTTCAGAATATTGCTATAGATTCTAGACCATGTTTGGATATGTTTTCGTTGGACCGCTGGAGTAGCTTTTACGAAATAAACCATATAGTTAGGTATAACATCGAAAGCATATCACGTGCTAAGAGGGATTATGTACCTAGTTTACTACGCGAAAAATGTTCTTTGTTTCTTAATAGTAAATATGACAATCATTATAAAATATATACAGATGCATCAAAAGAAAATAAATCGAATATGGGTATTGCTATTTTTGACCCCCAAACTAATTATAGTCTACAGTACAAAATTGCTCATAGTATGTGTAGTACTTCTCTTGAACTGATTGCCATCTACAAAGCCTTAGTATACATTGAAACAATAAATTATAATAGGATTGTAATCTTAACAGACTCGAGAAATGCTTTGCAACATGTGGCTCGGTGTACCTCTTATTTAAGAGGCACTTCGATAGCCTTATAGCAAATTCCAAAGAAGTAATCCTTCAATGGGTTCCTTCACACATTGGCCTTGAAGGCAATGAAAAAGTAGATACATTGGCCAAACAGGCGTCTAGCGAGGGCATACCTATACAAAGTCAATTGCCTTTTTTCACTGATTGTATTCATCTAATTCGTGAACATTGTCATGATCTTTGGAAGACTTACTTTAACGAGCGATCACTGGAAAAAGGCATATGGTACAAGACGTTACAGAATGAACCCTGGAAGTCGCCATGGTTTGATGATTGTACACTGAGACGACAAACCTTAGTTATAGCATTTAGACTGCGATCCGGACACGTTCCACTTAATAAATTTGCTTATATGATGAAGAAGGTTCCATCGCCTCTCTGTTCCGAGTGTGGCTTATTAGAAGATGCGTTACACATCATGGTGGAATGTGTCCGGAACGAGGAAATAGATTAGAAATGAAATGTTACTCATCACTAAAGATTTGAAGGACCTGGGCACCTGTAACAGAATTTTGGCCTATCCTCTATCTGAGGCCGCTATTGCTTTATATAAAATTACTGCGTGTGGAATGCGACGACGTTCACTATGCACATGACTGTTCTGTTTTTTCATTGTTATTTTGTTATATTGTATGTTTAGACCTAATGGAGTGAAGTAGTCCTCGGGACTAAAACTCCTAAAATAAATTAAAAAAAAAAAAGAACTTTATCAAGGTATGGCATGTACTGGTGTCTTCCTGGACCTAGCCAAGGCTTTCGATACTGTGTCTCGGAAAATACTTATCAGAAAAATGGAGCTCTTGGGAATCCGAGGCGATGTTTTGGCATGGTTTTCCTCATATCTGTCTGACAGAAGACAAAAAGTGATCATGGGAGACTGTTGCAGTGAACTCTCAAGCGTTAATTTTGGAATCCCACAGGGAAGCGTCCTTGGCCCGACGCTATTTATTATTTATATAAATGGCTTGTGTGCCCTGGACTTGTTTCAAGCAAAAATAGTAACGTACGCTGATGACACTGCAATTGTCTTCTTCGGTAAAACCTGGGATGAAATACAGACTACGGTGGAAGCACGGTAATTATTATAATACAGTACTCCAACTTCATACAAACGGACGAAACGCGAGCTATACCTACGCGCCTCGATCTCGGGGTGCGCTCGGGGCGCAGACAGTTACGGCTGTACCGCAGTGTCGAACGGACGGTGTGTTGTTTTTTTAACAATAACCGCGCGATTTTTTCTCTAAAAATCAGTTAATATGACGAGTAGGAAATATTGTGCTGTTTTTGGTTGAATGAATTCGTCAATAACGCATCCAGACATAAGTTTTTTTAAATTACCTGGTAACTCTGAAAGGTATGACTATAAAATAATTTTACTTACTAGTAGGTAGGTACATAATGTATGTCTTTTTAATGGATAAGTATTTCCTTTTATCTCACGAAAAAAAGAGGTGTTTGGATTAATAAATAAAGCGAATAGAGTAACGGAAAGTTATTGAGACGAGTGAAATAGGTAGTTATATGCGGTTCTGAATGAATCATGATACGGTAGGTACCTATCTACTTACGCTTGTGTTAAAACTTCGGTGCATGTGTGTTTTGTTCGTTTGCATAATTCAAAGTAAAGACGTGGTATTTTATTATTAATAATATTTGTTTATTATCTGTGTGTATGAATAATACTAGAAAAAAAATTTACCGTCTGTGTGACATTAGATAGTTTTCGAAATTTTCACAAAGTGTTTCTGCTGCTACTATAACAACATATACCACTAAAAACTGGTTTTATTTTCTCGATATTAACAACAACAGCTAGACTCATATATAATATTTAGATGTTTGAGGGTTGTGATTTTAAAACATTCGTAGTCAGCTGTTCAGCTTTTTAATAATTAATTAATTGGTGACCAAAGAATTTTTGTTTTGAGTTGTTGCGAGTTGTAGGTAGGTACCTAATTTATAGTTAATAAGCTGAGATAAAAAGTTACTTACTCGTCAGCTGTTTCTTGCATTCTAGTTGAGTAGGTAGGTGTTGGAGTTTCTAAGGATTGGAGTTTTGTAACGCGTAAGGAGAAAGCACATTTTTTTAATTCTATAGGAGGATTTTTAAGCTATTGCATAGCTTTTATCGCGGGCTCTGAGCGCGGCGGGGCGCGGTGACCGAATCAAGAAATTCTCAAAACCTAACGAAAAATACCTGACACCAAGCAGATTTTTTTTCATTTAAAAAAAAATGTTATGCAATAGCTTTACCGCGGCAGTCTCCGAGAGTGCCACATGTATTTTTTTTTCAGACGTCTTCAATGTTTGCAACTGATCCGGCGAGATGATTTGGAAAACAAACTTAACTTTAGTTCCTACCAAGTTTGTGAAAAACATTTTAATTTGGAGGATGTATTACATTCATCAAATAGAAAACTTTTAAAAAAGAATGCCCTACCACTGTTGATGCTGCCAAGCTTAGCTAGTACTGATCCAGGAGTCTCTCTATAAGAAGATAAACAAACCCAAACTGCTCCGTTGGTAGGAAATGAAAATAGTACACAGACTGAAAATGCCGATTTGTTTGTAAGACCGATTTGTTATTAAGTCTTAAATCTAACATAAACATGTTTTTTTTATTAAATCTACCTACAAAAAACAACATGCATTTTTATTGAACACTTCCTATTCCATTCACAAAGTATTTTATTTGTTTAAATAAAATAAAAAATATTTACAATCACAAAAATAGATAGAAACTCAAAGTAGGCAGATTTAATTAAAATGCTGTAGGTGGGCAGCCCTATCGCATGTTTACGTACCGCACGGCTGTAGGCATTTATTTCAAGGATACGGCCGAGTTACAATACTGTATATATATATACTGTGGTGGAAGTGGGCTTGCAAACAGTTGCTCACTGGCTCCGGATGAATTTACTGACCCTAAACATAGACAAAACAAAAGCAATTAACTTCTACGTGTCAAAACGCTCTGCTCCTAGATGCACAATGACCTTGAGACTACACTCTTGCTCGACGACCAATAAATGTAACTGTCCTTTAATAGACCAAATTGACACAATAAAATATCTAGGAATTCATTTGGATAGCCTACTAACGTGGACCACACATCTCAATGTCCTGAAAGGCAGGACAAGAAAGCTTATGCGAATCTTTAAGCGTTTAAGTAAGATTGCTAATGAAAAGACCTTAAAATGGTATACTTTTTCCTCTGTCAATCGTATTTAAATTATTGCATAACTGTATGGGGTGCAGTAGGCAAAAGTAATATGATAAAATTTGAAAGAGCACAACGTGCACTCTTAAAGACGGCTCATGGCCGACCATACAGATACTCCATAAACTTGCTATATTCAGAGCTGGGATTGCTTAGGGTCCGACAGTTGTATATTTTATCTATTACTTTACGCTTTCATAAATCTGCCTTGAACACCACTTTTCTTAATCACTCTGGTAGGAGATTAAGATGGGATTTAATAAGATGTAACTAATCAATTGCTATGAGATCGTATAATTTTATGGGTCCCTTTATATATAAAAAACTTAATCTAAAACATGATATAGCCCACTTGTCTAAATATTGTTGCAAAAGAATAATATCCAATTGGCTACTTGAACTAGATTATGATAGCACGGAAAATTTATTAAGAAGCGTTCAGTAATAAGCGTTAAAGGTCCACTCAAAGTAAACTTGTACACACGCGCGCACACACCGCACGCACACGCACCCTACACGCACACTACATGCACACACACACACACACACCACACACACACACACACACACACACACACACACACACACACACACACACACACACACACACACACACACACATGCACACGCACACAGAAACACACACACTCAGAGAGACACACACGCACGCACTATTTTTTTTGTATTATCTTTTTTTTTGTTATCTTTATTTTTTTACATTTTATTCCTTTTTTACTTTATTGTCTTATATATAGCTACGGATTGAAAGAGACTAGATCCCACGACACAGGGTATCCTAGTGTAGGGTCTAGGTAATATATAAATTGTTTGTGCCCTTTTAGAGACAATAAATTATTAATATTATTATTATTATTCCTAACTTCGTACAACCTGCCTATAAATGTACACTACCTATATATTACTTAGTTACAAGGCATTATTAAATAACGGTGGGCGGTTAGAGGTTACGAATGCAACAACGGTCCCCCCTCCGCACCGCTAGCGATCGGACGTGTTTTTGTTTGCTCCGTGTTTATAAATTCATTACACAGTATTTAAAGTTATTATAATGAATATTTTTATGTAAAAACATATAACAACACCATAGTTATAAAAGCCAGTGCATCAATAAACCCTAAAGTGAGTGCTAATAACATTATTCCATTATTTTATACGTTAAAACTTCGTTAAAACACAAACTTGCAAAACTTATCGTGCTGTGTCATTATGTATACGACCTTGAACGATCGAGCGGTCATTGAACCCAACGACTTAACCACGCAAGTACAGAAGACTAATTTTACCAACTAATGTAAACGTCACTGCGGCGTAGCGGTTAAGACGGCTGCTCTAACTGCGCTGTCGCCGTGAGTCGGAGGATCGAGCCCTACTTGTCAGCCTGCTCTTTTTGTGTTCTATTTATATTTAAAAAATATTTATTAGAATGTTTTCAACAAAAAGAACACCGCCCGCTACTAAACACTCTCCGTCACGTTCCGAGTCTGACATTCGGAAATTACACCTAGAAGAGGACGACAATCCTTCGATATTCAACGCGGACAATATTACTCAACGAGCCAAGCGCCGCTGCCCATCAAGCGAAAATATAAGAGACAACTTTGACGACTTCAAAAATGAAATAAAAGAAATGTTACAGAATATGATGCGTTCACAAAACTCTCGACTAGATAAATTGGAGCATCATATATTAGAGATTAAAAATGTAAATTCTAAGATAGAGGAAACGAATTTGGAAATAGAGAAATCGGTGTCATTTGTGGGCGACCAACTAACCTCTCTGGAATCAAAAATTATAGGTCTCGAAAAAGAACGTAACACTATGGCCAATAAAATAAAATCACTCGAAGAGAAACTTGACTCGATTGAACGGTCTAACATAAAAACTTGTGTAGAACTCCGTAATGTACCGAAAAAATCGAATGAGACCAAAAATATGCTCTTTGATGCCATACTGCAGCTCTCGAAACATCTGGAACTGAATATCCAAAAGTCTGAAATCCGTGATGTGTCCCGACAACCGTCAAAAAAAGAACAAAATAACTCGTCGCTGACCGTTGAATTTACAAATACTCTTACCAAAAGCAATTTTTTGACTGCTGTTAGGGAGTACAACAAACACCATCCTAATGACAAGGTGAATTCAATGAACTTGGGTATTATAGGTCCTAAAACTCCTACGTATATTGCAGACCTACTAACCACCAACTCCAAGCGCCTCTTTTATCTATCTCGTAATTTTGCAAAGGCCAACAAATACCTCTACTGCTGGACCTCAAATGGACGCATACTGATGAAGAAGGACACTAACAGCCAGACCATCGTTATTAAATCAGAACCACAATTGGAACAAATAACTGTAGCAAATAGCGCATGACTAGTAATAATATCAAATTGTAATAGTTTTTATCCTAGTTATAATTCTGTTTTTTGCTTTTATAATTGTAATTTTTTTGTTATGTTTACTCTAACTAAAAATAGTCATACATATTTCAAAAACATACCCTACACCATAAATCGACACTTCTACACACACAAATGCCTCTCACCCAAATTGCTTATACACATCATGACAAAACTACTTGTATCCAAAAAGTCACACCCACACGCACACCACATTAATGCCAAAGTCATATCAAACTTGCCCATTAAACTGCCTTATACCCGATATTTAATTAATTGCCTTTTTTCGTCGTGACTAATAATATTAGTAATCTAATTGAAAACATTGATATTCTTTCTGTATCTGAAATCCAAACATGTATCCCAGAACATACTCTGTCTTATTTAGAACACCCCCAATCATTCCTGAAAATCCTCTCTCAAAACATTAGGTCCATTAACTGTAACTTCCTTAACTTACAAACACTACTTCATCGCATCCCAGTCGATTGTGATCTTATAATTTTGACAGAGTGTTGGTTGAGATGTTCAAGCAACGCTAATCTTCCCGTGCTACAAAATTATACAAGATACAACACAACAAAACACATAAATCAAAGTGATGGGGTTGTAGCTTACGTTAGCTCATCTATTATATCTACCTATACTGAACCGGACTTCAACGGCTCAGCCACTGGACTGATTGTAAAAATCAACACAGAGATTGCAATTCTGTGTATATATCGTTCGCCTTCACTTGATAACATTCATACATTTCTCTCTGCACTTGGTAATATACTTGCCACCCTATCTAGCTTCAAATCTGTCATTATCACGGGAGATATTAATATAGATATTAAGTCCACCACCACTGATGTAAGATCACATGACTATCTAAACACTATGGCTTTTCACGGCTTTTTGCCAGCATTTACTGAACCAACACGAGCCAATAACTGCTTAGACCATGTTATGTTGCGAACCAAGTCTAAAACAATAACTCTATTGTATGACACAACGCTTACTGACCACTGTTCCTCATTAGTGTCTATACAGCGAATAGGGCCAAATGTGACACCTCAGAAAATTATGAACAAGGTTAACTATGTAGCACTTGACATTGCTATGAACAATATTGATTTTGCCCCTCTTTTTTTGATATCAGACCCAAATATTGCTACGGAAAATTGTATAAACTTAGTTAAATCAGCACTTACAAAATGTACAACTACAATTAAAGTACCCGCAGCCAAAAGAATTATTAAGCCCTGGATTACCCCTGGATTACTACGCTGCATACGTAACCGAGACACCCTGCACCGAAAATCAAAACAATCACCTCAAAATCAAACACTACTTATCACATACAGACGATACAGAAACTTTTGCACAAACATATTAAAGAAAGAAAAACGCAAATATGACACTGCAGAATTAAATAAGGCAACACATAATCCCAAGAAACTGTGGGAAACCATCAAGTCTATCACAAACACAACTCAACACAAAACATCCTCATCTCAGTTATTATCGCAATCACGCTCAACCACACAATCTTGCACACTCGTCAACGACTATTTTGTAAATATTGGAAAGCTACTAGCAGATAACCTTACCAATAGCCAAAGCCAGACACTACACATCACTCATGCCTCCTCTTGCACATCATCATTTGTACTAGAAGAAACTGATATTGACGAAGTTATACGTACCATATTCTCTCTAAAACCTAATGCTGCAGTTGGCTGGGATGGTATTTCTCAGAACTTTTTGAGAAGATACGCACGAACTCTTGCACCTATTCTCAGTCATATCTTTAACCTGTGTTTTCAAACTGCCACTTTTCCCACTCCGTTTAAAAAAGCCATAATTCATCCCATACTGAAAGGTGGCGACGGTTCCATACCAAATAACTACCGTCCTATAGCTGTACTCAGCTCTCTATCAAAGATACTCGAACGCTTAATTAACACAAGACTAGTACAGTACCTTGAACACTTCCAATTACTTTCCCCAAATCAATTTGGCTTTCGCAAAAACAAGTCCACCAGCGATGCCGTACAAGGCTTAACCAGCTTTATAGTAGAGAAGCTTACGACTAAGAAGAAAGTTCTTACTATATTCCTGGATCTAGCAAGGGCCTTTGACACAGTCCCTGTTCCGACCCTCTTACGTAAACTAGAAAATATCGGTGTCAGAGGTCTTCAGCTAGATCTATTTAAAAGCTACCTAACAAATCGTACTCAGTATGTTAAAATTGACAACCACAGTAGTGAAGAGCTTCCTATCCAGTATGGCGTGCCTCAGGGTAGTATCTTGGGGCCCACGCTCTTCCTTATATTCATAAACGAGCTCAGTAACCTTAATCTATCTAATGCTAAAGTTGTATCCTTCGCTGACGACACCGCTATCACCTTTTTTGCCAACTCATGGATGGAGCTTCAAGCGACTGCCCAGCTCGGCTTTGATATCACCTTGCAGTGGCTCCACACACATACACTATCGCTCAATACTACAAAAACAAATTTTATAACCTTCTCTCTAAGTTCAATATCTCAGCCAACTGCACCTATTATCCTTAAAGCACACTCTTCATTTAACGAACCCCACATCCACTGCAGCTGTCCATCGCTAACCGCATTAGATCAAACTAAATACCTGGGTATTATATTAGACAAAACGCTGACCTTTAAATCACACACAAACACTCTTGCTAACCGGTTGCGTAAATTAATATATATTTTTAAAACTCTGAGGCATGTCGCTAACCATACAGTTATTCGCAACGTTTACTTCGCTTTATGCCAGTCAATCCTTATCTACTGCATCACTTGCTGGGGTGGAGCAGGTAAAATCATCTTAAAACCGGTAGAAATAGCACATAGAGCAATACTCAAAGTAGCATCTTTTAGACAAATCCTATTCCCATCCGCTACATTATACAAAGAATGGCATGTACTAAATGTAAGACAACAATATATTTTACAAACAACCTTACTTCAACACCGTAAAACACCCTTCAAACAAATTACTAAACGCCGAAAAGACAAGGTTTGTGTGATACCCCCTGCGCCTTTCGCTTTCATAAAAAGGTTTTCTATTTATTTAGCCCCATATCTTTATAACAAAATTAACGCAAGATGTGAAATATATGGAATGTCGTATTTTGTCTGTAAGAAGACCATACGTTCATTTTTACTGAACTTGAGCTATGATGATACTGAAGCATTTTTGGCAAAATAGTTTCACACGCACACACACACACACACACACACACACACACACACACACACACACACACACACACACACACACACACACACACACAACACCCACATACACACAAACACACACACACACACAACATGTAAAAATATATTTAAAGTAAAATAGCAATAATAATAGCAGCTTATACAATCACCGCCTACTGTTTGTCACACATATACTACAAACAAATCAAGCCTACTTTCTTACAATCGAGGGATCGGGACTGTATCTCCTTAACACAGGTTATTTTGTAGCCTAGCTAGGAGAACAGCGCTCCACCCAAAAAATTGTAGATGTACAATCATATGTAATTTATATGTGAAATTATTGTAAATCTGTCTGCAATCACTTTTCTTCAATAAACATTTATTATTATTATATATTATATTATTATTAACTTGTACCTGCTTGCTAGTGAATAACAGCAAAATGTCTGACTAATAATTATCTTAAGTACTTACTTAGTTTTGAACTATAATGTATCTTCTTTACCTCACCAACTATGTCCAGTTGCGCAGTACCCGCTTCTTCCCACTGATATAGGTATCTGACTGATACACCTAGATCTAGGATACAGTTATTCATAATAATGTACATAACGGCGCAAATACAAAAACCTGGCAGGGGATTATGTTTTTGAGCCGTTTGGGGTCGAAACGCTAGGGTCATGGGGTCCCAGTGCTCGTGCTCTTTATAGAGAGATAGCGAAAAGGTTAATCCACGCTTCCCGTGACCAGAGAGCTGGCCTTTATTTCGCGGAAAGGATAAGCATTGCCATTCAACGTGGCAATGCTGCCAGTCTTCTGGGCACACTACCAGTCGACTGTGATGCGGAAGAATTCTATGACGCCTATTAGAGGGTTTTAGTTTTCTTTTTCTTTCTCTGTTTTATAATATTTTAGGTATAAGTTAGTTTTAAGGAATTGTTTATATTATGTATATAATTAAGAATTTGTATTATTATTAGTTAATAACATCTGAATATTTATATTTCTACAAAACATGATATGCTGTCTCTATAATGTACATTTAATTACTTACCTTTCATAATCCTTGTATATTTTATACCTATTTCTAAAAGAAAGTTACTTTGTTTCTGATACTTTGTCGTTAAGTGCATAACATCAATCAGCATTGTATAAGATTTTTATTACTTTGTTTTTTTTTTCATTCATAGGATAGCTCCTTTGGTGGGCGGAATGTCCAAGCTCACAACAGACGATGTTACGTAGAAGTATCTATAGTTATTTATATGTATGTACCTATGCATGTGTCTACAGTCCACATTACTTTAAATTAGTACAAAATAAATCATCAAACAGTTCACACGTAGTTTTTTGTGCGTCAAGTCTAACAAGCAAAATACAACCTTATCGCCGTAATCACAAAGTTTACAAAAACATAATAGTTTTATATTCCTCGTATAGAAATGACCTATGCTAAAATTAATGTCATTCTTCTACTTTGTAGGTCCATTTTGATTTATTTTATAAGGATTTATATTGGATGCATATATTAAGATTATTTTTATTATATACATTACCTTATTTGAATCAGCAATTGTTCACTATTTCATAGGTTTTTATTTTTTCTAAAATAAAAGTATCCTAAGTTACTCCTTATAACATCAGCTATCTTCCAGTGAAAGTCCCGTCAAAATCGGAGATTAGCCGGAACAAACAGACAGCCAGACCGACATAAAAACAAAAATTAAAAAAATATATCTTTGGTATAGGTGCCTTATATACTTTCATATGCATTAGGTAAAAAGCTGTTATTTTGACATTACAAACATACACTTCAATTTTATTTATTGGTATAGATATATTTTATATAGCTTTAGCCCGCGGCTTCGCTCGCGATCTATAACTTTTTAAAGTTGATTCCTAGTTTGGTAAGTAGCATAACGGTCGAATAATATTTTAAATAACTTTCGTTCGTAATAGTACCTAGTTTATTTCTATAGCACATGCCCCCGCGGCTTTGCTCGCGATTAATTTATGACTGGTCTCATAGCCGGGACGGTCGACAAAAAGAGTAGCAGGTTTACCAATAGCGACGCTGGCGTTAATTGCAACAAATGCTCACAAAGATAATCGTGACAGGGACGACAGATAGCCACTGCAGGACATCAATTGAGAGCTTCAGCATACATAACATTGTCAGTGAGCCTATCCGGAATATGTTCACGATCAGCACTTTACTAATTATGAAGCTAATTAAATTATTAAAACTATTATAACTATTTTGATTTAATTTTACACTTTCCCCGACGTTTAGGTTGCTTTTCAGCAGCCATGGTCACGGGGTAAGATGGTAGTTGTCTCAATGTTCCAGTGTAGTTATTTCAAAGTACCCGAACATAATTTAATCTTTGGTGTTTGGTGTTAAGTTTAATAGTAGTAGTATGTATGTAGTGTAACAGTTTCTTAATTATGTAATAGAGATTCGAGAACACAAGATTCGAGATCCTTGAGGATCCGAACGTGCCGAAGTGCTATTTGATGCCGGCGTGGAGGAGGAGGTCCCTGCTTTGATAGAATCACGGGCAAAAGACGGGGAAGAGCCCGTAAATCCTGTGGTGGCTGAGTCAGGTACGGCTCTCTACACCTCTTCGCCTTGCGCATCACCGAAGACCGACGACATAAACGGGATGCTGCGGAGGCGATGTTGGAAGAGGAGAGCAGGGAGGACAGCCAGTAGTAGCTACCACCGAAGGCGCTACTATATAAACAGACCGTAGGGCGGAACTAAGGTTCGTACAAATAAATCTTCATCACTACATCGGGGCGATGGCCGTTCTAGCCCGCCATCTGCGGATGAATGAATATCATATTGCCCTGATTCAGGAACCTTATGTTAAAGAGGGAAAGATTAGAGGCTTATGAGGGACGGGAGGTGTAATTTTTCATAACTGTTCCACTAATGATATGAGGACATGTGTAAATATCAGAAATGGCATAAATGCAATGCCCTTATACAATTTCTGTTCTAGGGATCTTACGACAGTTAAGATCGATGTGCGAGGGAGCAGACAAATTAGTCCAGACTGTGAATATGGCCTGGACAAACAACTACCCTCAGAGGGAACTTAGGCCCAAGAGGGTACTGTGCTGGACGCCAGAGTTGGTCAAGCTACGGCTAGAAGCCATACGAGCATTTAACAATGCTAGGACCAGCAGGGACTACAGCAGTTACACTCGTTGTTTGACCAACTATAACAAAGCTGTGCGGCAAACCAAACGGAAGGCTTGCAGAATGTTCATTTATAATAAAATTGATAGTCCCAAAAAACAATTGTTAATATTAGGTTGTAATGTCAGAAACGAATAGCTGTGCATTCGACTCCACGCAGTCTTGTCTACCCTATCCCTATAGTGTAATTTAGAATCGCGCAGGTGCGTAGGGACGAGGCGGCCCGCGGGCTGAGAAGCAGCAAGGCAAAGCTGCGAGGGTGAGCGAAAGCCGTCTGCGACGATTAGCACGCGTGGGACCGCCGGAGCCGTGCCAAAAGCTATGCTTTGTAATACAAATTAGTTTTAAAAACATTATTAGGATAAATAAACTATAAATAATTCGAATCTAGGACTTACAACTTTTATTGAAAACGATGATTTGTTTAATTACTCTGACAATGTTAAATTAAGGATGTCTCAACTACAAAACATTGTAATTATACATTTGGTATGCTTAAATTATAAATAAATAAATATAGTCGCAAGTCTTTGCATGGCTGTCCGATGATCTCACACTTGGCTGTAATTATTATGAATGAACACATACATATACTTCAAGGGAAATCTAATAACAGTATCAGTGTTTTCGCGCCGTATCGTTAAGATGATTTATATGCTTGCTTCACATATCTTAATGGTCTTCAGATCTTAATATAATTATGTTGTGTCTAATTAATTATTATAAACAAAAAACATTCCTAATAATTTTTCTTTAGGATTTCCATAATAGGTTATCGTAAATTGTACATAACTGTGTAATGGATTGGGAATTTCGAGATGTTTGTAAATAAGTAATGTGTCAAAATTCCAATTTGGAATTGAAATTATATTATTTAAGTGCCTATTTATATTATACCAGCTTTTGCACTCGGCTTCACTCACGTAAAAGTAGGTAGGTAAGGTTAGGTTATGTTAGTGCCTGCCATGGCGTCCAGCGCGGACTTTGACGACGACGTGGTTCCCGAAGTGACCCAGGTAGAGTTACGAGTGGCGGTGTCGAGACTTCGTTCGAAAAACACCGCCCTAGGGCCCGATGGCATTCCAGTTTTACATTGGCCCTGGTCCTCAAGGAGCTCGCGCCCCGACTCAGGTGGCTCCTCAGCGAGTGCTTAATGCAGCGCCAGTTTCCGCGCGATTGGAAGGTGGGGAAACTCCAGGGCAGGGTGTTGAAGGCATTCGCGAAGTCCAGAGACACCGTGAAGACGACATCGCCCCGGGACACCGCATCCTCCGCCAAGCTCCTCACACGCAGGACAGCATCAATTGTAGAGCACCCGCGGCGGTAACCATACTGATTGGCAGCCAAGTCCGGACCCACAGAAGAAAGACGCTGGATGAGGCGCTTTGCGATAATAAACTCAAACAGTTAGCCACCTCGTCCAGCAGCACGATGGGCCGGTAGGCGGACGGACTGTCCGCCGGGCGCCCTTCCTTCCTGACCCCGGGCGAGGTAGTCTTCGCGGTGTCTCTGGACTTCGCGAATGCCTTCAACACCTTGCCCTGGAGTTGTACTAGGGAGGCACTCATTTTTCATCGAGTGCCGACCTACCTCTGCCGCATTATTGGGGCATATCTTTCGGAGAGGGTAGTAGTCTACCCGGGTCACGACGGTTGAAGTTTGGAGTTGGAGGTTGGTTGGAGTGTTCCACAGGAATCAGTTCTAGGTGCCTTCGTGTAGTGACCTCTCGCGCCTGCTGCCCAACCTTGGGGGGCCGAACACCTCCCGCCGGAGGCTCTACGAGGGGTTCGTGCGGTCCATGGCCCTGTATGGAGCCCCAGTTTGGGCAGTCAGCCTGACGGCCCAAAACATTTCGGTGCTTCGCGCACCACAGTGCGCCATGGCCGTCAGGTTTATATGAGGTAACCGCACAATCTCGTTCGAGGCTGCAAGCCTCCTCGCCGGATCGGTGCCATGGGACCTGGAAGCGGCGCTCCTGGCGTCGCTCTATCGTTGGCGCCAGGAGGCGCTAGCTCGGGGCGAAGGACCTGTTCTTCCCGCTGTCGAGGCGGCAAGGTCTGAGCTTCGCCAGGTCCTATTGGAGAAGTGGAAGGAGTGACTTGTGCACCCCAGTAGTTCAGTCTATGGTCCGGAGTGAGAGGTCGTGGAATGCCGTCGCATCCCTCTGTAAGGAAGTGATTTCCATCAAGGAGGCGGCGGAGCGGGAGAGGGATCGCTTAAACCCTCTCCCCAACCGCAGAGCCGGGCGCCGAAGGGCGCGAGACGACATCCAGCCACCCTGAGTTTTTACCTGGGGGTGGCGGGCTTCGTGGGCCTGCCTCCATCTGTTCAGCACCAGGTCCGAGAGGCGGCGTGCGTGTTCCCTCGCGCGCCTCTGTGTCGAGGCCGTCTCCCCTCTAGGGGAAAGACAGTAGGTTAGTTAGGTAGAATGAGTGAGTGCCTTTGGATAGGTCTCTTCGTGTAGTGGCCTGCGGTTTCATACGGCGGGCCGTAACCTCGGCGGGGTCGCGACCGCATGTGCAAGTGATTCGCGCGGCCCCGTCGATAGTGGTTTTGTCGAGGAACACCGTGGTAGGTTTAGTCGGTATTCCGGGTGGTAGAATAGAATAGAATAGAATATCGTTTATTTCTTAGTACATTGTATTACAGATATTACAAATATTATACAGTGTTTCACATATACTACCGTATCCGGTGTAGAAATATTTTACAATTAGAATATTAAAATAACATTAAGTATAATTAATTTTTGCATAGTGGTTATTAATTCTAGATATTACATTATATTATTGTTATTATTAAGAGCAATTATTTATTTATTTCTTATATTCTATAAAATCTTTAACAGAGTAAAAACACATATCCAAAAGCCAAGAAGATATTTCACGTCTGAATTTGTTTGAAGGCAGCTGTCTGATCTGTGGTGGCAGTTTATTAAAAATTGTTATTGCCATGCAGTAGACATTACGACAATACAAGTGTAGTCTCTGGCTTGGTGCTACTAATTTGTTTGGGTTTTTATCTTGGACTCTTTTGGAAATACATTCATTTATTGGAAATAAATGGGAATGCCTCTTAACAAACATGCACATTTCAAAAATATAGAGGCATAGTAGTGGAAGTATCTTTAATTTTTGAAACAATGGCCTACAATGATCCAAATAATCAGCACCACACATGGCCCTAATGCATTTTTTTTGCGCTTTGAACGCCCTGTCTATATCTACTGAATACCCCCATATGACCAATCCGTAGCGCAATACTGAAGAGACGTACCCATGATATGCGTTGAGGACTGATTCTTTACTGGCCGTGAGTCTGAGTTTGCGAAGAGCGAATACGAATTTATCTATTTTACTACACACTTTATCTATCTGTTCCTTCCAGTTCAATTTATTGTCAATAATTATACCTAAATATGTAGTAGATTGTATTGGCTGCAAAACAGTATTATTATATTGTATTGTGATAGGATGACATGTCGAATTTTGAGTTTGATACTGTACTAATTTAGTTTTATTCAAATTGAAATGTAGATTATTTTCTTCCAGCCATTGCACCGCATTTTGCAAATCACTATTAGCATCAAACTCGAGATTATCTTTGTTCAAACATCTTATAGTCAAAGTGGTATCATCAGCACACAACGTGCATTTATGTTTTAGTTTATTGCAGAGATCATTAATATAAATAATGAGTAAAAGTGGTCCTAGAATGCCGCCCTGCGGCACGCCACAACTACAAGATTTAAGTTTAGATTCATATGTAACTTTCGCGTTATTTTCTATTTTTGAGAGTCACGTTTTTTTATCTTTTCAACATCCTTCTTTTACCCTGGCGAGTCCGACATAATCCCTCCGCCCACCCCAGTGGAGGGGTATGAGTCAATGCATTCCACCAGTAGAAAAAAAAAAGAAAAGTTAGTAACAGTACTTTCTTATTTTAAACAAAATGTAACTTAAATTACTCGGTGATAGCTTTCTTATGGTAAAAGATACTTTTAAATCGTTTGAGTTAAATCCTTACAAACAAAAAATCTAATCAATTAGTATAGATATAGATTAGGCACATATCTTCTCGGAGCAACATCAAAGTCAAAAACATTTTTATTACACCGCGTTTTATTACACCACCTAAGTGTTTTCTTTTTTTTAATTCAACTAAGCTGGCACACACGCGTACGGCCCACCTGATGGTAAGTGGTCACCGTAGCCTATAGACGCCTGCAATACCGGAGGCATCACTTGCGCGTTGCCGACCCTTTAGGAAAAAAAAGTGGGAAGTAGAAGGAATGGGAAAGGGGAAAGAGGGTGATTGAGCCTTCGGCACTCTCACTCACCGAACAAAACAACAACTGTAGGAACACTGCTATTTCACGTCGATATTCTGTGAGAGGGTAGTACTTCCCCGATCGAGCCGGTTCATTTATGCTGAAATCAGCGAGGCTCTACAACTCATACTTGCACGTTCAGATCTCACTCGGGACAATTTATGCGATTCACAAATTGTTGCTAAGTGTCCCAATGCAAAGGCATCCATTGTTTCTGCAACAAACATTCGAACAACGGACACAGAGAACACACGCAACAACCATTTGTGGACCACACAAAGTTTTTTCCCGTGTGGGCACAACACTCGACGCTGTAACAGAGGCGAGGCGACCATTTAAACCACTACGCCATTTGTGCAGTCAATGAAATTTAATTAAGGGTTGTAGAGCCCCGTTGATTTCAGCATGAATGGGGCGGCTCGACCGAGGAAGGACTACCCTCTCACAGAATATCGACGTGAAATAGCAGTATTTCTACTGTTGTGTTTCGTTCGGTGAGTGAGAGTACCGGAGGCCCCATTACCCTCTTTTTCCCTTACCGCTCCTTCTCCTTCCCACTTCCTTTCCCAAAGGGTCGGCAACGCGTAAGTGATGCCTCAGGTGTAGCATGCGTCCATAGGCAACGGTGACCACTTACCATCAGGTGGGCCGTATGCTTGCTTGCAAACGTAGAAGTAAAAAAAAAAATTCAGTAATATACATAGATGTAACAATATATACATTCATATATTCACGCCTGTTTCCTAATGGGGTAGACAGAGACTACGGAGTTCCATTTGCTACGATCCTGACACACTTCTCTGGCTTCATTCACTTTCATCACATTCCTCATACAAGCTCGCCGGTTTAGGCCTTAACTAGGCTTAACCTGGCCTTTGTTCAGAACGTCTCCAATCTGATAGAAAAACGTTCGCCTAGGTCTTCCCTTACGACTGTTCCATTCACACTTGCCTTATAAACTTTCTTAGTCAGTCTTTTCTCGACCATTCTTTCTACATGCCCAAACCAGCTTAACCGGGTATGTTAAGCTGGTTTCTATTATTGTCACTATATCCACTTTCATGCAGCATCTCTCTCTAATCATATATACATAGATGTAACAATATAGACAGACAATGATTTATCATAATATAAATATACGGAGATATGGGGAAAGCCCTGAACTGCGTATGTGACTTATCTGGAAGAAGTTCAGATGTCAACATATATCTTTCTGTTAATGATTGAGGTCTATAAATAATGCATCTTTGTTATTACAATGGCAGTAACAGCGTACATCTTTTGCAGGCATCATCCCAATATGTTTGTTTTCTTTATTTACACCGGGCTTTTATCGATATTTACTGGTAAGTAACATTTATTTTACTGTGTGCTTGCTCGGAGTGTATTTTTTATGTTATGGTATATTCCAACCAAGTGTTCAAGTATTTTAATAAGTAGTGTTCTCGATGATAGGTGAAGTCTGCCAACTCGCATTGGGCCAGCGTAGTGTATGGCCTTATCCTTCTCAAATGGAGAAGAGGCCCGTGTCCAGCAATCGGACAGTTTATTTACAGAACCGAAATTATCTATATAAATAAATAGAATTGAATTGTCTGTTTGTAATAACAGCTTTTTACTAAATGCATATAAAAGTATATACGGTATTTATATCCAAAAAATAATTTTTAGTCTGTCTGTCTGTATGTTCCTGCTAATCTCTGAAACGGTTAGACCGATTTTGACGAGACCTGCACTGGCAGATAGCTGATATAATAATAAGCAACTTTTATTTTAGAAAATTAAATCGCTTTGTTAAATTCCACGCGTATGAAGTCGCGGGTAACAGCTAGTATGATATATATAAGAGTTTTTGTTGTTAACCATTTAACTAAAACAGATTTACGGCATTATGTCGCTGGTTGCAACTAAACCCACGAGGTAGACATATCACCGTACATAATACTTATTTTGTCAAAGCATAATAATTATTTCTACATACGTAGATTCACGCCTGTTTCCCAGAGAGGTAGGCAGAGACTACGGATTTCCATTGTCTACGATCCTGACCCACTTCTCTGGTTTCATTCACCTTCATCACAGACCTCATACACGTTCGCTGGCTTAAGGCGCTTCTAACCTGGCCTTTGTCCAGAACGTCACCGATCTGATCAAGAAACTTTCGCTTAGGTCTTCCCTTGCGACTGTTCCATTCACACTAGCCTTATAAACTTTCTTAGTCAGTCTTTTCTCCTCCATTTTTCTACATGCCCAAACCAGCCCTTTTCTATATTTGTCACTATATCCACTTTCATGCCGCATCTCTCTCTAATCCCACTATTCCTTATACATATGTATCGTGTTATTTAACCTATATGTTCACTTATATGTTTATATGTACTCTAATATTATATCGCAAAGACGTTTGGTGGGCTCTTTGATTGTACTTTTGAAACTTTAAAAGTTGCAATTCCCCAAAGATAAATAAATTTAATAGTATCTAGAATCTATTGGTCAAGATATTTTTAATAGAAATACGATAGGCTCACCTTTCTGTTACGTCGTACCTAAAACGATAAGTAACTGCAATCTTATCCTCTGTTTAGTCTCTTTGGAGATATACCTATGATAAAAATTGTCCTCCAAAAGGTTTGAAATTCGAATTTAGATAACGGCAGCCTATTTAAACGGTGACTGACCTGCGCAGATATTAAAGTGCAGTGCGGATGGCGTTGTGCTATAAGTGGCCGCCTCGCCGCTGCCAATGCTCCGAATGTTACGGGTTCGAATCCCAAACGGGACAAAAATTTGTGTGATCCACACTGTGTGTCCGTTGTGAATTTTTTTATTTATTTCACATACACAACACTATCATTACAAGGAGCCTTAATGCGATAGTGTGGTCCACTATAATCTTATTAATTATTTTATCTATATATATACATATCTACACATTACCATAGTAAATTACAAACATCGTTATCCTTGTGAATTCACCCATTGTGCAACAGACCAAGTCTAGGTTATCCGCGACGAGGTTGAGGGTTTTGTGTGCGCGCGTCAGAGGCGCCTTTTGCAGTAGGTTGGTGCGCGCGCGCGGCACTCTCACCAAACTGCGGCATTGTAAGTTCCTCAGAGGCACAGGAAAGATTGCTTGTGCTTGGGGTGTCTATTCAAAACCCAAAAAAATATCAACACGACTGAAAAGCCTAACGTATTTAAATGCTTTCAAAAGTACAGAGTGTGTCACAACGCCAACTTCCTAACTCCGATTAAGAATTTCTTGACAGAAAAACGGAATAACTTTTTGATGGTCTGACCTGGGAGTAAGGCCCGAGGCTTCATGCACAGCGGTTGAATTTACTATCGTCTAGCCTATGTATAGTTTCTATGATGTATGTTCACCTGCTTTTTTTCAGATGTCGCTTTAAGCAAGTATATTGTGGCGCCACGGATTCCTGATGGAATGACTGTTCATAAAGTAATAGCAACATGGTCGGAGGCGCAAGATCAGTGTTTAAGTGAAGGTAACATCTTTTTTTTCTATTTGGTATATAGAACTTTATTTCTCATTTAGATAATAAACATATATCAGTTACATGAGAACAACAATTTATAAACAATCATTAATAACATTAACCCGAAGCAGGTAGCTTTAAAAATATTAAAACTCGGTTATTAGTAGCACAGTACATATATATACAGTAACCTATCTTCATACAAACGGTCGGAACTCGAGTCATACCTACGCGCCTCGGCGTTGGTATGCGCTCGACACGCAACCAGTCGCGAATGCGCCGTAGTTACGACCGTTGGTGTTTTGTTGGTGTGTTGTTTTTTAAACAGTAACAGCGCGATTATTTTAACAAAAATAAGTATAAGTATAGCTTATTTAATATGACAAGTAGAATATATTGTGCTGTTTTTAGTTGCATGAATTCCTCAATAACGTACCCAGAGATAACTTTTTTTAGATTACCTGGTAACTCCGAAAGGTAACACTATAAAATGATTTTACTTACTAGTATGTAGGTACGTAATTTAAGTCCTTTTAAAGGATTTTTTCCCCTCTCGAAAGGTACCGAGACTACAGTAAGATTAATTCGCAAACTTTTTTAATTGTACCCAGCGATGATTTCGTGGAATATATAGAAAAAATGGAAGAAATATTTCGAACTTCTTTTAAAAGTAAACATAAATTGTAAAGTAGCTTCAGGTATCTATAACCAAGTAAAAGATATTCCTTTTTCTCCTCCTTGTCCATGTTTCCCAAAACAATTTTTAATTAAGCTTTATATTCGAATGCGGATTTTTTATACTTTAAAATATAATAATAAAGCATTCCGTACGTCTCAGTCGAGGCGCAAATATTTTTCAGTCGCAAATTTATAAGACCGATTTGTTATTAAGTCTTAAATCTAACATAAACATGTTTTTTTTATTAAATCTACCTACAAAAAACAACATGCATTTTTATTGCACACTTCCTATTCCATTCACAAAGTATTTTATTTGTTTAAATAAAATAAAAAATATTTACTATCACAAAAATAGATAGAAACTCAAAGTAGGCAGATTTAATTAAAATGCTGTAGGTGGGCAGCCCTATCGCATGTTTACGTACCGCACGGCTGTAGGCATTTATTTCAAGGATACGGCCGAGTTACAATACTGTATATATGTATACTGTGTTAGTAGGGACGAAAACATTGCAAGTTGTAAGTGTCCAAGCGAAGCCGGTGACCCAAGTTAAAAGCTTTAAGATAATCACGATAGAAGTCTTTCGTCTTTAGATATGTGTTAGAAGACTTTTCTTGAACACGTTAAACAAACTTGCCTCCTTTACATGCACTGGTGGTTTGTTATATAATTGTGCTCCTATATACGTTATAGAACTTTTCCGTAATTTGTTCTTATACTTGGTATTACTAAATGTTTTGCGCGGCGTGTGGTGTATTTATACACTTTGTCTTGCGTTGTAAATGGGTGAGTTTGTGAATAATTTTATATACAGTGAGACTGGTGAAACATTCTACATACTTAAGGACATGATAATTTATGGTCAGACAAAAAGTATTAAAAAAAACTGTGTAACCTGCAAAAAAAACCTTTATGAAAATTTGTATGAAATATCTATAAAACGTGGATACCGCGCATCGCACACAGCTGTCGAGCATGCCGCGCTACAAAAAAAAGAGGCTAATGACCTTTGATAAGAAATGGACGGGCGGGGTGCAAATTCGGGAGGGGCCGGAGATTTTGTTTAGCTTTAATTTAATTAACCTATTTTTTTAGAGATTTGGGTCCAGAATCGAGTATTGAATACCCTCCTTCAATATGTCCAGTCTTTTACCAATCAGCCTGTATAAATATACATTTGTTGTATATGTATAGTTGGTAGATGTTTAATAGTTGAGTATCTTCGTAAATAATTTTGGAAGGTGTTAGAAAATTATAATGGTGTAAGATTTTTATTATTTTGTTTTGTAGTATTTGGATTGATTTTAAGTTAGTTTTTGATGCATCACCCCATATTTTAATGAGGTACAACAAATGTGGTTTAACTCAGTAGTTGTACTATTAAAGTAGCAAACAAACAGACATCAGACAGAAAGGCCAGGGCCTAGTAGTACATTTTTAAACTGTGATTAACTGACTTGAATACACGAATGGCGTAATGGCGTAAGTGGTCGGCTCGCTACCACTTCGTTGAGTATGGCTTCGATTCCCATACAAAAACGGAATTGCTCAGTTTGTTAGGGTGCTTGGGCTTGGCGTAAACATTAATTATAGCAATAAATGCATTGCTTTTTAATATCTTATACCCAAAACAAACTAAATATGATAATAAAGCTGCAGCAAGTTGTTAAAATATGCCTTTTCTTGATATACATAATATTGCAGTATTGTCACTTATTATTGACTGAAAATGAGCATTTCACTGATTGAATAATATATATATTTATTATAAAAACGATACATTATTTATGTAATAAAGAAGAACATGTTAAGAAAAACAAGTATCTTATTAAAAATGCACGTTTATTTATATGGCAACCCAGAATGGAGCGCAAAAGAAAAAAAATGGCGGTGCCTATGATTGTTATCAGTTTAAATATTTATTTATGCGTCCTTTTTTACCGAAATATTTCCTGCAACGAGGTATTGTTTAATATTTTTTAATTAATTAATTATAATTATTTGATTTTTACTGAGCAATTTGTCCACGCAAAGCCGAATGTAGCTCCACAAATAATTGTTATTAGTCTGGATGGTCTTTGTGTCCGTTGTTTGAATGTTTGTAAAGTCGCCCGCGATACAGGAATCGTTGCTAGCGCGGGTGTTGCCTTATTTAAGAAGAAAATTTAAAGTCTTTAAGCGGCTATAAAAAACAAACAATTGTCATAATTTTGAAGGATAGAGGCAATCAAACTCTCGCAAGTGTGTATCGAGTAATAATGCTGGCTGTACATTGTGGTTTTTATATTCGTCTATTACAGGTGCGGTTTTGGCTTCACCGATTGACGAAGAAATGCTTGGTGCCATGAAAATGTTGATCGGTGCCCACAACACAGAATATTTTATTGGCACTAGAGCGACGAAATATCCAGGACCATATCAATCAGTTGAAGGTTTGTATTACATTTATTGTAAGCATGACATTGAAATAGTATAGGCGCATATCGAATGACCCATCGAATGATTCGAATGTGTAAGTCATTCGAATGCAATCGTATATCAGACCTAATGACATAGCTGACAAAATGTGATTGTAATACAACTATCGGCGATATAGGCGTAAGACTATGTAGTATATAAAATAATTCATATGTTAATTAGTTATGTATTTCCGATACGTTAACGGTTGGGCATCGAATATTGTTCCTTTTTAGTAAACTAGCAACCCGCCACGGTTTCGCACAGGTAGTACAAAAGCTTACAAATTACACCTAAATCTTCCTCATGAATCTCTCTGTTTATTGGTGAAAACCGTACCGTGTATAATTTGTAAAAGTTTTGTACTACCACACGGGTAATACAAAACCTCGGGCATTAAATAAACCTAAATTTAAAAAAAGTTTCCTGTTAGAAAACTCTCAATTACCGCAAAGAGACTAAAATATTTGGCTCATAGCTATACAGAATTAAACGTAGACATAAAAATGACACTAAGAATATTCTTTGTACTTCACGACTACATTTAAATAAAATGCTGCAAGAATGTCACGACTTAAGCGATCGCCCTCAACTGTCACTGCCCCGAGTGATGTGGGTTCGATCCTATACGGAACATAATTTTCGTGATACACAAATAGTCGTTCCAAATGTGGACGTTCCTTGTGTTTTAGTTTGAACTTTTGTAAAGTCCCTCGCGACGCAAGCAAGACCACCACACAGAAACAGGGTAGACGGAGCGGTACCAGTGACGTTTTTTTATTGTTCGAGTTATAAAAGTTAGTTAGTTGTCGGCCTCGATGGCGTTGTGCTTAGTGTAACCGACTGCCACGCCTGAGGTCGCGGGTTCGATTCCCGCACAAGTCAAACATTTGTGTGCATGAATATGGATGTTTGTCTTGGTCTGGGTGTTTCTATGTATAATATGTATGTATTTACAAAAAAAGTATGTATGTATGTTTATCCATTGTCTAGTACCCACAGTACAAGCTCAATTTGGGCTAGATGGTGTTGTGTGTATGTAGTAGAATATTATTATTATGTTTCTCTTATCACAGGTACTTTCTAACATATTATATTAGAAAATACCTGGCCCTTTGGGAGGCTTACACGGAGACATGGGTCCAACGTGAAGAGGCCCTTCGAGAGTTTTAATCAAAGGTGTGATGGAACACCTACAGCGGCACTAGCCGCAGCAGGCGTAGGACTATTGCTACGTATGGATTCTAATATATGGGTATGGTATGGGTATTTGGTGGACCGGTATATTGCTAACTATGGATGAAAAACGGCGTCTGCCCTGAATACTCTAATAGCATCAATGCAATGGGCAGACAGTGACTCGCCAACTCACTAGATGGGCCCTCTGATAAGCCACTATAAGCCAGCAGCAGAGGGCAACACCGGTGCGAGTGGCTAGGGTGTCGAGCGGTGCGGCGCCGGTTTCACCATCACGGGTCTCGTGACAACAGAGACCCGGAGCGGGTTTCCCCGTAGTTATGCCCTTGAAAATGACACTTCCACCCCCAAGCATATAGCTCTAGCGGCTCCCCTCTGACCGGCCGACCAAGGCAAGCCAGAGTTGAGAGTCCTACGGGCGCTCTTGAAGTTCCACCCCAGCCAACTAGTAATGGCAAGCCGGGGACGAGGCCCTAACCAACTCTCTGAGGCATTCAGGACCGCAGTGTCGCCACTCACATTCAGCCCGCCACAAGCTGCCCTGCGGTTTGTGCGCTTTAATTTAACCTGGTGATACATTTTTTGTTTATATGTTTCACAAGGCGAAGGTGATAGTTTTAAAGCTAGTGTACTGTGCCCTCCGATATCGCGTTAGTCTCATGATGAGATAACGACTGTCCCAGAGGGGTTTATTATTATTATTATTATAAAAACACTGGCTGACCATTTTTCTGGATAGGGAGACCCTAACCACCTAGTGGTATGAAATATATATTACGACCCATTCTCATACCTCCAAATATACATAAAAAAATCATAAATACTGGTTTGGCCGTTTCGGAGAAGTACGACCACAAACACCGTGACATTAGATTTTTATATACTTCGATTACACACACAATTGCTCCAGATCGGGCGTGTATTAATTAACACAAATTCGAACAATACAACAAAAACATCACCGGTAACGCTTCGTCTCGATTATCTTCGTTAATCCAAGAGCAGAGAAGAGGGAGTTGACTTCTAAAAATAATAATTTCTGTGCTATTTCCAGGTATTCCACTTTATAAAATGTCTGTCGCCATGGATATGATACAGCAACTGGATCCAAGAGCCGGCGATTGTCTCAGTATGGACCGGTACAACATTCGCGTCGTACCATGTTGTACGAGACTACCTTACATGTGCTATAGACCTAAAACAGAACCAAATGCGACCACCATCGGGAACATAATGTGGGAGACGACTCCAAACGCACTAAATGAAACTAACTTATACATGATAGAAGAGGAAATCACTAAAGAACAGCAAGAACCACAGCTAATGGCGCTCATACAACCAAAAAATAACTCATTGAATTGTGGCACGGATGATGACGGTAAATCCTTTTTTCTTTATTAAGGTAGGTCTGGTCGCTGGAACTGAAACTACATCAGCGAACAAAGACCTAGCTAAGTCTTTGGTCACTGATGTAGTTTCAGTTCCACCGACCAGCCAATCATTCAAGACAGCGAGCTAGGCATACCGTGGTAGGTGTGATCCCAAGCCTCGACCCTCTGACTTTTCGAAGCTATGTGCGTATTAATCAGTCAATTGCTTGCTTTAACGGTAAACAAAACACATCGTAAAGAAACCTGCATATCTGAGAGTTGTTCGTAATGTTCTCTAAGATATGTAGGTATGTGAAGACTGCCAACCTATGGACTATTGTCCAACCCTTCTAATACAGATAAGAGGCCCGTGCCCAACAGTGGGACGGTTTATATACAGGGCTGATATTATTATATTATTAAACATGTTATGTACATACAAGGACACATAAAATGTTTGTAAAGTCTCCTCTGATAAAGAAATAATTCCTAGTGCCTTAAAAATAATATCGTTGGTTACAGAATACGTATTGTATTTAACGGGGAGTTGTTACAAAAAGCATGACGAACAACTTCTTTGGGATGATGCTGCCGTGGCTTGTGTTAAAGAAGGCGCCCAATTAGCCGTCATCAATAATGATTTTGAGGCAGAAGTAATTAAGAACATGTACCCTAGAACTGCGTGGTGGATACATATTGGAATTCGGAATTACGGACCAGAAGCCGGCTGGAGAGATTTATACGGTAAGCTTTTTAAGCCCGACTAGCAATTACATACAGTCCAAGTAGCTTTTGTCAGCAGCTTCGCGAGTTCGGGATCAACATTTTTTCTGTGTTTCTTGTGTAGAAAAGGACATACGGTAACTTTCTTACAGAAAAATTACTGTTCCCTAGGTTAATAAATTTATCTACACTAACTAGAGAGAAGTCGTGGGAATATTCTAGTATTTTTTATTTCACGTATCGGTTGACGACCTTATGGCCGTCAATAAGGCTAACGCATTACTGCTACTGAGAATATCTGTCCAAAAGGGTAGACAGAGGTGTATTAAAGCTTCATATATTTAGTTCATTGATAGCTCCTGCGTAATAGGGAATTATTTCTTCTGGTATTATAACTCCTTGATATCAAAGCCCAATAACACTTTACCTCCCTTAGGAATCGGATCTGAGACCACAGTAATCCCGAGCCCACTGCGCTACGAATGCAATCACTTATTTAAATATTTCTGTTTCAGGTGTAAGTGAGACTCTGTATGATACATGGATTGATGGTACCGGCTTGAAATCACCATTGTTCTGTTGCGGCTTGTTGAAATTCACTGGCGAAATGGACTGGGATACATGCAGCACTGGCATTCATCCTTTCCTCTGCGAAAGACCATTATTATAGATTAAAATTATATAATTTTGTAGTGAGTCCGACAGACCTAGTCCTGGCAAAATATTGGCTTTAAATAAAAAATAAAATTTCTGTTACTTGTGCCTTAAAATATAAATTCCTATTACCCAATCACAGCGAAACCGGGTCAACACAGGGTCCAATTGTGAATCTTAACTATCCAGACACACATTTCCATTTAGCAAAATCGATCCAGCATTTTAGGAGTAGTGAGTAGTTCAGTGACATACACATATACAGTGTGCTTTAGCGTAATCAATAAAAAAATATTGGAAGCAGTTAGTGTTTTTATTTAGATAGCTCAAGACAAAACAGTGCAGTTCATTTTTGTCTTCCATTTGTCAATCGATTTTCAGTATTTATAAGCATATACAAAAGGGTAAAAAGGAAAATGTTGGAAAATGAAAATTCAATATGGTTTCCTCATATTTTCAGTCGAATTATGAAATTCACTTTAGTAGTTTTAAAGTTTATGCAAAAGAAACAATTAATCTTGTGTCTTTAATCAGTAATCTTGGTATAGAGATTTTATTTAAATCTGTATCCTTATTAATATGGGTAGTATAAATGCGAATGTGAGATATTTTGTTATTATTTTACGCCAGTACTCAACCGATCATCATAAAATTACGCTTCCACATTATCAGGAGTACAGAAAAGAACAAAGGGTACCTTTTATGGCCTCGATTGCGTAGTGGTTAGTGTAACCGACTGCAAAGCCTGAGGTCGCGGGTTCGATTCCCGCACAAGTCAAACATTTGTGTTCATGAACATGGATGTTTGTCTTGGTCTGGGTGTTTCTTTGTATAATATGTAGGTATTTACAAAAAAAAAGTATATATGTATGTTTATCCATTGTCTAGTACCCATAGTACAAGCTCTGCTTAGTTTGGGCTAGATGATGTTGTGTTTTTGTGATAGAATATTATATTATAATTATATTAAGAAAAACGCACTGTTCTCGAGCGAAAATATAATTTCAGTAATTTACAACTCATATTAACAAGGTGTTGCAGCCATAATACCATATATTACTGACTCTAAATATCTAAAATAATAAAAATAACTACTTAATAATATTACGGACATTAATTTAATAATGAGAGTTTAGTAGTATTATTTAAATTATCCTATAATAGACAATAGGATGGCATGAGGACGCATACACTTTCACTTTGTGACAATGCAAAGGTAGTCCGTAACGAAAATGCGGTTCGGCATTTAAGACTGCGCCGAGCGAAATGTGCCAAAACAGGCGGTCACAGTTAATACAAATATAAAATATAAATTTACCATAACAATGAATGTGTTTACAATTACACCATGTAAAAAACTTAAAATAATTAAAATTTTCGCCTATAAAATTACGTAAATTTGCACGGAAAATGCAAAAACGTAAGCTCGTGTTACGTGATTTTTAGATTATAACAGTAGAAATCTATCCTATTTTACAGCTTAAACGAAACATAAATAGTTATATTACAATTTGTCTGTCCCAAATATTCAAGTTATTGGTTAACAATAAAAATACATATTTATCAAAAAAGCACTTCAAATCCTCCATACAATTTTACTATGGCGGCCGCGCGCCGATACGAATATCGATCTCTGTCATTCAGTCCAACCACGTCTTACGCTCGGCGCAGTCTTAAACTTTGAATTATTTTTTGTTAATAATAAAAATTAGATGCAAGATACTAGATCCCAAGGCTCACACTTTTGACTTTTCGAAGTTATGTGGTTATTAATCAGTTAATTATTGCTTGCTTTAACGGTACACAAAAAAAAAAGTGGAGAAACCTGCATATGTAAGGCCTAGTGCGCATTGCCTTGCATTTTTTTAACGCATTATCTATGAAGTATATAGTGTCATATAAGTGCGTGCATTGCGGTGAAATAAACGCAATGGGTAAAGTCATCGTTGGCCTCTCACTGCAAATTTACGGTGAATCTATCGCACATATTTTTGTATCGCATAGAGACCGCAAAAAGTGCCGCGCACTGCGGTGAAAGACTGCACTGAGACACTCAGTCAGTTGCTGTTGGGACGCGACACAGATATGTCGTCACCTGGCGTTTCTTTTCGTTTCTTTGTGGTAAACAGCACCAACAATTCTTAGCAAATTATGAAAAGATTTAACGCTCATTCTGTAATATCCGGAAATCTGTTTTGGATACGAACGTAGATCGTAATATCTTACGAAAAAAAGTCCTTCATAGGCCTTTAGGCCGTCAAGGGATGAACCCAATACCGTTTGGGAATCCTTTTTTTACGTAATAATAAATATATACAGATAGCAACTCTTGTATTGTAGTCCATAACAATGACGTATATGCACCACAGCTGGAGTGCGAATGACAAAACGTGCGTTTTTTTCGCTGCAGTGTGCGGCTAAACGCACCGCGTTCCACCGCAAGGTACCGCGCTAGGCCTAAGATTTGTTCGTAATGTTCTCGAAGATACATATGTATTTGAAGGCTGCCAAACTATGGGCTATGACCTAACACTTCTCGTATTGAGATGAGGCCAGGCATAGTTTTTAGCATTACAAATAATCACGAGGTATCCTTACTATTTTGGACTACTCAAGTGGCGTATTGGTTTAAATGGTCACCTCGCCACTGCCAATGCGCTGAGTGTTGTGGGTTCAAATTCTACACGAGAGAAGAAAAATCTGTGATCCACAAATTGTTGTTCCGAGCCTGGATGCTCTTTGTGTCTGTTGTTTGAATGTTCGTAAAGTCACCCACGACACAAAAATTATTCCTAGTGCCTGTCTGCAACACGCAACTAGTTCCAAGGGTTGCCTGAATAATAACCTTTTCGACTTAGGTGTATTTTAACTACACCATTAAATGTAAGCAATTGAAAATAATAACATCAAGGGGTAATTAATAACAACGCATATCGAGTCTCACAAATTTATTGTAATCTTTATGTAAACGAAGATATGGATCAACCAAATTACAATGACACTATTCTAATCATGTAAGTGAATATTATGATTAATAAACATAATGCTCACAAATATATATTGCAACAGTAATTATGCTATTTCCTTAAATCGCTTTTTCGGGAAAGCTGTTGCTAGTCGTACGTGGACGATTAATATATTTCATTCGTCCGTATAGTGGACGACTAATATTTGTCTGTTTAGTGGATGACTAGACACTTTGTTTCGGGAAACCTCGTAGACCTAAATTATAAATGCTAAGTACTGTACGCTTTTGAAAAATAAAAATTATCTCAATATCAGCTGCCTTGCCCCACAAAAATATACCGTAGAACATGACACTGTATCAATATCTAAAATATACTCTGTACTATGTCTCGCAGTATCATCATCAGTAATCTGTCTTACTTTCTTAATCTAGTATGCGGTTAAGTTTCCCTGCACTTAGCTACTTATTTCAGCTCCCACTGAAATTTATAATTCAAAGATAATTCCAAAAATTCTTGCGATTGTATAAATGTAATAAATTCAGTATTTAAATTCATATTTGGACGTACAAAATGTATTAATTTTACATTATCAATATAAACTTATTGATTCATTTTGTTTTTTCAGAGTTAAGTAGTAAATTATACGCCGAAAAGCAGTCCAGGATTTGCACTAGTGAATCGTTTACAGGATTTAAACCTGGTGCCCTTCGATCTACAAAAAATGTAACACACATTCTGTACGGAGTAAAGCAAATCATTTACGTACACTAATAACAGAAAAGTCCTAACATTTAGCCCTGTGGCACGCCCATTGTGACTGGTAATCCAGAAGATTTATTTCGTTGACATCAACGTGTATCGCTTAGTTAGGAATATCTCTCAACTAGGTCAAGTTCAGTATCTAAGATACCATCAAAGCCAGAAAAGTTATCATCCACCCTTACTTATCGTACATTTTTATTTGTCCATCATATAAAAATATACGATAAGTAAGGGTGGATGAAGATACCTGTTAAGAATTATATATATTACATGCAACGCGAAAGCTGAAAAATATGATTTCTTAGGTGAATTTATTCAGTGTTACTGTCATCCTATCTCAATTAACTTCTATTTGTTTCAGGGTATTAACAACAGCCTTTGTAATTAGTGCCCATTCCGGGATATTGCCTCTACTCGCGAATAAATCGACAAAATTTATGGAACAGGTAATATATTTTCATACTCTACGCAAATAATACATAGAATGTGATATATGAAAGCCTCAATTAGAATATTTGACAAAGCTTGGTTTCGATCAGATATTTTTTTATATTTATTACGTTATTGATTTCGGGCAATTTTGTTTCTAATATTTATGACACTGAGGCTATTTGTAATATGTAAATTAGGGTTCACCCTTGTTTTGTATAACAACTTTTGATGTAATGTTACTAATTCGAACAACGTTTAAGAAAATAATCAATTTGTATAATATCGATAAACATAATTTTCATTTCATCGAATATTTATTTGAGATAACAACATTTGCGCTATTGATCAAAAGGTATAATGTTCATTTGATGTAATGTTCAGGTGGTATAACATGTATTTTATCGAATATTTCAATTGGTGTAATGTAATGCAGAAAAGAAAATATTGTAAATATTTGCAAAAATTTCTTTTTTTATTTTTTTATTTTTATACTACTAAAGTGGCAAACAAGCTTACGGCCCACCTGATGGGAAATGGTTACCGTAGCCTATCGACGCCTGCAATAGCAGAGGCATCACTTGCGCGTTGCCAACCTTGTAAAAACCTTTTAACGCCCTTTTTGAAGAACCCCATACTGTAGTCTTGTGGGAAAACCTGGGCAGGGAGTTCATTCCACAACCTGAGCGTCCGCGGGAGAAAATTCCTTTGGAACCGTTTAGTGCGGCACCAATTAGCTTGTAAGGTGTGAGAATGACATCCCTGCCGATGGCGAGCGGTGCGATGATAAAAAGTAGCTGAGGGCATCATCTCAAACAACTCGTCAGAACACAATCCATTATATAAGCGGTAGAACACACAAAGGGAGGCAAAGTCTCGTCTGAGACTTAGTGGCTCAATACCGTCTGTGAGTTTGGGCTCATCGACAATTCTCAATGCTCGTCTTTGTACAGCGTCAAAAGGATCAAGCTGGTATTTTGGTGCTCCTGCCCAGAGATGACTGCAGTACTCCATGTGAGGCCGGACTTGCGACTTATATAGAAGCAGTCTTTGCCCAGCAGTGAAGTACCGCTTAGCTCTATTGAGCACACCAAGCTTTTTGGAAGCCAGCTTGACCTTGCTCTCTAAATGACTGCGGAACTGTACATCACTTGATATGTCGAGGCCAAGGATTCCAATACTCTTGGAGATGGTGAGGGGCGTGTTCTGGAGTTGTGGAGACACAGTGAATGGAGTATTTTCCCTTCAACTATATTCATTTCGGCAAGCAGTATAGTTGACAGTTCATAAAATCTCGGGCTTCTTTTATCGACTATACTATTTAACCTGTGGTGCCACGCTTCCACATTATTTTGTGTGCGTGGCAATTTTAAATGGTTTAAATCATGACAACTCCATAAGCTAGGTGGAAACTGGGGGGGCTTGCCATTCTTTCCTACGACATAATTTTCTGCAAACCATTTGGCAATTAATGCACTTTTTTCTGAGCAATTTTCTTCCCAAACTTTGAAGTACTGTGGTATTGTCGAACTTGGTAGGAAAGACAAAGCCATGAGACACTTAATTTCCAAGCTGAACCTGTAATCCGTTCCGTACAGTTTTGCAAGGCCACTTGATTGAATCTTCCTATAAATAATTTGTCCAAAATGGAATGAACAGCATTTAACAATAATATTTTCAAAATTTTGTCGTACACATTGAATTACGGTAATTTAATTTCGAAGTCCATCATACAATATTTCACCTTTATAACAATATCGTTTTCATTAAAATACTCATTTATTAGGTCGAATATTTTGTTGTATGTTGTTTTTAACCCCCGACGCAAAAACGACAGGGTGTTATAAGTTTGACGTGTCTGTGTGTGTGTGTGTGTGTGTGTGTGTGTGTGTGTGTGTGTGTGTGTGTGTGTGTGTCTGTCTGTCTGTGGCATCGTAGCTCCCGAACGGATGAACCGATTTTAATTTTGTTTTTTTTATTTGAAAGGTGAATTAGTCGGGCGTGTTCTTAGCTACGTTTGATAAAAATCGGTCCAAGATGGCCGCCACCACAAAATGGCGGATTATATATTTTTTCACAACTCCCTCAATATGGGTATCAAATGAAAGGGCTTGACGAGTAGAATACTATACACTATGATAAATTTCAAATCCAAGATGGCCGCCACCAGAAAATTACAAATTTCCACAAATTAAAATTGTTCAATATGGGTATCAAATGAATATTGTGTCGGGGGTTTTTTAAATTTTAAATTTATGTCCTTATTAGTGCACAACACAAATACTAACGGCACGGTGGACCTATGTTCGTTCAAAATCCTAGAATGAATAGTATACAATTGTAAAAATAATTCTGGTACAGATTTAAAGGTACCATCCATATACCACATCATGCTTTGTCCTAGTTGAGTCATCAATGTCTTTGTTGATAAAAGAATAACTCTCTTATTATCATTAAATATTTCATCTTTAATTACCAAGTTTCCTTTTTCTAATTTGAAAATATATATCTTTTGGTTCAACAAACACAGGCTTATTTTTACGCCTTTCTCTGTAAATTATTTGTTTTAATGCACTGGTCGTTGGTAACTGTGACGCAATATCAGAATCCGTACTTTTTAAGACTGTTTGCAAAATCTGACATGGTTTTAAGCGGTTGTTCTTAAGTGATTCTTCTTTTAATTCACATAATACACTTGAAGTTGGTAATTTACATGCACTGGGTTCGTGATTATGTTCGCTGTGGCTTAATACTGTATGTTGATCATTGTCTGTGTCGCGTATAGTTATAGCACGCGAAGAACACTTATCCTTATTTCGTTGTTCACAGGACCAATAGAATTTATTCACCACTTCCTTATTTTTGTTGAAAGAAAACCCATCTATATTTAGCTTCATCCCACCTCTCTTGCTTAGGAATATGCTGCACATTTCGAAACATGTTTATTTACCTCGACTAAACACAAATAATATAAAATGTTTACTTAGTCATGAGACACAAATCATTCTAGTGCACGACAATGACAACCTGTATGATGCATTTTTCTTAGTACCTTCATATTTACGATATCTCAATAATGTTCTATTCACATCTACTAGATGGCGTTAGAAGTACGGCTCGCGGCGGCGTGGCGTTAATAATAAATAATTATTAATTAATTCAGTAGGTGAAGGAACAATGTTAGTTTTATAGACAACTAGCGGTCGCCCGCGGCTCCGCCCGCGTGGAGGTCGGTGAAATTTTCCCTGAATTTTGTTTGCTACAAACATCACGGAGCCCGAGACCTTTCCAACGATTGCAAAACCGTGGAAATCGGTTCGTGCGTTCTGGAGTTATAGCATCAGGAAGGAAAACCCGACTTATTTTTATATTATAGATGAAAGGAAACGAATGAATAATGAACTTAATATTCGATACGATCTTTCGACTAAATCATTATTAGTTTAGTGAAACATTCGTTTAAATAAAACTAGTACTTTTGAAAATTCAGTCAAATGACATTATTTCAAAGAAATAAATATGCTAAATAAAAATCTACCAATTAATTATTCGGTCAAATGAATAATTATACGAAATGACTTTATTGTAACTAAAATTCACCGGAGCGATTTTCGACAAAACGTTGTTATACAAAACAAGGGTGAACCGTAAATTAGACTAGATCAAAATTAGTAACAGTTTTATTACGAAATCTTTTGGACAATCAATATTGATTAAGGATTTCTGTTTATTTTACTTATTGTTTAAGTTAAGCCTAACTGGCACAAGATAGTTAGGACTGGTTCTAAATCTATTTGTAAATTCAAAGGTTAGCAAACTAAAATAAAAACAAATTTGATACAAGTTTTAACTTCCAGATTTACACAATGAAACCAATACCTATACTGCTCAACGGCACGTTGATAATGCAAACGTTTTTGTTGATATCCCCATTCTTACTCGTGTATACCTGGTTAATTCACTCAGAAAACCATCAAGTGTCATGGACCATGTTGCCAAAGCACGTTATCATTAGATGGGTAAGGTACCATATTATTATATTACGTCGGATTGGCAGCGTTTTATTCAGTCCTTATCAGCCATTTTATAGAATCAAAGCACGTGGCCGTGCAGTGGAAAATGTTGGTTTCAATTAATAGAAATACGTAGGTAGTCAGATACCTTGTATTCGAATTCAACTTACAACTACTTCACACTAAGAGCACTTATCACTATGAAACGCGAGACAGTTTCTACGAGGTGTACCGCTGGTCGACGGTAACACGTAGACTGCGCTCTGTTCGCCTCTCGCGCCGCCTCGTAGACTCCGTTTAGCGCCGCTAGATGGCGCTGGCGTTCCGCCTTAATACCTTTCTGTGTCACTAGATGGCGCTAGTGTCCCAAGTAACAGTATCAAGGCCGTCACAGACGTAGCTATAATATATATTAATATGAATCATAGCAAGGCATACTACGACATATTTTCCATATAAATTTTCGAGTGACCGCACACGCAGCTATAATATATATTTCTATGACGTCACCAAAATATGTCAAAATATATATCTCGGTATATTTTGGCATATTAATATATATTTTGGTATATTAATATATATTTTGATATATTTTGAGGATAGGGGTGTTCCATTTGAACGCCTGCCCGACGTCCGAGCTCGATGCGCACGAGCTTAAATTACGTACTTTATTTATTTAAAATACAAGTGTTGCAATTATAATCTTTACTTCTTTCCTCAAGCATACTGTAAGACGTTCTTCAGAACTAATGCTTTTGCACATAACCGTATCATTTTATTAAATCATTTTTTATCAATTCATGAAGCTCGATAAATGCCGATCTTGAACTTTTAAAATACTGTGCAAATTTATTCGTTGATAAATTTTAATCATGATACAAATTAAATTCGCCACGAGTTCTCTTTTGTTTTATATGCGACTCAACCCAGATGGTTCTATTTTTCGTTCCTAACAAGGCAACATGCATATCAAATTCAGCATCGGAATCATCCTCTGAGGTATTTTCTATTAGATCTAAAAGAAGTGCTCATGTCGAATTCATTTAGGTACCTAGATTGATTACAGTGTTATTTCAATATTTGAACATCCTGTACAGAAATTGAGCTTTAAAATCGTGAGCTTGCAAGGACGACCGTAGACCGAGTGAGGGCAAAATATATATTATAGTATAGCTCCCGTGTGTGATAGCTTGCTATACTATAATATATATCTCGATATATTAATATATATTATAGCTACGTCTGTGACGGGCTTCACCGTTCCGACATATAGATGATATTTTAATGATACTTAAGTTTCAAAGTTATTTTCTAAGTCTTATAATGATGACCACGGTAGCCTTTTTCAATCGTTCCATTATAATTATAAATTTAAACGTTTGGACGTACTGTTCTAACCGCTTTTTTCCAAACGTCTCTCTAGTTTCCATAATTTTTATTTTACATGATCATGAGAAAATGATGACCAGATAAATTGCCCTTATCAACATCAAGTGTTTGCATTCAAAAGAAGAATTATAATCAAATTATTAATAAATTATAGCTTAGAAAATTTTGATGGTATTTAGTTATGTGCTTTATTCTCTTAAAATTCGAATAATTGACTGCTATGTAATATATATGAGTAGCTCTTTCAATCAAGTAAGAATATTACCAATTACAAAATGTTGCACATTTTACAAATTTACTCCTAGTTACGCAATCATCATGGCACTGACGGTTACTTGGTTCCGTCATCTCATATCAGGTCCACTTTGGATTGTAAGTAATTAATATGATAGTATTGAAATTAAACTACTATAAACGGATTTTATCACGTTGTTTATTTGACGAAACAACAACGCGATAAAATCCGTTTATAGTAGTTTAATTTCAATGAATAACATTCGCGTAAACAGAAGACAGTATTATGTAATATGATAGTAAGTTATTAGGGTTCTATGTATATCCAAATAATATTGGTAGATGGCTTTCTTTTATTTTATTTTACAAAGAACGTCTTCCTTTATGCCATTGTTTTAATTTTGATCGTCTTTACATAATTCCGAGCAAATTAGCTGAGATTATGCAACATTGTATGAAGGAAGTATTACTAGAGTAACAGTACGTTTCAAAGGTAAATAAAATCCAACCAATGTTGAAACCTACTTTCTTAATACTTATTATAAATAATTGCATTGTCATTGTTACGTCTCTATTTGCTTACTTTATAGATTCGTGTGCCACATATATTTTATTTTCTACAGACATATGTTGCGTCAGAGATGTATGACTGTCGGAAGTACTGATGGCAACACATCTTCTAAATCAACATTTACTTGCATAGATCATCATGCATGGTGCATAGTTGGTAAATATCCAGTAACATTATTAAAATAGAAATATTTATTTGCACAGAATGTAGGTTTACAAGTTAAGATGTTTACATATTAGTTGGAATCCTACCCTACGGTATGCCTACATTTTGCCTGGCAGATAGTGTTGAGATTTGCCAGGGTTGTCGAGTAATTAATGTTTAAGTCGTGGAAGAAGACTCCGACTCCTGTTCCTTATTTTGTTTTGGATCCATCTATGTATATTCTCACTTCATGTATACCAGAGCTATCTTTAAATTCTTCATGAAGTTGGATGTGGTATTTTTGTTTTTGTCGAAAACATATTTTTTTGGGATGATATCACGTCGCCGCTATCACTGGAATTTCGTTGTATAGGTACTAACTCCTTGAGGCGTGCATCAGTTATCTCAATGTCCCGTTTCCAGAGCCTTACCTTTTCAAGCCGTATGGCAGCTGTGACTGCATCCTGCTGTATGATGAGGTGTAGGGTCTGAGGTTTAGTATGGCCTCCAGCGCTGCCGTGGGGGTTGTTCTCATACAGCCTGTCGTCGCTAGGCAGGCGAGTCGTTGTAGGCTTTGTAGTTTGTATATAACTGTGCTTAGAAGAGTGCGGGGCCACCAAACTATGGCGCCATATGTTATCATATTATTAGTATTATGGCCGTTTAGAGCCATAAGGTTATAAATGGTTTGAGGCCCGATCTTCTGCCTATTAATGTTGTGCATGCTTTGATCATTTTCATGTTAAGGTATTGTATGTCCAGTTGAGCTTATGATCGAGTACTACACCCAGATTTGGCTTGTTGCGATAGGGTAAGTTACGTTCCGAATAATTTTGACATGATGATTACACTATTGTCCTATGATCCAAACGTGCTGAGTGACTGGCTGATGCTGTTGAAGTTTGTCTTATCAAAAGCTCCTTCTATATCAATGAAGACCCCTCATTAATTTGTCAGATAGTGCTGTTTCTATTGTTCCTACAACAGAGTGCAACGCTGATGCCGTTGATCTGCCTTTCCGGTAGGTGTGTTGCTGGCGGTGTAGGGGCTTGAGTCTAAGAGCTCCTTCCCTTAGATACCGATCAGTTAGTTTTTCTAGAATCTTCAGCAGGAAACAGGTTAGGCTGATCGGTCTGTATGATTTCGCCTGTGTGTAGTCTGACTTACCCGGTTTGGGTAGGAAAATTACTTTGACTTCACTCAACTGGCGAGGTATGTAGTTATGCGCTATCGGTGCTGTGTATATGTTAAGCAGGTGTGGCACAACTGTTATTTGTCTCCATTTTAAGAGAGCTGGGAATATCTCGTCCAGCCTCGCAGATTTGAAGGGTCAGAAACTATCTATCGCCCACGATATTCGGTCAGCAGTGACCATGGATTTGGCCACTGTCCAGTCAATTTGGGTTGGTTGTCTGCCCAGTTTGGGTTTACCGTCACTTCGCATCCAGGGAAGTGTGTTTCGTGTAGTACCTGACTTATTTCATTGTTTTCTAATGGCGCCTAGGGTTCTGTTGTTATCTTGCGATAGGACCTTTTTCACCCTGGCTGCTTCATTAGTGGTGTTAATGTTGCTACAGAAACGCCGCCAAGATTCCCCTCTTGAACCCACAACATTTAGTGCAAGGGCAGCGACAAAGCGATCGCTTGCCCGCATCACTGTTTTTTACTATTTTAATATAAACAATATTAACTATGGGAATTAATTTTTTAGGAATGGAGTTTTAGAATTACTAATTATTTTTATATTACTATTTGCGTTCTTGGCCTTGTAAAATAAATAAAACAATGTAATCTTTTTTGCACTACCGCGTTAACAATGTATTCAAATTATAATATTGTGTTTTTTAATTATATTGTTAATTTCTTTGAACGTTTAATCGTAGATGTTGTGACGTCACTGTTTACTATTTGTTTATCAAGCCCGGATGCAAACATAATAGTGTTAGAAGTCTAACGTGTGTGCCTGTCTGTAGTACCGTAGCTCCTAAACGGATGAACCGATATTGATATAGATTTTCTTGTTTGAAAAACTTCAAGAGCGTTCATAATTATTATTTAAGGCAATCTATTCAGCCGTTTAAAGATCATCATCTCATTTTAGTTTATATAAGAACGTCTGATTGATACGGCATTTGGTATCCTGTTACTTATATAATTTTCTAATAAATATATATCTAGATTAATGGCTAGTTCTTTTTTGTTTACGTTCATTTAAATCTTTAATTTGTTTTAAATAGAGAATCTTGGCATAAAAATTATTTTAGCTTCCCAATGATGTCCCTAGCAAAAATATTAATGAGTAGTCATTTATAAATTGTAAACTTATTTGTTAGCTGTGGTAAAGAAAATAACCAGTTATAAAAAATTAAGGATGATATCCCATTTAAAATATATTTTGTTACCAGCATGATGTACCTATAAAGGTGCTGCTAGACTTGAGTATTCACTTGTAATGAGCATTGTAGCGAATGTTACATTATAAAAAAATAAACAGTAACGTTTTAGCGAGCATTCTAGCGAAAGCGCGAAAGAGTGTACTCTTTTTTAAACGGCCAGCAACGCACTTGTAACTCCTCTGGTTTTGCGGGTGTCCATGGCCATAATCGCTTACCATCAGGCGATCCGTCTGCTCGTTTGCCCCTAATCCATTAAAAAAAAGGACAGTAAATTTTTGCTGAGCCGACCCATTATGTCGTTGTTCGTGAAGAATATTTTTGACGAGCATTGTTTAGAGCGTTCCCTAGAATGATCATGAAAATGTTTATAGTGATGTTTGGCTCTGTTCGTTGTTCAGTTCGACTATGTAAAAACGGCGAATGCTCGATGTACTGTTACAAGTGCTCAAGTCTACCAACACCTTAATGTGTTAAGGAGGCCTCATGTGGGCATGGGAACATTCGAACCTTGCGCATACAGAACATTGCGGAAAACAAAACGTAGCAGATAATGGATATCGGCTACATACTAAAATATTAGGCACTTTTTTATTTAGTTTGAGTGCTTGGATGTCGTATCGACCGATTGCTCCGATTCTGGGTGTTCTCTGTTTGTTAAGTCCCCCGCGACGCAGGATATATGCTTAGTGCCGGAGTAGTCTTCTTAAAAAAGATAAACAGGAATGAAAGCAAGTATGCGAGCGACCAGAACTTAGCGTCATTCTTGCAGTCTAATTACTGTAAATAATAATAATAATAATAATAATAATAACAATAACAACAAGTAACAACAAGTAGTGTTACATCGTTGCCCCAAAACATTACCAGCGAGGATGAGGATGACATGACCAATAATGTAAGCATCCAGTACAATGATGAGGTAAGGGTAGCTTTGGAATGTGCGATTCGGGAATATCGGTACACACCTCATACCATTAGGCCTCGACTGTCACGGTTGCCTACGCATAGACAAAATATGGCATTGGTAGGTCCCCTTGACTCGCTATTGCCTAGTTATTTAGACAATAGCGAAAATCTCAGTAATACGCATTCAATCCTGTATTGTGCTGCTGTAGCGGTATGTCGTACAGCAGGCGTCAAGTTCCCTCTGAACGACACTGCTGTATGGCGAAAAGCTGCTCCGGCATGGCAATGCAGGATTGAGCGTCGTATCGCTGAGGCAAGGGCACTTATTGGTAAACGAATCTGCTTCAGGGAGGGCAATACTCACCCTAGAGTGATGCGTTTTGTGAGTCGAGCTTTCTTGGGAACTGACACCAGCCCACAAGACTATACATCTCGGGTCACAAAGCGCATTGACTTCTTGAAGCAGAAAGTTTATGCGTGGGCAAACCGTTTGCGCAGATACAAAAAACGCGTGAACCGGTATACCGTGAATTACACATTTCAAAGAGACCAGAGACGTGTTTATAGAAGCTGGGAACGACCGGATCAATGTGTGACTGGTGAGCGGCTGCCGGATGCTGATACCACAAATACCTTTTGGCGTAGCATCTGGTCGGTGCTCATGGGCCACACAGAGGGCGATTGGATCCGTGATGTCGAGCGAGCGGTTGAACAAATTCCAGAGATGGAAGACGTAGTCATTGAAGACCAGGATGTTACTAGTGCAGTCCGTTCGTTATCAAATTGGAAGTCTGCAGGTCCGGACGGGCTGCATAACTTCTGGCTGAAGTGGCTACGTAGTTCGCATGCTTGCTTGGCATCGCAGTTTCAATCAACCGTAGAATCTGGGTCGTTGCCAGATTTTATGACCACAGGAGTTACGCACCTGCTCCACAAAGCAGGTAGCACTCACGAGCCTGGAAATTATAGACCGATCACCTGCTTACCATCGGTCTATAAGCTTCTTACATCTATTCTGAGAGCCAAAATTTCAAAACATATTGAAATCAATTCTATTATATCGGCCTCTCAGAATGGTTGTAGGAAGGGGGCTCGTGGTACGAAGGAACTCCTCCTCATTGATATGGCCATTAGCCAACAGGTTCGCCGTAATCGCAGGAGTCTGGCGACATGTTGGATAGATTACAAGAAAGCGTTTGATTCAGTGCCGCATACATGGCTCTTGAGGGTGCTGGAGCTGTATAAAGTAAAAACAACTCTATGCATCTTCTTGAAGTTGTGTATGGGGCTATGGAAAATGGCTCTTTACTATCCAGGGTGTCGACAGACCCAGGCAACCAGCGACCTAATACAGATTAAGCGAGGTATATTTCAGGGTGACAGTCTGAGTCCCCTTTGGTTTTGTCTAGCGTTGAACCCTATTAGTATTACTAGAGGGTTTAAGGCTAGGTTACAGGTTAAAGAGAGGCGGTCAAATCGTATCACACTTGCTATACATGGATGATTTAAAGCTGTTTGCCTGCACTGATTCACATTTGATAGACTTACTAAGAGTAACTGATTGCTTTAGTAAATCTATCAACATGGAGTTTGGTGTGGATAAATGTGCAGTCGTGCATGTAAAGCAAGGACGGATGGTGGAATCTGAGAGCATTGAACTTTCAGATTCCATTAACCTAAGATGGCTTCTCATTACTGAAACCTACAAATACTTGGGTATGTCACAAGCCTTAGATATAAATGAAGCGGACATGAAACAATCGTTGAAGGAGCGCTTCTTTGGTCGCCTGAGAAAAGTACTTAACAGTCTTTTATCAGGCGGCAACAAGGTGCGCGCTTTTAACGGTTGGGTCATGCCGCTTCTTTTATACTCCTTTGGCATACTTAAGTGGACTCAGACTGAGTTAGATGCCCTGGACAGGAAGGTCCACACAATGTTGACGGCATATCGAATGCATCATCCTCTTTCGTCTGTGATGAGGTTGTACATCCCGCAGAAATGTGGGGGTCGAGGTTTTTTAAATGCCAAAACCCTCCATAACCGTGAGGTGTGCAACCTTAGAGAGTATTTCCTTCAAACGAACGTGGATATGCATCGTGATGTTGTTGCAGTGGATAACGGACTCACCCCGCTTAATCTGGCTAGAGAGAGCTAACGCATCCCTGTAGTACTGAGCATTAACGACCTCAAGAGTGTATGGCAGAGCAAGGAGCTTCACGATAGGTTCTAAAAGGCCCTATGTGGGCCTGATGTAGACCTTCTCGCCTCCGTGAACTGGTTATGCTTCGGTGACCTCTTTGGGGAAACCGAAGGGTTTGTCTGTGCAATTATGGACGAAGTTATCAAGACGAATAAATACCGGAAATATATCCTGAGGGATGGTACGATTGACATATGTCGGGCGTGCCACCAGCCCGGTGAATCCCTCAGGCATATAGTTTCCGGTTGTTCTCGTCTTGCTAACGGCGAGTACTTGCACAGACATAACCAAGTAGCCAGAATTATCCATCAGCAACTTGCTCTGAAGTACAAACTTGTAGTGGTCGAGATGCCTTACTACAGGTATGTAGCAGAACCAGTTCTCGAAAATGACCATATCACACTGTATTGGGATCGATCTATTATCACAGACAGGACTGTTGTTGCCAACAAGCCTGATATTGTCGTAATAGATCGATCAGAGCGCCGTGCAATGATTGTCGATATTACCATCCCTCATGATGGCAACCTCGTGAAAGCTGAGAAGGAAAAATAATTAAAATACCTTGACTTAGCACACGAGGTCGTCGATATGTGGGATGTGGACTCGGCAATCATTGTCCCGACAGTCGTTACGGTGAACGGTCTAATAGCCAAGAGCCTCGACCAACATCTTAAGAGGCTCGCGTTAGGTGCTTGGGTCAAGGGTCAGATGCAGAAGGCAGTCGTCCTCGATACGGCACGCATAGTGAGGAGGTTCCTCTCTCTGGACCCCTAACCACCGACAGCTTGGACCTTGTCTCGATGTCGGTGGACATCCATAATTTTTATATTTTAAATGTATTTTTCATAATGTGTTTCTCCGCATCGATGTCACTGTGGTGAAGCCGTCGATGGCCTTGGCCACCATGGCCTATCATGTAGCAGGAGTGCCGGTCGTTTTTCGCGGCACGCCAACCTTAATGACATTATCCGTCGTGCTCTTGTCACCGCCGGCGTGCCAGCTCATCTTGAACCTAATGGTTTGGCGCGTGACGATGGAAAGAGACCGGACGGTATGTCATTGATGCCTTGGAAGATGGGTAGGCCCTTGGTGTGGGACGCAACGTGTGTAGACACCCTTGCGCCATCACATCTTCCCAGTACGGCGGGTTGTGCTGGTGCTGCTGCTGCATCCGCGGAGACTCTCAAGCGGCGCAAATACAAAAACCTGGCAGGGGATTATGTTTTTGAGCCGTTTGGGGTCGAAACGCTAGGGTCATGGGGTCCCAGTGCTCGTGCTCTTTATAGAGACATAGCGAAAAGGTTAATCGACGCTTCCCGTGACCAGAGGGCTGGCCTTTATTTCGCGGAAAGGATAAGCATTGCCATTCAACGTGGCAATGCTGCCAGTCTTCTGGGCACACTACCAGTTGACTGTGATGCAGAGGAATTCTATGACGCCTATTAGAGGGTTTTAGTTTTCTTTTTTATTTCTCTGTTTCATAATATTTTAGGTATAAGTTAGTTTTAAAGAATTGTTTATATTATGTATATAATTAATAATTTATTTTTTTATAGTAAAAATATATAATAAATAATTTTTCATAATTATATTTTAAAAATGTAATTTTTATTGGTTAAAAGTAAATAAATGTGAAATAATAATAAGTAAAATCACTACAAAATTTTCAGCTATCTTTATTTTCCATAAAAATATATAATAATTTGGCCACAATTTCATTATAATAAGTCTCAATTTTAAAATAATATATCCATAAAGAAAATATCAAGCATTAGGTATATACAAACAAGTAAAATCGGACATATAATGACAACACATGTCAAAATGAAAAATGAAGGGCCCCCGCTGTCGGTGGTGATGTGCGCCGCATGAGATGGACGAGGTCGATAAATGAAAACGTCATGCGGGCATATTTTGTGGCTACAGAGGGAGGAACCAACCTCAGTGCGTATCGTAATCTTATGCTGCCTCTGTTTCAGGCTCTTGAACCAGGCTTCAACATCACGGCACAACGACTATCAGATCAAGTGCGAGTTATCCAGCGCAATCGGATGCTGGATGATAACGTACTTGATAGGCTTCGCTCAGAGTGTGTACGTACGAGTCGTGCACTTCACATCCAACCTGGTGTAACAACAAGTAGGGTTACGTCGTTGCCCCACAACATTACCACCGAGGATGAGGACGACATGACTAATAATGTAAGCATCCAGTACAATGATGAGGTAAGGGTAGCTTTGGAATGTGCGATTCGGGAATATCGGTACACACCCCATACCATTAGGCCTCGACTGACGCGGTTGCCTACGCATAGACAGCTATTGCAGACTCGCTATTGCCTAGTTATTTAGACAATAGCGATAATCTCAGTGATACGCATTCAATCCTGTATTGTGCTGCTGTAGCGGCATGTCGTACAGCAGGCGTCAAGTTCCCTCTGAACGACACTGCTGTATGGCGAAAAGCTGCTCCGGCATGGCAATGCAGGATTGAGCGTCGTATCGCTGAGGCAAGGGCACTTATTGGTAAACTAACCTGCTTCAGGGAGGGAAATACTCGCCCTAGATTGATGCGCTTTGTGAGCCGAGCTTTCTTGGGAATTGACATCAGCTCACAAGACTACACATCTCGAGTCACAGAGCGCATTGACTTCCTGAAGCAGAAAGTTTATGCGTGGGCAAACCGTTTGCGCAGATACAAAATACGCGTCGACCGGTATACCGTGAATTGCACATTTCAAAGATAACAGAGATGTGTTTATAGAAGCTTGGAACGACCAGATCAATGTGTGACTGGTGAACATTATGCGTCGTCAGATGCAGAAGGCAGTCCTCCTCGATACGGCACGCATAGTGAGGAAGTTCCTCTCTCTGGACCCCTAACCACCGACAGCTCGGACCTTGTCTCGATGCCGGTGGGCCTCCATAATTTTTATATATTTAAATGTGTTTTTTTTATAATTATATATTGAAAATGTAATTTTTATTGGTTAGTAGTGAATAAATGTGAAATAATAATAATAATAATTTATTTCAGACTCATATCCATTGTGTTAGTATTACATAAAAACTTACAAGCTAGTGTTAGTAATTATTAATAAAACACAATTAACATTATATAATAAAAAACATAAATAAAATTACACAACAGGCTTATGAAGCCGCAACCAATAACAAACAATGGGGCTATCCCACCTGTCCACTATCGTGCTGAGGATAATATTGGTGTTGCTGCGCACCCTATGCACGATGGAGGCGCAATGTTTACGCATAATTGCATAGAAATTGTCTACTGCCGCCTCGGTAAACATGCCTGACGCACTACAATACCGCGGCAGCCCAATCAACATCCTAAATGCGTTGTTGTACTGTACGCGCAGGGCGCTGTATGTCCTCTGCGTATAGTTAACACATAGGCTGCACGTGTAGAAGGATTGGCAGAACGCTGTAAAAAGCGTCGCCTTTACTTGTTTTGTACATCGTGCAAATCTACGGACCAACATATTGCAACGGACAGCTAGCGCCCTACGCTCACGCTCGATATCTAAGTCATCTCTAAGGTCATCAGAGACCCAGTGCCCCAGATATTTAAACTACTACTAGTAGTGACTCGTTTTAGTGGATTACCATAATGCTTAAGTTTCGGTATATCAGTGTAAAGTTTATTCCTAGCCTTAAATACAAGTATTTCACTTTATGCAACATTATATCTGAGGCCATGAGCCTCCGCATACCTTTCACATATGTCGAGTAGTCTCATCATAGCGCTAATTGATGGGCTTAGCAACACCATATCATCAGCATAACTAATGTTGTTAAGATATATTCCGTCCACGTGACATCCAAGATAGGCATTGCTAAGCTCAACAATCAGCTGACTTATGTACAAGCTAAAAGTCTAGGGAGGTTAGCCCACCCTGCCTCACCCCGTACTCCAGCCTGTACTCATCCGATAATGACCCCGACCATCTAACACAATTTGTCTGATTATTATACCAATAACGCAGTATTGATATAATTGCCCCGTCCACCGTGGTTTCCTTGGCTAGCTTATCCCAAAGTAAATCTTGCAGCACCAGATCAAAGGCCTTGGAAAGATCTACGATACACGCATTTACAGGCGTTTTCCTCGACGTGTAGTACTGGACGGTGTGCTTGAGAGACGATACTGCAGTCTCCGTGGACAAACCCGGCCTAAACCCAAACTACGCGTCACTCAGCTTGATACGGGTTGCCATGTGTCTATCAATCAAACCGTCCAGCACCTTGGCCATTATGGTAGCAAGCGAAATGGGCCCGTAATTTGTACGATCTGATGTATCACCCGTCTTATCTTTAACAATTGGGACTACATAGGTTTTCATCAATTCCCCAAGCAGATAGGAGTGACTTAGACACAGTGTGTAGAACATTGCCAGTACTCTTGGCAGGTGTACGCCAGCGTTCCGCAAGTGCTCGATGCTGAGATGATCGTGTCCTGGAGATTTGCCTCTTGACATATTACTAATCATATTATCAACATCTTTGGCAAAAATCTAACATTTAACCCCGTAAACATTTCAGAATCGACTACTCCCGATAAAGCAGTTTGAGGAGATACTACTTTAAGTTGCCTTACAAATAAATTTGCTATATGAGCAGGTTCGTTACACCCCGCTACACTAACGGGGACGGTAGGCCTCGGCTGCAATCCGTTTGTACTCTTCCAGAACCTAGAAAAGTCTTAATTTCTATGATACTCTGCTATGATGTCTATCTGTATTTGTTGTTGATTAGACTGACACCATTTTAACTTTGATTTAAATACTTTTCTAGTCTTAAACATCTTACTAAAAATATTCCCGATTTTGGCTTCCCAGACATAACCTAGCAATGAAATGCAACCGTGAGCTTATTTAACATATTTATTCCAGCGAACTACATGTTTAGGCTTCCTACCCCTTTTTTCACGGCCACTACATTGGGCAACCTTTGAAAGTAACGTGGCAACAGTCATTACAGAAACCCTCAGAGCACATGTCTGAGCACTTCTGGAATTCTATAGGATTTTTTTTTTCTCAGTTGTTTCTCTGAGTTCTCAGCATGACATAATTCTTTGTATTTGTCAATATTACTTGCGGCTCGTTCACCCCAAATAACATTACTAATACAAGGTTTGATTATAACAACAGTAGATCTAATAATATTAAAGTTACATTCCAACTGTATTGGCATGTGATCGGACCAAGGCGTATCATACATTACACTAGCACTAACAATTATACGCCTCGCAGCTTCGGTCACTACGCAATGATCGAGCCAGCGCTGGCAACCGTGTGCATCGCTTATATGTATAAGTGTACGTACCTGCGGTTAACTCTGTAAGTCATTTGGTTTCTGTAAGAGAGTTTTTTGTTTATTGTTGTTAATTAAAATTACTACATTCCGTCTGATGGTGCACAATAGTCTACGAGCAGAGTCCACCACGAGCTCACGTGAAGTGGGGCTGAGGTCTGTGGAGTGTCGGCCTAAGGAGGTTCTTTTTTACGCCGTGTCTGAAGGACTTAGGATCGAAGGAAGATTGTTTGCACGGATGGCATAGTGGTTCAAATGGTCGTCTTACCACTGCCACAGTGCCGAGTATTGTGCCGAGACTTTCATTGTTTGTTGTTTGATTATTACTAAAGTCCCCCGCGATACAGGAATGATTTTAGTGCGGGCGTTGTAAAAATAAAATAGTACTTCTTTGACTTATACCAAATAATTGTCAACTATAGGGTCTTTCACTCAATCTATACTAATATTATAAAGCTGAAGAGTTTGTTTGGTTGAACACGCCAATCTCAGGAACTACTGGTTCGAATTCATATATACATTCTATCACATACCTATACACAACACCATCTAGCCCAAACTAAGCAGAGCTTGTACTATGGGTACTAGACAATGGATAAACATACATATATACTTTTTTTTGTAAATACGTTCATATTATACATAGAAACACCCAGACTAAGGCAAAAATCCATGTTTATGCACACAAATGTTTGACTTGTGCAGGAATCGAACCTGCGGCCTCAGGCGTGGCAGTCGGTTACACTGACCACTACGCCATCGAGGCCGACAAATTGAAAAATTCTTTTAGTGTTGGATAGCCCATTTATCGAAGAATGCTATAGGCTATATAACATCACGCTACAACCAATAGGAGCAGAGCAATAGTGGAAAATTTTGCAAGAACGGGGCAAATTCTCTTATCTGAAGCAGACGAAGTCGCTCGGATCAGCTAGTTATACAATAAAATACTGTTGAGATTTCTATTCATATTTTTATTTCACACTCTGGTTCCATCTACAGTAGGACGCTCGTGTTTCTTCGTCGCAAGCGCAGCTCTGACGAGGTTGGCGCCGGGCGCCTCTACACACAGCCACAGCCCGCACGCACTTATATACGTTAAGAATATAGTCGCCACTAACACTGTAATCTGAAAATGAGTAATCGGTTAAACAACCACACTATTCAGCCGTCATGAGGGAAAAAGACGTATCTGCCAATATGTTAATATCTAAGTATACTAATAGGTTTTGCAAAAAGAAAAGATTAGATGTTTTGTTTGCTTGTTTGTAATGATTTAACACAAAACCTTTTCTACTAGAAAGCTATATTATCAGGGAGTATCTTATCTTATCTTGTGTGGGGGCCAGTCAGTACAGACTGGCGACACTTCGATCCAGTGGGATCTTTTGTGTCGACTTCCCCAATAACGACTGCCATAGATGTTCATGGCAGCCGGGACCGACGGCTTAACGAGCTCTCCGAGGCACGGAGCAGGCGATAATTGTCAATCAATACGCACATAATTTCGAAAAGTCATATAACTTTCGAAAGTCAGAGGTGCGTGACGTGGGTTTAGTCTGTTGGTCTCCCCACTGAGCTATCGCTGCTCTGTTACCAATCTTATTCGACCGATCTTATCACTGAGTAACATAGTCTACATATTATTTTAAAAAAGGTCTGTTACTAACATAACATTAACTACTTTTATGCAAGCGAAGCAGCGAGCAAAAGCTAGTTAAATATATATATACTGGCAGATGTGTGTTTTTTACTGATTTCGAATACGTTAAAAACCGAATTTGGAAAGCAAATTTAGATACGCCTTTTTCCTTATGACGGCAGTATTATAATAATAATGTCCTCCAGATCAAAATTCGGTAACGGCACGACGCAATCTTAACGGAAATCAGCGACCTGCGCAGGAGATATAATAGTGTGCGCAAACACAAGTGCACTCTCTGTTCTCTACCTCTCATGATCCGATGCGACGGCAATCCGACACGACCGGGTAGAGATCAGGCGCAGGACCATCGGCTTTATATTCTTTCCGAGGCACGGGGGTATCTAATACCGCCTACTTTCTACTGGTAACTCCTAACTGATATTAAGATTTTTTAGCAGAAAAATCCAATAACTTTTACTGGTCCGACTCGGGATTCGAACTCGAGATCTCATGCACGGTAGTTGTAGTCACTAACGCTACGATACGGAGGCAGAGAGCCCTTTATTATATGGGATTACATACAGACTCTCGCGTCTATACCCCCAAAGAGGGTAGGCAAAAGTTTATTACACCAATATTCCAATTATGGTTTAAGGATCCTTGAAAGAATTGAACATACTGCTGTCTACTGGACACAGTTCTAGACTCCTGATTTTAAGTCAAGAAACTCTCAGCAGCAGTTCCTTGACTTAAAATCCTAATAACACTTTTCACTATTCGGGAATGAAAGCCCACATGTACAGCATTCGCATTTACTACCCTTTGCCACCGAGGTGATTCAGGTGTTGATCTGTAGTCTCGCACTATTAACAAATGTGAATTTTCTGCTTATTCTGAACCTGAATCAATAAAACATTTTATATTTTCTCATTGATAAATAACAAATATCTATCACCTTAGACAAAATCAACTAACAATTATTTGCCGCAAGCCACCAAGCGTGGACGAGCTACAATACCAAGAACTGACTAGCACATACCTCTGAGTTCTCGGAGTTGTGGATCAAAAGTTAATTATTACTCGCTTTAACGATGAACAAAACACCCTAAGCAAAGCTGCATGTCTGAGAGAGCTCCATAAAGTTCTCGAAGATATTTGAAGTCTGCCAACCCACACTGGGCCAGCGTGCTGGACTATGGCCCAACCCTTCTCACACTGCGAAGAGTCCAGCAGATAGAGAGTCTATATATAATATCAGCCTTGTATATAAACTACTTATCCCACTGCTGGGCACGGACCTCTTCTCCGTGTGAGAAAGGTTAGGCCATACCCCACCACGCTGGCCCATTATGACTTGGCAGGCTTTACACATCTTTGAGAACATAATGAAGAACTGGCAGAGACATGCAGGTTTCCTCACGACGTTTATATATAGGCCTTATGTTATTTTACATACCACATAATAATCGGACATATGAATAAGCTGTGTCTGCGCCCCGACCAGTCCTCGCTGGAACAAAGTGTGCAGGAGGAAAGCGCTATAGGTCACTCTGCCGGTCCACGTGAAGCCACGCCATTCCACTATGGGGCGATAGATATCTGAAAATTTTACATTATAATATTTTTATTTGACTGCATAGATGGCGTAAAAGTTGAAGTAGTCGCATCACTACTGCCATTGCGCCAAGAATAGTGAGTTCGATCCCCAATGTATGTACAAACACTATAGGAGAGACTAATGCAAACTAGCGCATCACAGGTAGAAGTGAAAAAACGAGAGGGAAGCCCGTGCCCTGCAGTGAGAAAATACACGCTGCAATAATAATAATAAGATGGACATTTCTTCCAAGCCTGGGAGTTATTTGTGTCCGTTTTTCGAATGTTTGTAAAGTCTTAGAGCCGAAGCTGCCTTTAAAAAACACACAAGATGAGTGCTAGTTTCAAGCTGTGGCTTGACCTACGGTAATCGCATAGTAATGCATACCGCTATAAAAAGAATTTTATATGTTAATCCATACGTACTCTGTCTATATGCCACTTTTCATCCAAATTCGTTTAACAGTTTAGGCGTGACTATGTCTAAGATCTTATTCTTCATCGTTAGTACACGAACCAGCATCCCACCTCATAGCGAGCGGTAATCATCGCCCACGAACATGGCTTAATTTTCTTAGTATCACAATAACATTGTATAGCCTATGGCTAAGAGCAGCGATAGCTCAGTGGGGAGACCAACAGACTGCAATGCAGAGAGTCTCGGGTTCGAACCCACGTCGCGCACCTCTGACTTTCGGAAGTTATATGACTTTTCGAAATTATGTGCGTTTTGTTTGACAATTATCGCCTGCTCCGTGCCTCGGAGAGCACGTTAAGCCGTCGGTCTCGACTGCCATGACCATCTTTGGCAGTCGTTATTGGGGAAGTCGACACAAAAGATCCCACTGGGTCGAAGTGTCGCCGGTCTGTACTGACTGGCCCCCACACAAGATAAGATAAGATAGCCTATGGCTTTTTGGCATAATGTACTTTTTAATTAATGGAAGAATAATGTAACCAGTTTAGTAGTTTTGGAGAAAACATTCTACAGCCTTTACAAACTTTACTTCTTTATACTCTTAGTCCAGTATAGATTATCAGCGATAGCCTTGTCGGACACCGTAGGACTGTCACGCAGAGATCTTAAGTTCTTCCCAAAGCACGCACCTTTGACATTTCGAAGTTATGTGCGTATTAAATAGTTAACTATCGCCCGCTTTAATGGTGAAGGAAGGCATCCCGAGGCAACGAGAACATTATGTAAAATTCTCCATACTGTTCTCGAAGATACATATGTATATTATGTGAAGTCTAGCAACCCGCACTGGCCTAGCGTCAAAAAAAATAATACTTTTCATACGGAGAAAAGGCCCAAGCTCAACATTGGAAATGATTATATATAGGGCTGATATCAGCTGAGCTTATATATACCTAGATAAATCCACCCGGACCTGTGCAATATTGCGCTATATTTATTTATTTGGATCGCCAACAAATGATTCACATTTCTTACATCTAAATAATAATTTACAGACATGCCTTGTGCTCATTCACTTAAAGGAAACCACATCTAAGAAAATTAAACTTACGTCACAAAAATTAAATAAAATGCTCTAAATATATAACCATAAAATTAATAAGAAAAATAAATAGAAAAGTTGACCTAAAATGGAAATTCAAACTTAGCCTAATATGGTACATAAAAATCAACTTACTTTCAAATTTGAACATGCATCCAAGCATAATAGTTATGACTGCGACTTGGAAGACTGGCTTGTAGAAGGTGGCATACAGCACTCGCAGTAGCATCGGAGCCCTACCGCCGTCAGAGTAGAACAAGCCTCCAGACAGGATTATGCCCACACCCAGAGGGAATTGCAGCCATACCACCCAGCGGTGCTTCTGGCAACATGACAAATCTATCTGTATCAGGGTTGTTCAGGATGTTGTTGAGATGTTCATTATAGATTGTTATTATAGATTAAGATGTGCCCGGTAGACGACAAAACTCTCAGCCATTATCATGTAGATCTAAAACCATAGCTGGCAAAATGTGTTTGCAATACACCACTGTCTATCCCTTCTATTAGGGATATACTCGTAGGTATGACTATGTATTTACCTTATACTTGTCCAAGTTCTTGCCGTTCTGCCAGTGGTACGCGAGGAACCCTCCCGCCAAACCGAGCACATACGTAGACAAGTTTGTGTGACCTCGAGAATACAGCAGACGAAATGTTGGATCTGTAGCGTACAGATTGCGATACGACCTGAAAATATACAGATATATAACAGAAGTCTGTGAGAATCCCACGGAAATCTCCAACACATAATGGGAGAAAATGTCCCTTACGACCCTATGAGTTAAACCAGGGTATGGTCTACCTCTGTGTCAGTTTCATCTAAATCCGTTCCTCGGTTTACGCGTGATTGGTTAACAGACTATAAAACATTTTTGCATTAAATAATATTAGTAGTAGTCTCGTTGGTTGCGTCCAACAATTTACAGTTTGTTTGCGTGCGATCAAGAGTTCCCAGGGCAAATTTATTGAGATAAATTTTCAGTAACTGTTTGAAGTCTGGTCGTTGTAGCCCGCCCTTAATCATACTCGACTATTATAGAAAAGTAAAGACAATTTTTTTTAATTACTTATTTCGGTAGTACGCCGTGGTATGAAGGAGTGCGAGCTATCTGAAGACGATGTCGAAGATAGAGCGAAATGGTAGAGCAAAAGCAGGAACGCAGGTGTAGGGTATATAGCAAGGAAGAGAGAGGTTGTACCTCGAAGTCTGATTTACGTCTTTCAATACAATATTGAAGGTGATTATAATGACACTGTACAATATACATACTCAGGTGATTGTACAACAACAGCGTCCAGGTCTTGGAAGTAGGTGTGTCCAGCCACAATGAGTAGCGCTACCACCATCAGCGCTGTCAGAGTGACAACTCTCGCCCTGCAAGAGCGAGCGATAACACACACCACGAGGCCCAGGCAGAATAGTTGCGTGTCTGCTGCCAAATACCTGGAGGGAAAAATACATTTAAAAAAAGCGTTAGGAAATTTATTTGATACTTCACCATGGAACCAACCAACCATCATAGTTGTAGGTTGTATACCCCGTGAATTTCAGAAGCAATTTGTTATTATTTACACAAGACCTATAAAGAATGGATGAAACACCCTATAGTAGAGCGATTGGGATCAAAAAAAAATGTCTCAAGAAATTACCGAAGAAATGTCATTACAAATACCGTTTTACACAATACATTGCTTTTCTGTATATCATGACAACAAATAAATGAAATATATAAAAAAATTGGCATTTAATACAGATTTCAGAATGTTATAGTACATTATTTAATTTAGTCATTGCTATTAAAATGCAGAAAGAGTAAAGGAGAAGTGTAAATGCTGGCTGATGGTGAACAAAAAGTAGATTATGTTTAAAAGAATGCTTGAATGGACAGGCCTTGCGATGGATTCAGTCAATGGTCGATAGTAGTACGTACCAAGTCTGTGGCATACAGAAAGCGTCATCATACACGTAGTTGTTGATGTAGAGTAGCTGCGCCCACCAGTACTGTCGACAGGCAACAGCCTCGCTGGTCACTATCAGCTCCCACAGTGGACCTTTGAACGCGTGACGCATCCAAGTTACTATCAGAGCCATCACTATCGCGTATGATGGAGTTAGTCTGAAATTCACAAGTATTATTCAGTCAGTTTCGTTGATAAGTAGCTATGGTTCTCTTTTTTAAAGGTTACCAGGAATTTGAGTTATAATTTGCTAGTATTCTTAATAACCCTCCACCGAGTCTAGAATGCGACTGCTGTGCATGAGGTCTCGGGTTCGAATCCCGGGTCGGGCCAACATAAAGGTATTGGGTTTTTCTGTTAAGAAATCTCAATACGAGCCCGGAGTTAGGAAGTTGGCGGTGTTAGACACCCCCGTGCCTCGGAAAGCACGTAAAGCCGTTGGTCCTGCGCCTGATCTCTCTCCGGTCGTGTCGGATTATCCGTCCCATCGGATCATGAGGGTAAGGGAACAGAGAGTGCACTTGTGTTTGCGCACATACTTGTGCATTATAATATCTCCTGCGCAGATGGCCAGTCTCCGTTAAGATTGACCGCCGTGACCGAAAATCGGTCTGGAGGACATTAAAAGTAGCAGTAGTAAAAATATAGAAGTCGTATTCTTACTAACTTACGCTTCAGATGCCGTTTTCAATATATAGATAACATGGAGACCTTGTCAGCGTAAATAGTGGAATATTGTAGTAATTGATTAAGAATTTTTAGACGATTTGCAATCCTAACGTATTCTTTATGTTTTTCAGACCATACCTATTAATTTATTTATTTATTTATGCATTTAGAACAGTTACATTACCAATTTGAATTAATTAGTTCATAAGAAATTAAAAGGAAACATCGTAAATATTTATTATATAACATAATTAAGACGATTGAACTTAAACAGTTTTCTTTTTATGTTGCTTGTCAAAATGACTACACTCCGCCTGATGGTAAGCAGTCATGTCAGGTCAGTTTGTCAGAGAAGGCCTTAGTGGACAGTTACAGCCTAAAATAAAAACTTTAAAACAATTCTATAAATTGCAATCTAGCATGTTTCTAATGCATATTCATAATTTAGAACGACTAAGTTACCTTAACAACTCACTGCTCTACTCGAACATAGCTCAAAGACACTGAAATCGGATGTCATATATGAAAATATTACCTTAACCATCTAAGTAGGATTCCTTTAGGTAAATGCGTCCAGCTGATACTGTGTTTCTCAGCGTGCAACATAAAATTGTATGCGAGGAGGAAGCTGGACATTAAGAAGAACGTTTGAATCACCAGATTGCCATTGAAAAGCAGCTGTTTTAGAGGATCGTCATAAGCCTGGAAAATACAAAAATGTATAATTAGGCTGGTTAATTGTCATTGTATTAAAACCACAGTTAAACCACACAGCTAGCCCACCATCAGTTGCCAGGCATCACAATAGGTGCCTATAAAATATCGCAATTGATATTTGATCTGATTGATCTAATATTAATATCTGAATTTAATTGATATCTTGCTTCATGAAAAAGAAAAAACATCATAAATTACTTTAAAAAGGTCCCTGCTTGTTTATTGATATGATATAATGTATCATATCAAAGGGTCTTGCTGAGGTCACATATCTTCACTATATTATATGTATGACAAAATCATTAACTCCATGCTGGATACGTAGATGTGATTTTAAGTTTATGATAGTAATTTTTCAATGCTAAATTTTTATTGACCTTTATTTAGTTTTATTAATATCTATGTCAACTTAACTGCTCTAAGTAATTAATATTTTAAATTTAGATATAAGCAAATTCCTGCGCAGATTTCAAAAATACGCTGAATTTTTGATTTTGGGTAAGTAACTATATGACTTAAAATTAAAAACAATGTTAGTCAGCTACCCTATTGCAGCAAGCTCTTTAGTTCAGGCTTAAAATTCAAAACCAGTATCTTCAATTATTTATAATAATAAGAAAGGATAAACAATTAAAATCACAATGGAATATAAAAAGGTATCTTCGATAATGAATACAAATAATATAATTGTTCAAGAAATGGTTGAACATACGTACAGGCGTTTTGTGAGACATCCGCGGGTATTTGAGACACCTATCACTACCTTGAATACTGCCTTCAATGACTATTGAGGAGGATTTCGCATTATACAATCTTGCCATACGTGTAAATGAACTCATTTACACGTATGGCAAGATTGTATAATGTGAAATCCAACGTATCTGACTATGACATTGATGTCTTCTCTGTGAAATTTTTATCATTCAGACACTTCCTACTCAGTAATGCTTTATAATCTTTTGTAATTTTAATATTTTATACTTTTAATTACTCTGATAATGTTAAATTAAGAATGTCTCATCTACAAAACGTTGTAATTATACAGTTAGAATGCTTAAATTATAAATTTAAAAAATAAAAAATCTTATTGTTCTGGCATTGTTAAACAATGTCTCAATTTCCATGCGACAATTAAAATTATTTTGGACTTCCTTAATAGGTATGATAACAACCCAGTATTATGATTATGATTAGCATTCAAAGCACGTGTGAGATTCATAAAAGACGATAACATCAAAATCTAGTAGTTGACCTTCAAAACGAATAACATATAATTAAATAGATTTTTCAATGATACCTACATTCATGGGAAAATCTATAAAAATAATTAGAATAAAAGCATTTATCTCATTGTTTTAAGTTAGAGTTGCAGCCTTGGACAGAAAAGCCTTGAACCTACTACACATGCCAAATTTTGAATACTCATAACAATAACAACGTAATCTTTTGATAAAGTTATTCAAAAATAGCTAAATATCAATAATTATCTGTTACATATTTAATATAAAAGTGCATTTTTCTGAAACTCTCATTTAGTACAAGTATTGGAACTAAGTTCACAAGCTCACCTAAAACGTTTGCTTTTAATGTTATTTTCTTAGATAGGTTAATTAATAAAATTGTTACTGAAAACACTTACCGATTCAATGTATAAAGGATTATCCACGTATGAAAATGACATAATAAGAGTCGTATGTGAAAAAAATACACAAAACATTGTCATTGTCCTGTAAATAAAATAAATAAAATAATGACAATAATAAATACCAAATGTTTATCAACATTTTCAGATTTTCCATATCATTTGTAACAAATAGTGTTATTCATATCTATACATTTTCTATGAATATAATAAAATATCAAACCAAATAACATATTACCTAAGCCCATGGAATTGCTTAAGCACTTCAATTCTTGGGTCTTGAGCGTTACTGCTTGGTGCTACCAATCTTGACCAATTTCTACGCAGTGAGAATGCTAGCAAATATGGATTTCCTAAAAGAACATTCTTTAGTTAATAATTTTATCCAGAAAAACTCAGATATTAAGCAAGTACATGGTGAACGATTTTTCTGCGTCATCTAAGTACATACCTGTTTTCTCCATCTTTTTGCAACAAAAGATGTCGTATAAGCTTCCGACAGCATTGAGCATAATTAAAACTAAAAAAACCACAGCCACGATTATATCACTATTGTCTAACTCCACGGTATATCCCTCTTTATTACAATAATGTATATTAGAAAGTTTCGCTTCAAGACCGTATTCTAAATGCGTAGAGCTATTAAGGCATGCCTCAAGGACCACATCTAAGTCCGTTTCATTCATCGTATAACTTATTAGGAATTCTTTACACGTTCTTGTTACACATACGCCTCTGTGTATTTGTGTGTGATTGAAGTGTTTTATTTTGTGATCCGAATATTCCTGGAATAGTAAATAAATATAGTGAATATAATTTTAAATAAAGCCAATGTTACTCGGTGATAATTTTCTAATGGAGAAAGAATTTGTACAATTGGTTGAGTAGTTTTTAAGTTAAGTCCTTACAAATAAACAAAAATCAAATCGTTTCTATTTATAATATTAGTATAGATTATGTTACTGTATGTTTTAGTAACCACATTATTTCTGCAGCAGTATACACAGCCAAATATAAAAGTATAGTTACATTTACGATGACATTGTTGAGCCTACGAAATAGATAAAATATTTTTTCATCATCAGTTTTCGTCATAAAATCGCCTTTGCATTGTTGTCAATACTGTAAATATCTTCTCAGAAAGAACAACCAATTTATTGTTTGTATATTTGAATCAGGTATTATTTTATTACATTTATAACTATCAATAAACCCTTATATTAATAACCACTACCAAAAATAATAAGGAGACGTAGATAGATCTTGCACCCAGATTTGCCGATTTCTTTTCAAAAGTCAAAGACTAAGACAAAGACTAGCTTTTAAAATTTGTCAATTTCTATTATTTGCCGCCTTTATTATCTTTAAAACTTTTGTTAGAATTTCAGACGGAATTAATTACTTACGTAGAAAGTAGTAGAAGTCTTTTTTTTTTTTTTTTTTTACTTTGGCGAATGCAATGACGCATATCCCTCCGCGGGGGCGGACGGAGGGATTATGTCGGACTCGCCGGGGTAAGAGAAAGATGGAAAAGAAATAATGTACCTCCCGGAATACCGACTAAACCTACCACGGTGTTCCTCGACAAAACCACTATCGACGGGGCCGCGCGAATCGCTTTCGCATGCAGTCGCGACCCCGCCGAGGTTACGGCCCGCCATATGAAACGGCAGGCCACTACACAAAGAGACCTACCCAAAGGCACTCACTTCTAATTAAACCCTACTGTCTCCCCCCTCGGGGAGAGACGGACTCGAAACAGATGCGCGCGTGGGAACACGCACGCCGCCTCTCGGACCTGGTGCTGAACGGATGGCGGGCAGGCCCACAAAGCCCGCCACCCCCAGGTCAAACCTCAGGGTGGCTGGAGGTCATCGCGCGCCCTCCGGCGCCCGGCTCTGCGGTTGGGGAGAGGGTTTAAACGCTCCCTCTCCCGCTCCGCCGCCTCCTTGATGGAAATTACTTCCTCACAAAAGGAGGCGACGGCGTTCCACGACCTCTCACTCCGGACCATAGACTGAACTACGGCTGGGAGCGAGAGGGCAATCGATCCGACTACCGCGATCAACTCACGGCGCTGCGATGCCCAGGCAGGGCAAACCGCCAAAGTGTGCAGCGCCGTGTCCTCAACAACGTCGCGGCAGTATACGACACAGGAACCGGCCAAAACATTCGTGGCTAGTTAGAACCTGTGTCAGCCGGAAGGTGAGGGCACCATGCCGCCTCTCCAGCCACTCCTTAAACACGGGACTTACCGCCACGATCGTGGCGTGCCCGAAGTAGTAGAAGTCTGTTTTATCTTATAGCTTTTACCTTATAGAGACCCGCTAGCCTCATTGTACCCTAAATTACATTTTCTAAAGTACATATTAATTCCATGGACTGAAATAATTATTTATCATGTACACATTGCCATTCTTAGAATTTATGAGCAACATTCCTTTTCTTACTTGAATACCAACAAATTTTACATTAAAATTCATTATTGTAATAAATCGTTCGTTTAAGCCAAGGTTATGGCATATTCCGCAATACATTCATTTTTATAATAATTTAATTACATTACCGCAAAAATCAACTTTAATAGTTAAACCAAGGAATATGTATCATTATGGCAAATCATATATTAATTAGTGGTCAATTAAAAGCTTCAGCCACAAGCAAACAAATTAGCAATACAAATCTTAAAGAATAAGTATTTCTGCACATTACTCTCGATCTTTAACCCAACACGAAGATAATCATCTAATTTGTTCATCTAGTATAAAATTGCCGAGTAAATATGTAATTAACGGTCTATTATAAGCAATTGAGATGATTGCTGGGTTAGCAAGTCCTACATGTTTAAGTTAATATTGTAATCAGATTCTTTGTCACAATGATATGTAATTAAAAGAAAATGCTGATAATTATGATTTATAAGTATGATTTTATTCTCTTGAATAAAATATTCTTTCTGTTTTTTATGAAGATAACTAGCGGTTTGGTTTGCAAATTACTAGTTGTTAACCCCGTAGCTAAGATAGAATGCTTGTGTTAGGAGTTGGTTCAGGTTTACTTTTGTATCGCGCTGGCCCTCGATCACCTGGATGTCCGCCTCAGGGAACTTTTCGACGCGAGCCTGGTGTCGTGATGATTCCCTGAGTGCTGGAAAGAGGGGAAGTTGGTGTTGCTGGCCAAGCCGGGACGGCCTCCAGAGTCGGCCGCGGCGTACAGGCCCATAGTGCTGCTGGACGAGGCGGGGAAGATGTTTGAGAAAATTCTCGCCACCCGCATCATCCGGCACCTGAGCACGGTCGGTCCCGACCTGTCGGATGCTCAGTTCGGGTTCCGGGAAGGTCGTTCTACGGTTGGGGCCATTATGCGCCTGAGGGCCGCGGCCGAGGAGGCGGTCGCCGACGGCGGTGTTCTGTTGGCGGTGTCTTTAGACATAGCCAACGCGTTTAATAGTCTGCCATACAGCTGTGTCCAGGGGGCGCTCCGATATCACGGGGTACCTTTTTACCTGGAGCGGCTGGTGGCAGACTATCTGAGAGGCAAGAGTGTCCTCCTCGAGGTTCGAGGCGAGGTTTGGCGGCGGCCCATGTCGTGCGGTGTCCCGCAGGGATCGGTTCTTGGTCCGCTCCTGTGGGACATGGGGTACGACTGAGTCCTACGTGCTGTCCTACCCACCGGGCTGAGCGTCATCAGTTACGCTGACGATACCCTCGTCACAGCCCGTGGGGGTACCTTCGAGGAGGCGGCCCATTTGGCTACCGTGGGGATTTCCCAGGTGGTTGGGCGTATCGAGGCGCTGGGTTTACGGGTGGCTATTAACAAAACGGAGGCCCTGGTCTTTCATGGGCCTCGTCGCAGTCCACCCCGCGGCGCCTCGATAATGGTGGGCTCGACGCGCGTTCCCGTCCAGGCCCACATGAAATATCTGGGCTTGGTGCTGGACGGAAGGTGGCACTTCGGCTAGCATTTCAGACAGCTCGCCCCGAAGCTTCTCGGCACTGCGTCCACCCTTGGGTGGTTATTGCCAAATTTGGGCGGGCCCAGTGCTGGTTGCCAGCGACTCTACAGGGGGTTATCCGGTCGATGGCGCTTTACGGCGCACCGGTGTGGGTGGACTCCCTGACCGCTCAGTGCAGGACTCTCTTGCGGAGACCGCAGAGAGTCATAGCGGTCAGGGTAATACGTGGATACTGCGCGGTGTCGGCCGAAGCAGCTTGCGCGTTGGCCGGAGCACCCCCGTGGGATTTGGAGGCTGAAGTGCTCGCCGAAGTGTTTGCAGTGAGTGAGGCGGTGCGGGAGGAGACGGGTTGTCGTCCCCTCCCAACAGCTATTGAGTGCGCGCGCAATCGAGCTCACCAGGGCATGATTTTAAAGTGGAAGGCGCGGCTGGAGGCGCCCCTGACCTGTTTCAGAACCGTTGGGGCCCTCCAGCCGGTATTGGAGCGGTGGGCAGGGCGGCAGCATGGGACCCTTTCCTTCCGGCTAGTGCAGGTGTTGTGAGGGCACGGTTGCTTTGGCAAATACCTGCACACGGTCGCTAGGAGGGAACCGAGTCCCATCTACCACCACTGCGACTGTGAGGAGGACACGGCGCAGCACACGCTCGAGCAATGTCCTGCTTGGGCGGTGCAGCGCCGTGAACTCATTGAGGTTGTGGGTGAAGATCTCTCGCTGCCGGCCGTGATCAAAGCCATGGTCGACAGCGAGAGGAAGTGGGCAGCGGTCGCGTCCTTCTGCGAGGACGTCATCTCGCAGAAGGAGGCGGCGGAGCGGATCCGTGAAGAAAGTATCCTTGCGGATCCGAGAGATAAGAGTCAATGCATTCTCCCAAGTAAAAAATATATTGGGTTCACGTCAATAGTGCAATGGGCTACATTTTAACTGCACTTGCTGTTGTGGTTGAACTGGTTTCCTCGACATTGCATCTGCGTCGAGTGACAAAAATTTGTGTGATCTACAAATAGTTGTTCTGAATCTAGGTGTTCTTTTTACCGATTGGTTGTATGTTTTAAAAATCCTCCGCGTCACAGAATTCATTTATCGAACAGGAAATGTTTTAAAAAAATTGCAGGTTTTTCACCTTTCGACTTTTTGACGGTGAGTCTACTACCGCCTTATTCATTGGGCTTCGCCGTTTGCCACTAAGATGAAAAATTTTACCGCAATAATTATTCATGTTAAAATCAACGACCACATATAATTAAAGATAATTACGGCCGGTTTTCTAAATACCAGTATTGTTTTATATAATTGATGTCTTACATGCGTATGATATAATTATTACATATGGTGCCGATTTAATTGCCTGCAATATTAAAATAACTCTATCAGACAGAATTTACTACCGATTCTAGTTTATACATATTTTAAATAAAATATTCTTTAATTTTCTACTACGTAGTCAATTCCGATTACGTGCGGCCGACCTGCGCCGATTTGGTATAATTATAGTAGTGCATTAAAAGGATACTGAAGGCTATATGACTAGTTACTGGAAATCATCTCATATTATTTAGAGGTACTATTGGACCCTGCAGATAATGTTTATTTTATTTATATTAAGTACTTCATTTTAAAATCGTTATTAAAATATACTCATTATTTAAACTGTCTAAACGCGTGCTCTGGCAATATGGCGTCGTCATCTAGTGACGTAATAGGTTCGTAAATAAGAATTGGGTAAGCAATGACACAAACGTGTAACGCCAAGAAATAATTAATATTAACTACTAAGTTAAGTTTATTTTGGATTTTTTGTTAAAATAATTAATATATTTCATGTATATTTTTTCAAATTTGCTTATAAGTTAATAATCTACATAGATAATAATAATATAATAATAATAATAATAATTTATTTTTTAAACGCACTCTTTATACATGTTACAGCTTAGGTCTAAAATTAGGTACATATTATTACAGGTAAGTTGTATAACAGTTGTCTCCCAAACTAGATAAACCTGTATCTTGGGAGACAAGATTTGACGACAATTAATAAGACTTTATTTTTTTATACCGTCATATAGAATTTTAGGTGCTTATCTAATCTGCGTCCGGTTCTGATGATACTTATTACATTATTTTGTGTTTTAGTGGTATAAATAATAAGAAAATAATACTGAAGTATAATTTTTTTTTTAAACCGTTTCCGTAAGTGTTACGGCTAATTAAATCGGTGCTCTGTATATAATTAAGTAAATCGAAGTCAAAGTCGACATAAATACTAGTCATGTTTCATTTCTAAACTATAATTATAGTAATACACAATTATAAATGAAAATAAATGCACGTGTCAATATTTTATTGAGACTTTGTTTTTAATATTCATTGCTTCTTCTAAAGTTGTTTCTTAACGGCAATAAACGGCGTAATGGTTTAATTGGTCTCACCGCTGCCACAACGCCGAGGGTCGTGGGTTCGAATCCCACACGGAACAAAAATGTATTAAATTATAATATATACATTTATAACATCTACCTGTGTGCTAAGTTGCATCCAAAACCGTTCAGCATTTTTAGCTTAATAGGCTTGCTCACCAGTATTTATTATAAAAGTCAAATATGTAGTGACATTACCCAAACTGTAAAATACAAATAATTTATGAAATTTTATTATGCGTATTTATTTTATACAGAGTGTTTCTTAGTATAGTGAAAACCTCTCAGGGGGTGATTATACTTGTTATTATGAACAACTTTTGTTCTAGAACATTACCGAAATCGTGGAAATAAAACAGCTATTCCATTCAAAACTGGACTTTGACCTTGACAAACTGTATGAAACAGCTGTATTTTTATTCGCGATTTCGATTATATCCCAGAACAAAAGTTGTTCATAATAACAAGTATAATCACCCCCTGAGAAGTTTTCACTATACTATCTTATCTTATCTTGTGTGTGGGCCAGTCAGTATAGACCGGCGAAACTTCGACCCAATGAGATCTTTTTTGTCGACTTCCCTAATAACGACTGCCATAGATGTTCATGGTAACCGGGACCGACGGCTTAACGTGCTCTCCGAGGCGTGGAGCAGGCGATAATTGTCATCAATACGCACATAATTTCGAAAAGTCATATAACTTCCGAAAGTCAGAGGTGCGCGACGTGGGTTCGAACCCGAGACCTTCTGCATTGCAGTCTGTTGGTCTCCCCACTGAGCTACCGCTGCTTTTCACTACACTAAGAAACACCCAGTATAATTTGATTGATCCCACACATAAATGTTAATATTACTAGTCAAAATTATTATTTATTTTTATATTATGTTTCGTTGCCTTTTATATCTATTGTTATTAACTTCTATTAAATATTAATAATTAAGTGATAAGTCATATTAATATATAAGTGCTGGTAAGTCTATCATTGGTAAACGTATCAGAAACTCATTTTGTGTCATATATGTATATTAATTACTCCAGTGTATTATACTCTTACTGCTGGCAAACCAAATAAAAAAAAATAATTACAAGCGTTTTAAAGCTGGTAGTAGAGTAAAATGTCAAATGGCAGAAAAGTATGCACGGTACAAACTGTGAAGTAAACGTTATTTAAACGCTACTGTCTGAGGTAGATAGCGAGATATACCCAATACAGTCCCAATTTTTATTATATCCATATTTAAGATATTTTTATTTTGTCATCAATTTTGATACTTTTTGCTTAAAAATATTTCTTTTAATTCCTATTTGGTCTTGTCGTTGTAATAAATCAAACATAGGCAACATCCCTATTAAGTAAAAAATATATAATTATTTATATTGAACGGTGCAACCGTGCATTGCAAAATTACAATATAATCATGTCAGCATTTTCACTACGCATTCGTCATTCATTAGATTTATATAGAAATTTGTTTACTACTGGTCAACAACCGCGTCGCGTGTAATCTACTATCATTCTATCATTTTCTACTTAGCACTATAAACAGTAATAAACATATTGTTTAATCTTTCTCCTCGTATCATTCTATATCATCGTATCAGTCAAAAGGTATTTGGTACAAAGACGTGTGTACCACACATAATATATATTTTGATTACTCTTTTAACCATCACAAAAGAAACTATGGTGTGTGGATTTCCCGCTTCCGTGTAGTGGAAATCATTCCTCGCATTTTGCAAATAACTGGTTTTAATTGCTTACAAGAAACGATTTCTACTATTTACCATCATATTTACCACCATAATTATTTGTAGTAAACAGGGATTTTCACATCAATTTATTATAATACTAGCTGTCTAAGTAAGGCGAGGCGTTCGAATTCCATAATTTTGTTTGATGAATTTGTACTCTGTATAACTCCAGTGTCACGGAAACAAACACACACTTAACAAACATTCAAACAACCGAAACAACAAACCCAGACTTGGAACAACTATTTGCAAATCACGTAATTTTTTGGCCTTTGTGGGGATCAGACTGGGTCGAAACTGGGATCAGACTGAGTTCACACTCGGATCAGACTGGATTCAGACTAGGATCAGACTGGGTTCAGACTGGGATCAGACTAACGCAGTGGTAATGGCGCAATGTCCACTTAAACTATTCCACCATTGGGGATGACTGGGTCTCTGGCACACTCATCCACCGAAAGAAACGCAACAGTACAAGTAGGTACTGATTACTAACATACGTCGATATTTTTCGAGAGAATAGTAATACTACTATAGTAATACTACTATTTTGGTTTGCTGGTCAATTTAATAACAATGTTGAAAATGGTTACATTAAATAAAATATACCTTGAATGCAATAATATATTACAAGTTTTATAAAACAGCAGCAGAAAGAAGTGCAACGTTTTGAAAATATATCGCCTGTTTCCAACAAGAACTTGATATTTTCAATTTTATAGCATAGCATGTTGTTCTTATTTATATATTATTATTTACAAGAAGGCTGATGTATCTGCAATTAGATGGAGCTCCAGCATACTTCGCATGACTAGTTCGTATGGATTTTTTGTTAAAATAATTAAAATATTTTTGCAAATTTGCTTTCAAATATAATAATCTACACGGATGCAATCAATAACTCGTTAATTTTTTTATACCATCTAATAGTATTTTAGGTACGCATATCCCCATAGCCGCTATGGGTCTATAACAATTGCATTGGCTATGGCTTTTAAAATATCCTCAATTTCCATCAGGTGAACTGTATGCCTGTAATTGATATCTTAATTACAATCGTTCCTCATGGGTTTTTTATATGCAGAGTGTTGTGGGTTAGATCACGAGACAACAATTTGTATGATTCACAAATAGTTGTTCCGAGTCTAGGTATTCTTTGTGTCCGTTATATGAATGTTTGTAAACACATAAATATTCTGTCTGGTCTGTTTAAAAGAATAAAGAAGACGAAATGAAAAATAGAAACATTGTTTTAAATTGACATGACAATTATCAGGTAGTAATAATTTATAACATTGTGAAATAGAAATCTTTTAATATAGTTTGTAGATATATTTTTCAGACACAAATGAAAGCATTATTATTAAATATACAAAGGCTACATGTTTAAAAAAGGACCATATCGGTAATTAAACTTCAACGTATAAGAGAAAGAGCAGGATTCATTATTATATATGTATATAAAAACATCATCCAAATTGAAACACAGCCAATAACCACTTACCTAAGCCAAGCGTTTACTAAGCGTGGCTTAAATAGAACCTCATCTCTGCCTAAGGGTACGCGTAAACACAACCATGTGTAATGGATATTTGGATATCATCTTGAATCTTCATAAATATACTAAAAACTCATTGGTACACATATTTAAGCCTTTTTTGTAAAACGACGGGGACGAAGTGCTAATACTGTTGACGGAAACCTAGCGAGAGCTAAGCGGTTGATCAAGGCCTCACGTGACCAGGTTAGTATTTTTATTGCGCAAAGAATAAGCATTGCATAAGAATAAGTCGGCCTCGATGGCGTAGTAGTTAGTGTAACCGACTGCCACGCCTGAGGTCGCGGGTTCGATTCCCGCACAAGACAAATATTTGTGTGCATGAACATGGATGTTTGTCTTGGTCTGGGTGTTTCTATGTATAATATGTATGTATTTACAAAAAAAAAAAAGTATATATGTATGTTTATCCATTGTCTAGTATCCATAGTACAAGCTCTGCTTAGTTTGGGCTAGATAGTGTTGTGTGTATGTGGTAGAATATTATTATTATTATTATTATTATTATATTGCTCTTCGACGTGGCAATGCTGTCAGTCTTTTTGGCATGTTGCCAATGTCAGAGATGTGGAGGAATATTATGAAGCTCTTGAAATTTTGTGTTATTATGTTTTTTAGATTAAATTCGTTGTAATTTTTTTTGTTTAAATTTTTATTGTTTTTTGGCAATAAAGAATTGGTCAATATTAAATTAACAGTATTAAGAACTTACCCGTATCATCCTCATGAGTTCTTGATTACTACCAGCATGTAAATCCACATCGATTACGCAGTACATAGCTCCAGGGGAACTCATACATATATCGTAGTCATCCATCGAGTATAGAGGTGGCATTTTGTAGTATTCACTCTCTGTAAGAAGTATATACATAAATGTAATAATATCGGTTATGTATTAAACTGTCCCACTGCGGGACACAGCTTTCTTCTGTGTTAGAAGGGTTGGCCATAGCCCACCACGCTGTCCCAATGCGAAGCAGACTTCATATATCATCGAGAACATTATGGAGAACTCTCAGACATGCAGATTTCCTCACGATGTTTTCCTTCACCGTAAAAGCGAGCAATAATTAACTATTTAATACACACATAATTTGGAAAGTCAGAGATGCACGCCTTAGGATCGAACTGGAGATCTCTACGTGGCAGTCAAATGGTCTCCCACTAGGCTATCTAAATCAAAATGCTAGACATAGGTGTATTGTAACACTCATGTTATATGGGGCGAGTGCCACGCCTGTGATTGCGGCTTCGATTCCCGCACAAGTCAAACATTTGTGTGCATAAAACATAGATGTTTGTTTTGGTCTGGGTGTTTCTATGTATAATATGTAGGTATTTACTAAAAAAAATAGTATATATGTATGTTTATCCATTGTCTGGTACCCATAGTACAAGCTCTGCTTCGTTTAGGCTAGATGGTGTTTTGTATGTGGTAGAATATTATTATTATATTATTATTTGTGCGCATGAACATGGATGTTTGTCTTGGTCTGAGTGTTTCTATATATAATATGTAGGTATTTACAAAAAAAAGTATATATGTATGTTTATCCATTGTCTAGTACCCATAGTATCTACAAGCTCTGCTTAGTTTGGGCTAGATATAGAATATTATTATTATTCGATGAGCTCAAAGTATCATGAAATGTCTTTTTTTTGCGCTTAGGTTAGGGTACAAGAATTACTGGAGTCCATGCTGGTGGCACATTCTAACAATCTTCCTTATTGAATAAAAAATCTTTGATCTATTAATCATAAGTAATATTTGGCAATTACCATCGATTAAGTGCCAAACATTGCAACCATCTCTATAAGATGCAAGGTTTATTTATACAGAAGAAAAGAACAGATAGCTGATATAAACCACTAACGCTCTTTGAAACCTGTTTTATGTGAACACGTGCAACCATTACTAGGTGCTGATAGACTTTCACTTGTAACGAGCGTTCTAGTGAATGTTACACTACAGAAAAATAAACGGGAGCGTTTTAGTGATGATTCTAGCGAGCGTTCTAGGGAAAGGACGTATATTTTTTCCGAAATTACATCGTTCGCTAGAATGATTGTGAAAATGTTCATAGTGATTGTTTGGCTCAATACTTTGCACTGTTTGTTGTACAGTTGGACAATTTAAAAACGGCGAATGCTCGATGTTCTATTACAAGTGAATGCTCAATCTTATCAGCACCATTAGGTAAAACTAATCCAACCATATACGTATATCGGATATATGAATCTCGATATACGATATATTTTACTATTTAAGGCTTGGTATTAATTACATAAACTAATATAATCAATAAATTCAACATTCAGTAATAAATAAAGCGCTTGGTTCGTTTATGCGTTACACGGTGCATAGGACGCGAGCAGGTTTACGTTTGCCGCTTGCGTCTTACGCACTGTTAGTCGCGTCGCTTGTAGTGCCCGGTCCATAGAGTCCTTAGGCTCTATATGTAGCTAAAACGACTGGTTTCTTAAAAATAGGAACTGGGCTTAGGCTCATGTTTTACGCCGCGATTGACGCTGCAGTCAAATCAAAAACTAAACTGTTACAACTGTAAGTCTACCATGAAAATGTTTACCTAAACTTCGGAAGAACAAAATATTGAGAATTATATACCTACTTATTATTGGGATTTCATTATTTCAAAGTGTCTTTACTTCGTTGTATGGACTTAATATTTAGAATGTTCAAGGCATTACTTCATGTGTTTCCTGCTACTAATAGTACCAACAATAGGTTCCATACTTCAGTATTTTCGATCCATGGTAGACCTACTGCTTTATATTAACTAATATTATAAATTGCGAATGTAAGTTTGTTTGTTACCCTCGCACGCCTCAACTACTCGAACGATCATCATGAAGTCCGCATATATGTTATCAGGGGTACAGAATAGGTCATAGGGTACATTTCATCCAGAAATAAGTACTGTTCCCGAGGGACAGAAATTTATTTAAAAAAATTACGTTATCGCGAGCCAAATCGCGGGCAAAATATAGTCTATACTAATATTATAAAGTAGACAGATTTGATTTTTTGTTTGTCTATATGTAAGGCTTTACTATTCAACCGTTTTTTTTTTTACCCCGAGCTATTTAGGCCAAATTTTCTTTTAAAAAACTACTTTTACTAACATAATCCTACTTTACATAGGGATTAAATATAATGACCACCAAAAGTAGTAATTGCGCAGCAAAATATGCTCATTAAAATATATCATAACGAGCACCTATACGCCACAAATCACTGCATTCCGTCTCGGAAGCCAAAAATAGGAGCCCGTTGACTTATTTTGATCTCTTTAAATATATTGCGGTTTTAATTTTGGTGATTATTTACTATTTTTGACTGTTATATTTTACTATATCTGGTGATAAGTTAAACAAGCCCTTTACATATACGCAAACGAAGCCGCAGGCAAAATATAGTATTAATGAACTATACCGGCAATCGCAATGCGTTTAATGCATACGCGTAAATGAACCAAGCGTTTTAATGTATAGCAATTGCAACTTGTAAATCATATAATGTAATTGAAACGTATGTACATAGATCATATTTCAAACACAATATTATTTTACAACCAGCATTTATTTAAACAAGTTTATGTATGTATTTTATACAAGCTGTCCCGCGCGGTTTTACCCAATTTTATGATTACTCTTCCGCTCCCGTCACTCGTAGCGTGATGTTTTATAGCCTATGCTTTTTTAAGTTAAGTAGCTTTCTAATGGTGAGTTCCTAACTATCCTAACTAATATTATGTATAAATGCGAATGTGAGTGAATTTTTTTGTTACGCTTTCACGCCTTATCTATTCCACCGATCATCACGAAATTTAGCATACACGTTGTCAGGGGAACTAAAATGGACATAGGGTGCCTTTCATCCAGAAAAAAAATACTGCTACTAATCTAACCTAATCAGTGAGTTACGTCACGACCTTAATGGGTATTCGTCACTGCGGTCAAGAAGACGACAAGACTTTACTCGTTTTCCTGTAAACCAGCTCTATTTTTGATTTGAACTTGAACTTTAGTTCAATGCCGGACCGTTTAATTGCCATTTTCTCATGCTTTATGTGTGCGAAAAACTTCCTGAACCATTACGGGAGCGTAAAAGATGTTGTTAAAAGCCATTTTAGGTAAAAACACGGCAACTGCGAATAGACTTTGAATACAGATCGATGTTTAAATGCTTTGCCACATTTGTATTGCGCCATATACGCATCAAAAGATACCACTTAGGTGGTGATCTTGTAGGCACGTCTTTAGGTAGGCGGTGTTCGTGGCATATGAATGACTACTACTTCACCTTTTCTTTTTTGAAAGACATCTAAGAATAATTCCTAGGTCGCCACCAACTTTACAAACATTAAATTAACTGACACGAAGAAAACCCAGACTCCAAACACCTATTTGTGGATTGTACAAATTCTTATCACGTGTGGGAATCGAACCCACAACACTTGGCACTGTGGCAGTAGGAGGCGATCATTTAACCACTACGCAATTCGTGCATTCAATGATTGCAACACCTCCATTGCGCGTCGACGACTCTGCAAAAACTATTAGTCCCTAGATTTTGCCCGGCGCAAACGGCACAGACCTCTGACACTTTTAAAAGCACGTCTCCTTAAACTCTAGTAATTTTCTCTTCACCACAGTGTAGACTAACGCCTAGTTTTCAGTGGTGTAGGTTATGTTTGTAAAGTCTCCCGCAACATAAGAAAGAAAACGGTAAGAAATAAAAGAAACCGCCAAGCAACCTCGAGTTGCTTTTTTTTACGTGGATTAATGCTTCTTTATATACCCCCTCGCCACATGTAGAGGCGAGAGGGTTATGTTGGGCTCGCCCGAGACTTCAGGCCTACCAATTAAAACCCCACGGTGTGCCAGCTCGCTGCCTTTATGGCGGCTAGATCACCGTAACTATAATTTCAACAGCGACCCACCCAGCAGTGCTCTATGCGAGTTTAACGCCTGCGTGCGACGACTCATGGGTGACGCCCCAACTATTGCAATGGAAAAAACGTTAACAATATTGAACTCCTTTGAATAGGGACAGCCGTCAGCGTCGTGGGATCCGAGCGTTGTAGCAGTATTTAGTTAACACAAAATATGCGTCGACACGTATTTCGCCTCAGCGCAAGGCATCTTCAAGACAGTTTGTCTCGTTGCCAAACATTTCGGTATTATCAACCTTCTTCTATTGGAATAGTTGGGTGAAGAATCCAAGGGTTTGTGGCGAGTGTCTGTCTTCCTAATTATTTAATTACAATAGATTGGCGCCAGGTAACGCCTAATATATAAATATAATAAATAGCGAAGCGAATAAACAGCGGTCTTTATTTCGCGGTAAGAGTAAGCATTGCCATTCAACGGGGCAATGTTGCCAGTATTCTTGGCACACTACGAGTCGACTGTGATGCGGAGGAATTGAATAACGCCTATTAGGTTTTACTTTTAAGTATTCCTTTTTTTTATTCTGATAATATTTTAGGTATAAGTTAGTTTTAAAGAATAGTTGAAATTAAAATAAATATTATTATCATTTTTATATAATCCAACAGTTTATTCGATTCGATAAATAACAGCCATAATTATCCATTTTTATGTCATCTCTTACAAGATTAATAATAATGAACCAGAACAAATTTCGGTCACGGCGGCCAATCTTAATGGAGACTGGGCACCTGCGCAGGAGATATTATAGTGCACAAGTGTGTGCGCAAACACAAGTGCACTCTCTGTTCCTTAACTCTCATGATCCGATGGTATGATAATCCGACAAGACCGGAGAGAGATCAGGCGCAGGACCAACGCCTTTACGTGCTTACCGCGGCACGGGGGTGTCTAACACCTGCAAGTTTCTAACTCTGGGCTGCTATTGAGGTTTCTTAAGAGAAAACCCAATAACTTTTTGTTAGCCCGACCAGGGATTCGAACCCAAGACCTCATGCACAGCAGTCGCATTCACTATGGCTGCGCCACGGAGGCAGTCAAGTCTCTTACAAGATTATTTTAATACTAAACACTATTTAACAATGATGACAGGACTAATCATTTACTCCATAATTACGTCTGTTTAACAGCCCGCGTTAATTGTTATATTGAACTGGTTTAACTGCTACTAAACTGCTGCATTTAATTATTGTTTTATTATATACAAGGTTTTTATTTCCTCGTATAATAATATAATCTAACAATAATAAAATGCAGACATAAAATATCGTGTCTTTACCATTCTGTTAAAATGTTTATTAATATAATAAAAAAGAAAACTCCCATGTCCCCTGTGTCGCGGGGGACTTTCGAAACATTTAAACGACGGACAAAAAGAACATCCAAACTCGAAACAACCATTTGTGAATCACACAAAGTTTTGCCCCGTGTGGGATTCGAACCCACGACACTCGGCGCAATAACACTGCGACCACTTCAAATTACTACGCCATCCGACATCCAACTACCCTATCCGTAATTTTGGTTCTACTTAATAGGAGGCATGTCTAAATACATTGAAAATAAAAAGAAAGAGAACTAACCGTTGATTTAATTTCAATTATTAATGAGAATGCTGAGTAAGCGTAACCTTAGGCACTAGACTAACGCAGCGACTACTCGACCGATCATCATGAAATTTCGCATGCACGTTTAGAAAAGTTCATAGGGTACCTTGCATTCAGGAAAAAGTACTGTCATTTACTTATTTTAGACACGCCAATAGTATATATATATACAACTAGCTGTCCCGACAGACGTTGTCTTGAATAGGCGGAAAAAAAAACATATCTAAACCATCCTCGAATCCATTTGAACACACACAAAAAAATCATTCAAATCGGTCCAGCCGTTTAGGAGGAGTTTAATTACAACGAAAAATGGCATTGATTTATATATATATAGATATTACACAGAATACAGTACCTTAAAACTAGTTCTTAAACATACACTAATACAGACATGTACACTATGCACCAAGATGTTGACTAAACATTAAGGAGTCTGCCCACTACCCCGTCTCATACCATGACCGTGCTTAGAACGTGTCAGGCAAAAATATTCTTTGTAAGGAAATGTATAAGACTATGCCCACTAGACCATTCCGTCACCGACCAGCAGTTCCTATAGCAAGGCGTATCGTGTTGCTTTTCGTGTCTGATACGTTCCCAAAACAAAACGGTATTATAATATAAAGAAAAATGAAAAAGACACAAATATATAAATTCAGCGATTCTGAGGAATTTTACGACGCTACTTGAACCAGCCATTTCCTTTCTTTATATTAAATTTATAGACCCATATTTTGTTACTTTCTTGTTTTATTTATAAGTGGTTAGGTTTGTTAATATTAGTTAAGTTGTAAATTATAATTGTTGCTTTGTTTATGTAAAAGAAATAAAATAATACGTACATCAAAAAAAAAATATATTACAGTTTAAGTGGTATTATGCAAAGGATTGCAGTATTTTTTCTTCAAATTCATGAGGGTATCGTGCAAAATATCCAACTGGCCTACATTATCATTTAGCATATTATAAATATAAAAACAACGATAGCCTAGTGGTAGACCGTTAGACTACCACTGCCAGAGATCTCGAGTTCGATCCCAGAGCACGCATCTCTGTCTTTTCGAAGTTATGTGCGTATTAAATAGTTAATTATCGCTAGCTTTAACGGTGAAGGAAAACATTGTGAGGAAACCTGCATGTCTCCATAATGTTCTCGAAGATATGTGAAGTCTGCCAACCCGCACTGGGCCAGCGTGGTGGACTATGGCCTAACCCTTCTCACATTGAGAAGAGGTCCGTGCCCACCAGTGGGACAGTTTAATACAGGGCTGATATTATTATTATATTATATTATATTCAATGCATTATGTTATTGTGTTATTAACATAACCTAACCTACATTTATGCAAGCGAAGCCGCGGTCAAAAATTAGTGTTTGTATACTTTTCTCACTCGGTTAATATAGGAATATATCATTTTTAATTTCTGCAGATTTCTTCCTGTCTTTTCTTTTCACCATGTGTCGAAAAGCTCTTATGAACACCCATTTTAGTTTGCATAATTATATCGTAGTTTGATAAGTAGGTATATTGCAAGTGATGAGATTTTTAGAATCTAAGTCATTATAGTGTTCAAACAATAACTGATGAAGATCATTGCAAAAACGCGCGCAAATGTTAATGGTATTATATATAAGCAAGTGTGTCCGTTAGTCTGTCGTTTTTCACGCAGCATCGGGGTATCATGTGCACAAGAAAAATGAACTAATTCGTAAAAATTACTAAATAACACTTACCATTTAAACTGTAAATAACCGCCTCCGTTTTCGCAACCAACACAAACGACACAAAAAATATGCGTAACATATTCCAAACAAAATTTTACCGCCTATTCCCTAAAAACTTTTTAATTATCTTTTTACACAGCATAGAGTAAACATTTAAAAAAATGCCATCATTGACAAATAAATTAAACTAATATTATCTATACTTTTCCGTTGTCGAAACGCGGCACTTTTATTTTTTTTATGGTCAAGATTTCGACATTTAGCCTTGTTTTTCTTTTATTTACTATTTTACGAGCACTGCGACTATTTGCGTAATAAATATGAATAATTTAATGTTCAGTTATAAGGTACTTGTGGCAATATTGGCTTTACTTAGCAGAGGCGCGTGGACAATAGAACACTGGTCACCGCAGCGGCTAGATATCCTTGTTTGATCTACATATCCGACCTTAAGCGTGTGACGTACGAGAGTTACATGTCTGTATGTACGTTTGTTTATCTAGTGAGTTTTCCGTAAAAACATCGTTATAAATCAGCTACGTGCGAGAATATTGGGGACAAAGTCGTTAGGTAATGTGCGACATTCGCGAATCTTTATTTTGGTCAATTTGAGTCATAGTGAATTGTTGTACAATAAAAATATAAACCTATTTGGACTCTTAGGTCTCATAAATTTGTATTTTGTGTCGTTAACTAATCCATATAAATTTTTGTAATGACTCTACTTGCACCAAAAAGGTATCAGGACAATAAGAGCGAAGTCAACCAAAAGGAAATAAAAAACCTAAAGTAACGAAAAAGAAAATAAATAATTTTTGTGTCGTGGTAGATTTCAATCGAGAAAATCACCAACTATACCGTGTGATCTATATTATCCTAATTTCCGTCAGAATAAATAATAATATAAATACTAAGAAATTATTATAGATACATTTACTAGCTAAACCAAACTTCACTGTAGTTTAGTCTGATAATCATTATTAGGGAAGTAAGTAAAATAATAACATTCCCATTCGGAATACAAGTAAGTATATAAAAACTGTAACTGTGTAAAATCTTCATGCTAAGCGATCGAAGAATATTTGCTTTCAGTTTCACCTTCTTTAATCTATTTGTGTCAGTTTATATTCACATCAGCGAAATGGAAATACAAGATCCACCGACCGCAAACATCTTACAACTACTTACTATTCAAATCCTACCGAGATTATAAAAGATTATGCAGAAACATTACTTTCACTCGCTTTACATTTTTTACATTGCTTATACACATTTACCAAGTTTAGACCTACAAGGAGAGGCCTGAGCTCTGTTATCACTTATCACTGTAATGCAATAAAAAGTAAAAGAAATGATCAGCACAACTACAAAACCTCGTTACAATGATTCGCCTATTTTAGAGATACCTGAAGCTCGAGAAATACGTTTAACCTATTGAGTGACAGCGGCATACCGGTGGCCAGAAACAATAGATTTTTAATTATATTTGGTATTCTAAGAGTTCATAGATTAATTGCCATGCGAATCTGCAGGATATCTCGTAGACGTCAAAACAGCTGAGAAGAAAGAAGTGTGTCGACGCACTATATATAATATGTATATATTTACAAAAAAAAAGTATATATGTATGTTTATCCATTGTCTAGTACCCATAATACAAGCTCTGCTTAGTTTGGGCTGGATGGTGTTGTGTGTATGTAATAGAATATTATTATTATAATATTATTATATTAGAGAACTAGGTGAAAATATTGTATTGATAAGGCGGCGAATCCAGTCTCGACATGTAAGGGCTAGGGTATATTATGTGTATATTGGTTGGCATAGAGGTTCAAGTGTTAGGGCAGCCATAGCACATTATTATTGCACTTGCAATATAGGAAAACAAACCGTTGGTTATTGTTCTCATACAATGTGTTTGGTTTGGTACTTGAGTTTTGCTAGACACGAGGCTCGTATAAGACCACCTGCAGCTGGCTTAGAAAGCATTATAATAAGGTCTATTGAAATGTAAAGCAACCTATCTAATAATAAAGACATTTTATGTTAATTTTTGTTTTATTTGTCACCTTATTATATCTATATCTACTTAAACGATGAATAACTAAACTTAAACTTTAAATAGAAAACTAACAAAGCTTTCTTCTTGCATGCATGCTTTTTACGTTTTTGTAATTCAAACTCATATTGATTTTTGCATTTTTCTAACTAGCAGTCGGAGGGTTAAACATTAAGCTTTCCTGTAATACGTAAACATGTTTAGGACGTTATTTCGTATAAAAATACAATATACTTTTTGTTTACAGAATTTTAATTTCGTATAAAACAATAATGATTTTGGTATCTTCAAACTAATGTAGTAATCGGAGGGTTAAACATATAGCTTTGCTGTAGTATAAAAAAATGTTAAGAATGCAATTTTCTATAAATATCTAACTTTTTTTTTGGCCGGCGCTTTTGTTTTTTGGGTACGAAATGAATGATGTCCTTTGAATATTAGAAAAAGTAGTGTCGTAGTAGGGATATCTCGCTATCTCCCTCGTAAACCTGCATTTAAATAACGGTTACGTCACAAAGTATGTCTTACTATTTTAAATTATGAGCCTAATGAAAGTTTATGAAAATAAAGCACATTAGTCATCATCGATTTTAATACTCCGTTTCTTCAAGGCTAATCCAAGACCCATACAGCCACTTTGGAAACTAGTTATTCAATCCAGTTTTGAAAACATAATTATTTATTTTTTATCGAATTTCCAATAAAGAAAATAATTCTATTTTCGAAAAAATCAAACTCAGGTCAATTGATTTCATTGGCTGTTGGTAATCCTGTGGACCAATCCCAGCAGTTGACATGTGTTTGACCGACTGTTAACTAATATTTGTGTTTGTCTGCCTTTTAGAAAGATTTTTATTTTAACACAACCCTTTTTTTTTTTTACTTGGGGGAATGCTATGACGCATATCCCTCCGCGGGGGCGGGCGGAGGGATTATGTCGGACTCGCCGGGGTAAAAGAAGATGGAAAGGAAATAATGTACCTCCCGGAATACCGACTAAACCTACCACGGTGTTCCTCAACAAAACCACTATCGGTGGGGCCGCGCGAATCGCTTTCGCATGCGGTCGCGACTCCGCCGAGGTTTTGGCCCGCCGTATGAAACGGCAGGCCACTACCCAAAGAGACCTACCCAAAGGACTCCCTCAAAAATTCCCTACTGTCTCCCCCCTAGGGGGGAGACGGACTCGACACAGAGGCGCGCGTGGGAACACGCACGCCGCCTCTCGGACCTGGTGCTGAACGGATGGCGGGCAGGCCCACAAAGCCCGCCACCCCCAGGTCAAACCTCAGGGTGGCTAGAGGTCATCGCGCGCCCTCCGGCGCCCGGCTCTGCGGTTGGGGAGAGGGTTTAATTTAAACGCTCCCTCTCCCGCTCCGCCGCCTCCTTGATGGAAATTACTTCCTCGCAGAAGGAGGCGACGGCGTTCCACGACCTCTCACTCCGGACCATAGACTGAACTACGGCCGGGAGCGAGAGGGCAACCGATCCGACTGCCGCGATCAACTCACGGCGCTGCGATGCCCAGGCGGGGCAAACCGCTAAAGTGTGCAGCGCCGTGTGCTCTATAACGTCGCGGCAGTCGCCGCAGTGGTGACAACCGGGCGTCTCTTGCCGGCGTATACGACACAGGAACTGGCCAAAACAACCGTGGCCAGTCAGTACCTGTGTCAGCCGGAAGGTGAGGGCGCCATGCCGCCTTTCCAGCCACTCCTCAAAACAACCCTTGTATTCTTCTTTCTAACAGATTTGAAACGTCTGTCTCTTATTTATTGTTGAGTAATTTCAAATATAATTTGCTACCTTAAATAACAAAAAATGTCAGTCAACTTCGCTATTGCTTATGACCAAATTAAAAAAGGAGATTCTTTAAAAAGCAAAAGGCAATAATTATAATATTTTCAAAGTAGGCTAAAGGTCCAGCACTACAAACAATAAAAATAGTTCCTATACAACCGAGACTTCGTATATTCTAAGAAACTTCTGTAAACGGCAAAAAAATGCAGTTTGATGACTTCCTGCATCACAATAGTCATAAGACAGATTAGTTTACGTAGCTATTTACTAATCGTTTTAATGTAAGTACATTACTCTAGTTGTCTGCAACACATGCTTGATCGACATCGTTGCGTAATTGTAACGACATTAGAACCTGATAATAATAATAAATAATAATTTATTTATTGTAGTATAGATTCTTAGTTTTACAATTGCATCTTAACAATAACATAAAGTGCACTTATAGATATTTGCCCGAAAGCTGAGTTTCGAGCGACAAAGTGCTTACATACTATTATCAGTATAAATAAATTTACATCATAATAACTTTGTAATACACTAAAGGTAAAAACAATTAAAGTTTAATATTCTACTTTAAAACTAATTTAGTAAAATTTTATTTACAGATTGCAAGTAATTGCTCGGTTTGGTCATATGACAGAGTTTGAATATAAGTAGAAATTAAGTTTTTACAGCTATAATGAGTTCATTTATAAATGCTTAATTCTCTATTTAGTCTATTGTACAAAAATGGCCCTAGCAATGTAATCTTTTTGTAAAAATATGTTTTGAGCATCATTGTGTGGTGCAGACTATATCTTGCCGTCGCTTGTTAGTTATATCAGCGTTATAGGTAAGCATCGCATGTTGTTTTAGTATTGTGTGCATAATGAAGATTTGAAGGACAGTCATAACTTTGCAGGATTTATATATTACGCTTGTAAGGAATAGAAAAGGACGGCAGGTGGCTACTTTAAAAAATTGCTCTCTGAGCTTGTTCAAGAGGCAGCATAGTAGTTTTCACTGCTCCACCCCATGAAGTAATGCAATATTGGATAATTAATTGACATAGAGCTAAATAAACTAGAGTAATCAATTTAATATCTGCTACTGTTCGGAGGTTTTTATAATTTACGAATTCTATTTACTAAACTATCAATATGTTGTTTATAGGAAAGTATATCATGTATACTATGATTCCAAGATATTTTATGCTCCTAGTTTGCAGGATAGAGGGACAATTACAGATGTTTGTTGCGGGGTTTTGAAGCAGCCATTTGTGTGCATATATAGGCGGGTTAGTTATACTATAGTTATTCTTGCGCATAGAAAAGTGAAGATATTTCGTCTTATCGGAATTTGAAGTTAGTAAATTTTGATGAAACTAATTATTCACAATATTAAAGCCAACCTGAGCGTTCCCGTATAACTCATTGCTGGTTTTAGCGGTGAATATCGTCAGCGTATGATATTATCTTGCCGTTTTCTAATATAAGATTACATAAATCGTTAATATAAATCAGAAACAGCGTCGGACCGATAATAGTTCCTTGGGGAATACCAAAACTAGTATTTTGCTCATAATTGCTAGTAGTATTATCTATTTTAATGCATTGGTGTCGATCGCTTATGTAATCTGTAAAAAGTTTTAGTTGATTACCTCGTATACCCAAAGCCTCGATCTTGGTCAGAAGTATAGAAATATATTTATACAGTATCGAATGCATGTTATAGATCAAGGAAAATGCCTTATGCATTGCCCTTGCCGAGTTCCTCGTAGATATAATGAGACAAGCTATGAACCGCATCGGCGGTGGATAGTTTGGCCCTAAATCCAAATTGCTTGTGTGAAAGATAATTGGTATTTTCTAAAAAGTTGATTAATCTAGTGTATATAATTCGTTCTAGTATCATTAGATATTAAGGGGAGTATGGATATAGGTCGATAATGTGCAACTAGATATTTGTTTCCAAATTTAAAAATGGTATAACAACTGCTTATTTAAGGCATTTGGGTAATATCTCTTCAGAAAAGCAGAACCTAAATATATACGTTAATGTAGGTACTAAGATATATCTAAAATATTTAAGGATCTTGTTGTTTATATTATCGCAGCCGGCAGCAGAGTCATCTTCATCCCTGAGATGATTCGTTCTATTTCCTGTTCGTCAATGTCTAACATAACAAATGATTTTAGACTAGCGGTGTTGTTCGGTTTTTGACGAGTTATAGCAGTGCGATTACAAGTTTGTGTCTGAGTACGCTCAGCAAATTTTTACCTACATTTACAAGATAGTTATTTACATTATTAGCTGACAAAAGCAGTGAAGAGTGAGTTTGCAGTAAACAGGAATTTAATTTATGCTTTTTAGACATATAAGTGACGTTTTTATTGTTTCCAAATTTGCTTACTGTTTTTACCTGCCTTATACAATATGTGTTTATCGTAATTAATTTTTAATTTCTTTAAAAGGTTATTACAGTAATTTCTGTACCTTTTGTAAGATGTTTGCAGAACCAAGTTATTAGGGAAACGCTTAGATTTCTAATGAAGCTTATCCTTGTGTCTTATACATCGAATTAGTCCAGGCGTAATCCAAGGTTTAATATTATAGTACTTCTTTCTAGTAGTCATTGTTGTTGTGTTACGTAATATTACTTGTTGGACGTTTTGTGTTAAATACGATAGAAAAATATTTGCGTCAGCGCTATTATAAACTGGGCTAAAATCTAAGTTGCATAAGTCATACACGAGTTTGTTTATATTTAAAATGGACTTTGTTTGATGATAATTTAGCTTAGGCAACGTTAAAATTACGATTAATGAGAAAACGTAATGGTATATTTTAGTCGAGCTAGTAACGAGCGTAATTGATGACAAGCTGGATTTGATCATCACATGATTGAGGCAAGAACTGCTCTGATGTGTAGGCAATGAGTGAATAGAGGGAAGCCCATGGTATGAGCAGAGATTGAGATAATCTTGAGTTCCTGCATCGAGCTATTCTGATCAATTCAATTCAATTCAATTCAATCATTTATTGCATTCCACAATGTATATACTTAGGTGGTATAGTAAAAATATGAGAACAATCATGGACCCTGTCGGGCACAGCAATAGTAGGAGAGAGGAAGAGAGATATAATTATTAAATTAATTTGTCATTAAAATATTCGTTTAAATCGTAATAACATTTTTCTAAAAGGATACTTTTTACTTTATTTATAAAGGAAATAATTTATAAATTTATTTTCGTCTTTTATAGTTTGAGGTAATTTATTGTAGATTTTAATTGACATAACGTAAGTGCTGTTTGAGTGCATTTTAAGGTGTGATGATGGTAGGTTAAGTCTATTTTTAAGGCGAAGGTTATATTTTTGTTGTATTGTTTCTCGTGTTGTAAAAAGGTGTTGATTTTTGTGTACAAATTTACAGATTTCTAAAATATAGATGCACGATAGGGTTAGAATTTTGTGTTCCTGAAAATAGGGTTTGCAACTATCGGTATTGTTTATGTTTACTAGGATTCTGACAAGTTTCTTTTGTTGTATGAAAAGAGTTGGTGCGTCTGTACTATTACCCCATAATATGATGCCATAGCTTAACCATGCGTAGGCATACGCGTAGTAAGTGGCAAGGGCAGTATGGAGATCTGTTGTTTTTTTAATTTCATATAGTGCGTATGAAAATCTAGAAATTTTCAATTTTATTTTCTTGATGTGTGATTTCCAGTTTATGTGACAATCTATTGTTACACCGAGAAGATTGAAATCTGGCACGACTTCTATTGCTTGCCTATTAAAGGAAAAGGATATATCTAATGGTGCTTTTTGATAGGGGTGAAACGACATTATTTTAGTTTTAGAGAAGTTTATTTCTAGATCCAATGTTTATATTTATGTCTTCCGTTACTACAATATTTCTAACAGAGGTTAGTGTTTATAAGATCTGATTTACAGATATGTGACCTTTCACATCTAAGTTTCTAAAGAAAGGCGATCTATACATAGCGACAATCGCTGTGTCTGTGTCAATTTTGATAACTAAGCAATGACAATCTAAAAAGTGTGATTCTTCAATTGCAACCTGTAAAGATTTCTTTGCATACACTACCAAACCATCATTCTGATTAAGATTTCTTGTGCTATGGTATAGGTATATTGTATCCTGGCATTAATGGAACCTCGACCCGATTTAATAACCAGCACTCTGTTAGAATTATTATATTACAATCAAAATTATGCCTATGTTGAAAAATACAAAAAACTGTCTATATACTACGTATGTTTTAGGTAAGTATGATGATGATCGATGGCGTAGTGGTTAGTGTAACCGACTGCCACGCCTGAGGTCGCGGGTTCGATTTCCGCACAAGACAAATATTTGTGTGCATGAACATGGATGTTTGTCTTGGTCTGGGTGTTTCTATGTATAATATGTATGTATTTACAAAAAAAAAAAAAAAAGTATATATGTATGTTTATCCATTGTCTAGTATCCATAGTACAAGCTCTGCTTAGTTTGGGCTAGATAATGTTGTGTGTATGTGGTAGAATATTATATTATATTATTATTAATGAACAATTTACACCGGAGGGATATTGTCTGCAGTCCTCTACCGCACATGACTTGGAATCTGACACAGTTACATGAACTATCTCTCAACTTAAATTAATATTCATAATATGAAACTATTTAAATGATCTAATATACTAGCGAGTATATGGCGCTCTTAGGCGCCTTCATAGTCATTAGAATTAATATTCCTATTTTTGGCAGGCTTTCTTGTCGGGCACTCTGTGTCTACCATCTTGTGGTTGCTGGGCTTTTTGAGCCGTAGGCAGGTTGCGATTTTGGAGATTCCAAACTCTTTGTACAGTCTTGAATGGAGTGACTGTCTTCACCGCAGAGTCCACAAGTAGAAGTCACGGTTCTACATGTCTTGGCTGCGTGACTGTAATGCTGGCACTTGAAGCATCTAGTCACCAGCGTGAAATCTCTTAACGGGCAGGAAGTCCAGTTTATAAATATTCTGCTCTGTGTAATAAGGGCTTTTCGTATCACGGCTGGTACTTCAATAATATAATTGCAGTTGTCCGAATCTTTCTTACCAGACTTGTGGCTAAGTTTTATAGAGGTCATAAATCTTGTGTCATAGAAGGTATTTTGTCGGCTAAGTTCTGTTCGTTGACCATATCAGCAAAAGATGTGTGACTTGCCGGTACTGTATTCGCACTTGTCTCCTTAATGGTCTCCTTAATCTCCTTTAGGTATACCACTAGATCTTGCTTTTCAGACAGGGCTTTTATAAAAGTGTGACTTTGACAAGCGTTCTGCTTTAATGAATGATAATTAATAGACATATGAGCAACGCTGTTTCCTACTTTACAGCAAACTGAATATCTAACGTTGAGACTATTTTAACTGTCTCATCTTCATTGAAATTAAACTACTATATACGGATTTTATCGCGTTGTTTATTTGACACTCTTTTACAAAATGAAGAAACTGTTACACTACATACTACTACTATTAAACTTTACTAATTTGAAGCTAATTAAATTATTAAAACTATTATAACTGTTTTGATTTAATTTTACACTTTCCCCGACGTTTCGGTTGCTTTTCAGCAGCCATGGTCACGGGGAGACTAAGATGGTAGTTGTCTCAATGTTCCAGTGTAGTTCTTTCAAAGTACCCGAACATAATTTAATCTTTGGTGTTTCTATTTACGCAGAATGAGCTCAAAGTATCATGAAGTCTGGCTGTGGTTTGCTTCTTCTTGGGTTTCACTATTTGAATTATTGGATCCCAAGCTGGTGGTACATTCCAACCATCTTCTCTATTGAAATTGGGATGGTAGCGTGTCCAGTTTTCCACACTACAGACCGTGGGGTAAGGGGTTATGCGGCAGGCGGGATGCGTGTAATTGTTATCTTGTTAAAATATTTTTTGGAGAAAGTATTGAATATTGAGCACACGAGTGAAAGGTTAATAATTAGTAGGTATTTTTCCATTACCCCTGTATAAAGCAAGATATAGCTAGCCGTATATCGTTTTTTATAGTATAAAGGTGACATATAGCCCTTTGATGATAAACGGATACCGTAGCTTAACATTACCGAACTTTGAAAAAATTAAACATAGGATGAAAGAAATATACTACATGGGACCTTAGTTGGACGTGTGTTATCCGCACTTAGCCCCAAAATTGGGCCATTGTACGTAAGTAACCGACGCGAAAAATTGTTCGGTTACTCATACCACCTCAGCTCCATCCAGAAAGATAATAGGGGACCGATGTTGCGCAGTACCTCCTTCATCGTTTCTGGACTGTTTAGAAGTTTCGCCCGTTGGTTGCTCACGCTTATACAATGTAGGAGCACGTGAGCCGCTGTCTCCTCGGTCTCCATGCAGCCTAAAGGTAAGTACATAAGGCACTGTCAGTGATGGCGATGTTGAATAAGTGTTTGTTGAGTGAGCAGTGGCCTGTTATTATACTCACTAGGTGGCGTAGGTTTTTCCTTGTGGAACGTAGCAGTTTGCGTGACAGATGTACAGTCACCTGTAATAGTGCAGAGATACCGTAAGGTCCAAAATCCTGTGAACACTCAAATTAGAGTGAATATGAATGAACTAGATGGCATTGCTTTATAAATATTGCAACTCGTACTCATTTTAGCAAAAAGGTGAAATTTATAAGAAATTATAATTTCAGCCGAAAAGACGCTCGAACACAGGGACATAATAATGTTTACGGATGAACAAAATAGCGAGTCATCGAAAGTATCTATAAAATAAACTACCCACTATAAATTTATAAATTAATTTATAATTCTTTGTTTTTTGTTTGACCCTTTTTTAAATAAACTTGTGAATGGAGATAAAAAAATTGTTTATAGTAAATTTATCAAAATTGTATTATTAAGAAATCTAAGTACTTCTTTTTATTTTATAGTAGTGTACCGCCATCTACTACGATATAAATAAACTACTTAACAGTTCTTGTATCGATTTACGTTAGATGACGTTAATTACCAGCTTATACCATTTTAGTTTTGAAATAGGTATTCATTGCAGCTCACTGTACATGGGACCTTCTGACCAACTATAACTAGCCAGATATGAATGTATATGTATATGATACAGCTTTGCCTACCAAGTTACCCCTTTCCTATCCAGAACAACGCGTGCTGGGCTCAGATGCCATCCTTACACGGTGGAGTCGACTAGAGTGCGTACCAACAAGTTTGGGTCCTCATACCTCTGCCGAACGATCAAGGCATGGAATTCTCTGCCAAGGCACGTGTTTTCTTCTTACTTCAATCCTGGGTCCTTTAAGCGGGGCGTGAAAAAGCACCTTCTCAGGCCGTCAAAGTAGAGACCTCAACATCGCCTCGGCTGCTATGAGGACGATGTGGAGGCCACTGCTCTTAGACCACACGACTGCTTACCATCAGGCAGTGTGATCATTTCGACGAGCAAAATAAAAAAAAATAAAAAATATATTTTTCAAGTTATCTGCATTGTAAATAAATAAGATATGTAAAACTTACACCACAGACCGCAATAATATGAATAAAGTCTAAGTTTATACAAATGCTTTGTATGGATGAATAATAAATAAGTGTCTTAATGACTTGATTCATTTGATTCTGAGTCTGATATATGTATATATATTTAATGTAGAAACAATCGCAAACTAAACAGAATTGAACTATCTCAAACATAAAAGCACACAAACCACATTATACAAAAAGAATTGCCATGTAATATGTAAAAATATATATATTATACTAGAAAATATCAAAAACATGGCATACAATCAATTTTTAAATGCTCCAAACAAATGGTTAATAGAAAAGTAGGTATAACGTAATAAAATGTTTCAAATTTACAAAATAGCGTACAAGAATCTTGTAAATATTGTTATCTAATTTCAATTGTATAATTAAGAAAATAAAACGTCTGAAAGATAGAATAAAGAATAGTGTGATTAGAGAGAGACGCGGCATGAAAGTGGATATAGTGACAAGAATAGAAAACGGTATGTTAAGCCGGTTTGGGCATATAGAAAGAATGGACGAGAAAAGACTGACTAACAAAGTTTATAAGGCTAGTGTGAATGGAACAGTCGCAAGAGGCAGACCTAGGTGAACGTTTCTTGATCAGATTGGAAACGTGTCCAGGGACAAAGGCCAGGCTAAGAGCATCTTCAACCGGCGAGCGTGTATGTGGAATGTGATGAAAGTGAATGAAGCCAAAGAAGTGTGTCAGGATCGTAGCAAATGGAAATCTATAGTCTCTGCCTACCCCTCTGGGAAACAGGCGTAAATCTATGTATGTATGTAATTAAGAAAATATTAATTGATTTCTTTCCTTTAAAATATTAGTTAAAAAATTTATGCAAATTTATGCACTATTTAGCTTGTAATACGTATGATTACTATATTTGATCGATATATATTGATTAAATAAAGATTATTATTATATTCTGTACTTATGTGTTCAAACGCCTACTTAAATGATTTTAGCAAAGGTATGAGAAGAAAATCTTAATACTAAAATTAGATAAAAGCGTTCACTTATATACTTTTAGTGAAGTTTGTTATATATATCCAGAAGATGACATATTTTTTGATAAAATTGATAAATTTGTAGAATATTATACACTATTTTTATGTTTTAAATAATGATAATGTATTATATTATTATATGTATGAGATCGCAGGTTCGATTCCCGCACAAGTCAAACATTTGTGTACATGAACATGGATGTTTGTCATGGTCTGGGTGTTTTTTTTTTGTAAATACCTACATATTATACATATGTATGTATTTACAAATAAAAGTATATATATGTATGTTTACCCATAGTACAAGCTCTGCTTAGTTTGGGCTAGATGGTGTTGTGTGTATGTGATAGAATATTATTATTAATATTATTATTATGGCTCACTACACGTGTTGGGCAACTGTAAGTATAGTGAGCAGTTGATGGAAATAAAAAATATATATAGCTATAGCAAATCGCCTACTTATACTTGCTATAGCAAGGCGAGGAGAAGGAAATCTTGATACCAATATTATATAAAAGCGCTCACGTATACAATTTTAGCAACTTATCTTATCTTATCTTGTGTGGGGGCCAGTCTGTACAGATCGGCGACACTTCGACCCAGTGGGATCTTTTGTGTCAACTTCCCCAATAACAACTGCCATAGATGTTCATGGCAGCCGGGACCGACGCACTGTGTTTCGTCTAGAACATGCTAGCTGGACAAAAGTCATTGTCTAATTACCTGAAATTTATTACCTGAGCCTTTTACCAGATACCCAGGTGCCCCAATTCTGAGAATTGTTTTGGACACGTGTCAACTACTGATAAGGTAATGAGGTTAGTATATAAGGAAAGGGTAAGAAAACCACTTATTAATTGCATTTTTGCGTGTACGGAAGTAACATCCTATGTCAGTGAGTTTAAGTTTTTTCAAAAGTGTTAGTGATGGATCTTCAAGTTAAAGATATGTACTTTTTATTTCTAATAAGAAAATAGGTTTACATTTCCCCATTTTTTTTTAAATAGCTCGAGTTTAAAGAAGTTTGTCAAATTTTGATGATTTTCTGAATTCATTGGACTAGAAACTACTTGTACCCTCTTGTACCCGGGCTATATTTTATATATAGCATAGCCATATCTGTTAGCTTTTAAATTTTAGTCATCTTAGCCTACACACTTGAGTACAACTTTGTCATTTTGTCTGTTTTCTAGAATACGAATTCTCAGTCTCGAAAATGGAGTTTTTTGATGAATGGCAGAACCATGCTAAAGAGAACCGCAACAGTACACTGTATGAGTTTATAGTGATGAAACATGATCTTGTTAATATCACGGAAGCATCTGAGCGGGAAATTAAAATGACAATTGGAAGATTGTCATCCAAATACACAGAAAAATGGGAAAAAATGTGGGAAATGCCGTAATCGCTTCCTGACTAAGAATTCTGAGTGGTTGTCTGGGGATTTAACATTCAAAGCATCTGTCCACCTCTCAACACCATCATCATCAAGTAAGAGTTCGATTCGTGGACGTCCATCAATAGATTTTCCTGAAGCAAGTGAAAAAACGAAAAGGAGACGCGTGGAGGACCTACTACACACGCGAGATGTAAACCAGCTAGTAGCCGCTGCTGAAATATCGGCACGATTATCCGGACATCGGAATTTGGCTACTGTGATTTAAGAAGCAAGCCATAGTAGTCCGGAAAAGTGCCAAGAAATGAAAAGATATGTGGGTGAAAAGGTACGCGAACAACCAAGATGTTTGTCCAAAGAGGAGGCTTTGGCATATTATGTGGATGCCAAATCCACGAGCCACTCTTATAAACAAACGAGGAAATGGAGCATCAAGGCAGGACACCAGGTATTCCCATCATTTTATAGTATTAGGCAGGCAAAAATTGAATGCTACCCTCCCGAGGAACAGATTTTTATAAGCGAAACGCGTGCAGAAATTAAACTTCAGGCAGTTTTAAATAAAACAGCTGAACGTCTAATTTGTGCACAGCGTGAAGTTTTAAAATCTGTAGATTCTGGCTCATTACTCTCCCTTGTTAGCAAGTGGGGGTGTGATGGAAGTTCCGGTCATAGCACTTACAAACAAAAATTCTCAAACAGTGAAGACACAGATGAGTTTTTGTTTATGTTCTCATTCGTGCCACTTCAGTTACGTGACAATAGTGGTAGAGTTGCTTGGCAGAATCCTCGACCATCTTCTACCATGTATTGTCGACCGATTAAGTTTATTTTCTCCAAAGAAACAACAGATTTTACTGAAATAGAAACCAATAAGATTTTGGAGGAAATAAACCAATTGGTGCCAACAATAGGTAATATAGATGGTAAAGAGATATCGGTCAAACACGAATTACTGTTCACGATGATTGATGGTAAAGTGTGCAACGCTATCACTGAAAGTTCGTCAGCACTTAAATGTTACATTTGTGGAGTTACTCCTAAATTTATGAATGATGAGTCTAGGGAATTTGTTGTAAATAAGGAAACTCTTGGTTTTGGTATATCTCCCCTTCACGCTTGGATCCGGTCTTTTGAATGTTTGCTTCACATAAGCTATCGTCTTGAAGTTAAGAAATGGCAACTTCGAGGTCAAAGTGACAAAGAAAATGTGAAGCAACGTTCGGCTCGTATCCAAGAAAGGTTTAAGGTTGAAATGGGTTTAATTGTAGATAAACCAAAACCAGGATTTGGTAATACGAATGATGGGAATACTGCTCGTCGGTTTTTTGAGAATCCTGAACAGGCTTCAGATATTACAGGTGTAGATGTGACACTAATTAAGAACTTTGGCACTATCCTTAGAACTTTAGCTTCGGGTTACGATATTGATGTTGTTAAATTTAATTCTTTTACACAGGACACAAAAAAATTGTATCTTAGTCTCTATTCGTGGTATAAAATGCCTGTCACTGTGCACAAAATTCTTGTGCACAGTGTAGAAATTGTGAGATCGGCTCTTTTACCTATTGGGCAGCTTTCTGAAGAAGCTCAGGAAGCGCGTAATAAGGATTATAGGAGGTTCCGGGAGCACAATACTCGAAAATATTCACGTATTGCCACGAATAGGGATTTACTTAATATGTTGCTAATTACATCTGATCCTGTAATAAATGGCCTTAGGGAAGTGCCGAAAAAACCGACGAGTAATCTTCCTTCTGAGGTTTTAGAATTAATTATACCCCCTCCTGTAAATGTAAGGTCTAGTGTAAGTCATTGTAGTTCTCATCAAAATATGTCAGATTATATGGTAGATGATTCTTCAGAAGAAGAATTTAGTGATGCAGAATAAATAGAAGTTGTAAATAATATTTTACTAATGTTTTTTTAAGCTGTGTACCTTATCTAACTTTATTATTAGTTGTCAACATATTGTTATTTAACTGCATATTTTTTAAGTAAAAAGTATTGTTATTGAGTAGGTAGTAATAATGCCCTATTATGTAATTAGAAGCCAAGTCCTTAGTAGCACAATATTTTATGACTATTTTTTTTTTTTTATTGTTATTTTTTACCTGTCTGACAATAAAAGATTAATCGCTATTATATTTTTTTATGTTGGCACACGTGACCCTACCTCCTGTTTTTTGGTGTTATATGCGCTAATACCCCATTAGAATATCATAATAAAGCCGTACGAACTAAAAAACCTCAATAAATAATTTTGTCCAGCTAGCATGTTCTAGACGAACCACAGACGCCGCGACGGCTTAACGTGCTCTCCGAGGCACGGAGCAGGCGATAATAATAATTGTCAATCAATACGCACATAATTTCGAAAAGCCATATTCATATAGCCACTTTTAGCAAAGTTTGGTATGTATATTTTACTGTAGTAATGCGGCAACTTACATATTTTAAGCATAGGATAAGTAACATAAACTTGGTACTGTTTATCAGAGAGCCTTACTTTTGATTAACAATGCGAATTCTTATCTTGATACTTGTTAAAGTGTAAAACATATTGATTTACAAGCAACTGTCACATCAATTCAACGAGGTTGGCTGCCGGTGTGCCACTGCGACACAAAAGGTTAATAAGCTAATAAGCTACCATTTATCTGCCGGCTGTTTTGCTTTAACATTTGCTAGTTATCATGTAGGGTGGAGGTTTTCATCCCTGTCCACAAATAATTTGCCTTTTGCGAGAGTTTGCGTTACCGCTAACCACAAGGCGCAAGGTATAATATACAGGGTGTGGCGTAAATAATGGATAACCCTGAAACTGTCAACTGGCCTGATTATCATCTATCATTTACCCCACTTATATCACCATATGCCCATGGATGACCAAATTATTGATATTTTTGATATTTTAATAAAAATCGTACTTATACAAAATAAGCTGCCATTTCTACAATTGGCGATATTTCCTCGTTCTATTTTTTATGTCCCTCCTGAATACTTGTATTATCAGTCCAGTATCATTTTTGTTACAATCTAAGACAACTTCGCTTACTTATTCTCAAATTTTAACATGTTTAATGCACCATTGGGGCCCTGTATCGAAAAAAAATGCATGGTAGCATATGGTGATATAAGTGGGGTAAATGACAGATGATAATCTGGCCAGTCGACAGTTTCAGGGTTATCCATTATTTACGCCACAATCTGTATAATTTAATTATGTAATTAATCTACCAGCTTTTGAAGCAGCCCTTGCCTTTGGACTACCACGCAGAGGTCTCGAATTCGATACTAAGGTACGTTACTATGATTTTTTTGGAAGTAATGTGCGCAAATAAATAATACTTTATCAAAACTAAAAAAACACGCTTTATTTAAAAAACCAAACTAAAAGGGAGAAAATATATATTTTAATAATTCAAAATAAGGCTAGTGATTAATAAAAAAATCATTTTAATGTAAAAAAGCGTGAGGTGCTTACTAGGATATTTTGATAAGTAGCGTCATTATCAAAATATCTTAGAAAGCAAATAAAATGCAGCAACTATGTTTACTGCATTTTATTCACTGCCACTACCAGAGCCAAGTGGGTTCGATCACTACAATGGACAAACAATTGTGAGTTTCACAAATAGTTGTTCTAAATTTGGGTGAACTTTGGGTCCGTTGTTTGTAAAGTTTTACGCGATACAAAAATTCTACCGCATCCGGCAGTTGCATGTTTAAAGTTAGAAATAAATGTATATTTATTTGTTTATTATAAAATCGTGTGAATTCTTTTTATTATAAATAACGTGGACAACTATCACACGTTTTTATGATGGCGCTATAAAATAACCTAAGTTAATGTTCCGATGCTAATAAGGAAAACCATGAAACAAAACACGTTTTTTTGTATATGTTCATAATGTTATATTTCCTATGTTCTTAGTGGTAGTTTATCTCATGTTGATCGTAATATTTAATTACCTTGTACAAAATATATTTAAACAAAACAACTTCATCCTTGACAACCATAGATAATTTTGTAACTGAAGTAGACACCATTTGTCAAATTCTATCAAAATGTCATACACTTAAAGAATTAATAAGAACTGTGGTACCAGTTATACAGTCAGCATCATAAGTAGGTAAACATTAAACAAATTTGTAACAATATTTTATGAATAAAAATCGACTTACAATTATTCTATAGTAATGTATTCTGATTAAGAAAACTGTAATTTAACTGTTGCTGGAATAAAATAAAAGAACTATTATTGTGTATGATAAATCCGTCCGTAAAGCCATGGGAATGTTTATCGACTTATGTCGATGACTGTACGTAAGTACTTATTAATTCATAAATAAATCATAATAAGGATTGATGAGGATTAACTGTATGGCAGATTCGAATAAGTATTCAATTATCTTATATATAAAATTCTCGTGTCACAATGTTCGTTCCCGTACTCCTCGGAAACGGCTTGACCGATTCTCATGAAATTTTGTGAGCATATTGAGTAGGTCTGAGAATCGGCCAACATCTATTTTTCTTTTATTATTTTTTTAATCTTTTTTCAAAACATTTTTTCATGGCAAAACAACGTTTGCCGGGATAGCTAGTGTTATTATATTATTAAATATTATGTAGATATATATTTAATAATATACTTATTCGGGCTAGCAATTGAATAATTTGTAAACACAAAGTTTACAAGAGTTAAAAGTTTAGAAAGTCACAAGGTATTTATTTTCATTTATAATAATACTGCTCGGAATCCTGCTATTTAAACACTTGAATAAGTATCAACAGCTATCATCGCATATTTAAAAGTCGTCAATAATGACATATGACTTAAGATCAATGATATTATACACAAAGGATGCGTTCCACTTAGCGCTCACGACACTCACGCTCACGACCACGGTTTTCCCCGTTCCACTTGCTTCCGAGCGTTACAATTCTAAACTCAAGTGGAACGGATAATGGAGTGTTTTGAGCGTTGATGTAAATTGAGTGAATTAGAAAAAAAAAGTCGAATGCTTAAAGAGTTTTAGAAGGTTACAATTTGTACCTAAGTCTGACCAGATAAAATAATTTTCATTGTCGCCATCTTTGTTACCAACTTTATATTGAAAATGGCGCCAAATTTCGCAACGCTCACGACGAGCCACCCCTCAGCATGGGTCGTCGTGAGCGTTGCGTGAGCGTGAGTAATGACGTCACGAGTGACGTTTTCGCCGGGACCACAACGATCGTAGTCGTCATGTGGAACGGCTGAACGAGCATTTTAGGCGTCGTGAACGCTAAGTGGAACGCACCCAAAATATATCATTTTCATTTCAGAATATTTTTGTTATTAATGTCTAGTGCAAAATAGTCAATACACTGGTAACAATGTGAACTTTATAGGGCAATAGAATAGGAAAGAACTCACGTAAAACAAAAAGCTATCATTCGAATAGTCGTGCTTTAACTGTTCTGCGAGGACTTTTTTGTAACTAATTATTTTTCTTCTTTTTTTATTAAATTACTTCCTTTTCGTTTTAAAGACAAATTGCACAGTAGGATTAATTCCAGTGTCGCGGATAACTTTACAAACATTAAAACAACGAACACAAAAACTCAGAACAACCAATTTTTTGTCCCGAGTGGGAATCGAACCCACAAAACTTGGCGCGGCGGCAGTAGTAAGACGACTATTTAAGCCACTACGCGATGTACTGCCTGTACGGTCAAGATTTTTTTGTACATCCGACGTGGCATACCTTCATACGGCCCACCTGATAGTAAGTGGTCACCGTAGTCTATGGACGCCTGCAACATAAGAGGCATCATTTGCGCGTTGCCGACCCTTTAGGAAAAGAAAGAGAATTGGGAAGGAGAAGGAGCGGGAAGGGGAAAGAGAGTGATTGTTTTAGTAAAATAAAAACATTATAATTGAGACATTTTGTGTCTACTTTTCATGCGCTAGTAACACTTCTGTTTTTTTTCTGTATGTAATATCATTGATCAAGATAGTTTATAGTATAGTATATAAATATAAAAAGATTAAACGTCAAATTAAATTAAATCATCACCAAATATAATTAATTATATTATTATACATAATTACTCTAAGAAAATGGTTATGGTAACATTATATTTACATAATATTTATTTGTTTATATTATATTGCGTCCAATACTAAACTACTTATATACCTATTTATCTCACTGAAATACATCATCTTCAAGTAGTAGCAAAATGGCGCGCATCACATAACAAAAATAAAAAATTAAAATGAATAGTTACAAAGAAAAATTGTATAGTTTTTATAACATTAATATATACATATTTTCTAATATCACCTTATTATACTTTTGTGTTATTCATCTGTAAAAAGGCCCCACTATCAAAAAACGAGTATGCATAATATGTTGTTTACCACACAGTTAACGCGCATTTGTCGTACTAGCAAATCCTGCTTTACTGAAGCTTTGCGCAAGTCTGGGCCTGTGGGCTTTTACACTGTTAGGAGATGACTCAATGTTCCTATTTTAAAATCTCGATCCTACTATTACTGTATCGGAATTAAAAATCTCTTATTGTATATTCTCGATACGATATATTTTTTAAAGGTCTCACATTGAAGTCCAACATAGCACCAGCTGTCACCGAAAGCAGTCCACATATATGGAACAAATCTCGATTTTTCTAGTAATAAATCAGAGATCTAGTCAGAGAATTATTTTAATTGTTACCAGTCTTGTTGTAGTGCAGGGGATTCAGACATGTACCTCTAGCTTTTTGATATTGCATACGTTTTACCTGCGAAATTCGTGTACTTGTGCGCCCTAAGACACTGTCTTATCGTGATTAAATCAGGATATTTAATCAGGATAATCGTCCTCCACCCGGATTGGTACTAACATACTATCTGTTTCATTAATGCCGATTTGATTAGTGATCCGACTGGACGGCAGAATAAACATTTCTAGGACAGGTACAGCATTTTTTATCTGCTTAATGTTACTTTTACACGCTAATGAAAGACAAAAATGTACTTAAGTGGTGATTACTGCTTACCATTATGTGGACATCGGTCCACTTACACGGTCTCCGCTGACGTTACAGATAAAAATCACGTAACAAATATATGGTATCTTTTAAAATGTCTTTTCTTATCGTTCCCTCTCTAATAAAATTAAATATTTCTCGAAATAGAATTAGTCATCTATTGATTTCAGCAGTCTACTAACAAACAGACACCGAGTATAGTACAAAACATACGAAAATTTCTTCACGTTTGACATACTCATTCGTAGATACATCTAAAACATAATGTTTAATATTGCAAGAAAGATCACAGATAAAAAGATCTTACTCGTGGCGTAGTGCTATCCGGGTGCGGGCCCGGACAGCACTACGCCAAGAGTAAGATCTTTTTACCGAGGCGATCTTGTGCTGATCCGATATCTAGTAATTAGTTTGATCGAAGCTATGGTGTGAGGTCGTCTTATTCTAAACTTATTTACTATTATATAACGCCCCATCGCACGCAGTCGCTTATTATACTGCTGTAGCGCTCTGCGAACAGCTGATTAGGTGAGACGACGAAGCTTTCGACAGTCTCTGAGCTTCCAAGCTGAGGAGCGCGGTCTGCCTCTACCAGCACCAAGGGAAGGACAAAAGCCGCTGTGCGGAGAGCTGCAGGTAACATCTGGAAACAACATTGCGGATGGTTTTAAGATAGATTAAAGTATGAAAATGTGAAGATTCTACACAATGTGGTGTAATTATTTCAGTGATCAATTCGCCGTAACTTTTTGGAGTGAATATCTAAAATACGAAAATTTGTCATTTTGCATGTTTATTGAATAATTCGAATGAATGCAGATTGATAAGTTAAAAAGATATGTTGACTCGGTTGAATCGTTGAATAATAACTATTAATAGTTCCACTAAGTGGCAACGTAATACTTTTTGTTACAGTAACCGACATTCACTCCGGTGAAGCTCAGAATAAAAGTTTATCGCAATTAAAAAATGTTCTTTTGTGCTACAGATAACATACCTGATGCAAGACCAGTTGCACTCAAAATAGGGGTTAACATCTAAAGATACCTCTTTATATGAAGAAATAGTTAGGTTGTGGCTTTCATATTAATTATTAGATCAATATATTTTGAATGGCCAATTCATATGCTATAATTTTTTTTTTATGTACAGTTGCTTGTATTTAGGCCACTATGGTCTTGTCTTAAATTAACATAAACATCAACCATCATATAATTATAGCGAATCGAAACAACGAATATGGGAAGACACTAAACGATATATCTTTAAACACAAATTGTATAAAAGGTTGCCGATATTTATTGTTAATAATACATGTTATTAATACTAAATATAGTCTTTTCTCAAAATATTAATTAATTTTAAAAATAACCATTGCATTTGTACAGTAACCACGAAATTAGATATAGAACATACAATTTCATATTTAAAAAACTAATACAATACGGACGTCATGACTTATCGGGGATATACATACATCCCCGATAAGTTAGACAGTCGATTTGTTACACTCATATTTCGCTTGCTATATCTTAGATCCCACGCAAAGACTTCGCGCTGTAAGTGAAAAATCTCAGCAAGATTTGGCTCATCTCAGGATTTGAACCTGGTACCCAACGACTGCCAAAAACTTATGCCACGAGATCAGCGAGGGAAGCTCAAGAACTATTTTTAACAGCTAACAGTCTTACCTCTTGCAGTTCGTTATCAAACGTTTCCCTGGTATAAACCTCATTTACATCCAATCCAAATCGGTCTAACGCCAGAGTCAGCTCCTTAAAGTAATGGTCTACCAGTCTCTCGTGGTTCTCTCGACGGAACTTCTCGTCAGTGCCCATAAACTCCAAGTACAGCAGATCGATGGTGGGGCTCCCTGTGTGAACCGTTTGGTAGTCCAAAACTATGGTCTCCAAGTGATCTTTCTGGAAAATATAAAATGTGCTGTTTAGTCAATGGTATTATAACAGAAAATAGTCATAGCAGCGATAGGCCGATGGGATGGATAAGGTATTGGACTTAAGAGGTTGTGTTAGGAGAGGGTTTATGTCAGTAGTACAATATCTACTAGGATTGAAATTAAGGACGCCTTAAAATTTGCCACAATGTACTGCGCGGTGGCAGCGCGACTGCAGCGCTGCATCCGTGCTGCTTTATAGATCCATATAAATTAAAATGCGCGACTGCAGCATCAGTTCATCGATCGACTAGTGACGGCTGACACTCCCGCGCGGCTAATTTGAAGGCACCTTAAGAGCGGCATAGCGGGGCTCCACGAAGAATACCGCTAAAATTAGTTCAAGAGCTGAGTTTCCTTTCATCTAGCTCAAAAATTATTTATGACCTACTTTTCTCATTGCCCAGGGCTTTCAAGTCTTTTTATCAGCTCTGTTTTTTACCGACATGAACATTCTTAACACAAACATTTTAGCTTAGTTAGAAGTGTTATCAAAAATACAATTTGCAATCCAAATTGCTCAATTTCTTATTTAATTTAACCGACTTTTAAACGGTCAATATGTAGCTGCGACATACTGGCCGGAAATACAAGTAACAGTTATATTTTGCATATATAGCTGGTACTTGTCACACGTCAATATTTAGCATATAACTATCCAAAAAAATATATTTCGAATGGACGATGAATCAATTGTTTTTGAGCTGGCCGTTCTTTAGTTGAAAACATTGCAATAAAAATATTGCCTGTTTAGAAGCACCTTTAAAACAAGAGCAAGTCAGGCTACATTCAGCTGAATACAAACTGACGTGATTTGAGAATAGGAATAATAAGCACGCTTTTATACGTATATGCGTCCATTACAGCGATCTATTAACCCGGCTTTCTGTATCAATTGAATTTATACTGCCGGCCTTCTGCATTCACCGCTTCTTAAGTAAATCCTTGTCAACCGAGTTTCCGTCAAATTTCAACAAACAATTAGTTTTTGTCGTCCGACCCAATTCCATTGTGCCATAGCAATAGCGGATAGAAACTCAATGAACTTTGATAGCCTTGACAGAGTTGTTATGATCTCGACGTGTTGCCATCAAGGCCGGTCGTGTCCAAAGTGATATCTAATTGGAGAAAATTGAATAGATGTTTCTATGCCCGGTGAGGCTGTGACTATTCTAAAATATTTTAGTAACGAAGAGTTGGTCTATGTCGGGCCTATGTCATTACAAATAAAACCCTTTTTAAGGCAAATTACTAACAGTTTCCTGTTGACAACAAAACACAGATTACTGCGCGCTTCTGCTAAAGATGAAAATAATAATAATATAAATATAAATACCTCTCTGGGACAGTCGTTATCTCATCATGAGACTAACGCGATATCGGAGGGCACAGTACACTAGCTTTAAAACTATCACCTTCGCCTTGTGATATAAACAAAAAATGTATCACCAGGTTAAATTAAAGCGCACAAACCGTAGGGCAGCTTGTGGCGGGCTGAATGTGAGTGGCGACACTGCGGTCCCGAATGCCTCAGAGAGTTGGTTAGGGCCTCGTCCCCGGCTTGCCGTTACTGGTTAGCTGGGGTGGAACTTCTAGAGCGCCCGTAGGACTCTCAACTCTGGCTTGCCTTGGTCGGCCGGTCAGAGGGGGGGCCGCTAGAGCTATATGCTTGGGGGTGGAAGTGTCATTTTCAAGGGCATAACTACGGGGAAACCCGCTCCGGATCTCCGTTGTCACGAGACCCGTGATGGTGAAACCGGCGCCGCACCGCTCGACACCCCTAGCCACTCGCACTGGTGTTGCCCTCTGCTGCTGGCTTGTATGCCTATAGTGGTTTATCAGAGGGCCCATCTAGTGAGTTGGCGAGTCACCGTCTGCCCATTGTAATGATGCTATTAGAGTATTCAGGGCAGACGCCGTTTTTCATCCATAGTTAGCAATATATACCGGCCCATCAAACACCCATACCCATAGCCCATATATTAGAATCCATACGTAGCAATAGTCCTACGCCTGCTGCGGCTAGTGCCGCTGTTGGTGTTCCATCCCATCTTTGATTAAAACTCTCGAAGGGCCTCTTCACGTTAGACCCATGTCTCCGTGTAAGCCTCCCAAAGGGCCAGGTAATTTCTAATATAATATGTTAGAAAGTACCTGTGATAAGAGAAATATAAATATATATTTTAAAGACCGCACTAGGCAAAAATCCTGTATTGGGGGATTTTGACACAAAGAACACAGAGACGCAGAATTACTATTCGTGGATCACACAAAATGTTATATTAGTGGCGAAAATTGGGGCAGACGGGGTGATGATTTTATCAATTTGTATACATAGATGAATCAACCTGAGGTGTAGTTATCTCTTCACACTAACACATCGATTCCAGTCGGGCCCAACACGACAGCAATAGATGTGTTAAAATCTTTTCTTTAAACGTTTTTGTGAGTCACACAAGTATTTGTGCTGTCTTACAACACTCGGACTCGTACTCGGATACAACATCGCAATGCCGAGTGAATCACTTAGACCATTCTATCATCTAAGCAGTATATTTGGGATAAGTAAGTATTGGCGCTAATCTTAGGCAGCACCTCACAATTCGACAATATAAGTGACTTATAGGTATCGCGTATGGGCACTGACATCGCATAATAGTTTCATATCACTGACTTTTTGCTCAGAATATGACAAATGGCTGCTCTAGCAGGAAGTTAGGTGTCGCTACTGTCATTTTGTGTTAACAGATGGTAAGGTTACCAATAACAATTTTAAGGTACAGCATTACGTATATTACTAAATAATAAAACAAAGTATACAAATATACATCTTATAATAAAATTTAAATAGCATGAATTAATAACATTATTTTAATAGGTATGTATTCATAGCTAAAACAATTGCCCTCTAGGAAACCCTTTTTCTTATTATGTATGTAAATCTTAACTATTCACATTACACATCATAAACTTTCGACCCAATATTCATATAGTAGGTAAAAGAATTACAAATATAATTATTTATTTATTTATATAATCATCACTTACAACTACTTTTTTTTCTTGGGGGAATGCTATGACGCATATCCCTCCGCGGGGGCGGGCGGAGGGATTATGTCGGACTCGCCGGGGTAAAAGAAAGATGGAAATAATAGTAAAGTACCTCCCGGAATACCGACTAAACCTACCACGGTGTTCCTCGACAAAACCACTATCGACAGGGCCGCGCGAATCGCTTTCGCATGCGGTCGCGACCCCGCCGCGGTTACGGCCCGCCGTATGAAACGGCAGGCCACTACACGAAAGACCTACCCAAAATAGGCACTACGTCGCATAAAACCCTACTGTCTCCCCTAGAGGGGAGACGGACTCGACACAGAGGCGCGCGTGGGAACACGCACGCCGCCTCTCGGACCTGGTGCTGAACGGATGGCGGGCAGGCCCACAAAGCCCGCCACCCCCAGGTCAAACCTCAGGGTGGCTGGAGGTCGTCTCGCGCCCTCCGGCGCCCGGCTCTGCGGTTGGGGAGAGGGTTTAAACGCTCCCTCTCCCGCTCCGCCGCCTCCTTGATGGAAATTACTTCCTCACAGAAGGAGGCGACGGCGTTCCACGACCTCTCACTCCGGACCAAAGACTGAACTTCGGCCGGGAGCGAGAGGGCAACCGATCCGACTGCCGCGATCAAATCACGGTGCTGCGATGCCCAGGCGGGGCAAACCGCCAAAGTGTACAGCGCCGTGTCCTCAACAACGTCGCGGCAGTCGCCGCAGTGGTGACAACCGGGCGTCTCTTGCCGGCGTATACGACACAGGAACTGTCCAAAACAACCGTGGCCAGTTAGAACCTGTGTCAGCCGGAAGGTGAGGGCGCCATGCCGCCTCTCCAGCCACTCCTCAAAAACGGGACTTACCGCCACGATCGTGGCGTGCCCGTTCATTTACAACTATTATTACAGGCAAACCCAATGCAATAGTGAAACAAACCTAATATAAAGAAGAAAGAAAGAAAAATATCTATTTGACACGTACCACAAACACATAATAACAAGTATAAAATAAAAATAAATAGGTACAAAGATGAACTTATCAAAACGAGAACAAAAAATAAAGTCAATAACAGTAGTGTCAAATAGGGCCCAGCTCAGCATGTGTCAGACGAAAGCCTGACGCTGGTTTTCAACTGGGTCCTTTAGTGACTCACGCATATAAAACCATCTCTATTATAAACAGAGAAAATAAATAATATAAAAAGAAAAAAAAAAAATTATAATTTATACAGTATATATAAAAACAGAATGATATTCAGTTTACACACAGATACAGATATTATAATACACAGATCATACAATACAAAATTATATAAAAATAATAAATAAAACATAGTAATAATTAGAAGGATAGTAAAATTAATTTTAATTTATTGCATTATCACGCGCTCACACGACGAGCGAGACACAGGCACACAAACGCGCAGGTAGTAACACCTTTACATATATATATATATATATATTTTTTAAAACTTATTATATATAATATACATATTATTATCTACGCTTAGAAATAATTGTCGCTGACGCGCTTGACCATTGTTTCTTAGAATACAGGCTCTGCCTAATTTAAGAGACAGGGTTCACTAATTTGTCACTGTAAACCAACAAACTTGTAATAATGTACATAATAGTATAATATAAGAAGATTGTATGTATATGTATGTAAGAAGATGTAAGAATGTAAGAAAGATACATATATGGATATTGCATATATTATACACTGTGATCTTAGTGTATAGAGTATATTAAAAACATTTAGGAAATAAGCCCCAAAAAACCATTTGCAAACCTGAAAATATGATAGTTATTTGGGACATCACCATTTGGAACAGGTGACAAGGCATATATACTCTTAAGGCGCTGTACAAATCCTACCCTGAATATGTAATATTAACATGTATTCAGTAACATTGTGTGGATGTAACGGATGTGTGTAACGGATGATCAAATAGGAATTATTTAAGAAAACTGTAAGAGAAAAGAGAAAAATTTGATTTAATTGTGTCATGACTTTAAATAGATAGAGTCCAAGGACGTTAACAATATTTCAACTACAATTGGTATTAGCCCCGAGCCCAGTCAACTGTGACAATGACCAACATTTAACTGGTACATTCGCCTAAACATTTTCGACGTTTTACCATTTCTTACAGCAGTATTATTGTAATATTCCTTTAATAAAGATAGAGCTATGTCCTGTGCAGTTACGACGGACTTTCCTCGTATAGCAAAGTTATATTAGTACGGTCAGTCTTTAACGAAACAATTATGTCACAATAAAATACAGCTTACAAACACTGACATTCTTACAGAAAAAGTTTAAACATTCGCTTGGTAAATAGGACTTCCAGAGACTCACATACCTTAGTCTCCTATTCCCTACCTTTCACCCCATCTATATTCTATAGATATAATTCCTGCATCGCGGAGGACTTTACAAGTATAGAAACATCGCCCACCTAGGTGTTCTTTAAGTCCATGGTTTATATGTATGTATTTAGAAATTGCCCCACAAGTTGTTCTTCTGAGTAACTTAAGCATTAAGTTCTTGAAACTACCTTTAACGGTTCTCACAAAATTATGTCTTGTGCGGATCTAACCTATAGCAACCGACTTAGCGGCAATGACGACGTACCCATGTTACGGAACCCTAATATATGGAATATGCATCGACGGCAGTATCGGCGGTCTTCATTGCGCAATGTGACATGCGGCGTGAAATTGCATCGTCGACGAAAAGTTGATTCGATTGACGTCAATTGCACAACCGAGGCTTGGGAAACATTTCATTTTCGATGGCATTGTTATTTCATACCTCGAGTAATAATCATATCCTACATTGTAATTTTATTCTATTAATTAAATTAGTTTAAAGCATCTTGGTTTTTTTGCGACCTCCGACTGTAGAAACATTAATTGGCGCAGTCGGTAGGATACTCGAAAAGCTAAAATTCAGTACGAGTATCCCGAATCTACGAGGTCTATAGTGGAGGTGAATCTAGAAATCGATTCGGCAAGATACCAGTGCAGCTATGTTGTAAGTACTTTGAAACTTTCTCAGTCCTTACCGTCCTAATTCGTAATTTCCTATAATTTCCGTATTAATATATACGTAACTTTATAATTTTACATACATATAGTGTAGCGTGACTTAGCTCGCGAATTAAATTTATTAGATTAAAAGTGTTTAAGTTAGTTTTGTAGTTTTGTAACTATATCGTGCTATAATTTTAGTGGTTATTCTATTGATTATTAAATTAGACTAATTAGTCAAACACATATATTGCTTCCCGGTTTTGCTCGCGAATTGAATTGAATATTTTGAACTAAATTAATATTTGATTTGCGAAGTTATTTTAACATTCTAAATCTAAATTAGACACTTTTCAGATATAGTTTAATTTTACTATACATATAGCTTATCCCGGCTTTACCTGTGAATTATTTTTTCTTTTACATTTTTTTGTGTATTGTATTTTTGCTCTGATTTTTATTTTATTTCAATTTGTGTCGTGTGTATTTGTGTGTGTGCATTTTCTTTAGGTTTTCAAGATTTTTCATCCGAGAGAATCGAGACATATTAGGTTAGGAAATAGAATAGGTAGATTTAGTGCTATAGACGAGCACAGGAATTTAGAAGAAAACATGAGTCAATCCGAGGTTGATACCATTTACAAATCACTTAGATTATTACCCGAGTTCGACGGGAACCCTCACGTGTTAACCCGGTTCATAAATTTATGCGATCAGTTAGTATTAGGATATTTTAAGACAGAACCCGGACATGAGTTGACTAATCTTGCTCTCATAAATGGAATTTTAAATAAAATATCGGGTTCCGCAGCCAGATTAATTCATTCCAATGGCATTCCCGAAAACTGGCAGGGCATTAGAAGTGCTTTAATTAACAATTTTGCTGACCATCGTGACGAGACGGCTTTATACAGTGATTTATCCTTACAGACACAAGGTTCTAATACTCCGCAAGAATTTTACGAACGATGTCAAAATTTATTCAGTACAATTATGACATACATTTCATTACACGAAACCGTTTCAACAACCATAGAGGCGAAACGCGCTCTTTACAAAAAGCTTACGCTTCAGGCATTCTTAAGAGGTTTGAAGGATCCATTAGGGTGCAGGATTCGCTGCATGCGTCCTGAAACCATGGAAAAAGCTCTCGAGTTCGTTCAGGATGAACTTAATACATTATATTTGCAGAATAGGAACGAAGGTGGCCCTAGTAAGAAAGACTGGCAGCAACCGTCGTCTAGTAGTAATTTTAAATTACCTTTGAATAATTTTACACCTAAAATGACGCCTTTTAATACACCATTTAAACCCCCGAATTTTAACATGCCTGGCCCCTCAAGGCCATTAGCTATGCAAGGTCCACCTAGACCAGGCTGGCAACCCAATCAATTTAATAATCGGTGGCAACAGCCTCGCGGTTTAACTAGAACCCAACAAATGATGCGTGCCCCCATTTCAAATTACAACCCGCAAAGCAATGTGTTCAGATTACCTAATAGGCCCCAGCAACAACTCTCTTTTCAACCTGGCAATAGTGCACCACGACCTATGAGCGGCGTAAGTCATTTCGTACCGAAGCCACTACCACCTAGTGGACATGATTGGCGTAAATTCAGTAACCCGCCTCCTAGTAACTATTTCAAAACGCGTGACGCTAATTTTAATGAGTATAACGATTCTTACGAGTATTATAATTACGACGATAATTATTATAACGATGATCAATACTATTACCAACAATGTCTAGAAGATTATTATAATTACGTACAGTACGAGGAGCCAACTGAAATACAGGAACTGGAACAGTCACCGGCTAATAATGACCAAAATTTTCAAGTAGAGTTCAAGTCAGAAAAGCCAATATAGAAGTTAATTTTCAAATACAGAGACGGTTAGGATATGTTCAGCTTTCTAACCCACCAATTAATTTTTTAATTGATACAGGCGCTAATTTATCAACTATTAGCCCTGAAGTCGTTGAGAAATATTTTAAACACATGTTCCGTTAAATTATGATCCTATTGAAATAACTAATATTCATGCCACTAAGACTTGTAATTATTCCATAAATTTACCCTGTTTTCAAGAATATGGAATTAACGATTGTGTTAATTTATCCGTATACAAATTTCATAACTTTTTCGATGGCCTAATAGGATTAGATATTTTAGACGCTTGGGATTCCAATATTGATTTGAAAAATAAATTATTAAAGACTCGACATGCCCAAATTCTAATACACATGTACGATTCCAAAAATGCTAATTGGTACGAAGAAATTATACCTGCAAATTCTTCTAAATTAGTTAAATTACCGATAAATACCCGAGATGGCGAGGTGTCAGTAAAAACACAGACCTTTCGCAATTGTATAATTCCAGATTGCTTAACAACCGTTGTCAATAGTCGAGGCTGGGTAGAAATCGTTAACCCTACTCGTAACGATGTTATATTTTCATTAGACCGTCCTATAGAAGCTGAATTGTTTAGTGCCGAAAAAGACAGTATTAAAATTTATTCTAACCGAACTGAAGCCGTTCTATCTCGCCTCCGAACTGATCATTTAAACCCAGAAGAGCTTGCTAATTTACGAAATCTTTGCGCGAATTATGCCGATGTATTTTACCTTGAAGGTGAACCATTAACCTTCACTAACAAAACTAAACATAAAATTAGGACTACAGACGAAATTCCAGTATACACAAAAAGCTATAGATATCCGTACGTTCACCGACAAGAAGTTAGAGATCAGATTAATAAGATGCTTGAGCAGAACATTATTCGTCCCTCAGATTCCGCATGGAGCTCCCCGATTTGGATCGTACCTAAAAAGGCTGATGCCTCTGGTAAAATTAAGTGGCGTCTTGTCGTAGACTTTCGAAAAGTTAACGAGAAAACGATTGACGACAAATACCCTATCCCTAATATAACAGATGTGTTAGATAAGCTTGGCAAGTGCCAATATTTTACAACTTTAGATTTGGCGAGCGGATTTTATCAGGTGGAAATGGACCCAGATGATATTCACAAGACCGCATTTAACGTAGAGAATGGTCATTATGAATTTCTGAGAATGCCGATGGGTCTGAAGAATTCTCCATCGACATTTCAACGTGTCATGGATAAGGTCCTTAAAGACCTTCAAAATCAAGTATGTCTAGTGTATCTAGATGATATTATCGTGTTTGGCGTTTCCCTGCAAGAACACATGTTAAATTTAGAGAAAGTATTCCAAAAACTGCGTGAATCAAACTTCGAAATACAAATGGATAAATCAGAATTTTTAAAATTAGAAACTGAATTTCTTGGTCATGTTATTTGCAAAGATGGTGTTAAACCGAACCCTAATAAAATCCGCGCTATTCAAAATTACCCTATACCAAAAACAGCAACTGAAATCAAACGTTTTCTCGGACTTCTCGGTTACTACCGAAAGTTCATTCCAAATTTTGCCCGGATAACTAAACCTCTCACTCAGTGTTTGAAGAAAGGTTCGAAAATTGTTCTAGATCAAAATTACACTAACTGTTTCGAATATTGCAAAACTCTCCTTACTAATGATCCGATTTTACAGTACCCAGACTTCACAAAAGAGTTTATCTTAACCACAGACGCATCCAATATTGCAATAGGTGCCGTTTTATCGCAAGGTACAATTGGCACAGACAAACCCATAGCGTATGCATCACGTACTCTTAACACCAGTGAGTTGAACTATAGTACAATAGAAAAGGAGCTCTTGGCAATTGTCTGGGCTACCAAATACTTTAGACCATACTTATTCGGACATAAATTCAAAATAGTTACAGACCACAAACCACTGCAATGGGTCATGAACTTGAAAGAGCCGAACTCGCGTTTAACCAGATGGCGATTAAAACTTAGCGAATATGATTTCACAGTTGTCTATAAACAAAGGAAAAATAACACCAACGCTGATGCCCTTTCGCGAATCGAAATTCATAATGAGGAGCATTCATCCATCGTAGCTAACCCATCCAGCTCAGTAAATTCGTTAGATAAATCTAGAACTATCACAGCTACCGAAGATGAGGCTGATTCCCGAACAGCTACCGTACATACTGACGCTGAAAATCCTATTCTTGAAGTGCCTATTACAGATAACCCATTAAATAAATACACTAAGCAGATTATTTTCAATTTAGTAGGAGATATCAAAGCTAGACCAGTTTTAACTAAACCTTTTCTTACTCACACTAGAATATCGTTACAAGTTTCTGAGTCAAATTTAGAAGAAGACGTAGTTAACGCCATAAAAGAGTATGTCAATCCTAAAGTTAAAACAGGACTACTCATTAATCCACCCTTAGACCTTAGACCATTATACCTATCATACAACGATATTTTAAGAATTCCGCCATGAATATAACATTAACCAAAAGAGAAGTAGAGAATGTTAGGGAATATCTCAGACAGCAGGAGACAATTAACAAGTACCATGATGGTAAAACAAACCATCGCGGCATTAATGAATGTTACTTAGCTTTGTCCCATAAATACTTCTGGCCAAAAATGAAAGAACATATTACTAAATTTATTAATGAATGCACAATATGTGGTCAAGCCAAATATGACCGCAATCCTATAAAACAACAGTTTAAAGTAGTACCGCCATCCACAAAGCCTTTTGAATTAATACATTTAGATTTACTGACTATTCAGAGTGAAAAATTCTTAACTATAGTAGATGCATTCTCAAAATATGGACAGGCCTATTATCTGAGAGATGGAACCGCAGTAAGTGTATTACAGGGTTTACTTAACTTTTGTACCCATCACGGTGTACCTATCACTATGGTAACTGATAACGGCCCTGAATTTACAAATCAGCTTATGGTAGAATTTGTTAGACTCCACAAAATTCAGCATCATAGAGTAGCTCCTCACGCACCTAACGAAAACGGTATAGTAGAAAGGTTTCATTCCACCATCTTAGAACATCTGCGTATCCTGAAACTTGCACAAAAATTAGATTCAGTTATTAACATAATGCCCTATGCTATACTCGCTTACAACAATAGTATCCATAGTTTTACTAAATGCAAACCCATTGATGTAATTACAGGACACTTTGATCCTCGTGATCCATTTGATATAGATATTAGCAGTCAGTTATTGCAGCAGTACATGGTAAACCATAAAGATAAGATGAAAATAGCATACAACACTATTCATGATTTATGTAATACTGATCGGCAAAATATAATGGAAAACCGTAATAAGAATCGCGAACCGGAAATCGAATATGCACCCGAACAGCAGGTTTTTGTCAAAAATCCATTAGCTTCTCGTCAAAAATTAGCGCCTCGATATACATCTGATACAGTCATGGCAGACTTACCTATACATATCTATACCAAACGTAAACGAGGTCCCATTGCCAAGTCTAGGTTAAAGAGAGTCCCTAAAAGCTCAACATTGTTACAGGAAGTTCCTGGTACTTCATCTTCTCCTGAACACAGTGCTAATGCAGGAGATAAGTCTTGAAAGCCTCAATGACGGGCCTGGTATTTTACCCTTCAAATTAGGACCAGTCAAAGTTATTTCCCATTACCATTCTTTCCTACAGTATGTTGATCTTTCTGAGTTGCATGGCACAATTCAATCCGTTATAATCCAGTTAAATCAAACAACTCCTAAATTACATATAAAAACTAAATCATTATTTGAACCCCATATGAATTACCTGAAACTTAAGCTTAACAGTGTCTTACAGCAATTGCAAACTTTTGAAACTAATCGTGTAAAAAGAGGTCTCATAGATGGTCTTGGATCCGTCATTAAAAGTATTACAGGGAATCTTGATTACGTAGATGCACAGCACTATAATCAAGCGATAAAAGATCTTCAAGAGAGCGAGAATAAACTAATTACCGAATATAATAATCATGTTACTTTGTCTAAGAACTGGTCCGCGCAATATACAAAAACTATTGATAGTATTATAGAAAACCAAAATAAAATTCAGACTTTAATACAGAAAATTAACCGAAGTGAAGCTGAAAGGGATTATGATTTAATAAAATATGCACACTTAGCTCAAATATTCTTAATTTTGAATGATAATGTAGATTCTGTGTCTCAAGAATTAAATAGATTAGAGAATGCCATGGGATTTATTCGAACTTCAACCGTACATCATGGTATTTTAAACTTAGATAGTATAAAAACTATGATCAATAATGTTAGCACTTTATACGGTAATCAGCGAGTAGTAGAATTAGATATTAGAGAATACTTTGATATCATTAAAATAGGATCATACTTTGTAGGCAATCAGATAGTTATAGTATATAAATTCCCTATTGTCTTACCCTTCAATTATGATATGTACAAATTATCCATAATTCCCAACCGTAATAATAAAATCCTAATACCGCCCTATCCATTTCTAATTCTAAATGAGAAAGATTTCAAGTACATAGAGGCTGAATGCCCGAAGTCCAGTAAATGGTATCTATGCGACGACAAACGAAGACTTCAAGGTCAAGTCTCACAAGATTGCATTCAACGGCTGATCACTACGCAACAGACAAGTCCATCTTGCAATCCCATTCCGGTCATCCTGAAACAAGTCGCCTATGAGAAACTAGATGACAAGCACTACAGCATACATTTTCCTGTATCAACGAAGACCCATATCTCCTGTGGACAAGACTCATACAGAACACTACAAGGCAGCTATCTCGTCGTATTACCTCACCAATGTTACCTGGAGACCCCGCAGTTTACGATAGCAAACGTCAACGATCACCTGAAAGGCCAAGTTGTCAAGATAATGAACCTGCCCAATAATGACATCGCTACCGCATCTTCATCCCCGATGATCAATCTCAACTCTATCAAGCTGGACCAGCTGCATGAAATCAACTCTAAGATGTCTCTACAATCATCACTACAACTGAACAGTGACATGGACTACAGCGTATATCACACTACGATCCCGCTATACGTTGTTCTATCCAGCATAAGCGCACTCGCTGCAACCCTCGTATATCGCAAGTACAAACTGAAACGATTGGCAAATTCTAAGAAGAATCCTGCAATAGATCTGATGGACTTGCAAGAAGCCCCTACGGTTCAAACCAGAACGAAGCAGATCGACCCTAATCAATTACCAGCTCAATTCACGACAAATGTCTTTCATACTCGCTGTTCTACGGGGGGAGGTGTTACGGAACCCTAATATATGGAATATGCATCGACGGCAGTATCGGCGGTCTTCATTGCGCAATGTGACATGCGGCGTGAAATTGCATCGTCGACGAAAAGTTGATTCGATTGACGTCAATTGCACAACCGAGGCTTGGGAAACATTTCATTTTCGATGGCATTGTTATTTCATACCTCGAGTAATAATCATATCCTACATTGTAATTTTATTCTATTAATTAAATTAGTTTAAAGCATCTTGGTTTTTTTGCGACCTCCGACTGTAGAAACCTTAATTCCCACGTAAACTTAATGCAGTCAAATAATTTTGTTTTTATCCCCTCTTGCCCAAACTAAGCAGAGCTTGTACTATGGGTACTAGACAATGGGTAAACATACATATATACTTTTTTGTAAATATATACATAGCAACACCCAGCCCAAGACAAACATCCATGTTCATGCACACAAATGTTTGACTTGTGCGGGAATCGAACCCGTAACTTCAGGCGTGGCAGTCGGTTACACTAGCCACTACGCCATCGAGGTCGTTAAACTGATATTGTTTTGAAAACACGTATTATCTGCTTCTTTTCTTTATATAATATCACTGCTCACGTATCCTCGTATCACCACCTCCTGTGGTCTCCAATGTGAAAATAAAGATGTATATAATCATTTAATCTCTTATAAGTCCAAATGTGATTTAGTTACTTGTTATTTAATTACAAGGATTAATAATAATTGTTTGTTCGTAAAATCCGCTGTGATACTGGTATAAATCCTTTCTGCATGAGATATCTTAAAATCGCGATGTAGAATAAAAATTATTTTTTATATAAAGGAACTTAAAGCAATTGGAGGAAAGCTGAGTCCCTGAGACTTGCTTTAAGTAAGGTCCTCCACAAAGTTTATCTATTTTGTGCAAGTTAACCAGTTTTATACCACTATACCATCGAGGCCGACAATTGAAATAATAATGAAGAGTAAGGCTACAGTGCTGTAAATATGTTTATGCAATAGTTACGGTATTACTTTGTTTTTTGTATCTTCAGATATCTATCGTTCTTTAAATATTTGCAGATACAATATGAATACAGTAAGACAAATAAAATAATTATTGTTATTGTGGCAATAAAGCGCATATGCAAGTGTTTGATGTAATTATGTTACATGATAACGAAGACAATATCTTTCTATATTTATAAAGGCTGAACAAATAAGAACATCTTTGATAATATGGAAGACTAGCTGTCTACTGCGACTTCACTTATGTTTATGATTACTACTCTGCTGTCATAGCTCGTAGAATAATGTTGTAAGAATTAGGCTATCAAATTCAAAAATGAATTTTCTAATCTGTCTAGCAGTTTATGAGAATCAGCTCCCTAGTTCAGAGTACCCTCCACCATAGACAGTGCATCTTTCTATATCTTTGTATTTAAGCTCTGGCTGCCCCCTTCGCAATACAGATTTGCCTACTATAATTTGAGGACGTACGTTATAGGGAGATCCTAACTAATATTATAAATGCGAATGTCAGTTTGTGTGTGTGCCATAACTAACGAGCGATCATCATTAAATTTCACATACACGTTGTCAGACGATTAGCAAAGGATATGTCCTTATCTTTACAGAAACCTTTTACAGAAAAAAACATCCAGAAGGAGTGTTTTCGAGCAAACGAAGCCGCGGGCAAAAGCTAATAAGAATAACAAAAATAATTCAGCAGCAAGCAGCTAAATTGGTAGGTATATAAAATTCGATGTTGGCACTAAATGCCTGACGGTACTTAAATACAGTAATGTATAATTTATCTAATCTTATATTCAAGTATTTACATGTTCAAAAGCCACTTCTTTTCATATCTGGTACACTTTATATAGAAAATGGTATAACAAACATAGATTCATTCCTGGCAATAGCAGACGGGGTAGACTGTGATATATATTAAACCTATATTTGCTAGTTATGATCACCTACTAGAACAGGATATCAAACCCAAGAGCTTATGATGGCAGGCAAAGATAAGGGCATACTTATTGAGATATGTTGTTGCGTCTAGAAATCTCCGTCTTATCTGCCCTCCTACATGTTTGTATTATATAATATATTTACTTAGTCTTAGGTTTACACAAATGTTAAGCATTAAAATTAAACTACCATAAACAGATTTTATCGCGATTTATTTCAAAAACACTATTTTAAAATTATTATGTTGTAAAAGTAATGAACTATTTAAACCTTTTGATTGCTTTTCAACACCATTGGTCACGAAGAAACTAAGATGGCAGTCATCTCATTGTCTTAAAATGTATTTATTTCAAAGTACCCGAACATTGTTCCTATTTACGCAGAATGAGCTCAAAGTACCATAAAATTCTTACGACGCTTTGCTTCTCTTTGCATTCAAGTAAATGAATTATTGGATCCTAAACTGATGGTACGTTCCAACCTTTTTGTTTTACGTGCGGAAATGCACCTGATGCATACCCCCTCGCCACAAGGAGAAGCGAGAGGGTTATATACGGCTCTCCCGTACTTCAGGCCTACGGACTAAAACCCCACGGCGTGCCTACTCGCTGCCTTGTATAGTGGATGAGCCGCTGGAAAAGACTACCTCGACTCACTCAGCAGACTGGGCGACGCCCCGGCTCGACTCAATGGCTGACGGGCGGGAGATCTCCATTCTCCCGCCCGCGCGCGCGGCCAAATATAATCTACGATTTAAATAATAAACACTTTTGTTTCGTTGTTGATGCATAGAATCCTTCAATGAGTCTTGTATCATCACAAAGTTCAATGCAAATCCGTGACCAAATACTGAAGATAACTCATCAATCGTTGTCATGAATGCGTGCTGAGGTTAGATCATAATAAATTATTTAGGTAGGTAAATCTCTCTCTCTGAACTATTAATAACTACTACTTCTACTTACTACTTCTAGGCGGCGTATCAAAAATGTTGTTATTATTATTACTCTACTTCTAGGCAGCGTATCAAAAACGTTCTTATTATTATTAATCGACTTATAGGCAGCATATCAAAAATGTTGTTATTATTATTACTCTGTTTCTAGGCAGCGTATCAAAAATGTTCTTATTATTATTACTCGACTTCTAGGCAGCGTATCAAAAATGTTCTTATTATTATTACTCGACTTCTAGGCAGTGTATCAAGATGACACATACGCCAGGTTTTAAGTTAATCCTCCGGTAATATAACTGTAAAAACCGCATTCAATTTTATGCAGCAGTATTTGCGTGATACGCGCACAAACATACAGACAAACTAACATGCTAAAGTAATTTATTTAGATTCTATAGCTCTTATAAAGACACCTCACATATTTTTTTTTAATATCTTCTATGTACAGACCAATTACAATTTTATTAGGTATATGTATGGATATTTTTATATTATATCTAAAAGTATGAGTTGTATTATAATTAAGATAAATGAGGTAAAAAAACAGGAAGGTAGATTATTATCGTAGACATGTTTTGATTCTGAGAAATACATATAAAATATTCAAGAATAAATAATAACATAGTAAAACTTGAAATCATCGTGACGTTATATACACATAGATAATAACATAATATACACACATCGTTCTACAACGATTTGTTTTTAGACGTTTTAAGTTAATCCCTTGCAAACAAACAAAAAATCGAATCATTATTCATTCCCCTTTATAATATTAGTATAGATATGGGATCCTATTCAACAATGCGCATGAAGGACAAAGGCAAGATGTCCGTTAGTGCCCAACTGAGCCCGCTGAAATATTGGGCAGTAAAGCATTCCGAGACGGATGACCGTGACCAGGACAATGGACAGACCCGTACTTTGAGGTCCGTTGAGAAAGAAAGGCCGTGGTAGAATTTTGTATGCTCTTTAATGGCGGTCAAATTGCTCAGTACGCCGTTGTCTGTCGTTTGCAAAACGCCTTATACTGTTTATTGTTTTTATATTAAGGAAAAAGCAACTCCTATATCTACTTATACAAGGAATTTTAAAAACATTTAAAGAACGAAGACGATGTTATGGGCAGGTGTTCTACGACTCATGACTCTTTCGCGCATGGACGGACGCTCATAATTAAGAAACTCGATTGGATTCTAAACAAATCGGACAAACCCAAATGACAAATATGAATTTGACCGTCTTTTAAATTATATTATGATTTCCTCTCACAATAGTTTCTATAATATTATAGCGAATGCTGGTTCTTAAGTTCATATTGTAAACAATTGGCGTTTAAAAGTGTGGTCTGGCTGCCTGCTTCTTCTTATAAGAGCTTTTCTACTCGAACCAGCTTTTTCCAATGCTTTATTATTATTTTCTTTTTATTATATCATTACATTTTATATATACCGTCAACCCCTTGCCTGAATAATTTAAATTTTTTACTTTGTGCACTAAAAATAGAAATGATTTTTGACCTTGACTATATATACATACTCGTATAATAAAATTGTATCTGGTCAATGTCTATACATAGGAGATATTTAAGAAACTCTTCTCCCTAGCCTTTATTATTTCCAAGTCACTTGGGGTCGGTCACTAGTCTAACCGGATTTGACTGGATATCGATTTTACACCGAGCGACTGCCATCTGACCTCCGCAACCCGAAGGCTAACGATACCCTAAGGTTAGACCAGTGTCTTAGTTTTGTCAGTATTAGAGGGCACTGGCTTCCCAATAACGACTGCCATAGATGTTAATGGCAGCCGGGATCGACGGCTTAACGTGCTCACCGACGGCATGGAGCAGGCGATAATTGTCAATCAATACGTACATAATTTCATAAATCATGTAACTTCCGAAAGTCAGAGGTACGCAACGTGCCGCCTATCAAAACAAAAAGAAATATTTTAGAATTATTTTGTCTGTCTGTCCGTCTGTAAACGAAGTTGAAAGTGTCACAGTTATGTTGCTGGAGGTGTAACTTTAAACCGGATGCAAGTTTGAGTTTGATACGCCGCGCCGCCTAGAAGTCGAGAATTACTTATGTGTGTAGATCACCTTTTTTACATGCAGCAATGTAAAATATAGATAGGTACCTACTTCCAAATTCGTGCGAAAACTAGTTATTTAACTAGATATGTACATAGTTAATAAAAAAGAAGAAATATATTATAAAAAAATGATTATATAATATATTATAAAAAAATATAAAGTATTATAAAAAAAGATGATTATAACGGTTATTTAATAAGTTCATTGACACATCCAAAAATGTTTACACATTTTTATGGAAATCATGGTTTTTTACTTTGACTATAAAACATGATAGGTATGTTGATTGTTGAGGTTGATTCATCGTTATGATTCGATCCGACAGGTGCATATTTATACAAACAGATGTCTAATTAATCAAGATTCCTCGTGATCCTAGCTTATACTCTAACTATATAATATTATAAATGTTTATGTTAGTTTTTTTGTTATGCTTTCAGGCCTTAAATACTTAACTGATCATAATTAAAATTTGCAATTTGCGTAACCCATCTTCATGAAATTTCGCATACACGTTGTCAGGGATATATGTATAAGTATATACAGGGTGTCCGGTAATTAATGGATAACCTGGAAATGTCTTATAGTGGAACTAATGGCCGTACTGTATATAATATTAACGCTTAAATATCAATTTGACCTGTTTTATGAACAAATTGAAAACATCATTAAGAAAGGATAAAATAGAACAAAAACAACAACACACGTACTCAGCACTCTTAAGCCTATTTGGCAGTAAGGTAAGCAGAGATTATCAAATTTCTGTTGTTGCTACCCTAGCATATCTTGCTACTCGCATTACTTTCTTCTCGCTAAAAGCTAAACAATCGATTTAAAAAAATTCTTTCGCCATTAGAATACTGTATTCTCACCGAGTAACATAGGCAATATTTTATTTAAAAAAACTACTGTTACTAGCATAACCTAACCAACTTTTAATAGAGCGAAGCCGCGGGCAAAAGCTAGTTATTTATATGAACAAATGCTTTTTGGCTTTGATTATCATATCTATACTATCGTAACTGCCTCCGTGGCGCAGCGGTAGTGAATGCGACTGCTGTGCATGAGGTCTCGGGTTTGAATCCTGGGTTGGGCAAACAAACAGTTATTGGGTTTTTCTGTTAAGAAATCTCAATAGCAGCCCGGAGTTAGGAAGTTGGCGGTATTAGACACCCCTGTGCCTCGGAAAGCACGTAAAGCCGTTGGTCCTGCTCCTGATCTCTCTCCGGTCGTGTCGGATTACCCTCCCATCGGATCATGAGAGTGCACTTGTGTTTGCGCACACGCCTGTGCACTATAATATCTCCTGCGCCGTGGCCGAAATTCGGTCTGGAGGAAATTAATTAATTATTATGCTATCGTGATCATTCGACTTAAAAAAACGCACCAATTAAACCACATCACAAAACATTGATGAGTGTACCGGGAGAGGGTCACATTTTTTAAATGATTCAAATCACTTAAGCTCGCTAGTCGGGCCGTTCATTGTGAACAAATTGAACGTTTATGTACAATCCTCTTAATAGACTAACCACACGTTGTATTTGGTTGTGTAGAATGACATCACGGCTCAAGGCTATGACAACGACCGCCTAAACATGATTGAGAACCTGTTGTGGTATTAATACTAGCGATTTAGTATTGACATATGTTCGTAGTAGAGGTATGGCAAACAACATATTACGTATATTTGACAAAGAGGCTTGTACCGGTATTCAGTGAACGCATTTGCGTCCATTGCTGTGCCATAATTCAGCAAAATTGGTCCAGCAGCTCAAAATAATATGATCAATTTATTTTGTCTGTAGCCTGATGGCTGAGGCTTTTCAGCGGACATGGCTGCTGAAGCTCGAGTTCGATCCCAAGGCGCGAATCTCTGACTTTTCGAAGTTATGTGCGATTAAATAGTTAATTATCGCTTTCTTTAAAACATCGTGATGAAACCTGCATGTCTGAAAGTTCTCCATAATGTTCTCGAAGATATGTGTAGTCTACCAACCCGCACTGGGCCAGAGTGGCGGACTATGGTCTAACCCTTCTCACACTGAGAAGAGGCCTGTGCCCAGCAGTGGAACAGTTTAATACAGGGCTGATATTATTATATGGCTATAGCTGGAGTAATGTGCGTGTGTAATATACCTTTGAGGATATAGATGTAAAAGTATATGTGGATAATTAATATAAATACACGGTATTGATTAAATTATCTATAAATAAATAAATCACGTCACCAATAGGGTTGCCAACCGTACTTTATAATAAAGTATAAGTACGTTATTTTGGGTAAATGTACTTTAAACTTTATTAGGAAAATAAAGTACGTAAAAATACGTTGTTTTAACTATGGCAACATTTACAGATTTTATTAAATTGTTTACTTAAAGTAACACTGTAGAGACTCCCTAAATTGACTAAAAGCAATTGTTTATCTATCTCAATATAGACATATATTATAAAGATGCGGTTAAGACATTCCTTGATAATAAAAATTTGTTAGATGTTACAAGAATAAACAAAAATTTGGTTACAAATAAGCAGGTTAAATAAATAATACTTTTATTTTACCTCCGATAGTAAATGTACTCTATTTGTTCAAAATAAAGGTGGCAGCCCTAATCACGATGTACCATCGTTATCAGAAGAATAAGCTCAAAATTACGTTATACTCATATTTTATCAAATTATCCATTACTTTTCTAATACGCAGTCAATGCGAAAAATGCTATTATAGGGTGGATTACTACCATGTATCGGTTCAACGTACGATTGTATATACATCTTATCTGCGACTGTTTGGGATGAGTTCTAATTTCATTATCTCGTGTTTTTTTTAACAAAACTATTATGAACATAAGTTTGAATATAAAGTTGCTGCTTTGTTTAAAGAAAACCGGTAACGTTCTGGTTTTCAAACTAACTATTTCATCAATATGTTTTTAATGTATAGTTACTTGTATTTAGGCTGCTATGGTTTGTCTTAAATTAACAAATACACCAACCATCATGTAATTATGGCGAATTAAAACAACGAATACAGGTAGACACTAAGCGATATAACTTTTATACTAATTGTATGAACGGTTATTGATGTTATTAATAAATAAAGGTTGTCTTTTCTTGTCTTCATAGTTAAAGACCTAATATTATTGAAATCCGTCCTACAGCATACTAAAGTATGGATGGTGAAACAGCAATCTATACAAATAATAGTTATAAAATAATAAACTCACCGATCTGTGGAACAAGAGATTACTGACTCTGTAATCACCGTGACACAATACTGGAACACTCAACGGCATCCTAAACTTGTACACTTCTTTAGAATCTATCTCACAATACAGAAACTTCGATATTTTCTCCTTATGCTCTTCCTTTGCTACTTCAACACCACCGTCCATCATTCTCTTCCATGTTACCATCAAAGCTGGATCTCGATTTTCTGATGGCTGAAACGTCAATGTTTTCAAAGCTTTGGCGAAATTCTCCGGTTCCTCTTTAGCAAATGCAAAAGACAACGCGTGGAATCTAGCTAGGCTTTCAACAGCAACAGCAGCGTGTTCCCAATCTATTGACTTAAACCTACTGTAAGGACTATATCCTTTATCCACCAGGTTTTCCAACACCACAGTTTCTTCTCCCTCGATATCATTAGCACCAAAAAACTTGGGAAACACGAACTTATGTTCCGCAGGAACATTATGCTTCGCCTGTATTCTTTCGTACGCTTCAACTAAATCTGAATAGATGAACTGTTCTACTTCAAACATTCGCCGCACCTGCATTACTTCACGAAGTTTCTCGTTGATGTTTGCGATTTTGGCAAATAGTTTTAAAGGTTTTTCATTTTCTGGGTTGATTTTTATAGAGTATAAAGCTGAAGTATAGTTAGCACCGCCGCTTGTTAGTGCTTGAAATGATATTTCTTCATTTGTAAATGTTTTTTCGAATACTTCGTTGAGTAGTTTGCGTAGCACGGTCTCAGCGCGGTGAGCGTCCGACATGGTGAGCGAGTGTACCGGGACTGTTGGTAACGCGATCTCAATTCGCGTTTGGGACAAACGTTTGACTAGTTTAGTTATCTATATTACGACACCAAACATAATGACATTTAAATTGACGTTATACGGTTGTTATTGGTTCAAGGTTTCGACGCAAAATAAACAATTAAGGGGCCTATTTTCAATCTCTAGATAAACTTTGCTTCAGGAATTATGCATTGGTTTATGCCAGTTATATACATTTAGTAGTAAATATTTAAAGAAAATAATTTTAACAGTATGCCTACATATAAAACAAAAAAATATAGGCACGAAAAATATATAGGTAAAATTCCTCAACAGAAATTTTTTGTAAGGTTTTGTATTTGTAAGAAATCTGTTTTATACTTTATTCAGTTAAGTTATTTGCCAATTGATACCCGGAACTAAGGTCCAATCATACATTTTTGGCACGTCTTAATTAATCGAAATGAATTGTGGCATAACATTATGAATGAAATTAAACTGATTTATCCGTATACCTAAACCAATTTCATTTATATTATATCATGGTTTATTTTAATCTCAATCTTTGATCTAATATATAAATAGCAAAATAACTATTATTAAATAATCTATATTGCAAGGAGGGATCACATCATGTTGAATCTTAAAGATCCTTATCCCACACGGAGCAATTATTTCTATGTTCCACAAATAATTGTCCAAGAGTCTGGTTGTCCTTGGTGTTAAATGTTTGTAAAGTCAAAACAGTACCTTATTCCCAACGTGGGAATGATCTTACTTAATATATAAATAAAATTTAAATAACATAGTTCATATAATTTTAAGGTATAATAAATCTGTATAATAATATAATACCTTCGTTACCGATAAGGAAACCGTACCCTAGAAATATAATTGCACTTGAAACTAAATAAAATTTGTACATAGTCGTAATTTAACTATATAAAGATTATGTACTATGTACAACAAGTTACCAAAACCACATAAAAGCTGACTGCAAAACAATTGAATTGATAGCCGCGGCCATTACAAAAATACCAGTGACGCCAGCCATATTACATTGTACAAAAAAATCTAATTACATCATGAATAATACGAATTTAATGATACTCAGCAATCTACCGGGTTGGCTATAGACGCTTCAGACCATTCCAAATAAATAGATTTACGCCCAAAAAGCATTACGGTTAGGTAATTATTTTTGGGTGTATGTTCTCCGAATGCAATCGGGTTCAAAATGAGTTTAAAGGGAAACGTCAAACCTTTTCTGCCAGTGCTATCTGCATCAATACGTGAGAAACCAAACTTGTGAATTCACGGAAGGCGTAGTGGTTGAAGTGAGTGAGACAGGGTATTGTGGATTTAATTCCCTAAAAGGAACAAAGATTTGCGTATTCCACAAATAGTTGTTCCGAATCTAGGTGTTCTTTGTGTCCGTTGTTTGAATGTTTGTAAAGTGGGGGACTTTCCCGACACAAGGATTATTGCTGGTGCAAGAGTTGTCATTTAAAAAGAAATTAGTGAATAAAGATATATTGCCGTCTACTATCCATAGTTATAGTTCTCCGTACAAAGATTACGAAAGCTACTCAAAATTTGTCGGTGGAAACTCAAAACCACTTAGCCTGCATTGCTCACTAACTATGTATACCACAGTTTGGTACGCACCCACGCTTATACCGCTGAACTAACAATGCAGATACAGAAAAATATATCTCATGCTAAAACGTTTTGTATACTTCACGCCACTTATTTTAAATCCTCATAATATTATAAGATCATGACTTGAACAGCATAAAATATCGAAAATAATCTTAAAGAAAACTCGGTACCTACACGAAGTTTTTACTCGTAGGTCCTTTACCCATGTGCAAGGTCATTTCAAAGATATTATTATGGCAAATACAGACAAACAGAACTTCAAAAGTTAAGTTTATTTTGTCTATCATGCAAATTTATTATGCGGGATCTAAAAACAGAAATAGCGAAATGAGGTAAACATCGCTGCTTATGCCTTCAGGGCCCACCCCTGAGCGTCCTGAACGAAACAAAATATGTATTTATTTTGTTTCGTCTACATAATATTATTTTTATTTTATGGTCAAATAATCATATCTATTATTAAGACAAATAACAGATGTACACTTCATTGTTGTTCTGGGCTCAACCCACTTTAAATACTTGATCTCTAATACTTATCCAAAATCGCAAATGCAAAACATAGCTTTATTTATTTTCATTATACATAGTTGAAACTTAAAATACGCATCATGAAATTAGCTTCTAAACACACCTAAAAAACTTATTAGAGCAAGACTATTTGCGTTTATTTTCTATTACCTTCTTATAAGGAGCTTTAGTCGGTCTTTATTGTAGCACTAGCTGTTCCTCGCGGTTTAAAAAATGGTGATGGTTCCCCCGTCACTTGTAGCTTGATATTACGTAGCCTATGTTACTTCACTACACTACAATACAAAAATTCCTATATAATAGGATATTAACCTTAATATTACAGGTATCAAAATTGACACCCACGGTCAACAATATCTTAATCCTGCAGCTTCATATAGCTGCCAATTAATTCCAACCTGTTATAATAATTGCCTAGACTATGTGCTATTAAAAACGAACAACAAAGCAACGACACTAATAATAGATACAACGATCACTGACCATTTACCTGTCTTATTACATTTGGAAGTTGAAACTCCAAAAATCAACAACAAAACAATAAAATCTTCTCGTCTGAACCTAGCTAGTGCAATCAGTGACATCGAAAAATGTGACTATTCCATTATTTTTACGTTGAATGACCCTAATCTTGCCACGAACACTCTGCTCAAAATATTGTCCACTATCATTCTAACACAATCACTAGAACCATCCCATGTAAATTTAGCAATTTCTAAAATCTTAGAACGGATTACTTACAAAAGTATAGTCTGCTTTGTAAATAAATACAATATAATATCCCGAAATCAATTCGAATTTAGAAAAGGCGTTTCTACAGAAGATGGCGTAATTACTTTATTAGACTTTCTTGTTGAGATAATAGACAAAACCACAAGTGTCTAGACATATTTCTAGATCTCTCGAAAGCCTTCGAAACTGTTTCTGTGCCTATCTTGCTTAAAAAGTGGAACGTGTAGGAATCCGTGGAACTGCCCTCAACCTACTTAAAAGCTTCCTCTCTGAACGAACACAATGTGTCAAAATAGGTGAACATATTAGCACCGATGAACACTTAGAATTTGGACTACCCCAAGGTAGTTTACTAAGTCTTATTTTATTTCAAATATATGTTGACGAGGTCTGCCAACTCTCTCTTCCTTCTACCCGGCTAATAGCGTAAGCTGTCGACACGTTGATACTGACCAGTGGCCCCAGTTGAGAAACAGTGACAAAGACTGCCGAAATGGCCCTAAGTACTGTAATGACCCAGCTAGCTAAAAATGGCATTACCTTTAACCTTAATAAAGCGAATTATGTATCCTTTGGAGCCAGACTATCCATGCTACCCCTTCTGAATTCCTTCTCTATTAAAGCACATTTATGTTCTGTAGTATGTGATAACTGCGGCTGCCCCACCGTCACTCGAACCACAGTAGTCAAGTATCTTGGACTAGATATATGGATCCTGCCTCTCTTGGAACACCCAGTTGCATACAGTAGCTGCTCGAACAAGGAAGCTTATCTTTCTCTTTAATAAATTGAGACTATCCGCTGACACGGACATTTTAAATATAGTCTACATGTGTATGTTATTCCATCTTAAACTATTGTATCGCAGCTTGGGACGGCGCTTCAAAAACTGCAATTATCCAAGTAGAACGCGCTCAGAGTCCTGATAAGAAAACCTTTTAGATACCCTACACAAAAAAGAGCAGCGATAGCTCAGTGGGGAGACCAACAGACTGCAATGCAGAGGGTCTCGGGTTCGAACCCACGTCGCGCACCTCTGACTTTCGGAAGTTATATGACTTTTCGAAATTATGTGATTCGAATTTCGAAAGTATGATTGACAATTATCGCCTGCTCCGTGCCTCGGAGAGCACGTTAAGCCGTCGGTCCCGACTGCCATGAACATCTATGGCAGTCTTATTGGGGAAGTCGACACAAAAGATCCCACTGGGTCGAAGTGTCGCCGGTCTGTACTGACTGGCCCCCACACAAGATAAGATATCCTACACAAAAACTATATGCTGAGTACAAGGTACTGACAGTGCGGCAAATGTATATCCTACGTGCTATTATAAGTAGAAATTTAAATCTCCCACCAAAAACCCTTCCATCCACTATACGAAGAACAAGACCTGAACCTGCTTGCTACTACTACTACTAGTAAGACCGCTTTCGCGCAGCGACACTACTCTTACTTAACTGCCCTGCTATACAACAATCTCCATACCACCTTAAATATACACTCCTAAAATAAATACGAATGCAAAACAATATTAAAAGAATACTTAGCTAAATTAAATTATGAAGAAACAGAGGATTTGTTAAAACCACCGTTTAAATAGACTGAACATATTTATGCGGATAGTACATACACATATTGCCAGTGGATTTAGATTCCACGAAATTGGAGCAAGCCTATTGCCGTCCACCCAACACAAGTACAAATTTAATTGTTAATTGCGCATTTATACGAGGTAAGTTTCTAGCAGCAAGTGTCATGCTTCTCCTTCCCTAGTAAAACAAAGATAGTACCTACATATGTACATACATTTGCTTCAAGAAACTGTTATCATGTTAATGGGCCGTTAGTACTGAGGACTGCCTAATAGAAAAACAGTAAAATACTTTGCTAGGGCATAAATAAATAAATATCGTTTACAGAACATAAAATACCGTGTATCTTGGAAAGCACTGTTAAATGCATCGAATCTGGTCCGGAGTTGTTTTTATTTTTTCTTACCTTAGCAATATGGGTATCAAATGAAAGATCGTGAAAAGACCATTTCAAAAATATATGTATCACATCACTGTTTTAACATAAATTGTCATCGTACCATCATCAAGCGTACCACTTATATATCGGGATGCCCGAAGTATCATTTTCTATTTGAAGAACTTGTCAGTTAATAAAACTAAAATGTCTAAAATAAAATAATTATTATAAAAATAAAAACCTACTATTTTTTGTAATAATATTAATTTTGCGAGAAACGATGTTGGTTGTGCATATATTTAAGTACTTTAGTAATAAGTCGTTTGATTAGCATAGTGTACAGTTGTCTGTTGCCATGAATAAATAAAATAATAAATAAAGGCTTGTAAAGGTTATAATTGTGACACCTATATACCAACTTACTCAAAACAAATAAAAAATAATTAAATTAGCAAGATTCCAAAACAAAACAATAATAATTTATTCTTATCTTAATCCTTATTTATATTAGTCTACACAATAGGACGAACAACGAGGTCACCATTAATGTAACCGCAGAGGCTCAATGCAGTCGTATTCATTCAAATCTCTCGGAGCAAACTACTTGATTACGTAACAACATCGTACTATCGTGTTGTGACGATAATCAACCAACTATCAGTCCAACGTGTATAGTTGATACGCACCAACGTACTACCAAATTAAATAACCAAAATAATATTACATACGCAGTTTTAAGTGAGTGCTAAATTTAAATAAACATGGCTAAATCTGAACAAATTCTGAACAAACTATTAAGACAAATCGCGAAAGAACAAGATTTTGTAAACTATAATAATAATAATAATAATAATATTCTACCACATACACACAACACCATCTAGCCCAAACTAAGCAGAGCTTGTACTATGGGTACTAGACAATGGATAAACATACATATATACTTTTTTTTTGTAAATACATACATATTATACATAGAAACACCCAGACCAAGACAAACATCCATGTTCATGCACACAAATATTTGTCTTGTGCGGGAATCGAACCCGCGACCTCAGGCGTGGCAGTCGGTTACACTAACCACTACGCCATCGAGGATTATGATTTAAAAGTTGAACCAATTTCAAGTGGTGGCGCCAATTATACTTCATCTTTGCATAATATAACTATTAGTGAAGGTGACAAAGTCGTTCATATGTTTGCAAAAGTTGCTGCTGTAGGTGAAGCAATGCGAGCGCAAGGTCCTAAGTTCTTTATAACGGAAAACTTTGCTTATACAAAATTGCTAAAGATCTACGACCAGTTGCAAGACGAGCATCAAGTGCAACAAGAACACAGGCTGGTATTCCCCAAATTCTACGGCTCCATCGATGAAGTTTATGAAGAAACTATAGTTCTGGAGAATCTTGTTAAGAAAGGTTATCAAGCTTATGATAGATTCAAGACTATCGAATGGGAATACGCACAGGCTGCGTTGAGAGAGCTGGCTAAAATGCACGCTCTAGCATTTGCATATAGCGAATACCGTTCAGAAGAATTTAATGGAGTACTTGAAATTCTTAAGTTTGAATTTGATATAGAGAATGAGATGATGGTTACTTACTTTGACAAAGTAATAGCGAAGGCTATTGATATTATTCGGGTGGATAACAAAGATCTGTTACAAAGATACTTCGAAAAATTTGATAAGTCCATGTTTCTCGAGTACTACAAATGGACCAAACGGCCAGTGTTGGGACATGGTGACTTCAGGCCCAGCAACTTGATGCACAGGATCAAGAAAGTAAGTAGATCTACTCTATTTTTAGTGGCAAACCCGATTACGGTGGTATACAGGGTGTCCGGTAATTAATGGATAACCTTGAAATGTCTTATAGTAGAAATGAAGGCCGTACAGAAAAAATAAAAAAAATAATAAAAAATATATATTAAAAAGTGCAAGCTATTATAGCATAGCATACTTTTAACTGTCTATCTATTAGCATAATTAGTGTTTAATAATAAAACAACAAAAAACTGATGGATTTCATTCATTTATGGTCGTAGTATACAAGAAAGTTATACATGGTAATTTAAAAAAAACACATATCTCAGGTAGTAGTTAGGATAGATTTTTTTTCATATTTTCTCTGAACGGCCATCAGTTCCACTATAAGACATTTCCAGGTTATCCATTAATTACCGGACACCCTATGCGTTTTTTTTTAATTACCATAAATGAATGAAATCCATCGGCTTTTTGTATATCCTTATTAATATTATAAATGTGAAAGTTTGTGAGCATGTATGGATGTATGGATGTTTGTTACTATTTCATGCAAAAACTACTGGACGATTGCGATGAAACTTGGTATGTAGATAGCTGGAGACATGTATTTACCTATAGGCTACTTTTTATGTCGATATTCTCACGGAAACGAGACTTACGCGGGTGAAACCGCGGGGAAAATCTAGTAATATATATTGTTAAGAATACGTAACTAAAACTTAATTCCTAATGTCCTTTGCATACACCAGTTTCGCAGGTTTACGCAAGCACGGGTAATTTTATTATTAGCTGTTTTATTATTACTTAATCTAAGGACTATATTAATTGAAAGTATAGTAATGAATAATGGATGACTATTATTGTTGCAAACAAGCTTATATGTTGTTTTTGTGGGTTCGGACGCCACTTAATAGTCAATGCCCTTTATCTATTACCTTTATTTACTAATATTATAAAGTTGAAGAGTTTGTTTGTTTGGTTGAACGCGCTAATCTCAAGCACTACTGGTTCGAATTGAAAAATTATTTTAGTGTTGGATAGCTTATTTATCGAGGAATAGGCTATATCACATCATGCTACGACCCACGAAGGCGGAAGTACGATTTGAACCCGTCCTCAATCTGGTATTTATTATAAGGGAAGTAATTTATCGTTATCCCCGTTTGCCGCGGGCAATTTGTTATAAAAGCTATAGAAAAACACTCCTAGATAGAAATGTAACGTAGTGTTAAAAGTTCATGTGAAACCGACTACTATTTTTAGAGATATGCGAACACAAACATACCGAAGAAAAATATTTACACGTAAACATACATATTTATGCGAATATATTTTTAAATAATTCTTGATGTACTTACTCTCAAGTGGAGGAATAGTAGGTACACGTATTTCTCATTTAATCCTTATAAAATAACAATTTTAATTGTTTACACCAGAAATGGTGCCGCCAAAAGCTCGCCAGGATCTTCTTGATCGTAATCTAAAGAGATTACAATTAAGGAGATCCTGGCGAGCACTTTTGAATACTCGGGCACGACAACGACGCAAATTGCAGAAGGCCAGGCAGTGACAAAACAATGAAGACGAAGGCGATGTCTGGTGTAATTGTGTTTTTGTTGACGAGACACGGATTAGTACGCACCCTGATACCGACGTGTCCGAGTTTGGAGACGGCCTGGGAATGCCGAAAGGCAAAGAACTGCCACTGGAACCGTTCAGCAAGGTGGCAAATCGGTATCGTTTTGGGGCGGAATAATTATTGGAGCTCAAACACCTTTGATCCCGTACCACGGCTCTATGATAGCTATTTGTACAAGACAGCTGTTATTGGTAGCATCACCAGGCCATTCAGGGTAAATTAAGGTAACTATTTCGTATTGATCGACGATAATGCGCCGGCACATCGCGCTCAGCGAGTCAGCTCTGCTCTCCGGGAGTAAGAAATCACGCGGTAAGACTTGCCTGTCGGCCCTCCGGACTTGAACCCAATCGAACACGTATGGGACGCTCTCAAGCGAGCTGTTTGGAGTCGTCAGCCACCTCCAAGAACTCTGTCAGAGATCAAGTAAGCCGCCATTCAAGAATGGGACAGGAAATTATTTTATTATATATTTTAGCTGTCCAATGACAACTGGGTCTACAGCATATCCAGGAGGATTTCCGCATGCGTTCAAGCCAAAGGAAGAGTCATTTTGAATTAAATTTGTAAATAAAAGCATATTAATATTAATAAAATTATTAACTTTAATCAAATCTTCGCATTTCTGTAAATTGCAAATTTCACATAGATTGAAAAATCTATTATTTTATAGGAAAACAAAAATAATATAGATATTTTCATATTAAAACTGTGGGCTTTTAAATGTTAAAGCAATAAATAATGCAATCATTAATTATATTTTAACACGAGAAAAATATCTCAACAAGTGAACGCAGACTTTTTTTGATGTGTATATGTATATAATTATGTACAGACTATAAATTATGATTCTATATTAACAGCCATTAGATGTGAGTAAACATGTATAGCATTCAACAAGCAAGATAAGTTACATAAAGCACTTCGTTATCATATAATGATTATTGTATTCCTTGTCTATAGAGCTGCTATCATTGATATCCAAATCTACATACAATTACGTTTATAAACAACTAGATTATACCCGCGGCTTGGCTCGCGTTAGTGTCAATTTATAGATATCTATACTAATGCCTATTATATTACCTACTAGCTGAATCGCGCAAGTTCGTCTACTTCACATAAAAGAATTTTCTCCATTTTTGCATCATTTTTCATTGATGCTCCGCTCCTATTGGTCGTAGCGTGATGTTATATAGCCTTCCTCGATAAATAGGTTATGCAACACACTGAATTTTCAATTCGAACCAATAGTTCCTGAGATTAGCGCGTTCAACCAAATAAACAAACAACCTCTTCAACTTTATAATATTAGTATAGATAAAGCGAAAGATTAGATTTTTTGTTTGTTTGTAAAGATTTAACTCAAAAAATAATCAACCGATTTTATAAATTCTTCGCCATTAGAAAGCTATATTATCACTGAGTAACATAGGCTATATTTTATTTTAAGAAAATACTGTTACTAACACAAACTAACATATTTTTGCGAGCGAAAACGCGGTTAAAAGGTACTTTTGTGAACAAATTTATATTTTTTAAATCAGTACTTTTATTGGTTTAAATATACCTACCCTCTTTTTCTGTACCCCTGACGTGTATGCATATGCAATTTCATGTTGATCTGTCGCGTAGATTAGGCGTGAAAGCGTTTCAAACAAACTCACATTCGCATCTATGATATTAGTTAAGATAAAATAAATAATGCGTGCGTATTAATCAGTTAATTATCGCTTGCTTAAACGGTGAAGGAAAACATCGTGACGAAACCTGCATGTCTGAGAGTTATTGTTCTCGAAGATATGTGAAGTCTGCCAACGCGCACTGGACCAGCGTGGTGTACTATGGCATAACCCTCCTCACACTGAGAAGAGGCCCGTGCCCAGCAGTGGGACAGTTTAATACAGGGCTGATATTATTAATATATATATACCTTGCCTCGATGGCGTAGTGGTTAGTGTAACCGACTGCCACGCCTGAGGTCGCGGGTTCGATTCCCGCACAAGTCAAACATTTGTGTGCATGAACATGGATGTTTGTCTTGGTCTGGGTGTTTCTATGTATATTATGTATGTATTTACAAAAAATAAGTATATATGTATGTTTATCCATTGTCTAGTACCCATAGTACAAGTTCTGCTTAGTTTGGGCTAGATGGTGATGTATGTGATAGAATATTATTATTATTTGCTGGGTGTATTATATGTAAACTTAATTATCAGAAGTCACGTTTCATCTCACGTTACATCTGCTTTCCACTAGGGTTTTCTTACCAGCCAGCAAATTACAGAGTGCATAGTTTGTATCTTTTTGGCTCATGCAATAACAATACCTATTTGAGAGATTTTGGAAGGCCAGATCTACAGGTTGTAATAGTTAGACGTGGTTATAATTTAGAGTAATCTTCACTTAATATTATAAAAGCGATTCTGAGTTTGTTTGTAACGCTGTCACGCCTAAACTAATTGACCGATCATCATGAAATGTCGCCGACACGTTGTCAGGGATACAGAAAAGGACATAGAGTACCTTTCATCCAGGTAAAGTACTATTTTCGTGAAATAGAAATATATAAATAAAATCAAGCCAATGTCACATTCTATATCCCTGACAAAGTGTATGCGAAATTTCATGATGATAGGTCGAGTAGTTAAGGCGTGAAGGCGTAATAAACGAACAAACAGATTCGTACTTATAATATTAGTTAGGTTCAGTTTTTTTATTAAGTCCTCATTATGGAGAATTTAATATACAAATTACATACGCAATTACTTTTCAACAAAGTATTAGCCATGGAAACTTACGTTATATCATAATTCATAAATCATAATAATTTAATAATTTGAAAATTATAGAATATCTTATCTTATAATAGTAGATACCGTAAACATATTATTATTGTTATTAAGAATCATATTGTGAACAGATATCGCATGTTATCGTTAATCATATTGATATACGTTTTATTATAAGTCAAACAACCTATATCTAAATAATACATATTTTCTTTAAATCAATGATTCCTTAATTTAACAATTAATAAAAAAATTATATGAGTTGAAACTATAATATATCCTGTCTATCAATTATCCTACTGCTGGGTATATACCTCATTTCGGTATGAGATATGGGAAATTCCATGATGATGGTCAATTGCGCGATGGCAGACTTCAAATAATAGTCAAAAACATGAAGACCTCTGCGCACACAGCGCAATAGCGATCTTGTATCGTCCATGCAGTCGATTGTAGCGATGTGTATATTGTATTCGAATTTTAAATATCATTTATTCGAATGTGTTGACCACGGTGTTGACTAAGCTACACATAAATACGTAAGCTTTGTTCTAACAAAATGGGTACCGGATTGTGCAGAAATGTGTATTCGAAAGTCGTTTGAATGTTATTGCGCGCATCTCTAGCGATTGCAATAGGTATAACAAAACAATTTTTTTTGGGGATTAAAAATAATAAATACTTATAAAATACAACAATATTTAAAATAATTCTTATTTGTCTGGTTAGAACCGCTTACACATCAGGACAACATCACAATTATTCGTCAAGAACTAACAAAATAACTTCGTTTGTAACTGGTTGCAAAATTCAGTTGCCATAACAACTGAATCGATTTTCAGACAATAGGATTTCAACATAAGACTGATTAACAAAGGTTATAGGATAGTACACTTTTATTTAATACATTTTTGATGCTTTAATTTGACTAACATACAAACGTACATAGATTCACGCCTGTTTCCCAGATCTGCTACGATCCTGACACTTGTCTGGCTTCATTCACTTTCATAACATTCCTTATACACGCTCGCCGGTGTAAGATGCTCTTAACCTGGCCTTTATCCAGAACGTCTCCGATCTGATCAAGAAACGTTTGCCTAGGTCTTCCCCTTGCGACTGTTCCATTCACACTAGCCTTATAAACTTTCTTAGTCAGTTTTTTCTCGTCCAATCTTTCTAGATGCACAAACCAGCTTAACATACCCTTTTCTATTCTCGTCACTATATCCACTTTTATGCCGCATCTCTCTCTAATCACACTATTCCTTATTCTATCTTTCAGAGTCACACCACATATATATCTCAGCGCTCTCATTTCAGCATTAATTCTGCTCTCATACTTCTTTTGCTATACCCAACTTTCACTTCCATGCATAAGTGCAGGCACTAATAGTTCTCTATGAACAGCCAAACGTGCCTTTTCGGATACATTTCGAAGCGCGTAGAGCGCCATTCACTTTATTACTAGCAATCGTTCTCCTTTCAATATATAAGTAGACAAATCTACGATACGATGTTATGCATTAAGTGATTTTGTATTTCAATGCTGCATATTTTCTGTTTAATTTTTATATAGATATTAAATAGGTATTTATTTTGTTAATAATATAACATTTACAATATATTTACATTATTAAAATTAAAACCTATTAATCTAATATATATTTACAAACGTATTAAAAAAGACAACATTAATTATTGTACTAAATATTTACGAAAATGATTTAGTCGTCGTAGAATTCGTCAACATCGCTGTCATCTGGTGACGTGCACAGAAGACTGGCAGCATTGCCACATCGAATGGCAATGCTGATTCTTTGGGCCAAGAAAAGACCAGCCTTCTGATCACGCGAAACTTCGATCAGGCGTTTTGCGGCCTCTCTGTACAAAACGAGCGCTCGGACCCCATGAACCTGACGTTTCCACCCCAAACGGCTCAGAAATATAATTTCCGACTAAATTACTATATTTGCGCTGTTTAACGGGTTTCCACGCGTTAAGTTAATATACTGGATTAACTTTACGTATAACCCTAAAAACGAATTATACCAACAACCAAGGTTAAAATTTATTTAGAGATCAATGTGGTCAGTGCGTAGAATAAACTATTAGGGCCCCATTAGGGTGGAAAGGAAATATATCACATACCACAATATCAATGAGATTATTCGGTCGTAAGCCATGTTTTATCTTCAATATTAGGTATTTAACTATGAAATTGCTTTATGTCCTACATCTATTCAATGTACAATTGTGATTTCAGTATAAAATTTTATTCCAAAAATTACTTTATTTTCGGCAATTGACTAAATATATTATTAATAACATTAGATATTTATAATAAATATCAATCACCTTTTATATAATTCGTCTTATAAGTTATATCGCTTAGTGTCTACGCGTACTCATTATTTTGATTTTCCATAATTATAAAATGGTATCTCATATACATATTACATATTTTTTACTAATCACATCTGCACTGTCATCCCTGTACCACTTTCGTTATCAGGTTCAGCAGTGGTGACCATAGAAAAAGCCAAAGTTTCACCCTTATACAAACCTGGGATTAATTGAACTATCTTGAAACCCGCAAAGCATTTAATCAGAAGTGTAAATGTATGGTCATATAAAATTTCCCTCATTAACTATGGGTTTAAACGATTTCTCATCCATTCGAAACTTTTAGGTAATAAATAAACCTTTAAAAAACTAACGCATTACTGTTCTGTTCTTACAGGACGGCACAGTGGACATCAAGATCGTGGACTTGCAGACAATGCAAGGCAACAGCCCAATAGTGGACTTACTGTATTTCATCTTCACGGGGTCTGACGAGCAGTTTCGAGCTCAGTACTACGAGAAGCTACTGGATCATTACTACACGCAGCTGCACGCCGCCATGAAGCGGCTCCATCTTGATCCCGAAAAGGTTTACTCCAGGGAAGACTTCGATCACGAATTGAAAGAGGTATTACTATTTTAGGGAGATATTACTATTTTACTCTAGGAAGACCAAAGCACTTGGGACTATCCCTGATTTGCAGGATACTTTAGAAGTTGAATCGTGTTGGTAAAAGAAAACCCTGTCCTGTCCTGGAATGTAAAGGACAAAAGTAAGAACACAGTGTCACTTTAGCAACAGTTACTTTTATGCTCATGGTTTTAGTCAGTATAAGTTCAACATTCCCTTTCGGTCCGCATAAAGTACAGGCGGTCGTCTGATGATTACCAATCCCAAAAAAAGATACCTCACATGTTTTCAATCAACCGACACAAAGTACACGCAGACTCGACACGACGATCAGTGAATCACAGAATACCTTGAGTTTAAGAGCTTGTTCTTTCCAAATAGTTGGTAAAAGTACAAATGAGGTATTTTGCCCACAAAAGTTCCATGCCTTTACTGGTACCTGCCGTAAGTTTAGTAACTGTTACTTGTCTGCTAATTAAGGATGCCGAAGATTCTCAAACGTACCACTTCTATTCTTTGCCTTTCGTTCGTTCGTGAAATTTCGTCTTTAATTTCTTCTCCCTAGGTTAGACAACGTAAAAATGTCACCCCTGGTATTACGGTAATCGCTTACAATCAGGCAAACCGTATGATTTTTTTTCCGTATGTTTGTTGTACAAAAAACACGACTTTCAAAGCACTCAACGCATTGTTAATGGCATAGTAAATAATTCGTTCTCTGAACATTCCAAATTGCGTTCCAAACATAAATAAAATTTGTCACAACCCGTGACAATTTTTTAAAGTCCTGGCGACCTGAATAACAACTTCGTGGATAGTCTCTATCCTCAGAGGAACTTGTGTACTCAACGAAGTAGCATTTGAATTGGACATTGGCAGAAGTACGGAGTTCTTAATTCTGCATTATCGCGTTATACCTACGATTGTGATGATAATTACAGGTTATTAATGAATAATTAGACCAAAGCGGCTTCCGGACCTGTATCTACCTAGTCATCTAAATATAGAGTAATCTACCGTGACTTGTATTCAAAACATCATTTGTTGTAGGAAGTCAACAGCTATTTCTGCTGATGACTGCGATAGTGACCTTGAGTGTAATATATGCAATTTATATGTCACTGTCATGGAGCACAATTACTACATACTACTGGTTCGGTTGCACGTATGGCGTCGTGGTTTAAGTGTCCGCCTTGCCATTGACACTATTCTAAGTTTTGTGGGTTCGACGGACGAAAATTAGTTCCACAAATTTTTTAAGTATAGTAGTCGATAAATATTGTTACTGGAAAAAGCATACTGATGGGCTATGTAATAAAATTAATAGTTTAGTCTACGTAGATTAAGGGCTACCTCAACCCTACAGACAGTACTCTTAGCATACCATTGCTATGTAAGTGCCATACCAAGATATGGTCTTATATTATGGGAAATTCTACTGATTCCTAAAAGGCTTTTCTCTCTCAAAAATGATGCTTTAGTGCAATAGTTGGTATACCGTCTTACGAATCATGTAAAACACATTTTAAAAATTAAACATCTTGCCTCTACCTGGTATGTACATTTTTGAAATATGTGTATTTGTAAAAAATTATCATGAAAGTTTTCTAAAAGCGAAATATTTATATCCTAGTAATACGTGGTCGACCATATGGAGGGGTGGCATTGCTGTGGAGGAAGTCGGTTTTTCCCTCAGTGTCAATGTTAAAGTGTAACAGTGATCGTATAGCAGCTATTAAGATTGAGATACATGAGCGTTCCTTGCTAATCATATCTGTGTATATGCCTACGGACTCTAAAGACAATTTAATTGAGTTTACGGAGTGTCTGAGCGAAATAAATTCCATAATTGCAATTAGTGATGTTGAATGTGTGTATGTGTTGGGAGACTTCAACGCGCACCCGGGTGAGTCATTTGCAGTGCAACTATTAGACTTTTGCGTAGAACAATCATGGACATGCGTTGATCTCGAATTGTTACCTAACGACTCACACACTTTTGTTAGCGACGCACACGGATGTCGGCGGTGGCTCGATCACTGCGTGGTCACGAGCGCCGCGCGCGCAACCATCGATAGTGTGACCATATTGTATGATACCTACTGGTCGGATCACTATCCAATGCAATTAACATGTAATTTGAATTTAATAAAACCTAAAATTGTAGTAACAAATGAATTTAAAAATAATGTAATATGGGGAGAAAGGCAACTTAGTCAAATTGAAATGTTCCGTAACTATTGTCACGCAAATTTGCGGCTTATTGACTTTCCACCGGAATTTGCAACTTGTGCTGGTAAAAAGTGTAACTCTGATAAGCATAAATCTTTAATTAACAACATGTATAGAAATATTGTACATATATTGACAGAAGGCGCGAAATCCTCCTCTAGTGCGAATTTAAATAGCGGTAGGGGGAAGCATATCATAGGTTGGAATAAACATGTGAGGGAGGCTCATGGTAAGGCTCGGCAGTGTTTTCATAACTGGTTATGGCATGGGTGACATAATTCTGGTCAGTTGTACAATGAAATGACTGAATCTAGACGTCTGTTCAAGGAAAAATTGAAATGGTGTCAAAATAACCAACTACAAATTAAGATGGATATCGTTGCACGACACCATTCAAATAATAATTTTTCTAAATTTTGGAAATCAACTAATAAGTTGAATATAAAGCCTAGACGGCCCGTGAGTGTCGAAGGTGAACATGAGCCAGATGCCATTGCAGAATTATTTAGGCGTCATTTTAGAGTTGAGCCGGTTGACAATCTTGCACAGTGTGAGTTGAGGTCGGTGCCCAATGCCCCCAGCATTGGGCACCGACCTTATTAATACCTAGAGATATAAATGTAAGATTCACTGCAAAGAATGTTGATTTAGTTATCAAATCTATGAAAAGAGGAAAATCTCCAGGTCACGATGGTCTCAGCATTGAGCACCTGCGGTTTGCTGGGGTACACTTGCCTAGAGTCTTGGCCCTATTGTTTAATCTTTGTATTAACCATGCCTACCTGCCTGATGATCTGATGTATACCATTGTGGTCCCTATTGTAAAAAATAAGACCGGAAATGTCTCGGACAGCACTAACTACAGGCCTATCTCCTTAGCCACGGTTATAGCAAAGGTACTGGACAGTCTGCTTGACGGCCATTTAACAAAACATTTAAAACTGCATGATGGCCAGTTCGGTTTTCGAAATGGTCTATCTACCGAAAGTGCGATTTTGTGCCTCAAGCAAACTGTGCAATACTACTCCGCTCGTAAAACCCCAGTATACGCATGTTTCCTGGACCTCTCCAGGGCATTCGATTTGGTCTCGTACGACCTGTTGTGGACCAAAATGTACCAAGACACTAGTATGCCCCCTGAAATTATATCTATATTTGAGTACTGGTACAAAAATCAGAAAAATGCTGTAAGGTGGGCGGCTAGTAAGTCGGAAGATTACGCATTGGAGTGTGGAGTGAGGCAGGGCGGGCTGACCTCACCGAAGTTATTTAATTTATATATGGACCGCCTGATTGGAGAGCTGAGCAGCACCGGCATCGGATGTCATATAGAAGGGGTCTGTGTAAATAACATAAGCTATGCGGATGACATGGTTCTGCTTAGCCCTTCAATCGGTGCACTGCGCAAGTTACTCCGTATATGTGAAGATTATGCGGCGGCCCATGGGCTCCGATACAATGTGAGAAAGAGTGAGGTTATGGTATTTAAATCACCTAAAAAAGAGGTCAAAACGGTACCTCCCGTTTTATTTTATTTTATTTTATTTTATTTTATTAAGGAAAACAAACAGTAGTATATTATGTATTAACAATCGATGCTTAAAAATACATTTAAAACTAAAAAATACACTACCCATAACGTTATCCACAGATTACATAAAAGACTTGCTTACTGTAAGGATCAAACAGAATTTAATTTTAGACTATCTACTACATATCAATACAAAAAGAGAAAATATACATAAAGTTATGTTGCCAGAGTCAATAAATAAAATCTAATGCTGTTTTTGGAGTACCTTGAAAACATCATTTCTGAATGTGTGCTTATTCAAGAACAATATATCTATTGTGCTAAACCGCTTATTATAATCGTCAACCATACGATGTAGCGGTGAGCGTAAACCAGAGTTGGTTCGACATCGAGAGGCGACGAACAGATGCCTCGTGCGAACCTCTCGTCTGTGTGTTGTGCGAGGGACCAGGTAGCTCAAACTATTAACTAGTTCAGGACAGTCAAACTTATTACGACATAAATTGTACAGAGTCATTAATTCCAGTAAAGTACGCCTAGACTGTAATGTTAAAAGATTGTACTTTGATAATAAGCTTTGAGAGGAACTCTTATAACGGCAACATCGAAACTGCATACTACGCAGGAATTTACGTTGAATTACTTCAATAAGCTCGATATACTTTTTGTAATAGGGATTCCAAATGCATACTGCATACTCCAATTGAGGGCGAATTATTGATTTATATAAATATAAGTAAGTTGCTGAATTATTAAATTCTTTGGACGATCTTATGACAAAACCAAACATCTGATAAGCTTTATTTATTATTTTTTCAACGTGGATATCAAGATGAAGTTTGGAATCTAATTGAACGCCTAAATCACGAAGAGAGGATACTTTACTTAACGCGGTATTACCTAAATAGTATACAAATGGTGTGATATTAACTTTTTTAGTGAAGGTTATACTGGAACGTTTGGCCAAACTAAGGTGTAGTTTATTCTTCGTGCAGTATGATGAAAAACGGTCCAAATCACTTTGAAAATCAATACAGTCAGAGAGATTAGTAATTTTCTTGTAGATTTTCAAATCGTCAGCATATAAAAGAATATTGGAATGTTTAAAACAATCTTTGATGTCATTGATAAATAAAATAAATAACAAAGGACCCAGAATTGAGCCTTGCGGGACTCCTGAAGTAACGGAAATGTATGCAGATTCAAAGCCATTAATTACGACCTTCTGTGTCCTATTTGATATATATGAAATAAACCACCGGAGAAGGTCACCTCTAATGCCGTTGTACGCAATCTTATTCAAAAGAAGTTCATGATCCACTTTATCAAAAGCTTTTTGGAAATCAGTATATACCGCGTCAATTTGTTGGTTATTATCAATACCTTCGAACAAGTAAGAGGTAAAAACTAAAAGATTACTGATACATGATCTATTTCGTACAAAACCATGCTGTTCCCCCATCAAAACACTATGTAAAGTAGGATATATTGTATTATGAACAAGCCTTTCAAACAATTTAGATAACGCTGATAATATAGAAATAGGTCTATAATTTGTTACGTCACTCTTATTCCCAGACTTGTGGACTGGAACAATATTAGCACGTTTCCACTCATCTGGAAAGACTCCCTGCGATAGACATTTATTAAATAATATAAATATTGGATAGCATAAAGTTTTGGCAGTATTTCTTAAAAATATGGCAGGTATACCGTCAGGTCCAGGCCCTTTAGTTGGGTCAAGGGATTTAAGTTCATTGTATACCTGGTCCAAGGGGATGTGAAGTTTACTTATGTTAATATCACTTTGTGGGTTAGATGGGGGTGGTTCCCAAGCATTAGGGTCAAATGTTGATTGTTCATACACAGAGTGGAAAAAGTTAGAGAATAAATTACATATATTAGTAGGATCATTTGAAGAGACCTGCCCACAATGCACTAAAGATGGAATTTTACTAGACGTTTTACGCTGGGAAATGTAAGACCAAAACACTTTAATATTATCACGCAACCCATTCTCCACGGTGTCCATATATTGTCTATAGCATTTGACAAGCTCCTTTTTGAATGTAGCTCTGTGTATAGAGAAGATTTCGTAATCACACACATTGCCATACTTTTTCCACTTAATCCATGCGCTTGTTTTATTTTTATTAATATGTATAAGGGATCTAGAAAACCAATACGGATAGTTCGTGTTTTTAAGTCTACGTAATGGAGTGTACTTCATAATGATTCCATGGATAATGTCGTAAAAAGTAGAAACTGACTCATCAGGGGGCAAATCATCCAATAAACTCGCCCAGTCAACGTTCAAAATATCCGCATTTGCCATTGTGTAGTCAGTTTTGTGGTAATTTAATTGGGGTTTAATATAGTTACGGTAATTCTCGTCAATTGTATTAAATGGGACTTGAGCACAAAAAGCTGGATGGCAACCAGTAGCTGATAAAAGTGGATCAACAGGACTGCACAGTTTGGCATGTTCGTTACAAAAGAATAGGTCGAGAATACGTCCGATGTTATTAAACAGGTTATTATATTGCAACATATTTAAATGTGAGCAAGAGTTCATAAGATGGCGAGCAGAGAGTGAAGTATTGAATTGTGTATCACATTCCATATGTGTTGTTTTGTTTATCCATGTTAGTTCCGGCAGATTAAAGTCACCAGCGAGAACAAAACAGTCTACGCAGGAATCATCAATCAAAGTACATAAACTATCAATAAAATTTATGTAAATATTCTGTACAGTATTTGGGGGAATATAGGTGGCACAAATTAAGTGATATTTACCACCTCTCGATGGAATCTTAACTATTTTATGTTCCGGCAAGTTTAAGGGAGGTGATAACAAGACGCAAGATGGTTTCAACTGTTTGTGGACGGCGATCAACACACCCCCACCGTCCTTTTTATTTGTCAAGGAACGATCGCGATCACATCTAAATATTAAATAGCGTTCGTCAATAAACTCATTATCAGAGATGTCAGGCGTCAACCATGTTTCGGTTAATATAATGATATCATAGGAATTCGATAATATATTAAGATACAACGTATTTAGTTTGGTCCTGATCCCTCCACAATTTTGATAGTAAATGGATAATATATCACCTGCCATCACAGTTATGCAATAGTTTATAAGTATTAGCGGTTAAGTATATATCATATAAGCACATACGCATAATATATGGTACACCTTTAAACCAAGTCACTCATTTCAAGTATCTGGGCCACTGGGTCACCGAGGACCTTAAAGACGATATGGATATGGAAAGGGAACGCAGGGCGTTGTCTGTTCGCTGTAACATGTTGGCACGCAGATTCGCACGGTGTACTGAACAAGTGAAGATCACACTATTTAGAGCTTTCTGCCAGACCTTTTACACCTGCAGTCTGTGGGTCACGTACACGCGGAGGACATACGATGCCCTGCGTGTGCAATATAATAACGCGTTCAGGGTGATGATGGGGCTGCCGCGGTACTGTAGCGCGAGTGGTATGTTCGCGGAGGCGAGCGTGGACGGCTTTCACGCCGTCATATGCAAACGAAGTGCGTCTTTAATGGCACGGGTGCGCGGCGGCCCCAGCGCCATTCTGACCGCGTGTGCTGGCAGGTGGGACTCATTGCTGGTCAGGCATTGGATAGGCCTACATGCGAAAGCAAGCGCCTGACACGTTACCTTTGTGAATGTTATTTTTAAGTTTATAAATATTTCCACTAACACTAGGTTAAGAACACTGTTACTAACTAAATATGGAAGTAATTATGAAATAAAATTTATTATTATTATTATTATTATTATTAATACAAGATGTGGGGAGCGACTTGTATTAGACACAGCGCCCAGAACAACACTATTTCAAAAGAATTGTTACTATATGTGTGTTGAGTAGTCTCTGTATTGGTTAGGTTGGCGATAAATAATATAGTCACACTCTTGATAATGTCTTTTATTGAATCCACTATAGAACGGTTACAATAATAAATGTCTGTATATACGATCGCGGTATAGAGACTACTGACGTTCAGAAGTCTGTTTCATACAAAAGTGCATTGTATGCGCAATGCATATAGCGACGTTACATGTATATAAAAATATTTAATAAATTACCGTCGGACATACAAAAGCTTCCTATCTCAATGTTTAAAGGAAAATTAAAAGTATTACTGCTTAAAACTGGTGTATTCTATAAGTTATTGGATCCAATGATCATATTTTGAGCTATCATTTCTTATAAACTTCCTTATTAAAATCTATTACTTATTATTTCGAATTTTATAAATTTGCACGCCTGGTAAGGTAGGATATGGCCTGGACTCTTGGTAATCTTAAGATCTAATGTACAAACCATGTTCATGCAAATAAATGTTTATGATTTATGAGTCGGGATGTTCTTTGTTTCTAATGCTTCGAATAGCCTGGACACAGTTCCGAACCAACGTCTCAATCCTCGAAGAACTGGATATAAAACAACGTCTTTCTTCCATCATTCAAGGTCGTATTCTCACTTTCTTTAGACATATTACACGTCGAGGGGACACGTCTGTGGAGCGACTCATGGTTCAGGGCAAAATTGAGGGCACGAGGGCGCGCGGTAGATCACCAATGCGCTGGACCGACCAAGTCAAAACTGCACTAAATGGTCCACTCCACGAATGCACGAGGCAAGCAACAGTACGAAAGGAATGGCGACGAATTGTCGCTTGCCACCACCCCTGTCATGACGACCACGACCACTCTGCCAAGAGTGTGAGGACAGAGAAGAAAAAGAATATTCTTTGTGTTCTTAATGAATGTTTGCAAAGATCCCGGTGACACTAAATTTAGACCTATTACGGAAGTTGTCTTTATTATAGAAAAAACAAAAATAAAGAAATATTCCTCAATGTCGCAGCTGTAATTAATGCTGCATGAGGACTCGGGTTAAAGATATTTTTCTTTGGTATATCTAGTGAATAAATTCTTAGTGGCAGCACAACATTTGGATCTGGACTCTGTAGACTAATATAGGCTCGCCCTATTACGTAGGTTATAAAAATATAGCTGGCATAATGTGCTTGTAAAATACCTCTGCCTACCCATCGTAAACGAACAGACGTGATTGTACGTATGCAAATTACGTAATTATATTGTACCTTCTATTATAATTATGAGCCATATACATAACTTCATAATTAATTATTAATTTACTATTAAGTACATCTTGTCAATCAATCAAAGTCGATCAATCAATATAAGCCAATCAATGTCAAAAGAAAATCTTATAATTATCTCTTGTCTTATTTATAGATGCACATCTGTTTCCTGGCGGATAGATAGAGGATACAAATTCCAACTTACAACGATTCTGCCATATCTCTCTTAATTCATTCAGTCACATAATTTTTTTATTTTATACCTGGCGTTTCTTATACCTTATGGCTTGGGGCTTAATCCCACAGCCTTCGGCGTAGTGATAAGGCGATTAATTAATCTAATCTTTCTGTCGTGTCTGGCCACCGGTGTGCTTCGCCAGCCGTGCTACGTCGTTTCTTCAGAATATCTCCGATCTAGGGCCATAGAAGCATAGTTTCATTGCTGTATACTCAAAATCGGGACAGCATGGTACAGAATGCAGTTTTATCGCGTTCCCGCACATGCGTCTACGTATACGTCTTTGTTTATAAGTTGTAAGAAAGTTTACCACAGTATATCGAGATTTCGGTATACTGCAATAAACTTATTCTAAGAGATGTTAGTATGGCCGCCGCTTACAGAACGTTCGCTTAATAACCAATACAATTGTTCCAGAAACTTCCATTCGGGTTGACAATCGCAGTCTTCACGTTGCCTGTCGTCACAGTGGAAACAGAGAACGCGCCCCAAGTAAATGAGGACCTGGAGTTATCAGCGTTTTCTGTGGAGAAGACTAGCGCCCTCTACACGGAGCGTCTGAATGGAGTAGTAAATGACTACGTTAGATGGGGCGTGCTTAAATAGACCACATTTAAAAAGTTACAGTATTTCTTACTTTTAAATCATTCGTAATACATTGGTATATTTAGTATTATTATTGTAGATTTTAAGACATACCTACGTAATACTTTTGAATTGATATGATATTTTTAGAATGATAAGATATGACATGAATGGAAGTATTTAGATAAATAATGAAGAGTTGTAATAAGAATCATGATTTTGGATTGGCGTCTGTAATAAAAAATGTGTAATCGAAACAAGGAGCCTAACCACAACCTATTCTGTCAATATTAATGCCAGCAATAAAATTAAAATGTATAAAAAAATACATTTGCTTGGCAATAAATTACTACATTTTAATCTGTGCCCTGGCGTTAAGATTTGAAAAGGGTTCTTGTGCAGATGTCCCTGATTTGACGCGCCTTTGGCAACCGCTTATTATGTTTTTATTTGTTTTTATATATAGCAACTCTCGGTTCTATTAAGTTTAACCGTTATTTTGAGAGAGGCTTTTTAATTATAGAATTATTGTACAACCATAAGCTGAACAGCATTAAGTTCGTGCCTCACACTATGTGCTTTTGACTAAATTCAAACATATGGCTTTCCTTAGAACAGAATTGTGTGACGTAACAATAGCGGATAAAATCAAAATTTTGAATACCTACTGTTTAATCTAATTTATTTCCTTGTCTTACAAATTATAATTATTACTACTATATACAAAATACCTAAATTATTGTAATTAACTAATTAATCTTGGTTTGTGAGTTCCGTATTATTTGTTTTGTATATTAAGATGATTACTCAAAGTTATGTATGTAAGTACGTTACCAAGGAAAAACGTCTGACATTTTATTTGTAGAACGCACTTATAGTTTTTGCTGTTGTATCTCTCCTTGAATTATTATAAAGGATGTTATATAACAAAGATTAACCGGACTTATCTTCATGGCTGCAAGGTAATCTATTGATAATATTTCTGATAGTGACGCTTATAATATTTGTTTTAGTCGGTGAAATGTTATGTAATTTTTTTAATATTATTGGGAATGACTTGAGAACATTATTAATGTTAAATTGTATATGTGTATCTCATAGCTACTTTTTTTTTTGGATTCTTGTGCATGACGCAAGTCGCTCGTTCGAGCTACATGTGCTAGTCAAGCCCATGCGTGAGCTAATCTAATGCATGTTTTCCTAAATCTCGCCATATGCAAGAACCATTAATAATAATAGTAAATAATTTATTTATATTAAGTACAAGATCTTGAATGCTTATTGCTAATTTACATCTTAATAATATACATGATACGTTTGTACAGTTTGCAACTAATTCTAATTTGATTCCGATATAAGTAGTCCAATTTTAGATATAAATTTGACGATAATTATGTATTTGTTTATTTCATATAGTGTGGGATAGAAATTATCAATATTGGCTACAGATACATATTAATTGCAGCTACCTTTGAACTGCCTCCATGACGCAGTGGTAGTGAAAGCGACTGCTGTACATGAAGTCTCGGGTTCAAATCCCGGGACGGGCCAACAAAAAGTTATTGGGTTTTTCTGTTAATAAATCTCAATACGAGCCCGTGCCTCGGTAAGCACGTAAAGCTGTTGATCCTGCGCCTGATCTCTCTTCGGTCGTGTTGGATCATCCGTCCCATCGGATCATGAGAGTTAGGGAACAGAGAGTGCACTTGTGTTTGCGCACATACTTGTGCGATAGTGCCAAGTATATCTCCTGCGCAGATGGCCAGTCTCCGTTAAGACTGACCGCTATGACCGAAATTCGGTTCGGAGGACATTAATTGCAGCTACTAAATATTGTAAATCGATAAATTGAACAAGTTTTCGAGGGAGAACTTAAAACAGTGACGAACTTAAGACCTTCCGACACAAAGGCCAATTTCTGAAGGCTTTTTTATTGTATTATCTTAATACCAACATACTATTTCGGCATGTAGTTTTAAATAGGTACTAGTATTAATAACATATGCAGCTCAAATTTGCTTAAAAGGTTTTCGACATTTATGATACTTGATCCTGATTAAATGAATCAATAATCAAATAATATCAAATGTTCCAAATATAAAAAATATTCCATAGAATACCTAATATTGTCATGTTATGTTTACGCGAATGTTATACATTGAAATTAAACAAACTTTATACGGATTTTATCGCGTTGTTTATTTTTTATAAACACTGAGAGTGTTTATAAATACATAATTTTGTTATAAATACATAGTTTTGTTATAAATATTAAATATTTTACATAATTTTGAAACTTTAAACTACTATTGTTAAACACTTTTACTAGTTACTGTTTACTTCAATTTAAGCTATTTAAAAGATACAACTATTTAGATTCAATTTTAATGTTACACTGTCCCCGATATTTCGGTTGCTTTTCAGCAGCCATGGTCACGGGGAGGCTAAGATGGTAGTTATCTCAATATTTCAGTGTATTTATTTCAAAGTCCCCGAACATAATTTAATCATTAGTGTTTCTATTTACGCAGAATGAGCTTAAAGTATCATGAAGTCTAGCTGTGGTTTGCTTCTTCTTGGGTTTGACTATTTGAATTACTGGATTCCAGCTGGTGGTACATTCCAACCATATTCTCTATTGAAATTAGGAATGTTTTTAAAGTTTTAAATATAATAAAAAGTGATGGAATAAGAGGGATGGCCCTAAATGCTATATTAGCCACCCGTTTAGAGCCGTTTTCCACTGCGACTTTCTGAAACGATTTAAAAGCGATAATAGTGCCAATTCTGTTGTAATTTTCATGATTTCATGTAGGGCATTCTGCTGTTACATCGAACTAAATTTACATTTCGACGGCATCAAATTCGATTATGACAATCCTAAATTGAACTGAGGCTACTTAATAGGCACTACAGAATGAATATCAAAGAGTGAACGAAAAAAATAAATATAAAATAATATTTTTGAGCTTTGTGAAGTGTATGAAAATAATTGTTTACACATATTACTGTACAAATACAATTTAATTTACATATTATTATTTACAATATATAATATATTATTATTATGTAAAATAAATTATAATCATTAATAATAATATTTTAATTTAATTAAAATTAATTAATAATAATTTATATTATTTATTTAACTTATTATTATTATTATATTATATTTTTATATACTTATATTATATTATTATAAAATATGTTATATGTATATTGATGTATATATGTATTATTATAGGTATTATACATTATAATATTTTATTTTTATTTAACATATTTTAAATTCCACTGTTTAAGCCTCAACCACCAAATTTCTAGGAAAACAAAACTTCGTATCTTGTTTTTAGATGTCATCTAATATTAGTTTGACATTTCTAATTTTAGATCATTTTTGACGTTTAAGACATACAGCAGAATGCAGAAAGGACTAAATTGAATAACTAAACTAACTTTATTCCTGTCAAACTACAATAAGTTTAGTCCTATCAATTTTAATGATTTCAGAATATGAAATGTCGTTTGACAGGACTAAACTAAATTTCAGTGATTTTTAGTTTAGTTTAGAGAATTTTGTGACAACAGAATCAGCTGCACCGTCGGTTATTATCTACTATTATACACACGTGCGATTTTAAGCAGTGAAAGAGACCATTGAATACCACGTTTACAACAATACCACCGCCCGTGACACTAATACAATCGGCCGAAACACCGACATTACGCGATACGACGGGGACATATATTAACATCAAAAGATTTGCGTAAGAAATAAAAGGGTGGTGTAGAAAAAATTCTGTGTCTGTCTGTTTTATGCCGAAAATACGTAATGTATGATTACTAAAATACATTTTTACGCTCCCGCCATATTTGTACATGAATGATGGTGTAACGTAATGGTGTTCGTAAAATCTAAAGTCAATACCTTAGATAATTATAGTCTTTTTTACTATATTAATATATGAGGAACGGAACATCCCACTGGCACTCTTTAACGCCTAATATTTAAAAGAACTATTCAGCTTAGTTGAAGTTGCAGTGAGACAATATACATATATTTTGAGCGTCCAATACAGTCAGATAAAAATATTGATAAAGATATTTTTATTTTGTAAAACTTAAGTAAATACATACAAGTTTGGTCCGTACGCATGATCCATATTAAGATCAGTTTTATTATTCATACGCAGAAGAATAAATTGGGTAATAAAACGGATCCCTGGGTTTTATGCCAGTGTCCACATTGAGTTTCTGCAGCACTTAAAATCAGTAGATTTGAGGCAACAGCAACAGTTTCTAAACAATTTGCTGACGTCCACAGTACGCCATATGTATATGCTATATGTATAGATGTTATTCTTACAGTGCAATTTTTATTTTCAAATATGATCATAGACTATCTTTATAAATATTTTAATACAAGCATAGGTATAGCTAGTGTGAGATTTATTACGATTCTAATTAATTAAATATTGATAACTAAATCATAGAATGGTGAAACAGACAAGACTCTTTGCCTACATCTATTTACCTACCTCTATCTATTTTTGTCTATGTGACGACGCGTACTGAACACGACGCTGATAAACGCTTCGGCCTTAGTCTTGTGCACAAACTACACGCAGCCGCGCGCCAACAAGCGTCACCGTAAATAATAACGTATTTATTTTCATATTCTTGTGTAATAGTGTAAGCAATCATGGCACAGAATGAAATAGTTCTAAACAAACTCCTTGTTCAAATCGCGAAGGAACAAAATTTCGGTAACTACGTCATTAAAATCGAACCAATTTATAGTGGTGGCGCTAACTATACGTCAGCTCTGTATAATGTTACAGTTACGGAAGGGGACAATGTCGTTCACATGTTCGCTAAAGTAGCGATTATAGGTGAGAAGTTGCGGTCTGGTGCGCCAAGGATGTACGAAATAGAAGGAATAGCTTACACGAAAGTATTGAAAGCTTACGAAAGGTTGCAAGACGAGCACCAAGTGCCACGCGAACACAGACTGACATTCTCCAAATTCTACGGTTATAATCCTACAGTTTATGAAGAAACTATCGTTATGGAAAACCTCGTGATGCAAGGCTACCAATCTTACGATAGATTTAAGTCTGTCGACTGGGAATACGCGAAGTCGGCGTTGAGGGAAGTGGCCAAAATGCACGCACTCGCGTTTGCGTATGATGAATATTATTCTGATGAGTTCAATGCAATAATCAAAGAACTTAAGTCTAAATGGGTGTTTGAAGGTGTGCAGGCAAAAGCTTACCTAGATGGTGTGTACCTTAAAGCCGAGGAGGTCACTCAGCAGAAAAATAAAGATAAGCTACGAAGATACATCGATGAAGTCAACGAAGATATATTTGATAAGATCTACGGTAGTTGGGGACGGAGGGCAGTATTAGGCCACGGGGATTATAGACCCAGCAATCTGCTGCACAGGGTCGGAGATGTAAGTTGAACACTTTTTTTTTCACTAAAGAGCAAAGAGTATATATTATTATCTTAAATAATTTAACAGCAAGTCATGCTGCGCCTAAAATAATATTGTATTCCATTGCGTAACTAATATTTTTAAAGTTACATTCCCTTACGTAAACGGGCTGAATATTATATATACTGCCTGACCTGCCACGCCTGAGGTCGCGGATTCGATTCCCGCACAAGTCTAACATTTGTGTACATGAACATAGATGTTTGTCTTGGTCTGGGTGTTTCTATGTATAATATGTAAGTATTTACAAAAATAAAGTATCTGCTTATAACATACATAAGCAGATACTTTATTTTTGTAAATACTTATCCATTATCTAGTACCCATAGTACAAGCTCTGCTTAGTTTGGGCTAGATGGTGTTACGTGTACGTGATAGATCAAATAAAATAAGATAAGATAAGATACGTTTGTTTGTGAAAACATGTGTACAATTGATGTTACATAATAAAGTGTTCGTTTCAACATGCTTGGTCCCTTATTTTGGACATACAAATATTCATTCTTTAGTCACTGTTATCATTGTAAAAGTAACAGAAATTCAGCCCACATGCAAACTCAACAATATCATAATAGAATTATTATCAGACTTCTCATCAGAAAAATCGAAACACCTCCGTTTTTATGGTTTCTGTCCTAAAGTAACACAAAAGAGTTTTCATTCCATGAAAAAATCACATGATTGTATAGCTGGCAGTTTGGCCATTAAGTGGCCAGTGATAAGCGAAAATTCTAAATTCAAAATTAGAATTTCATTTGTTTATCATATAAATGAAATGATTCACTGTTTTGAAACAAATGTATGTTTAGAGTTGGAGTACATTTCACCTTGGAAAACTAAAAATTTGCGCTTATCTTAAAACTTTTTGTTCTGTGTGTGTACTTTTTCAGACGTCCCAAAGTCACAACTTTGGGACGTCTGAAAAAGTTTTTTCTAAAACATACTTCGCCCTCAGAAGCCGCCCAAGTGGTGGCATTGCTGGATTCTGGGCTTAGTCAGCGTGTTGTTGCTGAAAGATTGCATCTAAGCCTGTCGTCTGTTCATAGTCTACAAACGCTATCGGGAGACTGGTTTATTCACGCACCGTTCAGCATCTGGCAATCACGTCACTTCTGAGCGAGATGATCGATTTATTGTAACAACTTATTTACGAAATCGACGCCTTAATGCTTTTCAACTGCAGCAGCAACTTCATGTTGTACGTAGGATGGCTGTAAGTGACTCTACCATTAGAAGAAGGTTGAAGGAACGTGGACTGGTTCCGCACAAGCCAGCAAATGGGCCAAAATTAACTGCAGACCATCGAAGAGCGCGGCTTAAATTTGCACGTGAGCACCTAAATTGGTCATACCTCCAGTGGAACAAAGTCCTCTTTTCTGATGAGTGTAAAATTATGCTGTATGGTAATGACGGAAGGAACAAGGTGTACAGTAGAGATAGAGAACGGTTTGCGCAATGCTGCATTGAAGAAAAGGACAGCTATGGTGGCAGTTCGTGGACGGTTTGGTAAGACAGAGCTTGTCTTTCTGTCTGGGCCACGTCTGCCTGCACTAAACAGTCATCGGTACATCGAACAGTGTCTTGAGCCTCACGTGATGCCCTATGTACATTTTATTGGCAACGGTTTCATATTCATGCACGACAATGCTAGGGCTCACACTGCGAGCGTTGTACGAGATTATGTTACCGAAGTCGGTATCTCCATTATGGAATGGCCAGCAAGAAGTTCGGACATGAATCCGATTGAACATCTATGGGATGAATTAAAAATCCTGCCCTAGAAACACTTAGCCAGCTGCAAAATGCAATCCAAGAGGAATGGAATGGAATGCCACATTTGATCGTGACTCTCATCCGATCGATGAAGAACCGTATGAAAGCAGTAATAAGAGCTCGGGAAGGCAATACAAGTTATTAAATAAACATTTCTTAGCATTTTTTTTCATTTACGTGTGTTGTTTTATCAATTTCCTTCATACTCCATACAGTGTAAAAATGAATTGTTAAACAAAATACGAAACCTATGAAAATTTAATTTGAATTAAGAACATTAACATTAGGGTTTGAAAACCTTATACTATTCACTATTAAACGGCATTTGACATATATTCCTAAATATACACATTTTTCTGATAATCCTTACAAAACATAAACTTGCAAAGTGTTTCGATTTTTCTGAGAAGTGACGAGTTTACGAGAAGCGTAAAGTACTTCAATTGTCATTTTTAAATATATATTATAAAAGACAATATAACAAATCAAAGCCAAACATAACGAAAAAAACACAATTATATTATTACAATAATGTCATTTCAGGCCACATTTTAAACATATTAATTAAGCAATAGAAATATTAGTTTCAAATTCAATTTAGTTGATTTTGTGTAATGGCGGAGGCTAGGCGAATTTTCAAGGCCAAATTTAAATGGTGTCAGAACAGGCAAGATCAGTTTGAAATAGATCTTCTCACTTCTAACCATACCACTATGAACTTTAAGCAGTTTTAGAAAACACAAACAAAATGTATGTGATGACGAGTTTCCCGGTGAGCGTCGGTGGTATGACTGACCACAAGCATATTGCTGATGCTTTTAGGGACCTCTTTTCTGTGCGGTCGCCCTTGAACTCAGGGTCTTGTGATAGGGGATGTGCTGAGGCTACTGTGACCGAGCGGATTACTAAATAATAAAAAAAAGCAGGTAACCAGTTGAGGCAGTTGCTAAAATAATTTTCCGGAATGCAACATGGAAAATCGCCCGATCACGATGGCCTCAGCATACAACATCTTAAGCACGCGGGGGTTCATTTTCTGTGTATGTGTGTTCTCTCTGTTTTTACTCTGTGCCTCAGTCACTCTTATTTACCCGATCCGCTTAGGCAGACGACAGTAGTACCCATTGTTAAAACCAAGACGGGCGACACGTCCGATATGAATAATTATCGAGCCATCTCGCTCGCCACCATCATGGCTAAGGTGCTTGACGGTGTGTTGAACGACTGCCTTTCAGAACACGTTGAAGTGCATGATGCCCAGTTCGGGTTCAGGGCGGGCCTATCCACGGAGAGTACCTTACTTAGCCTGAAACACACAGTCAAGTACTATACCTCAAGTAGGAAGACGGTCTGCGCATGTTTTCTCGATTTTTCGAAAGCTTTCGATCTCGTTGCCTATGATGTGCTATGGGACAAATTGAGGGGCACGGGTGTGCCGGCGGAATACACAGCGCTCCTCAGTTACTGGTATGCTAACCAGACAAACAGGCTGAGATAGGTCGGTACTCTGTCGGATGAGTACAAAATGTAGTGTGGTGTAAGACAGAGGGATTAAGCTCACCACTGTTATTTAATTTATATATGAACCAGATTATCGAGCGACTGAGCAGCACACATGTCGGCTGTCACATAGACGGCACTTGGATCAACAACTCAAGTAACGCGGATGACATGGTGCTGCTTAGTCCATCGATAAGTGGGTTGAGAGAGCTACTATCGATCTGCGAGACGTATATGGAGGTGCATGGCCTTAAGTACAACTCTAATAAGAGTGAGATCCTGGTTTTTAAAACGCAAAAACAACAGCACCGCCATGTTCCTCCAGTATATCTCAATGGCGTAGTATTAAACGTAATTGAGCATTTTAAGTATTTAGGCCAAATTGATCTACGCGATGACAGTGAAATAGAGCGAGGCCGCAGGGCGTTGGCAGTGAAGAGCAATATGCTAGCCCGCAGGTTTGCACGCTGCATGGCAGACGTCAAAGTGACCTTATTTAAAGCGTTCTGTCAGTCCTTCTATTCGAGCGGCCTGTGGGTGTCATATACAAGCCTACAACGTCCTGCGCGTACAATATAACAACGCCTTCAGGATGCTGTTGCGAATGCCGCGGCGTTGTAGTGCATGTTTGCCGAAGCTCGCACAGATGATTTTCACGCTGTCATGCGTAAATAAACGGCTTCCTTGCTACAGTGCTTGCGTAACACTCGGAACGGCATCCTGAACATGATTGTTAACAGGCCAGACTGTCTTATGTTGTATAAGACAGTCTGGCCTGGGTGGAGATATCTATAGGTACACATACATACATAGATCTCATCACACAACGTAGCGTAGAGGTATCTATAGTGCTACCACACGGTGCCTTGAGGGCGGACTTACTAACACTACTAATATAGACTATAAGTACATTCTGTTACTAACCCGTTACTAAACAACCTATGGACTGTTTATGTACATACCTATTTATTAATGTCCGAAATAAATATATTTTATTTATTAATAATAATATTACATACATAACATAAGAACATAGGTAGATTAAAGTTTATCATTGAGAAAATCATATACTATAATAGCATTTACTTGTCAGCAGATTCGACGAGTGTTTTTTTGCTGTTGAAAACAATCTCCTTATCTACGGAATTAACCCAAAAAATTATACCATATCTTAACTGAGACGCAACCAAACCATAGTGAGCTGTAAGGAGTGTGGAAATGTTTACCTTAGTTGACAGTTTTGTAGAGAGCATAGGAACTGCTACTAATTCTTTACACAATTGCGCAATATGTGCTGTCCAATTAAGTTGCCTATCTATTGTCAGTCCGAGAAATTTGGTTACACTAACATCATTTATTTCCAGATCCACATATTTTATGTCAAGTGGTTTTGTAAGACATCTTTGAGAAAAATGCATTATTTGCGTCTTACTAATATAATTTTTAAGATTATTGTTGTTTAACCAATCTATAATTAGAGAAAGGAATTTATTAATTTCATTTTCATAAAGTTCTGGTTGTATACATGGTATAATAACCGTACTGTCATCTGCAAAAAGGGTAATTGGATAGTTAATCCGTTTAGGAAGGTCGTTGATCTAGATAACAAACAGCAATGGGCCAAGCACGCTACCTTGGGGCACCCCGTATGTGATAGTACGCTCATAAGACATGTAGTTGATATCTCTTTTAGTTTTTAACTCTTGTCATTGTTGTAATCTGTTTTCTATTCTTTAAATATGATGTTATTAGATTAAGCACATTGCCTCTTATACCGTAGCAGTCCAATTTCTTTTTCAATATACTATGATCGACATGGTCAAAAGCTTGCGTCATGTCACAGTACACTGCGCAAACCTGGTTTCTTTTGTCAACGTTTGTCAAGTACTTATTTTTTCAAGTACAGCTATTTCTCTCATGGTTATGCCAAAATAAATCTAAAATAACAAATATTTTTGTTTTATGACACAAAGCATTTACATGGATTTAGCTAACTTTGATTCTATACGCCTCTTGTTATTAAAACTATTGACTACCTTTATTATATATATATTTATTTATTACCTTACTTTTGGATCTGTAACAATGATATAATTTATATTCAAGCTTTGAATAGTATTTGCTGGAGCATTAAATTTTGCTTTGTTTATTATTTGCCATGCCGATTTGGATTTATTATTCGAGGTATTAATTTTATGAATATTTTGGGCTCGTTAGGTTAACCTAATAATTTTTCTAAATTGCTTTGAGCACTCTATATATTTTATTTTTGTATCCAGTGACGGCTTTGATCTATACGCCCATAGTAATTGTCTTTTCTTTCTGCTACAGTTTTTTATACCTTTCGAGATCCAAGTGACATTTCAATAGCTCTAATATTGACTAGTTTTAACGGAATAAATTTTATTATAGAACAAACTAAAAGTATCAAAAAGTAATGTACATGCCTCATTGGGATCAATAGTATTATATATTTCAGAAAATGTCAAGCTTTTCATACAGTTATAAAATTTTAAAATGTTTTCTAGTAAAAATTATCCTTGTTCTTTGCGCCAAAACTTTAGAACACAAGATTTTTCTACAGGACACTTCAGAATTTGAGTTGTATGGTCGGATAGACCCAGTTCTATTACAATCGCTGGACATGATTTGGAAAAGACGTTCGCGAAATTGTCGATGCATGTTTTACTAATTAAACGAGTTGGCGTTTCTAAGGCTAAAGTTAAATGAAAGTTACGAAGCAGATACCTTAATTCTAATGTCGTAGTATTAGTTTTCATAATGTCAATATTGATGTCACCAGCGATTACTATATTAAAAAAATTATATTTATTTTATTTTATTTAAAAATACTCCAATTTTTTTAAAAATATTTGCAATATATTTGACTTTGGGACTCGATATACACATACAACAACCAATTTATAGTGCACCAAAACCACACTGCATTCGAAAATACCACTTAGGTCAGAAAAGATCCGAAAAAACTGGTTATGCCTCCTGCATTATAAAAATTATAATTAATTTTATTTTCAGTACAAATTTGTAAAAAAATAAAAGATATCTAATATACAAATGCTTTCTAGGAGAAACAAAAAACTGCTTTGTTTACAACAAAGCAGTTTTTTGTCTCTCCTAGAAAGTTGCTTAGTTTGCATATACGAGGGGTCAATAGAACGACGATATGTCAGGTAGATCTTTCCATGTGTGCTCCACTTTTATTAATATACAGAAACCGCCTCTTTTACTATCCATTCTACTATAGTGTGTCGCTGAACAATAATTGGGAATATCCGAATGAATTTCTTGACTTGACATCATAAAATGTTTCATTATAGAGTAAATGAAATGAAATGAAATGAAATGAAATGAAATGAAATTATTTTCCCCTTTTCTGCCAAATTGTGTGGCTTTGCAACACTATCGTTAATATTTAGTAAGTCTGTTATATCTGTTTGGGTAGACTTTTCAGATAACAGACTGGGCTTTTACATGAATTTGTTTGATAGTTCTTATACTGGATTTGATAGTCGATACATAATACTTCCTTTAGCAACACTTGACATACATAACGCGCAAATAAGCCACGACGAGGCACCTGGGTACTAAAATTCATGTCTACATATTTTACATTTATAAATTTGGAACATAACAATCTTAATTCATAGATTAATTTTATTTCGCTTAGATATTTACGGAAAAGTATTTCACGGATTATAACATTTGTCTTGTTAAGCACAAAAATTATTGACACAAATATAAAAGATAGCGGCCGATCGGTCGTGCATACTGCCCATAACAACAACATAGTCACTAACGGCTAGTGAGCTAATCAGAGTACGTTCGGAGACAAGGACATCCTGTAGTGTAGCTCCCAGTTTCCAGAAGGATGAAACCTGGAATCGCTTATATTTGCAGAGGCATAGTCAATTTGGGCAGTGGTCTTGTTTGATGGTGTGCTGTGTTGACTTTTGCATTTTCGGTTACGACTAGGTGTTACACGTGCGATACTGTCCGTAGTCACCTTTTTGTATGCATCAGTTATTCTTATGCTTTTTCTAGGTCCAATTTTAATTGAGAATTCTCACTTGTTAGTGAGAATTCTCAGTTAAAATTTGACCTAGATTCTCGATTTCCTAATGGGCAGTCGCAAGCTGGTCAGTGAGGGCTTGTATCTTAGCATAAAGATCGACTATGGTCTGGTCATCGCTAATCGAAGTTAAACTCATCATGGTCGCATTAAAGAGTGAGACATCTGTATTTGAATTATCCAGTGAGCCAGTCTGCTGTGGTCTACGTGCACGCTGTGTGATGTTTTGGTCGAGATGCATATCTTTATTCATGGCTTTATTTATTCGGCTACAAAACTTGTTAATTTTTCCTGTTTGTGGAATGTATGTTTTACTGTAGTAATACTAAATTTATATATGTCTAAGGAATAATTTTATGTAACAGCGGATTATTGTCTATGGTATGTTACTAAATGACATATCATTCATTCTTTGACGGCACAACACTAATATTGTCTTTGCCGTGGTATCATTGACTGTTGTTTTTGTTTTGGTACAAAGTTCAAGTTTGAAATCTTTCTAATAAACGGTTAAACTTTACAATGTTTTTATGTTTGCACTTGATTTGTTACCATAGTGTCACACTTGGCACTGATGATATGGTTTTAGATCTTACCTTACGATTTGGGTATTATACAGCTACTGTAACACAAATTGCACAAAATTTCCGACTCGCTGAGGCATTCAGGACCGCAATGTCGCCACTCACATTCAGCTCGCCACAAGCTGCCCTGCGGTTTGTGCGCTTTTATTTAACCTTGTGATACATTATTATTATTATATAATTATAACCTTCTTATCTAAGCACTTATTTACTAGTACTCACGTTCAATGCCACGTTACTTCTATGATAATATCGAGATACGAATGTACCTCCTTAAGGGATTAGGCAGAGATGTTTAACTATCATATGGCTGTTTTCGGGCTCTGCCGTGTAGAATGTACCTTCTTAAAGTCATTTGGTACTCAACAATGAAGGTCACTGTGTAAGGTGACCGGCACATAAAATCTAAAACACGTGTTTCTATAAATAACGACAAATTCTCTTCAAATTTTTACCTCGTATCTTTGACGCTCGCGCTACAGTTTGGTAAATGGCGCCTGAGAGACTTTTGACAATATCTCCTTTCCAACTTATTTTACGATAAAAATAATAGGTACCTACTTCTGATGTAACAAGCATTATTAGATTACAATAAACCACTTGCCATCTCGGTTATATAAAAAGCTACCACAGATCAAACCAGACAGTCAGCTCTAAAATATACTAACTTTCTCTTCTCCAATTCCAGGATGGCACAATAGATATCAAAATCGTAGACTTGCAGACTATGCAAGGAAGTTCTCCCGTAATGGACTTACTGTATTTCATCTTCACCGGGTCAGACGAGCAATTCCGAGCTCAGTACTATGAGAAGCTACTGGATCATTACTACACGCAGCTTCACGCCGCCATGAAACGGCTCCACCTTGACCCTGATAAGGTCTACTCCAGAGACGAGTTTGATCACGAATTAAAAGAGGTGAGATTATTGCTACTACAAAGTTCTTTTTTGTTTTTAGTAAAGATTCAACCCCTCCACTAGAAATAATTTATGTATCGCTGTACTTTAGAAACATTCAAACAACGAACACAAAGAACATCTAGACTCGGAACAACCATTTGTGGATCACACAATTTTTTCCCCGTGTGGGATTCGAACCCATAACACTCGGCGCAGTGGCAATGGCTACGCGACCACTTATACCATTATGCCACCCGTGCAGTAATAAGTACAATATTATTCTTAATTAACTACACCATCGTTACCGGCTTATTCCCAACGGCCACCACTGAAACTGCCACGACTGTGACTATGTAGTTTCACTTGAATTATTATATTCTTATGTATGTATATCTTTTAAACTTTCGCGTTGCATGATATATATATTTATATATATATATATATATATAGCCTTGGCCAAAAGTATGGAGCACCCCTATAAAAACTGCATTTTGTAAAAAGGTTTATATATAATGAAATGAAACAACTTGTGTACATTTTAAATGATCTTAACTTTGATATAAAATCAATATTTCGTCGGCCACCCTTAGCCGCTATCACAGCAGCTATTCATTTTGGCATAGAGCCTATAAGATATTTACACTGTTCTTCAGTTATGGCATTCCAATCTTGGCGGAGGCGTATTTTTAGTTCTTCTTTTGTTCTTATTCTGTGGTGCCGGACCTTACGCTTTAGGATTCCCCATAAATGTTCTATAGGATTAAGGTCCGGTGACTGAGCAGGCCATTCCAGGAGCTCAATGGAATTTTCACGAAACCATGACATTGTGCGGGCTGATCTATGGCATGGTGGGTTATTTTCTGGAATTTAACTCCATCCATATTTAGGTCACCAAAAAGTGCAGAAAACGAAGGGAACAAAGCTGATTCCAAACACATTCGTGTATTTTGTAGAGTCCCTTAGGCCCTCACTCACAAACATTTCGCCGACTCCTGTATCAGACATGCATCCCCAGGTCATCCTGGTACCTCCGCCGTGTTTTACAGTCGGGGCCACACACTCCGGCTTAAATTTTTCTCCCCCACGGCGACGCACGCAGGTTACCACGGGGTTCCAAAGACCAAACAAAAACAAAAGAAATAGAGATTTACTAATCATGAAAAGACAATATTATAGCTTATTAAATTTCAACAATACTTATTTATCCATTTGGACATTCATATTATCTAACTTACCTCAAAGTTTAATTCGTCTAACCACACATATTTGACCAGCCTTTTTGGTGTAATGTTGGTACTTTAAGGCCCATGCATAGCAAGCCTTTTTATTATTGTCTGAGATCAATGTCTTCTTCCTGCTTTTACACCCTTTGAGGCCAGTTTCCTGAAGTATCCGACGAGTCGTTTTGGCAGAAATTGTGTTGTTACTCGCCACTTATTTCCTGTTTTTCAAAGACTCTCTCACAAATTTTCGATCTTAACGGTCACTGGTAATACGTTTACGTCCAGTTCTGGGCAGATCGTTGTGCGTACGGGTAGTGGCGAATCGCTCAATGGTAAGTTGCACCGCTCGGCGTAACCACTTATCAGTTCTGGATATCTCAACTTGGGATTACCCTTGTTCATGAAAAAGTTGTATTTTCACACGTATTTCAAGAGATAATTCGGATGTTTTAGGTATTATGTATCGAAATTAATATAACTGAACACAAAATAATACAAGAAGCGCGCTAGATGACGGTATGTGTACACAACGACGCAAAATAGTAAACTGAAATAAAGATTGGAAATTACTAAACGGATAAGATGCTTTGCATCGGATGTTTTATTGGCTCTAACTGGGTACACTATTATTTAAAATATGTTTTTAGATGCCACCTAATCCATATTTAAACAAAATGTATTGTTTCCTACTGCAAATGTTACGCACGTGAAAAATACGTGGGGTGCTCCATACTTTTGGCCAAGGCTGTGTATATATATATATATATATATATATAGTAGGGGAAAGGAAGGCAAAACAGACCACAGCGGACTTACATAAAATTAATCAGTCAGCACATTTTTCACATAAAAATACTGACTCATCATGCTCATCTTCTACACCTACGCAAAGGCAGAGTGCCCATAAACGACATTTTTGACATTGCACCCAACCCCCGCTTGATTCTGAGTACAAATGAGGGCAGTAAAGACACTCAGTGTCATCGTCGTCAGAAGAACTATCATTTTTCTTCGTTTTTGATCTTTTTATATCAGATTTCGTGCTTTCATTTCCTTTTTTTGAAACTTTTATTTTATTTTCACTTTTCTCCTTGATTCTCTTTTTTTCTGTCTTATTTTTTGCTTTTCCTTTTTTAGGATTCATGTTTTCCTGGAAAATAAGTGTTTTCTTAATCTTTTCAGCCTGTTTATTTTGTGAAACTTCCAGTTCAAGGCGATGGGTGTTCAAAGCGTAGGGTGATGACGTAATAATTGCTGTTTTTTCTCGGTTAACATTAGCTCTTGTAGTCTTTGTTGTTTTCGGGAAAGCCATTATATCTTTAGGTCCAAAATTAAATATACTGCAAGGTTCATTGTCAATTTTCTAACCAAATTCTACTTGCCATCTTTTTGCTAGTATCAAAACTGTGATTTATGTTATTTCTCATTATGCCAACTTCTGTAGATTTTTCTTGGTTAATCCAACGACTTTACATGTTTCACATAAGTAGCTAATTCAGTCTCTTGAACCTGAGTAAAAACTTGTTCAAATCTACCCAGCTTCTTATGTGTGGCTGTATCAATATTTTGAGTAGACTCATATTTCTCCAATTTTCTCTTCAGAGTAATCTTTTGTACCAGGAATTGAATAGAAGCCTTATTGAGGCCCATGTCTCCAGCAGCTTCACTTTTTCGATTGCATTTTTCATGCTAGCTTCATCCGAAGAATTTCGATTGGATTTTCTTTTATTATTATTTACCATCTAAAACCAAAGCAAAAAAGAATATTATACCTATGTATATATTTTTATTTGGAATGTAACTCCTTAATTTAAAACACGATAACAGACATACTTTATTACCCTTTCCTGTGCAAGTGGCAATTCGTATCAATGGTTTTAGGCAATTATATGAATAATGGCTACGACAAAGTAACAATAACGATAAGTGGGGCTTAAATAAAAAGATAAGACAACGATACGACAATATGCTGTGATTTAAAACTGCAAACTTGAAAACCTTTATCTCGAGTACTTTTTTTTGTTATACCTATCGATAACACATTTTTTTGGTCTTACTTTGTTAGATTAGAACAGGGGCCGTTGGGACAATATTTAATATTTTGTCCTAACTGCCACCGCCGTGGCAATTTGGTGGTGGTCGATGGGAAGATATTACCAGTTAAGCCTCATCGACGCCCACTGAGGGCGGTTGGGAACAAATATAAAATTTTGTCCCAACAATCACCGGTGGTGACAGTTTTGGTGGTGGCCGATGGGAATAAGCTTCGTTACCTTATTAAAATTTATATGGAAAAACATCCCATTGTAACTCACGTTAGTTTCATGGTCATATTCACCTTGGACTGACGTCCAAGGATGTTTTTACAGCAGCCGACGTTACGCTGCTTACTGTTATAAAATATTGCGATTATTCTATTAGATTCTCGAAAATTTTGTTGATCAGGCGGTATTATCACATCGAATGAGCGGCGGTCAAGCAGCGTAGGGTATTCAAACCTAGAACAGCAATACTAAAAATCTACTTCATAGCATGACAGCTAAATAAATTACCTTGTGTTATAGGTACAGTAAGGATTGTAGAGCTTCATAAGGAGGTTCATGAGAACCAGATCTCTTTGCTTTTACTTAATCTGTTACGTTAGCAATGCCATATTTACTCCTAGGTATTTTGAAGAGTTAGCTACATGCAAATGTTAACTCTGGCATTGCAAGTCACCATTTTATGGATTTCATGTTGCTATAATTCTACAAGTCGTTAACATGACGTGATTACTATTACCAGTTCTTTTATTTAGTTTAAAAAGACATCTCCAGCACTAGGAATAATTCTAATTAATTCTATTCTTAATGAATACAAAGAACACCCAGACTCGGAACAACTATTTGTGTGAATCACACAAATATTTGTCCCGTATGGGGATCGAACCCACAACACTCGACTGCCACTTAAACCACTACGCCATACGTTCACGTGCGATAGTGACGTTACATAGAGTAAATTGTTGAAACCTCTCAGTTAAAAGTACATACTCCATACCTAATAAACAAATAATAAAGCTACATATATGTAGTATAACTATGAACATATGTTAAAGCCAAGGTCTCTCGGTGCGCTAATGATATGAATTAACTTCCTACAAATGATGTTGTTAATATAGAGTAAATTAGCATAATAAACGTTGCAGAACCATATTTATATGTACATAAAAGCTATAGGTCAATATAGTTACGATATTTTAAATATTGTTTACTGCATTAGAATGTTCCTTCCAATACAATTGTATAGGACAATCGGAAGTAGCGATAGCCTAGTGGGAGACTGTTGGACTGCCACACAGAGATCTTAAGTTCGATCCCAAGGCGCGCATCTCTGACTTTTTAAAGTTATGTGCGTATTTAATATTTAATTATCGCTCGCTTTAACGATGAAGGAAAACATCGTGCGGATACCTGCATGTCTGAGAGTTCTCGATTATGTTCTCGAAGATATGTGAAGTTTGCCAACCCGCACTGGGCCAGCATGGTGGACTATGGCCTAGCCCTTGTCACAGTGAGTAGAAATCCTTGCCCAGCAATGGGGCAGTTTAATACAGGGCTGATATCATTAATACAATCGTGGCAAACAATCATACTGATGAGTAGCTTTATGCCTATTGCTTACAAGACCGAGGACCGTAAACTGTGCAAGAGACAAAATCGAACTAGTTCTCTTTTCCTACACCGCAGGAATACAAGACAGAGCTCTTTGGCCGCGATCTCCTGTAAGTTGGAGGATCTTTACCTGCCAGGATACAATTTTATAAATTCCACTTTTATGCGGAGAAGCCGCTGTAAACGCTACTCAATTGAGAAGCATCGGTTCCTGGCTGAAATTAATACGCTGTCATTAAATTGTTTGGCATGACTGACTCTGATGTGCCAAACAACCTGGAGATAGTTTATTGATTTAAGCCTGTAATGTGCTCATTAATGCACTTGACTCTTAAAAGCACCTAATTATGAGCCTATTAAAACGCAAATTAGTGTTCGTTTTATGAGTGAAAGATTATGAGCGTATCGCTTGTGCTCGTTTACAAGTGAGTAAATTACCATTAAAAATACCCAAAGTTTCGATAGATTATACCAGGCTTCATATGAAATAAATCTACTAGATGGGATCGTATGCTACTAACACTAAGAAGACTAGGACATTTCAGTTCCGTAAAAGTACTGGGCCCTGTCGATAAATACTACCTATGTTCCTAGGAATGCAATGAACCATATCCATAGATCGCAACAGGCTTGCCCTCAACTACGAAGCACTTTAACATAGCTGCCTAACATTTCGAAAGACAAAGTGATATTAGTAGTATGACAGCTGATATCAATCTCAGATTAATTCATATCAATCGAGACGTCACGTGAAAATAAATAACGTCCAAACCATGAGTTAATAAACCGTATATATTTTTTCAGAAACTACCATTCGGATTGACGATCGCCGCATTGACGTTACCTGCCGTGACGGTAGACTTGGAGAACGCGCCACAAATGTCCGAAGACGCGGGGTTGTCAGCCTTCTCAGTGCAGAACACCAGCGACCTCTACGCGGAGAGAATGAACGGAGTTGTAAATGACTATGTCAGATGGGGCGTGCTCAAATAATTTAATGTTACATATTTCTGGGTATAAATAAATAAAAAGCCTAGAACCTGACTTAAGTTTATTCTTTGTTTATTTTAAATTCATATCACTTATGGATTAAATTCGATTGACTTTCTGCATTAACATTATTAACCTGTCCACTTTCAGATGACACAAGGATGAAATTAATAGAGATGTTTCATTTTCGGCTATGAAATGTACTGTCAGCCAAAAATAGCAAAAAATACCAGGAATCGGACAAAAATATTATTTCCTGAATTTAAGTCAAATTACGTTTGCGCTTAAAATAACAGTTTTATATTATTGCCATTATATTCAATATGGCGGTCGTTCTCGGTAATGTTGTATGCGTTTGTTAGATATAATTAGTATATATAGCTATGTATTTCATATTGGTATGTAAACATTTATAAAATAATAATCCATTGATAATTAAATACAGTAAACAATATTTGTCGGTAGTTAAATAAAAAGACCTGAATCATACTTGTTTGTCGTCGCCTATAAAAACGAATGTTCCAACCGGATTGACTCACTTTGTATCGAGACGTTGACTGGTACGGAGCTCTCTGAGATTCAAAAGGCGACGGACAGACATAAATTAGAAGATAAGTATAATTATAATTACTATGTAGAAGGTTATGAAATGATTTCCATGTAAAATGATTTTGATACCAAATTATGCTAAATATTATGTACATTATATTGGTCTGTTACATTTTAGAATTATGTATTTTATTATAGACTATTAAATATAGTTGATATGCATAATATCGTTGTTATTCAATTAATGTTGCCCAATCATATATTTCTTTTACTTTGTTTTAAAATAATAATGGAATATTAAGTATATCCAGTATGGAACTAATAAATTACACCTTTAAACATTGGGTTTCATTTTCATATTCTATTATCAGAAGTGGGATAGGCTTATGCTCACTGTTCTAACATGAATATTGTGATTTCAGAATGGATCTCCCTGCTTTACAAAAACTTCTTAAGGCGATTAAAGATGCTGTTGCCGGCACTTGGCGACGAGATGACGACGTTGCTCTGCCGATGTTCGACCCGACTACGAGCGACCTGGGTGCAAAGTCGTGGTGCAGCAATATCGAGACCCTCGCTAAAGAATTTGGATGGAACAGCGTTGCGACAGTTGCCAAAGCAGGTAAGGCCCTAAAAGGGTCTGCATTATTGTGGTTCGAGACATGGGATCCTGCTAAGGGTTGATCATGGGAAAATTTATGTAAGGAGTTAACAGCCCTGTATCCCGAAAAGAGAAATTTAGCAGAAACACTTCAAAAAGGCAGTGTTGTACAATTCCGAGTCATGTGATGTGATTCCTATTGTGAATATGCTAGAGAAAAAATAAGGCTGTTACGTAATACAAGAATTGCTTTTACCGAGTTACAGTTGATTGAATTAGTGTATGGTAGCATATCTGACGTAAATGTACGAATGGCGTCTTTCAACAGCAGTTGTTCGGTTTATTAACCTCACAAGTTACCGCGTCAGCAACATACCGCGCACGTTACCGCGTCAGCGCATTACAATACTTATACCTTTTTGTTAGAATTATTCACTTTATAATAAGTCATTAGCAAGTTAAACTCGTGTATCAAGAAAATAAATATATTCCAAATCATCAAGGATTTTTCATTTAGCAAGATATTTCAAGTGTGTCGTTCGGCAGCATCAAGGCAACCGCACGACATTGTGGTCCTTCGAGCAAAGGTTTGTTGATCTTTTGCGATTTCGTGTGGTAGCGAATCGGTTTAATCGGCCTCCCACAAGCGGGTCCCACCGGTTGAATTGAGAAGGCGCACATATCACGCGAGAACACATCAGATCACCAAGCTATCAAGAACCAGCAAGTTTCAAGTTATCAAGAACTATCAAGAGCAAGTTTTATATTGTGGAAAATTTGTTGTGAAATACAAGTCCGCATTAACTACAAGATTGTGCACACCAAAAATATACAAACAGCAAGTAAGGTACCTTAACTATCAAGTATATATTTCGCGAGTTTATTAATAACTTTATTTCTAGTTTATATCAAGTTACATCAAGATGGATATGGGTGATATACTCTATCAGCAATCTCTGTTATCAGAGGAGATCAAGAAAATTTTAATTAACTTTAGAAAGGACGGTCCATCCCGTAGGACAGCAGAACAAGTTAAGAGGCGTCTCGAAGCTCTGGAAAGATGTTGGGATGAGTACAAAACGAACCATGTGAAGCTTTCGGAGTGTTTACCAGTTGATCATGAATACTTACTCGGTGATTATTACCAGCAGGCAAGGCAGGGTTACTTAGAGGCCAAACTCTACATTGAGAAAATGAGTATTAGTACCATTCCCAAATCGCCGTCAGGACAACCTACTACGTCATATAAAACGCAGTACTCTAATGAAAAACCAATCAAGACAGGTCTGAGTGACACAGCATCCACATCTCAAGACGTTAAACAAGATGAAAATATACCTTTCGAAGACGCTGATCCTCAAGAAAAGAACGTTCAACCAAGAAAACAGGACTGGAATACCATGGCCAATGCCTCAAACACAGGCAATCTTAGCAAGCTTGACGAGATGTACAGAAAACAGTTGAGCAATTTCAAGGCGTTTGCGAGAACAGTCTCTAACAACAACGTAGACGTCATACAAGAACGATGGGAGTTCGAAGATACACTTAAGACTCTTCAGGTGCGCTGGAAGGCAATTGATTTACTCCATTGGGAGATAGACAGCGAAACAAACGGGTCTAACCTACAGTACGAAGCAAGGTTCACGGAGCACGAACAAAAATATCATGACATCAAGAAGGCCATAAATAGCAAGCTATGGTCCGTGTCACACCGTGAAAAATCAACACCTAAACTCGACATTCCTATCTTCAATGGCAATTACCAGCAGTGGGTGTCTTTTAAAGACCTTTTTAGTGAAGCTATACACAACAACCCAAGCTTGTCAAACGCGCAACGAATGCAATTCCTTAAAAGCAAGCTTAAGGGCGAAGCTGAGCGCTTAGTACAACACCTACAAATCAGCTCTGAAAATTATTTGACATGTTGGGAAATATTAAACCACAGGTATAATAACAAGAATTTAATTTTTACAACTCACATAAACACTATGATGAACTTACCTGTGACGCAACAAGCGAATGTGAATCACATAAAACGCCTTCATGACGTCGCCACAGAATGCTTAAACGCGATCAAAAACTTGGGCGTTAACATAGATACATGGGATCCAATTTTGGTATACCTTTTAGTGCAAAAATTAGATGCTGAAACTCATAGTGACTATCTGGAATCAATAAAGGAGCCACGAGAATTACCAAATTTGGACGAATTTCTCAATTTCTTAGAAAACAAGTTCACTACAATGGAATCAGCCAGACGAAAACAAGAAAATTATCAACATAGGTCTATCTCATCGGTATCGGATAGACAAAATAAATCGTACCATTTCAAGAATTTCTCGAGCAACCAGGCTACGTCGCAATCAAATACAAGATATAAGTTATTATGCCCAATTTGTAGCAGCGCTGAACATGGGATCTATTTCTGTAAGCAATTCCTAGATATGTCGGCATCACAGAAAAGACAAGCAATTGCGAGACTAAATCTTTGCTATAATTGTCTTTACAATCATAATGGAAAAACATGTACTTCAAATAAGCGATGCCGTGAGTGCAACGGATATCATAATACTTTGCTGCACTCAGCATTTGCGAAATGCAATGTGACATCGGCCGATGCGTCATCAAGGCCTACGGCAAACAATATGTCAATGAACCGACGAGTTGAGCAAGTAAATAATAACTCGCACGTGACTCAGCAATGTGACTTGCCAGAAATTCTATTAGCTACAGCCTTGATAAAAGTGCAGAGAGCAGATGGAGAGTACCTAACTATGCGGGCCCTCATAGATCAAGGCTCACAAATATCTCTCATCACGGCAAAAGCAGCTCAGCTTCTGTGCTTACCCCGTCAAAAATGTAGAGGCGTCATAACCGGTGTTGGTAGCAAGGATAACATCTGCAATGGAATGACACAAATACACTGCAATTCGATGACCGAAGATTACGCCTTTACTACGAATGTTTACATTATGAAAGGTTTAACAAGAAACTTACCTAATGCTTCATTCACACGTCCAACATGGGAGTTATTACAAGAAATAAAATTGGCAGATTACGATTTCAATATTAGCAAGCCCATCGACATCTTATTCGGAGCCGATATCTATTCCAATATTATTATGGGCGGAATATACAGAATTGGTAACATGTCACCAATCGCCCAAGAAACTCGTCTCGGATGGATTTTGTGCGGCAAGGTACAATCTCTTCAGTGCAACATAGTTCTTAACAATCTTCAAGACATACAAAAGTTCTGGGAAATAGAAGATATATCGGCAAATGAGTCATATTCAACAGAAGAGACTCGATGTATTGATTTCTACAAATCTACGACAACAAGGTCAAACGATGGCAAATATATAGTTAGACTGCCCCTTAAGTCTAACATTGATGAATTGGGCCAATCTAAGCACCAGGCTATCGCCCAATTTTATCAGATAGAGAAAAACTGAATAAAAATAGTGAGCTAAAAATAGCCTACAAGTTGTTTATACACGAATATCAAGAATTACGACATATGAAACGTATCAACTACAACAATAGCATGCCCGGACTCGATTGCTATTTACCTCACCATTGCGTACTACGGGACGAATCTAGTACTACAAAACTACGAGTAGTCTTCAATGCATCGCAAAAAACATCCAGTGGGTTAAGTCTCAACGATTGCATGTATACGGGTCCGAACTTACAAAAAGATATTTTCACATTAATTTTAGGGTGGAGGCAATATAAAGTGGCTTTTACCGCTGACTGTGAAAAGATGTTTCGCGCTATTTGGTTACACGAAGATGACCAGCCTCTTCAAAGAATAATATGGCGAGATAGCCCTCAGAATCAACTGCAGCACTTCCAGTTAACTACAGTTACTTACGGCACCAAGGCCGCGCCTTATCTCGCAATGATGACTCTACGTCAATTAGCAAGTGACGAAAAAGGAAAATACCCCGAGGCCGCTCAAATAGTCGAAAACAATTTTTACATGGACGATTTGATTCTAGCAATGCCTTCATTAGAATCTGCTCTGAAAATAAAAGAAGATCTTATAAATATTATGAAAGCGGAGGGGCTTTAATTTGAGAAAATGGAAGTCTAATTATCAAGAATTGTCAGACAATACACGTCAACAAGGGCAGTGCAACTTTAATTTCAAGCAAACTGAATCTACCAAGACACTCGGTTTACTCTGGAATCCTGAAAAAGATGTTTTCGTTTTTCAATGCAAAGTCGACAAGGACATTCAAGACACGAAAAGATCGCTGCTATCTGCTATTTCTCAACTATTTGACCCGCTCGGATGGTTAACTCCGCTATCTACGAAAATGAAACTGCTATTTCAACAAGTTTGGAAAACAAGCATGTCCTGGGATGACAAGCTCCCTAAGGATATATATCAAGAATGGCAAACAATAAAAAGTGATATTATTGATATAAATAATATCGAAATACCACGATGGTTAGGCTGCGAAGTCACGTGTAAGCTCGAATTACACGGTTTCTGCGACGCGTCGCAAAAGGCATTCGCTTGCGTTGTTTATAGCAAGATAATAAAATTGGGTCAACCATATATAAAATTAATTGTTGGAAAATCTAGACTCGTTCACTGCAATAAAGAAATTTCCTTGCCACGATTGGCGTTGAGTGGAGCCTTACTGCTTTCCAAGGTTATGATGAAAATCAAGCAAGCCCTATCACCAGACGTAGAAGTGAAGATTTGTGGTTGGATTGATTCCATGGCGGTGCTGGGGTGGCTGCAAGGGAATCCTGACCGCTGGAAGCCCTTTGTTTCAAACAGAGTACGCCAAATTGTTGAAATCATGCCGCCTGACTGCTGGCATTATGTTAAATCCACAGAAAACCCTGCAGATTGCGCCAGCCGCGGACTCACAGCAAGTCAATTGAGGCAACATCCGTTATGGTGGCAGGGCCCGGCATGGCTATCCACTACGGAACATGTAACTCAAGAGAAACGCATTTATGCTACCAAAGAAGAAGCGAAAAAGTCGAAGCAAGTTAATATCATCACGCAGTGCACTCACAATAGTATTATCAAGGACATGATAGAAAAATATAGCTCATTTACAAAACTTACAAAAGTGCTTGCATGGATGTACCGATTCGTGACGAAAAAACAAGATAGAAGAACTGTATCATGGCTTACTATATCGGAATTACGAGAGGCAAGGAAAAGGATAATAAAACAAGTTCAAGGTGAAATATTTGAAGATGAAATATGCAAACTGCAACAAAAGAAACCTATATCCAAGAAAAGCAATATTATCAACTTAAATCCGTATTTAGACGATGATGAGATTCTCCGTGTGGGAGGGAGGCTGCGGAACGCCTATATTAGTCCCGACATGAAAAACCCAATTATTTTACCGCAAAATCATCGCCTAACAGAATTGATAATAAATAATGCACACGAGCGCACATTACACGGCGGAGCTCGAATAACATTGGCATTCACGAGACAGAAATATTGGATACTAAGGGGAACCAGCACAATTAAGAAATATATACGTCATTGTGTAACATGTAAAAAACAAAGGCCAAGCATGCAAGAGCAAATAATGGGGGACTTACCTGAAGCAAGAGTCTGTCCTTCTCGTCCTTTCAAGCACACGGGCGTAGATTTCACTGGGCATGTCCTTTTGAAAGCCAACAAGGGTCGTGGTATAAAAACTACAAAGGGATATGTAGCCGTATTTGTGTGTATGGTGACCAAGGCCGTACACCTAGAGTTGGTCTCCGATCTGACCACATCCGCATTTATTGCGGCTCTACGCAGGATGGCCGCACGAAGGGGTACGCCAAGCGATATTTATTGCGACAATGGGCGCAATTTTGTCGGTGCCTGTAGAGTTTTACAAGAAGAATACAAGGAAATTCTGCAAACTTTTGATGGCGAGCTAAAGCAAGAGTTAGCTGATATGGAAATTACCTTTCACTTCAACGCACCCGCATGGCCATCAGCAGGAGGTCTATGGGAGGCGGCCGTGAAAAGCTTTAAGTTTCACCTCAACAGAGTGATAGGAGAACAAAAACTTACCTACGAGGAGTTCTCCACGGTGCTGATGCAGATCGAGGCGTGTTTAAATTCAAGGCCCTTGTGCGCTTTAACTGAAGATCCGGAGGATTTAGAGTACCTAACTCCATCCCACTTCCTGTCAAGTGGCCCATTATTGACGCTTATACCTAGTGAAAGAGATCTCAGAACACGCTGGTGTCTAACTCAAAAAATTATGCAAGACATTTGGAAAAGATGGCACACGGAATATCTGTCCCAGCTGACATCAAGGTCAAAATGGAAATACCCAAAGGAAAATATCAAAGTGAATGATGTAGTTCTTGTTCATGAGGAAAATCTACCGCCTGGCAAGTGGATCATGGGCCGAGTGGTGGAACTTCATCCTGGGAAAGACGGGTTTGTCCGCGTTGTCACACTGAAGACCAAGAGTGCCTATATGAAAAGACCGATTATCAAGTTGTCAAGACTGGTCAGTCACGAACATAATACCGAAGCGACTTGCAATGTTAGCAATATGAATAAGCAAGCGCAATCACCCAGAGCGAAGTCTATAAAAAGTCCCAAGAAAAGCCTTTTTACTTCGTTGCTCATAACATTTATGTTATGTTTAACAAGCTCCTCTGCACATGTCAATATTACTCAATTTAGAGAAAATCAAGGCCTATACCTTGATAAATTATCAAACATGCTATTTATCAAGGATGAGTGGAAACTCGTTATTTATTATGACATGAACCCTTTTCTTCAAGGCAATAAGGCACTCGAATCGTATATACAAACGCTCGATACGTCATGCAAAACAATGCATGGGCAAGGTCAATGTAACACAATAATATTCCAGTTACGTCATGGATACGAAGAACTCGAACACTACAATCAACTTTTAGCAAGTCAGCAATTCGATTCGACTCAGACATCGGCCAGACAACAACGAAACAAGAGAGGTCTTATAAATGGAGTCGGATATCTTGCTAACACTTTGTTCGGAGTATTAGACAACCGATTTGCCGAACAGTATAAAAAGGACATTGAGTTACTCCAACAAAATCAAAATCACATGATAAATCTCTGGAAAAATCAAACGACTATCATAGAAGCCGAAAACAATCTATTAAAACGTACTGAGAGTGCAATGAATCAACAACACAAAATTATAAATCACCATATGATAGCGTTAGACAGAGCTATATACGAGTTGAAGAACACCGCTAAAACAAGTAGCATCCTAAATGATTTTACAATTGGGACTTTAATAGCGACAAATGTGCTGAACACTTTGAAAGATTTACAAAATACAATCATGGATACAATCATGGATGTTTATCAAGGCCGCATCAACTTACACCTAGTAACGCCAGAACAATTAATTAGAGAGTTGAATACGATCTCAAGCAAGCTTCCCAAGGATGTTTCGTTGCCTGTCGACAACACCCACACAGACATACGCAAGTTGTACAATCTCTTCAAGGTCAAAGCAAGGATGCTGGAAGAGTATTTATTGTTCGAAATAAGAATACCTCTTACTAGTAGAGAGACGTTCGAGATCTTCAAATTGATACCCGTTCCTAAACATCATGAAAACAAAACCTACCTGATATCGCCGGTGTCAGATTACGTGGCTCTGAATATAAGAAAGGGCACTTTTATACCCATGAATGAAGCAGATATCAAAGACTGTTTCGTACAAGAAGCATACTTTTGTCATAGTCAGAAGCCTGAATACCACATGAAGAGTGACAAAAATCTGTGTGAAGAACAAAATCAAGAATGCATATTGAAGGAAATATTATGTAAGAATGTATGGCAAGACAGTTACATAATCAACACATACATATATACGTGTTGCGAACGGTGCAATGTACGAACAATGTGCGACGATCAGATTACCGCGCACCAGCTGACGGGTACCGGACTACTTAGTGTAGGTCACGGTTGTTTAATCAAGACGGAAGCATTTACGATATATCCTCACAAACCTCATACAAGCGAGCTACAAATTTCACCCAACTTATACACACCTACTATTGCGCCCATTAATCACATAATCAACATTAGCATTCCTACATATAAAATATCTAACAAGTCGCATTTGATGTTTAAAGAAACAGCCGAAGAAATTCGAAGCAAGATAGAGGCCATGGAAAATAGTGAAAGTTTTCAGCCAGAGACTGTAACGTTTCACGATATACACCATTACACGATGATTTATATCATATTTGGTATGTTACTGGTTATCGGTACAGTCATATTATTACGGCGCATCCCACATGATTGGTGCAAACAGAGACGACAAAATCGTAATACAGAAGCCAGTCCAACGATGTCAGGACCGGCGGCAGTAGTCATGGCAGAGGCGATGGCAGCAGCTGCGGCGGCGGAGGGAGCGCATCACGAGCGGCAAACAAGCGACAACGCCTCACCGGCCCCGGCACCCTGCGCGCGCACTTCAAGATTCCGGAATAGATCAACAAGTCCCGTTTTACGAAAATATAATGAAATGTTTGACAATCCTGTTTAAAAATTAATTATTTTCAAATACATATGTTTGTTATATTTTGCTTAGCATCTCATCTTGTCTGGCCCGGGAATATGTTCGGTTTATTAACCTCACAAGTTACCGCGTCAGCAACATACCGCGCACGTTACCGCGTCAGCGCATTACAATACTTATACCTTTTTGTTAGAATTATTCACTTTATAATAAGTCATTAGCAAGTTAAACTCGTGTATCAAGAAAATAAATATATTCCAAATCATCAAGGATTTTTCATTTAGCAAGATATTTCAAGTGTGTCGTTCGGCAGCATCAAGGCAACCGCACGACAGCAGTGTTAAAACCACATCTGAACTTATAGCCCTGTTTACTTGATATACAAAAAGTAAGAAGCGATCTTCAGAGCAAAGCGGCAGGGACTCTAAGGATCCTTCTGGTTCTAGTCTTTATAAACGCCCTAGAATAGATACTCGTTCTAATAAAGTGAAATGTTATATATGTGGCAAATTGGGGCATACCAGGGCGCAGTGCCATACAAAGGACGTCCGGAGTAATACACAAACAAACAAGCCAGAATCACGAGAACCAAGATCTGGCGATTTTGTTAAACGATTTTGTACATATTGCAAAAAACCCGGACATGTAGATGCTATTTGTAGATATAAACCGAAATCTAATAATAATGATAATACTTCTATGACCGAAAAAGAGGTTAATTTTTTAGGAAGTGCGAATTTAAATTAACAGAGGTATCTATTAATAATATTTTCATTAAATCACTTATTGATACTGGGGCTAATTGCAGTATAATAAAAGAATCTATGGCACAGCGTCTTGGTTGTCACATTACTCCATGCAGTTTTCATATTTGTGGGATAGGTAAGGGTAACTTACATGTGTTTTCAAAAATAAAAGTACCAGTTAAATTTGTAGAATTGTGTATTGAATTAGATATTTTTAGAGTTAGAGACTCTGATTGTCCTTACGATCTTCTAATAGGTAGGGACGCCGTTCAACATCCCGATGTTGAAATTGTCACAGATTCGTTAGGTTCTCGTTTAGTACGAAAGTACATACCGCAACATAGCCTTGAAATCAATTCCTTAAAAAAGTTTATTACTATAGATACATTTTCAGAACTTTCAGAGGCATTAGCACACTTAGACGTCAGTTTACAGAATAAGATTAAAGCCATTTTTATAAATACCCTTCCGTTTTAGATGCAATTGGTAATGCAAACCGGTGAGTTAGAGATAAAATTGAAAAAAGACGATGTGGTTTACTATAGACCATACCAATTGACCCCAATAGAAAGAGAGAAGGTTAAAGAAATAATACAAAGTTTGTTAAATAAACATATAATTAAAGAAAGTAATTCACCTTTTGCTAGCCCTATGATTTTAGTAAAAAAAAAAAAAAAAAAAATTGCTCGAACGAATGACCTTGAAACTCACTCTAATTTCGCAATTGCAAGCCGGTAACTTGGATAGTAACCAATATTTAATAAAAACAATTTATTGCATTATAAAATCAGTCCTGATGCTGAGCCGAGGTTGTATGTACCAAAAGGTATAATAGGTATAATATACCAATATAGGTTAAGCATTTTGAAACTATTTCACATGATAGCAACTAGTACGCCTAGAGGTAATGGTCAGGTCGAACGTTACGTAGCAACTATAGTCAATATGTTAAGTACTATGTGTATTGAGCCGTCAGAGTGGCCGAACGTACTGCCAAAAGTACAGCAATCAATAAACACCACAGTATAAAAATCTACTGGTTTTTCTCCATTGCGATTACTAATTGGTGTAGAAGCAAATATACCCGAAGTCCAATCTCATTTAAACGAAATTATTAATGATGTGGACTTGCAACCCAATATTGACGTACAAGCTGATCGTGAACTAGCCAAACAGAGGCTACAAAAAATCGCAGAGAAATTTAAACAACGATTTGATTGTGTTAGGCGGAATAATAAAAATTACAATATAGGTGATTTGGTCTATGTTAGTCAGGATCAAAGGCGTAATGATAAATTAAAATCCAGATTTAAAGGTCCTTACGAAATTCTCTCAGTCCTTCCCAATGATCGCTACACTCTCAAAGGTCAAGGTAATGTAAGGAATTAATGTGACAAAAGAAAAATTACGATTTTGGCCAGGAGAATGGGTAGACGAAAACATTGCTTTTGAAAATGCCATTTAGGTATACGTAAACTTTGTGTATGGAATTGTAAGATGTAAAGTAATGGTACATATTTAAGACTTATAAATTATAACTGTTTAATGATTATGTACTGTACAGTGTTTTCATCAGTATGTGTACCGCTGGACGGCCTTCTATTTGGTGTCAATTATCTCACTGGCAGCGGGTGAATGTGATTGGCATGTCTATGTAGTTGGCAATTAGATTCTATAACCGCTGGTCGGCCTTCTATTTGGTGTCAATTATCTCACTGGCAGCGGGTGAATGTGATTGACATGTCTATGTAGTTGGCAATTAGATTCTATAACCGCTGGTCGGCCTTCTATTTGGTGTCAATTATCTCACTGGCAGCGGGTGAATGTGATTGACATGTCTATGTAGTTGGCAATTGGATTCTATAACCGCTGGTCGGCCTTCTATTTGGTGTCAGCTATCTCACTGGCAGCGGGTGAATGTGGCTGGCATGTCTATGTAGTTGGCAAACATTCGCTGTTACCTATTTGTTTGGTGGTGGTCTATCTCAATGACAGCGAATTGAAGGGGACCACCATGTCTATGCAAATAGATGAAAACAACAAAAAATAATTAATTATGACTTAGTGATGAAAACATTTAAGTTATGTCAATATGTAATAGAGAATATATTTTGATTGATAAAATGTGTTATAAATAATAGTATAGTAATAATACTTCGAGGACGAAGCATTGTCAGTATGGCCGTGTTAGATATAATTAGTATATATAGCTATGTATTTCATATTGGTATGTAAACATTTATAAAATAATAATCCATTGATAATTAAATACAGTAAACAATATTTGTCGGTAGTTAAATAAAAAGACCTGAATCATACTTGTTTGTCGTCGCCTATAAAAACGAATGTTCCAACCGGATTGACTCACTTTGTATCGAGACGTTGACTGGTACGGAGCTCTCTGAGATTCAAAAGGCGACGGACAAACATAAATTAGAAGATAAGTATAATTATAATTACTATGTAGAAGGTTATGAAATGATTTCCATGTAAAATGATTTTGATACCAAATTATGCTAAATATTATGTACATTATATTGGTCTGTTACATTTTAGAATTATGTATTTTATTATAGACTATTAAATATAGTTGATATGCATAATATCGTTGTTATTCAATTAATGTTGCCCAATCATATATTTCTTTTACTTTGTTTTAAAATAATAATGGAATATTAAGTATATCCAGTATGGAACTAATAAATTACACCTTTAAACATTGGGTTTCATTTTCATATTCTATTACGTTCATAAATATAAAGTACGAAAGTACTATATAATAATGTAAATAATATATAAATATACAACGTAGGTATACCAGAAATCAACGTCAAGCCGAAAACGGGCAATAGTCGTGACAGTTATTAGAAAAATATTTAAAAAATCTTGGTCATGTACTTTTCAAATTTTATGGATTCAAAAATAAATCTCAAAAAGTGACATCCTGTGATGATCTTTCAAGTCCAACAACTAACTTGAACTACAAATATTAACTTTTCGTCAATTTTTTTTCTGTGATGTAACCATGAATTCTGTAAATTACAGTTAAAAGTTAAAACATAACTACCTCAGTTTTAAATAAAATGTTAGATTTTTGCCCAACATTGAATTCAAAATTATTACATCACCCAACCTTAACCACGTGTAGTGTAAAAAATATGTACTACACTATTTTGGCAAGTAACTTTAAAAGCGGCGCGTTTAGTCTGGATTCCAAAATGGTATGCCACTACACCTACTATGGTAGGGGCCAAACTAAATACTTTATGGTGCTGCAGGCGGGGACAAACAATACTGTGTTACCTTACGGGCAAAGAGAGATCTACCAAAACTACGTTTGTCACCGCATGCAGCACCATAAAGTATTTAGTTTAATTTATTTGAATATACATATGTAGTTATTTCATTATTTGATAAAGAAAGCTTACAAAACAATGCATTAGTCAGTCGAATTTTATATAGATATTGTGATACTTGTTTTTCTCTTTTCAGTTCATTACTTTTAAGCAGTCGGGTTTTTTGTTTTTATAATAATAATTTAATTAAAAGTTGGCGCAGCTAACTCCGATTCCAAAATGGTATAATATTCTAGGCAAACTAGCCACAAAAATATGCATAGGTACATTTTCTGAACAACTACCATATTTCGCAAATTGTTAGTGTTGATAGTAATCACTTTTACTAGGTACCCAAAAGGTTTTTTGTTGCTAGTTCTTAGAATTTGAATGAGGCATGTCCGTAGTCCATAAAATAAGTTAGAGTGAGAGATAGATAGAGAGAGATTATGCGTTAAAGGGAGATAGATAGATGTTCATTGTTCAGTAACATTAGTGCAGGTAGAGAAGTAGTTGTCCTCAGCAAGTTAGTAAAACAGCCTATGAACTTTTTTTACGCTGTGTTAGTAAGCTACTTTGTTTACTGTACACCGTTCTAATATTCAACTAAAGTGGCTCTTGTATTAACGACTTTTTGACTGGCTTTCTGGACTGAATTAAGTGACCTGCAAACTGAACTGACCTGGCATTATTTTGGACTGTGATTTTGTGTTTTGTGAAGGAGATTTGCCATATTTTCGAATGTTAAGCATTTATCATGCTGCTATCATACACGCCGTTAGAATACGCTAATATGCACCTGATTTATGGAGAATGCCAATGCAATGCTAACGCTGCTAGTAGATTGTATCGAGCAAAGTACCCTAATCTTCAAAGATATACGGATTATCGCGTATCTATCAACGTGCATCAAGCTTTTTCGGAGAGCCGTCTGCCATCTGACAGGAGAAACGCTGGAAGACCTAGATCGGAATGCGATGAAGAAGTTCTCAATGAAATAGATAACGATTCAACTACCTCAGTACGTGCCATACAAGCAGCAACAGAAATCCCAAAAAGTACTGCGCATCGAATTTTAAAACGTCACCGGCTTCATCAATATACCGCGGGACTATCTACTGCGGGTCGTATTTTGCCGTGCGATGCTGCAAAAACACAGGGAAGATCCCCAATTCTTAGACAAAGTTTTATGGTCGGATGAAACAACCTGCAAGAAAGATGGCTATTTAAATCTTCACAATCTACGTAGCTGGAACAATGAAAATCCGCACCTGATGAGACAAGACAAATCCCAATATCAATTTAAGGTTAACCTATGGACGGGCATAATAAATGGAAAAGTGATGGCAATAGTTATTTGAACTTCTTACAAAATGAGCTGCCAAGATTATTAGAAGATGTGCCCTTAAGTGATTTGCAAAACATGTGGTTTTAAAACAATGGTTGCCCAGCTCACTATACCCATCCTGTGCGAGAATACTTAAACCAAGAGTATCCAGGGCGTTGAATTGGGCGACATGGTCCTATCTTATAGCCACACTTTTCACCCGATCTAAATCCCCTGGACTTCTTCTATTAGGGTTGTCTCAAGGACAGGGTCTACTCAAAACCCATTGCAACGTTAGACGAGCTTCGCCAAAAAATAATTCAGGCTGCGGATCACATGAATAGAAGAAGATATGCACGAAGAATAAAACGATCGTTTTTAAGGCGATGTCGTTCCTGTATTACTTCCAATGGCAAACAGTTCGAACATTTATTGTGATTTTAATAATATAGTAAATTAATAAAATAAATGTATTTATTGTTTGTGTCATTTGTTTTGATTTAGTAACAGAAACAAAAATCCTATTTTAATAACAATAATAAGTTTATTTATCACCAATAATGAACTGGTACAGTTTAATTATTATAATAGCGTAACTATGTACAATTTTAGTAGGTACACTATTTGAGCCCTGTCTCTTAAACTAGTCAAAAATACCTGTATCTTAAGAGACAGTGTTCGGTATGATAGGGATTCAAATTATACATAATTATTATAAGTGGATCGTGTGGATTTCATGTTAGTGGTGGTGGTTGGTGAAGGTTATTTGAAGTGTGTGTGTATAAGTGTATATGTGTGTGCGTGTGTGTGTGTGAGATTGTGTGTTTGTGTTTGCGTGATAATTATTGTATGATGTATGTTAATAATGATTCAATTCTGTCATAGTTTTGGAGGACAAGCCATTTTGTGATATTTGTTTTGACTTCGTGTGTGTTCAGATCAAGTATGTTTAGCTGTATATGTAGTTTTTTGTAAAGATGTATATTTATAACTTAGAATTGGTGTTTTGTTAAAGATGTTTTATGGTATATTTTTGCGTTTGTTTGGGTTTGTTTGGATTTGATGGTGGCATACCAGTATGCGCTCGCAAGATAGAACGAAGCACAAAGAGCTGCCGAACTGTCAACACCTTACAGACCGCGTACAGTTGTTCCGTTGGATACCTGTAAGGTCTTTTAGTCATAACTTTCAGGACAACCCACTGCGCCCTCTCCGCTTGTATAAAATTTGACTTGGCTGCTCCACCCCATACTGGTATGCAATATCCAATTATGGATTGGCATAGCGCAAGGTACACCATTCTGAGTGTATCACAATCAGCCAATCCCCGAAGAGTTCTAAATATAGAGATGAGACGCATGATTTTATTCGATAGCGTGTTAAGTTGCATGTTCCATCTTAAAACATCATCTATTTGTACACCCAAGTATTTAACAGTATTAGCTCTGACCAATGCGGCACAGAGGCAAGGCGTGGTTTGGTTATAACATGTATGCGCCTGAAGAGTGAAAGTTGATGATAGTTGAGTATTGCCACGGATTGAGAAGGGAATATAGGAGGTTTTGTTGAGATTAAGAGTCAACAGATGAGTGTTAAGCCAATTCATTATCGCACGCATGGCGGATTCCGCATGAACTTAAACTTCCTCCCATGTGGATGCATGTACAACCACGGCCGTGTCGTCACCATACGCATAGCTTTTGCAGTTAGGGGGTGGCATCAAACAGAGATCGTTTATATAGATCTGAAACAATAAGTGGCCAAGTATGCTACCCTGGGGCACGCCGTATGTCACTATTTCTTTCTTACTATAATGATCGTCAAATATGACTTGCAGTCTGCGATTTTTGAAATAGTCTTTAAATATATCAAGAGTTCCACGTATCCCTATATATTCCAGTTTAGAGATCAGTTTGGAGACAGCAACTGTATCAAAGGCCTTGGACAGGTCCAGGAAAATACCTAGACATTTTATTTTGTTGTCCAGGTATTTGGCAACATCTTGTGTCATCCGCGTCTTCAGTCGAAACTCCAGTCCGACATCCGTACTGATTATTAGCAATGAGATGGTATTTATTTAGGAATTTACTTAGGTTTTTTGCTCAGAATTTTACGGACTATTTTCGACAATGAAGTAAAGACTTATATAGGCCTGTAGTTGTTGACAGTTTCTGTCCCCTCCCTTATAAATTGGATATACAATTGCTTTTTTCAAGCGTTTGGGAACAACCCTGTCTGTATACAAATTTTGCAAATATATGTAATTGGTTGTACTAGAACTTGTCGACACATCTTAAGCAATGAGCTGTATATGCTATCCCATCCTGTGGCGCAGTCGCAAAATTTGTTCGAAAGATGAGGCGGCTATATATACTGCTAGGGTTAGATTTTTTAAGCATTAATAAGGTGGGTTCGTGATTTGTTAAATGGGATTCTAGAACTAAAGTCGTAGCATGAAGTTTCGTTTTAAAAACAGTATGATCTAAACAACTCTCATGCCTGGTGGGGAAAACGTGGGTAGGCAATAGCCCGTGCGAGGCATTTAGGAAAAGATAGTCTAGACACCGCTCGTTTCTGTTAGATGGTTTAATGTCTACGTCCAGATCGCCCACCACGGCAATGTTCGGCATCGTAGATAAGCCACTGAGAATATTATTTAGACTATTTAAGAGGCTGTCAAACTGTTCCCTAGTGGAATAGGAAAGAGAACGATACACTGCTATGATAGCGAGGGTATTATTAATTTGGCATACCAAACAGTTTGCATTTATAATGTTCGGCTCCCATACCTAACCCCATACTTAACCTTTGGACCTGGTCTGGTATAAACTATAACACCCTCGCTCTGGTTTGTTGTCATGTTTCTATAGTAAGACTTATAATCATCAAGCTGCGGTATATTATTCACCCTACTTAGCCAACATTCTGTTAATATATGTCATACATTATCCGTCGAGATTTATTTTGGTAATGGATTTTTTATAAAGGCCGGAAAGTCATAAAAAAATTAGTTTACACTACGTATATTATTATATAATAATGTAAAATTATTTTTGTGTTTGTTAAAATACTTAATGCATTCTTCAGGCTTACATATAAATGAGTTTTTCAAGTGAGGATCGTCAAGCTCCTCATTTATATTATCTATTACAGACATTTTAAGTTATTGTTATTGTAATAAAAGACCAGTGCAATCGCCTTATGGATAAAAATAGCAACAACATACACCACTGTGTTATATTAATATGTGACAGGATATACAAAATGCGCGTATTTAATGTATAATGTATGTTTCATATGATGATAATAATAATAATATATTTTATCTCATGTGTGAAGGTTGTAATCATGTGTATAGACTCTGTACAGTAAATTGTTGGTATATTATTTGGGTGTGATTTGTGTGTTGTTTGATTGTGTAAATTAGTTTGAATTCATAAATTGATTAAATATAAATAGGAAAATAGTACAAACTTGCCAAGATAAAGAGATATTTTACAAAGAAAGATGGCTAGTCACGGATTCTTGTTTGAGAGATTTTCGAGACATTTTTCTGTTTTAATCAGCTCTTGTTTCTGTCCCACTTCCTTGCGAAGAAAGATGTTGCCATTACTAATCCAGCAGAATGCATACTTTTTCACTTACACTCACGCAAGAAGCGTATTCACGTGCTGAGTGAAACAATCTCTTCATGCTAGTTGAAAGTTGTTCAGTGACATAAACCGGCTGAGTATTCCGGCCAGATTTATTTGTTATGTGTTCAGTTTTTCTTGTTTGTCTGTTTTTTACTTCTGTTGTAAGACCGAACGGCTGAGAGTATATTTATCTTGGTGTGCACACTGTTGAATTCTGCTATGATCGGACGTGGGGTATTTTTTTATGTAGGTTTCCCCAGTAGCCGGTACACATCTTGGAACTCCGTTTCTGATATAGGAAGTTGTTCACTTGTTCACCTATATTGCAAACTGTTTTTATTAAGCCAGTTGGTGTTTCATTATCTACGAGAGGGATATTTCTAATCTCAATGCCAGACGATCTTGAGCGGTGTTGTAGATCGGAAATTTTGTATTCGAGGCTTTCTATATAATATCTCTATTCCAAACGCTCCCTTTTTAATTGTTCTATTTCATTTTTATGTTGTTCGAACGTTTGGTTCATGAAGAGCATAGATCGTTCGATCTCCGCGTTAGTTTTACAAATAGATGCGTTAGACTCTTGTATTTTGGAATTTTGGCTCTTAATCTCGCTTATGTCCGATACAAGTTGGGTAATAAGTGTGTTTTATTCTGCTAAATGATTGGTAATACTGGTTTCTTGGTTCTGCATCCAATTCGAAAATATGTATATCCCTAAGTTCTTGTTTGTTTATACCCGACTCATTTTGTGGCGAATTATTTGGCCGGGGACGTATATTTCTGCTAGTGACATATTTGCACATAGTACTCGCAGTATTTATGTCTGGCTCCGAATGGGTGTGACTTAAGTTGTTTTCAGATTTTGGAGGGGTGCGCTGGGTGGCCATATTGATTTTGAGTACATAGTAAAAGTGACGAATCAACACTAACAATTTGCGAAATTTAGTTGTTGTTCTGAAATAGTACCTATGCATATTTTTGTGGCTAGTTTGCCTAGAATATTATACCATTTTGGAATCGTAGTTAGTTGCGCCAATTTTTAAAAAGAGCTTACTGACTTGCTGAGGACAACTATTTTTCTACATGCCCTAATATTATTAAACAATGAGCATCTATCTATTTCACTCTAACGCATAACCTCTCTCTATCTATCTCTCTCTCTAACTTATTTTACGGACTATGGACATGTCTCATTCAAATTCTAAGAACTTGCAACAAAAAATCTTTTGGATACATAGTAAAAGTGATTACTATCAACACTAACAATTTGCGAAATATGGTTGTTGTTCAGAAAATGTATCTATGCATATTTTTGTAGCTAGTTTGCCTAGAATATTATACCATTTTGGAATCGTAGTTAGTTGCGCCAATTTTTTTAAACATTTGCCTTAGTAGTGTCAATATTTTTTTTTCACCACGATGTGTGAAAGCGGACTAAAATCAAAATCTTACATAATTTAAGAAAACAATATCATTTTGATTGATTTTTGTGTAAAAGCTACAGGCATTCTGAAATTTTAATGATTGTGATGGATGGTAGTGCTAGTTTTGTTTATGTTTGACATTAACTGTCAATGTCATATTGACTGATAATAAATATTCCAATGCTGAATTGGTGTTTCTTATTACACTTTCCTGAATTCATACGATTTCCTTTTTTACAAGAATTATCAATTCTTTGGTGAATATTATTTCAACAAGAGTTCTTTTACTTCTGACAATTCTAGCATTCTAGGTTATGTACAAATGTCATCTACCAACTTGTCATACCTACATAGTCCACGCGACAAAAGTCAAACATTTTATATTTTATTTTGCGCAACAAAAATACTAGAAATTAATAAAGAATTTATTAACTAAATGTATTTAGGGGCATATTTCCCAGGTTTCCCGAGGATGTACAAATTATAGCCGGAGTCCTATACAAAAGTGAAACATCTCCTTTAAAAAAGTATTAACGTTGTAGGAATTGGGAACTAGAACCTGCAGAAATATCGACGGTATCTTAGAGGGATAATCAATTACTTAAAAGGCACACCTATGTTCGTCAAATATTACGTTTTGTCGCAGGTAGCTGTAACAAACAACTATGACAATCGTTATGAGCTATTGCTGGTATATATTCTACTAATATAGAGCCTATTATGTATGTATATCGTTATATGTCTTTGGCTATCAGTTTGAAGGTGTGAATAGGGGTCCGTGGACAACTGAGAGGCCACATTAATAATAATTTGAGGTGTATAAATAAAACGAATGTTTGTAATATTTTCCTTTTTTATTATTTCAGGAATTGTTTGTTTTCATATTAATATAATATCATAGTTTCATACAGTGAATACATGTCAGCGGGTAATGACGAATGCACGACCTGGTACCGAACCAACTGCCTCTCATACCTACATACATTTCTTTACATAATAAATATACAATAAACTTTTATAATAAATAAATCAACACGACCACTTTTCAATATATATCGCGCCATGTTTAAAAGACTACATATATTATTTTACCATAAAGATATACACTTATGATTCTACCATTCAGCCTATTGAAAAGTGGTCAGTGTGACCAGTATAAAGATTAAAAATTCTTCCAAACTTGAATTGCGCGGCAGTAGAAAAAGAATTGTCGCAACTTAACGTAGGCACAAAACGAAATGATACGCATTAGGTCGTGTTATGTGCATCTACCGTCTACTTCACAATCAACATCGCAACCTTGGAGTACTGACAATTAATAAATTATTTGGTCGTACACGCTATAGTAATACAAACGTACACAACTTTTACTTTATATATAAACATTTATTTAATTTTATCATAATCAATATAAGTTACCTATGTAGTAGAATTTTCTATTCTTGCATTTTACTAGAACATAGTGCAATAAACAATTATATAAGTATTTATTGTTATTTTTATATAAGCTAATTTATTGTTGAACAGTATTAAATCAGTTTCTGAGTGTAAATAAAATGTATTTTAGTAAAAATGCAGTCGTTTTAGCGCGAACTAAGAGCGAAGACGCGCAATAGGTACACTTACAGGCGATATGTGATTCGACCAGTTATAACAACATTAGCTAATTTATACAATTTAGAAGTCGCTCAAAATTGGACATTTCAGAACAGGTATTCTCATGTATATTCCCAAGATTACACCTTGTTGTACGTATTAAAATGTCATATTTTGTTAAACTACTAATCGTATGTATCGCAGCGTTTCGAGAATTACGAATAAACGTAGAAACCCTCACGTTCATTATCAAAACAATCAGGCATACTACACTAAGGGCCGATTACTTTAACATGACATGAAAGGCCTCCATAATATAGATATAAATCCATGCATACATCGCTAAATCACAAGAATTTGATTATTATATGATAGTTATTGTACCGTCAGAACAATCTTTATACATCCCCTGAACAACGAAAACTTGATATGAAGTATTGTACTATAATAATGGATTAATTAGATCTTTATCATAATTACGAACATATATTTAAGCATCTGATAAATATCTTTATCTCAAAGTATATCATGTGCTGTTCACAATATGATTTCTAATAGTGACGGGAATATACTTGAAAACTTTCAACAAAAATTAACGTTGATAAACCATTTGTAACAGATACCTATAACAAGTAAGTATAATGATCGCGATCATACATTACATACATCTCGAACTGCAGCCGTAAATTAGAGAGTACCTGTTTCACAGAAACAGCATGAAACAATACATATAGAAAATATACTTACATATTCGTTGCACATACAAAAAGCTGTGAAAGAACGCTAATCATAACACGATAGCGTACACCGACGAAACTTTTATAACGTTATATACGCGATAATATTAATTAGACTAGTTACAACAACGAGGGGATTCGAGTCAACGGTCGGGGTCTACGTGTGAGTTCAGGGTCCTACCGCAACAATATACCTCTCGCTCTATACCTACGCTATTCTCCTCTAACCTCTCGAACAACAGAACAAACTCGTCGAAACTCCCTGGTCTCTATAACCTTTCCCTATATCGTGACGATTATATTTTTGTCTATACTAAGAAGCTAATGGCGAAGTTACACGGTTCACACAAATCGAAGCAATTTCGTTTAAATACCAGAAGTGAAACGAGTCTGATATTCTTCTATGTCTACATTATTCAATTGTATTGTTTCGTTCAAGTGGCCCGTGTAAAGTCACCACAAGGCGCGCGGTCCCGATTAATACTGAGCGGTTACATACAGTAATGAGCATTCTCAGTAACATAGCTGCGAAATTCACCCTAGATCAAAATTATCGGTTATAGGTACGATAAGGAAATGTATGAAAATCTATTATAAATGGAACTCAACAACTGACAGTTTGGACGTGGACATTTTATATTCTTATTTATAAGTATCTAAGTCCCGCGCACCGTCACTACCGACTTAAGCTTACAATTATCCTGTATTTATCAAATTTGACTTTATTTTAATTTTTTTAGCTTTAAATACACATATACACGTCAACGATGAGATTTAAAGTTTAGTTTTTATTTATTCGGCTATCACTGAAAGGTACATACATTATAATGTATACTTGATAACAGACAAGGATCGACCGGACCGCGCAGACTTTGTGTAACACGAACATACAAAAATATATTCAAGAAAAATAATGAACTACACAAAATATACATTTCTTTAATACCAACAACGCAATAGAATTTTGCAAAAATGATACACAGCGTAAATATTCACATCTATAAAATTGAATTTGAAAATATATAAAATATTGCATAATAGATATCTACATATTTATATCTAGACTGTATACTAGTCGTCCACGCGGTTCGTCGAGCCACAAACAACAGCGCCTAAGAAAGAGATAACAACTTTAGGATATACCCATAAACACATCGGTTTTTAGTAATAGTTACACGTTTAGTTTACAATTACATCATTAATTTATCCTATCGACTAACTGTTGCTTGCTGAGACATTCAAACTTATACACAATGCAGAAGTCATAAGTGTTCATACGCGGTATAGCAATTTTTTTTTTATATTTTTCGACAAATGTCTCGGCAAGCGTTGCGTACTAAAATAGTTATTGTATCGGAGGCGGCGCATTGGGCCCGTGCGCACTCAAGCAAGACTTTGCATTTCTAAACAGCTAAACCAAGCTAAGTAAAATAACTACCATTTTGGTAGAAATATTTTTTATTGGTAATAATATACCGATCACTCGAACGATGTTCAAATACAACGGTATTTATAACTGAATTCGAAGATTTAAATATTTTTGTTTGGATGATCTTCACGACTTATAATTTGACAAGGACTCCATTATATTGAATACGCATTTGTTCACTCGCTTGGAAGTAGTATATAAATTACAGACAACGATAAATAGGAAAGGCACTACCGATAAGAAGATGCGATGAGGTGATTCCTTCAAATGAAAATAGTAGACGATAATTACATAAATTATGATACGTTTTCTACTATACTACAGAAACAGCGATATATTATGACAATTTGTTTCAAAGAACAGAGGGACCGATCCTCGTAATAAACATTTATTGAAAATAGAGTTCATAACATGAGTACTGAAAAGCATATAAGTACATAACATGAGTACTGAAAAGCATATTATGTTTACATTTCACGTTTATTGTAATTTAGAAGAATGCCATTTGTGATATTTATAACACTGAGACTAGTTCGGGACTTTATTTGAACGGTTTTCGCGGCCCTCTGATATACAATCCAAAACACTTGTATTTATCAATTTCGATTATCTACGTAGTAAATATAATTATTTTCAATTGAATAGGTTTTTAGTTATAATCAATTATATAATTCAGTTTTTAGGATTTAATTTGCATAATGCATTCACTTCTTACATAACGACGCGATTTCTGTGTGTTGCGACATTCATTTTAATCAATTATATTGCTAATTGATTTACTAGTTTTAAAGCAATGAAGTATTAAAACCGATGAATATACAGGACCTATCTGCCGGCTATTATATTAAATGAATAAATCACAGCTTTATAACTTCGCAAATTCTGTAAAGATATCGGGCTTGGTGCCGCATTATTATTTAGCGCCACAAGTAAACTAACTTCCACAGGTGGATTTAGTGCCACAAGTGGGTTAAATGCCACAAGTGGGTTTAATGCCACACGTGGACTTAGTAACACAAGAGGACTTAGTAACACAAGAGGACTTAGTGCCACAAGTAGACTTAGTACCTTTAGTGGATTTAAAGCCACGAGTGTATTTGTTCCATACAAAAGTTACCAAGTTTAGCACATGTTATAAGCATTCTACGTTACGTCAGCATAATAATGCTATAGTAACGCACTGGCAGACAAACTCTACTTAACAATAGCAACAAGATACGGTTTTAGCGAGTGTGTATATAGAGATGAATAGTAATTCATTTTGTAATGGAACATGCATATACACCGAGGGAGAAGGTTTAAGTTCACGTGCGCGGCACCAAACCCATAAACCAGTGCCTATAACATTTTCCTACCACACCTCGTAACAAAATGGTGTCAAAACCGAGAAGCTGCTTACGTACATAACCCGCATACATTATACTGCCAACATAATTAAAACATAATTAATAATTAAAAAATAATTATTTAACATATAAACAGACACACGACTCTCATTGCACAAACATTTAGTTGTACTTTGACATACGTACATTGGAATTTTTACATACAACACATACATACACCATCATTTGTTTTTATACAAAACGTGAAATGTGACATTCATTAATGCAATGTTAATGTAATACCAATTTAATAATAAAATATAATTATTAATAATAATATCAGCACTATTTATAATTTGTTTAATAGTTGGCCTTTCTGTCAGCATGAAAGGGATAAGACCACGCCTACTAAAAAGTGTGCGGATATTTTATTCCAACGTTATTCGAATAATTGCACTACGATCTACATAGTTTGCATGTTCAAGGAAGCTAATCACGAGCTTATGCGTAAAGTTATTAAAAAAATCGAAAATATTTTGAAAGCACAATCCTAGTAGCATATTCGATTTTAAAGGTTTCACACAACTTTTCAAACTTTATGCGGTATCTCATGTACCTGGCCTGGCTCTCAGGTACCTATGCAGGATTTTCACATGATGTTTACCTTTTGAAGCTAAAGCTAAAATAGTTACTTATTCACATAACTTTGTAAAGTAATAGGTATGCACCATGATCTCAAACTTTCAACAGCCTAGCATTATTTAGTATTTAAACATGAAACACCTTTTCACACATAAAGTTAACGTAAAACTGCTTTCGAATTATATTCGAACGAATCGATAACACTTGAAAGACATTAAAAATATTGCAACAATAAATAAAAATGCGTGCGCACCCTCCTTGGGTATGTTAAACAGGTATCGCATTGTGCACAATTTTATTCGAAAACCATTCGAATACAACTATGCGCACCACTACTAATGTTTTAGTCATCAAATTAATCAATGCCACATATTTACGACAATAATAATCTATTTATACAAAATGAACAATACAATTAACGCAGAATTCTCATTCAAATTAATTGAAATAATATACAAGTACCGGCAGACATTAAACGTTTACTAAACAAACGTGGTGGCGTTACTTGTATTCGGTATTCTGGCATCACAATTGTTTAGTATACGCTTTAAGTTATTAGCTATTTTTAATGTTACTATTTTCATTGAGCCATAGAAAATTGGCACCAAATAGACTGGACCACTCAATTTCTTAACCCACAATGGCGAAATTGTTAAACATTTTAAAGATGCCATTTACACGAACAACAGCTATAAGCACTTTGTTTTTGTAATAATTTATTTATTATATTGGAGCCTTCACAAGATTAATAATATAACTCATATTCAAACCAATTAAGAAAATACTGATGCCTCGTATTTTTTATGTTTTCTTTGGCTGTCTGGCTCTATTTGGAACAAATTAATAAAATAGACCTTATTGTTTAAAAAATAAGTTTCAGTTTCGGGTGGTACGTTACTATTATACGATGGGACCGTAACTAGTTACTTTACAATGTGCGCGAGTGAGACTGATATATTGACGTCTCACTCAAACGCAAGGAAATACACGATGAACATTATATACTGATATAAATCTCATATATTACATTATTAAGAATCCACTCCTTTCAAAGATATTATTAAATGAGTGAATATACTCGCCAGCGTATATAACTGACAGTTATTCGGGCACTGTGGATACTACCCAGGCAGTTGTAGACATTACCTGGACAATGACCACAGTATCCATAGATAAAATTATAAACTAACAGACTATACATAGTGAGGAAGCTATTAGGCCTCTTGCAGACAACAATATATTACAGATTTTATATTTAAATTTATTTATAATTAAGTTTCTCGCTATAGCACACACAACACAGGATATTTCGCAAATTGACCGTATTAATTCACAACTAAGCGTAAAACTGAAAATGCTTACTCTGGTTATGCAACTGCGATATATAAGCGAACCTCGCAAGCATACCAGGAAAGCAATAGAGATCTTTCATCTCGTACTACTAAACTCCAATCTTTTCTCGAACTCATTTTAAAGCGATTGCCATACGCCCAATAGAAATCCTGCAATTAGTATTTAAGGCTGGGGCAGACCAGATGCGTGGCGTGACGTGACACGTGACGTAACGTGTGCACGCGCGTGCAAGCCCTGTCACACCAGTAAGAGCGGTGCAGGAATACGTCACGCACGCGCATACATATCACGTCACGCAGGTAACTTCTGCACGTGCGTGCGAGCCATATTGAGTTTAAAGCATTTGGCGAGAAGATGTTAGACAACGGCAGTTCTTCTGATGAAGATGCATTATTATTACTACTATGCCAAGAATCTTCTGCTGCTACAAAGAAACTTTGGGTCCTCATAGAAAGAAACTCATAGAAACTGCATTTTTCTCTTATGGTTATTATATCAATAAGAGAAGAATGCAGTTTCTATGAGTTTCCCCTTAATTGTCTTCATTGCGAAAAAAACACTCGTGAACTATATTTTATTTGTAAATAAATACAAGCTGCCGTGCGTGCGCACGTGCAGCACCGACTGATGCGTGTGCACGCATGCCCGGTCTGGCATCTAACAGGGAGCGCCATATAATACAACGTCATCATTACTCGCGCGTGAGCGACGTTGCCGTTCCGCTATTCACGCGTACGGACTCGGTTTGTCAGTAAGACGCGGCTCTGCGTGCGCGCGTCACGCGCGTGCACACGTCACGCATCTGGTCTGGCATCTTTCATACAGCTTCATACATTACAACTGTTGCATGCGCACGTCACGTCACGCCACGCATCTGGTCTGCACCAGCCTTAACTACACATTAATGCGCTTTATAATATACCGTGATAACGATCCAAATATGAGCGTATTGAATTTACCTAATGTTACGTCCCAGCATTATGTTTTATTCGATCATCTTAATTTAGCTACATTATGTGAATAACGCTTAATACATTGAACGTGATAAGCGATATATTCGCGTAACAGCCAGTCATTTCACGAAATAACTGGTATAGTGGCACAATAGCTACATTTTACTATACACGCCCAGACGCCACGCTTTGATCGAGCCCCCAACATGCAATATTGAAATTGACTAGTGAATTAATTTGTTTTTTTTTATTGTTTTTGTACAGCCAGGTGCAAGGGTTTTACATATTATCTTCATGTTGTATGACTTCGTTTTTCTGCACTACACAGTATAACGTGTCGTGTTTACATGCCACAGCGTGGGAATCACGTCAGTATCACGCCAGTGTCACGTCAGAGTCATATGACTCAATGTGACGTGTGCAACAGGTCTTACAATTGTTTGAGTAAATTTACTCCCGTATTCTCTAACTACTTATTTTAATAGTTAGGCAACATGGCAACCGATTAGCAGACATAATACGGCATTGAGAACTTTATTTATGCAAAGCAGATGATATCTATTTACACGTCACACATTTTTTTAACAAATTTTAGATATTGACTAGTTTTTAGACAGTTTACCATATAATGGCAAAGTGTTTAGCAAGTTTCTTGGACTCTATCGGAATAATTTATTTATTATTATATTTTTATATACTAAATCCACCGATCAGGAGTAGAACCGTTGAAACGGTTATTTATCTTTTTTATATTTTTTTTTATTAATCATTTTCATGGCACATTGCCTTTTCTAACTTTCATGATTCTTTACTAAACGACATTTCCCTCTTCTTATCGAAACTAAAATTGATCGGAATAGAAATAAGTTAGCTATAGCAACCAAAGCTGTTGTTTTTCGGAAACCGATGAATCCTATTGGATGACCCTGCATTTTATTGAAAACGTCGATATTAACAAACCAGAGGGAATGTATTGCGTTCCTAAATATATAAATTACTTCCAAATTAATTTCTGACATAGACAATCCAACATAGACAATGATGTTCTTATCCTATATTCTCAAAACGAATCGTTTAAACAGAGGAATACCAAAATCCGTTTCTATAAAGAAAAAAATATACAAGTCAAATTATCCCTGGGTTTTTGGTTTTTGGTAATAACATTTTGGAAGAATATTATTGATCGATCAACAATTAATAATAACAGTTATCAATGCGTGTCATTAATATACAACATACGATATACGGAACTTAATAATTTATATGGAACTTACAAAAAGCCCTCTCTTTACAACATATAGCTGCCTCGAATCAAGACAGCCGAATGCGGGAAAAAAATTCAATCACTTCAATTCGAGCTAGTACGTCCGCACTCACCAGACAATGAATGATCTGAGGGTCTAGTGCGAGTTTGTTTTAAGTTAACGCGATCGACACGTTTATGACGGTCATAGCTCCGATTGGCCCGCTCCAAGCTCTTAACAGAGAGCCAAACGCGGTAAACTTTTCGATCACGTTAACGTAAAAATAATTTGCACTAGGCACTCTGCTTTCTGGTAACGGTTTTGACTTCTTTGCTTAATATTTAAACTATTCGTTTTTTTAATATAGGGCTGGAGGATTTGTCTACGATTTAGAAATCTGTTTACCCGTAACACTGGCTGTACAACCAACGCGTAATTTAACGATAATCATTTAAAATGAGATAGATATGCAATATTTAATCATTATTTAATATCAGGCGACAATCTCATCGAGGACTGCCACCTAAGCGGCTATGCCTCATTTGGAATGCAAAACAACTAAACAAAAAATATCAATTTTATATACATATACACGCTAAGTTTGTTAAATGAATAATGGAGCGAATGTTTGTATCTTTTTTTTTACTTTTTGTGATGCATTTTTTTACATTTATATTTTGACCATAGATTATGTAATACCAGTTTTTCTACTTGTTATACTAAGGAGTACAGTTTAGTATAAATATCTATGGCCTGATATTACATAGATCAATGGCTGCTTAATGAAATGATTCATAAGAGGTCGTAGCGTTGTCAGTGAGTTACAACTTTACTATTATTAGTTATATTTTTAAACAATAACATACTCTGTACACGCCCGACAGCACGGCCATCTCTTTATCATAAATAAAATCGGACGAACGGATTAAAATGCAATAAATTATACTGCATCTAATGAGCGACAAAAACCTAATCCGGCTTCTGATGACGTCACTTTTCTTGTCTCGATATCGCAAGAGCAAATTGCAGTTCGGCGTCTTCCTGCCTCCTTCTTTCTTCGGCCTCGACCTGTAGCCGCTTTGATTCGGCAGCAGCCCACGCCCACTGTTGCTCTTCCGTAGGCAAAACTTCAGCGCTGCGAGCCTCTAAACTGGCCTTCTTTTTATCTTTCTGTTTAGTCCGACCAATACCACCTATCGTATGAACTAGAGAACGTGCGTATTTGACAGGTTTAGGTGATTTTTCTTTTTTCGAAGGTAGTGTGCTTGACGGCCAGGTTTCGTTTAAGTTTTTATTGTTGTCGGACGCGCTCCAGTCTGTCGCCCAGTTGTCCGATTTGTTCGCCCAATTGTCGGTCTTCCAATCGCTGCTAGACGTGTTAATGTTCTTTTTGGTAGTTTCGTCTGAGCCCCACGCGTCGGACTTTTGCGTGGCGGGTTTGGCCCACGAGTCTTCTGAGGCCCAGTTGTCGTTAGGCCAGGCGGCCCATGCATCGTTGTTGTTATTCGTATTGGGAGTTCTAGGAGCGAGTTTGTATTCAGATCGGCTTGCGAAGGGGTCATAGGCGACTGGAGGGGCAGAGACACGTCCGCTTCGTTTCTCTGGTGCCGTAAAGCTGCCGTTGACTGTGGAAGACGCTGCGAAGAAGTCGTCAGTCTCGAAGCCTGCGACGGAGGTGGGTCTACCGAAGGGATCACTTTTCCTGGAGTCAGTGACGTCAGCGAAGGGGTCCTCGATGTTGAAGGGGTCCTCATACCTGTAGTCCTTGAAGGGGTCGTCGGTGAAGTCCATGGCGCGGTCGACAGTCTGGGTCGACACAAGAGTGAGTGAGTCGGGTATAGCTAGTGGCGTGGGTGGGAGAGAGACAGAGAGTACGCACGTGTGAGCCGAGCCTCCTCCGCGTCCGCTTAGCGCTGCAATGTGGGGACAAGCACACGAGCAGTGGTTAGCATGTTAGTGGACAGTGTTACATGAGACATGACACGTACGAGCACATCACACCGCCACACTGGTGTGTACCAATCCCAATGGAGCAACCATCATAACCAATGTTGATAAGAATAAGGTACTGTATGATACCACATCACATATGGCATACTTAGATATTAGAAAAACGGTAACATGGGTATTGTACGCTGAAGGCGCAAGACCTGCTTCTATTTTTAAGTTATCAGTTAGCTTGAGATTTTGTATTACAAGTCTTAGAACTGTACCGATTGTACTGACGTATAAAAAAGTTAAGCCTCTTTTTTTAACCTTGTCTTATATAGAGGACACTAATGGACTAGTATTTTATATAATTGAAACCGGCTATCTAGTGTCTTATAAAACGAACAGCAGCGGTTTAGTACTGCAAGCGTCCAAAGACTACAGTAGTCATTGACCATAAAACGAGTCGGGTCATAAGAATTTTAAAATAATTTCACGTATTGATAAACTGGCCTATTTAAACAACATCTCTTAAAAGCCGCGCCACATCGAAATCAATCCTAATTAATAATATAAATGCGAACGTGAGTTTGTTTCTTTTGTTACGCTTCGCGCCTAAACTACTAGACCGATCATCATGAAATTTCGCATACACGTCGTCAAGGAAACAGAAAAAGAAATAAGGTACATCTCATCCAGAAACAAGTGAGAAACGGCAATGAATTGCCGTAAATCTTAAGAGTTCGTAAATATGGTTCAAGTAATATGCAAAGGTCACGTGATACCACGTGACTTTGAGGTCAGAGGTCAAAGGTCATAGTCATTTCGGGGGTGTATAGACTATGCTGAGTCGAGTGGCGTTGACCGCGAGTCTCTAGCTCTTACGGTTCTTGAGTTGAAAGTTGTATAACAGACGGACGGACAAAGCTGTTGTATAAGTTTTTCGAACTCTAAAAAGTACTGTTTCTAATATGACCTAACTAAATAGGCGAGCGAAGCCGCTGGTCAAAATCTAGAATTTGTATAAAATAAATCTAAGAACGCCATATGCAACCATTCTCGATAAATCATTTATATTTAAGCGTCGGTATATGATGTACTTATACATAAATCACCATAGGTATATACAAGTATATTAGTTATCAATACAATATAAAAAAAATGAAATAAAATATATAATATAATGAAATTATAATAAAAAGGAGTGGATTAAATGTCACTGTGAACTACAAGCTTTTAACATGCGACCTTACATAAAGCTCATTTAATTTCTAAATTTACTCTTTAGTATCAGTAGCGAGACAAGACCATTTTATTTACCAGTCGTATGTCCCACTAGTGAGTATCAGTAGCGAGACAAGACCATTTTATTTACCAGTGGCATGTCCCGCTAGTGAGTAAGTACCAGTAGCGAGACAAGACCATTTTGTTTACCAGTGGTATGTCCCATTACTGAGCAAAAGCTGCCTATTAAATTCTGCCTACCTATAAAAAACGTTTTTCAATACTATTTATTTTACTATTAAGAAGACAACTACAAACTTTACAAACATTCAAATAACGGACACAAGAACACCCAGACTCGGAACAACCATTTGTGAATCACACAAATTTTTGTCCCGTGTGGGATTCGAACCCACAACACTCGGCGCAATAGCAGCGGCAAGACGACCACTTAAACCACTACACCATCCGTGCAATCAGGCTGGCGTGCAAAAGCTACCTATCAAATTCTGCTGCCTTTAAAAAACGTTCTTCAATACTATTGTTTTATATGGCATATACATCACGCTTATATAATCCTATAAGATTAAGTGGGAGTGTACCATAACCAAATATAGGCTACTTAGTAAGTGTCACATATTAGAGGGCTACTCTAACATCGTCTACCAGGCACGAACCGACTGGAAATCGAACGCAAGACCCCGAGATCGGCGGCAAAAAACCCAAGCTTATGCACCTGGATAAACAAGATTGTCTTACTATAGCAGTATTTCGAAAAGTACTTAAAAAGAAACATAGTCTACACATTCTTTTTAACGTATTGAGTCACAGCGGCACACCGGCGGCTAAACAGAAAAGGTCTAGCAGTCCACCAATTGACAGGTTAAGATTATGTATAACCCATACATCGATAATGTCATGCCAGTCTTCCCAAAGGTATACAGGTATATAACACCTAATTTAGCCAGCTATGACTTTATGTACTAGGGAGTTTTAGGTAATAGAGGACGATTCTATTGCCATCTTCTGGACACTGTACTGCTACAAAGAATTTCTCGACAGAAAAATCCAATAACATTGAAATTAAACAAATTTATACGGATTTTATCGCGTTGTTTATTTTTTATAAAACACTGCTATTACATAATTTTGAAACTAAGCAACCAAAACGTCGGAGAAAATGTAAAATTAAATCTAAATATGTAGTTTTATAATTTAAATAGCTTAAATGGAAATAAACAGTAACTAGTAAAAGTGTTTAACAATAGCAGTTTAAAATATCAAAATTATGTATTAATAGTGTATTATAAAAAATAAACAACGCGATAAAATCCGTATAATTTTTTAAATTTCATCTTATATTTGAGTAAACTTAAGACAATATTATGTAAATCCAATAACAGTTTACGTCTTCGGTATTGAACCCGAGACTTCATACACAATAGTCTCCACTACTGTCTAAAACATATCTTACATACCAATACCCACATTATATTTGTATTATAACATTCAATTACTTACCTAATAAATAACAACAAAAGCACATATAATATTAAAAAGGAATGTACATAAAAATAAAATACATAAACGCATACACTACAAGCATAAAATATAAAACATGCAATAGAAAATATAAAAAGAATGAACGATATGAACGTATGAACGAAGAGTGAATGGTAACAGAACAAGCGTGTGGCGTGTTGCTTGACACGAACATTACAGCGTGAGCGTTGTGAGAATGGCATTCGACAACACAGAGAAAGTAAAATATCTATTCAAATTTACACAGTGAATGCCTGCTTTATAATATAAAGGCTATCTCCGAAAATATTACAGATTGAACTACTTGCCATCTAATAATTGTAATATTACGTTATACAAAATCTATCTATCTTTAAAATGCTGTTTGCTTATTAAATGTATACACAAACATTTGTCTGTGCATCTGATCAGAATTATCGGTTTTGTAAATACACGGAATATAACTGAATAAAAAGTTGGCCTTAGTTTTATCAAGAAATGTGGCATACTGTTTATTTTATTTAAGATTAGAAAAGTTCAATTACATTTTCCTATTTTAGAAATATCCCGAGCTATACTGTTGTTTAGGTGGACTAGGTAGGAGTTTTCGGCAAATTGTACGTGTTATATATGTAATTTTAATATCGAATGGCATATACTTATTGTATTTATTACAAGTTGCTTATAACTTCTATTTTGGACATTTATTTCCAATCGGAGTTGGCTTTTAAACAATTTTTATTAAACTTATTGTCAAATTGAAATGCGTTCGCTCGGTTTATTCTTATTCAAGAGATTTATCATGAGCGATAACATCGTACAAGAAAGTAGCCACTTCATATTTTGAATATCTTTATACCAGAAAGCAGTACTGATGAGACTGACATTTTATAAAACGCAAATAAAAAATCATAAGCAAAGAAAACTACAATAAAATGCCATTCTCTACTACATGCAGCATGTTCCTTTACGTACATTTTACTTTCTCTGCAGCAAAAAGTAAAAATAAAAATAATTTTAGCTTTTCGACGTTCTATCCGTCGGCCACCATGCGGCTACGGCAATGGGAGGGGAGGTAAATAAACATCAAATAATCATAAAAATTAACACAATCTGAAAATAAATTGTTAGCTTCATTTAAAATCTTTTCATATTATTTAAGAAAATTTGGTTAAAATATGTACGGATTCAGAAATCTAAATTACACAGTAATAATATCAATAGATAAGATATCATTTATTACATTTTATTCTCTTTTCTTTTGTAACTTTGGTCGCACCCATGATTTAATACATGGTGCACTGCATATCTTTGTAACGCTAAGGCACGACAGGTCTGTGTGACACCTTCAATAGCAAATCGACAAAAATAGGGCAAAGGTTTCAAGAATTATGGCTAAACAAAGTATGCGATTACGCCGAAGCAAACATTATGTAAATATTTTAACCAAATTTCATATATAAGTTTAACTACAACATAAGTCAACCGACGCGGATAAATAATAAAAAAACAAATACTATTTCATGTAAATACTAAAAAACTATCTAACGATGGTACTAAGAGAACTAACTATGCTAAAACACATTTATTTTATTAGAGATGTAAAGAGTATCACAGAGCCTTAACATAAGCGTCGGTTGACTTATACAGCAGTCATTATTAGAACATTATTTATAAATCTAGTTTTAAATTATACTGCAACATATAAAAAGATATATGGTCATATCTAAGAAACGTAAAAACATCGCAAACCAAATAAAATATAATAGAGTATGTTTTTCAAAAAATGGTATGGGTAAGTAAGGTTTCTTGATAGTTAGTTTATCCACCCATCAACGTTCAATTTACGTGATTTTATAATAAATGTTACTTAGATATGTTCACATATTTTACTACATGTTGTACTTTATATTTCTGTATTAAGTTTATTTAAAAAATGGACTTGCTAGATTTTGGCTGTTTAATTTTGCTATTAATAAGTTACTGTATAAAAAGTATATATTTACTTGTTGCAAGGGGATATTAGAATAGACGTATAATAATATTTGGAGTTATATAACAAATTTATGTCGATATTCGTAAAATTGTTTTACGTCTACGCGAATGTATCCGTATAGAGTAACTTAATTTCAATTGTTTTAATTTATTGCACTTGTCATTATGTATAACTAAATACTAACATTTGATATTCATGTAATCGATATCGATATTTCATAATATCCTTTTTTGTCTAAATCTACGAGAAGGATACTGTAATGTATAAAAATTACTACTGGCAAGCCTAACTTGAGCCCTGTAGCTAATAATAATTAAATAATAATATGAGCCCTGTATTAAACTGTGGCACTGCTGGGCACAGGTCTCTTTTCAGTGTGAGGAGGGTAATGATTTCAAAAACAGTAGAAAGAGAAGTATGTTCAAGCAAGTCCATTTTTTCACAAGTGTAGGATACTAAGACCCTAAGAATGTATGTAGTGTGTGCGTAGGTACCTTGTGCGGCGGGTTGGGTCTGGGCGGCGCGGGGCGCGGCGGGGGAGTCTTGTGGTGCTTGGGCGGCAGCGCCGGCGTGCCCGCGCCCGCGCCCGCGCCCGCGCCCGCGTTGTGCGACGCCGGCCCGCCCGGCGTGCTGCCGCCGGCGCTGGCGCGCGTGGGCGCGTGCAGCACAGCGAATGGGTCGGCCTCCCACGCTCCCTGGAAAGCCCCACGGTATAACATTTGTGCAGTAATCGACTCTTTGACGAGCTAATAAATATAACTACCGTACTTCATAAACTGATTTTGAATTCCTTTCTTAAGATTTTTTGCTACAATGTTTGGCACCAAACAAATCATGTTACCAAAAATATAAATGTACATCAAACAAAAAACAACTATGTTGTCCTCGCCATCATCTATTTCGCGATTATATTGTGTGGACCCAGCGAATACACACATATAAAGTAACATTATATCGAATGACACTCTACATATATATATGTAAATGCACTACGATTATTGTGTTAGCGCATAACCAGTGTTACGGTGTCCGCGGTGTTGTATAGTCGCATATTTAACATTAAACCTAATTGGCTTAACCAAACCTATCCCAACCGTACCCGGAGTCAATACACTAAGCATACTCAAAAATATCATCCAAATAATTTTAAACTGACATATCTTATTGTCAAACAACTAATGTAAATTCAAATACATGCTGATAACCCAAACTAACCGCAATGCATCAAAAACCATCACGCAAACACAAAAATAGATATTTTTAATTTTATACTATTCTAACGGACCCAACAGTCGTTGTTCTATCTGAACGAAACGATCACTACCTAATCCTATTGTGAAAATAAACAACACAGACACATAAAAAAATCATCAAAGTCAGTCCAACCGTATATAAGTATATAAGAGAAAAACAAAAATATATCATCACAAACTAAAAATATTATACAAAAATAAACTCACGTCGTCGTTAGCCTTTGTAGTATTGTCTTGTGAAGCGAACGCGTCTTCAGCAAACGGATCCGCGTTCGATGCGAACGGGTCCGTGCCGAAGCCGTCCTGCAAATAACATGATATATTTAAAAAATCACATAACATCTACATGAAAATAACAAACATCTTCAATCAGAGCGTCGATTATTTTAATTTGCCTTTACTATATAATTAATAAATTAAAAAGGGCGACGTTCTGATTAGTAGCTTCTTTTAACCCTATAAAGAAGATCTTCGAAATCGTATAGTGTAATAGGAACTTTAGAAAAAGAATTTGCTGTGTCGCCAGCACAAATGACATAGACCACTGGTACGCACTACACAGCGCCTTCTGTAGAAAATTGTAGTCATTGCAGAAACAGTATAAAAGATTATTGGTCTTCAGTCGTCTGCACAAGTATTGCCAAAGTTACTCCAAGTTTAAATTAAGATTAGCTATAACGAGCACGTGTATGCACGTGCACGTTACCTGTTGCGCATGCGCGGTGTATACACGTTACATAAAGTCTTTTGCAAAAATCTACTAATTGCAAAAACAGTATACAAAGTTTTTGTGTTGCAGTCTGCACAATACAGATAATTCCACAGTTGAGCTGAGAACTCCAGGTAAAGATCTGCTATAACGAGCACATGTGTCACTCAATCTGTTGCGCATGCGCGGAGTGTACACGCTATTAGTTGTAGAAACAGTATACAAAGTATTTGGGCTGCAGTCTGCAGAACACAGACACTTCCACAGTTATTTTAGGTTTAAGTGAAGATCAGCTATAGCTTGCACGTGTGTGCACGTGCACGTTACCTGTGCGGCGTGCGCGTGCGCGTGCGCGGGCGCGAAGGGGTCGGCGGCGGGCGCGGCGCCGGGGAACGCGCTCTCCGTGAAGGGGTCCGAGTCGAACGCGCCGCCGCCGCCGCCGCCGCCGCCACTCGCGAAACCGTTGCGGTTCGCAAATGGCTCGTCCTCCTACACAAATTAAAATAACGTACCATTTGTAGATGAATAAAATCAGAAAAAAAATTTGTTGCGTAATTTCAGACTGTTTTAAGTAAGTTGAAACAGAAATAGTATAACATCAAACGTCATAGAAACGTTTAAGACTATTCAGTAATCGATAGAGGTATTTTTTATTCTATAAAAGTGGTAAATATGCTTACGACCTGCCTAATGATTAGCAGTTGCATTAGCGTATTATCGCTTTCAATACCAGAGGTGTCACTCATGTGTTGCCGACTGCCACTGGCGATAAATCAATCGGTACACACTGTGCAAGTCACTTACTTACAGCACATTTTTGTCAAAGAGCCTTAAAACTCAACTTACTGAAAGAACACGCCAGTATATGAAATTAAGATACTTCTCTATCCAGGCTGCTCTTGAACGAAATCATAGTACTAAGTAAAGTCTTTGTGGAGGAACGCGGTCTGAGGTCCCTCCAACACAAAAGGAAGATCCTCCGACCAGGCTGGGTGTGCCTGGCAGGCCGCGGCGCGACTCTTAATATCGCTAACTTGCATATGTATTTAGTCGCTGTGTAAACATCACTTGTGCGATTCAGCATTGTATGGTGAGCGTGATTTTAAGCGCATATTGCGTATAGCGCCACCTGTTGGATGTAGCCAGAACTACTTCGTCTGTGCAGTCGCCACACCTTGACAAAAGCAAACTAACTGAAGAGTAGAAGCTGATATAGGTAAGGGAGGAACATACGAGCGCGTCGTTGGGCGTGGCCCCGCGCACGACGCGGTCGAGGTGCTCGGCGCCGTGTTGCGGCTGCAGCTGCAGCAGAGTGTGCGGGACGGCGCCTCCTCCCGCCAGCGCCTCCGCCGCCTCAAACAGGATGCGGTGCTGTTCCTCTAAGTGAGATATTTTTATGTTCGCCTGTCACGGAAAATAAAATGTTATATGTTTATTATTTAAAGACCTGAAAGAGATTAATGTGCTCGATTGGTCTGCTTGGCAAAGAATAAGAAAGAATGGTGCACTTTATTGTCGGAGGCCAAGATTCACTTTGGTTCGCTGAGCCAGCGAAATAGTAGTAGTAGGTTATTATTTACATAGAAATGTCAAATTAATTTATTAAGTGGCAGTGATACACCGGAGGTTAGACACAATAGACTGGTGAGGATATAGGCTGGTGAGTCCCACACGCCCCGCCGGTGCCGTCCCCTAGCCGGCGGGTAGTGCATCAAGCATTTTTTCCTGGGAATAAAAAAAAAAAAAAAAAAAAAAAAAAAGGTAAAAGAAACTCGGGGGTCGATTTTAGTTCGTCTCTTCTCGTGGGAACAGTATGGAAAATTTATGTCAAAAAAACCCTGAAGATGAGAAGATGGAGAAGACGGAGGAGCGCGGAGTGCCTTTGCGCGACTCCAAAGGGCGCTTTAAGCGCCCTTTACGACCACGCACCAGCGATGCTGGAGCTGGCGCATCAACGCCTGACGGAAGCCGGAGGAGCTCCGTCAGCGTCGAGTCTGGGTCCGAGGCGGGCTCCGGTTCGGAGGCCAGTCGGCCTCAGAGCCGGTGCTCGTCGGCGGCTCGACGGGAGAGGGAGGAGGGGGGGGATAGTCCTGCTTCCCTCTCCCGCAAACTTAGGGCGACGCCCGGCGCTTCCGCGAAGCGCCGGAAGACGTCGCATCCCGTGCCAACGCGTTCGTGCTCGGACACGGAGGTTGAGGTAGTGGAGGGGATGCCCTGTCGGGGAAGGGCTGGTTCCCCGATGCCGCCTCCCTCCACGAGGAGGCTCCCCGGGCAGCCTTTGCCTGCCCGTCGAGACTTCTCGAAGACGGCTGGGGTCGCGGATGCGTCCCCCTTGGGAGAGGACTCGGTTGCCGACCTCAGGCAACGGTTCGAGGCTGGCGCCGAGACCGTGTTGAGGGTGGCGGCCCGGTCCGGCAACCTAAAGGGGGGGTTCGTCCGCGACCTCAAACAGGCTACGGAGGACATGAGGGAGGCCTTCTTCGGCATGTGGGGACGGGCTTCCTCCGACCTCCAGAGGCGCTGGAGGTCGGAGAACGAGGGGCTGCATAGGCAGCTCGCGGAGCTCCGGGCGGAGGTGGCGGCCATGAAGGCGGCCGCTGCCACTGCCGGCCACACTCGGGCCAGCGCCGCCAAGACGCCCTCGGCCACCACCGGGGCGCCTGCCGGGAGGCCGCGGGAGGAGTTCCCGCCCCTCCCGCGGCGCAAAGCGAAGCCCCTCACTCCCGTGGAGGACCGGCGTCCCGCCTGGGCGGACGAATTGATGCGGGCCACGGTGGCTCAGGCGCGCAACGTTGTCGATGCGTGCCTGGCCAACTATGGCCTCACGCCCGTCCCCACGCCGGGCCCTCCGCTCGGGGGCCGCCCCCGGATGGTCGGAGGCACGCCGGCTGGCCCGGCGCCCTCCGGCCCACCGGTTGCGCGGCAGACATCTGCCCCCACACCATCAGCTTCCTCTTCCAAGGGGAAGGGAAAAGGCACGGGAAGGGCGACTGCCACAGTGGCGCCGCGGCGCCCCGTCTCCCAGCCCCAACCCACCCCGGTGGCCTCTACCTCGGCTGAACAGCCGTGGACGGAGGTCACCAAGAAGAAGAGGAAGAGGAAAAAGAAGGCCTCAGGGGCTATCCCAGCCCCCAGCCAAAAGAGGGGCCTCCGCCCGGCCGACCTGGGCTCTCCGCGCTCCACCGCCATTGTGGTGGAGCTGACAGAGGAGGGGCTCCGGCAGGGCGGCAGCTATGCGGGCGTTCTCCGGCAGGCCACTCAGGCTATGAGAGATAATCTCGCCGAGATGGGCCTCGCCGGAGGCGTCCACTTTAAGGTTGCCGCCACTGGGGCCAGAATTCTGGAGGTCCCAGGTGCCACCTCCGGCGACAAGGCGGACAGGGTAGCGGATAAACTCCGCTCCCTGTTCTCGCCTGAGGAGGTCAAGATCTCCCGCCCGGTGAAGTCCGCAGAAATGCGAGTAACCGGGCTGGACGACTCGGCCTCCTCCGAGGATGTCACCGCTGCGGTGGCACAAGCCGGAGCCTGCCCCCTGGCGCGGGTCAGGGTGGGGGAGATGCGCCGCGGTGAGAGTGGCTTGTGCACGGTGGTGGTGCGCTGCCCCATCGCCGCGGCAAAGAAGGTGGCGGCCGGCCGTTTGCTGGTCGGGATGGTCTCGGCTCAGGTGAATCTCCTGGAGCCGAGGCCTAGGCGGTGCTACCGCTGCCTCGAACCGGGGCACGTGAGGCAGCAATGCACCGCCGAAACTGACCGCAGCGATCTCTGCTATCGCTGCGGTCAGCCCGGCCACAAGGCCGCCGCCTGTTCCGCCGCAAAACCTTCCTGCAGCCTCTGTTCTGCTGCAGGAAAGCCGGCGGAGCACCGGATGGGGAGCAAATCTTGCTCCCCACCGAAACGACGTAGGGCCAGAGGGGCGGTCGCCGGGACTCCGGCCGCCCCGGCCCCGTCCCAAGCAGGGAGCAGTACGGAGGCGATGGACACGTAATTAATTATGGCCCATCGCCTCCTACAGGTGAATATTAACCACTCCGCCAGGGCGCAGGATATTTTGCTGCAGCACATGGCGGAGTGGTTAATAGACATCGCCGTGGTCGCCGAGCCTTACTGCGTCCCCAGCCGACACAACTGGTTTGGGGACCTCGGGGGCTCGGCGGCCATTGTCTCGTCCGGACCCTCGCTCCTGGTGATGACAGACAGGGGCGAGGGGTATGTATGTGTTGATTGGGAGGGAACCGTCCTGATCGGGGTGTACTTTTCTCCGAACCGGCGCCTCGCCGAGTTTGAGCAATTTTTGGGCGCGGTGGGGGCCGTTATTAACCGGTACCCATCGCGTCCGATCGTGGTGGCGGGGGACTTCAATGCCAAATCAACGGCTTGGGGATCCCCTGTCACCAACGCTCGCGGCGACGCGCTGGAGGAGTGGGCGATTGCGACCGGTCTCGTGGTTCTTAACCGGGGATCGGTCGCCACGTGCGTGCGCTGGCAGGGCGAATCCATTGTGGACATCTCGTTCGCAAGCCCTGCCGTAGCGCGCCGCGTCCGGGACTGGCAAGTGCTGGTCGAGGCGGAGTCACTGTCGGACCACCGTTACGTGCGGTTCGACATCTCCGCCTCGCCGGCGATCCCGGACGATCGCCCGAGGAGAGGGCACACCCCGTCGTCCCCACGATGGGCGTTGAAACGTCTCGACGTAGACGTGCTGGTGGAAGCCTCCATCGTCCAGGCCTGGACCCCGATGGGCGAAGGGCCTGTGGAGGTTGAGTCGGAGGCGGAGTGGTTCCGGGGCGCGATGACGCAGATTTGCGACGCGTCGATGCTCCGGGCCAGTGCTCGACCTCCTAGGCGTCAGGTGTACTGGTGGTCTGACGACATCAGTCAAAAACGCGCCGCGTGCATCGCGGCGCGTCGCCAGTACACTAGGTACCGCCGACGGAGGCGGTACCGAGACCCGACCGTGGAGGCACGGCTGCGGGGCGAATACGTACAGCGGAAGTACGCCCTGCAGTCCGCCATCAGCGAGGCCAAAGCCCAAAGATGGGAAGAGTTCCTGGGGACTCTCGAGGCAGACCCGTGGGGCCGTCCGTACAAGGCGGTCAAGGGCAAGTTGCGCCCCTGGGCCCCACCGGTCACCGAGAGTCTCCAGCCCCGGCAATTAGAGGAGGTGGTCTCCGCTCTCTTTCCTTCAAGAGCGGAGCACACGCCTCCCGAAATGGCGCCGCCTGATAATGAGGAGGGCGGTGCCGATGCCGGGGCGCCAGCGGTAACAATGGCGGAGCTCGGCGCGGCAATGGTGCGGCTCCGGGGCAAAAACACCGCCCCGGGGCCGGACGGAATTCCTGGCCGCGCCCTGGTTTTGGCCTACGACGCCCTAGGGGACCGGCTCCTCAGGCTGTTTAGCGCCTGTTTGGAGTCGGGAAGGTTCCCTTCCATGTGGAAGACGGGTAAGCTGATCCTCCTTAGAAAGGAGGGCCGCCCCGCGGACTCTCCCTCCGCGTACCGCCCCATAGTGCTGTTGGATGAGGTGGGCAAGCTCTTTGAGCGTGTAGTGGTTGCCCGCCTCTCCAGGCACCTGGTGCGGGTGGGCCCCGACTTGTCCGAACATCAGTTCGGATTCCGAGAGGGCCGATCGACGATTGACGCGATCAGTCGCGTCAAGGCCCTCTCGGAAGAGGCGGTCGCCTCGCGCGGGGTGGTGTTGGCGGTGTCCTTGGATATCGCCAACGCGTTCAACACCCTGCCGTGGGCGACTATTAGGGAGGCGCTCCGATTTCATGGAGTGCCTCCCTACCTGCGCCGAATAGTCGGGGACTACCTGCACCAGAGAAGTGTATTCTGTGTGGGGCGGAACGGAGAGACGTTCCGGAGGGAGGTGTCGTGCGGTGTTCCACAGGGATCGGTTCTTGGACCGATCCTGTGGAACATCGGCTACGACTGGGTACTGCGGGGCGCCCTGCCCCCGACGACACGCTGGTCACGGCCCGGGGAGAGGATTACGGGGCAGCTGCCCGTCTTGCCACGGCAGGGGTGGCCCTGGTCGTCGGTAGAATTAGGATGTTGGGACTGGAGGTGGCGCTGGAAAAGTCCGAGGCCCTGTTATTTCATGGGCCTCGGCGGGCGCCGCCACCAGATGCCCACATCATAGTTGGAGGGGTCCGCATCGGGGTGGAGCCGAGTATGAAATACTTGGGGCTCCACCTCGACGGCCGCTGGAACTTTCGCGTCCATTTTAGCCGCCTGGCCCCCCGGTTGATGTCGGCGGCGGGAGCGCTTAGCTCTCTGCTGCCGAATATCGGGGGGCCGAGTGTCGTCTGCCGCCGCCTCTATCTGGGGGTGGTGCGGTCGATGGCTCTCTACGGGTCGCCCATTTGGGCCGGCGCCCTCGATTGCCGAAACATCGCCCTTCTGAGGAAACCTCAGAGGGCGATGGCGATCAGGGTGTCGCGGGCGTACCGCACCGTCTCCTTTGAGGCGGCGTGCGTCCTGGCGGCATCGCCGCCCTGGGATTTGGAGGCGGAGGTCCAAGCGTCGGTGTATAACTGGCGCGTGGACCTCCGGCTCCATGGTGAGGAACCCACTCACGGGGCGGTGGAGACGCGAAGGTCCCAGGCTCGACTGGTCCTCGAGGCCAAGTGGCAGGAGCGACTGGCCCAGCCCCGCTACGGGGTGAGGACAGTCGAGGCTGTCCGTCCGGTGCTAAGGCAATGGACGGACAGACGGCGCGGACCGCTCACCTACCGGCTTACTCAGGTGCTCTCCGGACACGGCTGTTTCGGAGAGTACCTGTGCAAGATAGCCGGTAGGGAGCCGACAACCAGGTGTCACCACTGCGAGGAGTGCGACCGGGACACGGCGCAGCACACGCTGGAGGAGTGTCCGGCGTGGGCCGAGGAGCGCTGTGCCCTGGTCGCCGTGATTGGCCCCGACCTCTCGTTGCCGACCGTATCCATGATGGTCGGCGACGACAGGTGCTGGGGTGCAGAGGCGGCGGAGCGGGGGCGTGAGGAAGATCCTTACGCCCCGGACATCCGCCGCCGGAGGAGGGGGCGCAGGAGACGCGCTTTTGTCGCTCTCCTGCCCCCTAAGGGTTCTGGGTGGCAAGGCCTCAGGGGACCCTGCCACCCGTGAGTAAGAACCCATAGAGGGCGCGCGCGGTGTTCCCGCGCGCCTTCTAACGTCGAAAGGGGAGAGCGGTAAAATGCTCTCCCCCGGGGACGAGAGGAGGTCGGGTCCCATTGACCCGGCCGGCACCCACACGGGGGGGCCTGCTATGGATGAATCTTTTTAGACTCCCAACAGGCCCCCCCCACTGGGTGAGAGAGGGAACACCCCAGGTTTTTTTAGTGGGTATACCAGCAATAGGCTGGTGAGTCCCACGCGCCCCGCCGATGCCGTCCCCTAGCCGGCGGGGGGTAGTGCATCAAGCATTTTTTCCTGGGTATCAAAAAAAAAAAAAAGGATATAACACGGGCACGCCACGATCGTGGCGGTAAGTGCCGTGTTTGAGGAGTGGCTAGAGAGGCGGCATGGCGCCCTCACCTTCCGGCTGACACAGGTACTGACTGGCCACGGTTGTTTTGGCCGGTTCCTGTGTCGTATACGCCGGCAAGAGATGCCCGGTTGTCACCACTGCGGCGACTGCCGCGACGTTGTAGAGGACACGGCGCTGCACACTTTGGCGGTTTGCCCCGCCTGGGCATCGCAGCGCCGTGAGTTGATCGCGGCAGTCGGATCGATTGCCCTCTCGCTTCCGGCCGTAGTTCAGTCTATGGTCCGGAGTGAGAGGTCGTGGAACGCCGTCGCCTCCTTTTGCGATCATCAAGGAGGCGGCGGAGCGGGAGAGGGAGCGTTTAAACCCTCTCCCAAACCGCAGAGCCGGGCGCCGGAGGGCGCGCGATGACCTCCAGCCACCCTGAGGTTTGACCTGGGGGTGGCGGGCTTTGTGGGACTGCCTGCCATCCGTTCAGCACCAGGTCCGAGAGGCGGCGTGCGTGTTCTCACGCGCGCCTCTGTGTCGAGTCCGTCTCCCCTCTAGGGGGGAGACAGTAGGGAATTTTTGAGGGAGTCCTTTGGGTAGGTCTCTTCGTGTAGTGGCCTGCCGTTTCATACGGCGGGCCGAAACCTCGGCTGGGTTGCGACCGCATGCGAAAGCGATTCGCGCGGCCCCGCCGATAGTGGTTTTGTCGAGGAACACCGTGGTAGGTTTAGTCGGTATTCCGGGAGGCACTTTACTATGATTCCATCCTTCTTTTACCCCGGCGAGTCCGACATAATCCCTCCGCCCGCCCCCGCGGAGGGATATGCATCATTGCATTCCCCCACGTAAAAAAAGAAAAACAAAAAAAAAGGTTAGTATATAACAGAAACATTCTAGAGAAATACCAATCCACCTTTGAGTCGTAGCGGCACACTGGCGGCCAGACACAACGGGCATTCAATTTAGATAACCGTTTCAAAAAAAATACAATTTAAGAATATTCACAATAGATGAGAGCCAAACAAATGTAGTATAAAGAATTGTTACGTTAAAATAGGTAAATTCGCCTTTGGAGATATAAGCTTAAGAAATCAAATTATAGCAAAATTCTCCATATATTCCTCTACCGTCTAAACCTAAAATAAAAATTGGTATTACTGCATCCACGCATCTATTAGGACGGAGTAATTAGCATGTAAAATCCCATCTATGAGTATATCTTCTCATCCGCCTTTTAAATGTTTACCTACATGCCTTTTAAAAAAATTTTCAGCAGATTATTGCCAATTTAAACATAGCTTTAACCAATAAACAAAACTAAACAAATATAGACCTGGCTGACGAGCAGTACAGTCCTGCGCAACTGCGCAGTGATGGCCTCGGTCTCGGCCTCAGCGTCGGCCACCTCGGCCTGCAGCGCGCGCTCCTTCTCCTTGAGCGTGAGCGCGGCGGCGCGCCGAGCCCCCACTTCGGCTTCCGTCTCGGCCGCCGCCGCCTCCTGCGCCGACACTTGTGACCGCAGCTTCTCTACCTATACATCAAATACATACAGATAATTAAACTATATACTTTAACGTTGCATGCTTCAGGTGTAGAAAGCAACATAAGTAGCTGAAGATTAAACAAATTTATTAGAGTAATATCTATATATTAATACGTGAAGCAAAAACTTTGTACCCCTTTTTACGAAAATTGCGCGGACGAAGGAGTATGAAATTTGGCACAGTTAAAGTTTATATGGAGAAGGAGGAGGGAATCCCACTACACGCACACATACATGCATTTTACACAAACAGTCGAATCACGTTCGTAGTATTTCGGCATTGTTCGGGTGACTTCGTAGAATGCTTAGTAACTATAGTTGAGTAGGTGACTAAATTAAATGTGATTATAAGGGATTATAATATTAAGTTATGGACAAAAAACTTTAATAACGACCAAATAATTTTTTTTTTGTAAATTATGTGCGTATTTCAGCCTCTTGGCAACCGCTAGTATAATTTAAAATAATCTTCTTGTATTCTTGAACAGTGATTAAATCAGCTTCCTTTTAAATATTACTGCCAAAAAAGTAAGACGCGCTATAATTTTGAAAACAGACCGGCTCAAATTGTTTTTCGTGTGTATTGATATGTCGCTGACTGTACCGGTCTGCTTGTGATCACGGGTAGTGGAACCTGTCTGAAAGTCTATCTTTCCAATAAGATATGTCAAGACCTAGCACGTTCACGTTGATTCCTAGTCTTTAATATACATACAGGTTAATATATCACAAGAAAGGATAATAATTGCTACCTATGCTTAAGATTTGTGAATGAATGCTGCATATCACTAAAATATTAACCACAGGATTACTAACAAAAGATGCCGCTTATATTTGCATACGATCGTGAGCTCGTTTGGGTTTGATTGTGAACATGTGCAACATATAACATAACGCGATAAAATCCGTATAAAGGTAGTTTAATTTAAATTAATAACATTCGCGTAAACGTAAACCAATATTATGTTATTAGCCTTTTCTGTAATGGAATTTTCAAAAGCAGCATGGCATTTGGAAATGCTCTATGGAACCCAAATAGGCTCCCTACAAAGTGGGACCTACAAACATAAGCTGGCGAAATATTATCTTTGATGTAAATGAACTCACCTGTGACTTGAGATCGTTTAATCTCTTTTGTGCTTCGCCTTTTTGGTTTTCTAATTGTTTTAGTGTTGCCGTTAAAGTGTCCAGCTCGCTCTGAAAACAATATAAATATTAATTAAATTTTATTCTCCTCATAACCTAACCTCATGATACATTTAGAAAACAATTATAAATATATTTTGTATAACAAAATTGTTTTCTATATATTTCGATAATATCAAACTTTGTTATCATTAAATGGATCCTAGTTGTTATCATTAGATGAGTCAGTACGAGTCATTGCCATTACAGTACAGGTATTTTATTGACCATATAGGGTACTTAAGAGCCATTTCACATTTTTGGGCAAGAATCTAATATTTCAGTCGTTAAATTGACAATCTTAGATAATATATTGATGGCATTGAACACATGTAAATAATAGATCAACTCTTGATCTAGTATTTTTGTTTATAATATTTACAAATACTAACTTGTATGTTTAGTATTTGCCGATTCCCTGCTACTAGTTTTTACGAAAAACCGCGCAGAGCTGACTTTGAAGCCTGAAATCTATCACTAACTTTTATATATTTACTACAAAAATAATATTTAATGCCAGGGCTTATACCCTTCTTGTATTTGTGTTTATTAGAAAAGCCATTTAACTAGTTAGAAAAGCCATTTAACTAGTGAGTTAATTGTAAAAAAAAGATGATCTTGGCGCAATTTTAACGCTTTGTCCCAGTTTTACCACCTCGTTTTGGTTTCAACAAATTATAAATAATGTAATAATATATATACCAAAAGAAGCTTAGCTTGTTTATCCATGAATTTAGTTCAATAGTTGTATTGACAATCCGTACGTTTAATTAGTCACAGTAAAATATTTACCAACCCTCTAAATAAGGATAAATTACTATGCGCGCGAGAGTATTCCTCAGTACGGCGCGAGCGCCTTCGAAGCAGGACCTATGTCACTTTTTTGCGTATCCCGATTTACGTGCTTTCGAGCCGCGAACGCAATATAAACTACGACTGCAACGACTTGATCGATCGTAATTTTTCTGTGTAAAATCATTAGAACTAGTAGTTTAACTATAACATTCAGTATGGTTTAGTGATTTATTATTGTTTTTTATTGTTGTTATTTATTATTAGTTTTAGTATTGGGGCGTTAAACTTCTGGTTACCAATGTGTTAAAAAAAGAAACGTAATTTTGAAAATATAAAGAAGGCATTAAAAGCGAGTTAGGTATTTTGGGTTTATTAATTTTTAATTATACAGAACGTATTAATGGTCATCGGTCGCATTTCGACGAACGTCAGTCCCCGACGCCTTGATTAAATAAAATTACACATATAAACTCATAAATAAGATAAAAAACCGGTCAAGCGCATGTCGCGCACGCACAATTTAGGGTTCCGTAGTACCCCTTACCCAGTGACCTAAGTATTGTAGGACTCAAGCACAATATGCATTTCATCGTTTGCAAGTAGAAGTTTAAGTTAGTTGTCTATTACTCGTTAATTAGTAGAGATTTAGATGTATTGGAGCTCCTAGATTATATCACTTTTTTTCAAATTGTGTTGTCCAATTTTGTCCGCGTGGTTACAATGTATAACCATGTGTCAGCTCTCTAGTGCTTATAGTTTTTGCGTTAAGCCGCTGACGGACAGACGGACGGACGGACATGGCGAAACTATAAGTGTTTCTTGTGGTTTATTACGAAACCCTAAAAACGTACGTTTCGTGGCAAGTTACGTAACGCGTGTCTTTTGTATTGTTAGAGTGACTCTAACAATACAAGAGCAAGGGGTTGTTGCTCGGGTTTGCGGGCGCTTTGTTTTCGACTAGTTATTTGAACTGTTTCCTGCGCGCTCTCGGTATATAGTATTTTCAAAAATTAAGGCTTTATGATTTTATTACTTTGTAACTATAATCTAACATGAAAATTCGTCCGATCACCTACAAAACAGCCCTGTATAAATGATACAACGTTATTTTTCTTTAACTGTACCCGTCATTATGGACTACTTTAGTCCTAAGACTTTGCCGAAATCGCGAAATAAATACCTATCAGTTGTTTCCTACATTTTGTCAAGGTCATAGTTCAATTTTATATAGAAAAAGTGATTATATTTTCGTGACTTTGCCAAAATCCCACAACAAAAGTTACCCCCTAAAAGCTTTGCACTAAAGATAAAATAACTTTGTATATTTCTTAGGCTGCATTGATTTTGCTTAACATTTTTATGTGGATTGTCAAGTTACTTTTAATTTTAGATGGAGAAGTAAGATTACTCGCTCAGAGGCTGTAATAAAATCGGTAACAGAAAATGTGAGTTTATGTAAACGTAACAGTTTTATTGTACATCAGTCATAGTTCATTCAAATGATATATATAATTATTTAATTTAAATTCAAAGGAAAAGCGGCCACTTAAATTACACGCTGAGATAGTAAAATGTGACGAGGGGCAAAGTACTTCTGGATGCGATGCCGTGTTGAGTACATCTAATAAGCAATCAGATTCGGTAAATGAAACTGTAAGCTATATTTTATTTCAAGAAGTCAATAGTTATTTAGTGAATGTACTTAGTACATGTTAATAATTATATTTTTTAATTTTATAGGAGACATATCCCATGTTGTAGACACTGAAATGGGTGAATCAGAGAAAGAACCCGTTACTTTAGCTACTGTATTTGGGGAATCTGAGAATGAATCTCTTACTTTAGGCACTGAATTTGACGAATCTATGGAACTGGATAAATCAAAGGAACAGCCTAATTCAATTGTAACTATAATTTTAGTTTTTACAATTGTATAATGTCAAATTATTATGTACAACATAATATGTTACACATAATTATTTTTATATTATCCAATTGTAAGTTATTGAAATTATAGTTATATTTGTTTCTTTTGTTTTAGAAGGATTACATTGTTTAAGGTAGGCGAATTGTTGACTTTCAATACTTTTGGAACCAATTAATATAAGTGAATATAGCTATAAATTCGGCTTCAGATTGGATTGCGTAAAAATTGAAAAAGAGAAACAGGTTGGTCTCATATCTAAGTTCATATTGAAGTGCAAGATGTGCGGCTCTAGTTTTGACCTCAAAACTTCGATTATGGACATACAATCAGGACTCGACGTTAATGCTGGTGCTGTATCTGGTGCGATAATGACAGGCATTGGGCTTTCAAATTTAAATGAGATCACTGCATCTATGGATTTGCCGATAATGCCCTTTCCTTTCGGCTGTATAGTAAAACACACAATGTTATTTCTAATATGTGGAAGACTGCCACCGTAGAAACAATGACAAATGCTGCCAAACAAGAAATTGACGCTGACTGCACGGTTGGCGTAGTGGTTTAGGCGGCCGCCTCGCTGCTTGACACTACGCCGAGTGTTGTGGGTTCGATCCCCACACGAGACAACACTTTGTGTGATTCATAAATTCATTGAGTCTGGGTGTTCATTGTGTCCGTTAGTTGTATGTTTGTAAAGTCCCCTGCGACACAGGATATAGTCCTTATGCGGGAATTGTCTTTTTAACAAAGAAAAAAATATATATTTATATATAATTAATACAAATACGTTATTTGTTTTGAAAATTTACGTAATGCAAAATTACGTTTAATACAATTCAAGCAATAGGTACCAAGAAAAGTATCAAAACGTAAGTGTAGACACGGTCGCACTATACCACGACGCTCCTAGACGCATCGCACTGTCTCGATCGCTCGGCGAGTCGGAATTTACCTAAACTTCACTTGCATAATTTTGTGAAATGGCTCTTAAGAAACGATAAAATAAGAAATACATACAAAACCTTAGACTTTGAACAGTCATCTAAAGCTGGTCAAACATAGTATGATACGACCAACACCTCCTCCGCAGTACAAGACAATGATTAGTCCCTATAGACCCTATCCTAAATGTCCACCTATCAGCCCAGGGAACAAGCCCACATACATACCTGCAAGCTGTCCGCCTCTCCACTCTTAACAGTTAACTCCCTCTGCTTGGCCGCGAGCTCGGCTTCTAACGCGAGTCGTTCACGCGCCAGCGCGTCTACTTCGCGGGCTATCGCTTCCAACTCCGGAGTCGGCTGAGGACCCAGGTTCAGTGCCGGTTCTGTTTTCTGCGAACAAAAAAGAAAACTAAATTACTTGATTCATAAATATGTAAGCATGGTATATGTCTGACAGTCATCTATTACTGAATACTAATTGTATTGTCCTCATTCTTTAAGGCCTATAGCACGGAAACCAGGTCAATACAATCGTAAACCAGGCCCAGGCCAATACAAATACAATCATATAGTGTCCAGTTCCAAGACTTGGCATGCGAAAGAATCAGACAAACCTATACACTCTATTACCTGCTATCTCGTTCTAGCAACAACTTGCAACTGGACACTATACGATTGCATAGAATACATTAAATATTTTTATAAAGACTATTTGAATGTTAAAGGGCTACTTTATTTCTAAATGCAATTGCACATAGGTTTATTACGTTTGTCAATCAGTATATATAGTAAACGTCTTGAGTAGCTGTTCGGTATTATCAGAACCGCCTAGTTTTTACTAAAACATAACACATACACACATACTTAACACCTATGCCTAATTAAAGGTAAATATATAAAACATAGCAACATTATAAAGAAATGGTTTAAATGGCAACAACGTTATATATTCGGCCTCTAATCTATCAAAGACACGTTTATCCACCCTTCCACAAACGTGAAAAAAACCACAACAAAATCTTTTACAATTATATTCGGAATTGTTCCAAAACTGAATTTTCAAATATCAACGCAAAGATCAAAGACATCATTTCTGTCAAAATTGTCAAGAATATTATTCAATATGGCAGATTTGAAATTGACTTATATTTTTATTCTGATTTACTTGAAACTTATAATGTGTCATAAACACGATATACATAAAAGAGTTGAAGAAATCAAGAATCAAAGCAGACAAATGTATGGCGACGTCGTCAAGGAATATTGGCAGTTCAAGACTCAGAATGTGGATGACCTTCTGTATCCGCGTTAGCTATGCTCCTTGTAAAATTATCTTCTATAATGTTGGACAACGCGTGTCGTAGTAACTGTTAAACAACTTGAGTGACCTTCAGTTATTTTTAATAGAATCGGAATTTTAAATTGTAAATCTTTAAGTTCGCAAAGTGACAACTTTAGACATCAAAGTATGAATATTATTACTTTTTGAAGATTACATATTTTTGATTCGGCAAAGACGAGTCGGAATTATTGAGAAATTTTGCCGAATAATTACGCTAGCATTACTTTTATCGTTCTTGAAATTTCTTTGTTATACTATCATTAAGTGTTTCAATTTATTGGATTTGACCACGAATTTAACTTTGTTTTACTAAGACCCGATTTTTCAATCATCAGATAACTTTTATCTGAGGAATATGTTTGACGTTTTGACAGCTTTTGTATAGAAAATATGTCATACCGCCATATTTATTCTTCAGATAAAAGTTATCTGACGATTGAAAAATCGGCCCTTAAATGAATATAATTTACCATAAGTTTACTTTCTTATTGGCTTATATGTTTTTGTAACCAACGCCTATGACTGTTCGGATATATTATCTAAATAGCCAAATCAGCTTGTGACCACGGCCGGTGTAACCTGGTCGAAACGTCAAGCATATAAAGAAAAGGTAAACATTATGCATGATCGCGTTAATACCCGCTACGTACTAATATATTATATATATATATATTATGCAACGCGAAAGTTTAAAAGTTATTATCAATACGCCACTTATATGCGACGATGCCGTTCGGAACAAGCTTAAAACCCGTAATAGGTACAAACATAATAATATATTTTACACATACAGGTGGAGACAAACAAAAACTGTTACTCCTTTCGTCCCTTTGGCGTGACTACTACGACTGTTCGCTAAGATCTTTGGACAAGCTGACGAGCCACCGTCAAGTGCCTTCAGTGTTGGTGATGGTATACGCCGGGGCTGTCGCGAGGCTGCCGTGTTCAGTATGCGTGGCGCCCAACGAGAGAACACAAATTATATGGTTGTATGCAGAGGTAGGAATATTAATTTTGTCTTATGGTCAGAGTCGTATATAAAAAGAGTTATTATTTTCAGTCTGTCCACTGCAGGGCGAAGGCTCTGAAGAATAAATAATAATAATTATAAAGAGTTGGTAGAGAACAAATTTTAGTCGTAAACATTATATGATTGTGGTTTATTTTACAAAATTAACTGTAAGTAATAATAATGTAACTAAATGAAAAATCTGTGTGCTGTCACGGGTTCTATTTTTGAATGAAGAAAAGTTAATTGCACTTTTATGGTACCAGCTTTTGATTCTCAAAAGCAGCATGAGGTCCAAATCTATTCCCAATAGACGGCAATAGACTCGCTTTCTAAGTAAACCACAACATTACTGGCAACGTGCTTATTGCAAACCACGACTAACATGAGTCAACATGACAACTTCCAAAGAGTTTGTTGTTACAGTCCACGACTAACATGACATTCAGCCCAATGGAAGATAACGATAGAATGGTAGAAGAAGCGTCCAACTTGACAATATACAACGTGAAGAGAGAAGACACTGGAGTGTACCGGTGTGAAGTAGGAGACAGTAGAAGCATGGTGGTGTTGGAAGTCGTGGATGATGACAATTATAACGTCGTAAGTAATCCTACTAATATTTTAAACTTGATTATGCCCGCGACTTTGGCTGCCTGGATTCCCGCAACATCATTCGCGAGGATCATACTATCTTAACTAATATTATAAATGCGAATGTGAGTTTGATTGTTACGATTTACCTACTCGACCGGTCATCATGACACGTTGTCACGGAGACCAAAATAGGACATAGGGTATCTCTTATCCAGAAGTACTGACCCCGGTAGTGATAGAAATGTATTAACAAAATGTACATTAACGCGGCTGAAGACCGGGGCAAAATTTTTACAATAACGCCAGTTCTGCTATATGGCATTAGTTGCCTAACTGTGAAAACCGCATCGAAATCCGTTACGTACAATACCGCCTAAAAACATCGACAATCTATTGTTAATAGTTGTGGATCACTTTAGCCTTAAGTACTATCGACAGCAGCGACGGATGACCATTTCAGAAAAAATTTCGTTTACGCATGTTGACTTTAAGTGACTCCGCCCTTAATTTTGTTAACCAATCAAAAAGGAATCTTCGAACAAAAAAGTGTACCAACAGTTTGTTTTTATGACTTTTCTTACTTTTGCCAGATGGTATCATATTTGGACAGTTGTTGCGTTGACACAATACCGAACTTCTAACCACGAGCTCCCACAGGAACTTTAATACTCTACTCTTCTAATAGTAAATTTAATTGTAGCTTTTTGTATTAACTTTTGTTTTTGCTTTATACATTTAGTATTAGTAGTATAATTTATTTACAATTTTAAGATAATATGCTCTTGTATCAAAATAAATAAAAAATATTGTCTCTAAGGATTAAAAATAACGGTATGGAATGTAAATATAAATTTAAGCATTGTTATACTTAATCATTGAAATAGGTTTTATTTGTTACTTTCTTTTATTTTTGTTTAGTTTGATGGAACGTAGCTACCTAGTTGTTAAATTAGTATAAGTAGGTAACTTTTAAATTACAATTTTACTGAGATAGTAAGTATATTGTTGTTTTATTTATTTATTTCAAGGTAGCTTTATTCATTTAACATTTATAATTATTATATTAATGAAGTCTGAAATATTTAAAAACGTATCTGCATCAAAGAAGTCCATTATACGAGCACATCAATAAAACTAAATAAACTATTATGTAGCCGACCTACGGCCTATTCAAATATTAACATTGTTGTATAAATAAATAGGTAATACAATATATTTGATACCTTCCAGTCGTTTTGATTCGTTTGATCATAGCTGCTTCAGAACATAACCAATGTTAAATTGCTGATTTCTATTTGAGAATGTTTATACTAAGTATAAATAATCAATCCTGGCGGTACACATATATATATACATAATACATATAATACAAATGTAAAGTGTAAAAAAACTCAAACAAAAAGGTCTTAGCTGACCAGTTGAGTTTGTATCGCCTTAGAATCAGTAAACAAAAGTAGTGTAAAAAACTCAAACAAAAAAAAGAGGCGTGTCACGTGCCATGTTGGCCTGCTATGCGATTTTAACCTTAGGAATGGTCATCCGTGGCTGCTGTCGATAGTACACCTGTTAATACGTAATACATTTAACAAGATATGTTTGGTTGGACTTTATTCACCAAAGTTATGTAGCTCCAATCTTCTGTACGGTAGAAGTACTTCTTTAGTCAAGCTGTTTAAGATTTGAAATGCCGCTTTTCTCTTACACACAAATATATCGATTTGTGAAGTCTCAAATAAATAGTCTCAAATAAATTTTCCTAATAGGTAAAACCAGCTACATCCCGAGGCCCATACGCTGCACCGTCTCACAACCTGGGCAGTGGTCTAACAGTGTTCAGTTCTTGGTCTACGTGGAGTGAGTGCAGTACTTGTGGGAAGGTCGGCAGACGACACCGGTACGGGATGTGCTATGTCAAGTTGGACCAGAAATTGGTTTGTATGGAAAGCTGTGTTTTTAGGATTGTTATTTTGATTGATTACGTAAATTACCCTTAAATTTTTTCCCTCCTTCTGACGCAGTCGGGTAACTAAGTGACAGGGCAAAGAATGAATGCCTTCATATATTCACGCTTCTATATAGAGTAAAGGGCAGACAGGAGTTTATCGTATCCAAATTTCCACAGCTGTTTTAAATTCCAAAGAGAATCGTCCACCGGGCACATAGCAAGACTCCGCGTCGCTACTGTAAATTTTCTATCATAAATATCCAGTTACGGATGGAAAACACCTTTGCTCAAACCCAGATTCTAATATGTATATTTAAGAAAATTATAGATAATGTTACCAAACATTTTTTTATCTTTTAGAGATCAAAACGTACATACAATGACATCATATTGGAAAAGAGTGACATTGGGTTATTCGAAGGTAAGTATTGTAAGTAAACATAAGAAAACATGTGTTATCTAGCAAATGGCCTGTCTCGTAAAGTCTTCAAACAGTTGTTGAAAGACGACGTATGTACGTTCCGCTTAATCAACCGATTAGCCAGTAAATTCCTTGCCAGATTAGCAGCCTCTGAGAGGTGCATTTATTGTTCTCACTGCCAGTGAAAAAGTAAGTATTCGCTATCGTAAAGGCTTTTTATCTACTGCCGTTTCTAAAACAAGATTGCAGCGGACTTCAAAAAGTTACAACTATCGACAAGAGATGGCGATGTACACAATTACAGAATACTAATGAATCACGCAAGCAAAGTTTGCAGTATGAGTAACTTTATGTTAAAGATCCTAATATCAATTGTCAGGCCGCGGCACGTCAAGCACCACACTGCCTGGTGGTAGAATCATCCATTTGTACCGAAGGAAAGTTACAGTTCGATCCTCCACGACGATAAGCATAATGGCCGTGGCCTTATAAATTACTGTATTCTAGGACTAAATTAAAAATCGACTATGATATTCTCCTACCTATTGTATACCATGAAATATACTTTTAAATTGTTTATAGCCTTCCCTAATGGGATACCATGTCGGTCATTATATTTGCCGCCCAAACTCAGAGAGATAGATAGCATACGACTGAGGCGAAGCGAGATTATGATAAGTATGTGCAAGGTAAGTTTATTGGATACGAATTTGTAACCTGTGCGGTTGTGACAGACGACTTGAATACGAGACCCTGATTATTTTAAAAGATTGTTTTTATTTATATAATATCAGCCCTCTCTCACTACATACGTATGGCCCTCTTCTAAGAATGAGAACGGTTAGAAAGTCCACCACGCTGGCTCAGTGCGTGTTAACATACATTTGAGAATCTTATGGAAAACTCTTAGACATGCAGTTTTTCTCACAATATTTTTCTACACTGATAAAGAGAGCAATAATTTTCCTGCACCGTTAAAGCGAACGATGATTTTCATTCGCCGTTAAAGCGAGTTATAATTATTTAATACGCACATATACGCATACTTTGGAAAGACAGAAGTGCGTGCCTTGAAATCGAATTGGAGACCTCTGCGTGACAGTCCAGGATATTTTCTAGCCTTGCGAATCCTACCCGATATACCTCCTATACCGTTTTCTCGGCGGGATCATCGAGCCATTAATTTTGAGGTCCACTTCCCAAGGGATACCAATTACTAAGCTTACATCATATCTGTCTGTCAATATCCTAGTACTAATTGCAGGTGGTCTGCAAGGATATGATATATCATTCGAGATCAGATACTGGGGATGTACTGGAGGTGGTTAACAACTCAGCTGGCATATATTCCCTCACGCAGTTGTTACCAAAGCAACCACCATTGCCAGTAAGAGACACTATATTCGCTGACTTTGGACAATGGATTGCTATGCGATGTCCTGGGTACGACTGTTTATATTATACATATAATAATAATAATATTTTATCACATAATTCACATACACACAACACCATCTAGCCCAAACTTAGCAGAGCTTGTACTATGGGTACTAGACAATGGATAAACATACATATATACTTTCTTTTTTCTTGTAAACACCCAGACCAAGACAAACATCCATGTTCATGCACACAAATGTTTGACTTGTGCAGGAATCGAACCCGCGACCTCAGGCGTGGCAGTCGGTTACAACAACCACTACGCCATCGAATTATGATTATGTTACTTGAGTATCTAGAAATTTATATTTTCTAGTGTAACTTGGTCTATTTTTCGGACATGAACTGTAGCTTATTTGGCTTGAAGGATATAATCAATTCGACTGCATGGATGGCGTATAGTTCTTGCAACTCACGAAGGCGAGCGGGCTTTACTTATAGTTGAACGTGTACATGCACAGTGCGGTAGTATGCGTGTTTGACAGAGCGGTCAGTTGTGAGCGAAACTTACACACACACATACATATACGCGTTTACCACAAATAAAGCCCCCTCGCCTTCGTGAGTTGCAAGAACTGTAGTGGTTTAATTGTGGTTTCGATACCCATACGAGCGACACAGGATTTATACCAAGTGCAGGACATATCTTTTTTAAGAATATATTTTAAAAACCAGCAGGCATTCTTTCAAGTAATTTTGCATACGGTCTTATATTTTTAACTACATAAAGACTTAATCTCACGCCAGCATGCCCGTCAGGGTAAGCAGGAGTGTATAGCATCAACATTTCTTCAGCTATGGCTTAATATCTCACCTAGCATAGTGCCAGATCTAACGCTTCTAAGAACGTGTTTACAGAAAATACAAAAAGCCTTTTACCCGGATCATATCCGAAGCTGTCGCAAACACTACTTCTTTAAATGAATAACTGTAATTTTCTTTGAACAGAACAACACTTCGCGATGTGCCAATAGTATGGAGATCTGGCACTAAGTTGATGGTGCCGAGGGAGTTAGACCAGACAAGCGGTGGCAGGCTGTATATCAACTCAAGGGACCATCTAGTGATTACCAAAGTGTTCTATCGAGACGCTAATTTATACAGGTACATATTATATTCAATTTATAAGTAGTAATTCTATTAAAATAACTCGTAGAAGACTCATGCCGGGTGATAATTGGTTAACGAGCTTTACCTTTAAAATGATGGAATATTCTTAAGATTTTATTGTTTGCCTTTCGATCATAAAATGAATTACACACGAAACATATACCTACACTTTTTTAAGTCGATTTATAAGTGATTCTATGTTTTGATTAATAAAAAATATGACTGGATGGACTATGTAGACTGTTAACGTATTGACGTTACAGTTCTTTGAAAGTTGAATGTTAGATATAATTTGCGAAGATCAATGCTAAAATTAAGATGTTACTTAAACCATTGATTTAGTACACATAGGTACTAAAGATTTTGTTTGTGCGTGCAGTTGTTGGCAGCACGACAAGCTAGCGGGCACGGTGCATCTTATAGTTTCATCGTGCGTGTTCCCGTGCGGCGGTGTACTGCTAGCGCTACTGCTGGCTACGCTCGCGCTCCTGCGCCTGACCGAGCGTGCCTTATCATAAGAGGGCTCTCGCATCCTTGTATTACTATACTGTAGCTGCTACAGCAATACCTTCATTACTTCTATGATATATTTATAACTTAATATAGTTTTTAATTCATACCTTCCCTAATTATTATTTCGAAATCAAGTCTATTGAAGGTTAATGACTGCACGGATGGCGTAGTGGTTAAAGCGCAATGGCAGTAGCGATGCGACCATCGCCACTGCCATTGTGCCAAGTGTTGTGGGTTCAAATCCCACACTGGGAAAACTTTGTGTAATCCAGAAATGGTAGTTTCGAGTCTGGACTTTCGACTTTGGGTGTTCTTTGTGTCCGTTGTTTGAATGTTTACAAAGTCCCCCACGACACAGGAATCGTGCAAAGCGCGGGAGTTGTCTTTAAAAAAAATATCTAGGGAAATACGACTCAAGCCAATATAACACAACAACGTCACACCTGGGGAATGTTCGCATATAATAAGGGTGTGTCCAGATCTGTATAATAAGGGTGTGTCCAAATCTGGCGAATGCGTCACGAAAGCGCCGCTCGCGAGTTGCGTGCAGTTACTCTTTGGCACAACTCGCGCAAGGTTTGTACAGGAAGCGCGCGCGCAGCTCGCTCACATGCAGTCCCGTCCGCTTCCATACTGTATGTATCAGTTGTTGCGGGAGTGTTGCGGGAGGCAGTACGTGCAACACGCGGGAGATCTGGACACACACCGGTGTCCGGTAAGAGACGTTACCTGTGCGAGTAGCTGCAGCGTGTCCTGCGGCGGCGGGATCATGTCGGGCGTGAGCGCGGGCGGCGGCGCCGCGCCACGCAGCGCTCGCTGCACGAGCCACATGGCCAGAGCGAACTGATTGCACGACAGCTTGCCCACTCCTTCCATGTCGCACAGAGCCCTGGAGACGACAACACCTAAGTGGTTAGGCTTATAAAGTACAAAGAAATACACAAATTCATACGAACCTAACTACCTAACTACCTATCACAATGGTGGTGAAAACGAGAAACCAAGTTTAAACTGTCTAGACTGTTGTCTGTCTCGTATTAACGTGTCTTCAATACACGCGATGGCAAAATTTAAACTGTTTTCTTAGTTAAAATAAGGTTGGTATACCGCTCGCGTTGCGCAGACGCTGCGTATTTCTCAAGTCTATGAATAACGCCACGCTTGCATCGCGTAGATGTGCCGTGACCGTTCAGCGAACACGAGATCTGAATGTATGCACCCGTATGCGCTCAATGTTGGCGCTGGTAAATCGTTAGAAGACCGCGCACGCCAGACAATAGTGGAATGACCATCCGCTTTCTCTACGACTATCCTAGTTTATGATATTGCGTTCCCCTACACCAACCGTTAGGTTATAATAGAAGGAGCCGCTGTACCTTCCAGTGCCCGAGAGCACCTTTTGGGACCAGTTATAGACAGGTCTTGTCCCCAAATCCCGACTCTCCACCCTAACCTCAGAGATCTCGGTTCTCGTAAGCGAGCTACCTCGTGCCCAAGTGACACTACCTATTCTCCAGATAGGTACCGGAGCAATAAAGCCGCTCACCACCCGCAACTCAAGGAGTTGCTAACGAAAACCTCGCTGAAGCCGACGGAGAAGCCGCCTCCCATATCTACAGTATGGTACCGGAGCTGTGTAAGGCACGCTGACTTCCCGACATACATCCGTATGCCTACCCAAATAGGCCTACAAGCCGGGTGTGGCCCGAGTCACTCCAGCTATGACTCTTACTTGCTGAGCAGGCAAGCTCCCGAGATGCGTTGCGGCAGTGAAACCACACTACCACTTCGCTAAAGGCAACTCCGTGCCTCATGCGACCGACTGGTTCGCACTGGCCGCGCCTGAGTCCGACGCTCGAACGTTGTGGCAGGTGGCACACTGCCACTTCGCTAAAGGCAACTCCGTGCCTCATGCGACCGACTGGTTCGCACTGGCCGCGCCTGAGTCCGACGCTCGAACGTTGTGGCAGGTGGCACACTGCCACTTCGCTAAAGGCAACTCCGTGCCTCATGCGACCGACTGGTTCGCACTGGCCGCGCCTGAGTCCGACGCTCGAACGTTGTGGCAGGTGGCACACTGCCACTTCGCTAAAGGCAACTCCGTGCCTCATGCGACCGACTGGTTCGCACTGGCCGCGCCTGAGTCCGACGCTCGAACGTTGTGGCAGGTGGCACACTGCCACTTCGCTAAAGGCAACTCCGTGCCTCATGCGACCGACTGGTTCGCACTGGCCGCGCCTGAGTCCGACGCTCGAACGTTGTGGCAGGTGGCACACTGCCACTTCGCTAAAGGCAACTCCGTGCCTCATGCGACCGACTGGTTCGCACTGGCCGCGCCTGAGTCCGACGCTCGAACGTTGTGGCAGGTGGCACACTGCCACTTCGCTAAAGGCAACTCCGTGCCTCATGCGACCGACTGGTTCGCACTGGCCGCGCCTGAGTCCGACGCTCGAACGTTGTGGCAGGTGGCACACTGCCACTTCGCTAAAGGCAACTCCGTGCCTCATGCGACCGACTGGTTCGCACTGGCCGCGCCTGAGTCCGACGCTCGAACGTTGTGGCAGGTGGCACACTGCCACTTCGCTAAAGGCAACTCCGTGCCTCATGCGACCGACTGGTTCGCACTGGCCGCGCCTGAGTCCGACGCTCGAACGTTGTGGCAGGTGGCACACTGCCACTTCGCTAAAGGCAACTCCGTGCCTCATGCGACCGACTGGTTCGCACTGGCCGCGCCTGAGTCCGACGCTCGAACGTTGTGGCAGGTGGCACACTGCCACTTCGCTAAAGGCAACTCCGTGCCTCATGCGACCGACTGGTTCGCACTGGCCGCGCCTGAGTCCGACGCTCGAACGTTGTGGCAGGTGGCACACTGCCACTTCGCTAAAGGCAACTCCGTGCCTCATGCGACCGACTGGTTCGCACTGGCCGCGCCTGAGTCCGACGCTCGAACGTTGTGGCAGGTGGCACACTGCCACTTCGCTAAAGGCAACTCCGTGCCTCATGCGACCGACTGGTTCGCACTGGCCGCGCCTGAGTCCGACGCTCGAACGTTGTGGCAGGTGGCACACTGCCACTTCGCTAAAGGCAACTCCGTGCCTCATGCGACCGACTGGTTCGCACTGGCCGCGCCTGAGTCCGACGCTCGAACGTTGTGGCAGGTGGCACACTGCCACTTCGCTAAAGGCAACTCCGTGCCTCATGCGACCGACTGGTTCGCACTGGCCGCGCCTGAGTCCGACGCTCGAACGTTGTGGCAGGTGGCACACTGCCACTTCGCTAAAGGCAACTCCGTGCCTCATGCGACCGACTGGTTCGCACTGGCCGCGCCTGAGTCCGACGCTCGAACGTTGTGGCAGGTGGCACACTGCCACTTCGCTAAAGGCAACTCCGTGCCTCATGCGACCGACTGGTTCGCACTGGCCGCGCCTGAGTCCGACGCTCGAACGTTGTGGCAGGTGGCACACTGCCACTTCGCTAAAGGCAACTCCGTGCCTCATGCGACCGACTGGTTCGCACTGGCCGCGCCTGAGTCCGACGCTCGAACGTTGTGGCAGGTGGCACACTGCCACTTCGCTAAAGGCAACTCCGTGCCTCATGCGACCGACTGGTTCGCACTGGCCGCGCCTGAGTCCGACGCTCGAACGTTGTGGCAGGTGGCACACTGCCACTTCGCTAAAGGCAACTCCGTGCCTCATGCGACCGACTGGTTCGCACTGGCCGCGCCTGAGTCCGACGCTCGAACGTTGTGGCAGGTGGCACACTGCCACTTCGCTAAAGGCAACTCCGTGCCTCATGCGACCGACTGGTTCGCACTGGCCGCGCCTGAGTCCGACGCTCGAACGTTGTGGCAGGTGGCACACTGCCACTTCGCTAAAGGCAACTCCGTGCCTCATGCGACCGACTGGTTCGCACTGGCCGCGCCTGAGTCCGACGCTCGAACGTTGTGGCAGGTGGCACACTGCCACTTCGCTAAAGGCAACTCCGTGCCTCATGCGACCGACTGGTTCGCACTGGCCGCGCCTGAGTCCGACGCTCGAACGTTGTGGCAGGTGGCACACTGCCACTTCGCTAAAGGCAACTCCGTGCCTCATGCGACCGACTGGTTCGCACTGGCCGCGCCTGAGTCCGACGCTCGAACGTTGTGGCAGGTGGCACACTGCCACTTCGCTAAAGGCAACTCCGTGCCTCATGCGACCGACTGGTTCGCACTGGCCGCGCCTGAGTCCGACGCTCGAACGTTGTGGCAGGTGGCACACTGCCACTTCGCTAAAGGCAACTCCGTGCCTCATGCGACCGACTGGTTCGCACTGGCCGCGCCTGAGTCCGACGCTCGAACGTTGTGGCAGGTGGCACACTGCCACTTCGCTAAAGGCAACTCCGTGCCTCATGCGACCGACTGGTTCGCACTGGCCGCGCCTGAGTCCGACGCTCGAACGTTGTGGCAGGTGGCACACTGCCACTTCGCTAAAGGCAACTCCGTGCCTCATGCGACCGACTGGTTCGCACTGGCCGCGCCTGAGTCCGACGCTCGAACGTTGTGGCAGGTGGCACACTGCCACTTCGCTAAAGGCAACTCCGTGCCTCATGCGACCGACTGGTTCGCACTGGCCGCGCCTGAGTCCGACGCTCGAACGTTGTGGCAGGTGGCACACTGCCACTTCGCTAAAGGCAACTCCGTGCCTCATGCGACCGACTGGTTCGCACTGGCCGCGCCTGAGTCCGACGCTCGAACGTTGTGGCAGGTGGCACACTGCCACTTCGCTAAAGGCAACTCCGTGCCTCATGCGACCGACTGGTTCGCACTGGCCGCGCCTGAGTCCGACGCTCGAACGTTGTGGCAGGTGGCACACTGCCACTTCGCTAAAGGCAACTCCGTGCCTCATGCGACCGACTGATTCGCACTGGCCGCGCCTGAGTCCGACGCTCGAACGTTGTGGCAGGTGGCACACTGCCACTTCGCTAAAGGCAACTCCGTGCCTCATGCGACCGACTGGTTCGCACTGGCCGCGCCTGAGTCCGACGCTCGAACGTTGTGGCAGGTGGCACACTGCCACTTCGCTAAAGGCAACTCCGTGCCTCATGCGACCGACTGGTTCGCACTGGCCGCGCCTGAGTCCGACGCTCGAACGTTGTGGCAGGTGGCACACTGCCACTTCGCTAAAGGCAACTCCGTGCCTCATGCGACCGACTGGTTCGCACTGGCCGCGCCTGAGTCCGACGCTCGAACGTTGTGGCAGGTGGCACACTGCCACTTCGCTAAAGGCAACTCCGTGCCTCATGCGACCGACTGGTTCGCACTGGCCGCGCCTGAGTCCGACGCTCGAACGTTGTGGCAGGTGGCACACTGCCACTTCGCTAAAGGCAACTCCGTGCCTCATGCGACCGACTGGTTCGCACTGGCCGCGCCTGAGTCCGACGCTCGAACGTTGTGGCAGGTGGCACACTGCCACTTCGCTAAAGGCAACTCCGTGCCTCATGCGACCGACTGGTTCGCACTGGCCGCGCCTGAGTCCGACGCTCGAACGTTGTGGCAGGTGGCACACTGCCACTTCGCTAAAGGCAACTCCGTGCCTCATGCGACCGACTGGTTCGCACTGGCCGCGCCTGAGTCCGACGCTCGAACGCAACGTGCTTGCCGAGCAAACGAACGTATCGTCCTCAGCGGCCAACCACATACCCCTGCGAGTCCAACACCAATGTCAGGCACCGCGCACTCTAGTCAGCGGTCGATAGAACACGCTTTTCGAGGCGCAGTGGGCTTCCTGACCCCGCAGTACCCTGGTCCAAAGGGGGAGATGCGTAGTTCTCCCTCCGAAACCCTGTCTACTCAGGTCCTGAAGATCACCTAAGAGATGAAGTAATGACGATCGGGTAGCGACACCACACAGACGAAGAAGTTTCGACGACAGACAAGAGATGGCCCTGTACACAATAGGCGCTAATAGTCTCGCTCGCCATATAATCCTGAATCGCGCAAATGAAGTTTACACAGCGACTAAGTATACATTTATTAAAGATCCCGACATTAACAGGCCTCGGTACTCCGGGCACGAACAGTTAACCTGGTCGGAGGATTCTCTTTTTGTGTTGGAGGGATATTAAACCACGTTCCTCCACAGGGGATAGCCACTTTGACATAGTAATAAAAACAATCTAAAATACTTAAAAAAACTGTTTTGTTAATGCTTACCATATATGCGCTAGCGTCTGCTGAGGCAATCCAGAGTCAAGGAAGACGTGTTTGATTTCGACCCCGGACACAAACCCGTCTCTGTCAGTGTCGGCCGCCGCGAACTGCGCGTCGAAGGTTGCCTTCTCTACAGGAGTCACCACCCAGTTGGCGCCAGTACTAGTGGGGGGCAGGTGCGAGTTCATGGTAGGAACTGGAGGGATCGCTGGTGCTGTTTGTGACGGCGGCTGCGGATAAAAACAAATCTGATTTAGAATTTGGATTATGTCATTATCCCAATGGCAAAGTACATTTTATAGCTATGTACAAATCACGTCGGATCATTTAGTCGCAATGTGCAAGATGGACAAACTAACAAATGCATTTTCTAACTTATACTAAAATAAGTAGTAGGAATTTGTTTAGGTTTTACAAATAAAGTATACATTATACTCATAAATGATTTGTAAAACCAACTAGCATAACAATATATGTAAAAGACTAAAAATTTTATAGCTGCGTCCTTCCATACATTGGCGTCTATTGGCCTATCTACCATTTTTCCAACGCATTAAACGTGTAAATAAGGTTTTTAAAAAAATGCAATGATATAAATTCCATTAAGTAGATAAGTACCTAAAATATTCTTGTTAAGATTGTACACAGGCATACACAGGCGACAAAGGTACTATCGAAAAGAGATTGCACTGAACACAATTACACACTACTCTATACAATCCTGAATCGCGCAAGCGAACTTTGTAGTACAATTGATGCACAAATATGTACAGTCACCTGTAATATTGCATGGATACCTTAAGGTCTAAAATCCTGTGAACACTCGAATCAGAATGAATATTAATGAACTAGATGGCGTTGTGATATAAATAACGGCTATATTAGTTTTACCCTAAGGTTTTCATTCATGTAAGAAATCAGTTATTTTCTTTAATGAACTTTTGTGAATAGAGATTCAAAAACTGTTTAAAGTAAATTTAACAAATTTAAAATCTACCTTTTTTATTTTATAGTAGTGCACCGCCATCTATTACGGTAAATCTTAATTGTATCGATTTCCGTTAGATGGCGTTCAATTACCGGCTTATATTATTTTAGTTTTGACATGGGTATGCATTTTGCAGCACACAAGTTCCCGACATCAATTATAACTAATACCCACCAGATACAATCAACCAGCCTTGATGGCGGATCCTTCCTTCGTATTGGGTGAGCATCACACCTAATTCCTCAACAGGCCTAAAGAGAAACTTACCGTAGACAAATCCAGTAATCCTTCCAGCAGTGAAGCGTTACTCTGCGGCTGCTGCGGCGGGGGCTGCGGGCGCGGGGGGCGCGTGCCCGGCGAGGGGGGGCGTGAAGGGGGACGCGAAGGGGGGCGAGAGGGAGGACGCGAAGGGGGCCGCGCCGGTCTGGCGCGAAGCTCTGGAGGAAGCGTGGTGGGCACGGCATGCTTCTCCAACGCCTTATATACAAGGTGCATCGCCTGGAACGTCACAGCATTGATAATATTGATTTGTAATCACATTCATTTATAAGTTAAATTAAATAGATATATTTTAAATAGTAAATTTGACCATATGCCAAAACAACCAAATGCATTTGCGTTTACGACGCTTTGTTAGTGCAGTGATAGGCTATTCAGAGTGCCTAGTGTGAGTTTGTTTTACGTTAACGCAATCGAAACGTATTTGATTCGTGTTTCGAGCTCTTAACTATAATGAGAGAGCCAAACGCGGTAAACGTTTCGATCACGTTAACGTAAAAACAACTCGCACTACTCTGTTGTTGAAGGTATTACAAAATTTTTATACTCTTAAGCATGAATGCCATTTGATCGATCCATACATTTGTTTTCCTCGAATACTAAACTCTCTATATTTTTATGTTACAATGGTCAATGTTATAACTTATGTCTCATCCAGGCCCAAATTAACATGTCAATTATTGGAACATAAGAAATAATTTAAAATCCTATTATGTCTGGCTGCCGGTGTGCCACTGTGACTCAATAGATTAAATAGTTACAGAGAGTGGGCTACATTCGTAGTGGATTTAAACTGATAATCTTTGGGCTACACTAAGCTGTTTTAAATATACAATTATAAGTAAAATTTTACATCACATTTATTATATATCTAAATAAAATAAAGGTGCACTCACCACCATGAACTCATGCCTGTCAAGCATGCCATCCTTATCCTGGTCAGCGAGGTCCCAGATTTTACCCAACGTTTCTATTGGCAGCTTAGACTCCATCAGCACTCCTTTTACCTGAAACACAACAAGACACAGAAGTCTTAGAATAAAAGTCATAATTAACAATCTATTGTGTCCAGCCACCGGCGCGGTGTGCCTCTGTAACTCAATAGTTTAAAAAGGTATATCATTAATTTAAATAGATTAAAATTTTTCGTTTTATAGTATAATGCTGGGTACAGAACAAGCGAATGAAAACGAGCACAGGCTAACAAACGTATTACATTTACTCGAGTTCGGCTGTTTCCCTGTAGACTATCCACTGGCAAATCTCACTCGTTCACTTTTTGTGTCTGCATTCGCTTGGTCTGTATCCGGCACATATCAGCTCTTACAGCTTAAGAAAAACTGTAATCTCAGTTCTAAAATTGAACATATCGCATCTTAATAAAATAAAGACCTATCTGTGTATTTTGTATCGAACCAATTTAAACTCTATTGCAATAACTTAACACAAATTTAATATTAGACATTATAGTCGCGTGTCGATTAGAGTTAAAAATGCCTTACTTCCAAATTTTGAGTCAAGTCACTGTTTTAAATAAGCGTGCGATTATAAAAGATCTTCTTAGGTGCTAGTAGGAGATTTATATACAGCAGAACCTCTTTAAGCCGAACACCGAAAATGTACCTCTGTACTGACTAGTGGTGCCTTCGGATTACAGTACAGAGAATATGTATGATATTTTTTGTAAAATAAAACCGTGTGTAAAAATTTTGGGAGACCATGATATTATAATTATATGCCAAGTCTTCTTAAGGACATCGGATACAGGGCATTCCAAATCCAATTCTTGCTGTGCAAAACAAATGCTAGCGTGACATTGGGTAACTAACTGGCGTGAACTAGCAGGTAGGCGTTGGAGATCCTGCTGTATATGTATATATGTTTGTTGCCCACCTTGTTCCCTGCGATGAGTCCATTGTTGGGCTGCAGGGAGTCGAATAGCTGGCTGTACTTGTCCCTCTCAGCGGGCTTCATGCTCCAGTCGCTCAGCGGGATGGAGGGCGCGGGCGAGGGGGCGGCGGGCCGCGCGGGGGGTGTGGCACTCATTGGTGGGACCTTTGGAAGCTCACCCTGCGAAAAACGTTCCGACTTTAGACTGTAGGAGAATCTGGTATTCTGTAGTATATTGGCTCAGCATATAATAAATTGACCGCGGCTTCGCTCCCGTAAATGTAAGTTATGTCAATTTTCAATTCCTCGGCAATAGTACTTTTTCTGGCATACCCTATGTCCTTTTCTGTATCCCTAACAACGTGTATGCAAAATTTCATGATGATCTGTCGAGTATTTTAGACTTGAAAGCGTAACAAACACACAAATAAATAAACAAACAAACTCACTTTCGCACTTAAGATATTAGTTAGGATCCGCATGTAAGTTTGTTTGTTTGTTACGCTTTCACACCTTAACTACTTAACCGCTTATCATGTAATTTAGCATACACTATGTCAGGGGTACAGAAAAGGATCTTTCATCCAGAAAAAAGTAGGTACCGCTCCTGAGGGAACGATGCCGCGAACAGAAGCTAGTTTATAAATAATACTGAATACTTAATTCGAATGCTAAATTCTTCATAGAATTGGCTTACTAAAATTATTCTAATGTTATTACCCATTGTAAAACGAAAGATAAAAAAATTGCCTTCGATTTTCACATTCAATAGCTCCTCTAGAGGAATCTAACCTCATTTTAATGATATTGAAAAAGAAAAAGGGCGTTTTACTTACGATTTTAGGCGGCGGCGCCTCCGAGTGTATATTGCTCATGTTGATGTCTTTGCCGGCCTGGGCCAGCGCCACCAGCTTCAGTGCCACGAACAAACCCGCCTGGAAACCATAAACCACATTAAAGAAATATATGACACACAATTATATAAGAAGATATACCCCTCTAAGCGCCCAGCCATCCTAGTCTATCATAAGTGAGATGAAAACAACCTGACTGGAGAAAATCTCGCATGCAATAAAAGTATATCTATTAATGTCATACAAAACTGGAAGTCGGTCACGGCCACCAACCTTAACTATAGTGCGTGTGCGCAAACCTAAGAGCTCTCCATTCCCTCACTGTCCTAATCCGTTGGACGGCAACCATACCCGATCAGAAAAATCAGACGTTGACTTTACAATCGGCTTTACGTGCTTTCCGAGGGTGTATGGTCCACAGCCAACTGCGCCGCGCTGGTATTGAGAGTTTCTCAACAGAAAGACCCAGTATCTTATTGTTTGGTTGTCCCGACCAGGTAGGTAAAGTTAAGACGATGGACATTCATTACAATAGCATCGTAGTAACTGCGTTTCCATAGCGTCAGCAAGGCGCGAGTTTAGTTCTTGCGCATCAAGTGTTCATAGTCGACCATTTACCTTCATATAGTATGCATGACAGTTTGTTCGCATTAATAGTATACATTTAACTGCATGGACAACATACTTAGGAAAATGGTGTCCACAATTTATCAAATACATTGTTGGATATTATGAAGGCCATTAACAATATAATTAAAATAATGCTAAATATTGCTTAGACTTTACATTTTAAATATTATGCAGCTTTGACCTATTAGCGTATGATCCGCTTTTTTTACCTTATGAAGAATCGAGCGGTGACTCGAACTTTGAGAACAGAATTCGTGGCGATTTTTCGATTGCATAAGTATTTTTTCTTACTATAGTTTTAGTATGATATTAAAAAATTATTATTGATAAATAAAAAACCAAATTCCTATAAAAAAAATTGTCATTCGTCCAGCAGCGGTGCATGAGTTATTACTAATTCCTAAGGTTCCGGTTTAGATTGGCGTATTGTACAATGCATGTCTATTATACAATCATGATCTCCTAATGAAATAATGGATTTATTTACAGCACTATAGTTTCAAATTATGCGCGAATTTCATCGTTTATTGTAAACTAAAGACAGCTGGCATAATGGCTGTATACACGTCTGCCTAACCATAGACTGCAAGTTGTTTAACATACTCCAAACTCTTTAGATTATAACCACGTCACTCAATCCAGCCATTATTCCTCCACGTATACACTATTTAAAATAACACTGGCCACACAATTATCACTACAAAACAAGTAGGATATAATAATGTTAAAGACTCTTTAGTCTAAACAACTTCAAATTTCGAACACAGAAAGCCACATAGCAACTTTTAAGGATAACATAATATTATTATTATACTCCAGTGAATACTAAACTCTACTTAAAACTCGCACTTCTTATTTCAAATGTGTAATGGTTTAAAATGTATGGCATAACATGAGTGTGCGTCCTACAGAACAGTGCACAGATAACATATTATCATTCGTAATTAAATACGTCCTGACAATGTTTGATGTTTCGTCATTTAGGTTTTTACTTTTTTAATTGATAAGAGTAGTTACTTTATTTTGTTGGTGCTGAGCTATGGAATTGTGAATGTTGGTACAGTCAGCGAATTAATACTTTATAATTATAATAACGTATTTATTAACTATCATCAAATTAATTATCCTTTAACGAGTCAATTATGTTTTCTTTTAACACAGGCATTAAATGCTTAACATGAGACTCCACAAACTAACTATAATAAACTTTAATTTTAAAATTAATCACTGTATTGAAAATTGTTAAACTATTTACTGTTGTAAAAATATAAGAACTTTAGTTACTTTGAATGATAGAAGAATGTAGGTACACACAGCGACACATCAACCTAGACTGTTTGGACTTTGAACTATTAGAAGTTGAACGCTGCGAATCGTGTGAGAGAGTGCGTTATATTTTTGTTACGCTCTATCCTTACCATTACATCGACACCACTATGCACTGTCCCTTTCCGACAATTCTCTATTTTGTATGTAGCGTAGTTATGTGTATACAGGTGTCTAACTTGATGTGTAGCCGTGTGTATAAACGTTCAGCGCTGTTGTTGCTGACTGTACTTGTTTCATAATTCTAGAATTAACTGTCTTATTGACGTCTACGTTTGCCTGTATTTCAATTGGTTTAGTGCTACCACTAGTCAATCAGACAGAATAATACACAGAACAACCAAATACAATTTGTACGAGAATCGAACGTAGACAATGATTTCACACGTATTGTAAGCCATTATCAATCCTAATTTCATAAATGCGAATGTGAGTTTGTTCCTTTGTTACCTACTCGACCGATCATCATGAAATTTCGCATACACATTGTCAGGGGAACAGAAAAGGACATACCTTTAATTTAAAAAAATCCACATAACCTAACTTAACCAACATTTACGCGAACGAAGCCTCGGGCAAAATCTAGTAAATTATATAATTTTAAACATATTGAAATTAAACTACTATATACGGATTTTATGGCGTTGTTTATTTAACACTCTATTACATAATTTAGAAACTGTTACACTACTATACTATTAAACTTTACTAATTTTAAGCTAATTAAATTATTAAAACTATCAAATCTATTTGTTTTTAAGTTTACACTTTCCCTGACGTTTCGGTTGCTTTTCAGCAGCCATGGTCACGGGGAGACTGATCTAAAATTAGTAAAGTTTAGTAGTATAGTATAGTAGTGTAACAGTTTCTAAATTATGTAATAGAGTGTTAAATAAACAACGCGATAAAATCCGTATATAGTAGTTTAATTTCAATGAATAACATTCGCGTAAACAGAAGACAATATTATTTTAAACATATCTTTATATATATAAAACTTCTGTGCGTGTGTTTGTAATAAAACTCCTCCTAAACGGCTGGACCGATTTTGATGAAATTTTTTGTGTGTGTTCAAGTGAATTCGAGAATGGTTTAGACTTGTATTTCTTTTTTCGTGTTTACAGCACAACGTTTTTCAGGTCCGCTAGTATACTAGTAAAGCTTTAGGTTAATATAAATTCTGAATTTAATCAAGTTATTAGAGTTATGTTAATTAACGTATAACTTTAATTAGCGTAAGAACATCGTGGGATACTTGATATCACTCGTTTCCAATTTCTTGTAGCTAAGTAAAGGTAGTCATGACAATGTAAGAACCCCAGACCTTTATTGTACCTTAGCGATTTGCCAACTTGATGTATTGTTACGTATGATTAAGGTATTCGGTATCCACAAATAACATTACTGCTATTATACAACCATAAAAGATGTCTGGCAACTTTATTGATAGGTAAGTAATGAAAAATACCATGATTTCTAGAACGTACATAAATAAAAAAAGAACGTGAGCCGTAACATTCCACGGAATATAGGGGCTTGTACTTCCGTCGAATGTCACGCTGAGCTCACACAATGTCTTACTATAGGAACAGACAGGCTTTTAACCATGAAACACCTATGCCTTCTTAGTTAAACCGTTAGTCACAAAAAACTAGGGGCAGTGACAATAAAGAAAGTAGGTATTAAACAGCTACCATCCCTGTATTCTTACGCTAGCCATATCAGTATTTTACTTTATTTTGCAACTAGCTTTTCCCCTCGGTTTTAGGTTATTATGGTTATTGCGCCGTTATCGTGGCTCGCTGCCTTCAGAAATTCAAATTTTACTGAAAGTTAGAGATCAGCGCTTAAAAAGACGAAAATGAAACGAGCTGTTCAGCTTTATCATAAATATCTCATAGAAAATGTGGCAAGACAACAGACGACGGTGAAGAGCTAAACTGAGATAGTAGGGTGACTTCGAAAAAGATTGGCAGAAGATAGCTAAAACGAGAGCAGTTTCTAAGGGAAAATAATCGGACTTACTAATAGCACAATAGCAGCCATGGCATAAGATTATACTAGTTTGCGTGTAATTGCGACATCCCAGTTTCGAGAACCAGGTTGGACAGAACTCACAGAATTATTGGAATTTTCCTTTAGAAAATCTTCGGTAACAGCACGAAATCCAGTAGAAGACATTAGGATGGCTCCAAAAAAACGTAATACTAGTAATATATCTCGCAAAATGTAGCTGTAATACAACCTCTACAATTCTACATGTAAATGCATATAATAATACTCCAAAATAAGTTTTAACCAAGTTGTCCTACAGCGAAGAATAAGACACACACGTATATTTAATCATCGTTCTGCAGAAACTTACCCAACCTGCCACAGAAACACACTTTCATCGCTCACAAACAAGTCTCTATGTCAAAATAAACCAGCGCCTAAGGACGCCAACATCCTTTTAAAGCCAGTGTTCGGGAAAGAGGTCGACTGCCGTGTAAAGGATCCAAGCTCACATACCTATACTAGAGCGTATAGTTTTGTTAGCAAAGAAAGTTCAAAGTAACTAGCGAAGCGAGAATTGTGGCGAAGTATAATTTAAAATCAATAAACGTTGACCACAGAATGGACGGGAAACAACGAGATAAACATACATACATTCACGTCTATTTTCCCAAAGGGGTAAGCAGTGGTATATTACACCTACATTTCCGTAGGAATGGTTTTAGGTCAGACGTAATAGGAATCGAGTCTATTGCCGTCTACTGAATACATTTCCTATTCACATTTCATCATATTTAACAGAAAATCTGCCACATTTCCAGAATCCGTGATGCTACTGAGAATTGCCTAACAGAAAATCTCGATAACACTGGGCTCAACTCGAGAATAAGACACCAGACCTCATGCACACCAGTCGCTGCGCCACCAAGGTAGATACTACACCAAATATCATTACAAAGACGGAAATGGCAAGATATATTACTGAAAGTCACGAGACGTATAAGAAGTTCAACAACTCTACCATTATGAATAAACCAGACACGAAAATAATAAATTATAATATCGAAGGACTAAACTCAAAGATAATGTATAAGAAAAAGTATGTAGGTATTATGACTGTTCGTGACACGACTACGAGTGGATAACCACTTAAATTCTTTGTCCTTTAAAACTTTTACTCTTGTGGAAGTATTTTTGGATAAATATTAGATTACGCCTGGCTTTGCGGGTAGTAGTCTACAATTCGATCGCAATGCAGCGTTAATAGTTGTTCCTGTAATAAAAATATTTTAAGGCTGCCTCAATGGTGTAGCGATGCGATGGTGTTTGCGATTGCTGATTCGATCTAATGTTATTCGGTTTGCCTAGATATTTACAGTTATAGCACGGACGCCGAAACTGTGCCCGATAGACAGTCAGCAATACACCCCTGCTTACCTCTGGGCATATAGGTGTAAGACTGTGCATGTATCAAATACATGAAGTCTGACAATGTGCGTGATAGAATTCTATAGTCCTAGTAGCATGTCAATTGACATAGCCTATATCAGTGCCAAGTGTTATCGAAATCCGTGCAAAGGTTAACGCATAATTGAGTTACGAATTTCTTAATCTCCAAAGCTTTTATATTAATTTATAGTATAGATTTTTTATATTAGCATATCAGTGAAGAATTATGCAAAAGTGTACCAGACCCACATTTTGCCTGCTTACTCACAAAATAGAAACACAAGCCTATTCATTTCTATCGGGCATGTAAGCAAACCACGTGCTACTCGTAATTGCCTAACAGAGAAGCACACAACACGTTGTCCGACCGAGAATTAAACTTGGGACCTTACAATTGGCACTAAGTGTAAGCGCCAAGTATAAACAGTGAGCGTAGGCATCAAGCATACGCGACAGACTTATACCACAGAATCAACGAGGCATTCTCTTTAACAACAAACTAAAAATTTTAACAAAAATGAAAACCGACTTCTACTAGACAACAACTAGACAAGTAACAAAATGAGAACGTCATCAATGAGGTCGAAATCAAACAAATACGCATTATTATGAATAACTCAGAAACTACTGGTCAGATCTTGATCTTTAAATGGGACCATAAGGGAAGCCTCCAGCTTTCAAATTAAAAAAATTATGTTCAAAATCGGTTCACCTAGGTAAAAGTTAACATAAAAAAGATACAGTCGAATTGAGAACCTCCTCCTTTTTTTAAAGTCGGTTAAAAGCCTTAGGTATATTCTACTAAGGTAATCAGACTTGTAAGTTGGTGGGTGTAATAGCGTCTACACCCCCACATTACTCCAGTGCCGTTATTATTAGGCTGTAATACGATACAAATGGCTGACGTCATAATGTTGTATTGGGCTCGGTTCCAGATCTCAGCGAACTTATTGCTTTAATCTGTATGAAGCTACAGCAGTTCCGATTATTTTTGCTGTATAGAACTAGAAATGTACATAGTCTTACGCCTATTTCCACCAAGAAGTAGGCAGAGGTGTATTATAATTTATTATAAGTAATTCATTTTATAAGGCATGGTTTAGTTCCTACGTAATAGTGGGCAATTATATTGTCGAACATTGACATCCGAATGTAATTCAATTATTATCAGTGACAGCTATGACAACCCATAAATCTATTTTTTGGTAACCTGGCTGTATAAGTACCCCTATTATACGGAGAAACGGTTCTTTGAAGAACTCAGCTAAACTTTGTTTCGTTTGGCTGTGCAAATGAAAAACCAAGCTTTCCAAAGCTTCTCAAAGAACTGTAGTTCTAAAATAAATAATATCTTCATCAAAGTGTATAAATTGAAAAAAATGTTTCAACGATTATATACCTAAGGTACGCGGATTCGGATATACCACGCCTCTTGTCTGCCAACCACACCACCTGTCTACGTCGTGAATCTATTGCCTATTCGATATACATTGCGCGGTCGTTTAAGTGGTAGGTACAACGATAATAATTATCACAACGAAGCAATGGATATAACATTAAAATTTGGTAATAGTTACAATGCATAATTAAGAATAACGGCTTCGACATGCCCAAAAAATAACTATTAGCTTTGCTAAACCATCGTAACTCATAAGATTACCAAGTAAGATACCCTACGACTGCCAAATCGTAAGCTTCAGGTCGATAGGTTAAGTTGAATGACATGTCTTTATGGCCTTGTACTTTACAAATTCGTATCATAATTGACCTAAAAGTTCCGTGTAATGTCCCCCAAAGATGTGGGAAGTCTGCCAATCTGTACTTGGCCAGCGAAATGAACCTTACTGCTCTCATTCTGATGTGCCCATACCCAGCAGTAAAACAGGTCAATACCGTTCCAGTAGGCATGTCTGTATTGCATATTACATCTAAATTACACTGCACCTTTTTTTGTCTAGGAAAATGTCTGTTTGCAAAATATCACACCATCAAGAAATAGGAAGGAAGGACTCTCACCTACTATAAACCAGTGTACATTCAGTGCGCCTTTTGATGGGTGGCGCGTATGTCTTTTATTCCTGCATCGCGGGGGAGTTAAAAAACATTCATTTCAAAGATTCAAGCAACGGACAAACGGTACACCCAGACCCGAAACAACTAATTGTTGATCACATTATTTTCAGTGGCAACTTAAATCATTACGCTAGTCTTATCAGTCAATAGTAACTACCATCATAATTAATTATATCAACAAAAGTACTTCAACGGGTAAAATAGAACTAGTAATGCACATAATAGCAATCGAATTATATTCGAATACAACTCGACGTAGCTCTGGAATGAACTGCCTGCTTCGGTGTTTCCCGAGCGCTATGATATTTCCTTCTTCAAACGAGGTTTCAAGAGAGTTCTTCTTTCATGGTAGGCAGCGGCTTTGCTGTGTCCTGACATTGAAAGTCCATGAGCAATGATTACCACTTTCCACCAGGTGGGCCACTTGCTCGTCTGCCACAAATGGCAATAAAAAGAAATAATGAATAGTATCAAATACAATTGTGCAAATCGCCTAGAGGAACTATCTAACTGCCAATAAAAGTACCTCAATAAAGAATATCAATACTTCAATTCAACCTACGCTATCTTCGTGACGTCACAATCCATTGCTAGGACAGCGCATAATTATCGACTAAAAAATACAGAGACATATTTTAATGTAAATGTATAATATTTCGTGCAGTCTAGACTGTTGCGTCACGTCGCTGGCTTGGCTAAACGGTAAAGGCCTTCCATAAAACTTAATACCCATTTACTATGACGCCACATCTTCGTTCAAATGTCGCATTTTGGAAATTGCCTCGATATCGGCTACAAACTTTAAGGGTTTATTCATAATCATGGTAATGCAGTAAAGAGGATAATGTATTTCTGGGGTCGTGTACACTCTGCAGTACTGGTGGAATTCTGATGGCATTTTCCTAGCTCGTTATGGCAGACGAGTTAGTAAATTACAGGTTTTTTTAACTATTTTAAGATACATTTCGTCTTACGACTAGTCGTAGGTAGTTCCTTAAACAACTCTCGCACTAAGAATAAATCCTGTATCGCGGGAGGCTTTACAAACATTCAATCAATAGACACAAAGATCACTCAGACTCAGCACAACAATTTGTGGATCACACAATTTTTATCCCATAAATATGGGGATCGAACCCACAACACTCAGAGCGCAATTCAAGCGCAGTGGTACTGCCACTTAAACCACAACGCCATCCGTGCAGGTAAGGCTTCATTCACACGTACCACAACCACACCACATCGACGCGACAAAAGGTGATCAAGCAGTGGTTACGTGTGAATAGTGTCGCTGCAGCTTTTTGCAGTTGCGTTGTGATTCCTACAAAATGTGGATGTGGTTGAGTTGTCGATAGTAGTTGCGATGTTGCGAGTGTGCGACGCAATGGCGCTCACGAGTGTAGACAGACAGTTCGACACCGGTTTTTGTTGAGGAAACACGCTTTGACTGAACACACTCATGTAATTCGAAAAATAAACATTGTTGTTGCTATCCTTGTTATCGATTTTATTAAGAAGACGACGGCGGTGTCGGTGCGTTGACGCAGCGTTGTGTCTGCGATGTGATCGGACGATAGTTCGCGGTGTCGCTGGTGGTTGCGTTGTGGTTGCGATGTGGTCGGTATCATCCACGTGGTCGATAATGACAGCAAAATATGGTCTGTGTAAATTCTACTATTCATTTTCAATACAAAATTGCGCCCGCCCACGTGGTGTGGTTGTGGTATGATTGTGGTTGTAGTGTCGTTGTGGTACGTGTAAACAAGCCTTAGTGGTATTCGTCGCTTATGGATATCTCTAATACATAAATTACATATATACAGATGGCCACCTTATGCACGGTTGGGTTAGAGACACACTCGCTCAGCTATATGTGAACTTGACGCATGCGTAACGATTTCGGGTCGTCATTCTAATGGAGTAATTGACATTCGGCTGAATTGATACGAAATCACTAATTTGTACTGAACTGGGTACCTATATCTATTTGCTACTACTTATGTTGGAGATATTGCTAACCGGCTGCCGTGATAGCCTCAAATGCATTTGTTTGGGCATCCTTGGAGTGTTATGATATTAAGAGGCCGTGTTGAAGACACAGTGGCAATCATAATTGCATAAAACTACATCACCACAAAACGTACTGGATGATAATACACAACTAAAAGTCGATTGATTCTGCGTGTACGAAAAATATTTGAGCTTTGGTGGAAATAAATGAATTGAATTAATTGTACTGTCAAGAAATTGTTACAGCACGGCGCCTGGATTTGTGGCCGGTAGACGACAATAGGTTCGTCTCCTATACATAAGTCCTACAACCGTAGCCGGCGAAATGAGGATGTAATATAGGTATATAACATCCATTTTTCGCCGATTACTGTTCTGCCTACCCCCTCGGGAATGGCCGTAACATCGTAATACATTCGATATGCTTGTTCCTATAAACAACGTTGGTTCTACAAATTGTAAATTTTTATTTCACTAATAATCCTCAATAGACAACGACTTTCAGTCTTTGCATCAAAAACGTTATTTCTATATGTACCTACTGAGCGTATTTTAAACACTAAGCATAGATAATTATGGAATAGAAACAAAAGTGTCAATTTCCAGATCCGATATTGTAGGCAGGCGAGGAGTACGATTAATTTTGCCAAACATGACAACCGGGCATAAATTAACGATTAAGAATTTGCTCTGATATTGTAGTACAGATTAGGAAGCCGATATGTAGCTACGGAATGCATGTTATCGATTGAAATGCTTTGTTTGATCAGGCATTAGACGAACATTTGACTTTTAAAACATATTAGTGATATTTTACTTATGAATCATAAGACAGATTACACCAACATGGTGAACGAAAATTGACTGCTGTAGACAAGATTAGAATATCTGTATTCTAATCTTGTCTACAGCAGTCAACTTTCGTTAAGTCCGAAACAGAGTTGCATAAAGCAAAATTAAATGTCTTTAGCCATAAAGTAAGCTTTTTTAAAAATTATATATTTCTAATTTCAGCCCCTTATTAAATTGTCCCACTGCTGGACACGGGCCTGAAGAAGGGTTAGGCCATATTCCACCACGCTGGCCCAATGCGGGTTGGCAGACTTCACATATATATATAACTAGTTAATACGCACATAACTTCTGAAAGTCAGATATGCGCGCATTGAGATCGATCTCGAGACCTCATTTGTATCTTATCCTTCCTAATATAATAAATGCGAGAGTAACTCTTTACTCGCGACTTTTAGTTACTGCGGTTCTGCTGGGTTTTGTATCCATCAAACTAGAAATAGCTCACAATTCCCATGTATTAACTTACAACATCACTTATGAATTTGTAAACCGATATACATATAGATAAAAATATTTAGACAGAGGGCCTCGAAACATGATTGAGCAATTATTCACTCACAGACGCAAATATAAAAGGCTGTTATTTGTTATCTAGTTACGTCATAACAAATAAGATAGCCATGATGTTTAATGTGATTAGCCTTTTTTATACTATCAAAGAAAACGAGCACACGGTTCACCTGATTGACCCGTTCAAGAAAGAATATCACTTTGTTGCGAGCGACAAAGATTGGAGTGTCGAGTGGCTCTTCTATTCGGTACATCGCCTCCTCAAGAAGCCTCAAGAGCTAGCGATATGCGCAATTCTATTTTAATTATAATAGAATGAATATACATATTAACAACACTATCGAGGTTCGTGGACTTATTCTATCGTGTAAAAAGGTATCGCATTGTGCACGACTATATTCGAATATTATTCAAATTAAACTTAACGTATCACAATCGAAAATCTCCTCACAACAGAAATACTAAACGAAACGAATCGACGATAGTACGAATCGCAATGTACCTGTCTAAAACTACGCAAAAGTAAGCAAATATTACCGCTATAAAAGCATAGAGATGCTATTATTTTAAGAACTCCAAAATAGGTTATCTTGCATAACGTAATATTTCATTTTAGTCACAATCTTTATCCTAACATCAACAACTAAGGATTGCTGTATTTGATATATCTGCAGTTTTTTATCTTGACGCGTCTTGATGCAGAGAGATTAAATGTATTTAATGTTTCAATACAAGTCTAGTGGTGTCGGTATCGGCACGATGCAGATAGTGCTCCCGATATTTAATTCAAATAATGGATTAGATATGGTTATTAAGTGTAAAGGATGTATTTAAAGTGGACCTATAACCCTAATAGCAACGTAGAAAGTGAAATATATAAAGTTATATTAGTGAAATTAGAACAATATTTAAACAATAATAAGCGTGCAAATAAGTGACATTAAAACTAATCGCGGGTGGCGCGAAACAGTTCGCCTGAGCGCGAGCCGCGCGTCGCGCTCTTTTACTCGCGTGTGCGGGGTCATCGCTCTGTCTCTTTCTCGCCGAGTCTCTAAGCATCGTATGGCGAAATGAATTGTGTGTTTTGTAGCAAAACCATCGATCCAGGAGATCTGTTAAAATGTGTTGGATGCAAGGCGTGTTTCCACTATAGATGTTTGGATATTACTGCTGCTGTGTACAGAAAGGAACAAGCACAAATGAGGCGTAATTTCAAGTGCGATTCCTGTATAAATGTAACCCAGAGAGTTCGGGTGACGGATGAAACTCCGGTTCGCGGGACTACCGCCAATCTGCTGAATCAGTCAGAGGAAATCTGTACCAATAGTTTTACATTAAATATGGAGAACTCAAACCTGGTAAATTTTGTGGAAAAAGTAAACAACACCATAACCGAAAAACTCGCGCCGTTTGAGGCAAAAATGTTGGCTGAAATCCGGACTATGATTACGGAACTGGTGTTAGAGAATAGTAAATTAAAACAAGAATTAAGAGAAAGTAATGAGAAATGTGCTTCTTATAAACAAGAAATAACGAAGTTACGAACTGAGTCACAAAAACTTAGACAGCTTAATGCTAGCTATGAAACTACTGTTGTTGACCCACATCAATGTCAAACGGAAACTTCAATACCGAAGTCTTTGGATTCGAGGTCTATATTTGCATCTGATACATCGAATTGTGGCAGTGTCCGTGATACTCAGCCGTTAACTTTGGACGCAGGTGTCTCCTACGCAACGGTGGCCACGAAAAATGCGAAGAGTAGTGTAGTTGAGCGAGTTGAAAGTAATAACTATACTAATTGGCAAGAAGTGAATTATAAGAAGAATCCCAAGAAAAGAGGCGGAAATACATCAATTGTGTGTATTAAAGCAGTAGAACGTAAGAAGTATTTACATATATGGAGATTTGATAAATGTACTACGGAAGAGAATTTAAAGGAATATGTTGAGACTATATTAGGAAAAGATTGTGTAATTGATATACAAAAATTAAAACCTAAAAATGAACGCAATTATGCTTCATTTAAAGTAGGCGTTTCTGAAAAGAATTTTGACACGCTATGTAATCCAGATATATGGCCATTAAATATTGAATTCTGTGAATGGGTGTGGTTTCGTCGCCCCGCCGACCCAGCCAAACAACAGAAGCAGTAAAACGGTGAACATTTTGTATCAAAATGTGCGAGGTCTCCGTACAAAGACTAAACAATTTTTATCTTTACTTGCTTCATCTGAGTCGGATATATTCGCAATATCAGAAACTGGCCTTAATGAGTCCATACAAAACGCCGAATTTGTGTTACCCGAATATCGAGTACTACGATGTGATCGGACCGACGGCCGTAAGCATGGAGGCGTACTTTTAGTGGCCACACCGCGGTTCGACATGCGACGAGTGGCGATTCCTGGTAATGTGAATTTAGACAATCATAAATTCGAATTGATTTGTGCAGCAATATATTTACAAAATCGGTTTTTATTCGCGTGCTGTGTTGTGTATATTCCACCACAAACAGATGAAAGTGAATATATGATTATGTTTCATATGTTAGAACAATTATGTTTAAAATATGCTAGCAATTTAATTATTTTGGGAGATTTTAATTTGTTTTCTTGTAATATTAATGTGTATAACTATTATGATTATTTTGTAGACTTTGGTGAGTTCGCTCAGTTTAATGAGGTGCCAAACTGTATGGGTAGGCAGTTGGACCTCGTGTTGAGCGCGCGCGACGACGTACTCGTATGCGCCGCGGACGAAGGGCTCATGCCCGTGGACGCGTATCACCCGCCGCTCGCGGTCACCGTCGCCGTCGCGCGCGCTGCGCCGCGCTCCGACGAGTGCTCGGTCACCACTTCTGGCTCAGCGGTACCGTATAAGCGTTGGAATTTTCGTAAGGCAGATTTTAATAGATTATATTATTTAATTAATTTATTGGATTGGACACAACTGTTCCGTATAAACGATCCAGATTTAGCGTTAAATTATTATTATGATAAATTGAACGAAGTTCTCGATGTATGCGTACCACTTAAAATATATAAAAATGTTGCTACTAAATATGTATATCCGCAATGGTATACCCCTAGTCTCATCAGAGATATTAAAATTAAACATAACTTACACAAAAAGTATAAGGCTAGTAGATCCCCTTATGACTATCAGGAGTTTGCTCGATATCGGACTATTGTGAAGGAGGAAACGACGCGTGCTCATAAGTCTTATATGGACAGGGTACAGACAAACCTAAGAAATGACCCAAAGGGCTTTTGGAGTTATATACGCGAGAGGAAAGGTAAATCAGGTCAATATAACTTAATAAAAGATGGTCAATCGTTGTCTGGTCTGGCATTGGCTGAGGAATACGCCAAGTACTTTAGTTCAGTGTACAATACGCAGTCGGGGTCACTGAACGCGGAAGCAGCGTGCGCGGCGGCAACGCCGAGCGCCGCGTATGCGCACCTCACGCGCCTTGACTCGTTGGCAGTTAGAAAAGCGTTGGCTGCTCTCCCTCCTAAGCGCTCGGTAGGACCTGATGGTATTCCGCCATTTATAATTAAGGATTGCCATATGGCTTTAGTTGAACCATTACTACACTTATTTAATACGTGTATAACTACTGCACGTTTTCCCGATCGTTGGAAAATTACGCGGGTGGTACCAGTACCAAAGGGTCGGGGTGATACTAATGTTATTGACTATAGACCAATAGCGGTGTTGAGTGCTACGGCTAAGGTGTTCGAGATGGCTGTTCACAATTGCTTATATACACAAGTAAGTCCTTATTTGTCTGATGAGCAACACGGTTTCCGTCCTGGTCGTAGCACGATGGGAAACCTGTTGCACCAGATGACACAGCTGGTACCGGCAGTGGACTCTGGTCTGCAGGTCGATGTAGCTTACCTTGACTTCCGGAAGGCGTTCGACACAGTCGACCATGATGCTTTACTTTTGAAGATGGCGAACATCGGTTTTACACTACATACACTTAAATTTTTTGTTAGCTACTTAGGTGATAGACAGCAATATGTAGACTGTGCCGGACACTGTTCCGAGCTGTACTACACGAGATCAGGCGTCAATCAGGGCAGCAACTTAGGTCCGTTTTTATTTATTATTATGATAAATGATCTGCCAAGGGTCGTTGGTTTAACATGTTTACTGTTCGCTGATGATCTCAAGATGTCTGTGCTCGTTAAAGACGCTGCTGACTGCGATTTATTGCAGAGGGACTTAGACAGAGCTGTTGAGTGGAGCCAAGGGAATAAACTTTTTTTCAATGTGTCTAAATGCTCGATACTGTCATTCACACGTTCACTTACTCCGATTCACCACCAGTACGTAATGGACGGCGAGCCGCTGCAGCGTGTGGATGAGGTAAAAGATCTAGGTGTACGTTTTACCACTGATTTACATTTCAGGAAACACATATCTGATATTTGTAAAAAGGCATATCGAAATCTTGGGTTTATTTTACGGCAGGCGAATGACTTCACAAACATCAATGCTCTAAAGGCTTTATATGAGGCTCTTGTGAGGAGCCATCTCGAACATAGTGCGGCTATTTGGAGTCCTAGTGAGGCTAAATACTCATCTATGATTGAACGTATTCAGAATAAATATATCAGATTTATATATCTTAAACAGTATGGAGTATACCCCGGGTATCCATTGTTATATCCGTCATTATTCGTCCTCGGTATGGTAGGATATCATAAATTAGAATTAAGGCGTGAAGCTGCACTAGTCATTTATTTGTTTAAGGTATTACGTGGTGGGATACAATATCCACCTATTTTATCTCAGATTAACCTATGTGTTCCGAATGATTACGTGCGACGACGACGGAGGCCCGAGCTCCTTGCTGTGCCTCGCGCACGCACCAACCTGCTTCAAAGGGCGCCGCTCACGCGTGCGTTGCGCGCGCTCAACGCGGTGTCTGATGTTGTCGACATATTTACATGTTCATTGAGCGAACTCTCTAAGGTTACTTGTCATGTGCTTAGTTATAGGTAGTAATAGTTATAATAATTAGTTTAGTACATTTAAGCATAAAATTATTGTCTGCGTATACCGTATTAGTAAATCTGTAATGGTATATGTAAGTATGTTATAAATAAATAAATAAATAAATAAATAAATAAATAAATAAAAACAACGCACAACTCGTGTATACAGGTTGTCCGGTAATTAATGGATAAGCTTGAAATGTCTTTTAGTAGAACGGAAGGCGGTTCAGAAAAAGTGAAAAAAAAACAATAAAAAAATATATTTTAAAAAAGTGCAAGCTATATTAGCATAGCATACTTTTGACTGTCTATCTATTAGCATAATTAGTGTTTAATAATAAAACAACAAAAAACCGATGGATTTCATTAATTTATGGTCGTAGTATGTATACAAGAAAGTTATACATGGTAATTAAAAAAAAAACACGTATCTGAGGTAGTAATTAGGATAGATATTTTTAATTTTTTTTCTGAACGGTCATCAGTTCCACTATAAGACATTTCCAGGTTATCCATTAATTACCGGACAACCTGTATATGTTTATTCCAAAGGTTAGACATAGATGAATAATACCCACATTTTACTAGGTACGTTATAAACTCAACGTGAGCGAACCTATTCCTGTCCCCCATCTACATCGCATAGTTACAGACTTCTGGAACACAGAGACTACACAAGCAACGGGCGTAAGGCCGCGCTGAATGTTGTGGTTTTAAATTCCAGACAGATCTTGTGTAATCAAAAAATAATTGCTTTGTGTCTTTAGTCTGGTTGTATCTATTTTGTGTCTATTTATGGTAGGTTTGGAAAGAAGTGCGCGATGGGGCTTGATCTGTTCGCACCAAAGATCAAGCCCTGTCGCGCGCAGATGTAATATTTTTTAGAAACATATTTATATTGTGTTGCTAAATATGTTTTGCAAAAACTTGACTGATCCTTAACTCTCAAGCCCATAAAAAAATCATGTCGATCTGTTGCTACTCCCTACAGGGACGAAGAACAAACCGGCAACAAATGAGAGTAAGCACGAAATACAAAATATTTCATATTCATAATGTTAGTAAGAATACTGCTGAGGTTGGATACAGCGAAATTTTCGCTCGTCAACCTACAGAAGTTTTTATCCAAACTACTTTGTATTGCATTTCTGTGATGTAGTAAAAGCCTTTACGAAACCGCTCACAGTCAAACAAGCTATGTGCTTATTTGCCGAAATGAGCATATAGCGAATCATAAATAATGTAACAATATAAATAAGCACGTATATAAACTTCCCCACTGCTAGGCACCGGCTTTTACTCAGTATGAGAAGGAATACCATAAACTAACGTATAGCTCAGTGCAGGATGACAGACTACAGACACATTCGGGATCATGCAGAACTCTCAGACTTGCATATTACATATTTGATTTAGGATCGACCTAGTGGCAATTTTACGATCTATAGTTGCTATATATATATATATATATATATATATATATATATATATATATATATATATATATATATATATATATATATATATATATATATCTCACGTATACATACTTAGCTCATTCCAATACACAGCACAAGATAGTCAAAACACAAGAATCTCACCACGATACGCGAGCGAACGGTGAGATAAGACAGCGTCCGTTATCACAATGATAGACACATCTCATTGTGTGCCACTACTTATTATTTGTATAAGGACAAACATTCGGATGCCGACTGTTGCTTTGTCTAAAACATTCGTATGGCTTTCTAATACACTAATAGCAGAGCGATATGAATGGTCACCATCGAAAGACGAGATCAAAATTTATAAGAAACAAGTGTTGACCGTATCCCGAACGATAAGAAAATACAAACATAATCGACTGTATTCCCGAGAGGATAAGCAGGTGTATTACACACATTTCGCCAACTAAAGTAACTTCACTTCAAGTAAAGTTCAAGTTTATAGACCCTCTTTGGACACGTTGACGTTTTGCTTGCGTGTACCACACGAATTCAATATTATTTTGCCTGACTTGGAGATCCAATCTGAAGAACGAATAGCAGTTGCGTAAGCGCTCATTTTTACAGAGGTGACAGTCGACTTGTTGCCTCTTGCTCTAGCTTGTGCTGATCTTCGAGATCTACGAGGAGTGGATACTTCTTATTGTAAAAATCGAATGCCAGCTTAAAGCTGCAAGTCTCTGCCCAAGTGTCTGTATAACGTGCAACTACAAAAATTTAAACCATGAATATATATAGATGTTTCAAATCCGAAACATCTATCATATATGGATGTCGCAGTAGTAGCCATTTCACGGCTTTCGAGTGTTGTGAGTACGTAGGACTCAAACATCGATCGATAGGGATTTAAAGGACATCTGCCTATTCCTTAGGGGACATCGCCGAAAGCGTATAAATTACTATTCTTACTACCCTCTTCATCTATGCTAGCTACTAATGCTGAAATACAATTCACATCAATACTACTTGCATATCTTTAAATTCTGCTTATAAAATATTTTTATAGCATAATAAATGGATTGAATCATTATTACTCTTTCAGTATAGCCACATCTATTTTCTATTTCTTTTGGTCCAGATGAACCAGCGGCCGTGATAATATAGCAACTGCAAGTATGGCGTAATTTAAGCAATCGCCTCGCTACTGGCACTACAAAAAATTGTATATGGTTGTCCCGAAACTTTTGGTTCCCAGAGTTCCGTAGAGAAATTCAAACAATTCACAGAATATATAAGTCTTAGCGTGCGTGTGTGTAATCTAGGGTGTCCAGCAATCAAGCCCGTTTAAATGTAGCTAAGAATAAATCCTGTATCAATGGGTACTTTACAAACATTCAAACAACGGATGTGAAGAATACACAGATGCCAAACAATAATTTGCGGATCACACAAATTTATGACCTGACCATGGGGTTCGAACACACGTGTTGTGTGTCAGCAAACTGGTAATGGTGAGGCGGCCACTTCAGCCATCCGTTAGTCAAACTATACTACGAGTATTTGAGCTAAACTACAATTCGGTACAAAAGACTCATACTTTGTCGAGGTACCCCTTGCCGGTGGGGTCGGAGAGGTCCCATATCTTGCTAAGCACCACATCGCTGAGGCGGGACTTCTTGAGGAACCGCGCTGCGTCCAGCGCCTGGATAGTTCCCGCGCCATTGGGATCCACCTGCAATAAAGAGTATGTGAATATAAGAATCAAAATCAGGACAGAATAGAATAGCAGTGAGAACACTACATCATGTGATAGACCAATACCCCTTACTTAGACGCATTCTATTTATATTCATTGGTGTGCTTAATGTTATCCTTCAGGAGCTCTAGAATTTTGAGTTAAAATCTAACATTCTGGGGTGCCCAGGCACCAGATAATTCTGAGGTGCGCGCAGCCTGCCCTTATATACACCAGTGTAATCTACACAGAAGCATAAAATCAACAAAATTACACAGATTGTAAAAACCTATAGCTATTAACCATCTACTGGACATTGCCCGATGTCCACTGAGAATCTCCTGACAGAAAAAAAGACACTTTGCTTCCTATTATGTCAGTCCTAAATATACAGTCGTAAACAGTTATACATATTACTGAAACTATGACACACTGTAACCATATTCAATCTCAATCAATAAATAACAGTCAGTCTGAAGTCAAGTCAGTCAGTCCCAGAAGCCGATGTCAAGCATGAATGGGCCGGGCCGGCTCGACCGGTGAAGGACTACCCCCTCACATATCGACGTGAAATAGCAGTATTCCTACTGTTGTGTTTCGTTCGGTGAGTGAGAGTACCGAAGGCTCAATCACCCTTTTCGCGCTCCTTCTCCTTCCCACTTCCTTTCTAAAAGGGTCGGCATCGCGTAAGTGATGCCTCTGGTGTTGAATGCGTCCATAGCCTATGGTGACCACTTACCATCACGTAAGCTTGTTTGCCACCACAATTGTAAAAAAAACAAAAAGCTTATGGAAGCATTATTCGAGATTACATAACAAACAAAAATATTCAAAAAGTAAATATCTGTGAGATCTGTGATTACAGAGTAATTTTTTTAAATGCCTTTAATTTTTAAAATACGTATCTTAGATTTCTTTTTATATTTTTTTGTTAGTTATTATACCTTAGCCAGTTACCTGATTCTGGCTTGACGTCAATTTCTGGGGCACCCTGTATATGTTTCAGATTCAATGTTACCAAGTTGAATATTACTTCAACTAGGTAAATGAAAGTTTGTGGCACATTTTGTATTCGCCTTCAGGGATATACAAGTTGTAAGCCCATGTATTTACATAATTCATTAAGAAGGCCACTAGAGGAGCAGTTAGAAAATATATAGCAAGATTTTGTAAGACAGTAATATTCATTGTAATTAATAGCTATTAGAACTCATATCACAGACACTAATCAATAATCACTTAGTAGTAAATAATGATAGGTATAATATACATATACACTACTATATTGCTGGTGTTTGTCTACACCCTTAGTTCCCAAAGTGGTCCAGGTGGACCCCTAGGGCTCCACGGGAGACTTGACGGGGATCTACGTTGGCGTGACAAAAAAAATGGGGTTTAACAATTCGTAAGTAGGAGCCCACGAAACTAAAGTGTTGCCTTGACTTGACCTATCAATGTATCAATGTAGGCAGATAATATAGCATTCGCTGAAGATCCGAGTATATTTAAAAAAGAGTCAGCCCATAGAGCTGCTTTTTTTTTAAATTTCAACATATTTTAACATTTTGGTCTTTACTTGGCGGATTAAATTTCTAACTGCACCGGAACCAGCTAAATTTTGAAAGTGGTGTATGAGAAAAAGTCTGGGAACCTCTGGTCTACACCTTCTATGTCATAATTATAAGAAAATAAATATATTATAGGAACTGTATAGTTTTCTGAGATGGAAGCAACTCTTGAAGCAAAAGTATATCTATGCAAAGCATTTCAATGGGTTGTTCTGTTTTGCATAAAAGAAGGGCAAACCAACACACTTCTATATTTATAATATTAGTTAGAATGTTTATTCTATACTCAACGAGTTACCTACTTCACAAGAAGATGCTACAATACATGTTATAATTACATTTAAATTAGATGCTATTGAAATATTTATCAGCATGCTCAATAAACAAAAATAATTGAATTTAAAGAGGAAAGCCCGTTATAGTCTAAAATTTGTACCTAGTTTTTGTATTTGTAATATGTTATGACATTTGATAACTATTAGCATAAATAAGATTATTTTTAAAAAGGGCCTAGAACCGAAACAACACCGTCCTACACTCTAATCTAGAACTTTGAATTAAAACCTAACTCTTTAGTGTGGGCATAGTCCATCTGGCATCTTATATATGCCCATGCCTATAACTGCCATATTGGTATTGTCAAGCTTTTGGCCAAGCTGCGGTTCCAGGACTATTACAGTGTAAATGTCATTTGATGCCCATTAGGAAGGTCTCAATAGTAGTATACCTTCAGGTTCTGGTTCATTCTGCCCAGTAATCTGCTGCAGGCAATAGGTTTCTAAATAATATAGGATTCAAATATACCTGGTTTAATTTATATTTCCTCCTAAACCTTTGTAAAGGTGTGATACTAAATGTAGGCATGTTAATTGTATGACTACTTATTCTAAAGCTTTGCAAGATAAAGTTACACAATATGATTACACAATGAGACAAAGCTTTACAAATGTGACTTAACACACTGTTATAAGTTTTTTTAATTTCCAGTATGAATAAGCTAACTTAGTCACATTGGAGAACAAAATTTCTATGCCTCATTCCAGCTCAATGTTTCAAGATTGGAGCTGGAAAGAGAATCAGAGTTATGAACAGAGCATTGAAAAATGCCTCATAAATCTAGTTTACATTACAGAACAAAGAAATTAAATTGAACAATGTGTAATTAAATGTTTAATACTGAACCATAATGGATCTTAAGGATCTATTCACTATTTATAGATATATCATAGTCACAGAAAAATCCTTTTTAATCTTATTTGGCTCATGCTTGTGGTGTACCAGCATGATTTGCCAAGTAGTTAGAGCAGCATTTTGGTGATACATTACCATTACATAGTAATTATGGTTATAAAACTATATTGTCTCTGACCAGCTTCACCTTTTCATTACTGGCCTAATACAAGGGTAAACTGAGATAAAAGTATGGCTCTTACACAACAAAAACATTAAATATATTATATCACAATGTAATAATTGAAATTATTTAGATTTTCCTTAAAGATTTACTATATAAAAATTACTCTTAGTAAAAAGGTTTCCTATTTAAATACTCTTAACTTTAGAAAGACATAAAAAATGCATTGAACCGTCTGTCATATATACCATATAAGAATCAGGGTCATTTAATTATTTATACATTATCAGCACAAGAAAGCCTGCTACTCAATCTAATAAAATGTTGTTAACTAATTAGAATATCTAATTTAGATGTCTGCAATGCAAGGACAAAACAATTACTGTAAAGAGCATTTAATTAATTAAATAAGAACTATTTATTATCACTCTGGGTATAAGAACAGACTAAAATATTGATTGCAATGAAAATCGCCGGTATTAAAAAATTGGTCTTAATATCTCAAGACATAAGGGTTACTTTTCATTACTAACTTTTTTTATTTGCTCCATTAGATATTGGCCTAGAACTTACAAGTTTCTAGAGATCATAAATGGAAAATAATTTGTAGATAACGCTAATGTAAATAAGCAATGTTCTCTACCAAGTTGTAATTATAAGTAATTCTAATTAGCGAGTTAATTACAGAAATTATCAGATGTATTTCAATTCTTACCTGGTGATAATATGCTTCGTATATAGCGCTGTGGGTCCCTGCCACCTGCAATCGTTCAAGCCCCATTTTCAGAACTTAAAATTCACTAATAGTTATACTTTTACAAACGTATTTTGAACGGCTATGGGTGTGACATTTCTATACTCTTCACGACATTTCCAACGTTCGTAACTAAACTGCTATAATTACGTGGTCACAGAAAAACGAGGAAACGAGCAGAACATGTAAACACCACTAATGAACGTTGCACTACAAATTTAAACGGACAAATTGATCAGATACGCGGTGAAACTATAGAAATTGAATATTTTTTAGCAGCTTAATCCGTTCACGGTACACTAAACTTTGACGTCAATTATTTTAATGTTTCCAGGCTAAATATGAAAGTCGCACTGCACCAAACTGTAGATACATTAATACATTTTGCTTTAGATTTCAAATTTATGCTATTTTAGCAGTAAGAACTATCTAAATCTCAAATAATTCTACCTGAGTAGGAGAGGGCAAGGCAGCCATTTTTTACATCTCCTCGTCGACCAATCAATAAGCGGCCATAGACTAAAAGATCTTTGACATATGTATGCGGTCCAGAGAGTTGGGACGATATAGTTTGACACAAAACTATTTTGTTTATGGTTTTACGAGAATCGAGTAGCTCGAAACATTTTATAATGGTAATATTACTTTGAAAAAGAGTTCATTGTTCATATCATATTTTGCGTCACGCCAACTTAATGAAGTAATCTGTGGCGGTAGATAATTTTAGCTGCATCTATATCCACAGACTTAAAGTTAGTTTAGGAGTCATCTAAATTTGATCATCAGTTGATACCCTATATAGTATATTATCTATGATCAGTTGACTTCGGCGTGTACGGTGGGGTATAACTGTTCCTTACACAGATACGACTGCCGCCTTTCGTTAACCTTAAATTTTGGTTAACCGAGACGTTCAAACTGAACTGTTTGACCACTCAAAGTTTAAAATCGGGTCGTTAGACGAGGCTACCCACCGAAGTCATCATGACGGTTCAGTATGCTTGAGACAAAAACAATCTATCTGGACAGAAATTATTTTCTGTACAGAGGTATAACTAGTGATGCCGAACTATCGAAAGTTACACTATCGATAGTTGACCTTGAAAATCAGTTAGGATATCGATAGGATTATCGATAGTATCGATAATATCGACATTATCTATAGTATCGATAGCACAAAATGTGGTAATACTATTGATGATTTGCAATATTATCGATAGTATCGATAGTATTAAGCCTTGATAGTCGCTATGCTATCGATACTATCGATAGTATCGATACTATTTTTATCCCTGACAACTTTACTTTTGATACTATCTATAGTATCAATTGATGTTTATTTGATCATTGTTTAATTTTCGATAGTATTGAAAGGTGAGAAAAAGTTATTAGATTCAGCTGGTATTAGATTTAGTTTGGCATTATAAAAATAAGAAGACTGATTGAAATAAACCTTTATTTAACATAGAACCATAATCTTAACGATTATCATTATACCAACGAAATGTAGATGATACTATTACAGCACCCACTATTGCCGCAGTATCGATAGACTATCGATAGTAGCCAACCGATCGGTATCATTAGGTATAACGTAAAGGTTGATCGACGACGCTTGCACAAAGATCAGCCTTTTTTTTTTAAGATTTTGGTTACGCCAGAAGGCTTTATTTTACTAAAAGAATATGCATTTCCACGTAACGCATGATGTGGATAAATTCTATAAGTACTGCCTAACCGAGCTATAATTTTGCAAAGACAAAATTATACCTCTGTTAGGCGGTATAGAATTAGAAATTAATAAAGATTAACGGTCTGTATTAATTATTTTTATTTTATTGTACTTAATTATCAATATGTACATAATTATCAATATGTAGAAAGAATGGACGAGGAAAGACTGACTAAACGTTTCTCCATCAAATTAGAGCTGCTTTGGATAAAGACCAGGTTAAGAGCACCGTGAGTGTATGAGGAATGTGATGAAAGTTAATAAAGCCAGAGAAGTGTGTCAGGATCGTAACAAATGGAAATCCGTAGTCTCTGCCTACCCCTTTGGAAAACAGGCGTGAATCTATGTAGATATGTATGTATTTATGTACAATAAAATTAAAATAATTATGACCTCTCCCATTTTATACCAAGAAGAACCCCGTGCCCAGCAGTAGGACAGTTTAATCCTGTTATATGCTAATGCTGATTTTATTATATTTTCTATTAAAAATAAATTTGTTTTAATTTTCGTTAATCTTCTAGCATACCTAACACATCGTTGGGCACAGGCGATCGAGACAAAGGGGAAAGCCTTGGCGGTAAGTTTGGACATAGCGAAGGCCTTTGATCGTGTCTGGCACAAAGCGCTTCTTTCGAAGCTCCCTTCCTATGGGCTTCCCGAGAGATTATGCGAATGGGTCACTAGCTTTTTAGCAGACAGAAGCATTAAGGTCGCAGTCGACGGTGAATGCTCTAACTCCATGCCTGTAAATACTGGTGTCCCGCAAGGCTGTGTGCTATCGCCTACTCTGTTCCTCCTCCATATCAATGACATGTTGCAAATAAGCAACATTCATTGTTATGCGGACGACAGCACGACCGATGCTCTCTATACCGGCCGCGCTAACATCTCTCGGGAAAACGTCATTGAGAGCCGAAACAAACTTGTGTCTGAAATTGAGACCTCTTTAAAGAAAGTCTCAGATTGGACTAGACTTAATTTGGTCCGATTTAACCCCACAAAGACACAAGTCTGCGCGTTCACCGCTAAAAATCTTCCGTTGGTCGTATCTCCTCGTTTTGAGCACATCCCCATAACTGCCTCAGCCAATATTGCAATACTTGGTGTTGACATATCGAGTGAAGTCCAGTTCCGCGGCTATGTAGAGGGTAAGGCTAAATTAGCTTCGAAAAAGCTTGGCGTGCTCAACAGATCGAGACAGTATTTCACGCCGAGCCACCGCCGACTACTTTACAAGGCGCAGGTCCGGCCTCACATGGAATACTATTCTCATCTTTGGGCAGGGGCACCCCAGTACCAGCTTCTCCCTCTAGACTGCATTCAACGGAGAGCGACTTGAATCGTCGACTGCCCGATTGTTTCAAATCGGCTAGATCCCTTGGCGCTGCGTAGAGATGTGGCCTCGCTATGCATCTTCTATCGCTTTTACTATGGGGAGTGCTCCGAGAAATTGTTCGGTCTGATCCCTGCCGCCTCTTTTCGCCGTCTTCCTACACGACACAATTTCAATTCCCATCATTTAGATGGTTGGCAGTCCATAGCAGTGCGCTTTTCCAGAAATTTTCTGCCTCGCACAACTAAACTGTGGAATGAACTGTCGCCTGCGGTATTTCCGGACCAATACGACCTACAAACCTTCAAGAAAAGAGCGTACTCCTTTTTAAAAGGCGGGCAACGCATTTGTACACACTCCTCTGGTGTTGCGGGTGTCCATGGGCGGCAGTAATCGCTTACCATCAGGCGATACGTCTGTTCGTTTGCCACCTATACCATAAAAAAAAGTGTATTTATGTTCAATTTTGCAAATAACTCTAAAGCTAAATTACAATGTAAATATCTCAATCACATGAAATATTTTATTTGTATAGTATTGTTATATATTTTGTATGATATTTGTATGGTAGGTATGTCAAGTCTTACATTAATATATTAATTAGTAGTATTTGTGTTTATTCAAATTCTACAATGCAATGGCGTGAAAATACATTTGGGAATAAAAATATACAGTTTAGATAAAGCTTACTAAATTTACATGTAGTGAGTCTATCGATACTGCGGCAATAGTGGGTGCTGTAATAGTATCATCTACATTTCGTTGGTACAATAAATTATTTCAAACGTAACTATCTATCGTAGGTATACTATTCTGTTCTGTTATCAATTTTTACAAAACTGCGTAAGCGATGTAAACCAAGTGTATTTATTTCAAAACAAGGATGAGAAGTTAAGTACTCTAACCAATCTTTCACTCTTTTGTGTCGATCTAGTAAAGGCACTAGTATTTCCAAAGAGCTCACGGTTGTTCCACAGCAAATATCGCATAGACGAATCTGTAAGTAAAAATGTGTTGTAAAGATAAGTAAAAATACCAACAAAACATTACAATTCATTATGTTATTACCTACCTCATCGCTAGTAAGAAACTTTTGTTTATATAATTTGTGTTCCAAGTAGTCCAGTGCCGAATACCACTTGTCTACCTTAGCTTCATCCACTGGCCAACGACCAGCGAAGAATTCAGTCTGCAATGAAATACATTAAACGTTACAACATCCCGAATAAATTGTGCATTGAAGTTTGTCATTTAACTTTTATAATCCGGTTTTTGGTCATTTAACCTTATTAATACGTGAACAGAACACTGTCTTCCCTCGGTTAAGCATAGTATAGGAGTTGTTACAGTTAAAGTTTATATGCAAAAAGAGTCAAATGTATTAGAAAATATGCATTTTAATTAATTATGGTCGCATTTCTTTTCAGTCTAACTTCATAAAAAGGTTTATATCCTTAATTTGTTACCTAGCTGCAACATTTTACGTATTAAAATAAAGATACATAAAATGAATAGGAAAATGAAAACCTACTTACGAATATGCCACTATCAATCGGAAACAGTACACCAGAATTAAAATACATCATCTCGTCAATTCTTGTCCTTAGAAATATCTCTTCGGGATACAAGTCAGTATTTTTACTATTTCGACACAAATATAGTGCGATTGCATGACTATCACACAACACTTCGCCATTTACTGATAAAGCCGGTACTTTCTGTAGGGGATTTATCTGAAATAATCAAAATATGCACAAATGTAAAATACAGATATAATTTTGTTATACAAGTTACCTGACTGATTTGTTTAACACCAAATACCAATTTAAAAAGAAGGTGATATTCATATCTTGTTCCACGCACAGTAATAGTAATTACTTAGTATGTTTTCTGCACGGACTCAAAGGATACAAACTGAGAACAACTACATGTTTGTGTTTAATATTTGTTCTCAGCTTGTGTTCTCTCCACAAGCCATACTCCGTGATATAGTAATTTAGGAAAATATTTTAAGTTTGGTGCGTGCTGTGTAATGTAATAGTATTCTTTATTTAATATTTGTGCAGTCAGTCATTATTATAACAATGTCTACTAAATATTTAACCACACAATCTCTCGGTTTCACCCTAAACCGTTTAGGTTATCAAAACTTTAAAATACTACCTTCTTATAAAACTCCGTCTTATTTTCTCCCTTAAAAAGATCTATTTTATGGAAGTCCAATTCCACATTCAGAAGAGAAGCTGTCATCATCACAAACCTCACAGGCGGTGACGCATCGTCACCATACAGGACCGGCTTCTTCGTAGATAACATATTCCTTAAAAAAATGAAATGATTAGTTCCATGGTGTAACTGTAAGCGTTCCTCTCATGAAGAGGTTCTATGATAGTAGAGCCGAGCAGTCTTACTGGATCATCCTGGCATTCAATTTTCAAAAGCAGTATAGTCTTAGAGCAGCTTAGGTAATCAGCCTAGTCCTTTTACATGACTCAAGATAACTGACGAATTGCGTACACAGCAGTTGACCAGGACATACCCAGGTAATGCTATGTTATGCCAATATAACGAAGGCAAAAAAAAGTCTTTTGTCCAAAGTTGTGTTTTTTTATTGTGTCTGGATCATTGCATCTATTAAATTATTAAATTGAATCAGCTATAAAATTCTATTTAAATCATCGGCATGTGTGATAGTAAGTATTTATGTCGACAATCTAACTCATCTAAAATGAGTTATCAATAAACTGTTCACTGGAGCATTACGTTTTCGTGTTCAAAAGTTGATTTATTGTTATTGCCCTGAGCGGACATTTTTAACTGATTATTAATTGATCTTGACTAGTAACCACACGTCATGATCAATCAATCATAAAACGGAACGGCAATGTTCGAACAATTAATAAGATCGTATTTGATTAAAAATACATGGGTCAAGGCTATATGCTGGTCATTTCTAAAAGATATAGAAATAATTGCTACGTAAACTTATATTATTTATAAGGTTTTGTTAATAATATGAGTTTACGCTGTAATTATTTCTGTAATTCCTATCATGTTGCGAATATTCGCATCCGCATCTGCAATTGCGGAATTTCCACATCGATTTGGACATCTGCATCCGCATTCGCATCCGTTATAATCAACACGAATGTTAATGCGGATCCAGTTATAGCGTAGGTTACAATAAAAAAAGAAATCAGTTGTTCAGTAGTACGTGTTTAATTTATGAACGTTTGCAAAACAGGATTCAACCTGCGAAGGCACAACAGGTAACATTATATACTTTTTATTAAATAAGATAAACAATTTTCATCAACATCCGCAACCGCAATTGCGGAACTTCCGCAATTAATTATTAATACGCGGATGTGAGTCTTCAAAAACTCATATCCGCATTCGCATCCGCGGATGTAAAAAAAACCTGCATCCGCAGCATCCCTGATTCCTTTAAGTACTTTAGGAAAAATAATCGGTTGATTATTTTTTCTTAACTATCGGAATTACCTTAGGTACTTTAATGTAAAGTAGTGCAATTAAAAGAGACTTAGTTACAAAAAGGAGCCGTATTTAGATAATTTATTATATAGGTATATTATATATTTTAGATTATATATATTTATTGAAATTAAACTACACTTGAGAGCAATAAAATCGCACACCCCTTGTAATTTGGTTTATTACTGATTGTTTTCTAAAATCGAAAGATATTGAGTAAAAATCATTAGACAAAATTAAAGCATACAAGCTTAGCTTTACAAAAACATAAAATTAAAATCATTGACCTTCACGTAACTTACAAAAACCGACCGTACACCGAATTCCCCAAATTCACGCGTTTGCGTTGTCAATACTTGCACCCTTAGCCGCAGGTATAAAAAGGTCAGTTTATTGGAATTTTTATTCAGTTGCATACCGAAGGTCAACGTGATAACATCTCTACTGGAAGCATACGGATTTACTGGAAAAATATGGATACCACGCCCGCAGAAGCCGCTCAAGTTATTGCCTTGCTCGAAGCAGGCCATAACCAAAGTGAAGTTGCTCGACGGCTAAATTTGAGCCGCTACTCTGTTCGTCGTGTATACCAGAGGTTCCAAGAGACCGGTGGCTACATTCGGCGACCAGGATCTGGCCGGCGACGCACAACATCAGAGCGTGATGACCGCTTTCTTGTGACAAGGTCTTTGAGAAATCGGCAACTGAACGCGGTTCAACTGGGACAACAGCTTCGAGAAGTTCGCAATGTCAGTATAAGTCGGTGGACAGTTCGAAGAAGACTAGGTGAAGCAGGAATGACTTCACATCGCCCAGCAAATGGTCCCAAATTGACCACAGCTCACCGACAAGCCCGGCTACAATTTGCTAGGGAACATTTAAATTGGACGTATGACCAATGGCGGGCTGTTATGTTCTCTGATGAGTGCAGAATGACTTTACATGGTCATGATGGACGCTCTAGGGTCTACAGAAGGTCATCAGAGCGATTTTCACAATGCTGCATAAGCGAACGTGTGGCTTTTGGAGGTGGATCGTGTATGTTTTGGGGTGGCATAATGTTGGACACTAAAACTGACATTGTATTCATCACTACGGCGAATACCGGCCCGAGATCGAGAAGTTTGACGGCTGCACGATACGTCGAAGAAGTGCTCGAAGAACATGTGAGGCCGCTTGCGTGGCTTATGGGAGAAGATTTTCTCTTAATGCACGACAACGCCAGACCGCATGTCGCTAGAACAGTTTGCGACTACATGGAAGATGTTGGAATCACCGCGATGGAGTGGCCAGCTCGTAGTCCTGATCTCAATCCGATTGAGCATGTCTGGGATGAGCTAAAAAGAAGAGTTCGAGCAAGAAGCCCTGCTCCTACGCGCCTCCAAGAGCTTCAACTTGCCATTGAAGAGGAGTGGAACGCCATACCACAAGATTTCATGGTGAAATTAATACGGTCCATGAAAAACCGATTAAGAGCTGTAATCAAGGCTAGGGGAGGGAATACACCTTATTAAAAAACAATTTGATCAAGCATTTTGAGTTTTATTTTTATTCTTTGTTAAGCTAAATTGGGTAATTTTATCCGTATGTTGGGTTTTGTGCCCTAAAACTCCCTATGGGTACTTTTTTTACACTGTATTTGATATCATTAGAAAGGTACTGAAGTAAACATTCAAATAGTGTAAGTTTTATTTTAATATGTATTCACATTTATGAAAAAAACTGCTTTAACAACAAAAAGTCAACGTGTGCGATTTTATTGCTCTCAAGTGTACTATATACGGATTTTATCGCGTTGTTTATTTAACACTCTATTACATAATTTAGAAACTGTTACACTACTATACTATACTATTAAACTTTACTAATTTTAAGCTAATTAAATTATTAAAACTATCAAATCTATTTGTTTTTAAGTTTACACTTTCCCCGACGTTTCGGTTGCTTTTCAGCAGCCATGGTCACGGGGAGACTAAGATGGTAGTTGTCTCAATGTTCCAGTGTAGTTATTTCAAAGTACCCGAACATAATTTAGTTATTGGTGTTTCTATTTACGCAGAATGAGCTCAAAGTATCATAAAGTCTAGCTGTGGTTTGTTTCTTCTTGGGTTTGACTATTTGAAGTAGTGGATCCCAAGCTGGTGGTACATTCCAACCATCTTCTCTATTGAAATTTGGATGTTTTTTGATTTCAATAGCCTCGCGAAGCATCCTTGGTAGGAATCGGTGTTCTTTAGCGAAAATCTGTGGTTTGTCAAATCTCAGGTAGTGGTTGGTCCCCTGTTGTACATGTTCACACACAGCAGACTTCAACGAGCGTTTGTGTTTTACGTCAGCTATGTGTTCTTTAATGCGGGTGCCTATGCTTCTCTTGGTTTGACCAATGTATGATAGTCACAATCTGTTTTATAGACCCCTGCATCTTGTAAAGGTAATTGGCACTTGACGGATGGTAAAAATTGACTTATCTTCGTTGGCGGCTTGAAGTATGTGTTGATTGAAGCTCGCTTCAAGATGTAGCCAATCTTGTCAGTGACACCCCTTACATAAGGCAGTATAGCAGGCTGGCGCTCGACTGTGGCTGGCTTTTCTCGGGATCTGTGACAGCGGCGCGGCTGTTGGAGCTTGTTGTCTTGCAGTACTTGCTTGACATGTTGAAGCTCGGCGTCCAGGTGTTTCTTGACACAGATCCCGTGGGCTCTCTGAAACAAAGACATTCCCACGGTAGCTAACTGTTTAGGATGGTGGTGAGATTCACCGTTTAAGTACCTATTTGTATGGGTATTTTTCCTATACACAGTGTGGCTCAAAGTATGATCAGGATTCCTGATGACAAGTACATCTAAGAATGCTAATGAATTATTTGCCTCTAATTCCATAGTAAATTGGATGTTGTTATTAATGGAATTAAGATGTTCTAGGAATACACTAACACTATCTGTTGGTAATATTGTAAAAGTATCATCTACAAACCTCTTATAAATCCTGGGTGTGATGAGGGCAGTCTGTAAAGCTCGAGCCTCGAAGTCCTCCATATATATGTCGGCAACAACAATAGATTTACTTAATAGATTAAGAGTCAATATTGCTTTGTCGAGCAAGTTGAATTGTCACTAAACATTTTAATCTACGTTTGAAAAGTGTAGTCGTCTAAAGTTTTAGTCTTTTCTAGTTTTTATGTAGAAGTAAGTACCTACCAAATCTTTAAATGGCGATTAGTGTGCACAGTACCTACATAAATCGTTGCAGTCCGAAAATGTACTAGGGATGTCAAAAAATTATATTAAGCTTCAATTCTATTCATAATCTACGAGTTAACTTTTTAAAAGCAAAGAAAATAACATTTAATCTACTAATTACATTTACAAAACAGTAAATAAAAGACGTAACAAAAATTGCGATTCAAATTAAATTTACACAATAACATTGGTTTTTAATGGCTTTTAAACTAAGAAAATAATAGGCTACATAAACCCACAGACATATATCATAAATATTACAATATAAGAAGTAGACATGACCCACAGACCTCACAGTATTTGAAAGGTTGTTTTTATAAGCAGCTTGCTTGCTTATTGTATCAAGTTTACCTGGTTTGTCGCCGAAGAGGTTGAACAATTACATTAATACGGGCACAGTAATTACGATGTAACAAAAACATAATAGCAAAACAATATTAACACTGTCCACTTGGATACTTAAAGGTATAATGGCAAAACGTTAGGAAAAAACAACACAATGCCGATATCACGGGTACCTACGTATACAAGTTGTAAATTAAAACAATATGATACCACGCAGAGATCAAATTCAGTATTCCTGTTACCTGTTCCATAATGCATGTTGAGCCGGTTCCCGCGGCCAATTTAAATTTAAGATTAAGTATATTTTCCCTCCTCGACATATTTTCTAGGCGATATAGAACATTTATTAAATTCATTGAAATGCTTTTACTCGATTTATTAAACAATTGCCAGTATCGATTCTGAAGGCAAGCCTTGTTTCGGGTTTGCTATTATTTGAAGTTTAAAGCACCATGGTATTTATGTATACATAATATGTACATACTACAAATAAAGAAAATACATAGATGTATCTGTTTATATTGTAAATCTCTGAAACGGCTGGACCAATTTTGACGGGACTTTCACTGGCAGATAGCTGATGTTATAAGAAGTAACTTAGGCTACTTTTATTTTAGAAATTTTATCGCTTAAAAACAATTTAACGCGGCCGAAGCCACGGTTGACAGTTAGTACGAAATACAGTAATGTAGACTATTTCATTCGCCCATAGTAGTATAATATACAGGGTGATTTTGAAATCGTGTAATTCCTTTTAACCACGCATTCTACTGGTGATATAGAATAACCCTGACCATATTTTTTCTTAATTAGAATAATGGTTTCGGCAAAATTAGAGTACAGATTTTTTTCATGAAATGATTTCAAATAGTCATATTTTAACCACCTCACACAATCTTAATATTTTGCTAATTTAAAAATAATAACATAACAATAACTGATGTCGTAAATAATAGGGGGCAATAAAAAGGACCGCCCGTTATTATTTACGACATTAATTATTAATATGTTTTTTTATTTTAATTAGTAAAAAATTAAAATTGCCTCGGTTGGTTAACATATGACTATCTGACACCATTTCACGAAAAAAACAGAACATAAATTTTTCAAAAAAAATAATTCTAATTAAATAAAAATATGGTCAGGGTTATTCTATATCACCAGTAGAATGCGTGGTTAAAAGGAATTACACGATTTCAAAATCACCCTGTATACCTATGTTTGTGTATATCGCCGATGAAGAGTCAATAAATAATAATTGCAAAAATGCAACTTTTCAGAAGGTGAAAATACGTTTGAAGGCCATTTAATTCTTTTTATAGTATATTTTATTTATATATATTATATTTATTTATTATTATTATGGTCATATTTTTTAATTTATATATTTTTTTTGTGCACGCTGTTGAGCGTATATAGTATATATTACCATCATAAATGACGTAACAACGTTTAGTATATATTGCCATAACTATTTATCTTGCAAAATTAATAAGAAACGTACCCAAGATCTTTGTCAGCATGTGTATTAAGTACTTTATTTTACAATGAATAATTCAATAAAACAAAATTGGCCAAAATGTCAGTTATTACTTAGTATATATTGACTCTTCATCGGCGATATGTGGTTTCGAATCCGATTTTCGGATCATGGTACCTACGTGTTGTTGAGTTAATTGATTAAAGACTTGGAAGAGTCTTAAAATAAACCTAGTAGACAATTATAAGTTTACTGCGCGACTAGGTAGTGTGTAGGTTCTATTTAAAACATAACTGGCGAATTGTGGATGAAATCTGTTGGTGAGTGGGATGAAATAAACCTGACTACTAACTTGGCAATTTAAAATTAAGTCTATACTCTTACAGGTACTCGTATGCTATAGTTATATTGATGTAAGAGTAGCATAAAGTTCTGAAGCTATTAAGACAACATCATAGCAAATGAAACTCTTTTTCTATCAGAGACAACTTTTATTCCAAGACAAACAAAACAAAAACTGTCAAGTACTTAGATAACCAATAAAAAAAAGATATAAAATAAAATAAAATAAAATAAAATACAACAATCTATTTAATTGTTATTTTAACAAATTGCCGCTGTTTTTACGTGAGTCATATTTTGGACTTTTTTATGCAATGGGTGGCGCTGCAAGTAAAACCGTCGCGACACAAGGCCTGAAGTGAGTAATCATAATTGGTTTAAAGTACCGCAATATTAAGTAGCCAGACATTGTTATCAATGCTTGATCCCATCTGTAACTCTAAAGACTAAACCAAAGTCATGACCATACAGACTACTTCACTTGTTCCCAACAGCGGCAAATCTATAATTGGTATCTATTCTTTTCTATCTTGTTTTTAACATACCTACACAACAATTAACTACAATGCGAAACAAGAAGAATAAGCCAGATCTATACTGGATAATTTATTTAAAGATAACTCGTGTTTGCGACGTTATATTAATAGACTCAAGTTACTAAGTTGTCATGATGATGCTTTATGGAGAATATATAATTAAGTACCTTCGTCGCTGATGTTACTAATTATTCACATCAGGATCTTGTTAACTTACTAATTGATTTACAACGGGAAAGCTTATTTTTGTTGCCTGTAATAAGTTTGGACTGTATGATAAGGTTTTGTTTACAAAAATACTAAGGTTTTGTTTACAAAAATACGAACTAACTTTTGTTGCGAACGTATATTTCTATAACTTTTTCTTTTTTTACTTAGGGGAATGCATTGACGCATATCCCTCCGCGGAGGCGGGCGGAAGGGTTATGTCGGACTCACCGGGGTAAAAGAAAGATGTTGAAATGATGATAATGGACCTTCCAGAATACCGACTAAACCTACCACGGTGTTCCTCGACAAAACCGCTATCGACGGGGTCGCGCGAATCACTTGCGTATGCGGTCGCGACCCCGCCGAGGATTCGGCCCGCCATATAAAACGACAGGCCACTATACGAAGAGACCTACAGAGAGAGAGAACACGCACGCCGCCTCTTGGACCTGGTGCTGATCGGATGGCGGGCAGGCCCACGAAGCCCACCACCCCCAGGTCAAACCTCAGGGTGGCTGGAGGTCATCTCGCGCCCTCCGGCGCCCGGTTCTGCGGTTGGGGAGAGAGTTTAAGCGCTCCCTCTCCCAGTCCGCCACCTTCTTGATGGAAATCACTTTCTCACAGAAGGAAGCGACGGCGTTCTCACTCTGGACCATAGATTGAACTACGGCCGGGAGCAAGAGGGCAACTAATCCGACTGCAGCGATCAACTCACGGCGCTGCGATGCCCTGGTAGGGCAATCCGCCAGTGTGCAGCGCCGTGTCTACAACGTCGCGGCAGTCGCCGCAGTGGTGACAACCGGGCGTCTCTCGCCGGCCTATACGACACAGGAACTGGCCAAAACAACCGTGGCCAGTCATTAGTCATTACCTGTGTCAGCCGGAAGGTGAGCGCGCCATGCCGCCTCTCTAACTACTCCTCAAACACGGGACTTACCGCCACGATCGTGGCGTGCTCGATGTTTCTTTAACCTGGCGTAGCAACATCAGCAATTATTATAAACGTCAAGATGGCGGAACCACGCTAGGTTTTTCGAATATCATGTGAATAGGATTTAACACAATATTTCTACTATTTTATATTTTCATAGAAAAATTCTACACTCATAAAATTTCAAAATATTTTAAAAAGAAAGTGGACCACTATTCAGTGAATGATAAACACATGGCGTGATCTTGCTTTCAATATATTTGTTACCCCTTGTACTGCGATGGACGCAAGACAGAATGCTTTATTTTCATTGTGTCTAAGATTTCGACAGACTGGAGGTTAACAAAAGTTAAGGCTGTAGCTCAATTATAGCTAAATACAAATACTTTACGTCATAATTTCTCGATAATTTGTATAATAGGCACTGTACACTGTGGAAATCGGACCGCAGTCCTGCCTGCAGAGCAGTAATGATGGCGCTGGACTGCATGAACCTCAGCATCACAGAAGTAGACCTTAACATGGATAAGGGAGAACATAGGTCACCAGATATGGCAATTGTAAGTAATCTTAGAATTCTATATTTAGCTATTGAATAATTACTTTATTAATTATTGTATCGATGTTCCAATGGCGTCATATACTCTTATATTATGGCGATAGGATTGAAGATAAGTACATAATTGGTGCACTCATTATGAACAATTGGAATATTAATATGTGTACCTAATTGAAGTATGTGATGATATGATAATGAGATCTTTACTATCAACCATCAATACCTATTCATTAGACAAGCAGTTATTCCAAAATTAAGCTTATTGTGTCAATAACATTAATGTCTTGAATTCAGTGTCTAGAAGCCGCTGTATACTACTGAGTTTTCCTTCAAGAGATATCTAATAGTATTCCATGAATTGAACTTTATTATAGGTATGCATTAACTGAACGTACTAAAATTAAATTTATATAAATAAATTAGGTACTTATAGGATATTCAGATCATGTACCTCCATGATCTTATCAAAACATAAGTTATCTTAAAAAAATACTTCGGTAGTACCTTTTTTTCATTGAGATAACTTGTGGTTTCTTTTTGCTTAAGGTATTTTTTTCGGCGTATAATAATTAGAGCTATCGCAGATGACTAAAATCCAATTCAATTATCTGCAATTGTTTCATAATCATTATTTTGCTGGTATGTCTCTGTTTATCTATTTGATCGAGACAAGAATGAACCTTAATTATAAGTTATCTCTACTTGCTGTCTACAAGTGTTCTGAATATCCTATAACGCTTGAGCAAGTTATTTGCAAGGACCTACTATCAAAAATATAAGATTTTATCCCGACAGTTAAATCCACTGCAGACCCTGCCAGTTTTTAAAGACAGAGAATTGGTGCTGAGTGATAGGTACGTATAAGAAATTATTATTCCTTTTTGCATATTTTAGTACTCCAGGTCGAACTTTTAAGAATATTGGCTAAGTATGTATAACTAAGTACATTAGATTTGTAAGAACGACTCAGCTACTTATTAAAATGATCAAGTTAGATTCTACGTCCTTTAAACCGTTCCACTACGGAAAAATTTAATGTAATTGCAACCTAGTGATGCTTCGCTTTAGTATCATACATTTTTAAACGCTCGATGCAATTATTATTATTTACGCAAATTAGTTACTTAACATAACTTATTTCCAGCCATGCTATTTGCACCTACTTGGTCAGACGTTACTGCGACTCTGACCGTTTGCTGCCAAAAGATCCAGGAGGTCAATCGATAGTTGATCAGCACTTGCATTACAACAGTGGGATTCTCTACCCACGTTTCCGTTCGGCAGCTGTGAGTAACGATCAGCACATTGCATTGGATGTGAATAATAAAATAATAATAAAAAAATTAATTGTGTCAAATAATTCGTTTTACAGAATGTTCGGAATCTTCGGAATCTTCTTTTAAGTAAATAATGCCTGTAGTAGAAAACTCCGCTCCTCCATATTTTACACAGCGTGATAATTAACACAATAATTTGAAATTATGAAATTAACTCTAGGATACATTATAATAAATACAAACTTATACTTTAAAATGTGTGTGGTATGTGTGTACGTAGGTGTGTGCGTATGTGTGAGTGCATGTGTGTATGGGTGTGTGTGTGTGTTTGTGTATGTGTGTTTGTGTATATATATACATAGATCATTCCGCGTGTTGTAACAATGCTTCTGTGTCCTCATATGTAAGTGGTTTTATCCACTTAACTAATGTTGCTTTGCAGTCATAATATTTTTTGTGTGTATGTATATCTTTTTATTTATTATATTATATAATTGAGCTGATCGTTTATTATATAGTATACATCCAAATGTGGCTTTTGTTGAAGGTATATTCGCTATATTATACTTCCTTCTTTTTGAGTTTAAACCCACATTAAAAGGCAAGGACTTATGCTTTTTTAAGACCGTTTGAATTATATACAACTTCCGTATAGAGTACAGTAGAATATCTAAGATTTTTAAAGTGAATGATCTTGAGAAGTTCGCGTTGTGCTCGTTCAAGATTGATGAATTTAGTCTTTGCAGTACCTCCCCAAACTGGAATACAATATATGAGCACAGATTGTACTAGAGCAAGTTATATTTGTGTAAGTACATTTCTAGGAGGTGTTTTGTTATCAGCTTTAATTATTGGTGCCACATGTCTGAGGGTTTGAAACGACTAACCTAGCTTCCTAATTCTGGCGGTAACTTGCTCTACGTGAGGGTATCAGGATAGTCTATTATCTACTACTACACCCAAATATTTAACTTCGGTTACTTTACGGATATTCGGGCAGTTACAATTGTTATTAACCCTACATGTATGTATAACAATACTAAAATCGTCAGTTGGTTCATTACGCTTTGAGACACTGAAACATACATAATTAGTTTTGGAGGTATTTAAAGTTAAGAGGTTGGATTTTAGCCATTCAGCAACATCTGTCATACCTGCTTCAGCACAATGCTTGACATCGTGCCAAAAGCTCCCATAGAAGGCAATGGCTGTATCATCGGCGCAAGAAAAACTTTAGCATTAAGTATTTTAATATTACAGTGGTCGTTTATATATATTAAAAACAGCGGAGGACCTAACACACTCTCCTGAGGAACACCGTATAATACAGCCGCGTCGCCACTAATATGCTGGCCACTTACCTTTTTTGTGCTTTCTGTTTGAAAGATAGTCCTTTAAGAGGTCGAGAGCTACCTCCCTAACGCCAATTTTATCCAGTTTGTTGACAAGGATAGAGGTAGAGACGGTATCAAACGCCTTGTTGAGGTCTATAAAGACTGTGAGGCATTTTTCCCATTATCGAGATGTTTGGTTATTAAATAAGATAGAGCACTAACAACATCCTCCGTAGATATACTTTTTCTAAAGCCGTATAGTCGGATAATATATCAAATTTACTTAAATAATTTAAGTCTAATTTAAGTCTAAATTAATTTTTCAATAATTTTTGATATAGATGTTAAAACGGATATTCGTCTATAATTAGTTAATTACTGATATCGTCCACACTTGTGCACTGGCGTGATGATGGCTTCTTTTAACGGAGCCGGGAAAATTCCTTTCCTAAAGCAAAGATTTGCAAGGTGTGTTATGATGGGGACCACTGCTATGCTGGTATATTTTAAAAACTTTGTAGAGATGTTATCCCAGCCAGAAGCGCTGTTGGACTTGAAATTCATTAGTGTTCCACAGTCGGTTTCGAGAAACACAAAATAATTAACTTGTGTGGGTGTATTACTAGGTAGAGTACGGTAATTCATGATTCTAGGTTGAATTTCTTGAGCTAGCTATAGCTTACATTAGCAAAATAATTATTGATGAAATTTACCGATTCAGAGGGGGATGACTTTAAGTTTAGCAATTCTGTATTTTGATGATTTGTTTTATTTACGTATGTTATAGATTAGATAGTTTTCCAAAGTAACTTTAAGTTTTTCATTGAATTTGTGAGCAAATCTTTTCATATTTCCTTTTTAATATTTTTAACAAATTGCTACAATAATTTCTATATCACGTGTAAGTTATTTATTTATTCGTTGGTACACCAATAGCATTATATGTTACATCTAATTCATACTTCTTACAATAATGAGTCAGTTCTGACATGCATGCCTATTACAGGTATACACAGCAATCACGTTAAGACAACAATCTGTTCCTAGTTATATACTAACACATAAATAAGTTCAAGCAATAATAAGAAGAAAAATTTAAAAAGACAATACACAAAAACAACAAATACAGCAAAGTTTAATAAAACAAAACAACATATCATGACGAACTATGCGCAATCGCTATGTGCCTGCACCTCTAAAACGGTTTTCCTGAATTTTTCAATGACAGACCATGAATAGACCTTTTGCGCTCAACCCACATTCTGTTAAATAATGATATCCACTTCAAATGTTATCGTCGATAACGACAATGAGAAATCATCAAAATTACAATATATTCTTCTTATGTTTTGAGATAGAATGGATAAGTAATTTTTGTTTACATAAATGTGTTTATTAAGATCCAAACATTCAACAGCTCGCGCAATCTCAATTTTGTCTATCTCAGTAACAGTTTGCAATGAATCAGTTATGTTGTGGGCATACTAGAATACAACGTCATTTCAGAGTGCAAGTGTCCAATGTAGTTAACCATGCTATACTCATAATTTGTAGCATGTATTATACATTCTGAGACAACAAGACCTCATATCCTGTTTATACAGTGTCCGGTAAATAATGGATAACCTTGAAATGTCTTATAGCAGAACTGAAGGCCGTTCAGAAAAAAATTAAAAAAAATATTAAAAACTGCAAGCTATATAAGCATAGCATACTTTTGACTGTCTATCTATTAGTATAATTAGTGTTTAATAATAAAACAACAAAAACCGATGGATTTTATACTTTTATGGTCGTAGTATACAAGGAAGTTATATATGGTAATTAAAAAAAACACATATCTCAGGTAGTAGTTAGGATAGATTTTTTCATATTTTTTTCTGAACGGCCATTAGTTCCACTATAAGACATTTCCAGGTTATTCATTAATTACCGCACACCCTTTATATATATTGTACCATAAAGTATATAAAGTGTAGATATGTATGTAATTTGTGTATGTAGTGTAAGATTGTGTCAAAATTAAAAGTATGTCGTATGGTTATACATTGTGTGTTTATGTATGCATGTATGGATTGTTTGTGTGAGAGTGAGATATAAAGATATTAGATAATAATGTATCAATCCTATTTTAACAAAATGAATGACTATATCAACTAGCATGAAGACAAAAAGAAACAATCACCTATATAAATTAAACATTGTAGCATTATTACGTTAAAGGAAAATAATAGAGCGCTTATATTATGCAATTGATGAAAAGAGAAGCAGTAATAGTCATTTAGCTAGTGTGTGTTAGCTTGTGTACTTGCTCCTCACTTCTAATAATGATAGTTGGTACTTGATCATCCTTCTTTACATACACGGTGCCATATGACGTTCAGCAATACTTGTAGGATCCAGATTTAACTAAGTCACGAGCCAGAAAGTGTAAACGGGAACCCTTTGGAGTCAGATGCTCCGATAGGAATATGGGGTTATCTTCGTGGGTTTTAAAGCCAAGATACTTGCAACTCAGTTTACCTTTGTGTTTTATATTAAAAGACTATGCTTTTTTCATTATTTCAGTTTTTAAAAGAGTGGAACCCGTTTTCTCAGTTATAAGAAATTTTTGCTTTTCCAAGTTCCTACCGCGCACTCTGTAAATGTTCTTAATGTCATATTTAGTAATATTACAGCCAATCGTTTGTGATAAGCAGAAAGTCATTTCTATTAGATCTCACTTTCTTCCATTATGAATGTATTTTTATGTAATTTATCTTGTTTTTCTAGTACCCTATTCTATACGAAAACTGCAATTTTGTTATGCCACAACAAATCATCGAGGTTGAATGCGCTTACGCTGACTTGGAGCACATGTTAGCGGGCCGCTGCTGGTTTTGCGGCAGCTGGACTACTCTCAGTGACATCGTCTTTGCCTCTACAATCAGCACACTGAATATACTTGTGCCAGTCGACAAACAAAAGTGCGTGTGATATTATTTTTAAAGTACAACTTAATTATGACTTTATTTCGTTATTATTAATTTAATTATTTTACAGATTTCCACGTCTCTCCAGTTGGCTTCACAGAGTATCAGATGAACTATTTTTCGTAACAGCCAACAGAAAAGGATTGGGCGAGTTTACTCGAAGAATAGGCGAGTTATCTCATGTACAACAGTCATAAATATTAGATCTTAATTTATCCAAGATCATAATTACACAAACAATATGTATGTCAAAAATAGATACCGGCTGTGTTTGTGACGAAAAAGAGTTGAAGTGTCCAAAGAAGACATTCCATTAGAAGACGTGCCCTTGCGGGATAAAATCGGTTCGTCAACGACGTGCTTGTAACCTTTAAAGCAAGGATTTTTATAATGGCCTTATCGAATAACATCAGTAACATTAGATCACAAAAATTCCTACACAATACCGAGCTATAAACAAATACTTAGATTATTAACTACGACAAGTATTGAGTGAAGGCAGAAAAGGTTCAGGCAACTTTAGAACTCCTATCGTGGCCCGCATTGTAAGGCATATTGAATTTATATAAATTAATGTACAACACATTATATAATTATATTTAGATTTAGTACCTACATCATAACGGACGAGGTAACATTAAATTATTAACTATCAGAAATGTGATTTATGTAATGTAACTAGGTATCCTAATAAGTACCTACAGAATTAACCTACAGAATTCGTAAATTACGCTACAGAAATTGGTGATGGATTTTAATATTTCGAATGTAGGTAACTTGTCTTAGCAACACGTATAGTAATTAATTAAACTAACAAGTACGTTTTTTTATAATATTACTTACAGCAATTTTATAAAAAACGCATTTGTTAGTTTTTGATTTTGATAAATGATGTAATAATTGATTGATGTTAATAAAAAATTTCAGTGTGCAAAGACTTTTTATTTGAGCCTTTCGCAGAACAAACGCTGAATAACACAGTTAATTACACATTGATTCTTAGTAAACATACAAATTACTAGAGATCGTCTTTCTAATCTAACAAGTTGTAACTATGTATTCAGGTATAGTCATCTAACCAATAGTGTGAATCTTAACATCATAATAACACATCTGACACGATGGATTCGATTAATTAATGTCATACGGTCTAAAGCATTTTAACTCTGAAGAAAACCAAGATTGAACGGTCCTATTGATTTTAACCAAACAGTGAGACTACATTTCGCATATTGACTTGTTTAGACCGTCGGCAAAGCAACAATTTCGATGATGCAAAACGGATGCTGCAACGGATTCTGAGACCTACAGAAAATCTGACCTGATCTAGGCCTAGGTGTTGTGTAATTTAACAGATTTATTTCTTTGCCCGAAACCTGCCACTACAGTTTGCCTGCAGCGTCGTTTACATGGATCGCACTATGCTCTGTATCTGTCTGTATATAGTTACTACAAAATGAAAAGAGATAAAACGTAGCATATAATCTATAACAAGAACCTCTGTGCAAAAACCCAAAGCTGCCAATATGATAATTGCCTTTACGTCCCAATGGTGTTGTTTTTTTGTTATAATGAAGGAAATACTGTTTCGCTGTTCGAATCCTACATACTGTTTCGCTTTTTGAGATTTATATAAACGGTTTACTATTCATATACAATGAATTTTCTAGAGAATATTACTTGCCGACGAGCAAGAACAATCGGATTCAAATAATACGAATGAGCAAATAACTGTATTAGACGAAGAAACAGATGTCGACGACAGTTTATCTAACAGTTTACCGGACCTCTCACGTCAGCAACGAAATGGCCTAATTATTAAATTACAAGAACAGGTAGAAAAACTGGAACTTGAGTTAAACAGTGCACACCAAGAAATTGAGTCTCTTTCTCTTGAAAACACTAACCTAAAAAAGATAAACGAAAATTTAAATCGGAAAAATGAGTTATATAAAACCATAACAAGCAGCCCAGCATTAAGTCATCGAAATCTAATACACCACAAAAAAAGAGTACTTAAAAAGAATAGTGAAACACAAACGGAGTAACCACAATTAATATTAGAAAAGGAACACTCCAATAAATGTTTGGATACAATTCAACAAAAATCTTTTTTGTTTCCTACTAAAGTGGCAAACAAGCATACGGCCCACCTGATGCTAAGTGGTCACCGTAGCCTATAGACGCCTGCAACACCAGAGGCATCACTTAATAATTTACTTTATCTTGACATTAACACATATAGTTACGCATTATTGTTTAACTCTAATTTAGACCTTTCTTGTGATTAGTGAACATAGTATATGTTTAGAAAAATGGTGTACTTAATAATACAGGTATGAAAAACATTTTTCAGAATTTAAAATATTCTATGCAATATGAAACATTTAATAATTATATAGAATCCTATCACGTAATTCATAACTCAAACTTACCAACTAAAATTTGTACTAATTTATTTCGTGCATGACAGTTTACATATTATGCATCAAAATGTCAATGGTTTACTCAGCAAATCAGACTTACTAAGTATACATCTGGATGAATTAAACAACATAATCGATGTCATTTGTATCACTGAGCATAACATGGCAAAAGGCGATGAGCAGAATTTGAAGATACCTAATTTTAATTTAGCTACTTCTTTTATGCGAAAAAATAGACATCTTGCATATTAATAAAACGAGGATATACATTCCAAACCGTGGATGAAATCAATAAACTATCCCTTGCAAACGTATTTGAATGTTCGGTAATAGAACTAACACAGCTCAAAATTTACATAGCTTGTATTTACAGACCACCCAAATACGATAGGATATCATTACAAAGCTTTTACGAAAACCTAAACGCACTTCTATCCAAACTTTGGAATAATAAGAACAAAAAGCTGATATTATGCGGTGATTTTAATATAGATTTATTAAAAAAAACTAGGCTATCTTTAGAATTTGAACATACCCTGGACGTTTAATCTCAAAATTGAATTTAAAGAAATCTCTCGTTTTTTAAGTAAAACATGCATAGATAACTTCGCCCATAATATCAAAGGATGCCAAAGTCAGGTACACGACCTATCTATCTCAGACCATACTGCACAAATATTAAAATGCCCATTTAGAAACAAATGCTTACTGAAATTCTGGTGTGTTAAAAAACGGGATTTCTCTTTTGAAAATAGAAGTAAGTTCAAAAAGTACTTGTCTCAAGTTAATTTCTCTGACGTACTAGTAGAGCAAAAACCTACGGCATTTAAATTTTTTTATGATTTTTCAAGCTTCTTTACGATTTATGTTTTCCTGCGGTAAAAATGAAACGATTCTCAAACAATAGAGTTAGTTGGATTACGAAAGGATTAAAACTTTGCAGCGCAAGAAAACGTAAAATTTTGTGGCAATTTATAATGGCACTAACTGAAACGAACATGAGAAAACTCAAAACCTATTCAAAGTGACTAAAGAAGATAATATGTATAACTTAAAAATTACCACTACATTCAATTCTCCTCAAACAAATCTAAAGCGACATGGCAATAATACAATGGTACAAAGGAAAGGCAGCCTAGGATGGGTATATGTAGTATTAATGTTAATAATAAAACAATAAACGACCCTAAGTGTATATGTAATGCATTTAATAATTACTATTAGTGACATAGTAAATAATCAAAATTTATATAAATGTAATAATTTAATAAATTATAATTAAATCAAATAATTATAACAGTAATTCAATGTTTATGCCTGTAACTCATCAGGAAATATTTAGTATTATCAAAACATTAAAAACACCAACAGTGCTGGGTACGATGGCGTTTTAACATCAGTGATAAAAGATGTAGGCAGTATTATTTGTCCAATTTTATCTCATTTAATTAACTTGTGCAATGAAAATGGTATATTTCCAGATGCATTGAAAACGACCATTGTAAAGCTCATGTTTAAGGCAGGAGATAAGCTGAACATTGAAAATTATAGACCGGTAGCTTTAATTCCAATATTCACTAAAATTTTTGAATGAGTTATTTATAACAATATCTATTCTTACATGGAAAAAGAAAAATATTAGTACCAGAGCAATATGGTTTCAGGAAAAATAAAAATATAAACATGGTCATGTTCAACTTTTTAAATTGTGTAATTACAAATATGGATAAGGGACAACCAGCGATTGGCATGTTTATGGACATGTCAAAAGCTTTTGATCGCTTAAGACATGATATTCTTTTAGACAAACTCTATCATTACGGCTAAGAGGTATCGTTCATGAGCTTTTAAAATCATACCTGTCTAATAGACAGCAAGTCACAGAAATTTCTAAAATCTGTCTTGATACAAAGTTTGAACTGGTTTATAGATCCGATTTAAGAACTGTAAAATATGAAGTACCACAGGGTAGTGTGCTAGGGCCTTTACTTAATGACCTCCCATTAATTACTAATTACAATATGACTTTATTCGCTGATGATAGCACTGTACTGTATACAAAAAAATCTTTGACATCTCTTGAAACGGACATTAACAACTCTATTGCATTAATTATACAATGGTTACAAATTAATAATTTAAAAATTAATTTAGACATCTCCAAAATATTAGATTTTGGACAAAGAACAAAAAAAATACAATAAATTAGACATTAATTATGAAGGTCATACATTTGAAGAGAGCGAAGTTACTTTTCTAGGTTTAAAAATAGATCACAAACTGAACTGGAAAGCACATATAGAGCATGTTTGTACTAAAGTCAGTCAGTACACTTATTGCAAATACAACTACAATGTTAACAGCTTATCATAGCATGGTCACATCGACTTTGCGGTATGTTATCATATTCTGGAGCAACTCAACTGACTGCCATCTAGCGTTTAAGGTACAGAAACGATGCATTAGGCCTATATAATATAATATTAAAGTGCCCAAAAGTTGCAAGCCCTACTTTATAGAAAACAATTTACTTACTTTGCCTTGCATTTACATTTATGAGTGTGCCTTGTTTATAATAAAATATGGAATATGCAAAATATGGAATTATTTATACATAGAGCAAGGCCTCGCTATGCTGATAAGCTATGCGTAGTGGCAAGTAAGACGGCTTTGATGCACAAAAGCTTTTTTTGTATTGCACATATATAATAAACTAACAAAGCATATAAAGAATATTGGAAACAACAACTATTAAAAAGGCGTCTTCAAAAACTGCTTGTAGTCAAATGCTATTATTTGCTTCGAGAGTTCTTAGAGGACAAGCATATGGAAAATATAATACATGCTATGACATTTTATTATAATTGTATGACAGAATATAATTTTATTTTATAATTGTATGACATTTTATCATTTTATTATTATCACTTGACATTATTTTGAAATTTTAAGAAATTATTATGACAGCCTGATTTAGTATTAATTTATTGCTATTTATAGTTAAGTAGTATTATTTTTAATGTTAATTACAATGTCTTTTCTCTTTCTTTTTTTTGCATGCCTGTTTGTTGAATATGGTGAAAGACCAATAATTGTTAGCTAATGTTAGCCAATAATTGTTAGTGCAAATGATACCCATATCCGCAAATGTCAAATGTCCGCAAATGAATAAATGAAAGAGTTTTCGGAGTCTAGAAGCACCTCATATACACGCACTTAACTCTAATTCCTAAGATACAGGTCATACCTAGTTTAGAAATAGGAAATGAGGCAATATTTACAACAACTGTATTATTTATAAGACTTGTATCTTGTTTGTACAAATAAATAAATAATCTATAAATAACTAGACAAAATAATCTATATACTTTAAAATTATATACCATTGTTTCGAATTTAGACCCTATATAAATCTATTTGAATTATTTTTTTAGTTACAGTATTCGTTTTACACAGTATTACAAAAATAATAAAATTATTATAAAAATTAGCCTGGGCGGCTTATACGAAACCGTATACATATAAAATATAATTTCTAACATTGTGCAAATGATTTTGTTTCACAGTTCCAGATATACTCAGATTACAATATTCTAATCACAAACTCATACCAACCAAAATACCATAGACGAACACTGGTTAAATCGATCGATTATACCAATATTGTCTACGACACTTTCGTTCAATCACTTGCGAGGAATTCACCTGTCAACGCTGTCATGCGTGTCTGTCATTGTGTCATTACATTTTTTAGTTCGATTCGAATACTTGCAAGCGATTTATTTGTTGTGGAGGAGGGATGAATGAAGTGCGCCCGATGTTATTAATTATGTAGATTATCAAACATTGCTACCTATTGTTCGCGCAAGTTCACAGGGGAAACGTAAAAAGTTCATTGAAGATTCTCACGACATCCAATGAAAGTTGTCGTGAATGGTTGGAGCCGTGTTATGAGTCGTGGTCGTGCTTTGAGGCTGGTGCCGTCATCATGTCACTCGTGTCGTGGTAACAGACAATAAACTAGTATTACGTTACGCTAACGTAACTCCGTGTTTAATACGTATTTAGGTGACTTTATTTAGGAAAGTTCCGAGGATACTTTCTACCGTCGCGCACCAGCGATGGCGGGTTTCCAGACGAGCGACACAATGCCCAAGTTCGGACATGTGACTGATCTACGCGAGCAGTGGCTCGTACGCGCCGACGGAGCGCTCGCGAATCGTCTACAGGACCGCGAGATATCCTCCCATCTATGCGAGAACAGGTATCGCAATCAACAGATTCGCGAAGACTTTCCCATTGCTTTAAACGAACAAAGAGACATAGAACACGAAATTCACTTACGAGAGCTCACACGGCGCCGTCAGGCTGAAATTGATGCTGAAATTGCCCGGGAGATGGCAGAGATAAATCTACGTAGACAACGCCGTCAACGTAGCGGTGATATGTTACAGCAACCTAGTTCGTCTAGGGCTGGGCCAGCAGCACCTTTACCTGCGCCTGTGGCTGCTTCTGTACCTGCTGCCAGTGTTGACATTAATCCTGAAGAACTGGGGCTCTCACTTGAAGAGATAGAGGAAATGAAAAAGCGTTTGGAGCAAGAAGAGAAAGATGCACGGCTTGCTAGGGAATTGAGCTCCAAAGACAATAATCAAGATGCTCTTCTCGCTGATATGCGGTGTGCTGTTGAGGCTCAAGATGGTGAACTTGCAAGATTACTACAGGAACGAGAGTATAAAAAATTACAGCGAGCAAAAGAGAAGGCTAGACAAAAGGCACTCTTGAAAAAGCAACAAAGAATGGCAGCACAGCAACAGTTTCCTCCACATGAAAATGATCCATTGCCTAACTCTCAAACTACACTGTGTGATGCATATAGCAACCCTCGTGATATGATCCGTGAGAATAGACTAAGACTGTGCAAATCTGTGGATTCTGATTTGAACTATGTTGAACCATTTGAGAAAGAGTCTATTCAGTCTAAAGCCAGTGCGTTGCAGTCGTTGGAGATGTCAAACCAGTATTACTCTGAGCAATCTGAAGCTGGACCTTCAAGTAACAATGTATCTCATGCTCATTCAAGATCATTTGATGAAAAAAGGTTACCACATAACCATACTTCAATACAACATCGGCAGCCTCCTCCTCCACCCACTGCTGGCAAAAAGCCGCGATTTCCGGACCCTGTGAGCATCAGGCCAGCATCACATTATCCCACAGACAACACTCTTCCTGAAGGTAGTCACCCTACAAATATATCTCACAGTTATAGTGAGAATAACAATTTGTACAGTTCTACATACCCACCAGAAATAAGTCCACCTCGTTTGGGGCAGGAGCGTAATGACAATAGCAAAAGGCTATCTGTTATATCAGATATAACAGCAGAGGGTCTGGCAAAGAAGAAGAGTAAGCAAGCTGATATTAATAAGAAACGAAAAGGATGCAAGATACAGTAAATGTGTAATGTGAACTAGTGTTGAAGTGATTGGTGTTTCAAAGATTAGTGGTAAATGACAATATTAAGCTAGAGTACTGTGGTGGCAGTAGTGTGAAGCTCTCATTCGGTATGCCATTCTGTATCTCTTTATGTAGTGTTGACTAAATGCAAAATATTTATTAAATTTTATTACTTTCTTATAGAGTCAAGTTAATGTCACTCATAGAACAACTATCTAACATTTATAATCTGTTCAAATCAGTTTTAAACAAGTTAAAAAAGTGAGCAATGTTTTTAACATTTATTTTCTCGAGGAAGGTAATTTGTTTGAGTAGGTAGTTAATTGTTCAATGTCTTAAATTCTATCCTGATTATTTGTTTTGGTAGTATTTAACTGCACAGCTAAAAAATACTAATTGCACAGCAAAATATATTTAAAGAGATCAAACTAAGGTGACGAACTATTTTTGGGTGGGTTTAAGAAGGAGCCTAACCCTACGGAGACGGAATGCAGTGATTTGAGACATATAGGTGCTTGTTATGCTGTGCAATTACTATTTTTTATGGTCATTATATTTAATCCTTATTTATTCATATATTTGAATTGTATAACATCTTTAAAGACTATGTCATTGCTTCAATGTTGTTTTCTATCAACTAAAGTGATTAGGATAATTTTCCTAATAATGCAGAACTAAGGCCTCTCATAAAGTATTAGAATTGGGCTAAATAGTTCATCAATAAGAGCACTCTTCTTATATTGCAACTACATTAGGAACAAATTCACTGTTTGATAGTATTAGTTTGTTGGTACTTGGTTTGTGTTTTGGCATCAGTTTGCATATCTTTATTTTAATCTTTAATCATTCTATTTATAGTTCCTTAACGAATTAATTAGCAACTAGTTTGTAGCTATACAATTACACTCTTAAACTTGTTTCATATCAATGATGCATCGAAGTACTGCAACAAACTAAATATGATTGTTATAGTTTTGCATTTATCAAACACAGCATAAAGCTAAATGTACATTCCTGCTCAATCTCTTTTTGAAGTATTCTAAATTCAGTATATTTTACAAATATTTAGATATTATACCTTAGGATTTTAACATTTTATGAGTAAGTGCCAGCTGGCATGTAATTTTAACAGATTTTTGATATTTTTCTTAGTATTAGTAATTATTTATTCTTATACTTTGACCCCTGTGGTATCATTCACTTATTTATCTTACAATTGATTGGAATCTCACAGCAAGCAGTTGCGTTTGAAAACCATTCAGTAAGACATCATAATCATCTTGGTTATATGATGTTCACTGTTAATGCAGGCCTTCACATAACATTTTCTCTAAGATAGATTAAGTGCTGCATCTAACAACTCCCACACTTGTGCTTCTGATCAGCCTGCAGACATTAAAGAACCTTTATTTTTCTAAGCTCAAATTATATATCCTGCCCATTAGCACTTCATATTACTGACCTTTTAATTGATTAACTCTTTTTGAACATTAAAATCATATTCCAATGCATTGTGTCTCTGTTACTCATCTGTTAGCCAAAAACTAGATGCTGAAAAAAACATTGTGTCTAGCCCCTAAAATCCAAGCACTGGCCAAGACATAAGGAGACACTGCACTGTTGTCTTAGTAATCATATTTCTTAGGCTGGCAGTTGGAATTAGTAATCATATTTCTTAGGCTGGCAGTTCAGCAACTCATTTTTTGAAGGCTAGTTTTCAATGTGTCATTCAGACAAGTTGCTTGCCACATTTCATCCAATAGAAAATATAGTACAAGCTTATACATCACCAGACAATACCAGTTATTTCAGCTTAAAATAGTAAACATTAGATGTTAATTGCTTGACTCATTTACTGATATGATAAGCTTAAACATCTTCCTACTTGACCATAATTGTATTGATAAGATCACAAGGTCACTTCTGAAGTTGTGTTACAAGGATGCTCTCTAAGGAATGGAAAATTATGGACTATACTATTATTCCGTCTGATAGCCATATTGACAATGTTAAAACAACAAAGGCTTCAAAGATTCACCTATTATTTCTTAGCTCTCGTTTACGATAAAAGCTTATGAATCTTAGTTTTTTGCTGAGTTCATCCAAGTTTGGCTGACCCGCTACAGCTATACTACATGTGCTGTTGGAAAAAATGTCTGGCAAAACGTTGTTCGAGTCATGATGACATTTATCGTAGCCTAGAGCTATAAAGACGTAATAAAGGGACAGGCTATAGGGCCGGCTTTTGCTCGTCCAATGGTATATACATCATTTCATCAGGCGCTGAACAGGTTGTCCAATGGCTACCAGATGCCTTTAGTCCAACACCAACCGAATATTTCATTACGTTATTTGTACGTCTATTCTGCAAACTAGCCTGACACTCGCTAGTTCCCCATGCGGTAAATACAATAGAAATTATATTTAATTATATAATAACAGTTCACTTTCCATGAACCTCGTAACAGATCAAGAGTCAACAGAGGCAAATCAGACGTACTTTCCACTATCGATATTATGCTGACAATGATTACTCAGTTTTTTTTGCGATTGCTATGCATCTTTGAACTCTATATTAGTGGTAAAAAACTGATTATTCAACGTCAACTACGCCATGCTTATACAAGTTTTGCACGATGCATAGCGTAGTGCTTGTGGACTATGTTTGATTATGCAAAATTTAAATATTGTGTGTGAACTTTCGTAAGGGCATAAATACAGTTCTCAATTGTAAGCCAGCATGGTTAGAAATTAACTAACTTCTCTTATAGTGTGAAAAAGTCCGTGACCTACTTTAAAACAATTTATCTACGCTATTATAGCTGTATTCCTTGTTGGATTTGTTTTAGCGATAGCCTGGCTAAAGTCCACGACTTACATATACATTTGAATGATACTACAGGGCACTTTGCAGAAGTACCTGCAGAAACCAATGAGCCATTTTATAAAATAAGGTCAGCGCGTGCCTTGTCTAGTATAAGTTATATTTATATAAACATTCCATTTACTATCGTTTGTAATGTAAACTTACGTATACATATATTCACTTATTTATAGGCTGAATATCCGTCTCTCTAAATATTAGGATTTAAAAAAGAACTTGTCATTTATGTAGGACGAATACGGCTAAATGCAAGATGGGCATTATGTTTTCTAGTTTTATATTTTATGACGATTAGTTACATAATATTTAGGTTGAGCCAAGTATTCATTAAAATTGCAAAGTATAATATTTTTTGAATAATATTACAACTTAATTTGAATATACTAAAATGAAAAGTCTTCCGGGATTCTAAAACGGCTGTCATAAATTTTGATGAACGTTTACCGGCCTATAAACTGCCGTTTAACGACCTGACAGTTAAAATTAAACTTCCGATATTTAACTAATTATTATTTGAGCCAATATTTGTACTTACTTTTTGCTAAATTTTAAGACTGATTTTAGTTAGGTAACCTTTTTATCACAATCATTTGATTATTTAGGTGCCCACTTTGATTGGTGCTTGTTTGAAGAATTTATCTCATTTTTACATATAATTTTTAATTAGTAATTAAGATTTTTAACTGCTATGTTTATCTTTATATTCTATATGCAAAATTATTTTATAAGAGCTATTATGCTAGGCGCGTCGGAAAATTATAATTACATTCACAGCACTTTCTCTAGTGGGTAAATGCTATTCAAGTCACGGTGTTTGTGACATCTCGTGTACCTCCTATAAGTTCGTTCACACATTCTCATAATAATAATATTATGGCTGATATAAACATTTGATATTCAATACTTCGACATTACCGCCTCATTCGAATACAAATGTTTTATTTAAAGTTAGTAATGTTTGTTTTTGGAAGTTTTTATAGCGTTTACGGTTTACTCAGAGGTCTAATTCTGACACAAATATTTATTCAATATACCTAATATCTACATTTGTATTACGATACTTTATGTATCTTAAGATATTTTGAATGGTGAACGAAATGAACCAGTTTACAGACAATATTCAATAGACTTTAATTTACAAATGACTAATACTTTTCACGAGTTGATTATTAAATATTATACAATATACGGCAGTAAAGAATTATCTGCAATAGCGTCGTAAATATTTGACTGTCGTGTTCATTACTAATAATAAATAAATAGGTAATGTTTGTAAGTGAAGTAATTATGTAATAAGTACTTAGATAAGTATAAGCTTTAAACGCAACGTACGGCCTTGAACGTGCCTTAGTGGAACCAAACCAAACTCGAATATTTATAATCTTTTATAACGTTATTTTTAATTTGTTTAGTATGTGCAATTCACGAATGCATCGAACTCTTGTTTGTAGTAAAACTAATCCGTATATTTTGTCTATATATGCGTGAGGGATTGAGTTCATAGCTTTGGAATATTTAAAGTACGAATAAATAACCTATTTTTGTAGCCCACACTTAGATATACTGACTCTGAGCCTCATGTGCGTTCGTGAATTGCAGGAACTTGAACGTAGACTTATAATTGTGAAGAAAAATACATTTATTCGTGTTACTCTTAGTGACTATCATTTAGATTAATAAATCATTGTCGTACACTTAAGTTATATTTTACGATTACTTCCGGATTAGATATCACGCTAGTGTAAATCTTATTTAATAGAAATCTCAAACCCAAACCAGATCAAATGGTTTATTTTAAATGTGAAATAGATGAAACCAACAAACTATAAAAAGATTCGTGAAAATACCATTGAGGATTATTCGCTATGCTAGCCAAAAAGTCTTCCAATTCTACATTCATATAATCTTTGCTATTCATGACAAATAATATAAGGTTTGTTTGGATTGAACAGCCACAACCAATTTCAAATGTTGCTTCATTATTATTTGTAATTTGAGCTTATAATTGCCTAATAAAATCTGTATTACCATCTATAGATAATACCTTCCGAACCAGAAGGTCTATAATGTATAAAGTCACGTACCAATATATTAGACGCACTATCTTTTCATTAAGAAATATTATATCACATTTTATTTTAATACATTTAGCAACTGCGACTTCTCCAAAGGCAAAGCCAAAATATATCCGTAGCTTTACATAATAATTTATGTGTTATGCAAGAATTCTCATTTGCCGAATGTTTACGTACTCGTTTCGCTGAAGGTAGTCATAGAAACTAGTGGCTGATGTTGATCTCCTTCAAAGATAAAAGCGGATTATGGAATGGTTCTATTGTTTAGCAAAAACAATCCTAACATAACAAGAATACAACGTAAAATAACTTTGTAGTGAAATACAAACATGTATTTAATTAATTATAACATGTTTGATAACTTTTGTACGTGATATCATTATAAAGATTGCACAAGAGTACTGCGAATAAATGTCTATTTCTCAGAATGAAAGTAAAGTTGGATGTATATCTAAGTGTCTGCAATGATGCAAAAACGCCAATTTATTATACCCACTGCTGGCTTTCTTTGCCAACTTTCCCGCAATGTAATAGTACCGGCAATGTATTGTAAATTGGTGCCTGTTTTGCATCGAAGAGGAATATTATTCAAATCGTTTCAGTCAATGTAAGTTTATGATTATTTTATCTGAATAAACATCCTTTGGTTTTGACACAGGATATGTTTTATTTTACGGCTAATCTGCGGTAGATGATAACAGTGGGTGGCAATTACGGTTAGGTACACATTTTGTAGAATATTTTCGTGGTCAGTTTTGTATTATTATGTTTAATATTACCTACGCTCTGCTCTTTATGAATGTAAAGTTTGTGTATTAAAAGCATGGTAAATAAAACTGCGTCAGATTTAGAACTGAGATTACCAATTGCCTCTTCGAAATATTATCAGATATTTTCATGAGCTACCTTTATAATTGAGAAAATGAATATAATAAACATAACTAAAACTAGTTTTATCCAAACAACGCTTGGTGGTGAAAATAACAATAAAATCTATTTCAAACCTTCGATGTCTTGTCGATGTCGAATCCAGCTGTCACGAATCGCGTATAAGGTCTATTTTGGAAGGCTTACCGGGATTTGCGTAAAACCCCCACTTAATTGCGGTGTACCCTGCTCACGTCTTGCGTTAAGTCTGGTGCGACCAGGTCCCTGAAACTCGGTAAATAATTTAAATAAAATAGGCACAAGACTGAGTAAGACAGCCTGAAGGCTCATTAGATTTTCGTAATAAGTTTAAAATTTGTGCTTGTTTGTAGTAAATGGGAATATTTCTTTACTTTTCTCTAAAGGTTTAGGTCATTTTTCACATAGGGCTGTATACATTTTGGTGATTACTCAGATGGGAAAAGCCTTATTCATAATCTTCCATCTGTAAACTTGATATACAAAATTTATGTTTCTGTTATTCCTACTTGATAATCCTGAATAAAGTACAGCCAGGCTGATAAAAAGGTCACAATACGGAGGTCCTTGCACGTAATGCTAAAGTATCTCATAATTTCGGTAAGGTAACATTCTGTCTAACTTTATGAACCCTTGCAAGACGTGCTTTGCGGCGAGATAGCTTTAGACATCGTCGTAAGAAAACACGTAATTTTTTCTACCACAAGTCATTATTATTCCAGTTCAGTGTTTTTGTAATAATATACAAAATTTTGATTTGCGTGGATAAGCAACATTTCGGTATCGTTCATTTATTTGTAGCAGGTCATGGATGCCAGTATTGATTAAACGAACATTTTGATTTGCGCTGTCCATTTCAATCATGAATCCTAACGAATTAAATTTTAACTTATTATTATTAACCGCTATTATATACTCGTAAACAAATATCATCTATGTATCCCGCATTATAATTAACGTGATTATATATTTTCTCTGTCAGCATACATGAAAACAAATGCCTAATATTATTCGAATATTTTCTGAACATCTAAATTACTTCATCAATTAATTATTGTAACGATTAACGTTTACAAAAGCGTAAAGGAATAAGACAAAAATATTGTATACGATCAATTATAATCAAATGTTTGTTATGATATACGAAACAAACACGCTACTAGTAATGTTTATTTCACTTTCCGTAGAATAGAATATTAAGATACAAAAACATTTCCTTTAAAATATAAAAGAAATATAATTAGTTTCATAAAGAGGTAACAGTAGGATGTAATGTTTTTCGAAATAATCCAGCCCGGACTAACCCAATAACCTTGTGTTTTATGTCTATGTGTGGTAAGAAGGGTTCCAGATCTCAGGGTTTTCTACCAGTATTAGGGCGCCTATAAATAGTACTCATTGCAAAAACAAAATGAAAAGTTATCTAGCTGCGATTTTCTATTGTACAGAGTAATTTCCTAATTAAGCTAATTCAGTCTTGAAGAAAGCTCAAACGAGAAATCTTTAGTTTTTTTTACTTACAAAGATACCAAATTAGTATTAGTCCGATTGTAAATGACTAGTATTCTTTAGCTGGTTTCTTCTACGTCGTTTCACTCTTGACAGAGTGGTCGTGGTCATCTCTATGATTGTGTAGCATGCTTGACAATGCGTCGCCACTCTTCACGCATCTTTGCCTTTCTGGTGCACTCATACAAGGGACCATTGTCTAATGCCTTAATTTGGTCGGTCCAGCGCATAGGCGATCTACCACGTGCTCGTTTGCCCTCGACGTTTCCTTGTACCACAAGGCGCTCTATAGAGACATCTCCACGTCTCGATACATGCCCGAAAAAAGTGAGAATTCGAGCTTGTACGATAGAAGATAGGCGTTGCTTGATACCTAGATCTTGTAGAATGGACAAGTTGGTTCTATGCTGGGTCCAAGATAGCTTAAGCATTCTCCTCCAACACCACATTTCTAGAGCATCTCTTTTTTCTCACTCTCTCTCAATGTCCAGGTCTCAGCGGCACAGAAATATGGGAAACACTAGCGCTCTGACTAACAGAATTTTCGTGGCTTTTGTGATGTTCCGGTTTCCTCATATCTTTTTGAGCCTATCCATGGCAGACCTTGTTATAGCCATACGATGCTTGATTTCGTCAGCGCATCCACCATTGTTCAATATCAGTGCCCCAAGTAGATGTATGATTGAACGACATCGCAGTTCGCTATTTTTGTGACCTCTGGCGAGTTGTTATTGGCGTGGTCGACAATCATACCCTTTGTCTTACTGCGGTTGACATTGCTAGTTTACATTAGCATATTTAGAATTATTTTTAAGGGTAGGTTGTAAACAGTGATCCCTTTGCCAAAGCTGTAGAAATTTTAAGCCGAAATCTATCATCCAATGATGGACACCAGTTTTGCCAAATTTCTAGTGGTCTCAGCTCACCCGACCGCTGGACCCCTTTAAACGCCAATGGCTACCTCCAAAAAAACGAAATTTGAATGTCTGCTTACTCTGTGACTCAATGTATCAGTAATGCTTGGCACACTGCGACGCATGCCCAAACATGATTACATAAAAGAATATTTTATTCAATGTCCTAGATAACATTTTTCTGGCACATATGCGTGTACTGAAGTTAAGTAGGTGGAGAAACCCGATTGTTTGAAGTTTACTAGTGGAAGAGTCCGTGGTTGCCAATTATTTGGTAACGGTCTGAACGCCGGGACGCCTGGAAAATACGATCCTCATACAGAAAGATGGCGTAAGAGTGGTAATAATGACGTTGGTCGGTAGTGTCGGTACCGCATCTCTTGTTTGGGTCGTAACATAATGCAACTAAGTGCCTAATTTTAGCCCATACACACGATTTCATTTTTAGTTATATATAGTACTAGTTTTCGCCCGCGGCTTCGCTCTCGTAAATGTAGGTTATGTTAGGTTAGGTTTGCAACAGTTCTTTTTTCTGGATGAAAGGTACCCTATGTCCTATTCTGTACCCCTGACAACGTGTATGCAAAATTTCATGTTGATCGGTTGTGTAGTTAAGGCGTGAAAGCGTAACAAACAAACAAACAAACTCACTTTCGCATTTATAATATTATATATATATATACTTAGGATGTAATGAAAAATACTATCTCAAATCAACTAATTTCGGATTTCTGAATACAAAATCAACGAATCTATGTATTCTTCTTCATGTTTATTTGTTTGTGTTTCATAGAAACATCTCTTAACGAAGTTTAATGCAGTTTTACAGAAGATGGCAAACAAACATAATTCTGCCAATCTGATACGTAAATTTAAACAATTCTTTAGAACTAACTTATAATATATTTACATTATTAATTTTATAACGAATTAACCTATATATATTTGCAAACGTATTAAAAAAGATAACATAATAACAAAAACACAAATAATAATAATAATAATTTTATTGTTCTATAAAGTACATACATCATACATATTACTCTGGTCTCCACACTAGGATTCCCTGTGTCGTGGAGGCCAGATTATAATACTAAATATTTACAAAACGGCTTAGGCATCGTAGAATTCTTCAGTCTGTCAACTTGTAACGTGCCCAGAAGACTGGCAGCATTGCCACGTTGAATGGGAAAGCTGATTCTTTGAGCCAAGAAATGACCAGCCTTCTGATCAGGCGTTTTGCGATCTCCCTGTACAAAATACGAGCGCTCGGACCCCATGAATCTAGGGTTTCCACCGCAAACGGCGCAAAAATGTAATTTCCGACTAAATTACTATATTTGCGCCGTTTGAGGGTTTCCGCGGTTGCAGCAACAGCGCCAGAACAGTGCTTGGAAGATGTGATGGTGCAAGGGTGTCAACGCACGTTGCGTCCCACACCAAAGGCCTGCCCATTTTCCAAGGCAATAATGACATTCCGCCCGGTCTCTTCCCATCGTCGCGTACCAAGCCATTGGGTTCAAGTACAGCTGGAACACCAGCAGTGACAAGAGCACGACGTATTATGTCATTAAGATTAGCGTGGCGAGAAATTCGACCAGCGCTTCTGCTACAAGACTCCATGGTGTCCGAAGCTACCGACAGCTTCTCCACAGTGACAGAAATGCGGAGAAACACACGAAACACCTAAACGGAGGTAAGTGGCGAGGCGGAAAGTGGTATCGTCCAACATGGCAGCCTATATTGGACGATGGAAGCGCCTGAAGCCAAAGACCAGATTCCCATTCTCCCGCAGCCAGCAATCGAGCACGCTAAGCAACATTGGAAGATGTAGAAAAAAGCTTTTCTCTTACAGAGTTGCTAAGCGGCCCGTCCCACTGCCGCTGGGAGAATAGGTTGGTTGGCAAAACAGAATTCGGACAAGCCATTTTCCAGGCGTTCACAGCCTCAATTTTGCACAGCACTTCTGAATTAACCAGTGTGGGTGCTAACATTTTGCTGTGCTGTGAACCGAGGACAGGAACGCCGGCAAACTAACATCGGAAATTTTGCGAACACCGAGCCCACCAAGATGAACAGGCAGAGAAGCCTGTAGCCAAGCTCGGTCGTTCAAATCCACATTTAAAATATTTTTAGAGTATTTAGAATAATTTTATTAATTTTTCTCAAGGTACTAAATTTTTCCAAAACTGTGATGATCTTAGCGCATGCGTAAATTTGGGAACAAAAAGGCAATATCGAATAATTGTAAAAGCCGAATGAATATTAATTTTGAGGAGGCGATCTGAAATTTCACAACCATTTTGTATCTTCTCATCTATGAAAGAATTAAAAGCTTCTTCAAAGACTGGTGACCCAAGGAGGCGAAGAGAACTTTTATCCATAATTTTGATGTTTGGAGCCATACAATTAAATTTTGAAAGTACCAAGTGTTACTGTTTTCAATATTATTTAAAAAAGTTCACATTGAAACAGAAGGGTAATACAAACACGTAATCTCACTTAATCACTTTTATTTCAATGTTTAATTACAACGAACTGGCAGCGATTCGACTAATACAAGTGCACACGATAGAATCGCCTAAAAATAAGCGCGCCGGGTATTTATATTGTCTTGCTTGACAGTTGGAAGTGACGTCACCAACGGTCGCTGGCTGGCTTGGCCGGCAGTTACGCACTTAACTGCCGTGGCATGGCTTTGGCTTTGGCTATGGCTTGGCGTGGCGTGGCGTGGCGTTACAGTCGGCCATCCTGTAACAATTGCTCCCGCAATGGGATCCACAAATCTAATTAGCTCTCTAATAGGTCAATAAGGTCTTCAGTATCTAGTTGGTCATCGGAACTGCTGGCACTGTCAGACACAGGAGCTACGCTACGATATGGTCGCAAGGAATCTGCTGAAACAAGCCCCGTAAAGCTTTTATAGCCCCTCAAACCCTTTATGCTTCTAATCCTGTATCTGTCATTGCCAATAACTTTGGTTATATTGTAAGGTCCAGAATATAAGTCATCAAGCTTTGTATTAACCCTACCAGCACTGCTTGTTGGCGCCTGCCTCCACAGAACCAAGTCTCCCTTTTTATAAACATGAGCGATTTTACGACGTTTGTCAAAATTACGTTTCATCTTAGAGCTAGCCCTATTAATACGTGCAGTAGCTTTTTCACGCTTAGACTGAGTAGATTCTGACACACGATCCGGCGTGGCTACATCGCACACTGGCCTGCTATTACGTGCAAACATCAAATCATAAGGCTTAAAACCAGTGGTGTCGTTTACAGTATTGTTTATACCCCATATGATATCGGATAAACAGTTAGACCAGTTATTAGCCGCTTCACTAGGGTCAGTGGCACGTAACGCGTTTAATATCGTACGATTAGTGCGTTCGACTTGACCGTTTGCTCGCGGGCATGCTATCGCGTTTAATATATGTTTAAACTGCTTGTCACACGCAAATATCTTAAAATATCTGCTAGTAAAAGCCTTGCCGTGATCGGTTACGATTCTATCTGGATACCCAAACAATGCGAAAGTTTTTTTGAGTACTCTAATCGTTTCTATTGAATTAACTGTCCGGGTGCATTCTGCAATAACAAATTTTGAAAACGAATCCGTAATTACCAGCATGTATACATAACCTTTCTTAGTTCTACAGAATGGGCCCAAATGGTCGACATGGATCATTCTAAAAGGTTCATTTGGCTTAGGTATTGGATGTAACATTCCTTCCTTCCTGCCATATTGCCCTTTTCCATATGCACAATGCAAGCAAGATGTAACATACTTTCTTATGAACCGAGTCATTTTAGGAAACCAAAAATCTCTTTTAATCAAATCCATAGAACGTTTTAATCCTACGTGCCCTATCTCGTCGTGGTGCATTTGAACTATTTTCCACCTGGCCGGCCCCGGAACAACGAGTCTGTTACCATTGAGAGTTTTTTTATATAATCTATCGTCTAACAAAATATAATTATTTACAATATCGCGCTCAGCAGATCCAGTCTTAAGTTGACCTATAATATTTTTCAATCTGTCATCCTGAGACTGGACCGTAAGGAACCAATCGGCAACTTCTAGTCGGTTAATATTTATACTATCAATGGGATTCCTGCTTAACGCATCGACGTGTTTCATGCGTTCCCCGGGTCTATATTCTATGCTAATATCGTACTCCTGAATTAACAGCCACCATCTCGCAATACGTGGAATAATATCACGCTTCGTAAGAGTGGCGCGGACGGCTGTACAGTCTGTCACTACTTTAACGTGTTTGCCTATAACGTATACGCGGAATTTTCTCAACGTCTCGACAACAGCTAGTGTTTCTAGTTCGTAACTATGGTACATAGATTCCTCCCTAGATGTCACTCTGCTAAAATACATAACTGGACGTAAAGTATTATCAGATTGCCGTTGTAACAATATGCCCGCTATTCCCAGTTTACATGCATCCGTATGTATTTCCGTGTATAACGCAGGGTCATATAAAGCTAGCACTGGTTTAGAACACAAACATTTCTTTAATTCCTCGAAGCTATTAGCTTGCCTATCGCCCCACAGCCACGGCACATTTTTCTTAGTTAATTCCGTTAAAGGACGAGCTACAACTGCGAATTTAAATATAAATTTACGGAAGTAACTGCAGAGACCTATGAATTGGCGCACTTCGTGTACACTTTTCGGCACCGGAAATTGTGACACCGCAATTAATTTTAACTCCGCAGGTTGTATACCATTTTCAGAAATATCATGTCCTAAATATGTGACTTTATTATGCAAGAACGAACACTTTTTCATATTTAATTTTAGATTTTCTGATTGAAACTTATGTAATACTGATTCTAACATTTTTAAACCGGAATTAATATCAATTGAGGGTAGTAATAAATCATCTAAGAACGCCAGAATCTCATTCGGTGAATAATTATCAGTTTGTGATTTTGAATAACGAATGGACTCGACCAGTTTTCTAACTAAACGCATGAAAACAGAGGGTGCGTTTGCTAAACCAAATGGGACACGTAAATATTCATAGTGACCTTGAGGTGTTATAAATGCAGTTTTATGTGTGTCTTCCGAGGCGACTGTTAATTGATGATAACTTTGTGCCATATCAAGACTTGTAAAGTATTTCATACCGGCAAGCTTGGATATTTGATCATCAATGTTCGGCAGTGGAAATCTATCTTTTATAGTTACTGCGTTAAGTGCGCGGTAATCTACACATAACCTACTGTCGCCATTCTTTTTCTTAACTAAGATGATTGGAGAGGCGTAATCTGACTCTGACTCTTTAATAATACCAGCATCTAACAACTCACGGATCTTTGAACTAGCTATTTGTTGTTCTGTGTGTGATAACCTATATGGTTGGCGATATATAGGCTGCTGTGTGGTCAATTTTATTTTCATATTTAACAAATTAGTGCAACCAAGATCTTTTGTGTCGTTTGCAAAGGTGTGTTTATATTGTAATAATAATTTAATTAAACTATTACGGTCGTTTTCATTTAAACTTCCTGTGCTAATATCGATTATAGATACCCCACCTATACTACTATTTATGTTCTGGCTCACGGTAAGTATGGAGGCAGTCGAAAATGCAAGCTGATGTAACTTAACACTATTCATTTTACAGTTTGGCTCACGTGACGAAATATTAGGCAGGCTAGACATAAACGGCTTGGTATGGCTCACCTGAGTTGGCTGGCTTGGCGAGTTGATAGGTTCTTCGCAGGTCTCCGCTCGCGCTAGAACCGTGCCCGCTTCCCAGTTGATGTTGACGGTTCCAGTGTTGATGACCTTTATGTAGCCCTTGCGTCCGCGGAGCACTGTAGCTGGTAAGGAGTATGAAACTCCCTGCAGTTCGTAGTGGCGTGGTGTGGTACACACGTTGTTTCCTTGCATGTTGCCCAGCACCTGAACTTGGACGATTGAGGCACCAGGTGGCAGAGATTCCTTGCTCGATGTAACCACCCTGAACTTCGAAGTGTCGTTGACTACATTGAATTCTGTCGCTGGGTCAGAATCCATCTTTAATGTAGCCGTCCCGTTTGTCACCACCAGAGACACGCAAGGAGCATTGATAATTGGCTGGCCAATCAATAATTGTATATCTTGCATATCTACGTCTGTTACGTGCGCAGTACATTGAACCTGTATATCATCTATTCCTAGCTTAAATTTTACTGTACCACGACTAGTAAGTAGACCACCAGAAAAGCCTCTGAGTACAGTATTTGTAGGTGTAACGTTGAGCTCCAACAGGCGTACAATTCCTGTATTAATGACATTAACTTGGCTTCCTGTATCTACATAACACTTTAAATAAATGTTGTTTACCCTCGCGAGCTTTTTGTAGATCTCGTTGTAATTTTGTATTAGCTTGACCTCTTTGACGGCGCTGCTTAATTGAACTGGAGATTTGGCGGAAGGGCTAGGACAACGGGTGGCAATGTGGCCCTGCACTCCACACTTGAAACAAGTACGCTGATCGGGTAACGTGCAGTTTCGTAGGATATGCCCAGTTTTCCTGCAACGAGGGCAGGGATCGACATCAGGGTTTATCCTTTTCTCTGGGATTGGCGACGGTTTATGGTCCTTGTTCAATGTGCGTGCTTCGAACGTTGTCGGACGATAATCATCGAGGGCGCACAGGAAAGCTTCATACAGCTCGTCGGGGCGCTGGCACTGGAACGCTCGCGCATTTGGTTGTAACGAAGTTGGTAATCCTCTGATAATGCACGAGACACTAGCAGCGTCTGTAAGATTACAACGAAAGCACATGGCGATCTTGTCCTGGTAGTATTTCGTCATTGTTTCGCTAGACAGCTTCTTTCTGTTGATCATCTCATCTAATAACGCACTGTAGTCACGATGCTTCGGAAATGCTCGAGTTAGCATACCTTTCCATTCTTCCCAGGAATAGTTATAGTCGTCTAGTCGGTTGTACCATTTCCGAGCTTGGCCACGAAGCTTGTCTTGTAGGTGGAAGGCTTTCACCTTGTCACTCCAACCGTGGATGTCCCCCAACTGGTCAATTTTCTTCAACCACGTCGACACGGTGCAATCCTCTCCATCGGGGTCAAACTCGGGTATGAGTGATGCTGCATGATGACTTTTGAAACGGCTGAGCGGTAAGGTTTCTTGATCGAGGTCACGTATCGCCCTTTCAACTTTATTTTCGAGTAAATGTTTTAGTAATTTTCTAGCTGGCGGCGGCGGGTAGTCTTCACCTTCACTGGAATCGCACGATTCTTGTTCGCTCCATCCGGGTGGACGGACTCCTTGGCCAGATTGATTAGGGCGAGTACGCTTCATATCCCACTTCTGAATGAAACAGAAGGGTAATACAAACACGTAATCTCACTTAATCACTTTTATTTCAATGTTTAATTACAACGAACTGGCAGCGATTCGACTAATACAAGTGCACACGATAGAATCGCCTAAAAATAAGCGCGCCGGGTATTTATATTGTCTTGCTTGACAGTTGGAAGTGACGTCACCAACGGTCGCTGGCTGGCTTGGCCGGCAGTTACGCACTTAACTGCCGTGGCATGGCTTTGGCTTTGGCTATGGCTTGGCGTGGCGTGGCGTGGCGTTACAACATTTACCGGTATTTAATTCCAACCCAATAGATGCAAATTTATCTTTAAGAAGGGCTAAATCCTGTTATATTGTATCTGCATCGCCTCCGAGAGTCCTATCGTCTAAATACCAGACATTAAATCTGATAAGTAGTTACCGAACCCTATACACTATATAGTGGTTACTATTACTCCCTTGTTCAGATCACTTCATGACAGGGTTGCGTACAATCAAAACATTTGTATGTTTCATGGGAGCACGAACAATTGCCACGACCGAAGTTTTATGGCAATTATTAATCATGGTAGGCCTGATATAGAACGGTTAGTGGAATGCAGAAAAGATTTTTGCTGTTTATACTCGCCTCGGTCTAATCCTTCGACACATTAGGCGAGGACTAAAAGAACTAGTGTCCGACCGAACTTTTGGTTTCAGTTTCGGCAAAAACACGAGTTTCGGCTTAGTGTCGGTTTCGGCTGCTATTCAGCCGAAACTATGGCTTAACCCGAAACGGCATTCGGAAGATTTCGCACTGCGATCGGAAACATTTGGTGCACTGAGCTGCGAGCGACGAAGTGTTATTTTGCCGCTTCCTAGTCGTGTTATAATTTGTTTGTTTGCGGTAATTCGTTTGCCGTGGAATTACGAGTGATTATAAGATTATTTTAAAAATGGGAAGTATTAATTTCTTAATGTGATTTAGTTCATGATAGTTAATGAATAATATAATTAATTTTCTTTAATGCGTAGGTTTTCGTAAGTTACGTACTAACAATAAAGGTTAGACATCTGTTTAAATGCTTTGGGTCAGTATAACTTTGTTGTTAATGCTAACTAATACATATAGTATAGTATATAACTATACCTATTACTTACCAGAGCCAAGGTAACAAAGAATCGCAGATATTACTGAAATTCTAGTCCATTTCTGTCTTTAAGGGTTTCACTGAATTTCTTGTCGGCGCCACCGACGAGTGCTTCCAGTGAACAACTATTTTGTACCGCTAGTTAAATTTATTCAGACAGAACAAGCAATTTGCAAGGCGAAAATGTTAATAAATTATTGTATATTAGATTGTTTATCTATGAATACTGATAATTATCGGGCTATTAAAATTAGTAATGGTTCTGATAATTATTAGTTTGCGAGAAAACTCTTTTTAATTTTATACCCTAAATATTATTAGCATTAAACATGTTTAATGGTTGTACGTTTAATTTTAATTTTATTGTAGTTCATTATCAAGAGTGAGTTCATGTACAAAATGATCAAAGTTTAGAAAGTATTATTTTGTTCTTAAGACAGAGTCTTCTCCCTAGCCTTTATTATTCCCAAGTCACTTGGAGTCGGCTTTTCTAGTCTAACTGGATTTGACTGGATATCAGTTTTTACAAGGAGCGGCTGCCACCTGACCTCCGCAACCCGAAGGCTAACGATACCCTAAGGCTAGACTAGTGTCAGGATATTATAGGGCACTGACTTCCCAATAACGACTGCCATAGATGTTCATGGCAGCCGGGACCGACGGCTTAACGTGCTCTCCGAGGCACGGAGCAGGCGATAATTGTCAATCAATACGCACATAATTTCGAAAAGTCATATAACTTCCGAAAGTCAGTGGTGCGCGACGTAGGTTCGAACCCGAGACAGAACAGACTGTTGGTCTCCCCACTGAGCTACCGCTGCTATTCTTAAGACAGAAATAGTATTGTTTGTTTTGTGTATCTAAACATATTAGGTAGAAAGTATATTTTCTTTTATCAGATTTGTACCTTTTATTTTATGTTATTCTTAAATAATATTAAAAAGCAGTAGAATGAATATTTATTTGAAAAAATCTCCTTATTCCAAAAGGCACAAATAATTTATTTGAAATAAGGAGTGATAATATGTTATCATCTATCATTATTAGTTCCAATATCAGAAGCTAAAGATAAAACTGATTATGACTGACTATTTGTTTTCTAACGAAAACACCTGACCTTATATGAAAGTTTCGGTTTCGGCCGAAACTGTGACCGAAGCCGAAATTCGGTTTCGGTTTCAGCCGTAAAACTAGTTTCGGTCGGACACTAAAAAGAATTTCAGTGCTGAGGCTCCACAAGGGCTTTTAATGAGATTGCTTTGAGAGTTGGACTTGTTTTCATTTGGTTCAAATATTGCCTGTTTCTTCTGGCAATATAATCAATAGTAACAGACATGTACCTATATCGGATATAAAGAACTGATGTAACCAATTTTAAAGTTTACTACCTATACCTATATATAACATCGATTCATTGTCAAAATATGTTACAAGTTTAGGTATATGCAGTGAGTCAGATAGCCGCCGAACATCGTCCTGAGATCACGCACCGGTTGTTAGAATTCCACAACGGAACAGCCGAGTTGGAACTTGACTAATAATTATGCTATCCGCGGAACGAAGGCTCAATATGTAAATACACAGCAATAAATAGCATTCACCTAGGGACTGCACTAGTGAGGTTTAGAAATTGCTATCGCTAACTAAATTACCTGCTGTTGTTTGTTTTAGTTGTATATGTTTTATTAATTTTCGCTCTCGGCATTGCTCATGCGGTGCGTCATAAAACCAGATATTACTAAGGCTCAGGCCCATTCCTATACATAGCATAGCAACAAGTATTTTTAGATATGGTCAATTAATTTTTGACACATATTGTATGCCACGCCTGAGGTCGCGGGTTCGATCCCGCACAAGTCAAACATTTGTGTGCATGAACATGGATGTTTATCTTGGTCTGGGTGTTTCTATGTATAATATGTATGTATTTACAAAAAAAATGTATATATGTATGTTTATCCATTGTCTAGTACCCATAGTACAAGCTCTGCTTAGTTTGGGCTAGACGGTGCTGTGTGTATGTGGTAGAATATTATTATTATTATTAAAGCAACTCGTTGCTAAATATCGGAACTGGGCTTACCAGTGATAGTGATTCCCTACTGAACAATAGCTACATTTAATAAAAATATTGAAATATTATTAGGGTCGTTTTAGTAACATAGTGACCTTATAATGGATAAAGCGGCACAATGAATCACTGGGCAATGATGCTGCAGATGAGTTGGCTAGAATAGGATTGGAAACCACCACGGAAGGTTCACCTCCATTCCTCCTTCTACCATTCTCACAACTAAGAACATTGATGCGACTTCGCACACAGAGCCAACATAATAAACGTTGGGCACGGACAACGGACTGCAGACAGTCGAGAACAGCCCTACCGGCCATCTCACTACATCTGACACACCGCCTGCTCAACCTACAAAGATTGGACCTTCGGACCATCATGGGCATCCTAAAGGAAATCCTCAACAATCCGAGGTCACACCGCGAAGACCGAAGACGAAGACGAAGACCCCAGGAAACTTCTGTGCTTCTGGGCGGAGTTGGGCTGGCTATTTCCATAACCGGCCGACTCTCACGCATAATGGACCAACTTGGAGTTCAAATGCGGAAAGGGGAGTCCAAATTACATTACATTAGGGTCGTTTTAGTAGATTCAGAGATTACGCTTTGGTCGAGGGTCCACAATGCGCGAGAAGTTTAAAGGAAGGTTCATTAAGCAGCAAGCGATCGCTTAGACTACGATAAAGTCTTACCTTACTTAGTTTTTTTATAGGTAAAAAGTAGTCACCATGTAAACATGGTCTATAATATATAATATATAAACTATTTTCTAACATTTTTGTGTGTAACCCACATAAATGTGGGTTACACACAAAAATGTTAGAAAATAGAAACTGAACTTTTCGCGGATAATATTATATCAAAGTCATACATAATTGATAATAAAAACTATAAAGTAATTTAATTAAGTCATTAAATTGATTAATAAATGGAAAATCGTGACTGATATTGGAGAAAGCAATCTTTTTAACACCAAATATAATCGTCAACAATAATCGACACAGTTTTTATGCTAATGAGAAATCATCCACTACGTCGCGACCTCTTCGTCGCACCAATTCCGTTCAAACACCGATGAAACTTTTTTATTTATTCCTTAATTAATGAAAATGTAGTTTTACAATTGTAGTCAAATACCTATTAAGACCGATAGGTGCATTTGATGGGCGGTTTTATATTGATAAGTATTAAATCTTCAATATGTTTTTTTGTAAATTGCGTATAATGGATTCAAATCCCGGTTCTGATTAATTAAAATTTTATGAGATTTCCTGTCAAGAAATTCTTAGGTACTAGTAGCCCGGAGTTTCAAACTTGGCAGTGTTTTATCGAAATTCATTAGAAAACCTAAAACCACTGAGCATGCTGCTGATTTATTTTCTAATGGGTTACTGACTTCGAAAGTAAGGGAATTTAACACAACTGTATGTAAAAAACAAATACATTATCTATGCATGTGTGTTTTGTTTGTGTTGTGCTTTATAATATCTTCCTTACAGATACTGCTATAGTCAAATTTCGGGATGAAACACATTTTGAGTAGTTCACATTTGGTAATATAGCTACATGCAGCGTAAATGCATACGCAACTATCGATCAGTGAGCTACTGATTTTCTTGGTTGGGCCAAAAGCTGAGACTTTTGCCAAAAATGAAAGAGAGTAGAAGCAATGCCGTCGAGAAGTCCCAGTCTCTTTTACGTGGACTCTAAACATGAATAGCTTAAAGTAAGTGTACTTATTACATTTTTGCTTTAACCTTTTGGAAGATATTCATATTCCCAAAGGGTCAAAATCTATTTAACTACATTTAAATTGTGGACCAATAAAAGTACCAGCCCTGTTTATAAACTGGCCTACTGCTAGGCACAACCTCTTCTCAGTGTGAGAATGGTTGGGCCACAGTCCACTATGCTGGCCGAATGCGGGTTGGCAGAATTCAAATATTTTTGATAACATTATAATAGAACTTTCAGATAAGCAGGTTGCCTAACGATGTTTTCCTACACCGTTATAGCAAGCTATAATTAACTAATTAATACGCACATAACTTCAAAATGTCAGAGGTGCGTGTCGTGCGATCGAGACCACTGCGTGGCAGTCCGCCGGTGTCCCTAATCTAATGATAGATATTTAAAGGATTTTAATTTCAAAATAAAGTTATAATAAAACAGCACACCATAAAATCTTTATTACTATAGAAGTTTATAACGACCTTGCTATACGTACGCTATACCAAATGAATAACATCGTCACATCGTGAATAGAATACTACATAAGCCATGCCACAGACAATATAATGTTATAGTAACCATACAATGTAAAAACACCTGTCGTTCGACCTTGAACCGACGGCTAAATGGAGCTCCGTTCGGAAATGCAGAACGGCTTGTAATTCCAGTAATGACAGTCGTTATAGGGCCTTGACCCTGCCCGGATTCTTCCTATTCATTGCTAACTATAGACCAGTTGCGGAGTAAGTGTAATTCATTCACTAATAAGTAGGCGTGCTACGAATTTACATTCTTATTCTCACGGAAATTAAGGAAACATATACTTTTTATTTACATGCCTGTGGTATAGAATTCAAACTAGATACCTATTTCAAAGTGATTTGAACGACTTATGAAATTATAAATTCTTAGATGAGGTAGCTCGGTTTATAATGCAGTTACATTCTTACAATTAAATATAATCACGCATTTCTAACGATGGCTTCGTCGAAAATGACGTATTGATTCATGGATCTCAATCATCTCATTGTACCTATATATTAAAACACATACATAGTCACATTCAATTTAATAATTAGAATTAGGTAGCTATATATATGGGAGCTAGTTAGGTATTGCAAGCAGTTATAGTGCAAAGCTTCTAGCTCTTTTGTCATCCGCAGCAGTTACCTACAGGTTCGCCTACCTACAAGATTTATAGGTACGTGTTTTAAAAACGCTGTTTGTTATTTATTGTGTTCTTAATTATTATTGTAAGTAGGTACCTATGTGATATAAGTTGTCTTCAAGTTTCAGTTATTTCGATATAAAATCAAATTAACTATCTCATGTTCGACTTATTGTAAAGGTAGAGATTATTTATAAACTTATTAGGTTGGTAGGTATGTTACTTTCGTTAGTATTTCATAATCTATATAAGTTCTACTCTAATAATACGAATTTGGCGCGTACTTGTATATTTCCAGTAGTTACGGCTGTTCAATACATGGATAAGAATATACTGGTCCAATATAAATAATACTCTTTGAAGGCAACGTTACTTTTCGACATGTTTGCCTCTCCATATGTTACTCTTGGTATGTAAAGATTTTATAAAGATTTACCAGGGATAAATAAAATCATCAAACAAATTCAAATTGACTATATTCATCACAATAAACAAATAAATATAAAAATATGACACAAGATGACAGTCTGTCGTGTCACGACTGTTACTGTCGCCTTTTTATTACAGAATTTAAGGAGTTCCTATTTCGTGGTGCTTTTAAATATTTCAATATGATTCTTGTAAGCCTATCTATCATAGTTTAGCCTAAATAAGTTTACCGCAAACCATAAGCTAGAAGTACGGATAATAATTAATATCGCAATTAAAAACCCTATGCCTCCTGTTCAGTAAGCATTATTTAATTTCATCAACGATGAGATTATTTTGTGAAATTATTACATGAGTAAAGTTACTTTTGCTTTGCCGCCGCGAATCGCGTGTTTATCGGTATGAGAGATAAATAAGTAAGCAACAGCAATATAGACGTTTTTTTTTATGTTCGCAAATGCACTAAATAAGTTATAACTAGGGTGCAAATTGTTAAATAGGGTATTATATAACGAATAACATAAATAATTATGACGAATCTCACTATCTCCTCTCATAATGTCACGTCTATAATAATAGTAAACAACGGAGCTGCGATTAATGATTTTCAAAATTAACCCTCGACCGCAAATTTTAAACTTTGAACGGGTGATGTTTTCTATGACTTCAAAATATTATTTAGTGTGACGACTACCGTATTAGAAACTCGCATATTTAATTGAAAAATTAATTATAATATTGATTTTATATAGGTAAGGTAGCTTGAAACCAACATTATTCGATTGCGAAATTTACCTTATTCGTATATTTTCAGTGTTTCTTTTCTTACATCGAGTTATATTATTACCCTATTATACAATCGAATATATAGTTACGTATACGTACTGATATCGATAAACGTATTCAATAACGACTTTCCATCAAATGAAAATCTGTTTTAATAGGCGGAAAATTCATTTGAGGTAGTGCAGAAATATCTAGATATTGATTGATGCAACTATTTAGTTAAAATTGTTTATTCATTCATTTGTCGAACAGAAGACGAGCTATGCGAACGTTTATATACACGGAAAGGAGGTACATACTGAGCTCTATTGACCGACTGTGGCGGGTCGTTTGAACGCAGGCAACCGCGACGTACACGCTATTGACAACTATTCAACACGAATAACGCTTTATCATACTAAACAGTTACTGCATTATTGTTGCATTATAACGACATACCTAGCTTCCTCTGTTATTAGGTTGTATACAAGTATCTGCGCGAAATAAAACCTCATTAGTGACCAAAACTTTTCTAAAAGTAAATCAATAATTTATTTCATAATTATTTTATGAATTTTTTTAACATTTTACATCACACTTCATCGAATCTCTGTCCCGAGCCAACAAACAAGTAAATATATCATTTACAATAGGTACCCATATTTATCTACTTTGGTCATTTAATTGGTGGCGGATGGTAGGTAAACAATTTGGATACAGAACTAAACAGTATTTAATGCTATTTTGACAGATTTGCGGCTTGTTTCTTCGCTTTAACTAATTCGACTAACTCCTTGTATCGCTTCATGCAGTCTTTTTTAGTACGGTTCGGTATACAGTCGGCTATTTTCTCCCATCGCTCCGGTGTGCTGACCGGGAACGTCTTGATCGCCTGTTCTAGTAGCTCTTGCTCTGTTTTCGTCCATGCTTTGTCATCCGGTTTGGCAGTGACATCTTCTGGCTTAGGCGTGGAAGTACCGTTTACTACTTTAACTTTCGAAGGATTATCACTCTTTGATATCCCACTGTCGTCAATATGATTGTAACCTTTTTTCTTTTCCTTCTCAAACTGGTCGAACGCCTCCTCATTGGCAGCTTTTTTAAGACTGCTTTTAGAGAAGTCTGCACTCTGTAAATCTTTTGCTTTGTTTAACACATCTTTAGCTACGAACCTTCTATCATCAGTGAATGTGCCATGTTGATTCAAAAAGTTGGCTACCACTTCCCACCTCTGGTTGGTGCCAGCAGGGAATAAGTTCACAGCTTTTATAAGAAGTTGTGTCATTTCAACAGACCAATCTATTGGTTGTTTAAGTGCCGATTCTTTCCTAGATTTTTGTTCTTCTGCCCTCTTAGTTTCGAACAAAGCTCTACGCTCTGCTTCCAACTTATCCTCAGTATCTTTAACAGTAGCTACAAAGGCATCCCTGCCTTTACCCTCAAGTTCTTTCATAAAATCCTGTAGTTCAACAACTTTCATCATTTCACAGATCTTTTCTACTGCAGCCATATGTGACACAGTTTCATCATCATTCTTAGCATAGTAGTTGTTGGACTTGCAGAGATCTCGTAGGGCTTTACGCTCTTTCCTAAGGTTCTTCTTCTGTTGTTCTCTTTCAGCTCTGGCTGCTTCTATGCGGGCTCGCTCCGCTTCTTCTGCCTTCTGTTTGGCAAGAAGGGCTTCCTTCAACAGACGTTCCTCTTCAGCTTTCTTCGCCTGTACTGCATCCTGGAATTTAAAATTAATTTATGTGTAAATATATGTCTTTCATGTTATAATTAAAAGTTACTTAAATATTATATTATGTGTCTAATAAACCTATATTTATTTCATTGTCATTATATATTATAATAGATGTTCCCGCGATTTCACCCACGTTTATGGGTACTGCGCCGCCCCCGTGAGACATAGCGTGATGTTATATAGCCATAGTCGATAAATAGGCTATCTAACACTAAAATAATTTTTCAATTCCGACCAGTAGTTCCTGAGATTAGCCCGTTCAAGCAAGCAAACAAAGAAACTCTTCAGCTTTATAATATTAGTATAGATAAATAATTTAATGTTGCTAAATGGGAATCCAGCCTGACTTAAAAAACCTACACTAAGTTACAATTACCATAATATATGTAATTATTATGGATTGAAAAGAAACTCATACTTTTTAGGCTTATTCATTGAAACAATGACTTCAGCATTTCAACATTTTAAATTGTCTTTACTAAATTAAACTTCTATTACACATTCACATGTAAAACCTGCTATCAAAGAAGTGTTGTGCTGTTAAATAAATATACATTGATATTGATGGACACTGAATTATGATTTTCTAATTTTGCATGAGAATTTTGTCTGACAAAGCATCAAACTGATGCTCTTGCTCCAACAATAATTCTAACACAATCTTAGTATCATATGTTTTTATATGAGAAGATTGTAAAGGAATACATTCATGCAATAAAACATTGTTCTCAGGCAAGAAAAGAAAAGTCTACTGCTGCATTCAGAAAAGCCCAGTTACAGGAGACTGATATTGAATCAACAGACACTTAGATCATCTAGATTGGAAATAACAAGTTCTACTAATGTATTAATAGACACATTTTTTGTACTATGTGATGTCTGAAAACTACAGATCTATGTGCGCTGTAAAGTGACACATAAACAACTCCATTATCCATAGAGTTCATTGAAATTGAATTCTTTTAAACCATTGTATGGCTGATGTTAATCCTATAACACATAAGGATCAGGTCAAATCTGAATGCACTGCTTGAATTACCTTAGTTGAAGTATTTCAATCAGAAAAAGCATTACATATTTTATTTACTCTCTTTAGTTTTATAAAAGACAACTTTTGGACTTAGAATAATTGTATGACAAAAGACTTAAACAATATTCAAACAAATGTTCTATGTGGCGACACTACGTACTGGCAGAGGTGACATGACCACTTCAAATATTGCAATAACTGTGCAGTCTATATATAAATGTCCGATATAAAAAAGAATCTGAGTAACAATTTTGTTTTCATTCTTAAATTCTCTTTACAAAGACTTCAAGTTAATTGAAAATGACTAGTAATTTTATTAGTCCCACATTCTAACCATCACTTCGAGCGTAACCAATACTAACTCAGTTGGTCTTAATTGGTAAACATTTCAATGTACACAGCTCACAAAGGTGGTAATTTCTAATTACATAATTGTGCTACACATTATTATACCAATCTAACTATGCTTATGCTAGGATGATATCTAAATCTGCAACAGAATGTTGGTTCACAGTGCCTATCTAACCCTAACTTCTCCTCACAAGTTGCATGCATTAACTGATTCAAAAGTTTGTAATTCTCCTAGTAAAGACAATAAAAGTGATACTATAGGGAATGAATTAAGTACAAATGTAAAAGGAATATTATTGATATGCACAAGTTACCTGCTTAGCTCGTTTAGCAGCTAATTTCTTGTCCTTGTCCTCTTGCTTGAACCGCTGGATCCTCGGATCGTTAGAATATGCCAGGTCCACCAGGGAACGGACTCGGGCCATCTCCTCCTTCTTCAGTTTAGCCCTTGCAGCTTTATTCTGTTTTTCTATCCACCTTCTCTCCTCACGATCTTGCCCCCTTTCTTTCTCCTCTTCGTCCAAGTAAGAGAACTCACGCCATGAATCAAAATCATACCAGAATGCATAAAATCTCTCAACCTGTTCCCGGGAACTATTCTCATCACCCAACAAAGGCACATTCTTCTTATCTGACCATCGAGCATTTGATTCAAAGTGTTTAGTAAAAGATTTATAGAAACCATCTTTTTTGATATCGGCCTGCGTCGGTACCGTGTCGTCGATGGTGGGATCTATCGAGTCGTAGGACCTGCGCTTAACCGGAGTACCGAGGATCTCATAAGCCTTGGTGATACATGTGAAGTAATCGTCATCGCTGCGCACTTCTTCGCCTTGAGCCTTACGTTTGTCCGGGTGGTGTTTTAACACCTTTTGCCGGTAAGCACGTTTTATGTCGTCATCGGTTGCTTTATAACGTAAATTTTTCATACCTAGAACAGCATAATGATCCTGCATCTTCCAATCCTTAGGGTCCAAGCTACGCAGATATTCGACATCATCGTCGAATATGACCTCTTCGGCCTTCTCGTTAGACTTGAGCGTTTCGAAGAGCGCATCGCCACCATGGCACTTTACATTGTGATATTTGAGAAACGCTGCACCAGCGCATTCCACTCGTCTACTGGCGAATAGACTTGGGATCGCCACGACCTTACAATTCTCACCAAGGTCTCCGTTGGTCATTATAAAATTACTTTATTTGTACAATATGGACCAAGCACTAACATAACCTACAAACAAGGTAAACACCTTGGATTTACGTGGACTTCGCTAATTTGTTAAGTGATTACTATATAATTTAAATAACTTCTAAAGATATTCTATTAAAAGAAACCATTTACATGTAATAATAACATTTTACAACACAAATCGCGCCATGAATCCCAAGACGTCGTCCGACATTTACGGACATTTGATGAACGAATGATTTGAAACTTGAAAGAATGAGGGGAAATAAAGTGACGGACAAAAAGGTGTAAAATACAAGCAAGGGTAATAAAACATAATGCCTCAAAATCAAAGTGTTATTATTTTTCAATCATGGAGTCTAATATATTGGGATAAATCTACAAAAATTTACATACTATATATAACGCTATTGAAGTTTTTTTGTGCACGTAGCGGTACTTGAATATAAGATATAATTAAATGTATTGGTGTTTGTTATGACACACTTATGTGACACACTCCTCCAAAATATTGCGCTAACAGTTAGACTCCATGTCTAACAGTTAGCGCAAGTGCAAGCGTCATGTCGACTCTAGCGCGAACACATGCAATTATCGTTTAAGTAATATGATTTTGTTACTAATCAAATCGTAATATAACTGCATATAATAAGAATTTGAATTCAGTTTAGGCGAATAAAATATTATTGAGATTGCCATCGATATAAAAGTTTTTAAACTTTCGCGATATGTACACATACTTAATATAATGTTAGACAACGGGTCTTACTCGCGATAAAGTATTTAAAAGGTAATAAATACCTATTGATTACCCGACGTTTCGACCGACTTGCATCGATCGTGGTCACGGGTTGACTGATGTGAGCTCAGCGGCGCCTTCGTGAAGTGCGGGTTTCGGCAACTACCCTCACTTGGTCACTATTATTTATATTCGCACTGTCGGTATTTCGACACACAACACTAACGACGTCTATACACTGGCTACCTAAGTCACTACGGCGATGTTTACATTTGCTGATGACTGGATTCCAAGATGTAGACAAACGGTATCCATCCTCCCGGTTGAAGTTACGATATTTCTTAATTTCAACCGCTTCACGTACTATCCTGGAGTAATAGTGACGATCGGTGGATAAAACCTGTGGTTTATGTAACTCGATCCAGTGGTTTGGTCCAGACTCCAGCAAATGCTCGGCTATAGCGGACTTGTTTACTACCCGGTTCTTGACAGCTGTGATATGTTCCTTGACCCTTTCAGCGATTGTACGTTTGGTCTGTCCGATGTAAGAACTACCACAACTGCAATCCACCTTGTAGACGTCGGGTGTTTGAAAAGGGATAACATCCTTTGGAGTGCGTAGATAGCTTACTACTTTGGAGATCGGACTATATACAGTCTTTATGGAGTATTTCTTCAGTGCTGTTCCAACTTTGTCCGTTACTCCTTTTATATACGGCATGTATGCCGGCACTCTGCTGACCCCAGGTTGGCTATCCCTTCTCGCGAGTAAGACCCGTTGTCTAACATTATATTAAGTATGCCATCGATATATTCTAAGTAATAGCCAAAATTAGGCAGTTGGCTGCGTAATACGTAAAGCCTTTAGTCCTGCCTACTTTCGAAGACGTGTAAACTGTAAAGACACATCTTAAATCCCACCTATAATTGGACGTAGGTACTTCCTGAAAAACGTTCCAACCCACAAAGTTAACATTTTGAGATAATTATGATTAAAGTTCAATCCCGTATTGCTTTGTGAAATCATGTTTTTAAATACTAATACTTTTGTATGTAATAAATGACAGGATCAAGTTTTAATGACCCTATTTTAAACTTCAAAAGTAAATACTTTCTTCGATATTCGTAAAAATGTTCCACCGTTTTTGATTTATTGCAATATTCATGTAAGACTTAAAAACAGCTTGTAGACATGGCTACGAAGTGAGATGGGTCTGTAGTTGTTTAAAAGGGTGTTATCGCTTCTGTGCCATGCCTCTGGCGTTTTTCTTCGAGTATGACGGAATTGAAAAACTTTCCGAAAAACTGTCATAGCTGTTTCTCCGCCGGCTTTCAGAAGTTCAGTTGTAATGCCGTAATCATACGGCGCTTTTTTGTTTTTTAGCTGTTTGAGGGCCATGCTAATCTCATGTAGGCTGACGTCCTCGATATATTTTTAATTATAAATATATATTTTTCTATATGATCTTGTTTTATTGTTCGGAAAGCACGTTAAACAGTGTGTCCCGGCTGTCATGAACATCTATGGCAGTCGTTATTGGGAAGTCAGCGCTCTCAAATATCCTGATGACTGGTCTAACCATACAATAATGTTATCCTTCTGGGTTACGGAGATTAGATGGCAGTCGCTCCGTGTAAAAACTGATATTCAGCTAAATCTCGTTAGACCAGAAATAAGCGGACCCTGGCATAAGCTGGGATTAATAATCCGTAGGAAGAAGAAGATCTTGTTTTATTGTTATTTTCTCTATCATACATGTTGTTTGGAACGATTTGTATATATTTCTTATCCAGAAGCTTGAAAACATCTTCCAGCATCAACATCAACGGCGAGTACATCATTCACCTTCGATTTGCCGACGATATCGTGGTCATGGCTGAGGCCATGGAAGACCTCGGCATAATGCTCGATGGTCTCTGTAGAGTCTCCCGACAAGTAGGTCTTAAAATGAACATGGACAAGACACAAATTACGTCACACCTTTTACTATTAAGGTTGAGAACTCTACCCTCGAAGTTGTCGACAAATATCTATACCTGGGACAAATGATCTAATTATGTAATAAAACACCTTGATTCTTCAATATAATTATTTATTCACCTCTACTTGTTATTCTTTTTCTACAAGATCACACAGTTCACACTTCGTATCCGTTTACACAACCGCTCGGCTCGACCGCTTGGACCAGAATGCCTCCTCCCGCCGTGCGTTACTCATTCCGTACAAAAATCGATTATTAAAATACCCGCTTTTGCCGAATAAAATATTATAACCTTACACTCGTCCATCCTGACCTCGTGTATGCCCCCATACCCGGATCTAGGTAGGACATGCTAACCTTACACTCGGCGACGGAGGATGCTTGTCTTTTACACTTATATAGGTTTAAAAAAAAATATAAAAGTTAATAGCGACATTAATAACTTAACATAAAGAAAATCATTGATCTAAGACATATTCCTTAACATAGATACATAGGTACATGTATGTTTTTATTATTTGGAGTACTCTTCAGAATATTCAATATACATATCCATTAAACAACAATAATATCACTAAATATCATTAGCGATTAAACCAACACAGTGTTCTGCAAACCCATCCAATTCTTACAGAAACACTGCGCTGTTGTTAAATCTCTTTGTCGCAAACCCATCCAATTCTTACGACAAAGAAAAACATCATTAAACGATTAGCTTGCGAACCCATCCAATTCTCGCAACACTAATTACAATACTTGCTAACCCATCCAATTCTAGCAAGATTGGTCAACCTCAGCACAGTTCTCGCTAACCCATCCAATTCTAGCAGGAACTGTGATTAAGTGAAGTGCTACAATACATGCCAACCCATCCAATTCTGGCATGACTATAACACAATACATTTACGTATTCCATAACTGAATAAAGTAAATCAACGAATTTAAACACTGTTTATCTACAATACCATTTCATTACACATACAAAACAGTAGATATATATATCTGTGTATATATGTTCGTATCTCAACATTACTAATATATTTAACAATGCAATATAAGAGTATCGTGACGTAAATGCCAATCATTCCGCCTCTGAGGCAGAATAACTAACATTCTCGTCACCAGAATCACTATTAACTTCAAGGGCCGCCAAGTGAACCCAGGGCAACATTCGATCGGCAGCCACCATCGTATCGCGTTTAATCTTAGTGCCTGTTAGTCCTGGAACTCCTGTTAGCCTATATCGATCATTTCCTAATACCTGTATCACCCTATACGGTCCCGTATATGAGGGCCAAAAGTTTTGTACTCTTACCGTCATTATTAAACGCAACTTTTGTGATTTTGACTAGATCCCCTGCCTTATAAACGTGCGCTGGTTTCCTATTCCTATCATAATAGTTCTTTTGTTTAACTTGTTCTGCTTGTATCTTATCTTTAACTTCTTCCCTTATTTTCCCTACGTCACTATCTGCCCGTGGATGTCGTCTTATTTCATTAAGTTTAGAGTTTAATTCTGAATTCATAGACGTACCGAACATCACTTCTGCAGCGGTTCTCCCTATTGTCTTTTGGGTGGTATTATTTAGATCCCATTGTACGACACCGATCTTCTCATCCCATATCTTTTCATAATTATCTAACGTTTGAGCTGTTAGTGAATTTAAGATAAAGCGATTATAACGCTCAACCTGGCCGTTAGAGCGTGGACTAGAAACCGCGTTCAAGATGTGTTTGATTCCCTTGTCTAAGCAGAATCTTTTAAAGGCATGGGATGTGAAGCAAGATCCGCGATCACTAATAATACGGTCAGGGCATCGAAACGTGTAGAATATATCTTCCAACGCACGTATGACATTCTGAGTGTTCGTATTTCGTACCGGTTTTATGAACACAAACTTCGTGAATGCCTCCACAACGACTAACAGATGAGTGTTACCGCGCGTAGATCTTACGAAGGGCCCGAGGTGATCAATGTGGACAGTGTGGAAAGGAACCTCGACCTTTTTGATTGTATGCAAGAATCCTTCATTGGCTTTAATAGATTTCTTCGCGCAAGCGCACTGCACACAGGCTTGAACATACTTTTTTACAAATCTGGACATTTTAGAAAACCAATATGATTTCTTTATTCGTTCGAGGGTCTTTTCCACACCAAAGTGTCCAATTTCATCATGATTTAACCGATACAGTTGCCACCTCGCCTCCTTTGGAACAACCCAACGAAGGTTGTCTTTATTATAATTTTGTACAATTTGTTGTCTTTATAAGGTAATTATCTCTGATGTATTTGAGGCCATCTACGTCAATTGCCGAGGAAACTATATTGGTGATTCTGCATAGTTCCGAATCACCTAATTGCAAGGTTTGAAGCCAGTCATCATTGCTAATAGACATAACCACCGGATATTGGCCTAACGCATCGATAGTATCACTACCTGAGATTGGATTTCGTGACAACGCGTCTACATGTGACATCTTGACGCCAGCTCTATACTCTACTGAGCACTGGAATTCCTGCAGCAACAACCACTACCTTGCTACTCGTGGTATTATGTCCCGTTTCATAAAAGTACTACGTAACGCACTGCATTCCGTTATTATTTTAAAACTCTGACCGAGAAGATAAACCCGAAACTTCTTTAAAGAACAGACCACCGCTAGAGTTTCCAGCTCGTAAGAGTGGAAATGCCTTTCCTCCGGGGCGATCTGTCGGCTGTAGAAAGCAACGGGTCGGAACGTATCACCACCAGGTTGCCTCTGCAACAGAATTCTCCCAATGCCGATCTTGCTGGCGTCAGTGTGGAGTTCCGTCTCAGCTTTCGGATCGTATATAGCCAATATCGTCTTGTCAATATTTCCTTTAAATCATTGAACGATTCTTCCTGTTCGTCCGACCAGCACCACGGTGCATCTTTTTCAATAATTTATTTAAAGGGTGTGCTACCTGTGCAAAGTTTCTTATGAATTTGCGAAAGTAACCGACTAGTCCTAAAAACTGTCGCACAGTATGCTGGTTGGATGGTCGGGAAAAATCGATCACGCACCGAACTTTCTTATCCCCAGGCCTGATACCCGCAGCGCTAATTTTGTAACCAAGATAATGCACCTTGTCTGTCAGAAACTCGCATTTTGACAGATTTAGAGTCAACTTGGCGCTTTCGAGTAATTTAAGGATGTTTTCGAACCGATTGAGACACTCCTCTTTGTCCCTACCATAAACGAGCACGTCATCTATGTACGCAGTTGCTTCAGAGTATCTGGCTGATCCCAATACCTTATGCATCATCCGTTGGAACACAGCAGGAGCGTTTGCTAAGCTGTATGGCATACGGTTGAACTCGTACTGGCCATCCGGCGTTACGAATGCCGTGAGCCGGTTTGATGCTTCCGATATCGGGACCTGATAGTATCCTGATGCCAAGTCGAGTGTGATAAAATAAGCTTGACCAGATAATCGAGCAATTTCATCCTCGATTACTGGCATCGGGTACCTTTCTTTCACCGTGATCGAATTTAGCAGTCTGTAATCGATACACATACGCATCTTGCCGTCCTTCTTGCGTACCAAAACAACGGGACTCGCGTACTCGGACACCGACTCCCTAACGATACCGGCATCTAGCATCTCACCTATCATTTCCCGGATCTGCTCGCGTTCTTTGTGTGACAAGCGGTATGGTCGATAAACAATAGGGATTTTACTTGTTGTTTCTATTGTCATCTCCGTTAAATCAGTACACCCTAACTCCTGAAGTGAAAATGCGAAGCAGTGCTTATACTTATGTAAAATGTCCAGTAGCTTTTGTTTTTCATAGTCAGTGACATTTTCACCTATACGAATTAATTTATCATCTATCTCTCGAGAAATGCATGCTACATCTATAGAATCTTTAGATAGTATACGATTTACTACTCGTACTTCAGAAGCACGACACAGAGTAACTCCCGCTGGCAAATGTATTCTACAATTAGAAATAGGCGCAATACCAATCTTGACCACACCACTTGTCACTCGGTGAACGCCACCATAGATAGCAAATTGGTTAGCCGGCTTTCCTACAACCTTGCTACGTATGATAATATTACCATCCATTAATGGTTTTGTTATGGCGGTCACCGTAACCGGGCCGTACAAATCTATGGTAAATGGTACTGAAACAATAAGACCTCGCGATTTCTCTAAGCTAGTATCATTGAAGGGCATTAGATAATCTAAGCTAAAAAAATTTAAGTGTTCAGAATTCTTATATACAACCACATGGGGTTGTTCTGTAAACGTCTGCCCAACTAATACAGGAATGTCCAAATATTTATCATCAACTACATAAAATTGTACCGCGGCTTTAACTTCGTCAATAACTAAATCAGTTGTAATGCTGCCGCGTGATTGAACTATTTCATTTCCAAAACCCTTCAATGGTACTAAATGGTTGTCATATTTAAGACCTAAAATCGGTATAATTGATTGCGCAACGAGTGAAACATCGCTTCCAAAATCAATAAACGCCTTAAACATCGAGCCATTGACGGTCACGTCCTTTATATATTTAGAACTAGCTTTAGAGGCCTTTATCAACATAGTTTTAGGTACGGTCTCCTTTTTATGATTATTATTATTTTCGGATTTTGAAGTGCAATTTACCGCTTTATGTCCAAACTTTTGACAGGTTAGGCATTTCATTAGGGGTTTTGGGCACTTCAGGAAGGGGTGTCCGCGTTCTTTGCAATTGTAACAATATAAACCGGGATTGATTATTGCATTATTGGGTCTTTTAATGTCAGAGTTTTTAACGTCAGATTGAACATGGCTACTAGAGGGTTTAATGTCTTGTTTAAATCTATTTATATTAGGATTATCGCGATTGTGAAATATTTGCAATTGCCCAGAATCCTTGTTACTCATAAGGAACTGCAGAAGCTGATCTGGGTGTGTACAACGTAACGCCAAGGCACTAGTTTTTAGCGTCTTATCACTCAGGCCGTGGATAACACAGTCGACAGCACGCTTACCGTCGATGTCGCACCGGTTCAACAAGGCTATCTTTTCATAAAAATAAACCTCAATGGGTTCATTAGCCCTACTCCTCCGTCGCGGCGTCGTAACATCTCTTCCAGGGATTGGCCATAATTCTGCTGACAGGGAAAAGCAGTCATTAGTTTTTCTTGCCACTCAGGCCAGCTAAATTAACTTTTCGTAGCCAAACATCAACGCTTTGATTTTTGGATGAAGGATCAAAATCTGGTAATATGTTTTTATGGTTTAGATTATGGGAGCTGTGTGCCACCGCCATCGGTTGGGACGACTTGATGTTATTCAAGATATTAACTATGTCCTTTGCGGAAAAAGCTGGACTCGCTGACCTCATTTTATCCTTGGTAGTAGGTTGCTCACGGTGCCCTTGGTACTGGTTGTCTACTAGCGGCGGGGATCCAACGCGAGTGATGGATCTCCGACGCCTTGAACCACCACGTGTTCTCGAGGTGGAACGCAGACGACGCCGTTCTCTATCAATTTTCTCTTCAAGGCGCCTTATCCGGTCCCGCTCCTGCCGTAACTTTCATTCCTTCTCGCGTATGCTCCTACTGCACCCGCTGTGACGGGTGGAGCCGCGACTCCTACTGGGTGCGCGACTCCAACGTGGTGCATGCGTTTCGCTACGCAGGCGACTTCGGCTACGACTCCGCCTACCTCCGGTGCCGTCACGTCTAGATGTGAGGCGATCGGGTGTATCGAGGCGGCGGCTAGGGCCTAGCTCGTCTTGCTCCATTATCTACGACTCGAAAACAGGAACCTTGATTACAATATATTCATTAAACTATGGGTTAGACTAAAAAGTGTGATAACTCGAAAACGGCGTGTCCTAGCTCAAAAATGGCCACATTTTGACCCCCCTTTGTAATCCCCATGCAGTATTGAAGCCCTCTTAGGCCTTGGCCCTAAAATCTCAAGGTAAAAACATAAAACGGTAGTTTTTATTGATTTAACAAAACGTGCCACATCAAGTTTTGAGGTTCAAGTCCAACAGTTGGAGCACGAGGAGATCATGTCTGATTATAATTATCATCAATAGCCCATAACAGTCACACTGCTGGTCATGTCTAATGATTTTAAATTTAAATATAATAAAATGTAGGTACCACGCAAAACTTCATACTTGAATTTACAAACACAAAGTAGGGTGAAACCATTAACCGTTAAGGCTTTTGCTTAAAATCAACTCTTAGTAGTGTAGTAAACTACACGGAACACTTTAATGGCCGTTATTAAAGCAGATTTTGAAAATTTTTAACAGTAACATTTTAACATTTAATCAATTATTTAGTTCAATTTAGGCTAAAACGATAAAACAATATAATGTGAGCTGTACTTACCACTTCTGAATTGTAATAAAACACCTTGATTCTTCAATATAATTATTTATTCACCTCTACTTGTTATTCTTTTTCTACAAGATCACACAGTTCACACTTCGTATCTGTTTACACAAGCGCTCGGCTCGAACGCTCGGACCAGAATGCCTCCTCCCGCCGTGCGTTACTCATTCCGTACAAAAATCGATTATTAAAATACCCGCTTTTGCCGAATAAAATATTATAACCTTACAATTAGGTAGGTGCTGCTTCGAGAAAGAGGTCAATCGCCGAATCTGAAGTGCTCGGCAGCGTTCGGGAAGCTACGACATATCTTCGTATCCTATATAACGCAGTGTCTAAAGATCTTTGATCAGTGTGTGTTGCCAGTGATGACTTACGGATCAGAGACGTGGTCGCTCACTATGGATCTTATCAGACGATTTAAAGTCACTCAGAGGACGATGGAGAGAGCTATGCTTCGAGTTACCCTGCGGGACCGAATCAGAAATAAGATCCATAGAAAAACTAAAGTTTCCGACATAGCTCTCCGGATAGCCAAGCTAAAGGTTCTGCAGTGGCGGCCACGCACTGGAAGACGTAGCAAAGGTAGGTCTCCCACCGACCGACCGGCGCAGTGGACCGACGACAGATAGCTTTGAACGTTATTATGAAATAACTATGGTACCGAGATGATGTATATTTTTATATTAAGAACGTTTCAGACATATTGGATCAGATTTTAGAAAATATTGTTGGGTTTAACCTTTTTTTCCACACAGCGGACTCTTTTAGTTTAATAATTATTTGTCTTCTTCATACATGTGGGTTGGGCTATTAAGTCATGATTTCATATTTAGAGTGACAGTAGAGCTACCAAATTTTGACAGCTAGTAAATAGCAAGCACGTGACTAATTTGCTAATAATAACTCTATTTTGACTTAAGTGTGGGTTGGAACGTTTTTTCCATATTTTCCGCATTCATCATTCTACATTCTTCATCTTTTATCCATCCTGCTGAGTCATTATGATCATGCCGTTTCTTCCAGAGATCGGTCCAGTAGTTTTTTAGGTCTTCTGAGTTAGACACTTCTTGTGTACGGTGTATGTTATCCTTTCTAAACATTCTATAAAAACTTTTTTCATTTGTAATAAACAATTTGTTGTCTTCCTTTCTTTGCAATGCAATATATCTGGCTAACCGTTGTGATTTTACTGTAAGTTTTTGTTTTAATCCTCTGGTCTAATGTTATTACGGTCGTGAATTGTGTGTAATTTTGTTCTTCTGAAAATTATCTCGACTGCTGCAACTACTTTTCTACTTCTATTATTATTAATACATACATACATAAATTCACGCCTGTTTCCCAGAGGGGTAGGCAGAGACTACGGATTTCCATATGCTACGATCCTGGCACACTTCTCTGGCTTCATTCACTTTCATAACATTCCTCATACACGCTCGCCGGTTTAAGGTGCTCTTAACCTGGCCTTTATCCAGAACGTCTCCGATCTGATCAAGAAACGTTCGCCTAGGTTTTCGCCTTGCGACTGTTCCATTCACACTAGCCTTATAAACTTTCTTAGTCAGTCTGTTCTCGTCCATTCTTTCTACATGCCCAAACCAACTTAACATACCCTTTTCTATTCTCGTCACTATATCCACTTATTATTATTAATGTACTGGGTTAACCTGTCAATATCTGCTCTTAAATTTTTAATGTCATTTTCTATCCGTAATTGCCATGCGGGCTTTAGAGGTTTATAGGTTTTATGCGGAGTATTAGCGTTAGGGGCTTGAATTTTATATCCCAGGTTTTCGGAAATTACAAGTGCGCTACAGTAGATCAAAGTGTGAATATAATTTAAATCAGAATCAATCGAGAAAAATCTGCTTAATATTTGCTTGTTAAAAATATCTATATTGCGTAAAGATTTCTGCATTTTCTTAGTTTTGGTAGTAGGACGGACTGTTGGGTCGGTACCATTGTATTGTATAAGTGCGGTTTCTACTTGATTTATGAATTCTTGTGCCGTTGTGTCTATTTGTGTAATTTGATGCGACTGTGCATATTCTGTTATTTGTGTGACTGGATCAGACCCCGTCTGAGTAGAAACATGCGCCTGAGTAAGTGATGTCATCTGCGAATTTGTTATCGTAGTAAAGGGTAAGTGAGATGTTGGATGATGTGATTGAAGTAGGTTGCAAAATATATTCTGGAGGAGTTGGTACGGGTGGTAATGCTGAATCTGATGCTAATACAGTGTACTTTCTAATTCTTCTGTCCTGAGTTGTTCTGATACTTCATATTTTAACTTACTAATAACATCGTCAGACAATCTTTTATTTCTAATTATCACCCTTCTTTGATCTGCAATTCGTTGTGCTGATACTTGTAAGTGTGGATATTTTAAAACAAATTGGTCGTGAAGTTTTTTGCAGTACATAGTCCTATCTGTCTCTAATTTAGTAATATAAAAGTAAGTGCGCATGATAAAAGTATTGATTTCGTCATTCCATTGCATACGCACTCTGGTTTTGCCAGCTTTGGTGGTCGCAGGACAGGTGGCTGATGCCTCCTGCGAAACATCCTCAGCTGGAGTTACGACTCTATTATTGTTACTAATAAGTGGATCTGTATTATTCTGTTCGTTATAATTACTAGTGATTGAAGATGATGTTGAGACTGATGGTGTATAAGAAATGGTACTTGGTATATATACTTGGTATAGAAACGGTATATGGTTCAATTGGGGAACTTGTCCTGTCTGTCAGTCTATCAATATTGTCTGCGGGGTCGGCTGTAGCAACTTTATCGGTGGGAGCCCGCCTGTTCAGCCATGTCCGTATCGATTGAGGATCCACTTCAGATTTTAAAAGGAAACTCACCTCCTTATTTAGTAATAAAGCAAATAATTTTGTAGGCCTAATTCTGAAATTTGTAGTAAAAACTATCCAAAGTTATATCGATGTGAAAGTGGCTTCTCAATCTAAACATCTGAATTGAGGAGCCACCTGGAACACAGAAAGTATTTAATGAATACTTTTGATAATGTTGTATTATTTAGTAGTAATTGCGTACAGTACCTACTAAAAATCTGAGACCAGTACTGTTCATATTCAAGAATATACAATACTTTTAATGTGGCTCCTCAATCTATACATGAGAGCGTGAATTTCCATGAAAGTAATTGGTCAATTTATATTCCACTCCAAAAAAATTTAGTAGTAAGTGTGTTCGAATTTGTAGCATATGGAGAAAGTAGTAAAACTGAGTGAATTTAGTAAATAAACGCATTTCATTTGGCTCCTCAAACCTAATGTTCTGCATTATAAATAATTGATTGTACATAACTGAGTTCACAACGGAATCAAAACCCAGAGACACTAACATTTAGTATAAATGTCTACTAAATACATGTACAGATGAACATTGTATATATGTATTAGACATTTGAAAAATAAATTAGGTTTCCTTTATTCCTTAAGAATTCGCTATTAAGGGTGACCATGTTAAATGAAACCAGGAGGACTAATTTATGATTTTTTTTAACAAATCTACAATATCGAATTATAGGCATATACAAATATCCTTCATATGTTTTAGGTGTTTAGTAGTCAATTTCGACATAAGTTAAAGAATGAATTAATATTGGTTGGTCAGTGCTTTTACGAATTTTGCAGTGAGAATCATAGTCGTAACAAACATCTCATCCTTCGTTGGGTAGTGACATTTATAGTGGCCCATGCCAGCGTCGCTAAGTGCAGGGATAAATTCTATAGCACCTATTAATGTGTATGATCTACTTGAAATCATTATAGATTCTGGTACCTCGTTTACTCGAAACCTCGTACAAACATTTATTTCAAATGAAACTGTGTTTGATAGAGTATATTTGCACACTGTTTGGTGCTGGTTGGATTTTTTCTTGTGCAATACAAATTGCATCTTCTAAACTTTGGATTCCGAAAACAGAAATTATATTCAGATTTGCCCAGATATTGGGGTAAATTGGCATGAATCATTAGTACACTTTTTACTGAAAATTGTGCATAAAACAATACTTCAAAGCTATGTGTTCAAAAATGAAGGACACATTACAAGCAAATTCACAGTGGCTTTCTCTTGTTTCAAAATACAGCACGCCGATTTCGGATCTCTCATTCTGTATATATATCGCAGTCGTTAGCAACAGGATCTGATAAAAGTTTAATATATTGAGGAATTAAATCATCAGAGTATGTATTTAATGTTTCTTGAAATCTTCTACTTTGAATAATTATATGCCATACTTAAGAAATGCATGACTGAATCAAAGCAACATGTGTTTTTCAAATCCACTTTACTTGAACTTTTGCCGACAAGTACAGAATCGCAAAAATTGCCATTTTTACAAATTTTATTTTATTTTGTTTGATGTTACATTAGTGTCGGCTTCACCCCTCCATAATGACATGAAATAAAATAAAATATAATTGTGTTTTTAAGACACGTTACGAATAAATATTTTCATATAATTTATTCATGGACACCCTTCAAAACAAGTTGTTAGGAAATTAAAAGATAGCTAATAACTTCGTAGATATGTACTTTTTAAAGACAGGATTATACAATCAATTAGTATAAATTTATACAAAACATAGATGTCTTTTGTTTCTATTTTCGTCACAAGTATAAGTAGATTAAAGGCGAATATATTTACCGAAGCATCTCAAATGAGGAGCCTGTTGAAATGTGCTAACTCCCAATTCACTAATTTTTAATTGCTGACTTTTATCCTACAAATCTAATATACTTACTACTAAACGATGAAGAAATTGGGCATTAATTGAACTATTGCTTCTTTAAAAAATGAAAATCGTATGTATGGTCTGAGGAGCCACGTATATGTCTTCCAACTACTCTCAAATCCTACAAAATCATACTAAATTATGATAAATATTCATTCATGATGTTCCTAGTTCTGACGTGGCTCCTCAATCTAAACATTTAGATTGAGGAGCCACCTTTATATTCATATAACTTTTGAAGTATTATACTACAAAATCGAGGATCAGCCTTATATTTTTTTTAAACTTACTACTAAATAAGTATATCAATTTCATTAGGATACGAAAAATGGCTCCTCAATCCATACGGACATGTTCAGCCCCTCACCGCTGACGGTTCGCATGCTGAAACACCCAGCGTCAGCTCCATGTGTGCCCCAGCGATCGCCCCCGGGCAGTGGTCCTCTCAGTTTCTTTTTAGAACGGGTCTCCATATTGAATGGGTTACCATTGCCATGTTAGCCACGCCAGTAAAAATGTACGTGTGTCCGCCCCCCACGTGTGTCAGGTGTTCGCGTCGGACGTATGGTTGGGATTTAGGGGGCTATTATTATTATTATTTCCTAAGTATTTCATAACACCTTTTATCGACACCGTTTTAAATTAGGAATTAGAAACAATTTCAATAAATATAGACCAATATTGGTCCTTCCGTCAATATTCAAGATACTTGAAATTTTTTTGAATAACAGAATGACAAATTAATATCACATCTATATTTATTTCTAGCAATCAATATGGATTCATAACAGATTAATCCACTAAAGATGTTTAAGAACATTAACCGAAACTATAGTAAAAAAGATTGATAATAAACTAAAATGTGTCTGAGTATTCTTTTACCTCGCTAAAGCATTTGACATTCATGAACATCAGAATAATGAATAATAAGCAATTAGTCATTTTAACTAGTTCTTCAAGTGGCAGAACATAGTGTATAATAATTGGCTCTTGTATTAGTGGATTTTGTTTATAAAGACAACTCCCGCACTAGGAATAATTCCTTATGAACATTTACACGACGGACACAAAGAACACCGAGACTCGGAACAACCATTTGTGGATCACACAACGTTATGTCCCGCGTGGGGATCGAACCCATAACGACGCGGCGACGCGACCAATTAAACCACTACGCCATCCGTGAATTATTTATGGTATGGCGTTTCGCAAGGAAGAATACTTGGGTCTACACTATTCTAGATTTATATCAACGAATTATTAAATATTTAATTATATAACACTAAAATTGTAAACACTAGGATGAAGAAAGAAATATTACAGAAAATGGTCTTTAATACTGTACGGGCTCAATATATATAAAGTTACAATAACCACAAAAATATATTTTCGGCTCACATTTAAGCACAAGTATAAGTTATCTGCCCATGCAGAATATTTTTCTCTCCAATCATTCGTTTAGAATTTTTACTGCTGGAACAACGTTACTCCACCAGGATACGTTTAATTTTTTCAAAACGATTGATGACGACAACGACACACACAATTTTTTTATGCGGTGCACATTTACTGCAGATTACGCACTAATTATACGTTCTACTCATATCACTCTAGGAGACACTTTGCTGGGGGTAACGCACACGAATTTTGCGTACACATACATACGGTTGCTGAATTTTTATATATAAGTATGTATGTATACCTATAGTATGAAAATAATGAACACTTTATGTGTATTTCCCCATACAAAGAATAAAACTACAAATAAACACATTTACGTTTAAATCGCATATTTAAATGTTTTATTTAGGTACCTATATTAAAAAATACATATTTTATTACAAAGTATCATGTTGTTACGTGCTGGGTTCGAGGGATAAGTATGTAAACAATATTACCGACTAAAACACGTTTTATTCTAGCACACAATTAAATTTAAAACACAACAAATACTATACTACACTTTTCCACTGTCACTGCTTCAAACTCCGTAGTATTTTCGCTTCCCTTCGCTTCGATGAATACTTGACCGCTTACGATTATAAACTGACTGGGCGAGCATTGGCCTTCCCCTTTTATACGCGGTTAAAGCGTTTCCGGAGTTTTCTAAAAACGTCATACCCAGTATGTAAACAATACGAAGATTCGAGAATGTGCCAGCGTTCTCTTTACTCTACTCATACCGGCAAATCTACATAGTTCCGTAAGTATTCAATAGATGGCGCTGTAATAAATTATTAGCTGTGATTAGACGGAACTGCCGAGTCTTCCACACAATGCCGAGAGATAGCACTGGGTGTAACAATATTAAATATTTTATTTAAAAATAATCGTCTTTCCGTTTTTGGTACTGCTCCAAATATTGGCTTTTCCAATGAACATGATAAAGTTACTGAATCACTATTTCGTGGGGCTTTAATTACAATTATATAATTAATATGTTTGTTTATATTTTATATCATGCTTTAACATTGACTGAGCCACAGTACATAAATATACAGTATTGTAACTCGGCCGTATCTTTGAAATAAATGCCTACAGCCGCGCGGTACGTTAACATGCGATAGGGCTGGGCTGCCCACCTACAGCATTTTAATTAAATCTGCCTACTTTGAGTTTCTATCTATTTTTGTGATTGTAAATATTTTTTATTTTATTTAAACAAATAAAATACTTTGTGAATCGAATAGGAAGTGTTCAATAAAAATACATGTTGTTTTTTGATAGCTAGATTTAATTTTAAAAAAACATGTTTATGTTACATTTAAGACTTAATAACAAATCGGTCTTATAAATTTGCGATGAAAAATATTTGCGCCTCTACTGAGACGTACGGAATGCTGACAATGTGCCTATCGGGCACATTGTCAGCATTCCGTATGTCTCAGTATACTGTAATGTTATAATGCCAACTATACTGTAATAATAATATTCTATCACATACACACAACACCATCTAGCCCAAACTAAGCAGAGCTTGTACTATGGGTACTAGACAGTGGATAAACATACATATATCCTTTTTTTTGTAAATACTAACATATTATACATAGAAACACCTAGACCAAGACAAACATCCATGTTCATGAACACAAATGTTTGATTTGTGCGGGAATCGAACCCGCGAACTGAGGCGTCGCAGTCGGTTACACTAACAACTACGCCATCGAGGCTGTCTTAACAACAACAAACTACACAGGTACAGATGCAAGTCTATGTAAAATCCTTTTTATCTTAACAAAGTTTGTTATTTGTTATTTATTTTATTTATCGATGACATCAAAGATTGTTTTAAACATTCCAATATTCTTTTATATGCTGACGATTTGAAAATCTACAAGAAAATTACTAATCTCTCTGACTGTATTGATTTTCAAAGTGATTTGGACCGTTTTTCATCATACTGCACGAAGAATAAACTACACCTTAGTTTGGCCAAATGTTCCAGTATAACCTTCACTAAAAAAGTTAATATCACACCATTTGTATACTATTTAGGTAATACCGCGTTAAGTAAAGTATCCTCTCTTCGTGATTTAGGCGTTCAATTAGATTCCAAACTTCATCTTGATATCCACGTTGAAAAAATAATAAATAAAGCTTATCAGATGTTTGGTTTCGTCATAAGATCGTCTAAAGAATTTAATAATTCAGCAACTTACTTATATTTATATAAATCAATAATTCGCCCTCAATTGGAGTATGCAGTATGCATTTGGAATCCCTATTACAAAAAGTATATCGAGCTTATTGAAGTAATTCAACGTAAATTCCTGTGTAGTATGCAGTTTCGATGTTGCCGTTATAAGAGTTCCTCTCAAAGCTTATTATCAAAGTACAATCTTTTAACATTACAGTCTAGGCGTACTTTACTGGAATTAATGACTCTGTACAATTTATGTCGTAATAAGTTTGACTGTCCTGAACTAGTTAATAGTTTGAGCTACCTGGTCCCTCGCACAACACACAGACGAGAGGTTCGCACGAGGCATCTGTTCGTCGCCTCTCGATGTCGAACCAACTCTGGTTTACGCTCACCGCTACATCGTATGGTTGACGATTATAATAAGCGGTTTAGCACAATAGATATATTGTTCTTGAATAAGCACACATTCAGAAATGATGTTTTCAAGGTACTCCAAAAACAGCATTAGATTTTATTTATTGACTCTGGCAACATAACTTTATGTACATTTTCTCTTTTTGTATTGATATGTAGTAGATAGTCTAAAATTAAATTCTGTTTGATCCTTACAGTAAGCAAGTCTTTTATGTAATCTGTGGATAACGTTATGGGTAGTGTATTTTTTAGTTTTAAATGTATTTTTAAGCATCGATTGTTAATACATAATATACTACTGTTTGTTTTCCTTAATAAAATAAAATAAAATAAAGTTATAAACAGGAAAATATAGTTCTATACCTCCAATAATATCAAACGGATAACTAAATACCAATTACGTATTAGGTTTTTTTGATACTCTACGTGACTCTGGCAGACTTTCCTCGAAGCTGTCCCGATATAAACATGCATTACTCATTCACACGCACAGAGAGCGTTGATCTACGGACCGCATCGGTTGTTCTACCTCGAAAAATTAAGCATTTATAACAAAATGAACGACATATTAAGTAATAACGGTCAGAAATTACAAGTTCTAGTAACTGGTTTCGATACTTTTAAACAAATAAATTCCATAAATACAAGTGGGGAAGCTGTTAAACTAATAAAGAAGAAGAAGGAAATTATTGAGGACTCGTGTGGTATAGACCTAGTGGCAGAAGTACTACCAGTGCAGTATAGATTCATTGATGAGTATTTACCGCAGTTGTGGAAGAAAGTGCAGCCACATGTAAGTTTTCTCCACTTATTTTTTAATTCCTTTAATTGTATTTTATTAAGGCCTCAATTATTCATACACTTGAAATAATGCCTTTATCGCAGTGGAATTTAAAAACATTGAAAAACGGACACAAAGTTCTCTCAGAGTAGGAACAAACATTTCTGGATCACACAATTTTTTGTCCCTTTTTGAATTCGAACCCACTAACTACACTCGGCATAGAATCAGTGGTGACGCCATTTAAGTTAAGACCTATAAAATAATATGTAGTTTATTATATTATTCTAGTGGTTGCCCAGTTTATATTCAAGGTGTTAATGATTAAATGCAAAACTAGAAACTAATTTTCGCGGAATCGACAGTACAGACCATTACGCTATTTTTTAATATAGGTTATTTTTTCCTAGAATATTATTGTTGCATAACGTCCATTCTAAAAGTATCGCGCTCTATTACTCCTTTACATTTCTCTAAAAACACGACGCAACGTGTTCGCTTAAACGAGCGGGGTGAGGGTGCGAAGGTGAGGGTGGTGTAGGAGCGGGGCATGCGCTCGGGAGACATCGGCACGTGCCAGCATAGATTACGATACTATACGTGCCAGTCTGCAAGACGCCGGCGCAAGCGAGCAAGTGATTGTTTCCGTGTTTACGTGTAGCGCGTGCGACTAGCCGAATTGCCGCGCCATGAGTTTTCGGTACACGAATATCCAATAGTGAGATGGTTAGAATGTTAGCGCGATGTGACGTTAACGTAAACCTAGCTGTGCGACGTTAGCGAGAAGAGTTTGATATTTTAGTGTCAAACAGGACTATGTTGGCAACGACACAACGCCTACGAGATCATGGCACGTTTAGGCTTTCGACTGCCGTTGACAGAGGAACTGACAGATACGACTCTCGGTTGGAGAGCGACATAATTAATTATTTCGAAGATAATCCGACAGCCAGTATAAGATGCGCAGCTACAATTTCATTGCAGTCATGTTTACGTTCGGAAAGTGTTATGGGACGAAAACCTATACCCTTACCTAAAGTAATCATATTATAATAATATTAGCTGGTTATTGTTATTACTAGCGTATTATTGCAAAACGACGCCGGCGCCGCGCCGGCGCCGGCGTGCCATGAAGTTATCGCTGCGCTCTAGCGAACACAGAGTTATAAATCGTTCCAACGTATTAAGAAATCAAAAATGCTAATATCTTCTGTAATAGTTAAGATAAAAATATAATTCTTGCCTAAATCGATATCTTAATAAAATAGTAATTTGACCTGTCGGAGGTTATGCGTTAATTTATTAACACATTGAAAAATAGTGCAAAATCGGACAAATTCTCTTAAGTGAAGCAGACGAAGTTGCGCGGATCAGCTAGTGTTATGATAACATGAAGATTCTAATAGCCAAAATAAATACTTTGTTATGTTTTGTAGAAGACAATGGCTGCTATCAAAATATTATTTTTCTCATATATTGTGCACAATGCAAGATACCATCGGAAATATAAAGATAAATCTGGATAGCAACTCAAAAATATGTGCATACAGAGAAATAATAATTTAGTAACAAGGTTAAGTAAACAATATTTGGTAATAAATAAATTTTCATTTTAAAAATTTTCATTTTTTTTCACAGATAGTACAGTCAGCGACATAAGTCGATATACAGTTATGAGATTTTATTTTTATCATATACAATAACGATTATTTCCTATATTATGCAGCAGTATTACTTAAATGATTGTTATTTTAATCACAACTTAAAATTATTTAATAATTAGACATTTTTCATACATAAAATACTATTACAAATTCATAAAATGTACTGTAACTACAATATAAAATATATACAGACTTATTGTAAATTTGTGTACAAATAAGTTTAAAATAAATTAAACTGTAAGTATCTGCTAGGTTTCATATTAAATAGCTTTTTATACCAATATATAATCGCATTGTAAGTACAAAACACAACATTGTATTCAAATTTTTAGGTCACATTCATTGAGTTTCTTGTGCCATATCGTATATATTTCTGTATATACATGAGGATAAAATTACTGGTGCACAAGTGCGGTTAGACCGAATTCACGCATGGTCAATCAAGCTGATTTGATCCACTTCGATGCCGAATAATCAATCTCTTGTTGTTATCTATACTAACAATATAAAGCTGAAGAGTTTGTTTGTTTGGTTGAACGCGCTAATCTCAGGAACTACTGGTTCGAATGGACAAATTATTTTAGTGTTGGATAGCCTATTTATCGAGGAAGGCTACATAACATCACGCTACGACCCACGGGGCGGCGCATTAACTATAAACGCGGGTGAAACCGCGAGCATATCTAGTGTTTAATATTTGCGATTGAATGCGAGTTTACGGGATCAATTCAAAGATTTAATACGGACGGATTCTTTATAGATTCTTCTGTTAGAAAAGGGAAATGTTTCATATACAGAACAGAGTTTAAAAATGACTGCGCTGCTGCGTTAGGTACTTCAATGTAGCTTCAGTAACTAAGTATAACCTATACATTTTGACGTTCATAATTATGTGTTACTTTGTAACCTAAATGGTTAATGATTTTTGACTGCGCGGTTGGCGTAGTGGTTAAGTGGTCACCTCACCGCCGCCTCTGCACAGAGTGTTGTGGGTTTGAATCCCATGCGAAACAATGCACAAAAATCGACATTAATTGTGATGTTTCTACGTAGGTATGTTTTAAGCAGAATAAATTAGACCTAATATATTCTAAGAGTTTCTAGTAATACCGGAATTACGTTAATTTCAGTTATCAATACACGTGGGAGTATCGGACATAGCCAAAGGACTGACACTGGAGACAATGGCCGAAAAGAGGAAGTATGTCTACGACGATGATCAGGCATTTCAACCACACCACGGGCAGAATCCTTGTGCTGGTTCTAGTAGACTGGCTACTGACTTAATTGTTGAGAAAATTTGCAATGAGTTCAACCACGGCTTGCCCGAAGGCTCACTTAAAGCAGACATCTCTTGTGATGCTGGCAAGTAAGTAAAAGAACACCTTTTTTTTAATTTCATTGAAGTAACCCATAGAGATGTTCTCGAAGAAATGTAAATAAAATAATGTCCTCTAGACCGAATTTCGGTCACGACAGCTAATCTTAACGGCAATTGGCCGTCTGCACTGGCGATATTCTGCCGTCATAAGGGAAAAAGGCGTACCTGACGAAAAGAAAACATTTTTTATAAATATACTGTCACAGTATCAGATACGATTACTGATTATAAATATATAAAATCTCAATATTGAAAGAAACGTATATTCGTCTTTTTCCAGTGCAGTATTATAATGCACAAGTATGTTTCTAAACACAAGTGCCTAATTATTTTTGCGTTATATAAGGTCAAGTCAAATTCTGCCTTCCCATAGACCAATAACTAGTGACGTCCTTGGCATTGACCACAAACGTAATTTAATGCGAGTGAAATCTAATTGAATATACTTACTGTTGTTACAAAGAGGTATATTACCATCACATTGCACTAAGTATAAATTCTTAGCTCCTAAGTAATAGAGCCTATTGTCGTCCGCCGCGCTGCTATTGAAATATTTTGACTGCAAGCTGAGCTGGGTTCCAGTCTCACATGGACAAAAAAAGTAAAGTCCCACTCAATACAGTCGTTATTCCCAGATCGGGTAGTCTTTTTAGAAGAAAACCCAATAACCACTTTAGCCGACGCGAGAATCGAACTCGAGACCTCATGAATGCATTTACTACCACTGCGCTATCGAAGCAGTTTGGCTGCTGTTATTCACTATTTAATAACATTTAACCTTACAACGACCTAAGGATTACCCTTTTTGGTAACAATAAAACCTCTGATATCGGATTTTGTAATAGCATATTAGCTAGCCCGGCCTCCAATGAGGCTAAGCAATAGTATAAATTATTGATTTAATGTTTTGTTGATTATATTACTATGTATTACTCCTAATAAGGCGGTGAAAAAAAAAACTGTTAACCTTATTTAAATTACAGATATGTTTGCGAGTACATATATTACACTTCAATGGCGCTGTATGAACAAATGGATAAAAGAAAAGCATCGCTATTCGTCCACGTTCCTCTAAAGACGAAAGAGAAAGAAATAAAGGAGATATCGGAGCAACTGGAACGTCTATTGAAGATCTGCGTTAAACATATTAAAACTACACATAAATACGTATATTAGATAATAATAAAGACTAACTTTAATTTATAGTTTCTTTATACCTACTAGCAATGCCGTAACGACGCAGGTTTTATGATGGAGAGAGAATTAGTAATGGCGTCCCCAAGTACGTTGTTTTTTATTTCCGCCGAGGTACAGATGCGCCTCTTAGATCTTCACGCCAGCAGTGGCCGCTCCGTTAGCCTTATGGTAGGACAAGCACTGCCTGCTACTGAGAGCAGTAATAATTATCACTGCTCTTTAAGCAGGGACAGTCCCGAGGAGTTTCGAGTTCAATCCCATAGCACACAACTGTGACTTAAAAATTATGTCTTTCTTAGAGAAGACGTGTGAACTCTACTTATTTATATTTTACTAGCTGACTCGGCAAACGTTGTTCTGGCATATTAATTATTCTGGATAGTGACACCCTAATCACCTAGCTGTATGAAAAATATTTTACGACTAATCCACAAACCAAACAAATAAACAAAAAAAAATTTATAAAATTTGGTCGAGCTGTTTCGGAGGTGTGCGTCCACAAACACCGTGACACGAGATTTATATTTAAAGATATGTCGGAAAATAGGGCTCCGTTATGTTTTTTTAAAAAGTGTGACATCAGCACGGCTGACGTCACGAATATCATCGTTATGGTTATCACTCATCTTCAAAGTAAAACTTCACAGGTTTGTTGAAAGCCTCGTTTATTCAACTGACAGGTTAACGACTAATTTACAGAGGTGTTCACTGTTCGGCGTCTCGAGCCAGACTGCCACGCAACGCCTTGTGCGGCCGTATTTATAGTGCAACGAACACGTGTTAACAATTTTTAGGTTAAGTATTGAATTATGTGATTTACAAGATTGTCGCACAGTAATTAATTACTGATGGCCTAGTTTTAACATAAACAAGTAATTAAACAGAGTTATTAATCATTAATCAATGAACTATTGTTACTAGGTCGATATAGCGTGCAGAACACATGTACCTAGTTTTATAATTAAACAGTGTAAACTATTATTAAATGATGATTCCTTGTTATTGCGCCGATAGATATAATATAGGTTTTAAATACGCTGTAGATGAAGTAGGGTATAGGTAATAGGATAGTATTATATTGTCTGTGGTATAGGTGTTTCGAAGTTCTTACTCGTTCTTACCTATAGCTATATCTGTGGCTCTAGTCTCTACCACGCCTTTGTCATCAGAACTTATGTCATATTATGTAATTTATCTTATTTGTACCTACATATACCACAATATACGTAGGTATGGTATAAGCAGCAACATAAGTAGGTAAATAAGCTGAGCATTAAACTTATTAGAGAACTTTATGAAATAAATAATTGTTATTTTATATTTTTGAACTGTGAAATCAGCTACCTGTTAAACATGTCCTGTAAAAGAGCTAAGTATAAAACAAGTGAGAAACGGCAATGAATTGCCGTAAATCTTAGAGTTCGAAAAACAATATATGCAAAGGTCACAGTCATTTCGGGGGTACCTATATCAATTACGCTTAGTCGAATGGCGCCGACCGCGAGTCTCTAACTCTTACGGTTCTTGAGTTGAAAGTTGTATAACAGACAGACGGAACGGACAAAGCTGTTGTATAAGAGATTTTCGAACTTTATAAATAGGTATTTAAATTTTGAAATAGAGCAAATCAAGTTCTCGCATTTGTGTATTGACTTATGTTGCTGAATGTGCGAATCGGGGAAATTACAATAACAATGGATAGGGTAAGTAGGTACCTAATAAATGTTTTACATCATAGTACAATAAGGAGGCGTAATCTATTCTGTGGCTTACACAGTGACGTTGTTTCAAAGGTGGAAATTATTGTTATTGTTTGTAATTAAGTAGGTAGGTAGAAACTTACTTAATTGCATGTCAGTAACTCAGTACATCCTAACTCCCTAACTAATATTATAATCGCAAATGTGAGTTTGTTTGTTTGTTAGTTACGCTTTCGTAATAGTGAAATGCCGCATATTTGTACTTACATAGTCAGGGGTACAAAGTAATTTTTAATTTCCTTTAATTCAGAAAAAAATAGCTAGGTACTGTTCTCAAAGGATAGAAATATATTGACAAATTATCTATAGATTAACGCAAGCGAAGACGCGAGCAAAATCAAGTAAATACGTAAATGAAAATATTTGATAGGTATATAAATCATGACGTGAAGACGTCATACCATGCGTCTGAGCATGTCATAATGTTATATGTAGTTGAATAAAATTATGCACGAGTTGTATATTCTTGCGGTAGCAGGATGTTTGGGCACGCCACGATCGTGGCGGTAAGTCCCGTTTTTGAGGAGTGGCTGGAGAGGCGGCATGGCGCCCTCACCTTCCGGCTGACACAGGTACTGACTGGCCATGGTTGTTTTGGCCAGTTCCTGTGTCGTATACGCCGGCAAGAGACGCCCGGTTGTCACCACTGCGGCGACTGCCGCGACGTTATAGAGGACACGGCGCTGCACACTTTGGCGGTTTGCCCCGCCTGGGCATCGCAGCGCCGTGAGTTGATCACGGCAGTCGGATCGGTTTAGAAATTTGGATGTATGTTGCTCAACCACACGTAAACCGGTAAATATATTTAGCTGCAACTTGGCACATCATTAGGATCTGGATTCCTGGATGAAATACTTTTATCCTGGTATGCTTGCCTGTGGGATTCACACAATGTAGAAGAAACGTAGAGTAGAAACTAGTATAACGGATGTGTATATAGACAAGCAGCGATAGCTTAGTGGAAAAACTGTTGAATAGCAGCAGAGCTCTCAAGTTCGATTTCTCGAATAATCAAATCTTTTTTGTTACCTTTATTAACCTCTGAGTCTTCTTCGAAGAGGTTAATGAAAACACTATGTGGGTCTGTGTGTCTGTCTGTTAGTGACAGGCATAACTCCGGCACCACTTGACCGATTGACTTGTAACTTAGTGTACAAAAACCAACAGAGTGATTTGGAAGTCCAAAGGAGTGGCTGGAGGCTAGAGGCCTTGGGGTCATACCTCGGTCGAGTTTGTAATATGGGCCCCTTGGGTCAAAAGACCCCCGAGATATAGGGGTCATTTCTTTTCATTACTTTTACATTTAAGACGAAGAGGTTGAATCCTGGGTTTTTACACTCATTTCGTTGACCATAAAAGTATATCAAGAACTAACAAGTTGAGATATAGCTTACTCTTTCAGAAGACAGGCAGAAGATGAAGATATTTATATATTTTTTCAAAGACAGAAGAGTTTACCAAATTCAAACAATGGACACAAAGAACACCCAGACTCTGGATAAATATTTGTGGATCACACAATTTTTTGTCCCATGTGAGGATCGAACTCACAACGCTCGGCGCATTGGCCGTGTCGAAGCTACCGCTTGAACCACAAGCCCATGCGTGCCGTCTGACTCCAAAGCTCTGTTCTGTAATCCCATCATGCGCATTCTAGTGCATTTGGTCTTCATATATTCCCTTATAAGCCCACGCACTCATCGCTGTTTTTATTATATCGTTTTTACAAGCGCCGTGATTTATTGGTGCAGCCATCTTGGGATATGTTCGTTATTGGCAAAAACTTTTAGTTTCACATTCAATTGGATAATGTTGTATAATGGAAGAGAAAAAGGTTTTGTACTGTTTTATTCTTATGATTTGTTTTAATTCTTGTCTTTATTATTTACTAGCCTTTGCCCGCGGCGTCGCTCGCGTAAAAGTAGATTAGGTCATGTTAGGAACATTTTGTTACTTGCTGATAATTTAGCTTTCTAATGGTGAACATTTTTAATATTGGTTATGTAGTTTTTGAGTTAAACTCTTACAAACAAACAAAAATCAAATCTTTTCCCTTTATAATATAAGTATAGACTATGTAGCTTTCTTTAGTTTTTAAGGCTTATGGCCTTATCTAAGGCGCAAGTTATATCCTTGCCGAGTTTCATCAAAATCGGTTTAATGGTTTGGCCGCGATATCGTAACAAATTGGCAGTCACTTTCGGGTTTATAATGTTACTAGCTTCTGCCCGCAGCTTTGCTCGCTCGCGACAATACTTTTTTCTGGATGAAAGGTACCATATGTCCTTTTCTGTAATCTTGACAACGCGTATGCGAAATTTCATTAGGATCGGGCGAGTAGTTAAGGAGTGGAAGCGAAATAAAGAAGCAATCAAACTCATATTCGCATTTATAATGTTAGTTAGGACTTTATAGGTATCCTCAAACAGGTAGGCAGCGTTGTATTATACCCCTATTTCACCAACTATTTTAATTCCTAGTACAAAACCTTAACAAATTATACACCTAAACCTTCCACATGAATCACTCTGTCTATCGGTGAAAACCGCATGAAAATCGGTTCTATAGTTTTTGAGTTTATCGCGAACAGACGGCAGGACCTTTGTTTTATAGTATCTAGTGACTAGTGATATAATATAGTACAAATTGATTGCCATCCACTAGAAAAATTCTACGTCGTAGCCTGGCCTTCTTCAAAATGTGTTACGTTCTACTCAGAAAATGGCCTTACAAAAAACCAATTATCCGGCTAGGACATTGAACCCTAGACATTATGATAAGCAGCAAACATACCTAATATATCACGGGATACCCATGACAGATATTACTCCCCACATTTAAAGTTAATAACTTCCTTTTTGCGGCCGTGATCTAACAATTAAGGTGAACAATTGTGCCTCGCCGTAAGCAATAACTCAAATAATTAGCTCTTTAAATCGTCCAGCCCGTAACGATGCGCCTCGCTTTTCAGCAACTAACAAATTTGTGTATTGACTTATGTTGCTGAATGTGCGAATCGGGGAAATTACAATAACAATGGATAGGGTAAGTACCTAATAAATGTTTTACATCATAGTACAATAAGGAGGCGTAATCTATTCTGTGGCTTACACAGTGACGTTGTTTCAAAGGTGGAAATTATTGTTATTGTTTGTAATTAAGTAGATAGGTAGAAACTTACTTAATTGCATGTCAGTAACTCAGTACATCCTAACTCCCTAACTAATATTATAATCGCAAATGTGAGTTTGTTTGTTTGTTAGTTACGCTTTCGTAATAGTGAAATTCCGCATATTTGTACTTACGTAGTCAGGGGTACAAAGTAATTTTTAATTTCCTTTAATTCAGAAAAAAATAGGTAGGTACTGTTCTCAAAGGATAGAAATATATTGACAAAATATCTATAGATTAACGCAAGCGAAGACGCGAGCAAAATCAAGTAAATACGTAAATGAAAATATTTGATAGGTATATAAATCATGACGTGAAGACGTCATACCATGCGTCTGAGCATGTCATAATGTTATATGTAGTTGAATAAAATTATGCACGAGTTGTATATTCTTGCAGTAGCAGGATGTTTGGGCACGCCACGATCGTGGCGGTTAGTCCCGTTTTTGAGGAGTGGCTGGAGAGGCGGCATGGCGCCCTCACCTTCCGGCTGACACAGGTACTCACTGGCCATGGTTGTTTTGGCCAGTTCCTGTGTCGTATACCTACGCCGGCAAGAGACGCCCGGTTGTCACCACTGCGGCGACTGCCGCGACATTATAGAGGACACGGCGCTGCACACTTTGGCGGTTTGCCCCGCCTGGGCATCGCAGCGCCGTGAGTTGATCACGGCAGTCGGATCGGTTGCCCTCTCGCTCCCGGCCGTAGTTCAGTCTATGGTCCGGAGTGAGAGGTCGTGGAACGCCGTCGCCTCCTTCTGCGAGGAAGTAATTTCCATCAAGGAGGCGGCGGAGCGAGAGAGGGAGCGTTTAAACCCTCTCCCCAACCGCAGAGCCGGGCGCCGGAGGGCGCGCGATGACCTCCAGCCACCCTGAGGTTTGACCTGGGGGTGGCGGGCTTTGTGGGCCTGCCCGCCATCCGTTCAGCACCAGGTCCGAGAGGCGGCGTGCGTGTTCCCACGCGCGCCTCTGTGTCGAGTCCGTCTCCCCCCTAGGGGGGAGACAGTAGGGAATTTTTGAGGGAGTCCTTTGGGTAGGTCTCTTTGGGTAGTGGCCTGCCGTTTCATACGGCGGGCCGAAACCTCGGCGGGGTCGCGACCGCATGCGAAAGCGATTCGCGCGGCCCCGCTGATAGTGGTTTTGTTGAGGAACACCGTGGTAGGTTTAGTCGGTATTCCGGGAGGTACATTATTTCTTTTCCATCTTCTTTTACCCCGGCGAGTGCGACATAATCCCTCCGCCCGCCCCCGTGGAGGGATATGCTTCATTGCATTCCCCCACGTGAAAAAAAAAAAAAAAAAAGCAGGATGTTTGAGAATAGGTGGGAATACCCTGCTCGAATATTCATGTAGGTACGTTTGCCCAGCACGGCCCTCCAGAATTTGCATTTTAGGTGTGCACCAATGTAATGTACTCGCCTCTAAGAGTATATGTACCTGTTTCTTTTTCAATGTACCTCTGTACTTTTAATGAAATATGCAAAAAAGGAGGCCGCGCCAGCCAAATGTTTTCAGCACGGCCGGCCCCCATGTAACTTGAAAAATATATATCATATTAAAAAGTTTCATAAACTCGAGGAGTGTGCTCTATTAACACGTTATAAGTATACGCCGCAACAGATATTGTGAATTCGTAATAACAAATGATATATCGATGTGGATAGAGGGCCGTGCTGGAAAAACTATAATAAGAAAATATTTAAAAAAGACAAAACAATCTTAGCCAAAACCTATTAAAATATAATTGGTGTTTGGCGAGTAACTTATGTAACGCATTGGTTTCTCATAAAACATGCTAAATTTGAAAATAAACCAATTTTAGTTCATTCAGCACGGCCGGGCCCTCTGTAGTCGCCTATATCTCTTTAAATATGACATGTTTGTTTACAAAATTCAACTTCCTGAATTACATATTGGAGTACATTCGTTCCAAATGAATTGCGATTCTGCTGTGTTAGCATTTTAAAAGATAAATTGGATCGAAAATATCATAATTATATTACAACTGATTGGGTGACCATGATTCCAAAATATTTTCTATATTAATTAAATTAAGTGACCACATTGAAAAAATACATTCCTTTTTTTAAATTTATCAAATGCTGACCTGATGATGACTTTCATGTTGATGATACAACGTTTAGTGAGCTAAAACACGTCACAAAAAAGAACTAGAAGTAACTGGCCATTTAAATGATTTTTATTATCCGCCCTTATTAACGACAATAAAACGACTATTGCGAAAATTGCCCCTGTGAGCTGTGGTCACATTTTAGGATCCCATTATATAAATCAGATGATAAAAATCCACCGTCGAGTGGATCAGGGGACTATTTCAAACATTAAAACATTTGCTGCTGAAATCTAAGATAACAAAATACAGAGTTGACGTTTTCTTGCAAAGACATATTAATTACCTAAAAGGAGAGAATATTGCAGCGAGTCAATTTCATCACTGTAAAAAGAACAAATCGCAGGACGAAAAAACGCACAAGTAAGAAACAACAAAAACCAAAATGACAATTTGTTGAGGATTCAATATTTAACGAACAAAGAAAATTTGTAGAAAATTAGAGAGGTCAAGCTGACGAGACCGTTGACGTAAAGTCACATGACAATATAAAATTTATAAAATGGTTCAAAATTCATGCCAATATTGTGTAGAAATGATAAAACCTTTTATACCTTTGAATATAAATTTAATTAACATGTTTGGCATTTCTGCATTAGAAGAGTCACTGGCTATCGAAACTACTTCTCAAAATTGTAAAAATAATTGCGATGGAACTGTAATGTCACGCTATAAATTACAAAAGAAGACATTTGATTTAAATGGAACAGACGCAATGGTTTTGTGTAATATCCCGGTCACTATTAATATTAAAAACCAAATTTATGAAGTCGTCGGTGACATTGAATATGTAGGGAATTCAATGGGGACTCTGGGCCAATATAAGTGCCATACGCTTAGCCATGATCAGTGGCTATGTTACGATGATTTGGCCTTGAAAATTAACAACAGTACCGTACAGTAGATTCGATATTCGTCCACACCCTTAGTTACGTTTTAACGAGTGATCTTTGATGTTTTAAATTTATTTAAACATAATAATATTTGCGGATATCCCGCTTTTACGTAGGACCAGGTTTACCCAGGTTTCGCTGAGTATGATCCTATAATAATAATAATTCTCAATAATAATAATATTCTATCACATACAGACAACACCATCTAGCCCAAATTAAGCAGAGCTTGTACTATGGGTATAAGACAGTGGATAAACATAAGAAAATCCTTTTTTTTTGTATTTACGACAAACATCCATGTTCATGCACACAAATGTTTGACTTGTGCGGGAATCGCACCGGATCGGAGATCATCAAAAAAATTTAAATTTAATGTTTGAACACATTTGACTAATTATGGTTATGGCGTTTTAAATGTTTGTGAACAGCAAAATTAGTGTGTGTTGTAGTTCTAAAGTTATTTATGATTTTGCTGTGGTAACGTTTTGGGTTTGCCCACACTTCAAAAACGGCTCAACGTAGAAGTTTGAAAAAATACCAATAGACCATAATTAGTCAAATGTGTTCAAACATTAAATTTAATTTTTTTTGATGATCTCCAATATAATTAACTGGTGCCAAAATTCATAAGGAAAGAGATTTGCAAGTACACCAGTACGCTTACAATAAAGTAAAAAGCTGTATCATGTATTCTTGGTACACCTATAAAACGACAGTAAATTTAGATTAAGTGACTCTACGCAATATGAAGATACAAAGAAATTTAAATAATACATTTTATATGATCTGATTTAAGTGATCGAATACTCAATTCCCATAAAACAAGGAAACATGTAATACTATGAACTAATTGAAATGTTCCATCAATAAACAATCCTGTTAATTTCAGCTTTAAATTACGACTATTATGAAAGAAACAACAAAGAGAATGTGTTAGCAATTCTTCTATGCCAACTAAATTATAGGCTAGGTAAAAGCGATCGCAACATACATACGGGTATACTTAACATATTAACAGGTTAATATCTGATGTTTTGTACAGTCAAATAGAATATCGTAATTCGTAGAGTTAATTTTATAAATATTCGATAAATATTTTTACTAATTTTGTATTTTATAAATTACAATAATGTTAGTTATCAGTATCATACAATTTAATGGTTTATAAATATTCAAAACCAAAGTAACATTATGAAGGTAATTATCTGACTAAATATTCTTTATCTCACTGAGTATTATATTTTACTAGATTCTTAAATACTGTTTAATTAACTATATATTATTACATAATAGATGTAGGTATTTAAAACACCCTGATCCAAAATCAAGTCTGGTTTCGGCTTGATCATGAAGGTGACATGACAATGGCTTCGCTGTAATTACCAGAGTCGCCACTCATAGCCTAGTAGCCTCGATGGCGTAGTGGTTAGCGTAACCGACTGCCACGCCTGAGATCGCGGGTTCGATTCCCGCCCAAGTCAAACATTTGTGTGCATGAATGCAATGATGGACGTTTGTCGTGGTCTGGGTATTTCTACACATAATATATAGGAATTTACAAAAAAAAAGGATATACTTATGTTTATCCATTGTCTTATACCCATAGTAGAAGCTCTGCTTATTTGGGCTAGATAGTGTTGTGTGTATGTGATAGAATATTATTATTATTAAGTTTTTGCTGACTAGCTATGATGTTATAGCATTTACTGAAACTTGGTTAAACCCTAACATAATTAATGGAGAGTTCATTGACCCGCGTTATGTGGTGTATCGTAGAGATAGACTAAGTTCAAAGACATCCAAAAAAGATGGAGGTGGGGTATGGTCGCTGTTAGTAAGAAAATTAAATCTTTAAGAATGAAAAACTGGGAAAGTGATCTTGAAGATTTATGGTTTTCTGTAGAGTTAAATGTTAACAATAATACTAAGAAAATAGCCATCTGTGTTATCTATATCCCACCTCCAGTCAAACTGGACTCTCTAAAATGTCTCTTAAATAATGTTAACAACGTGCTAAATAATGTCGACGATGTTGTGATTCTTGGAGATTTTAACTTAGGCTTTATTGATTGGAACATGACGACCTACATCTATCGCCATCTAATTATGAAAATTTACTGGGTTACACATTTGTAGACTTTCTGTCAACCAATGTGCTCCATCAATTCAACTCCGTCCTAAATGCTGACTGTAGAATTTTGGATCTAGTATTGAGTAACATATCGAATGTAACAGTTACTAAGCCCAACGACCTTCTTAGCAAATTAGACTCCCACCACCCTAATATCCTTATCTCTATTCCGCTTTCAAACTCAAAACAATTAAAAATAAAATATCGTTCAGGTTGCAACTTTTTTAAAGCAGAATATAGACAAATCAAAAATTATCTTAAAAATATAAATTGGTATGATTCCTTTCATCATTGTGTTGATACTAATGGAAGGGTTAACGCCTTCTACAATATACTACAGATTGCTATTGACAATTTTGTTCCCAAATATGTAAAATCCCTCCTGGTATTCGAAGTCGCTTATTAGAACCCTGTCTGAAAAAGAAAAATTTAGGCAAAAATACCGCAAGTACAATAATCCCCGAGATAAACTTCCCTTTGAGTTACTTCGTAATCGTTTCTATACTTTGATAAACGACTGTTATAATGCATATAAATGTAAAACTGAAAATGATATTCCCAAAACCCCTAAAGCTTTTTTTTTTTTTTTTTTTTTTTTTTTTAAGTTTATTTATTTATTTATTTATTACAAGGACATCCAGTTCTGACGTTTCATAAAAGATAAACGTCGTGGAGAATCTTGCATACCTGCTGATATGTTTATGAATGATAGGGCGGCTAGCAGTGGTCCAAAAATAGCCAACCTCTGCGTTGATCAATTTGTTTCCGTTTTTAATCAAAATCCAGCCATTGCTTATATTACTACCAATAGATTTTCAGGCATTGACTCTATCTTAAGCACTATTAAGTTCACGGAACAACAAATTTTCAACAAACTCAAAGTCATAGATGCTTCCAAAGGTGCTTGACCTGATTGTATACCACCTTTGTTAATAAAACGTTGCCACCAAGAACTCGCCCTACCTTTGCAGATTATTTTTAATTCTTCTCTTGTTGAAGGAATATTCCCTGATGTATGGAAAAACGCAAGAATTATCCCGGTTTTAAAAAAAGGAGATCCTGCTAATGTTCAAAATTACCGCCCAATATCAATATTATCATGTTTTTCAAAAATATTCGAGTCTCTAGTTTGTCCAATTATTACCCACCACATTGACAGAATTATTTCACCAAGACAGCATGGCTTTAAAGCTGGACGCAAAGTTGAAACAAACCTCGTCGAGTTTGTGTCAGATGTGACTCTAGCTCTCGACAAAAGACTAGAAGTAGATGCCGTGTACACGGACTTTAGCAGTGCGTTTGACAAAGTTGACCATTCTCTGTTGCTGTCCAAGTTAGAGTATAATGATATACAAGGCTCACTTTTAAACTGGTTTAAATCTTATTTAGCCCATAGATCGCAAACTCTTGTTGTTAATGGTTACGAATCCTATCCATATTATGCCGACTCAGGAGTTCCTCAGGGTTCTCACCTTGCACCGGCTTTGTTTTTACTGTTTATTAACGACATTACTACCCAAATCCATCATTGTAATTATCTAATGTTTGCTGACGATCTCAAAATTTATAAAACTATAACTTCAAATGAAGATTCTACCCTAATTCAGGAGGATTTTGATGGATTAGAGCACTGGTGCAGCCGTAATCATATGAAGCTTACTGTATATAAATGTAGCCAAATACGATTCACGAGGAAAAAGAAATCTAATACTGTCTCATATAATATAAACGGAGCGTTATTGGAAACTATGAATGAGGTTCGCGATCTCGGCATAACCATGGACAGCACAGTTAACTTCATAAGCCATATTAATAACATTGTTACGAAATCGGCACGGCTGCTAGGATTTCTTAAGAGAAGCACCAAAGGATTTAAGCTTGTAAGAACAAAAATTGTGCTATATAACGCCTTAGTTCGGAGCCACCTTGAATTTGCCAGCGTAGTGTGAAACCAGCACTACGCAGTACACTCTCAAAGAGTTTCACAGAAAAAAATTTACGTGTAACTTTGACATTCATAAGTGTTACCTTGTAACCTAATTTGAATAATTAATTTATTTTGATTTGATTTGATTAGAAAGCATTCATCGGGCCTTTACAAAACACCTAGCATATACCTTCGGTGATGTATCTCCCCGGTGTCCATACGAACAACGTATCCAATGCTACAAAATGATAACTGCGCGACCGTCGACTGGTACAAGATCTCGTTCTTTTACAAATTAGTTAACAATAAATTGGACTGTAATAAATTAATTAATAAAATCGGAATAAAAGTCCCATATAGAATACCCAGATATCCCATTACCCAATTATTCCACACTAAAGTTTCTAACACAAATATAGGAGAGAACTCACCTCTCAATAGGCTTAGTAAAGAGATGAATTCTTATGTCAGATGTTGACATATACCATAACTCTATGAATAGCTTTAAAACCCATATTTTAAATCACAAAGCTCCAAAGGATTAACTACATAGTTTTACAACCTCTTGTCTATAGAATTGTATTATTAGTCTAATTTTTGATCTCATGTTTGTTTAATTTTATATAATAGATGCATTTATAATTTTATTTTCCATTTAATATCTAGTACACACAGCGACACATCAACCTAGACTGTTTGGACTTTGAACTATTAGAAGTTGAACGCTGCGAATCGTGCGACAGAGTGCGTTATATTATTTTTATTTTGTCTCACTCAGGCTGAACGGGACCCGATGCTCTATCCTTACCATTACATCGACACCACTATACACTGTCCCTTTCCGACAATTCTTTATTTTGTATGTAGCGTAGTTATGCGTATATAGGGTGTCTAACTTGATGTGTAGCCGTGTGTACATTAATATCTAGTGAATTAGTTTTAGGTTTTAGCTTAAGTCATCACTTATTTTGGTGAATGTTGGTTCACCTGTTATTGGCGACTGTATAAGCCTATTACTTATGACAACTTTATTTTATAATTTATATACAGAAGCTGTTGGTGTACCTTTATTAAATAAATAAAAATAAAAAAATAATTAAGAATTATTATTATTATAGGATCATAGTCAGCGAAACCTAGGTAAATCTGGTCCTACGTAAAAGCGGGATGTCCGCAAATATTATTATTTTTAAATAAATTTAAAACATCAAAGATCACTCGCTAAGCGTAACTAAGGGTGTGGACGTATATCGAATCTAATGTACGGTACTGTTGTTAATTTTCAAGGCCAAATCATCGTAACATAGCCACTGATCATGGCTAAGCGTATGGCACTTATAATGGCCCAGAGTCCCCATTGAATTCCCTACATATTCAATGTCACCGACGACTTCATAAAGGACAGTGGGCAAAAATGAATGGACGGCACACCCAAGACCGCCACAGCTTAGACAGCTTTTGTTTGTAAGGTATCATAGCAATGTTTCTTTGTGCCAATTTGCATCAAATTCTGTCCGAGGGTTTTCAAATTATTTGGTCGAATATTTTTAACTTAATGAGCATTACCTATTGAAACAAGCATGACACGCATGAAAAGGCGTTGCCGACGGGTAGGGGAAAGCGCGAGCGCATGAGATTTTATGGTCGCGCATACATTTTTTTAAGACTCACGTTATTATAGTCAATAATTATATAATAATAATAATAAATATTCTACCACATACACACAACACCATCTAGCCCTAACTAAGCAGAGCTTGTACTATGGGTACTAGACAATGGATAAACATACATATTATTATATACATTTTTTTTTTGGAAATACATATGTATGAACTAATTATTTGTTATACTCTCACCTCTCTAAAGCACAACATTTTGCTGCAGTAACGCACACCGTAATGTTCTCCTTGCGCAACGATATACGTAGTATCTCTAAGCAGCGATAGCTCAGTGGGTAGACCAACAGACTGCAATGCAGAGGGTCACGGGTTCGAACCCACGATATTGGAACTAATAATGATAGATGATAACATATTATCACTCCTTATTTCAAATAAATTATTTGTGCCTTTTGGAATAAGGAGATTTTTTCAAATAAATATTCATACTACTGCTTTTTAATATTATTTAAGAATAACATAAAATAAAAGGTACAAATCTGATAAAAGAAAATATACTTTCTACCTAATATGTTTAGATACACAAAACAAACAATACTATTTCTGTCTTAAGAATAGCAGCGGTAGCTCAGTGGGGAGTCAACAGTCTGTTCTGTCACGGGTTCGAACCCACGTCGCGCACCTCTGACTTTCGGAAGTTATATGACTTTTCGAAATTATGTGCGTATTGATTGACAATTATCGCCTGCTCCGTGCCTCGGGGAGCACGTTAAGCCGTCGGTCCAGGCTGCCATAAACATCTATGGCAGTCGTTATTGGGGAAGTCGACACAAAAGATCCCACTGGGTCGAAGTGTCGCCGGTCTGTACTGACTGGTCCCCACAAAGATAACATAAGATATCTAAGTAGTCTGTGCGATGGACATGCGATAACGTTTTATGTCCGTTTCTCCATTAGGTTGCAGTAATCCATTTCAATAGCTAACTTCAAGAAAAATTCTCATCATTTATTATCTATGATTCATTACTGGTTAAACATTATAAGTTTCAAATAACTTTTACATATTCAAATTTAAAGTAACAGTTTATTTAGATTTATATGTATTCAGATATTATATTCTCAGTTTTTGAACGAGCTAAAACAATGTGGCCAACACCAGAAAATAAAAATCATCTGACTTTGATTGTCAAACCAGTCAAACCACATCAATCTTGTCTTGTCCAGTCTTATCACTAATGTCAATATTAGGTATAATCGAAATACTTTTCTAGTAGTAAATAAAAGAAAGGTATTACAGTCGATCTTAATTAGTAAATAATTATTATAAATCAGAATGTGCGACGACTTTGATTCTATGTTTAAACCGATCGTCCTAGTGACGGGGTTCGGCCCGTATTTGTCTCAACCGGTGAATGCCAGCTGGGAAGCAGTAAAGATAATGAATAAGGATGAAATTGAGAAGAAACATAACGTAGAGTTGGTGCTGCTAGAATTACCGGTCACCTACGAAAATGTGGATGAGTTCGTTCCAGCCTTGTGGGAAACTCATACACCTAAGGTAAGTTAAACCTCCTTTTAGGTGGCGTTACAAACTAAAAAGTATATCACACTCTATATAAAGTATCGTAAAGTTTGTTGTCGATTGCTTATAAACTAGTATTTAATCATAAGCCATTCAACTTGCCTTTAATATTTACAGCAGGATGCATAATATTGCTATGCTCAAAGCGGTTGGTCTGAATAAAAGCATTCTTTGAGACAAATAAACTTTCATCAACGGACCGAGACTGAGTCTTATGACCTGGTGAAGGCAGGTGTGACTTCTAAAACAAGGCATATGTTTGAGAAGTAAATGCAACTTAAGCTGCCTCTAGCTTCTATGGCCCCTTACTACTTCCACTGTCGTACCAGCTTAATATTACTATATTATTGTATTTTCTGCAGAATTGCATAATTGTCTCATAAGTATGCAGTTTGTGAAGTCTTCAATTGATATTACAATCATTATATCTAGTCCAGATATGTGAATGATTGTTCTTTCCTTTACAATAAGAAGTTACAGATACATGATAAAAATATATTATAAACTTACATACTAATCATTATTAGCTTAATATTTTTTCATATTAATTAAATAGATAAAACCAGGTTCCATGTTGTAATATCTTTTGATACTTTGAGATGTGCAATAGCACATCTGATGGGTCAATCAACCAATAAGTATTTGCTGACACAAATGATACACAACAGAGTCAGATGCAAAACAGCATTCTATTATATATTAATCACACATCACACTACCTAACATTCCTCTGAATTTTATAATAAATTAAACAAAGAAAATATTTTAAAGCTCTATTACTAACTATTTAAGATAGTAACTATTTCATGGTGGATATATATAATGATATATATAGCTCACAATTCCTTTATAATTTACACTATATGAAATTCTTAAAGTCCAGCAGATGTAATATAATATTTTTTTATATACAGCTTATGATACATGTAGGAGTATCAAGCACAGGCAAATGTTTGGACATAGAGTCACAAGCACACAGAAAAGGCTATCAGAAAATAGACTACTTTGACAAATGCCCTGCAAACAACACTTGTACTGCTGATGGAGCAATTAGGATACATACAAAATTAGATGTGGAACGTATCAGCAAAGAGTTTAATGATGGCAACCCAATTAATGAAAAAGTTAAAACTCAAGTATCTAGAGATGCTGGCAGGTAAGTGGTAGTTGACTATCAATGCTTATTTTTTTATTGTACATTACATGCTAGGTTTTGCCTGTGGTTTTGCACCCATTAGGTAGGCATAGGTTGTGGGGTAAATGCAGAATCCAAATTTTTTTTGGGAATGAAGCTTATGTTGTCTCTAACTCATAAGCCATCCCAATACATGTAGGCAAAAATACATATTGACCATTATATTTTATAAAGGATAGTATTCCCTCTGGATTGGTTTTATTACTCTATTTCATTTCACAGAAAATAAGAAATATTGATATCTCTATATCTCTTGTGAAAAATTATTATGAAACTGTTGTTTTCTTAAATACTATCTTAAAGTATACAGAGGTATCTTGCAATCTTGAACAAATTGATCTCATGATTTGACATATATGATAGATGATAGAGATAGTTTCATGCAGATGAATAAAACTTATCATTGTTTGTTTTTATATTATCAACTCTATCAATGACTTTCTAAATGATTTGTGTTGTTTATGATGTAGATATATCTATAAATATTTATTTGTGGTGATAATGTTATATTCATGTAATCAACTAAGTGTATCACATTTTTTTTATGACTATCTTCTTTGCGCAGCGAAAGTGAATGCAACCATACTACTTAAGGTCCAAGATTCGATATTGGTTATAGTACTGGTTCAATAGTGGGTTATCTCTAAAATTTTCAGTAGCAACAAGGAGTCTGATCTGCACCCTGTAGACTACAATAGGCCCGCCCTCCGTTATGTGGATTTTAAACATACCGCCAAATATGGGTGCAATACTCATTTCTTACGTCTTCAGAATCACTGTTTAAGTTCATCAATATTTACCGAGTAATTGGTGATGTTTAACTCAACAGATTGTTTTATCTTCAGGTACTTATGTGAATACATATACTATACATCGCTGAGCAAAGACAACACGCGTACCATCTTCGTGCATGTGCCCGTAATGGACATTTACTCCTCGCAGGAGACTGCTAAAGGTTTGGAACGCATCCTAGAACTGTGCCTCGACCAGATCAACGAGAAGGAGAAATTAGAGAAGACCGCTGAAAAACTGAGAGAAATTGGCTTGAAAGATGAAGATAGTAATTAATAAACTTAGTTATTAATATAAAAAGGATTAAAATTCCATAGCACTGTCTAGATTAAACTGCTTGAAGCTGTCGTGGGACTTGTGTTACTGCCAAAGGCGTGGCTAAGTTAAGGCAAGGATGGCAGTTGCCAACCGCTGCTGCCCTATTATAGGTACTGATATATTTGATGACCACGCGTTATGCGCACTTTTTGCATTTATACTCCATTTGGTTAGGTACTCAACTAAAGCTAAACAATCTTGATGTTTCTTTTTATCTAAAAACTCAGCTTAGAAATAAAATGCTGCTTAAAATCAATGTAAATCCAACAATAACGATTACTAAATCAATTGAACCGTTAGTTTAAGCAGTAGTTTATTTGTTTAATATGTGTTAGTGTAAAAAGTCACATCGAAATTGTTTACCTTTAGCACAGATAATATAATACTATACTAGTACAGATACTCAATCCCATGAAGCTAATACAAAGAGGAGGTGGCGGAACTTATTTTCCTATACAAACTATGCGTGACAGCGGGCGGGGGTGAAGGGGACGTTACACTCCTGCTGACTCCGCCCACTTCCTTATGACAACGTAATTCCGCTATCCGACACTAGAAGGCAAATTATGTGGTCGTACTTGGGTGTGTTTTACCATATTATTACTTTTTTTGTCAAAAATAGTTTACTATTCGGTGCCATGTGTGGATGCTCGTATTGTCGTATATCGCCTGTTGTGTCGTGTTTGACAAATATTTTAGCAAATATTACTGTACATAATATAATTATTACACAAATTCAAATAACTATGTGAAGTGGCAGCATAATACAAATATATTATGTACTAATATTAGGTAAGTAAGGGTAACCCGATCCATTCATAGTTGGCGTTTTTAAATATTGAGATTTAAAATAAATACACAAGGTTTCTCACTTCAACTCATTATCGCTTGGAAATCTAAAACATAAATACTCATAAAATTATCCTAAAATAAGATGTGTTGTTAAATATTTTATCTTAAATCTAAGTACGGCCCTGTAATTTTCTCCATCACCCGATAGCGCCATCTATCGGATCTGTCGTGTACCACGTACACTATGTTTTTTGATAAAATCATTGTAACAATTAATGTATATTTAGATAAGAATTAACGATACTAGTAAATTAAAATTAGTTTAAACAACACATTTTAAGTACAATTTCAAAGATGTAAATAACATTTAAACGGTTTTTCATCACTGATTTAAATCATGCAGCACCATCTATTGGTGAGTAGGAATATTACTGTTATAAACATCGAACAAATGGAATATTCTGGAAAATCATTAAAATAATCAATTTAAAACACTTACGTGTGAAATGTGATGCCTTCCGTTGCATTACGGCATTTATTGGAGTAATTCCTACAAGATAACACACAACACTTCATATTTTTGTAGAATTTTTCAACGATAAACAATTTTTTCCTAGATTTTGTTCACAGCGCATCGGAAGTACGTTCGATGCGAGTTGCCGATAGACTGAGCAAGCCACGCCCACCAGCCCACCAAATGTGAAATTCTATGTATCAAGTGCACATTTTGTATGCCCTCTCCTCTTTGTATTAGCTTCATGCTCAATCCCATACAAAAATCTTGGACACGCCTAACTCTGGCTATTCTACTTGCTATTTTGGTACCTATCGTTTTACACTAGATGGCAGCACAAAACTAGCGCCACTGCTGCCATCTACCCATAACAAGTACACAAGTTCCGAATCCTATTTGATAACAGCTCATAAGAGATGGCGTTGTGACAGTAAAATAGGTACTTGACTGTTTACCACGGATAGAACATATTTAAACGAGCCGAAGCAAAATGTGCGCAACCTTGAAAATAAAAGTTATCTACCTATAGTGTCGTGTGCCGAAACGCGTACGATCACACTTTGGTGATTCTCATTTACTTGGTCGGATTTTCGTGAATATATTGCGTTGCTGTCAAAATTTGACCTAGTATATATTTTTTTCATATAATTTTAATGTTTTAAAAAGTATTAATAAAACAATATATTTCATTATGCATGCGATTGTGATTGAGGTTCGGGTACTTTGAAAATAACTCATTGGCATATAGAATTCTAGTTTGGCAGTTAGTTATCTATATTTCACTATAATTGTAAATATAAAATAACATAAAATATTGCGCTCAGATTTTTGAAAACAACTGTGCAATTCCTAGTATTTAGTCTGTTGAAATTTACTGAGTTATGACTATTTATAAAATACATCACATAGATTATTTTGAATTTAACTATCGAAAAATAAATGTAATAACCAGCACTTTTTTTTAAAAGACTCATACTGTTACTCCTTTGCCATATAACAGACTCAACACAAAAAATCTGTTGAACATAATTTATTTTCTGTGTGAGAATCGAACCCATAACACTCCGCACGTCGATAAGTACCCGGTTTAAGCGATTAAACCACTACGCCATACTTGAAATCAAATCACACGCACACGCGAGTATCGCCCGGCGGCGGCGTTCGGTTTATTCCGGTCAGCTTCGTGATTTTTCGTGTATAATATCGTGTATGAGCGCTGCCGGGTCGATTCTCAATAGAGAGTCGAAGCTTGATTGTAAACTGAAGTTTTGTTATGAAATATAATAATATAATTATCTGGACCTTCTTAATACTTTAACAGAAGTTAAAGCTAATAATATAATTATTGATATACCTCCTATAAAATACAATGTACCTATTAATAGATTAAAAAACAACTGAGTTAGTAGGTATGCTTTACGCTTATTAGTCATGGTTCGTAATCTTTTAACTATGTCATAATAATTATTGACATTGTATTCTTTTACTTTTATATCCATATTAATTATTGATTTTGGGGAATCAATAATTAATATGTAATAATAGTTTAAAGTCAAGTAACAAGTAAAGTAATAGTTAAGTACCTACCTACTTAATGAATATTGTGGTACTTATGTAAGTAAAGATCACATTAATAAATAATATTCTACTACATACACACAACACTATCTAGCCCAAACTAAGCAGAGCTTGTACTATAGATACTAGACAATGGATAAACATACATATATACTTTTTTTTGTAAATACATATATATTATACATAGTAACACCCAGACCAAGACAAACATCCATGTTCATGCACACAAATATTTGTCTTGTGCGGGAATTGAACCCGCGACCTCAGGCGTGGCAGTCGGTTACACTAACCACTACGCCATCGAGGCCGACTTTCCTTAATAATAAATATTTGTTAGATTTAACTAGCATCAACAAAAATATGGTAACCAAAAGGCAGGTTAAATAAGTAATACTTTTTTTTCAGATCATGTACTTATTTTACATAAGATAGTAAACATACTCTATTTGTTCAAAATAACAAAATAAAGGTGTCAACCCTAATCACAACTGTGCCTAACTAGCTTTCAGGCCCTTTGAAACAAATTTAGTCAAGTTGCGTCTAGTGATCAAATAATACTAGAAATTGCGTAAAAACCAAACTAACAAAGCGGTATAAACAAATAATAATCTTTAATTTTATAGAATAATTATTATGATAGGTTACTTAATATTTACCTAACTATTTTTAGTAAAATGTTGCTATGATTTACTAAAACTCTATTTCTATCGGCCGCGGCATGTCTATCGTAAGTTTGTAATTCAATTCAGAATAAGTAGTTAGCACAGAGATAATGATTATTATAACGCCGACGAGTCCGACGACAGCGCTATATCTACTGCCGCACAAGCAAATGAAATTTGACAATAGAAGTTACGAGAACCGACCAGGTGTTTGAATATAATGCCATGTAGTACAACAAAACATTTCGTTTAATACATTGACATATTTTGTTAAGCATACATATTTTGTATAAACAGATAAAAGAGCCATCTAGCGTCTCATCTAGCCCTATAGGTAAAATAAAATGATAGGTAGATTACATATGTGTGATGTAAAAAATACTGATATATCGATATCTTTAAATCATAAAATAAATCCGTTTACCTTGATGCTCGTTAATTAAATATGTACAATGTTTATTTATAATAACATTTTATGGTCAATTTTCTTCCAATAAAGCATTTTGATTGATATTAATATTAACATTGGAACTCATAGTGCCATCTATGATCTATTTTTGGAACTGTTTACTTTTTGTTCTAATTGGTACCCCATGCCTTTAGTTAAGTACCTAACCAAATGGAGTATAGTAACATGTAAGATATGCAAGAGCGAGCAATCGCTAATGCCATCTTTCCATAAGAATTTTCGAATCAAGGTTAATTTAGCCGTCGTTGGTAAGCAAATCCCAGAAACAGGTATCTTTACATTTTATCTTACTGCAGATATACATATCTACTTATAAAATATATTATCTGATTTATGTAATCAACTGTTTAGCTATGAGAAGACAACAAATACACTAAAACTAAGAAATACCTATACCTACATAATATTTTTTTTTATTGTTTGGCGCAAACGAGCGGGCGGATCGCCTGATGGTAAGCGATTACCGCCAACCACGGACACAATTGTGTAATATATCGAAAATATTACATGTATCAAATAGATAATAATAATATATTAAATAACTTATTTAGAAACTAGTTGTACCAACATAATAAATACATAGGTAGGTACTATTATATTAATTAATCTAATAATGTTGGTGTTCAAAAGAACAACTTGTAAATGGTTCGTTCAGCCTTATTTAAAAGATGTAGGTATATGTGTTAGGTATTGTTAAGTTTTATTATGTTATGGACGGCATGAATGTAACATGCTTTAGGTACCTACTTATTAAATTCGTTATAATGAAAGTAATTTGCAAATATTTTTTAGCAATTACAGCAAATACGTAAGCATATAAAGCATTGTAGTTTTATTTATATACACCATAAGTCGTCAATATTGTAAGGCGTATAGCACACATACCCAGAGTCGAGACTGTCGAGAGTAGGGCGCGCTACTCTACTAACTTTTTTTTAAAGTTGTACGAGTAAGCAAGCGTCGAGGCGAAGGCGGTTTTGTGGCGCGGGCGAGATGTGGCGCGAGCAGCGACAAGTCACGGGCGTGGGGGTTTACAGAGATCCTGGTGAACTAATGAGTTTATGAGGATCCCCTGGGGGATCGGGCTAGGGGATCCTGGTGGACAACATCCATTATACACTGACGGACTCATAAACTGCATTAATGTTCAAGACACCTTTGAAATAAACATTTTAACCAAGTAGGTATTCAAACATTTTATACAAATTTAAATTGAAACCTATAGTTTGGTTCGTTAACTTCATAACAGCGTAGTAGTATCCTTAAGTGTATGTTTGTATACTGGAAAGGACCGTTCAATTGTTCCGAACAAAAACGATAAATGTAACAAACATTGTTTTTTGTTGATTTATTGAAAATTGGTTTTTACAATAAAAAAAGAAGTTGAGTCACAGGTTATTTTTCTTTTAATAAGGTGTATTGCCTCCACGTGCCCTTATTACAGATTCTAATCGCGCATGGATCTGATTCGGGTTATTAAAAGGTCTTGCGGAATATTGTTCCATTATTGTTATATTGCTGTTCTTAGTGCTGCCACTGTTGTGGGAACAGGATTTCTGCGTGCTGGCCAATTCATGGTACGTATCCCAACCTCTTCGCAATATTGTCGAACTTGTGCAGCGGCGGCGGCGTGGGGTTGGGCATTATCTTGCATTAGAATAAAATTTTCGCCTATTAATCCCATGTAAGGTATTACGTGAGCTTCTAAAACCTCTGTTATAATAGCGTTGTGCTGTCAAACCACCTCTTCTACCGTTTTGACGAACCATGTCGTTCAACACAAGTTCCGTTTGCCCGATCATCGAAATGCCACCCCACACCATACACGAACCGCCTCCAAAAGGAACACGCTCCTCAATGCAACTTTGAGCATATCTCTACCCACGTCGAAGATAGACTCTTCTGCGACCGTCTGCACCATTTAAACATGTCCTACACTCATCGGTGAACAATATGGAGGCCTATTGCTCTTCAGTCCAATTAAGATGTTCACGCGCAAATTGAGTGTCGCAATCGCTTGTCTGTGAGCTGCAGACAGCTTTGGACCATTTCCTGGTTTAAAAGGGGTGATTGCCGCTTCCTTAAGCCTCCTTCTTATTGTTCGTGCACTCACGTTTACTCCACGCACTTCATTCAGCTCTGTTTTGATAGTATTGTAATCTATGGTTTTGATGTTTACTGACGTGAGGAAACGATATCGTAGGGAAGTTGAAACAATAAATCGGTCGTCACGACGACGCGACGGGTGGTTGCTCGAGTTCTATTAACTTTAATTAATTAGTTAATAATTTTGCTGACCATCGTGACGAGACCGCTTTATACAGTAATTTATTTTTGCAAACCCAAGGCTCCAGTACTCCGCAAGAGTTTTACGAACGCCGCCAAAATTTATTTAGTACAATTATGAAATACATTTCTTTACACGAATCAGTTGCTACAATCATAGAAGCGAAACGCGAACTTTATAAAAAGCTTACTCTTCAGGCATACTTGCGAGGTTTGAAAGATCCGTTGGGGTGCAAAATCCGCTGTATGCGCCCGCCAACAATGGGAAAAGCTCTCGATATTGTTTAAGATAAACTTAATACTTTGTATTTGCAACAAAGAAGCAAAGGTAAGAGTAGTAGGAAAGACTGGCAGCAATCAACACATCATAATAATTTTAAATTACCCTTGAACAATTTTCACCTAAATCAATGCCGCTTAACATGGAATTTAAAAAAACAGTGCTTAATATGCCTGGTGTCTCAAGGTCATATGTTTTCTAAGGTTAAATCAGCACTAGCGTCCTAATTTACGATTCCAACAGCTACGTGGTCCTTCTAGAACTTTGCAGATGATGCGCGCTCCTCCACCAAATTATAATCCGCAAAATTCTAAAAAAATCCTGTGTGAATGAGTTCGTTCATTATGTTAATTTAATTATATTAAGAGCACCCCTCCGCCAAACAGATCAGTCACTCAATACCTCTCTGTGTTTAAGTGTTCTGTGCTCAATACACTTGCAATGACACATACGTCTTTTCATTTAAAAACACATAAACACCAAAGTGAACCTTTTTACAATCATCATATGGTTGCCTCGGAGCGGTCGACTACCTGAGTAGTGAAAAAAAAAGAACGACAATCCATAGCTATAACGAGTTGTCGCCGGCGCATCACTTTTGCAATTTTTAGCTAATAATTATTATTGATTACGGCAGTGAATTATGACTGTTTATACAAAGAGATTTTTGCTTGAAGAATTTGAATATTATTGGTGTAAAACATGTCTGCTGCGAAAGAACAACAGCAATTACTCGCAGTAGAAGACAATATGTCTTCTGTTTACGCGAATGTTATTAATTGAAATTAAACTACTATATATACGGATTTTATCGCGTTGTTTATTTAACACTGTATCTATCACATAATTTTGAAAACTGTTACACTACTACTACTACTACTATTGAATTATACTAATTTTTATGCTAATAAAATTATTAAAACTATTTTACACTTTCCCCGACGTTTCGGTTGCTTTTCAGCAGCCATGGCCACGGGAGGACATGGTCTCCGCGATAAAATCCATATATACTTAGTAGTTTAATTTCAATGAATTACTCTGTGTTGGAAGATGGTGCTAATATGTTGCAAAAAACTCAATCTAATCTAAAGAAGTGTCACAAGGCGCGATTAACAAAAGGGTAAATTGAAGCATGCTTAAAAATCCTTGAAGAATATTGGATTTCTTATAAGAATGCACATGACGGGCTAGTGAAGATCACACCAAAAGAACAAAAGGAAGTTTCATCGTACTTTTTAAACGAAGAATTCTTTGTTTACGAAGACCTGTACAATATACTGCAAGGGGATTTGAAAGATATGCTCATAGCTTTGAAAAACAGTCATCTATAGATGCAAGATCGGCAAATTCAAGTATGAATGTCCCATTTATGTCAACCAATGTTGTACACTTAGCGAAAATTCAAATATCTAAGTTCTGCGGTAATTCTTCCGTGCCATGACAAAATACTGTATCTGAAAACGGCACAGTTTTCAGAAATCTTGATTTTCTTGTCATAACTTGGGTTATCACACTTTAGATATTTTTAAATTTTAGATATATTATTAATTAACTTAGGATTTATACAGACAAATAGAAAAATACTAAATTTATTTATTTTGCTTACATTTTATGCTAGAAACGTGTTCTATCAAGGCCCTCAGTGGCACAAACTGGAAACATTGTTAATACAAAACACTGCATGTGAAGTTACAGTGTTATGTCATAACTAGGTACTAATGCTTAATTTACACGGCAACATTCTGTAAAAGCCCTAGTAGAACGTCAATCGTCATCGGAAATTTGTTTGACGAAGAATATTAATCCATGACAGATTCACCATTCAAATTAGTATCTTCATAAGGGACAGGATTACTGGGTACATCAGGAATAAACGATCAACGTGATCTTCTAGCGTTTGACGTGCACCTCTAGGGTGAGTCTTTGGCTATCAGCTTCGAAATAGTCAAACCTTTCGATAGGTTCTGGCACCGATCTTTCTTTTCCAGGCCTTCCGGCCTATGGCTTGCCCCCTCAACTATGCACCTGAGTTGCAAGTTTCCTGCAGAAGCGTTGTATTCGGGTCCTTTCCGACAGTCGTGCTCCCAAATTTATGTAGGAGTGCCTCAGGGGTCTGTCTTATCCCCTAAGTTTTCTTCTGCATATCAATGATATATTGACTCTCAACAAAATACATTGTTATACGGACGACAGTACCGTGCATGGGCGATATCTCGGACATCCTAGTGCCAAACGGGTTGAGGTTGAAGGGATTAGACAGGATCTTGTCGTTGAACTTGGTGCCAGACCTTGGATCGCATCTCTAGATACCAAACCAAGAACTTCAACATTTTCGTGGACCTCCGCTTACGAATTGTGAACTCCCATTTTATTGTCACGCCAGCATAGACCCCCGTCGAGTCTTCCGTGGACCCCTGGGGTCCACCTGGACCACTTAGGAACTAAGGGTTTAAACTAACATTAACTATGGTTTTCCATGCGATCCAATCATCTAATTAAGAAGTTTTTTTATGTCAGTGGCAATTACTTGAGCAAGTCTAATTCTCTTTATGTTGTCCATTTAGAGTATCAAGATATCATACAATGAAAGCCTAAAACTGTACTCATAAGCGCGAAATATTTTTGAATACCGAAGCATGGGTCTTCCTTTATGGTAGGCAGATGCGATTGCTGTGGATGGGGTGTCGGGTTCGAATAGCGGGTCGGGCCAACAATTAGTTTTTAGGTTTAGCTGCCCAGAAATCTCAATAGCAGCTTACAAGTTAGGAGATTTGTGGTATTGGCTTCGCGATAACTCGGAGTTCTGAACAGGGTGAGACCGTTCTTCGCACCTGGATGGCTGTGCCTACTGTAACTGTACTGTACTGTAACTGGCACAAGTGCGCCCTTGCATGAAGTACTGTTCTCATCTTTGGGATGCTCCACGCAGTACTTGCTGGACGCTCTCGACACGTTACAGTAGCGGGCTATCCGTATCAACGGAGATCCAGAGGTCACGAGTTCACTAGAACCTCTGCAACTCCGTAGGGAAATTGCGTCATTGTCATGTTTCTAGAGAATATACCACAGGGAGTGCTCTGAAGAGTTATTCCACCTTATCCCGCCCTCCCCTTCTATCCAGAACGCTTGCTGGGCTCAGATGCCATCCTTACATGGTAGAATCGATTAGACCGCGCACCAACAGGTTTGGGTCCTCATACCTCTGCCGAACGACTAAGGCATGGAATTCTCTGACAAGGTACGTGGTTCCTTCTTCCTTCAATACTGGGTCCTTAAGCGAAGCGTGCAAAAGCACCTTTACAGGCCGTCAAAGTAGGAACCTTAATATCGCCTCGGCTACTATAAGAATGGTGTGGAGGCCACTGCTCTTGGACATAATCGCTTACTATTAAGCGGAGTCTGATAATTTTGCAGTGCAAAAAAAAAGCTCCCTGTGCTCTGTTGTAACAGAACTATTGAAGTTAGTGAAAGGTACCTACCACAGAATTGAAATAATGTTGATCCCGTTTTTTAGTTAGGTTGAAAATTAATATACTGCATTCTTTACTAATATTTTATATATTTGTAGTCATAAACATATTAGATACAAGAACTAGGTACAGTATACGAAGTGAACTTAATTAATTTTTCTAGTCAAATAAACATTGCATGCGCGAACTGCGGTATAATGTTATGACAAAACACTGTATCTTTAGATAGCGGGCAACAAAATCTAACGTTGTGTTTTGATAAAACACTTTAAGTGAGAGTACAGTCTTTTGGCAAAACTCAACCTTACTCGTTTAGGGATAGTGTATAATGTCTATAGTGGTTCTCAGTCATTTTAAGAGTTAATCAAAATTTATATATATGCCAGTCTATGTAATCAAGTGCAAGGTTTTCAATTTTTACGGTTACGATAAAACACTGTATCTGAAAATACAGTGTTTTGTCATGGCAAGGCAGAATTATGAAGGATGGCTGACTATCAAAGATTTGTTTACGTCGTTGGTGCATGAAAACAATAATCTCAGTGACGTGCAGAAGTTAAGTTAGTTAGTACTACAAGTTAAGTTAGTTAGTACTAAAAGTTAAGTTAGTGCTAAAATAAAAAAAATTGCTGTTTGGTATGTATGTGCATGTATGTGTGTGTCTGTGTGTGGGTGAGCGCGCGCGCGCGGGCGCGTATGTGTGTATGTGTGGTGTGTGGGTTTGTGTGTGTGTGTGTGTGTGTGTGTGTGTGTGTGTGTGTGTGTGTGAGTGTATGTGTCTGTGTAACGGCTGGAGGTTTTGGTTACGTCTGTTTCTTATGGAACCAGACCAATAACAGGCGGCAACCTCGGGAAGGATAGTCCACCAGCCTTGCCTTAGGGATCTACACGACTTGCGCTTTCCCCCCAAAGGCCATTTGCCAGACTAAAGGAAAAAAAGTTATTGCTTTATAGAATTTTGTGATTTGTAAAATAAAATAAATTAGTTTTTATTTTTTTTCCTTACACACTTTGGGGGCTCCCGTGGCCCGGGGGCCCCGTATAACTGATACGGCAGATACGGCGGTAGCTACGCCCCTGGTGTAGATCCTCATTGCGCATGAACCACGGTGCTCCCGTAGCTTTGCGCATGAAACTATTTTGTAGTGTTTGTAGCCTATGGATCCTGTTTAGCTTAACGTGTGCGAATACCACACTAGCGTATGTCATAATAGGTCTAACACATGCTGTATACAGCCTAACCTTGTGCCTAAGTGATAATTTAGAGCGACGATTAATAAGAGAGTGAAGCCGACCTAGCACGAAGGAGGCCCGGTTACGAACCAGCCTTAGGTGCGGTCGTCAAGGGTGACACCTAGATATTTGGCTTCTCTAGCCCATGGGATAGCGGAGCCAAACATCTTTATTTGTGGGGTCGCACCCGGGGGTACAGGTGAAATGGTCTCCTGTAAAACAGCACCGCCTGACTCTTCTCGGGATTGACCTCTATTCGCCATTTCCGAAACCAAACGCCTAGGGTGTTGGTCACAGATTGGATTTTCCTACAAATTGAACGTGGGTCATTACCTGCACAATAGATTGCTGTATCGTCTGCAAAAAGTGCTGTCTGCGCGAGCCTATGCATCAGTATGTCGGCGACGTATAGAGAGTGCACTCTCTATACGTCGCCGACATACCGATGCAGCAGCGGAGAAAGTACTGAGCCCTGGGGCACACCGGCGAGTATAGCGTGTGGTAGTGACAAGACCTCCTCGACGCGGTAGCAAAAGCTTCTATCAGACAGGAAGTCTCGTATGATGAGTACGAGCTTAGGAGGGACACCCATGGTGAATAGCTTGTACAATAAGCCGTTGTGCCACACTTTGTCAAACGCCTTCGCTACGTCGAAGAAGAGGACTCCGGTGAATAGGTTGTGAGTGAGTTTCGCACTGATGTACTCTACTATATGGTGTACTTGTTGAACGCACGAATGTTTAGTTCGAAAACCACTGTTCGTGGGGTATGAGCAGCGATGCTTCGGCGTACGCTTTTAGCCTAACGTACAATAACCGCTCATAGACTTTCCCTAATCCTTTAAGCAGACTAATAGGTCTATAACTAGACGGCTCGGACTTGGGTTTGCCGGGCTTGGGTATCCCAATCACCACAGCTTGTTTCCATTGCTGTGGAAATATGTTGTTTGTGATGGCGGCATTGAATATGCTATTCAGAAGTACTACTATCGAGTATGGGAAGAACTTGATGACTCTATTGGTAATACCGTCCGAGCCGGGAGCTTTTCTTGGGTGTAAGCCCTTGATAACCGTCGTAACTTCGTCGGGGGTGACTAAGGACACTATTTGGTTATTATTTGCTACATCATCAGTCGGTTTTCCAGGCTGAGGTGGCAGTGGGAGGGAGGCTCGACGCTCCACCTCGCTATCTACCTCTAATATGTGGTCTAAGTCGGTGTGTTGGTCGCTTAGAGTACTTTGAAGCTCAAGACTTTCAGCTAGGCATTCAGTCTTTTCGTCATCGTCGAATGCTGGAGGGCGGTTGGGCGGTAAAGAGGACTTCTGGACATCTTTAGTGAGGGATCGGGACAGCTGCCAGAAGGCGAGGTGCGTAGGCTCTAACTCGCTTAATGTAGCGTCCCATCGGGAGACTCGGCCAGCGCTGGCCTTCCCCTTTTATATGCGGTTAAAGCGTTTCCGGAGCTTTCTAGAAACGTGAAACGTATCACTAAGTGTTAAGTACCTATTATATTAAGTTGAATTTAAATTAACTAGGACTATTTTTAAATAGTCGAACGAGTAAACATAACTATAATTGTTTACTTCTATTCGTTGACATTATTTGGGTATGATTTAGTACGAGAACGTGCATCTATGGTATTGTTACCGACTAAAACACGTTTTACTCTAGCACACAATTAACTTTAATACACAACAAACACTATACTACACTTTTCCACTGTAACTGCTTCAAACTCCGCAGTAGTTCCGTTCGCTTCGATGAACACTTGACCGCTTACGATTGTAAACTGACTCAGCGGTGCGCGTGCGCTCTATTTATACGCGGGTAAAATCGTTTCTGGGGTTTTCTAGAAAAGCCATACCGAGCACGCAACAGCACGATGATTCGAGAATGTGCTAGCGCTCTCTCTACTGTGCTCGCACTGATACTACGTAGTTCCGCAAGATGTCAATAGATGGTGCTGTAATAAATTATTAGAAGGGACTGCCGAGTGCCGTCAGATGGCACTAGCCGTAACAGTATATTTGATCAAAGCACTGGCCCGCTAAAATAATAAATAAGTAAGTACATGTAGGTATGTACGACGAATCACCTGCCTGCAATGAATCGAAACAATAAACCAATAAGAAATAATTTTATTTGTGTACACATCTGTACTAAACTTGTAACACTATCCTACATAAGTAGGTACCTATTTAAAAATATAGCATAATGTACCTACCTACTACGCGATCGCTTTTTTGTAACCACCTAACAAAAAATTATTAGAATCCGCTTAACCGTTCCAGCAAGCGCACAAGTCTTACTCCAGCAGGCTCTCGAATAACTTCGCAGCCGAAGAAAGAACAAATACGAAATAAGTTGCAACATTTAGGTACCTCATCTAGACAACTAATTATATAGGTACCTAGCTAATATTTATTTCAATATTCACATTAAAAAGAAAATGTCAGGCTGCGGTAACGTTACTAACGTTAGGTAGGTACCACAACAGGAAATATTTTTGTAAAATAGGTACCTACCTAACTAAAAAACTACCTATACGTGCAACAATTACAGAAGCTGGGCAAGTAATTATCTATATTTATATTAGGTACCTATGTACTATTTTCGACATTATTTTGCTGCAGTAGGTAAAGCACATTTTACGGAGATAGCAAAGAATAAATTATTTAAATTACTTCTCGTTTTTTAGTAATTTCATTAGTAAAAAAATAAGGAAACATGATACATCAATCTTACCCAGAATGTCAAAGTTACCCTGATCAACTGTATGATAACTTGGCATAAATTATACTATTTTTCTTCAGGCGCTTTTGTGGTTCAAATATAATAAACACTTAGTCTACAGTGCATGACCACCGGTTCAATTCCCGGGTCGGGCAGTGCTATTGATTGATGATTATCGGTCTGGAAATTCTCAGTTGATACAGAGAAAGGTGCACGGGGACCGGCACTACCCAGTATACTGCAATAGGTTTTTGCCCTTTTACATGGAACTTCAAGTAGATGGCAAAACCTGGAAATATCTCACTGCCTACTACTTTGGTGACATATTGTGTGGATTCATGGAAGTTAACGAAATAAAACATGAAAGTAAGTTATAAAGAGTTCATTTATTGGTCTAATCCTCCTCTTCGTCAGCCGCGGCACCACCGCCTTGTCCCTTGCGCAAGTTCTTCCTCTTGACACGGCCGGGCCTGCCGCCGCCGAAGGGCGACTTCAGAGAGAAGTCGATGTGCTTGCCGCTGTCCAGGCGGACGATGAACGATGGGATGTTCACAACCTGCTTGCGGACGCTGTTGACAACGAGTTACCAGTTAGATATTGCGACGATGACGTGGAAAATAATTTGTAAATGCTAGTGATATATTTTAGTATATAAAAATTGATAAAAATTCAGATTTCGTATCTGTGTTGCGAAACTCAAAGTTAAGATTGAAATGAGATTTTCACACAAAGTTGTTTCTATATTGTTTTCTTTACTTTTTATCCAGAAGTTCTCATGGGTACAGTAAATTTACAATATCTGAAAATGTTAGTATTTTTTAAAATCTTTGTCAAAGTTTGTACCGCTTTATGTATGATTGAATTAAATATTTCACCACTTGCTTCTTAAATTATGGTAATAGGACAGTGATACATTACCTGAAATCAGCTCAACAGAGCATAAAAACATTTCAAGACATTGAGCTCAACAAGTGAGGCACAAGTGGTCTTTTAAGAAATCAAGTCAAAGCCAGGCAGCTGCTGCCACCGCTCCATTGATCACCTGCATTTAATTTTAGCATTATATGCAATTCATAACTGATCCAATTGCTGTTATGCATTTACTATACTAAACAAAAACTTTTTGTTGTATTTTAATATTTTAGAAATACAAGATTAAAAGGCTTTGTTTGCACTTTAAACATTGTTTAGAATTTTGTTAGGTTAGCCTGTCAAATGGTATGCCAGACAATTGAAAACCTGTTAAACACCTAAAAAAAATCCTATAAAGCATACAGATGTATAATCTAAGTCAGATTTAAATTGATATAATATAACATAAATTAAAACTACTGACTAGTTCGTTTTATAACTGTAAAATAGAAATATCTTACCGGATGTGCCTTTGCCTAATCAGAATACGGGCATGATGGATGGACTTGGCGAGACCAGCCTTGAACACTTGGGTCTGGAGACGACGCTCCAAGAAGTCCTCAATCTTCAGACCGAGCACGTAATCGAGCTTCATCTGCTTCTCATCCAACACTCCAATGCGCACCAAACGACGGAGAAGTGCATTGCCTGAAGAAAGATATCATAACATTTTAGAATGGTTATGGTTGGTAACTACTTATTGGATATAGAAGCTATTTATTTGTCAGATAGTTGAAGTCAACATATTTGTTCTGATAAGAGGTTGCCAGAAATTTATCATCATTATAATATAAAGAGGTTATGTGAATAAATTAACATAACAGGACTGCATGGAACACAGGGAACCAAAAGCAATATCAATGGATACCAAAACAATTCTATGACTGGAAAATACTTTGCAATAACAAACAACCACAATGCCTTTCTATCCATGTGGTTATTTCAAAATAATTAATTTGGTAGTAAACAATTTGTTAGAGGCAACCATGTTAACACATGGGGACTAACAATCGTTTTATACGCGAAAATCCACGAATGAAGATGATATCACAATCATAACCTAACTTATTGCAACTAAAATGGAAACTGTACCTTCGAACAACCTCTTGGGGTCCTTCTCTTCAAGTGTGAGCAGCTCACGGGCAGCCTTACGGATGCGAGCAAGCGTGTACTTGACGCGCCATACTTCGCGCTTGTTCCTCAGACCATATTCACCAATGATCTTCAACTCCTGGTCAAGACGGGCCTTCTCGAACGGACGACGAGGCGTCACGTACGTCTTCGAGAAGACTGACGGTACTCTGTTGTTCACCATGATGGCGAGCTGGAAACGTCAATAGTAGATTGTAGACACGAAAATTAAAAATACCACGAGGTTAAAAATTCTTTAATATCCCGCCATAATATGATAAATTGAAGTCTTTATATATATGGGTATTGGTGGAAGGTTATTAAAAGCCGGTCTGCAACTTCGACACGTTTATCATAGATTGTTTTTTAGTGAGGGGGTTGTCGCCACAAACCGTTGCAAACGCAGAGCCTCAAACTCCCCAGTTCAAGTTTTAATGCGCTTGGGAATCAATGCTCGGGGCAATACTTTAGCCTTTTTGTCCACTCACGTCGATCTATAGAAGATCGACATGATCTACTTAAAGGCAAATATCACGGATAGGTTATATTTACTAAATCCGTTTACATCATAGAAATTATAAAATACTTGCCACTGATACTGTTACTTAATATTAATATCTTAAAAATTCTACAATATAATCCACATATTTTACTTTTAAAACAATTTAAATAAAATTCTCGTAATAATCACCTTGTTCTGATAACACGGCTCGCCGAAAAGAGAGTTGTCAAATCCACAGAATAGACAAATGTAAACTTTAGGATTTAAATTTATTGCCAACGCAAAATAATATTACTATGATTTAAATGACTATGGTGACTATGGGAATATTACTATGATTATAGAGCAGATTACCGAACAGAAGTTCGGTGACCTGCTCTTTTAAGAGGATACATAGATTATTGCAACGTATCTTGTAAATATAAGTATTTCCGTACTCATCACTTCGTAGTAGTATATTATTCCTTATTACTACAAGAAATATTCTTAGTAGGTATATGTATAATGTGCTTTGCTGATAAACGCGGTTTAGGTTTTGTCATAGATGATAGAAACTGTTTCATATGATTTCGACGAAGAATTAATAATAGGAATAAACAGCTCAATAAAAAATAATCTTTACTAGATTGTGCGCTACCCATGTGCAAAATAATGTCATCCATATGTTCTATATTGTAAGATTTCTTAATCTAATTCACAAACGGTCTTAGTTATGAAAAATGTCTTACTAAAGGCTTATTACGACAGGTAGTTAAAATACTTATGATGTTTATTAAATGCATTGTAAAAATACTTTAATCATTGATTTTCTGTAAACTTTTAGTATATATATACAGAATTGTTATTAACTAGCAAGCTAGCATTCTTTTGCATTATTATGATCAATACTTTTTAGAATTTTTACTTCTAACGACATTATAACCCTCTTGTAAGTTTTATGAATATGGTCGAAAGTGTTGAACCTTATGACATAAACTAATACAGACTTTAAAATATATAAATAAATAATATATTTATTTATACTTTAAAATATACAGCCGTATTAATAATTAAGACGAAGGTCGTATTTCAAATGTTTCCTTAACCATATAATTATGATGAAACTATTACATTCATAGCTATGAATGCAACAAGACACATCAAGAAAAGACACATCAAGATTGTTTACCTTTAGATAAGTACCTAACCAAATGGAGTATATGCATGTATCTATTAGGCCTTGTAGCCCGTCACAGACGTAGCTATAATATATATTAATATATGAATCATAGTAAGGCATATTACGGCATATTTTCTATATAAATTTTCGAGTGACCACACACTCAGCTATAATATATATTTCTATGACGTCACCAAGATATGCCGACATATATATATTGGTATATTTTGGCATATTGGTATATATTTTGGTATATTAATATATATTTTGAGGATAAGGATGTTCCATTTATTCACCGAATGCCTGCCTGACGTCCGTGCTCGATGCGCACGAGCTTAAATTACGTACTTTATTTAATTAAAATACAAGTGTTGCAACTATAATAAATGATTGAAATATGATTTGTTTTTAATTCTTTCTTCGAGAATACTGCAAGACGTTCTTCAGAACTAATGCTTTTGCGCATAACCGTATCGCGTTTTTAGGCCGTCACAGACGTAGCTATAATATATATTAATATGAATCATAGTAAGGCATATTACGGGATATTTTCTATATAAATTTTCGAGTGACCACACACGCAGCTATTATATATATTTCTGTGACGTCACCAAAATATGTCGAAATATATATCTTGGTATATTTTGGTATATTGCTATATAGTTTGGTATATTAATATATATTTTGAGGATAAGGGTGTTCCATTTGGTCACCGAACGCCTGCCCGACGCGACGTCCGTGCTCGATGCGCACGAGCTTAAATTACGTACTGTATTTAATTAAAATACAAGTGTTGCAATTATAATAAATGATTGAAATATGATTTGTTTTTACTTCTTTCCTCAAGCATACTGCAAGACGTTCTTCAGAACTAATGCTTTTGCGCATAACAGTATCACATTTTATTAAATGATTTTTTATCTTATCTTTCTCTTCTCTGATCTTGAACTTTTAAAATACTGTGCATATTTATTCGATGATAAATTTTAATCATGATACAAATTAAATTCGCCCCGAGTTCTCTTTTGTTTTATATGCGACTCAACCCAGATGGTTCTATTTTTCGTTCCTGACAAGGCAACATGCATATCAAATTCAGCATCGGAATCATCCTCTGAGGTACTTTCAATTAGATCTAAAAGTAGTGCTCTTGTCGAATTCATTTAGATACCTAGATTGATTACAGTGTTATTTCAGAGTTTGAACACCTGTACAGAAAATAAGCTTTAAAATCGTGCGCTTGCAAGGACAACCGCAGACCAAGTGAGGGCAAATTATATATTATAGTATAGCTCCCGTGTGTGATAGCTTGCTATACTATAATATATATCTCGATATATTAATATAATTATATTATAGCTACGTCTGTGACGGGCTTGTCAGTCTGATACTTTCTTGTTATTACGCAGATAGAGTCAGTGTGACCAGATTCAGTATTTTAATACTTTTTCGGTATATTTTATTGACTTTGCCGAATATCAGTATTTTTGTAGGTACATTGGCGGAAGTCGGTGTTTTTGGGTATATTTTGGATAAAAAGTAGGTAGGCAGCACCGTAGCGTTCGTCTCCGCGAACATTGATGTTCAGGGGATTTCCCGGATTTAGTCTATATTCCATTCGGGAGGGAGCAAAGTTCAGTAAGATAAGATAGGTTAATCTGGTCGCACTGGGTAGAGTGTAGAGTATGGATTTTAGTCAAATTTTAGTACAGTCGATAGATTTGGATCATTTGGATTACTGCATAATGAGATAATTAGCTTGATATTATTAATTAGGAATCCAGATACAATGAAAATCATATTGCGTCTGGACCTCGGGATCCGAACGAGCATAGGCTATTTGCTTTAGATAATTTTGTATGTTATAAAGGATTCTGATGTCATATAAGCTTAGCTATTCAATTAGTTCATGATAAGGGCGATTTCCTTAATGCTGTTTATTTAAGTTGCTGTAATCATTAACTATGACCATTATCGAATTATTGTACTTATTGGGCGATTTTATGAAAAATAGGTTATTAACTACAATTTTTTATATGATTTATTAAAGCTGGGAGTTGAGAGTTCGGCACATTCTCGAGACCTACTTAGGCACCATGAAGTCACCTGTTAAGATTTTTTATTTAAAGATGAAAATGTAAGTCAGCTTTCACTGAACGTAATTTTTACACTTGACCAAAATTTTCTAATAAATATATTGTTAAAAAAAATATATTGTTTTATCTAAGTTACATACGAAATTGCTTATTTTATGCATAAAAGTACAACTTATGACGATTTAGTGTCAAAAGAAAATAGTGAAAAAGAAATCAAGCTTAAAAAAAAATTAAGTTGGTCGTGTCGAAAATTCTTAAAAATTCAGAAAATAATTTATAACTCGGAAACTAAAATATCGCAGAAGTATCCGAATCACCCCCATGTATGCATGGGGTGATTCGGATACTTCTGCGATATTTTAGTTTCCGAGTCTTCTTCCCTACTCCACGACACGAGGGACATATTTTTTCTTGACGTCAATGTTTCGGCCACCTGTATATTATAATATTAATGATTACTAACTACTATAAGCTAATAAACAATTACTATTATTAATATGTTGCAATGGAATGAACCATTCACGATTCAAAACTATGGTCTTTTGAAATGTTCTAGATTTCTAAAAGCTGATTTCGACATCTAAATTGGTATTGAGTGATTTATTTAAAGCATTGGGAAATGATTAAAATATTTATAAAAAAAAAAATATTTATTTACATTAAACTGATAGGTACAACATCAAACAGAATGGTGATCTCAAATAAAAGGAATAAAACAGACTAATGACAAGTTATCACATAAACAAAAACAATGTTTTAAACTAATCGTAAATTTTTGTTTCTCATGGTTTCTTTTTCAATTGTTTTCTTTATGTACTTAGACATGTGGTACTATATACAACCCTTAAATAAGAACACCAGTTCTTTATTACTACATACAACTATATACAAATATACATTTATTTTGTTAAACTAGTACATACATTAAGAAACTCAAGCCAGTATAACTTAATGATTGTGTAGAATGTTGCCGCACCTACATTGGGCCTGTTATGTTTTAAACACCATAACCTAGGAAGTAAGCTTATTGCTATGCATGTTACCAGAGTCTGTGCTGCTACAGAGAATTTCTTAATGCAAATACCGTATCATGGCTGGACTTAGAAATCAAACCTGAGGCGTGATCACTGATCACTGGATCAGCCACAAAAGTAAACATAATTTATGTCGCTGGTTTAGTAAAACAATTCTAGTAACTAGTATTTCTTGAATTTCATGAAATTCTTATACTTCTTAGGATTTAATCCATACGCCTTCAGTCTTTCATCAGACAAATTAACAAGCGGGTTAACTGGTCCTTTGTTATTTTTAAAGCCACCATTTTGTTTGATATTGTTTTTGAAATCTTTTTTATTGTTTTTTTGTTTTTTATTAGGCTGTTCTGAACCTGCAAAATTGGCGTTGCGTTTTAAATTTTTATCTGGTTTCTTAGATAAATCATTTTCAGTTTTATTACTGTTAGAATTGATTTCCTGTTCTACAGTAATATCTTTCTTATTTGTTTCTTCTGATTTCGGTTTTTTCTTTTTCTTATGTTTGACAACAGTAACTTGAGTACTTTCTTGAGTAGGTTCTACCTGTTGAACCTCTTCAATAACAAATCCATCAGCTTTGTGTTGCTTCTTCTTCGTCTTCTTTTGTTTTGTTTCACTATTCTCTTCTGCGTTTGTTGGTTCGTCCTCGTGTGTGGTAGATTCTTCTATGCTGTCCTTGCTTTTGTGTTTCTTCTTCTTAGGTGTTTTACTTTCTTGATGTTCTTCAACTGATTCTAATGCGTCGTTATTTTCTTCGTCAGTATTAACTTCTTGATTTATGTTTTCTTCTTTGTTTGCGTTTTGTTCTTCGGCGTTCTTATTTTTGTTCTTTTTCTTCTTCTTCTTTTTCTTTTTTGTTTCTTCTATTGGAACCACAATTTCTGGGTCTCTGTAAATAAAAATAGTAGTTGTTTTATTACTCAGTCAATAATCCCTTTGCTGGTGTATTGATTAATGGTTCTTTAGTCCTATAAATTCCTTAAGTAAAGCAAATAACCTTATATAATATAGAAACGATTTTATACAACCAATCCAAATAGAGATATCGAAAAGGATGTAATTGCGGACATGATTTTGAAGGGATGGTTAAGTTGCAACATTTGTCTACAATTGTATTTAAAGCGGCAATTTCTGCATCTTAGTAATTATTCCTATCGGTATTAAACATTACGTTCAAGAACATATAGGTAGGCTACCTAAACAAATTAGGGGGCGAACTTGCAATATATAATATTTTTAACGATTTCTTATTCATAGTTTGCGGTTAATATCGAGACTGTAATAGACGGTGCTACGGTCGAAGTAAGATCACGACTTATTATCTACAGTTGTCCGACATTAGTCCCTGCAATATGCGGCCTCACAAAATACTAACTTAATGCGTACTAAGAAGGAACTTACTCAGGCAGGTCTTTAAATAAGCTAGGCAGGATTTTCTTCTTGAGTCTGGTGTCAGCCGCCTTCTGCGCATATGTCTTCGCGTCTCCCTTCTCAACGTTGTCGGGGCGGTGCCGCAGGATCTTCTTGAGAGGCACCCACTGTGTGAGCTCTTTGTCATCCGCTAGAAGGATCTAGAAGTAACAATTATGTTTACATTATGAATTGGTATAAAAACATAAATGTTTCATGGTGCATTTAAAAAACTTGCACCACCAAAGCTAAAATGTCTGCAGGTGTTTTTGTTTTGAAGGTGATAGCACTGCATATGGTTCGGTTTCTGGGTCGAACAAGATGCTTTCAGGTTTTTCTATTAAGTAAGTAATAGCATCACGAGTCTGGAACAATGTCCAGTAAACTATCCCCTTATAATCAGGGACCTAAAACATAATTAGCGAAGTGTGGATGAAATACATCCTGATCTTCCTTCGGAGGATAGTATGATATTATAACCGTGTGTCAAAAAGGCTACAAAAAAGGCAGAAATAGTGACATATTTACGACTCTGTAATCAAATCATAGCTCTAACAATAACGAATTACGCATGCATTCACACATAATTATGTCAATTGACTCCTTAGGCTATACAGAATCATAAAGAAACACATTATATTACTAACCTCTTCAACAGTTAACCCATAGTCATTGGGCACAACTTCTCTATATTTAAACCTCGTAGGCAAGTCCCCTCCGATAACATCCTCACAATCCATCTTGTAATACTCCTCCATGTATTCATTGTAAGTCTTCTCAGCCACTGTAGGGACAAACTTGGGTTTCTCTGACTCCAAAAGTTGGGCTAATTTGGACTTCTTCTTTCTATTTCTGCGTTTCTTCCCTTGTAGAGTCTTCTTGACTTCTTCTAGAAGATTATCACGAGCTTTTTTCGGATCGTAGTCTGCGTCCATCTGTGGGTTGGAGAAGTCTAAATTACTATTGTGAGCGATTCAGAGTGACTAGTTATGACACTCAGGTAGTCCCAAAGAAAATTAAATGTCAGTTGGATCCACTACCAACTTAGAAAAAGAATTGAAAAGTTGTTTCTTATGCTGCAGTCGCCATTTGTTAGAGAATATCGATACTAATGTTAGTTCCACCTGCAGACTATAATCTTGTATCACACAAGCTACATAAGGCAATAGGTCATTCCAGGAGGTAGTATACATATATAATTTCTGGATAGTTCGATTGACTTCGCGAAGGTTCCTGGAAATTATTCTGTAAAAACTTAAACGGAAGAAGATGGATCATTTTTCTAGCGATACAATAGCTAACTTTCAGAAGGTGTATTGAAGTGTTCAGTAGCAAATCCATTCCTAACTAAAATTATAAATGGGAATGTGAGTTTGCTTGTTTATAACATTTTGTGTACACGTTTTCATGAGTACAGAATAGGACATAGGGTATCTTTTATCCAGACAAAAATACTGTTCCTTATGGGTTCAAATTTATTGAGAGACGAAATTTATATTGACACGACCGAAGCTGTGAGCAATATCTAGTATTTAATAGTATTTAGTAATAAATTAGTGAATTAAATAGCGTTAATGACTATAGCGCGCTATATATCCTTCTCATACTAAGAAGAGGCACATGTCCAGGAGTAGGATAGTTTACAAACAGGGTTGTTATTATATTGTAATACTAACGTTAAAGTCTTCATCTTCACAATGTGGTCCATCTTCTTCTGGCTGCTCAGCATCCTCATCTTGTTCGGGCTGATATTTATCCCAATTCTCTGTAATATATATAATATTGGTTATCTTTAGTAATAACAAAGGTAGATATGTCGGTCGCCGAAACTCAATCACAGGGGGAAACATAGCACCTGTGTTACAACGTTTACGTCGGGTTTTTGTAAGTGCCACTCTTATACAAGAAACCGGCGGTAACGTACAGCTAGCGACATAAGTCGATAAATATGTACGAGGTTTTGAACTGCTATATCATTCTAAATCTTATATATAAAATTCTCGTGTCACAATGTTAGTTACCATACTCCTCCGAAACGGCTTGACAGATTTTTATGAAATTTTATATGCATATTTAGTAGGACTGAGAATTAAAATATTTTTTATTCAAAATTTTTCCCTCATTTATAAGGGTTGTCCAACCCTAACATTTTTTTAAATATTTTGATCAAAGCATTTTTTTATGGCAAAACAACGTTTATCGGGTCAGCTAGTAATATTATAAACGCGTGTTTGAATGAAAGTTCGTTTGTTACGATTACAAGCTTTACATACTCAACGGATCATCATACAATTATATGAAAGCGTAACAAACAAACTAATTTTCACATTTATAATATTAGTTAGAATATTTATGTGTTGTTACTCATGTGTATTCGAATCTTACCAATTTCTAATTCCTCGTCTAGGTCAGGAAACACGGGTTTTTGGTCATCAGCATCTCCATAGTACTCTTCATCGAAGATCTCTTTCATTCTCTTGTCGTGTTCCGCAGGATCAAACTCACTCTCTAGATCCTCTTCCTGAAAGGAAGAAGACATATCAAGTTTGTCGGCCTCGGTGGCGTAGTGGTTAGTGTAACTAACTGCCACGCCTAAGGTCGCGGGTTCGATTCCCGCACAAGTCAAACATTTGTGTGCATGAACATGGATGTTTGTCTTGGTCTGGGTGTTTCTATGTAAAATATGTATGTATTTACAAAAAAAATATATATATGTATGTTTATCCATTGTCTAGTACCCATAGTATAAGCTCTGCTTAGTTTGGGCTAGATGATGTTGTGTGTATGTGGTAGAATATTATTATAATAATAACTCACAAATAAATTATTAGTTTACATAAAGTATTATGTCTATGGATCGGGATAAAAAGTTAAAGTTATATTCTTCAGGGATTAGCCTGACGTAAATTAAAATTTTTATCTATTTGGTAGTTACGCACACATTGCCCGAGTTATGTGAATACCTTACATAATATGGATGATAGTAAAAATGGCCATCAAATGCGGTACTTAGTAAGCGTGCACTATTATTTTATTTTATTTTATTTTTATTTAGCCCGTTAAACTGGGTGAAATTAATCTTACTGACTGAATTTTTTGATTCGTTTGGCTATAGGATGTCTCTCAACTCAGTGTGCCTTTTGGCAAAGGCCTCCTCCAGTAGTTTCCATTGCTCCCTGTATTGAGCAAGCGTGCACTACAGCTAACATTAAATAGAATTACTTTATTGCATGGATGGTATAGTGGACTAAGTGGTCGCCGGTCTGCCACTGCGCCGCGCCGAGTGCTGTGGGTTCGATCTTCACACAGGACAAACATTTGTATGATCCACAATTATGACAAATGTGGTGTTCTTTTTATCTCTTGGTTCAATGTTTGTAAAGTCCCATTCGAGAATTATACCTAGTGCGGTAAGAGTGTCCTTAAAAAAACTTACCCTAAAAGCTAATTCTTCATTTCCAGTGACTTCTTTAATCTTAGCGATCTTCTCCTGGATCTCTTTCAACTTAAGTGCCTTAAGTCTTGCGATTTCTTCCATCTTCTTTTGTTTTTCATCTTCCTTGCGCGTGCGCACCTCGGCACGTTTACGGGAACGCTTGTCATCTTTCGGCCGGATGTAGTTCATTGTGCGCGGGAACCGTTTTAGCTGAAGTTATAAAAGTTAGTATCAAATGTCTGTTGCTGTTAATAATGTAATATGCATACATAAGGGAAGTCTTGGAATAACATGAGATTATTCCAAACTATTCTACACATCCCCATCTTCTACTTTCATGCTAATCCATCATATATTTTTAAACGTCAATTACTATTTGGCCACAGGTAAATTACACAAAAAAAAATGTTACTAGTACAAATTGGCATTCAAAACAGAGTCCAAAGTCCAGTAATGATTTGGGGCAAATAGAATTTGACTACACCACAGGGTAAACCCGCTGACTAAGTGTATGGTGGGATAGTGAATATTACTCTGTAAATTAATTAATTCCCTGATGATGTAGGGAGTAAAGGGTTACTTACATACTCTTGGTCGGGCTCTTCGAAACGGAAGTTGTACGCTCTCTCGAACTTGCCTTGCTCTTCCACTCTTTCTTCATCTGCTTCTAACTCTTCGTCATCTCTGATCTTGTCTTCAGCCTCACCAATGTCACCATCTTCTAGATACCTGTAGTTATCAGGTAAGCTATAGACTGGGTACTTTTTAAGCATGCCTTAAATATATACCTACCGAAATTAACTAAATCTAGGCGTTTCAATATTAGTTAGTATACTAGATTCCTATAGTTTGATTATTTTATTGGATTTGAATCCGCATCGTATAGAAAATCGTATGCCTTAATAATTGGATTGTTGGATGTTAGATGCTTCAATGGATTTCAATCGATGATAATGCGGTGTTTGAACGCTAACTAATGTTATAAATGGGAATGTGAGTTTGTTTGTTTGTTACGCTTTGACGCCTTAACATCTCGAACGATCATCATGAAATTTCGCATACTCGTTGCCAGGTGAACAGAAAAGAACATATGGTAGCTTTCATCCGGAAAGTGGCATTACCGTGGAATAGAAATTTATTGACATAACTTACATTAACGCGAGCGAAGCCGCGGGAAAAATCTAGTAACTCAATAGTTTTAGTTCTTACTTGTGTGCACGCTAAACGAGATAGGCGTAAAATCCCAGGATTCGACCTCTTCGTCTTCATGTAACCTTTTTTTCCATTAGCTTTTTATAATATCCCACTGCTGGGCAAAAGTCTCTCCCTTGGACTTCCAAATCACTATCCCCTGACCTTATGACCTTGTGCCCTATATCTCGAGGGTCTTTTGACCCAAAGGGCCCATATTCAAACACGACCGAGGTGTCTATACACCAAGTTACAAGTCAGTTGGTCCAGTGGTTCCGGAGCTTTGCCTGTCACTAACAGATAGACACACAGACCCACATAGTGTTTTCATTAACCTCTTCGAAGAAGACTCAGAGGTTAATAAATCATAATAAAAACCATGATGTATTATTTCCTTTTTTACTTACTTCTTATTTAATATGTAATCTCTCAAGAATGCTTCACCCTCATTCAGTTTGGGGTCAGACCAGAGTGCTTTAAGAGGCGCAAGGTCTTTTTCCACCTCATTGTCGATGTGCTCTGCCTGTCCTGTTAGGTACTCCTTTATCTTGCCTTCCTGGAAATATTCAGTACAATTATTAGATAACACTGCAGAACAGTCATTTTGCTGCATGGTAAGTAGAAATCAATTTTGTGTAAGTTCAGTATGCTGAATACGAAAAATTTCAGATTTGTTAAATTGACTCTAGTTTATGAGATATGACTTTATAACTATATGACTGAAAGAAGGTTGCAATAAAAATATAATTATATATTTTAGAAGCAGCTATATAATAACAACAAGAAAACTTACATACACTATTGAAAGCCAAAGTTTTTTTTTTGAATACTTTATCTGTAAGCTTTTCTATTGTATTTATGTTCAGGACAATCCCTTATTAAACTGAAGCAATAGTATGCCATCATAATATGGCTGTCCCATTGGCCTTGGTATCTTTCTTTCATTGTTGTAACTTGTAATGTCCTGATGGAACTGTTCTTTATGTTGAATATCTCAAGAACCAGAGTCAATACATTTCAGGTATGACTTACAAAGATGTTTATTAAAATCAGTAACAAAATTATAGGTGGAGAAAAATATTTTTTTGTTACCCAGTGTAATATATACCACAGTCTCTCCCTTGTGTAGGTATTACTGATACTGACATTGATAAAAGGGTATGGCCAAATTTAAAGGCTTGTAGCGATGGGCATTGAAGAACAGGATCCCCTGGCATTTGTCTGGATAAAATATTATTAAGCTTTAAACCAGACAATAGCAAAATCCAGTTCGTGGAGTATATTTCAGTGGAAGCTTGTGTGAAGGATTATTTTTATTAAAGCCTATACGGGCTTCCCTAAATCTAACTATGCCGCAAACATTATAAGCCTATTGTTGAATTCCAAACACATTGACTTACACAGTGCATCTGCTGAAAACATCACAACAGAAAAACCTAATAACACACAGTCTGAAACAGGACTTCACAAAGTCACATAGGCCTATGGTGTTTGTTCATTTTTCTCCTTCTTTCAAGTAAAATAAAAAGAGTTTAGAAAATAAACATAACTATCTTTTGCGCACGGCTCCATCCGCATGCTTCCTACATCAATAAAAAGGTTTTAAGCTATCTCTGTACCAAATTTCATTCAAATTGGTTGAATGGTTTAGCAGTGAACAGGTAACAGACAGACAGAGATTCATATTTTTAATTTAAATAATGTAAGTAAGGATTTTACGATACAAACCTTTGTTTCAGATGTTTTTCTTTGCTTTTTATTGTCTTCTACTATCTCTGCTTTCTTCTCAATGCTGAAGATGTTACCATCATTATCATCCTCATCATCATCACTGTCCGCAAATGTTAATGTCTTGGTCTTTATCTCTTTCTCTGAAAAATAAATAAGGTAGTAAGTTGGAATAAAGCAGTCTTGAAGTGGAGATGGCAAATTAGGAGACAAAGTCATGGTGTATACCGTCATACATGGATGTTTTTGGCTTGGTGGACTGATAACCTGGAAGAGGATGGATTAAGGCAGAAGACTGGAAACTGTAGTATAGATTGAGAGGCATTACTTTGGTTTAGTAAATATCACAGATTCCTAGTGAGATGTCAATAAACTTTGGCAAAATCAAATAAATATAAGGTATCCCTCTATGTCTCTCAACAGGCAATGTCAGCCTGATAAATATATTTTCTTTATATCTTTATAAAAACTTACTTTTAAACAGATTTATTTTATACAAAAAAGAAGGTTCATGGTAAACCGTTTTCATAATCTATGATAACTTGGATGTCACTGAACTCAAGAAAATAAATCAACTATTCAAATCGATTAGTAAAAAAGTTTGAGTGCAATAAGAAGTAAAAGATGTAAGTAAGCCTCAAGAACTCAATATATAATGTTGCATTTATATCAGTTATGATAGCTATATCAGTTATGATGATATAGTTGAAGCTGTTGGTACCAACTGGATGAAGTTTGCCCAGAATAGAGACAAATGGCACGGGATGGAGGAGGCTTTTACCTGTAAGGGATCCATATAGAAATTTGTGCAACTTAATTAAAACATTCACTAAATTGTAACTTTTAAATATGGTTAAATAAAGCTTATTATTATTATCAGTTATACAAAAGAAATATAAAGGAACTAGCTGACCCACTCAACTTTGTCTGCTTCATATAAGAGATTTTTCCTGTTTTTGCAACATTTTTCTTTGATGCTCCGCTCCTATTGGTTGTTGTGTGATTTATATAGCCTATAACCTTCATCTCTAAATAGGGTATCCAACACTATAAGAATATTTCAATTCGAACCAGTAGTTCCTGAGATTAGCGCATTCAACCAAACAAACAAACTCTTCAGCTGTATAATATTATTATAGATATATTACCTTGCTCCTTCTTCTCGCTCTCATCAAAGCATTTAAAGCCAGGATCATAGATTCTTGGGTCCTTAGTCTTTAACAATGCTAGGGTTTTCAGGAACTGTGTCTCCATCTCCTCTGTGACTTCAGGAGGCACATCACTTTCATCCTCACTGTCAGATGATACTGATGCATCTGAGTTTAATGACTTGGAGCCGTATTTTTGTTCCACTGTCAAACATTAAAATAATGGTGAGTATTGTTTATTATATATCTATACTTACATTATAAAGTGTGTTACTTACAAGAGGGAACATATGCAACATGTCTAGTGTATATCCCTGAGTTTGGTTAATAAATGAACAAACATTTATTGGCTAGTATATGTATACACCTAGCACAAATCCTGAGGTGGGCATCAAGCAATTCTGGTATGCACCAGAATTGCTTGATGCCCACCTCAGGATTTTTACATGTAGACCATAGCTCTTTTTTGTTGGGAGCCCCCCTTCAATATAATCCTAGATACGCTAAGGTAAGCCGCATCATCACATACACATCAAGTTTTACTTATTATATTATATCGCAATCGTAAAGAGCCTACATGACACCGTATACATATAAAATATAATTTATAACAGTTATACATATATGATAACATACATTTATGGAGCTCTTCCTTTTCTCGCCACTTGTCGTATTTCTTGGCGTATGCATTTTCTGTCTTGAGGGCTACTTCTTCCTCTGAGTCTTCATCAAAAAGCTTTTGCTTAGGCATTTTAATTCATGAACTAGTTAATTTCGTATTTACTATTTCTTATCCTGGAATTCAACTTCAACTTTTCTCGGTGTCAAATGGCTCCATCGAATAGGTACTGATGATTCTGCCAACGTCAGGGTGGAAAGAGATAAAAAAAAAAAAAATATATTAATATTAAATAAATGGTTTGATCAGTAGGCAGTAATGTGACCATTGACCGGTCATTAGAGCGATGGTTCTTCTTTGGGCTACAACAAAACAACACAAATATTAGTAATAAATACATATTAGTAAGGTTAGAAGAATAGAGAGGACAAGCAAAACCAACGATAGACATAGAGATATAGATAGACGAGGACAAGAGCGGCAGACTATATTTTGATTTTGTTAAGGGAGATAAATTTATATAAAGTTTTTATGAATGGGGTGTGTGCCAAAGTTAATAGGAAGGGTATATTGACAGGACGAGGGATCTGTTTAGGAAGTAGATCATAAAGAGGATACAATATTTTAGGACAAAAGAAAAATAGATGTTCCAAGGAGCCCTCTTCGAGACCACACTCGCAAAGAGAATGATCTCTGACCCGAATTTTGGCTAAGAAGACTGGAGAGCAAACAAAACCCAGACGGAGACGGATAATTACAGACGTAGCCAATTTATTTACACTCTTTTGTCGATAAAACCACGGTCTGGAAGGGATAGAAGGTTGAATAGAACCGTAGAACTTTCCTTTAATCAACCGCGACGTTTGCCATAAGTTATTCCAAGCATCAATCAAAGAAGGACGAGCCAAAGAACGAAGTTCACAAGGGAAGCAGTAATTATGGTCCGAGCAACCAGACACCGCCGCAGCCTTAGCACAGGAGTCTACAAACTCGTTACCTGCTATACCCACATGGCTTGGGATCCATGCCATAGCCACCTCGATGCCCATTAGGTGACACCTATACAACGATGCTTTTGTTCTAAGAGTAATTATAAAGTTGCCACGACATCGAAATGGATTTTTTTGTAAATCTGCTAGACAACTCCGAGAATCCGAGAGGATAAGCGCCTTGTTTAGCTTGTGTGACTCAATAAATTTCATGGCTTCTAGCAAAGCTAAGGCTTCACCAGCAAATATAGAGTTCTGTGGAGGACTCTTAAAATTAAGAATAATGCCGTATTTAGGAATCCAAACAGCAGATCCAACAGAACTTTTACTAGATGTTTTGGAAGCATCAGTGTATAGGGTCACCCAGTCAGACCATTCCCTTGACAATTTCGCCGAAAGCTTGACGTTAGCGTCCGAACAGTGCTTACTTATACCGAAGTCAAGGTAAATCTTTGGTTGGAAAATCAGAGACTGGTACTCCACTTCGAAGAGAGGATTGATAGTAGATTGTAAAATAGGAGCAGGAAGGTCCTTAAACTTACTAAAGGAATTGACAAGGGGAGGGGGAGTTTTATGCTTCCAATAGGCGGAGGAAGAGATAAGAGGTGCCAAGGTATGTAATATGTGGAATAAAGGATGGGAGTTAGTTCGAATGGAGTTGGTAAAGAATCTGTCCGCAAGATATTGTCGACGAAGATGAAGGGGAGGATCCAAGCACTCCACCTGAAGAGCATTGATCGGAGAACACTTCATAGCTCCCGTTATAATTCGCAAGCACTTAGACTGGACCTTCTCCAGACTGGATAACGCAATTTTATTGCAAGGCTCTAGTAAAAAACAGCCATAATCAAAATGACTGCGAACCACAGCGCCGTATAACAGTTTTTGGCTAAAGGGATGGGAACCCCACCTGACACCAGATAGCGCCCGCATGACATTCACACCCCTCTCGCCCTTCCGAACAATGTAGTTCAGGTGGTGTATGCCTGAAAGTTTGGAGTCCAGGATAAGGCCTAGGAATTTGACATGATCTTTGATGGGAATAACTTCGTCGTCTACCGCAAGACTAATGTCAGGAACGTGTCTTTTGCGAGTAAAGACTACAGCATTACACTTGGGAACTGAGATAGAGAGATTATGAGTTAAAAGCCAATTATTTAGGTAAAACAGTGCGGAGTTAAGACGAGAAGAAGAATCAGCAAAGGAAGAAGATACAGAATAGAGAACAATATCGTCGGCATATTGTAAAATTTTGCAGAAAGAGGATACAGTAAGGTCTAGATTAGAGGTATAGATATTGTACAGAAGAGGGCTTAGGACCGACCCTTGCGGCAGACCTATCCAGACATTGCGCGGGGCGAGAATAATACCACGATGGCGAACTGAAATGGAGCGGCACATTAACATACTGCTGATTATGTTGATCAGTCTCACAGGAATACTCAGCTCGTGCATTTTCTGCCTGAGTAAAGGAAGCTGAACACTATCATATGCTGCAGAAATGTCAAGAAATACGCCAATAACGTGCTTGTCCTGAGAGAACGCGAGGCGAACATCAGAGGTAAAGATACTCAGGCTATCTAGGGTACCCATACCCTTTCTAAAGCCAAACTGATTTTTGGCCAACAGGCCTCTGCTTTCCAGAATCCATTCCAGTCTGTTCTTAATCAGGTTTTCCATTATTTTGGCTAGCACGGATGAGAGGGCAATCGGGCGATAGGCTAGAGGATCCAACGGGTCCTTGCCCGATTTAAGGATTGGGATAATGATCTGAGTTTTCCAGGAGGTAGGGATTTTGCCAGAGGTGAAAATCGCATTAAAAATACTAAGAAGAAAGGATTTGCTGGAGTTTGAGGATTTGCAGATAAAGGAGTAGGGAATACCATCAGCACCAGGGGAGGTATCACGAAGATGGTCAAGAGCTAGGGTAAGTTCATGGAAAGTGAAAGGATCATTCATTCTGTCAGAGGAAATAGAAGATGAAATAAGATCAGGTGGAGAAAGGCAGTCAAGTTCAGGGACAAAGGGAGGAGCTAGTCTACAATGGAAATCATAAAGAAAGGAGTTGGGATCGTTCTTGGTGACATTCGGATCTTGGTAACTTCTGCGATATGACTTAATCCTTTTCCACACCAAGGAAAGAGGAGAGCAAGGGGAAAGGGATTCGCAGAATTTACGCCAACCAATGGATTTCTTTCTAGAGAGAAGTCTGGAAGTTCGGGCAGCAGTTTGTTTGTAGGCAATGAAATCTAACATATCCAGGGATATTGCAAATCTGTTTTCCGCCTCCTTACGCAACCGGACGCTCTCAGAACATTCAGCATCCCACCAAGGAGGAGAGGGAACCAAGCTGCGGGAAGTGGGTTTTACTGGAATAGAGGATTGGGCAGATTCCAATATGGCAGAAATGAACTGATCATATAAGAGAAGGAAGTTATATTGGTTGCACTGGGGGAATAAGTCAATTTCTATGTCTAAAAGAGTAGAGAATTGTTCCCAATTAGCTTGTGCTAACCGGTACTTAAGGAGAGATTGATAGGGTTTGGGAGGAGGGATAGTAGAAGGACAGAAATAAGAAATAGAAATAGGGAAGTGATCGCTGCCAAACGAATTTGGCAAAACCGACCAGGTTATAAGTGAAACTAAAGATGGAGAAGAAAAGGAAAGGTCTGGGACACTAATATTTTGGGATGGAGATACTCTGCGAGTGGCAGATCCATCGTTCAAAATACATAGGTTGATGTCATCCAAAAGGTCCAATAAGGAAGACGAACAAGGATCATTATAGTGGGCACCCCAAAGAGTATGTCGGCAATTAAAATCACCAAGAATGATTAATGGAGCAGGGACAGAAGAAAGGATGGAGCGTAATTCAGAAATTATGTTAGGATTAGGATGAGGGATATATACAGACACAAAAGACAAATTTGCAGCCCTAGCAGCTACAATGTGAAAGCCAGTATTGTGATCTGGTATAGGAATTTGGGAAAACTCAATGCATCTATTAATTAGTAGAGCGGCACCCGCCCTACCGTCATCCCTGTCATCGCGGAGACACGAGAAGCCCGAAATTCTAAAATGAGATTTAGGACTGAGCCATGTCTCCGAGACAGCAAAGACAGACGGTTTATAGCGATTCACTAGATAGATAACATCTTGTTTATTACGACGAATGCTTCTACAATTCCATTGAAGGACCTGCAGAGTCATTGGGTGAGTTGTTACGCGAGAGGACAGAAAGTAATTGTTCAACAAGAACAGAGACATTGTTCGGTAGGGAATCTGAGAATTTGGATAACATATTAATTAGGGAGCAGAGCAGGAGTTCAACAAGGTTATCGTTAGGAGTAGCAAGAGGAGTGGTTTCAGTGGGGGAAGGAAGAGCACAGCCATTAGGCTGAGAAAAAGAAGGAGTAGACACAATAGCATTGTGATAAGCCCTGTCGTAGGACTTGCCTAAGACAGGCTGGGATCGGGGAGGAAGAAACACAGTCTTCCTATAAGAAGTAGTGGGTGTAGTAAAACAAGGGGTCAAATGGGTTTTTTGAGGGGAAGCAGAGGGAGCCTGGGTCGAGGCTGCAATTTCCGAAAAAAGACGCTTAGGGAGGGGATAACGTGCTGAAGCTTCCAGGTAACTGATGTTTTGCTCAGACATGACCATCTTGATAGATTTCTGGCGGGCATGCTCAGGGCATTTGGGATCTATAGCCTTGTGGTTACCCCCACGGCAAAGAAAGCATGTAGGATTTGAATCCTGAGAGGGGCAGCTATCTCCACTGTGCTTTTGAGAGCAGATGTAGCAGCGAGGCTGGGACCTGCATTGTTTGGCAATATGTCCAAACCTGCAGCAATTGCGACATTGAATTGTTGGTAGCTGGTAGGTTGTAACAGGCAGTGAGGCATTATAGCAATATACCTTTTCAGGTAGGGATTGTCCCAGAAAAGTTAACACCACTGAATTGGACGGGATCCAATTCGCGGTATCATCCCTCCGAGACTTAATGTTAAGCCTTCTAGCTCTAATTACCTCACCACAATGTCCAACAGTGGAAATACCATCTAAAAGGTCTGATAGAGACCAGTCTGTAGGGATATCCCTAACTACACCCATGCGGAAAACCTGGAATTTTGGTATGTATGCCTCATAATTGTTGCTCTCCAGTAAACTTAATTCCAGAAATTCATTGGCACTCACAGCTGATTTAAATTCTATTGATATCTTGTTGCGACCAAGATTTTTTATGCCGCCTTCTTTAATGCCTGAAACATTGTTTTTATGTAGGAATTGGGCAAACTTCAAAATTTTAAATGAATACCCTGCAGAGGGGTCTGGTTCTGCTCTAGAAACATACACAGTAAATGGGCCTTTGTCAGTTGCCGAAAATTTGACGTTACTATTAATTTCGAAACCAGGCTTCGTGAATACAGATTGGATTGAATCTGCCGGAGAACGGGCTTTTTTAGATTCAATCCCGATCGCCAGATCGACATCAGCAGGTCTTTTTGAGGATCTAGGCTTATCAGGAGGCAAACCTCCACCCCCATCCGGAGGCTCCTCCATACCTACTTGATTCCCAAAGGAATCAAGCAGATATGGATGCGCCCAGACGAAACGACAAAAGAATAAACAGAGGATTACCTTATAAGATTAAGCCACCACCGAGTCAACACAACACACACGAGTTAACAGCCACAAATAAAAACAATACGCATGAAAAAAAGATAACCTATAAACAACTGACACTCTCAACCAAGCGTCAGACCAGAATCTATCCTGGAATTATAACCTCAAATACACACGTTTGCGTGTTTTGATATTGTGACAAATGACATTTGACAATACTGTCAAATCGTTTTGGTAATGATTTTATGCCATTCTAAGCTACAATAATAATTATATTTATTTGTAGTTTTGTAACTTATAAACTAATTTTAATACTTTTATAAAAATGTTGTTTTCAAATGTGCTATTGAATTAATTTATTGTTATTAACAATTATGTATTTATTATCAAATAAATTGATATTTGATATGTTTTGCAAAAAGGTGCTAAAAATATAATGGAGTGCTAGACTTCGGTGTGAATAAATATAAAGATATTGGGTGAAAATAGGAATTAGACATTATAAATATTGTAATTTATTACAAACAAAAAGTTAATTATAATATTTTATTTCATTAGTTCCTTTTTAGCTTTGTTTATGTAATTAAATATAATAATAGTTCCTTTAGTAGTAGGAAAACTTTGAAATGGCAACATTGTCATAACATAACCTGTCTATCACTGTCTATCTTCCACCGGTTATCACGATTGTTTTGTTGATGTGCAGAAGTTGAAAGTTAACAATAAATCGTAATACTGTAAATAATAGATGTTTATATCGTATTAGTATAACCACCTAAGCAACTCATCATGACAACAAACCCAAGGAAAGGTACCGATCCGGTGCCTATGGAGGAGAGCGACCAGCTGACGATACGACCACTGTAAATATTATTTTCATGATGCTCAACGACGAAGTCTTACATTTCATCACTTTACGAAATAATTTCTTTAAATTTCTGCATACTCTCCTTTTTTATTGAGTCCTAAAATCGGTTTTATTTATACATAAACTCAATGAGATAATATAATTTAGTAAAGAGACTTATTTATCAGAAGAATCTGATGCCTTACTTAGCGGCACGTTGTAATTAATGTTATTAGATAATTTGATTTCATGTTATAACTTTCCTTTAGGGGTGCTGGCCAAGAAGTGGGCAGGTCCTGCATAATGCTTGAATTCAAGGGCAAAGTAATAATGGTAAGCATATTTTTAGTTGTTGAAATAAATATTTTGTTGCAGTCAGTCAACAGTGCATAATCTGCATAGTCTAAACTATGTAGCTAGCCAAGGACTTCTTAAACAATAATTTTATTGTACTGTGTGAATATGAATATTAGGCAATTTAATTTTTAAATGGAAAAGTACAGCTGATGGCATGTTTTTGTGATTGTTTGATGTCCACGGTAACTTAACATTTGACCTATGAACGCTTGTTCTGTATTTATTCTTCAGAGTTTGCAGATTAACTTTATTAACAATGCATTTCTGAATATTGTGCGCTAAACCCATATTGCATAATAAATTATTCTGAATGTTTGTGGATGTTGATATTACTTTAACTACTTAGATTGGTTATTTGTGGTCCAAGCATCATAAAGCTCATATATAACATCTTTAAACTGTTGTCCTGCCTGTACATAAATGATATATCACACAATGAAATATATTAATTACTGTTTGTTATGTAGGTTGTCCAAATAATATGTGTATGTATTATTTCAGTTGGACTGTGGAATACACCCTGGTCTCTCAGGAATGGATGCTTTACCTTTTGTGGATCTCATAGAGGCTGATGAAGTGGACTTACTTCTTATATCACAGTAAGTACTCTTTTATGTGTAATTGCCTTTTAGTAATTGCCTGGAAAGTGTTGCTTTGGTGCAGCATTATTATTATCGAGAGTAGTCTAGTCAGGAACATAGGTCAACTACTATTTTGAATTGTGTGATCAAACAAAATAAATTAATTATGATCATATTTATTTTTGATTATTTTCTGTAGTGATAGCGATTAGTTGAAGTATATTTAATAACAATTTAAAACTATCATATAATAATTAGATATTTTAAATTCATATGGTTCTATTAGTATGGTGTTTTAATGTTCAGTTTTCACTGGCATACTTAACAAAGTATTTCAGTTATTAAAAATTGGAGGATTGGTAAACTTTCTTCTACTGAGAATAAAGTGTTGACAAAGGCTACTTAATTTAACTTTATTATATTTGTTTTCAGTTTCCACTTAGATCACAGTGGTGCTCTGCCATGGTTTCTCACCAAGACCTCGTTCAAAGGCCGAGTGTTTATGACGCACGCCACCAAAGCTATATACCGGTGGCTGGTTTCTGACTACATTAAAGTTAGGTAAGTTTTTGTGCTTTATCTTATTTAAGTAGTAGGTCATATTAGTAAAATGTTTTCACATGGCTGGGTTTAGAAAGAACAAGAGGAAAGGAGAATGAAATGCAGCTATCTCACCACAATACCTACTTCATCATAATGCTATTATTCAATTTTCTCTCTTCCTCTTGCCAAGCAATTGTCATATAGTACACACCCAATGCCTCGGCAAGCACGTAAGGCCGTTGGTGTCGTCGCGCCTGATCTCAATCCGGTCATGTCGTAGTGCCGTACTACGGATTGAGATTCTATCGAATTAAGAGAGTTCAGGAACAGAGAGTCCACTTGTGTTTGCGCACACACTTGTACACTATAATATCTCTTGCCTAGATAGCCAGTCTCCGTTAAGATCCGCCTTGGCCAAAATTTGGTCTGGAGTATGTATGGACTTGTATTAACTACTTTATTATTCAGATTATTGTTTTCTATTACGCCGTCTTCAATCATCAATAATGGAACAGTGGGTACATATTAATTTTGTTGCAGCAACATATCAACTGAACAAATGTTGTACACCGAGTCAGACTTGGAAGGCTCAATGGACCGCATTGAGACAATCAACTTTCATGAAGAAAAGGATGTCCGAGGAGTTCGGTTCTGGGCGTACAACGCTGGCCATGTACTCGGAGCTGCTATGTTCATGATCGAGATCGCTGGCGTTAAGGTATTTAACAGTTTTTGGAAAACTGTGTAAATTATATTTCAGTGGTTTGAACTGAAATGGGAGAAAATTTCTGTGATTTACTAATAGTTGTTTTAATTGTGAGGTCTTGTCATGTCCGTTGAAAATATATCATTAAGAAAGTACACCTTTCATTATAAAAGCAGTAGTTTTCTTGATCCAGAGGTACAATTTTGTGCTTATGTCTGGCTGATCAGTACACATTTGTGACATTCAATTTTTCGTTTGCAGGTATTGTACACAGGAGACTTCTCGAGACAAGAAGACAGACATTTGATGGCAGCAGAAATACCAACAGTACACCCAGACGTTTTAATCACGGTCAGTACACACACAATCACAATGTAATCTACTCTTTTTCAACTCGTTAACCGCAATAATCACTATTAATAAAATCAATAAAATTATATTATATAAAAATTTGTTAATTAGAGTTGTTGTGTATAGCTTTCTGTTGCTTTGGAGGCAAAGGAATTTTCTCTAAAAAAATTTCAGTAGTAACACGAAGTCTGGAACTGCACTCTACAGACTACATGCTCGCTCTTATTACATGGGACTCAAAGCAACTGGTAAAATGTAGATGTGATAGATCTTTTTGATTACTTCTTCAGAGATATATAATATGCGTGATATATTATATAAATGTCACTTGTTTTGTGCAGGAGTCCACATACGGCACGCACATCCACGAGAAGCGCGAGGAGCGGGAGAGCCGGTTCACGGGGCTCGTGAGCGAGATCGTGCAGCGCGGCGGCCGCTGCCTCATACCCGTGTTCGCGCTGGGCCGCGCGCAGGAACTGCTGCTTATACTAGGTATGTTTAGTCTACGTACGGCACGCACGTCCACGAGAAGCGCGAGGAGCGGGAGAGCCGGTTCACGGGGCTCGTGAGCGAGATCGTGCAGCGCGGCGGCCGCTGCCTCATACCCGTGTTCGCGCTGGGCCGCGCGCAGGAACTGCTGCTTATACTAGGTATGTTTAGTCTACGTACGGCACGCACGTCCACGAGAAGCGCGAGGAGCGGGAGAGCCGGTTCACGGGGCTCGTGAGCGAGATCGTGCAGCGCGGCGGCCGCTGCCTCATACCCGTGTTCGCGCTGGGCCGCGCGCAGGAACTGCTGCTTATACTAGGTATGTTTAGTCTACGTACGGCACGCACGTCCACGAGAAGCGCGAGGAGCGGGAGAGCCGGTTCACGGGGCTCGTGAGCGAGATCGTGCAGCGCGGCGGCCGCTGCCTCATACCCGTGTTCGCGCTGGGCCGCGCGCAGGAACTGCTGCTTATACTAGGTATGTTTAGTCTACGTACGGCACGCACGTCCACGAGAAGCGCGAGGAGCGGGAGAGCCGGTTCACGGGGCTCGTGAGCGAGATCGTGCAGCGCGGCGGCCGCTGCCTCATACCCGTGTTCGCGCTGGGCCGCGCGCAGGAACTGCTGCTTATACTAGGTATGTTTAGTCTACGTACGGCACGCACGTCCACGAGAAGCGCGAGGAGCGGGAGAGCCGGTTCACGGGGCTCGTGAGCGAGATCGTGCAGCGCGGCGGCCGCTGCCTCATACCCGTGTTCGCGCTGGGCCGCGCGCAGGAACTGCTGCTTATACTAGGTATGTTTAGTCTACGTACGGCACGCACGTCCACGAGAAGCGCGAGGAGCGGGAGAGCCGGTTCACGGGGCTCGTGAGCGAGATCGTGCAGCGCGGCGGCCGCTGCCTCATACCCGTGTTCGCGCTGGGCCGCGCGCAGGAACTGCTGCTTATACTAGGTATGTTTAGTCTACGTACGGCACGCACGTCCACGAGAAGCGCGAGGAGCGGGAGAGCCGGTTCACGGGGCTCGTGAGCGAGATCGTGCAGCGCGGCGGCCGCTGCCTCATACCCGTGTTCGCGCTGGGCCGCGCGCAGGAACTGCTGCTTATACTAGGTATGTTTAGTCTACGTACGGCACGCACGTCCACGAGAAGCGCGAGGAGCGGGAGAGCCGGTTCACGGGGCTCGTGAGCGAGATCGTGCAGCGCGGCGGCCGCTGCCTCATACCCGTGTTCGCGCTGGGCCGCGCGCAGGAACTGCTGCTTATACTAGGTATGTTTAGTCTACGTACGGCACGCACGTCCACGAGAAGCGCGAGGAGCGGGAGAGGCGGTTCACGGGGCTCGTGAGCGAGATCGTGCAGCGCGGCGGCCGCTGCCTCATACCCGTGTTCGCGCTGGGCCGCGCGCAGGAACTGCTGCTTATACTAGGTATGTTTAGTCTACGTACGGCACGCACGTCCACGAGAAGCGCGAGGAGCGGGAGAGCCGGTTCACGGGGCTCGTGAGCGAGATCGTGCAGCGCGGCGGCCGCTGCCTCATACCCGTGTTCGCGCTGGGCCGCGCGCAGGAACTGCTGCTTATACTAGGTATGTTTAGTCTACGTACGGCACGCACGCCCACGAGAAGCGCGAGGAGCGGGAGAGCCGGTTCACGGGGCTCGTGAGCGAGATCGTGCAGCGCGGCGGCCGCTGCCTCATACCCGTGTTCGCGCTGGGCCGCGCGCAGGAACTGCTGCTTATACTAGGTATGTTTAGTCTACGTACGGCACGCACGTCCACGAGAAGCGCGAGGAGCGGGAGAGCCGGTTCACGGGGCTCGTGAGCGAGATCGTGCAGCGCGGCGGCCGCTGCCTCATACCCGTGTTCGCGCTGGGCCGCGCGCAGGAACTGCTGCTTATACTAGGTATGTTTAGTCTACGTACGGCACGCACGTCCACGAGAAGCGCGAGGAGCGGGAGAGCCGGTTCACGGGGCTCGTGAGCGAGATCGTGCAGCGCGGCGGCCGCTGCCTCATACCCGTGTTCGCGCTGGGCCGCGCGCAGGAACTGCTGCTTATACTAGGTATGTTTAGTCTACGTACGGCACGCACGTCCACGAGAAGCGCGAGGAGCGGGAGAGCCGGTTCACGGGGCTCGTGAGCGAGATCGTGCAGCGCGGCGGCCGCTGCCTCATACCCGTGTTCGCGCTGGGCCGCGCGCAGGAACTGCTGCTTATACTAGGTATGTTTAGTCTACGTACGGCACGCACGTCCACGAGAAGCGCGAGGAGCGGGAGAGCCGGTTCACGGGGCTCGTGAGCGAGATCGTGCAGCGCGGCGGCCGCTGCCTCATACCCGTGTTCGCGCTGGGCCGCGCGCAGGAACTGCTGCTTATACTAGGTATGTTTAGTCTACGTACGGCACGCACGTCCACGAGAAGCGCGAGGAGCGGGAGAGCCGGTTCACGGGGCTCGTGAGCGAGATCGTGCAGCGCGGCGGCCGCTGCCTCATACCCGTGTTCGCGCTGGGCCGCGCGCAGGAACTGCTGCTTATACTAGGTATGTTTAGTCTACGTACGGCACGCACGTCCACGAGAAGCGCGAGGAGCGGGAGAGCCGGTTCACGGGGCTCGTGAGCGAGATCGTGCAGCGCGGCGGCCGCTGCCTCATACCCGTGTTCGCGCTGGGCCGCGCGCAGGAACTGCTGCTTATACTAGGTATGTTTAGTCTACGTACGGCACGCACGTCCACGAGAAGCGCGAGGAGCGGGAGAGCCGGTTCACGGGGCTCGTGAGCGAGATCGTGCAGCGCGGCGGCCGCTGCCTCATACCCGTGTTCGCGCTGGGCCGCGCGCAGGAACTGCTGCTTATACTAGGTATGTTTAGTCTACGTACGGCACGCACGTCCACGAGAAGCGCGAGGAGCGGGAGAGCCGGTTCACGGGGCTCGTGAGCGAGATCGTGCAGCGCGGCGGCCGCTGCCTCATACCCGTGTTCGCGCTGGGCCGCGCGCAGGAACTGCTGCTTATACTAGGTATGTTTAGTCTACGTACGGCACGCACGCCCACGAGAAGCGCGAGGAGCGGGAGAGCCGGTTCACGGGGCTCGTGAGCGAGATCGTGCAGCGCGGCGGCCGCTGCCTCATACCCGTGTTCGCGCTGGGCCGCGCGCAGGAACTGCTGCTTATACTAGGTATGTTTAGTCTACGTACGGCACGCACGTCCACGAGAAGCGCGAGGAGCGGGAGAGCCGGTTCACGGGGCTCGTGAGCGAGATCGTGCAGCGCGGCGGCCGCTGCCTCATACCCGTGTTCGCGCTGGGCCGCGCGCAGGAACTGCTGCTTATACTAGGTATGTTTAGTCTACGTACGGCACGCACGTCCACGAGAAGCGCGAGGAGCGGGAGAGCCGGTTCACGGGGCTCGTGAGCGAGATCGTGCAGCGCGGCGGCCGCTGCCTCATACCCGTGTTCGCGCTGGGCCGCGCGCAGGAACTGCTGCTTATACTAGGTATGTTTAGTCTACGTACGGCACGCACGTCCACGAGAAGCGCGAGGAGCGGGAGAGCCGGTTCACGGGGCTCGTGAGCGAGATCGTGCAGCGCGGCGGCCGCTGCCTCATACCCGTGTTCGCGCTGGGCCGCGCGCAGGAACTGCTGCTTATACTAGGTATGTTTAGTCTACGTACGGCACGCACGTCCACGAGAAGCGCGAGGAGCGGGAGAGCCGGTTCACGGGGCTCGTGAGCGAGATCGTGCAGCGCGGCGGCCGCTGCCTCATACCCGTGTTCGCGCTGGGCCGCGCGCAGGAACTGCTGCTTATACTAGGTATGTTTAGTCTACGTACGGCACGCACGTCCACGAGAAGCGCGAGGAGCGGGAGAGCCGGTTCACGGGGCTCGTGAGCGAGATCGTGCAGCGCGGCGGCCGCTGCCTCATACCCGTGTTCGCGCTGGGCCGCGCGCAGGAACTGCTGCTTATACTAGGTATGTTTAGTCTACGTACGGCACGCACGTCCACGAGAAGCGCGAGGAGCGGGAGAGCCGGTTCACGGGGCTCGTGAGCGAGATCGTGCAGCGCGGCGGCCGCTGCCTCATACCCGTGTTCGCGCTGGGCCGCGCGCAGGAACTGCTGCTTATACTAGGTATGTTTAGTCTACGTACGGCACGCACGTCCACGAGAAGCGCGAGGAGCGGGAGAGCCGGTTCACGGGGCTCGTGAGCGAGATCGTGCAGCGCGGCGGCCCACTGTGGGCTGAAAATCGACCTCCATAGACATAGAAATGAAAGTTGCTAGATGTTCGTTTTGTTGACGGATATGGCTTCTATTAGCTATTATACACATAACAATGTCATCTGAGCTAACTCCGCACAAAAATGAATTTATTATAAGGTTTTTTCGAAAAAAATGTATGGAGCTAGCATGAAAAATCTGAATATCTCTGAACTTGCAAGGAAAACCGTAATATCCTCAGAGATGGTTATATGACTAATTATTTGTGATTTTTTGACATACTTCATATAACGGTACCTGCTGCAGAATTTTTTTTAAAAATCATCTTATTTTTAATTAATTTTTTTTAACATTAAACGATTTGTTTTGGTGTATAAGTAAAGAAACAACACGTTATATGCATATAATACTAAATCTTCGCCAGTTATTTGTTAAAATATCAAGAAAATTATTTTTGCCTAACAAAGTATATATGTTTTAAAACAGTTAATTGGATACCATTACTGAACTTTGCATACAGGTAAACTACTGAATAATAAATTAGCCTTCTAATGAGTTCTGAATAAGAGATTAAGTGATTTGCAATGTCGCACAATGGTAACTACGGATTACACTAATTAAAATCTTACAGGTAAGTACATAAGTAACTTAAATAGTTAATTAGATATGTTACGAGTTCTAAGAAATATTTTCGACAACTGTCTAATGAGGTCGTTAACTAATGTTGGACTGAAATATAAAATGGTTAACATTTTGCATCATAATTTAGTTTATTCTAAGCTTTGTTACCCCTAACATATCACTGTGAAATTTTATAATGGAAAGTTTAAATACCAATTTTGACCTATTCGTTCTTCTAAAATGTAAGAGTACTTCATTTGATCATGAGGTATTGTTTAGTGAAGTTATATCCCGCCTAGACGTTTGTCTTTCCGTTGAAGATCAACTGACTCTAAAAGAATTTTGTCGGAGATTTGTACGAGCTGCATCACAAAGGTGGCAAAAATCTCACCGAATTCTTGATACTTTTAGAAAACAATACGAAATTTGGCTGCAAGCAACTATCGATTGGCCAAGTTGTATAAATTTAGTCGCTCAACAACCAACTGTTGCTGAGGGATCAAGATCAATCTCTCCAGAACCCTCAACATCATACTCTGTTGGTACAATGACAAAGAGGTCACGAAAACCATTCGAAGATCTGGAAAGCAAACAAAAGAAGAGAAGATCTGATGAGCATAAAACTGACAATCCCAGTGAATTGGCATATACAGCAGCAGCGCGTTTTAAGGAAGAAGGTTGTGAGGATATCGCATCTGTAATCGAATATATGCTGAAACATCCTGAAGCAGCCTCTAAAATTAAGGAAACGCTTAAGCAACCGGTGAAAACTATCTTATTTACACCAGAAAAAGCACTTGGATTACTCCTTTCATTAAAATTATCAAAGTGGCAATACATCACTTTACGAGAGTCAGCTATTCGGGAAGGTAGAAAGGATATTTATCAATCCTACTATAAAGTGCAACAAACCAAGCTGGCATGCTATCCTCCGAAGCAATCAGTGTTAGTGACCGATTCATCGGCAAGAATAAACCTTCAAGCTTTACTCGACATTACGGTCAAAAGAATCCTCCAAAGTTTTCCTAACGATGATGTGCAAAATAAGGATTTAAAATTGATATCTAAATGGGGTTTCGATGGTGCGTCAAACCAAAGCCGATACAAGCAGAAAATGGATAGCGATCAAGACGATTCAAGTATTTTCATGACTTCCTTGGTGCCACTAAAACTGACTGATGGAGACAATACTTTGTGGATGAACCCAAAACCATGCTCAGCAATGTATTGTCGTCCAGTTCAATTTACTTTTGTGAAGGAAAGCGAAGCAGTAGTCATCGAACACAAACGACGAATGGATGAAGAAATTAAGGCTCTCATTCCTACAGAGTGCAATAATAGAAACAGGGTGAATCATCACCTAATGATGACAATGATCGATGGTAAAGTCTGCACGTATTTGTCTCAAGCCAGATCAAGTTCATCATGCTATTTGTGTCTGGCAAAACCGACAGAAATGAACCGTTTGAGTGTAGTAACAGCAAAGACGTATCTTCTGATATATACGAGTTTGGATTGTCATCTCTACACGCCCGTATAAATTGTATGGAATGTTTACTACATATTTCGTATAGACTAGATTTTAAAGAGTGGGCTGCGAGAGGTAACGAGCACAAAGAAATGCTAAGTAAGAGAAAAAAGATTATTCAAGACAAATTTAAAGACGAATTAAATCTATTGATTGACATTGTTAAACAAGGTTCCGGAACTACTAATGACGGCAACACTGCAAGAAAGTTTTTCAAATTTCCCCATAAAACTGCAGCCATTACTGGGTTGGACGAAGAACTAATAAGAAGATTTGCTGTGATTTTACAGGCAATAACTTCCGGGGAAAAAGTAGATATAATTAAATTTAAAGATTATGCCTTCAAAACAGCAGAGAGGTACGTGGAATTATATGACTGGTACTATATGTCATCAACCGTCCACAAATTACTTATACACGGGGCAGACATAATCGAGAAGAATGATGTTGTACCCATAGGAAGTCTCTCGGAAGAAGCATCCGAGTCTCGCAATAAAGATTTTAGGAGGTTTCGGGAACATCATTCGCAGAAAAAGAGCAGGCAAGATTCGAATCATGATATCCTTAATATGTTAGTTGTTTCTTCGGATCCTTTTATAAATGTACAAAGGCCCAAGTTAGATGCCAAGAAAAAGGAGGATTTATTTCCTGAAACCCTCAATTTAATTCAGTTTCAAGAAACTGACTTTGAGTTTCTAGGCAATCTAGATTCTGATTCAGAAATCGACGAGAGTGATAAGGAAAACTAGAAACTTTTTGTGCTTTTAATTATAATTCTATTCAATGTAATTTTTTCATGATCTTTCGTTATTTAGCTTTGGTACGTAACTATGTTTTGCAATTGATTTATTTTTAAATATTTTATATTACTATTCTTGTACCTATTTATATTTTTGCATACTTTTGTACCTATGTTTTGTTTTATATAAATTTTATCAACTATTAAAAAATACCTTTTTAATTTATTTTTCTTTTTATTTAATGCCTATTATTAGCGTTACTTTGACATTAGTAGAATTTAATGATTTAAAAAAATATCTTCATTTAGACATAATAATAAAATAATTAGACAGTTGTCGAAAATATTTCTTAGAACTCGTAACATGTCTAATTAACTAATTAGTTTACTTATGTACTTACCTGTAAGAATTTAATTAGTGTACTCCGTAGTTACCATTGTGCGATATTGCAAATCACTTAATCTCTTATTCAGAACTCATTAGAAGGCTAATTTAATATTCAGTGGTTTACCTGTATGCAAAGTTTAGTAATGGTATCCAATTACGTGTTTTAAAACATATATACTATGTAAGGCAAAAATAATTTTCTTGATATTTTAACAAATAACTGGCGAAGATTTAGTATTATATGCATATAACGTGTTGTTTCTTTACTTATACACCAAAACAAATCGTTTAATGTTAAAAAAAATTAATTAAAAATAAGATGATTTTTAAAAAAAATTCTGCAGCAGGTACCGTTATATGAAGTATGTCAAAAAATCACAAATAATTAGTCCTATAACCATCTCTGAGGATATTACGGTTTTCCTTGCAAGTTCAGAGATATTCAGATTTTTCATGCTAGCTCCATACATTTTTTTCGAAGAAACCTTATAATAAATTCATTTCTGTGCGGAGTTAGCTCAGATGACATTGTTATGTGTATAATAGCTAATAGAAGCCATATCTGTCAACAAAACGAACATCTAGCAACTTTCATTTCTATGTCTATGGAGGTCGATTTTCAGCCCACAGTGCGGCCGCTGCCTCATACCCGTGTTCGCGCTGGGCCGCGCGCAGGAACTGCTGCTTATACTAGGTATGTTTAGTCTACGTACGGCACGCACGTCCACGAGAAGCGCGAGGAGCGGGAGAGCCGGTTCACGGGGCTCGTGAGCGAGATCGTGCAGCGCGGCGGCCGCTGCCTCATACCCGTGTTCGCGCTGGGCCGCGCGCAGGAACTGCTGCTTATACTAGGTATGTTTAGTCTACGTACGGCACGCACGTCCACGAGAAGCGCGAGGAGCGGGAGAGCCGGTTCACGGGGCTCGTGAGCGAGATCGTGCAGCGCGGCGGCCGCTGCCTCATACCCGTGTTCGCGCTGGGCCGCGCGCAGGAACTGCTGCTTATACTAGGTATGTTTAGTCTACGTACGGCACGCACGTCCACGAGAAGCGCGAGGAGCGGGAGAGCCGGTTCACGGGGCTCGTGAGCGAGATCGTGCAGCGCGGCGGCCGCTGCCTCATACCCGTGTTCGCGCTGGGCCGCGCGCAGGAACTGCTGCTTATACTAGGTATGTTTAGTCTACGTACGGCACGCACGTCCACGAGAAGCGCGAGGAGCGGGAGAGCCGGTTCACGGGGCTCGTGAGCGAGATCGTGCAGCGCGGCGGCCGCTGCCTCATACCCGTGTTCGCGCTGGGCCGCGCGCAGGAACTGCTGCTTATACTAGGTATGTTTAGTCTACGTACGGCACGCACGTCCACGAGAAGCGCGAGGAGCGGGAGAGCCGGTTCACGGGGCTCGTGAGCGAGATCGTGCAGCGCGGCGGCCGCTGCCTCATACCCGTGTTCGCGCTGGGCCGCGCGCAGGAACTGCTGCTTATACTAGGTATGTTTAGTCTACGTACGGCACGCACGTCCACGAGAAGCGCGAGGAGCGGGAGAGCCGGTTCACGGGGCTCGTGAGCGAGATCGTGCAGCGCGGCGGCCGCTGCCTCATACCCGTGTTCGCGCTGGGCCGCGCGCAGGAACTGCTGCTTATACTAGGTATGTTTAGTCTACGTACGGCACGCACGTCCACGAGAAGCGCGAGGAGCGGGAGAGCCGGTTCACGGGGCTCGTGAGCGAGATCGTGCAGCGCGGCGGCCGCTGCCTCATACCCGTGTTCGCGCTGGGCCGCGCGCAGGAACTGCTGCTTATACTAGGTATGTTTAGTCTACGTACGGCACGCACGTCCACGAGAAGCGCGAGGAGCGGGAGAGCCGGTTCACGGGGCTCGTGAGCGAGATCGTGCAGCGCGGCGGCCGCTGCCTCATACCCGTGTTCGCGCTGGGCCGCGCGCAGGAACTGCTGCTTATACTAGGTATGTTTAGTCTACGTACGGCACGCACGTCCACGAGAAGCGCGAGGAGCGGGAGAGCCGGTTCACGGGGCTCGTGAGCGAGATCGTGCAGCGCGGCGGCCGCTGCCTCATACCCGTGTTCGCGCTGGGCCGCGCGCAGGAACTGCTGCTTATACTAGGTATGTTTAGTCTACGTACGGCACGCACGTCCACGAGAAGCGCGAGGAGCGGGAGAGCCGGTTCACGGGGCTCGTGAGCGAGATCGTGCAGCGCGGCGGCCGCTGCCTCATACCCGTGTTCGCGCTGGGCCGCGCGCAGGAACTGCTGCTTATACTAGGTATGTTTAGTCTACGTACGGCACGCACGTCCACGAGAAGCGCGAGGAGCGGGAGAGCCGGTTCACGGGGCTCGTGAGCGAGATCGTGCAGCGCGGCGGCCGCTGCCTCATACCCGTGTTCGCGCTGGGCCGCGCGCAGGAACTGCTGCTTATACTAGGTATGTTTAGTCTACGTACGGCACGCACGTCCACGAGAAGCGCGAGGAGCGGGAGAGCCGGTTCACGGGGCTCGTGAGCGAGATCGTGCAGCGCGGCGGCCGCTGCCTCATACCCGTGTTCGCGCTGGGCCGCGCGCAGGAACTGCTGCTTATACTAGGTATGTTTAGTCTACGTACGGCACGCACGTCCACGAGAAGCGCGAGGAGCGGGAGAGCCGGTTCACGGGGCTCGTGAGCGAGATCGTGCAGCGCGGCGGCCGCTGCCTCATACCCGTGTTCGCGCTGGGCCGCGCGCAGGAACTGCTGCTTATACTAGGTATGTTTAGTCTACGTACGGCACGCACGTCCACGAGAAGCGCGAGGAGCGGGAGAGCCGGTTCACGGGGCTCGTGAGCGAGATCGTGCAGCGCGGCGGCCGCTGCCTCATACCCGTGTTCGCGCTGGGCCGCGCGCAGGAACTGCTGCTTATACTAGGTATGTTTAGTCTACGTACGGCACGCACGTCCACGAGAAGCGCGAGGAGCGGGAGAGCCGGTTCACGGGGCTCGTGAGCGAGATCGTGCAGCGCGGCGGCCGCTGCCTCATACCCGTGTTCGCGCTGGGCCGCGCGCAGGAACTGCTGCTTATACTAGGTATGTTTAGTCTACGTACGGCACGCACGTCCACGAGAAGCGCGAGGAGCGGGAGAGCCGGTTCACGGGGCTCGTGAGCGAGATCGTGCAGCGCGGCGGCCGCTGCCTCATACCCGTGTTCGCGCTGGGCCGCGCGCAGGAACTGCTGCTTATACTAGGTATGTTTAGTCTACGTACGGCACGCACGTCCACGAGAAGCGCGAGGAGCGGGAGAGCCGGTTCACGGGGCTCGTGAGCGAGATCGTGCAGCGCGGCGGCCGCTGCCTCATACCCGTGTTCGCGCTGGGCCGCGCGCAGGAACTGCTGCTTATACTAGGTATGTTTAGTCTACGTACGGCACGCACGTCCACGAGAAGCGCGAGGAGCGGGAGAGCCGGTTCACGGGGCTCGTGAGCGAGATCGTGCAGCGCGGCGGCCGCTGCCTCATACCCGTGTTCGCGCTGGGCCGCGCGCAGGAACTGCTGCTTATACTAGGTATGTTTAGTCTACGTACGGCACGCACGTCCACGAGAAGCGCGAGGAGCGGGAGAGCCGGTTCACGGGGCTCGTGAGCGAGATCGTGCAGCGCGGCGGCCGCTGCCTCATACCCGTGTTCGCGCTGGGCCGCGCGCAGGAACTGCTGCTTATACTAGGTATGTTTAGTCTACGTACGGCACGCACGTCCACGAGAAGCGCGAGGAGCGGGAGAGCCGGTTCACGGGGCTCGTGAGCGAGATCGTGCAGCGCGGCGGCCGCTGCCTCATACCCGTGTTCGCGCTGGGCCGCGCGCAGGAACTGCTGCTTATACTAGGTATGTTTAGTCTACGTACGGCACGCACGTCCACGAGAAGCGCGAGGAGCGGGAGAGCCGGTTCACGGGGCTCGTGAGCGAGATCGTGCAGCGCGGCGGCCGCTGCCTCATACCCGTGTTCGCGCTGGGCCGCGCGCAGGAACTGCTGCTTATACTAGGTATGTTTAGTCTACGTACGGCACGCACGTCCACGAGAAGCGCGAGGAGCGGGAGAGCCGGTTCACGGGGCTCGTGAGCGAGATCGTGCAGCGCGGCGGCCGCTGCCTCATACCCGTGTTCGCGCTGGGCCGCGCGCAGGAACTGCTGCTTATACTAGGTATGTTTAGTCTACGTACGGCACGCACGTCCACGAGAAGCGCGAGGAGCGGGAGAGCCGGTTCACGGGGCTCGTGAGCGAGATCGTGCAGCGCGGCGGCCGCTGCCTCATACCCGTGTTCGCGCTGGGCCGCGCGCAGGAACTGCTGCTTATACTAGGTATGTTTAGTCTACGTACGGCACGCACGTCCACGAGAAGCGCGAGGAGCGGGAGAGCCGGTTCACGGGGCTCGTGAGCGAGATCGTGCAGCGCGGCGGCCGCTGCCTCATACCCGTGTTCGCGCTGGGCCGCGCGCAGGAACTGCTGCTTATACTAGGTATGTTTAGTCTACGTACGGCACGCACGTCCACGAGAAGCGCGAGGAGCGGGAGAGCCGGTTCACGGGGCTCGTGAGCGAGATCGTGCAGCGCGGCGGCCGCTGCCTCATACCCGTGTTCGCGCTGGGCCGCGCGCAGGAACTGCTGCTTATACTAGGTATGTTTAGTCTACGTACGGCACGCACGTCCACGAGAAGCGCGAGGAGCGGGAGAGCCGGTTCACGGGGCTCGTGAGCGAGATCGTGCAGCGCGGCGGCCGCTGCCTCATACCCGTGTTCGCGCTGGGCCGCGCGCAGGAACTGCTGCTTATACTAGGTATGTTTAGTCTACGTACGGCACGCACGTCCACGAGAAGCGCGAGGAGCGGGAGAGCCGGTTCACGGGGCTCGTGAGCGAGATCGTGCAGCGCGGCGGCCGCTGCCTCATACCCGTGTTCGCGCTGGGCCGCGCGCAGGAACTGCTGCTTATACTAGGTATGTTTAGTCTACGTACGGCACGCACGTCCACGAGAAGCGCGAGGAGCGGGAGAGCCGGTTCACGGGGCTCGTGAGCGAGATCGTGCAGCGCGGCGGCCGCTGCCTCATACCCGTGTTCGCGCTGGGCCGCGCGCAGGAACTGCTGCTTATACTAGGTATGTTTAGTCTACGTACGGCACGCACGTCCACGAGAAGCGCGAGGAGCGGGAGAGCCGGTTCACGGGGCTCGTGAGCGAGATCGTGCAGCGCGGCGGCCGCTGCCTCATACCCGTGTTCGCGCTGGGCCGCGCGCAGGAACTGCTGCTTATACTAGGTATGTTTAGTCTACGTACGGCACGCACGTCCACGAGAAGCGCGAGGAGCGGGAGAGCCGGTTCACGGGGCTCGTGAGCGAGATCGTGCAGCGCGGCGGCCGCTGCCTCATACCCGTGTTCGCGCTGGGCCGCGCGCAGGAACTGCTGCTTATACTAGGTATGTTTAGTCTACGTACGGCACGCACGTCCACGAGAAGCGCGAGGAGCGGGAGAGCCGGTTCACGGGGCTCGTGAGCGAGATCGTGCAGCGCGGCGGCCGCTGCCTCATACCCGTGTTCGCGCTGGGCCGCGCGCAGGAACTGCTGCTTATACTAGGTATGTTTAGTCTACGTACGGCACGCACGTCCACGAGAAGCGCGAGGAGCGGGAGAGCCGGTTCACGGGGCTCGTGAGCGAGATCGTGCAGCGCGGCGGCCGCTGCCTCATACCCGTGTTCGCGCTGGGCCGCGCGCAGGAACTGCTGCTTATACTAGGTATGTTTAGTCTACGTACGGCACGCACGTCCACGAGAAGCGCGAGGAGCGGGAGAGCTGGTTCACGGGGCTCGTGAGCGAGATCGATAATTATTTCCGTACTTTTTATTGCATATCGACATCAAAATATAGCAGTTTACCTATTCGGCTGTTTAAAATTTTGCTTTATATACGGTTGGTCAATTGAATTTAAGCAATTTGGAGCTGGTACCAAACAAACAGCCAAGAAAATTCCTTGGCTGTTTTGAAAATTACCCACATTGATTAAATTTCATTCGTGTTTTCATCATCATCACAGCCGAAAAACGTCCACTGCTGCACATCCACATATGTTGGTCTTGGTTAAGACTAAAAAGATAAATTTGTTTCTTTTTAGTGTTTTTCGAGTCGGTTTATATTTTTACTAAATAATGATTGCACGACAATTTTATTTTGCAAGTATATCATGTAGCGACATGCACATTTTTATTCGAAATACATTCGAATGATATTATACATGCATAAGTATATAAGTAGGTACGCTGTGTAATTAACCATGCAACGTTGATATCGGTCGCATAACTAGATTCGAATGCAATTATGCGAATCAATAATATCAGATTATCATAAAAGTATTTCTTTTCATTCGCAGCACTTTACATTTCAACACCGCTTTAAATATATGTGCACTTGCGCTTTAGAAAAAGGGTCATATATTTCTATACATATTGTTTTGTTGACAGCCTTTTAATAAATTTGACGTTCACAGACGAATACTGGTCCCTCCACCCGGAGTTACAAGACATCCCCATTTACTACGCGTCGTCTCTCGCCAAGAAGTGCATGGCGGTGTACCAGACATACGTGAACGCTATGAACGATCGCATCAGGCGGCAGATCGCTATCAACAACCCGTTCGTCTTCAGGCACATATCTAATTTAAAAGTAAGTGAAAGTACATGTTGTATGAATTTTGTTATGAAGATAACTTAGTGAACAACAGACATAATTGCAGAAAACGGAACTAAAACACACGAGCTTTTTCTTAGGCTGATACGTGCAGGTCTCCAACTTTCTCTCTCTTACAAAAATCTCTCGTGCTCTCTCATTAAATGAATTCAGTAATTCGTTATTTGATATTATTATTTTTACATGTTTGCAATTATCTTTTTATTTGTTATGACTCACGCTTATAACTCACCGAAGGCATAATACATAAATAGTGCCCACTTAATAGGGATTAATTCTATTGCCGTATATACGGGCACGTTACTAGTTGTGCTGATACTAAGAAATTCAAATATAAAATTTTCCTGAGCCTGGGCATTGAATTTATAAATAAATTTAAAACTATTAAGTAATGCAGCGCTGCATGGTTAATTACTGTCAAGGAAATATAATTATGAATAATACAAAATGAATTGTAGAAAACTAAACAATTTGTATTTATATTTTACAGTACAATTATATAAGTTACTCAATAGCATTCTCTTCACCGATAGTGAACACATCAATCTCTGGCTTCACCTTGTCATACAAATGTGGGAACGCGTCATTCGCCTTATACTTTTTCCTCACTTCCTCATACAAAGACAAATCAAACATAACATCAAATTCTTCACGGGTCATGAAGATATCAGCGTAAAGGAACGAATAACCCCCCACTTCTCTAGTAAACGCCTCCATTTTCCTCATAGCTGATACAGGGTTATACGGCTTCTTTTCTTTAACCTTTCCTGGAACGCCGTAGACGCCTAGATCATTGTACATTGCGTAGTTCGTTCCTGGGACAAGATATTTACTATTAGGCCTCTTCAATTGCCCTGACGAAGGACCGTGATCAATAATTTTGCACGGATACACCAGCAAAGGAAACTTCTCGAACAGTACGCTGGCTATTTCAATCTGCCTTTCCAATTCTTTAATAGGAAGAACGATGTCCTGGAAGACTTGTTTCGTGAATGTATAAGCTCTAACTCCAGGAGTAGTAGTCCACTTAAGGAACGCTGGTTTGGGTGGTAACAACCAGCCGAAGAGGTATCGGAATAAGGTGTCGTTACCAAAAGACAGCATGTCTTCTACCACCCAGAAAATGGCTCTGTTGTGTCTTAGCAAATAGTCTCTTAAAGGTATAAGCTCTTCAGATTGCCCTTTCTCCAAAAAACTCTCAACATGCTTGTAGAACCAAGGCTTGTACCACTTAGAACAGCTATTGACAGGAATTATAGGGTCGTAATCTGCGTAATCTCCAATCATGATAACAGCTTCATCCTTGCTATAGATAGTACCTTCAATATAATCAGGAAAGACCTTTGGAGTAGCTTCGTAAGTTCCAGAATAATCTCTCAACATATCGCAGTACTTCTTCTGGCCTCTAACTGGGATGTACTTAATTTTGATATAGGGTTTTATTTTGACAATCTTGAGAGTTAAAGCGACGAGGAAGCCCAAGCTTCCGTGGGACCAAGGCAGTGTTTTGTATAAGTCTGAGTGCTCGTTTGTGGCCGTGGCCGTGATTAAGGAACCGTCTGCGAGGACGACTTCGTAGCTGGTGATAGTCTCATGGTACAGGCCAGCCTTGTGTGAGTGGGTGGACATGCCTGTACCGAATGCGAGACCTGAAAGATTAATGATTCATAATAGATTAGGTTTTAGAAACAATACTTTTTCTGGATTAAAGGCACCCTATATCTTTTCTGTACCACTGACAACATCTATGTGTTTTATAAAAATCGGTCAAGTAGTTTAGGCGTGAAAGCCTAAAAAATAAACAAACTCATATTCGTATTTATAATAATAGTTAGGGTTAGGAAGTTAAGATTGCTGGTTGTGAATTCACGATGGCGACGCCTCTATAGCGTGATTACTTAAAACCGTTGGAATAATTTGGGCGATAATTGTATGATGTACCCATTTGACAACATTATAGGTCAAAAAACGGGTGTGTTTAGCAGTAATAAGAATAATAATAAAAATCTTTATTGTAGCCTTTCATAACACTTTTACATAAAGCACTGTCCCCCGAACTAAGTTATTAACCTGTATCTCAGGAGATAGTTCCATCCCACATTACATGTTAACTTTTAATGTTATATTTACATATACAGAAGGTTACAATAAAAATATTAAAGAAAACAAAAGGGTTACAAAGTTTATAGATATTACAATGATAAATAAGAATGAGTCTATGATGAATTGATGAGTGATACGAATATGAACGTTACATAATAAGTCTTACTCATTTTATAGATATGATGAGTTGGATTTGAGTTGGCATTGTATGCAAATAAATATTTCTATTTCTTTTGCAAATTTTACTGCTAGAAACCTCTGATATGAAAAATATATATTTTTACGTTTGATGGCCATTTTATTAACAAAATTAAATCAAAGTACGTTCGTCACTAAAATGGATTGAAACAACAGTTTATTAGCTGCTGCTTCATGTTGCGACAAATGAGTGAAACTAAACGTGATTATACTCGGCAACCTACGACAACAGCTAACTGTTCCTATTACGCGTAAATATTATAAAAGTATTTCTTGTAGATTTAAAAAAATTGTCATATTGAATTACCTCCTAAAGTGGCGTCTGTTAATTCTATAGTAACAGCGAGCGAGTATCCCTTCGGTATCAGATACTCTGTTATATCTCCAATGGTCACCATCGGCTCCACTCTGACGGTCATAGCCTCTTCATTCAACTCCAAGATATCATACAGCGGTATCGGCACCCGATGATGTAGATGCTTCTGGAAGAATGTCGTCGATAACGAGAGCCAGTTGGGCCGAGAGGTGCAGAGTAATTGACGGTCCTCAGCTGGTAGCTTGTTCCATTCTTGTACCTAAAGAGATAAATGCGAGATTATAGCAGCATTTCTGTGGAATGTACCGAAATCCACGCTTAAATGTAATCTTCCACCTAAAGCTAAATCAGATCGACTGGGTATGTAGTTGCATCCTAAAGAGTTTACAGCTAACCATATGTTGTCTTCCTATCTTCTTTAAGGAGATAATTATTGTAAAGGGCCATGGTACAATATCCCTTCCATATAAGAAGGATCCTCCAGCCAGGCTGAATGATTGTGCCTGGCGGGTCCCGGCCTGACGATTAATGGGTACTTGTATATTTCTACTAGTTGCTAAAAATATGACGTCCAATGTCATTTGCATAGACTTGTTTGGCTAATCCATGTCGTGCCAAAGTTCGGGTTATATTAGCAAATATCGAAATTAGCCGGTAGCTTTGAACAGACATGGCGACATTTTACGTACAATATGCTAAACTTACTGATGAATAAAAGCAGTGGTATCCGAATGAAAAAGGGAGTCGAGACGTCGCGGGTTCGATCTCCAACCATTGCACCACACTTGAAAAACAAACTAACTGACATTCGCATTTATAGTATTAGTTAGGATGTAAGTCTCCACACCTTGTTCTGTATCTCTCTGACGTTGCTTTCATGTCGTTGTGGGTCGCTTGTCAGCCATCGCACGTATGCCTTGACCCTCAGTAGAAGGGTGAAGAGAAAACTGGTTGGTAGGCAGAAGACTGCCACTACAAACTCCCTGTGGTCTTCCAGCCATTGGATAAGCCGCGCTCTCAGTGAGTCGGGTAGCATTGCTGAAAATTATAATTAGCTGGTTCGAATTCTGCAGGTACTAATTACAAAAGATGAAGAAACGATTTCATTATTTTTGATGATAATATCTAGTTGAATGCAATTGTTTTCCTATTAAGTAAAATTTAGCCTAATTAACCTATTATGTAGCAGCGACACACCGGTGGCCAGGGACAATAGATTTTTGATTATGTGTAGTGTTCTAAGACTTGACAAATAAATTATTGAAACATATAAAATTTACATTGTCTTACGTTTATGCCAATATAACGCGGTTTAAAATGCGATAAAATTCGTACGAATCGAAATATTTCTATAAGAGAAAATAGGGGCTTGGCTTTCATTGTTCTTATTTTATGTTTTGCTATTGTTTACTAATTCTAAGTAAATTATTTAAGTACCTAGAAGTACATAATTGTCATCTGAGCAGAGTAAATAAAATAAAATAATAATAAAAACAAACATAAAATTCACGGTAGTAATATAACCTCTTCGCATAACCTAACACAATCCTATTTTACTATATATTCATTTTTATATATTGTACTATTATAATATTATAGTATTTTATACTTACTTTTTTTCAAATTGTTAATTATCACTAATTATTTTGATACCACCCCGCCCGGTGCAACAAGCTTCACAACACTACAGATCAAAAATATAGTTACATTCCGTTTCACTATCTTATCTTTTAAATCTAGCCAGATTAATTAGATAATTGGTTAATATAATAACTCTATCTATATAAATAATGTTATATTATAGTTTGTACAAAAAAGAAGTAGATTTATATGATCATGTTATATGGTCTAAAGATTAAAGCTTAAAACGGAACGTAACTGTTTTAACATTCAAGAGCAATAAGCAAATGATATACGGATAACTATGAATAAAATATTACTAATATTATAATTACAAAAGTTATTTTATCTGATTGTCACGATTTCAGGTCTAAACTATATCTCTTTGTTAAAATTTTCATATATAATATATTCATAATTCAGATTCTGTATGTTTCAGTCTTATGGACAGAAACATACAGAATCTGAATTATACAGGGTGTGTCCCAGAAGTGACGTCAAGCCGGAATCAGGTAACAGGTTAACAACTAAGTTATAATAGCTAGTTAGGTAACAACTAAGTTATAATAGCTAACAAAAAAATATAAAAAACATCTATTGTCATTTCACACAAGAATGATTAATATGACCTTGGCTCTATCAGTCACGAATTCGGAGATACAGATTTAAAACTACTACTTACACTGTGCAAACAAATATGAACTTTATTTTTATAGAGCTAAGGACTATTTTGTTTGAACAAAGATTTGTATAGTTACTATGTAACACAGGTGTTGATTGTATAATCGGAGATAAAGATATTTATTTATACATATCTCCGTTATATTATATTATGCTATTAATTAGAAGTTAATTATTATTTTATTTTTAATAAAATTAATGTAAAAACGTTCTGAATATTGTATCTTCTCGCTTCACGAAATTGTATTATTTTTGCCTAAATTTATTGTTATTGTCGTATTAATATAGTTTCTATTACATCGTACTGATATATCCCCAAAGTGATAGATAGTGATGTATTACATCCACGTTACGTACTCGCGCGAACGATAACAATGCTTTAAGACATAGTGGTACGGTCAGAGTAGTACAGTCTGCAAGCAAATCAGCTGAGCGAAAAGAATACACAGAATGGTGCAGACAATTCTGAATATTAAAAGTCGCCACTTGTATGATGACAAAGCCTATTAAGAATTCAGATTTAAAAAACGTCGCGTGGCAAATTTAAACCTTTTTTAAAATTATTTTTATCCATTCATTGGAAACTTTCAGAATGGTAATCAATTGCGATATTCAACGGATTTTTGTAGCGTATTGTTCAGATTTCAATGCCCACCACCAGGAGTGGCTTTTCCCGTACCAGTGCACTGACCATGCTGGGAGAGAAATGCGCAAGCTCGTTTTAGCGTTATACCTCACCCGAAATGATCCAAGAGGCAACGAGGGTTCCAGATGTTGAAGGTCAAAGAGCCAATTGCTTGGACTTTCTGACAACTGACCCAGACCATTACTCCGTGTCGGTGACTGCACCTTTAAGTGAAAACTGTATCAATCTACTCCCTGCCCGTTCACGGCTCCAGTAGCTCCTGGCGGGTCTGCCGATACAAGTCGGCAGACGGAGATGAGATGCGGTCATTTTTTGCATCTTATCCTTGGCAGCCTACTTGCTTCTCTTTAGGTGATATTACAGAGTGCGCCGATGCGATCACCGATGTGTAACGCCAGGGAATGCAGTACTTTATTTCATTCTCTGACTTGAACATGTCAAGCAAGGCTCGGCCCTAGTTTGGGGCTGAACGTGGACGCGCTAAAGCGCTGAAGCACAGACTTAACTTGCTTGCGTCAACGCTCGAAATAGTAAGGCTAAGGATTTACCAGACAAGAAGAGAGCCTTTAACAAAGCTGCCAAGTACTGCAAGAGAACTCTACCGAAAGCTCGATTTGACATACGCCGTGTATATACATATACAGCCTTGGCCAAAAGTATGGAGCACCCCTATAAAACTGCATTTTGTAAAATGTTTTGTATAGAATGAAATGAAACAACTTGTGTACATTTGAAATGATCTTTACTTTGATATAAAATCAATATTTCGTCGGCCACCCTTAGCCGCTAACACAGTAGCTATTCATCTTGGCATAGAGCCTACAAGATTTGTACACTGTTCTTCAGTTATGGTATTCCATTCTTGGCGGAGGCGTATTTTTAGTTCTTCTTTTGTTGTTATTGTGTGGCGCCGGACCTTACGCTTTAGGATTCACCATAAATGTTCTGTAGGATTAAGGTCCGGCGACTGTGCAGGCCATTCCAGGAGCTCAATGGAATTTACACGAAACTATGACATTGTGCGGGCTGATTTATGGCATGGTGCAACTCCATTCATATTAATGTCACCAAAAAGTGTAAAAACGAAGGCAATAAAGCTGATTCCAAACACATTAATGTATTCTGTAGAGTCCCTTCGGCCCTCATACACAAACATTTCGCTGACTCCTGTATCAGACATGCAGACCCAGGTCATCCCGGTACTTGCGCCGTGTTCTACAGTCGGGACCACACAGTCTGGCATAAATTCTTCTCCCCCACGGCGACGCACGAAGGTAGCACCAGGGGTTCCAAAGATCAAACAAAAACAAAATAAATAGAGATTAACTAATCATGAAAAGACAACAGTATAGCTTTTTAAATTTCAACAATACTTATTTATCCATTTGGACATTCATATTATCTAACTTACTTCAAAGTTTGATTCGTCTGACCACACAATATTTGACCAGTCTTTTTTAGTGTAATATTGGTACTTTAAGGCCCATGCATAGCAAGCCTTTTTGAGACCAGCTTCCTGAAGTATTCGACGAGTCGTTTTGGCAGAAATTGTGTTGTTACTCGCCACTGAGAACTCAGCAGCGAACTCAGAAGACATTTTTGTCCTGTTTTTCAAAGACTCTCTCACAAATATTCGATCTTCACGGTCACTGGTAATACCTTTTCGTCCAGTTCTGGGCATATCGCTATGCGTACCGGTAGCGGCGAATCGGTCAATGATAAATTGCACCGCTTGGCGCGACCACATAACAGTTCTGGATATCTCAACTTGGGATGACCCTTGTTCATGAAAAGGTTGTATTTTCACACGTATTTCAAGAGATAGTTCGGATGTTTTAGGTATTGTGTATCGAAATTAATATAACTGAACACAAAATAATACAACAAGTGCGCTAGATGACGGTACGTGTACACAACGACGCAAAATAGTAAACTGAATTAAAGATTGGAAATTACTAAACGGATAAGATGCTTTGTATCGGATGTTTTATTAGCCCTAACTGGGTACACTATTGTTTTAAATATCTTTTTAGATGCCATCTAATCCATATTTAAATAAAATGTATTGTTTTCTACTGCAAAATATTACGCACGTGAAAAATACATGGGGTGCTCCATACTTTTGGCCAAGGCTGTATATACATAGAATCTTTGCGTCTGGAAACTGCAAGCGTGATACCTCCGTGTCTACCAGCTTGCGAAACCCTCATGTCGGACATACGCATTCGTCAGACCGAGGTCCGTAAAACGCTGCAGAATCTTGACGTGACGTAGTACTGAAGACCTGTGCACCTGAGTTGTCACCCGTGCTGACACGCTTGTATCGCCTCTCCCTAGCAATAGGACAAATGCCGAATTCTTGGAAGCTTGCTTATATGCAGCGCATGCCAAAAAAGGCAGTCGAGCTGACCCTGCGAACTACAGACCCATATCAGTTACCTCCATACTCTGTAAGGATATGGAACGTATACTCAACATCAGACTCCTGACATACCTAGAATCAAATAGTCTGCTCAGTGACCGGTAATACGGGTTTCGCCGAAACCGGTCCACTGGAGACCCTCTAGTGTAGGCAACGCATTTATGGAGCGCGGCCATCGAAAAACATGGCGAAGATGTTTCGCTTGATATCTCAAAGGCCTTCGACAGGGTCTGGCATGATAGCCTTATCAGTAAGCTTCCGTCCTTTGGCCTACCCACGTGCCTCTGCGTTTGGATAGCAGATTTCTTGACGAGCCGCTCGATTCGAGTAGTCATTAATGGACTCGTCCGAACAAAAGGCAATTAATGCCGATGTTCCAGAGGGATCAGTACTCTCTGCAACTCTCTTTTTGCTGCATATTAACGATCTGCTAAAACCCGGTACGTTAGGGTACGCAGACGACAGCACTCTTGTAGAGAGTTACGTCTCCAACGCTAAGGCCAGTGGAGTACAGATACAGTTGATCAGAGAAACTATGATCGAGTGTATGAACTTATCCTTCAAGGCAGTCTCCGATGGGGGTAATGCCAACATGGTTACTGTTCAATGCCTCTAAGACCCAGGTGAGTCTGTTCGCCGCAAAAAAGAGCCCATTCCAACTGGCTCCAACTCTCCGAGATGTATCCGTGACGACAACTAATCGCCTTGAGCTTCTGGGTATGTCATTGATTCCAACCCTTAACTTTGGCTCCTATATTGAGGCAAAAGCCGCCAAAAACCTAGGCATCCTCAGTAAGAGGAGGTATTTCATGCCAGAACATTTGCTTAATTTGTACCAAACACAGGTTCGATCCTGCATGGAGTACTGTTCTCACATCTGGGATGGCTCTGCAAAATGTCAGCTGGAGGCTTTGGAGTCAATTGAGCGGTAGGCCAGAAGACTTATCGGCGATGACCAACTAGTCAACACACGACTCCAAAGCTTGGAGCATCGTCGTAAGGTTGCCAGTCTCTCGGTTTTCTATCGGATACATTTGGGAGTGTGCATAGGAACTGCATAATTTGATTCCTTCCCCATTCTACCATCGGACGACCAGACAAGCGACACAGGTACATGGTGGATATACCACATTTACGCACGAAGCACTTTGCTTCCACTTTTATAATGCGTACCGCAAAGGAGTGGAACTCGCTACCTAAGTCTGTGTTTCCCGATGAGTACAATCTGGGTGTCTTCAAGTCGCGAGTGCTCCATCGTCGACTGCATCTTCACTTAAGATCAGATGAGATCCCAGTCAAAAGAAAGCCTATTAAAGTATTAAAAAAACAATGTTTAGAGTTGATCATCGCGCCATAAACGCCACAGTCCTTTTAGTATTTGCAAAATATCAAACAAAAATTATCACCAAAAACATACAAAAAAATCGGCATTGATACCGCCCATTTTCTTTGGGAATATGCACACATATCCTTATGTTATGTTAATCAGTGAATTGTAATGCTTGTTCCAGGGTATAGATCACTTCGAGGACATAGGACCGTGTGTTATCATGGCGTCTCCCGGTATGATGCAGTCTGGTCTGTCGCGAGAGCTGTTCGAGTCGTGGTGTACCGACCCCAAGAACGGAGTCATTATTGCTGGTAATTATTATTTACGTTAAAAAAATCTAGAAGAATTATACCACACTTTAATGTTCTACAAGTAGGGAATTGAACTGGACGGATGGTGTTGTGGTTTAAGTGATCGCCTCGCCACTGCGCTGGGCGTTGTGGGTTCGATCCCTACACGGAACAATAACTTGTGTAACCTACGAATAGTTGTTTCGAATCTCGTTAATCTTTGTGTCCGTAGTTTTTTAGTTTTTGAAGTTCTGTTCGATATAGGAATTATACCTAGCGCTTCGGAAGTAATTATTTTATAAAATATTCGAGGTCACTTTTTTATAAATTAGTTTTTTTACATTATAGTGTCTTCAAGAGTCGCAATAATAGTCTCTTTAGTAACCAATACTGAAAGGTAAAAGGCAAAGTTGGGGAAATTTACTATGCATACTTTTTCACCTGTAAGGAAAAGATAAAGCGTGTGTTGTATCGCATCAGGAGGTCAAGAGGAACGCCGAGTGTAGAGTGGAAAGAAATTGCTATAAAGACGACAGTGCGCGTTCCTCTAACGTGTGACCACCACCGACGTAGTGCGCTGGAGCGAGGAACCCGCACGCCCAACAAACGCCAGTAGGATCGAGTCCTTAAATGAAATAAAGCAGATGTTGTCACTAAAGATTTGGTGAGTGAGTGACTGTATTGGAAACCGGCGACCACTTAAATATTTATATCGTCATTTTGTCACATAACTGAATCAATGACTAAGTATGAGTTTAATTTCTCTAGGTTACTGCGTAGAAGGTACACTAGCGAAGACTATCTTGTCAGAGCCGGAGGAGATCACGTCGATGTCAGGTCAGAAGCTACCGCTCAAGATGTCAGTCGACTATATCTCGTTCTCCGCTCACACCGATTACCAGCAGACATCAGAGTTCATTAATATATTGAAGCCACCGCATGTGGTAAGAAGAACAACCATATGTTTTTTATTTTTATATTTAAAATTAGTACTCCCGCACTAGGAATAGTTCCTGTGTCGCGTGGGACTTTACAAACATTCAAACAACGGACACGAAGAACATCCAGACTCAGGGCAACCATTTATGGATCACACAAATTTTTGTCCCATCTGGGATTCGAACCCACCACACTCGGCGCGATGGCAGTGACGAGGCGACCACTTAAACCACGACGCCATCCGTGCGTAAATAATCTATATTATAAAGCTGAAGAGTTTGTTTGTTTGGTTGCACGCGCTAATCTCAGGAACAACTACTGGTTCGATATGAAAAAATATTTTTTGTTGGATAGCGTATTTATCGAGAAAGGTTTTAGGCTATATAACATCACGCTACGACCCAAGGGGCGGCGCAGTAATCATAAACGCGGGTAAACCGCGGGCAAATCTGGTAATAATGTTTTATTTTTCTAAAACTAAAAATAAAGATGTCAGCCAGGTTTTCGTGCCTTGGGTAGCATGTTAAGCCATTTCTAGACCCAGTTCCTTGCAATGCGGTTTTTGATCATTTCAATAATATATTTAAGCCATATACAGTGCCTATTTGAATATAAGAATACTTATTGGTCAAAAAAAGATAATACATATTTCGATCTTATATTACTTACTAGCGACCCGCCTCGGCTTCTCTCGGGTAGTACAAAACCTTAACAAATTATACATCTAAACATCCCTCATGAACCATGAATTTAGAAGAAAAAATTGAACAATCTAATTCGCGATATTGTCTCATGTTTGGAATGCACTGACGTCAGCACGGCTCCAGTTACAGGCAGGGTCGCCATATAAAGGATAGTGAAATAAAAGATGTTGTTTGTGTAACGATTAGATATATTATAAAGGTTACATGGATTATATACTTAGGTGCTAGCTCTACACTACATTTATATTATTACTAGCTACCTCGGCAAACGTTGTTCTGCCATATTCATTATTTCTAGCGGTATGAAATATACTTTGCGATCTATCCTCAAACCAGCCAAATATTCTTTAAAAAAATCATAAAATCGGTAGAGCCGTGATACGAAATATTTATATATTTGCAAAAATAGGTTTGATAAGCTGTTACACTCATATTATTTGTGTGCAGGTCTTAGTTCACGGCGAACAGAACGAGATGTCCCGTCTCAAGGCGGCGCTTCAACGGGAACACCGCGGGCGGTTACAGATCCACACGCCGAGGAACACACAGCAACTCGCGCTTACTTTCAGAGGAGACAAGACTGCTAAGGTACTATACATATCTCACGCATTTATCCATAAGTGGGTGGGCAGAGATGTATTGGAGATTTCGCGAGCTGTCTTTAGGTACCACGTAATAGATGCGTTTTACTGTCTAACAGGCATATTGTTAAACTCTGTGCGCTACTGTGCTTTTCTTGGCATTAACACTTTGGGAACTGAACCTAAAACCTTATGCACAGTATTGACGCTGCGCTTCCAAGGCTAAATAATACGAGATAATAAAATACTAGTGTAACTATGTTAGAGTTAGTTACAATCTCAGTACGTGATCCGTCCGCATTATTAAAAAGAAAAACGACGATTAACAATAAATCTTTTTCTTTATGAATGATGCCGCAAGGCTAATTACAGTAGTACCTAATACTTACTAATATAGCAACTCATTTACCTGTATTTGCAATATAAATAATAAATAAATAAAATCAAAATGTCTGTGTTGAAAGGTTTTAAATTAAAACTTTTTAAGAAGCCTTTTGAGGTTTCAATAGCGGGCCTGTGGCTGGCCTAGTAATACAGATATATATTTGTATATATTTTATTTAGATTATATAATATGTTGAAATTAAACACTTTATACGGATTTTATCGCGTTGTTTATTTTACTTTAAACACTGTTATTACATAATTTTGAAAACTCTAACACTACTATTATTGAACTTTACTACTATTAAGTTTAAGCTATATATTTTCTAATTAAAACTATTTATATTTAAGTTTACACTTTGCCCCGACGTTTCGGTTGCTTTACAGCAGCCATGTTCACGGGGAGACCTAAGATGGTAGTTGTCCCAACGTTAATTTAAAGTAAAATAAACAACGCGATAAAATCCGTATAAAGTGTTTAATTTCAATGTATAACATTCGCGTAAACATAAGACAATATTATTATATAATATGTTTATTGGTATATATACAGGGTGATTTTGAAATCGTGTAATTCCTTTTAACCACGCATTCTACTGGTGATATAGAATAACCCTGACCATATTTTTATTTAATTAGATTTTTCTTTTTTTTTGTAAAATTATTGTACCCTTTTTTTCGTGAAATAGTGTCAGATAGTCATATGTTAACCAAAGGAGGCAATTTTAATTTTTTACTAATTAAATTAAAAAACATATTAATAATTAATGTCGTAAATAATAACGGGCGGTCCTTTTTATTGCCCCTTATTATTTACGACATCAGTTATTGTTATGTTATTATTTTTAAATTAGTAAAATATTAAGATTGTGTCAGGTGGTTAAAATATGACTATTTGACGTCATTTCATGAAAAAAATCTGTACTCTAATTTTGCCGAAAACATTATTCTAATTAAGAAAAAATATGGTCAGGGTTATTCTATATCACCAGTAGAATACATGGTTAAAAGGAATTACACGATTTCAAAATCACCCTGTATATTATGTATTATATATTTATTACTATTGTGATATTCTTTAGTATATTTACATGTATATCGTGTTACTGTATGCACCTAATTTTTTATATCTGCATCACTCTAAGGTCGACTGGTAGATAATGCCCTTGGCATTAAGTCCGCCATTGTACTATTTTATGCATTTGCCACAGGTTATGGGCTCGCTAGCCGTAGAGAAGCCGGTGCCCGGGAAACAGCTGCAAGGCATTCTAGTCAAGAGGAACTTCAACTACCACATACTGGCGCCGTCTGATCTCAACAGTGAGTCAATATTAACATAATTTTCTTACAGGAGGATTGCAATGCCTTTATAAACTTTGCATTTACTTTGAATACTTGAATGGCGTAGTAGCTTAAAGGGTCGCCTCGCCATTGCCACTGCGCTGAGTCATATGGGTTTGATCCCAACACGGGACAAAAATATATGTGATGTAGTGAATAGTGTATTTGTTTCTTATGTCCGTTGTTTGAATATTTGTAAAGACACAGGCATTATTCCTAGTGAAGCAGATATCTTTAAAAGAAAATTGAATTGAATTAATCAATTCTAGAGTACACGGAGTTGACGCAGTCAGAAGTGACACAGAGGCAGTCAATCCACTACAGCGGGTCGGTGGGGCTGCTGCGCCACGTGGTCATGCAGCTGGCCGGCGCCATCGAGTTCCTCGCCGAGACCAAGTGGCGCGTCTACAACTGCGTCGACCTCACCGTCGAGAACAACACCATCACGCTAGAGGTACGATCCACTGCAGCGGGTCATAGCTTACAGAACCGTTAGAAATTATAGGTTTTGCCATGCCAGTGCCTATGTCTGTGACCACGCTAGAATATACATATGGTCGAGGGTAGGTTACACATGCTAAAAAAAGATCGTCAGGACCTAAAGCCGTTAGACATCGAAAGTTGATTTAAATCAATTTTATGTTCAGAATATTATTTATTCTAGTGAGCGCTGGCAAGACATTAAATGAATAATAGAAGTGATTCAGATTCACATGATCCACGCCTGAGAATAGAACAATGGTTTTTTTTTTGTTTCAAACAATCAAAGTTTTGGAAGTCTCCCCGTGACCATGGCTGCTGAAAAGCAACCAAAACGTCGGGGAAAGTGTAAACCTCAATATAAATAGATTTAATAGTTCAAATATTTTTATTAGCTTATAAATGAGTAAAATTCAATAGTAGTAGTAGTGTAATAGTTTCAAAATTATGTAATACAGTGATAAATAAACAACGCGATAAAACCCGTATATAGTAATAATTTAATATCTTTTGAAAAAAGTTACAAGAATCATGTTTATGGACCTTAAACATTTCATAATCATGATTAAAGTGGAATATTGTTTTCTTAAGAGTTTTTTAAGCACGTGGATCTAGAAAGGAAGACTAAGATTTTTAAAAAGGTTTTTCGCGATATTCCTTTGGATTGCGTTGAAGCCATGACCGCTAATTATTTTTGGCTTAAAGATATTTAAACTAGAATCTTGAATCTTCAAAATGTTTTTTTTAGATTTTCGATAAGACCATGTTTCACTGAAATACAGCCTGTCAAAAATAACCAAAAAATGTCGGAAAATTTTTGGACTCTTTATTTTTCCATTTGTGTATTACGCGGCAGTCAAGATGTCAATAGGACAGATTATAATATACCAGCCTGTAAAAATTGTCTAAGAATGTGTGTATGTGTGTGTATAAATAAATTATATAAACGTGTGTGTATACCTAAATAATATAAACGTGTGTATGTGTGTGTGCGCAGTGGTCGGCGCAGCCAGTGTCGGACATGTACGCGGACGCGCTGGTGGCCGCCATCCTCAGCGCCTCGCAGCTCCCCGCGCCGCGACACCTGCCGCTCGCGCCCAAACTCGACCGCATGCACTTCAAGGTGACGTATGCTTACACTACATGTACGCGGACGCGCTGGTGGCCGCCATCCTCAGCGCCTCGCAGCTCCCCGCGCCGCGACACCTGCCGCTCGCGCCCAAACTCGACCGCATGCACTTCAAGGTGACGTATGCTTACACTACATGTACGCGGACGCGCTGGTGGCCGCCATCCTCAGCGCCTCGCAGCTCCCCGCGCCGCGACACCTGCCGCTCGCGCCCAAACTCGACCGCATGCACTTCAAGGTGACGTATGCTTACACTACATGTACGCGGACGCGCTGGTGGCCGCCATCCTCAGCGCCTCGCAGCTCCCCGCGCCGCGACACCTGCCGCTCGCGCCCAAACTCGACCGCATGCACTTCAAGGTGACGTATGCTTACACTACATGTACGCGGACGCGCTGGTGGCCGCCATCCTCAGCGCCTCGCAGCTCCCCGCGCCGCGACACCTGCCGCTCGCGCCCAAACTCGACCGCATGCACTTCAAGGTGACGTATGCTTACACTACATGTACGCGGACGCGCTGGTGGCCGCCATCCTCAGCGCCTCGCAGCTCCCCGCGCCGCGACACCTGCCGCTCGCGCCCAAACTCGACCGCATGCACTTCAAGGTGACGTATGCTTACACTACATGTACGCGGACGCGCTGGTGGCCGCCATCCTCAGCGCCTCGCAGCTCCCCGCGCCGCGACACCTGCCGCTCGCGCCCAAACTCGACCGCATGCACTTCAAGGTGACGTATGCTTACACTACATGTACGCGGACGCGCTGGTGGCCGCCATCCTCAGCGCCTCGCAGCTCCCCGCGCCGCGACACCTGCCGCTCGCGCCCAAACTCGACCGCATGCACTTCAAGGTGACGTATGCTTACACTACATGTACGCGGACGCGCTGGTGGCCGCCATCCTCAGCGCCTCGCAGCTCCCCGCGCCGCGACACCTGCCGCTCGCGCCCAAACTCGACCGCATGCACTTCAAGGTGACGTATGCTTACACTACATGTACGCGGACGCGCTGGTGGCCGCCATCCTCAGCGCCTCGCAGCTCCCCGCGCCGCGACACCTGCCGCTCGCGCCCAAACTCGACCGCATGCACTTCAAGGTGACGTATGCTTACACTACATGTACGCGGACGCGCTGGTGGCCGCCATCCTCAGCGCCTCGCAGCTCCCCGCGCCGCGACACCTGCCGCTCGCGCCCAAACTCGACCGCATGCACTTCAAGGTGACGTATGCTTACACTACATGTACGCGGACGCGCTGGTGGCCGCCATCCTCAGCGCCTCGCAGCTCCCCGCGCCGCGACACCTGCCGCTCGCGCCCAAACTCGACCGCATGCACTTCAAGGTGACGTATGCTTACACTACATGTACGCGGACGCGCTGGTGGCCGCCATCCTCAGCGCCTCGCAGCTCCCCGCGCCGCGACACCTGCCGCTCGCGCCCAAACTCGACCGCATGCACTTCAAGGTGACGTATGCTTACACTACATGTACGCGGACGCGCTGGTGGCCGCCATCCTCAGCGCCTCGCAGCTCCCCGCGCCGCGACACCTGCCGCTCGCGCCCAAACTCGACCGCATGCACTTCAAGGTGACGTATGCTTACACTACATGTACGCGGACGCGCTGGTGGCCGCCATCCTCAGCGCCTCGCAGCTCCCCGCGCCGCGACACCTGCCGCTCGCGCCCAAACTCGACCGCATGCACTTCAAGGTGACGTATGCTTACACTACATGTACGCGGACGCGCTGGTGGCCGCCATCCTCAGCGCCTCGCAGCTCCCCGCGCCGCGACACCTGCCGCTCGCGCCCAAACTCGACCGCATGCACTTCAAGGTGACGTATGCTTACACTACATGTACGCGGACGCGCTGGTGGCCGCCATCCTCAGCGCCTCGCAGCTCCCCGCGCCGCGACACCTGCCGCTCGCGCCCAAACTCGACCGCATGCACTTCAAGGTGACGTATGCTTACACTACATGTACGCGGACGCGCTGGTGGCCGCCATCCTCAGCGCCTCGCAGCTCCCCGCGCCGCGACACCTGCCGCTCGCGCCCAAACTCGACCGCATGCACTTCAAGGTGACGTATGCTTACACTACATGTACGCGGACGCGCTGGTGGCCGCCATCCTCAGCGCCTCGCAGCTCCCCGCGCCGCGACACCTGCCGCTCGCGCCCAAACTCGACCGCATGCACTTCAAGGTGACGTATGCTTACACTACATGTACGCGGACGCGCTGGTGGCCGCCATCCTCAGCGCCTCGCAGCTCCCCGCGCCGCGACACCTGCCGCTCGCGCCCAAACTCGACCGCATGCACTTCAAGGTGACGTATGCTTACACTACATGTACGCGGACGCGCTGGTGGCCGCCATCCTCAGCGCCTCGCAGCTCCCCGCGCCGCGACACCTGCCGCTCGCGCCCAAACTCGACCGCATGCACTTCAAGGTGACGTATGCTTACACTACATGTACGCGGACGCGCTGGTGGCCGCCATCCTCAGCGCCTCGCAGCTCCCCGCGCCGCGACACCTGCCGCTCGCGCCCAAACTCGACCGCATGCACTTCAAGGTGACGTATGCTTACACTACATGTACGCGGACGCGCTGGTGGCCGCCATCCTCAGCGCCTCGCAGCTCCCCGCGCCGCGACACCTGCCGCTCGCGCCCAAACTCGACCGCATGCACTTCAAGGTGACGTATGCTTACACTACATGTACGCGGACGCGCTGGTGGCCGCCATCCTCAGCGCCTCGCAGCTCCCCGCGCCGCGACACCTGCCGCTCGCGCCCAAACTCGACCGCATGCACTTCAAGGTGACGTATGCTTACACTACATGTACGCGGACGCGCTGGTGGCCGCCATCCTCAGCGCCTCGCAGCTCCCCGCGCCGCGACACCTGCCGCTCGCGCCCAAACTCGACCGCATGCACTTCAAGGTGACGTATGCTTACACTACATGTACGCGGACGCGCTGGTGGCCGCCATCCTCAGCGCCTCGCAGCTCCCCGCGCCGCGACACCTGCCGCTCGCGCCCAAACTCGACCGCATGCACTTCAAGGTGACGTATGCTTACACTACATGTACGCGGACGCGCTGGTGGCCGCCATCCTCAGCGCCTCGCAGCTCCCCGCGCCGCGACACCTGCCGCTCGCGCCCAAACTCGACCGCATGCACTTCAAGGTGACGTATGCTTACACTACATGTACGCGGACGCGCTGGTGGCCGCCATCCTCAGCGCCTCGCAGCTCCCCGCGCCGCGACACCTGCCGCTCGCGCCCAAACTCGACCGCATGCACTTCAAGGTGACGTATGCTTACACTACATGTACGCGGACGCGCTGGTGGCCGCCATCCTCAGCGCCTCGCAGCTCCCCGCGCCGCGACACCTGCCGCTCGCGCCCAAACTCGACCGCATGCACTTCAAGGTGACGTATGCTTACACTACATGTACGCGGACGCGCTGGTGGCCGCCATCCTCAGCGCCTCGCAGCTCCCCGCGCCGCGACACCTGCCGCTCGCGCCCAAACTCGACCGCATGCACTTCAAGGTGACGTATGCTTACACTACATGTACGCGGACGCGCTGGTGGCCGCCATCCTCAGCGCCTCGCAGCTCCCCGCGCCGCGACACCTGCCGCTCGCGCCCAAACTCGACCGCATGCACTTCAAGGTGACGTATGCTTACACTACATGTACGCGGACGCGCTGGTGGCCGCCATCCTCAGCGCCTCGCAGCTCCCCGCGCCGCGACACCTGCCGCTCGCGCCCAAACTCGACCGCATGCACTTCAAGGTGACGTATGCTTACACTACATGTACGCGGACGCGCTGGTGGCCGCCATCCTCAGCGCCTCGCAGCTCCCCGCGCCGCGACACCTGCCGCTCGCGCCCAAACTCGACCGCATGCACTTCAAGGTGACGTATGCTTACACTACATGTACGCGGACGCGCTGGTGGCCGCCATCCTCAGCGCCTCGCAGCTCCCCGCGCCGCGACACCTGCCGCTCGCGCCCAAACTCGACCGCATGCACTTCAAGGTGACGTATGCTTACACTACATGTACGCGGACGCGCTGGTGGCCGCCATCCTCAGCGCCTCGCAGCTCCCCGCGCCGCGACACCTGCCGCTCGCGCCCAAACTCGACCGCATGCACTTCAAGGTGACGTATGCTTACACTACATGTACGCGGACGCGCTGGTGGCCGCCATCCTCAGCGCCTCGCAGCTCCCCGCGCCGCGACACCTGCCGCTCGCGCCCAAACTCGACCGCATGCACTTCAAGGTGACGTATGCTTACACTACATGTACGCGGACGCGCTGGTGGCCGCCATCCTCAGCGCCTCGCAGCTCCCCGCGCCGCGACACCTGCCGCTCGCGCCCAAACTCGACCGCATGCACTTCAAGGTGACGTATGCTTACACTACATGTACGCGGACGCGCTGGTGGCCGCCATCCTCAGCGCCTCGCAGCTCCCCGCGCCGCGACACCTGCCGCTCGCGCCCAAACTCGACCGCATGCACTTCAAGGTGACGTATGCTTACACTACATGTACGCGGACGCGCTGGTGGCCGCCATCCTCAGCGCCTCGCAGCTCCCCGCGCCGCGACACCTGCCGCTCGCGCCCAAACTCGACCGCATGCACTTCAAGGTGACGTATGCTTACACTACATGTACGCGGACGCGCTGGTGGCCGCCATCCTCAGCGCCTCGCAGCTCCCCGCGCCGCGACACCTGCCGCTCGCGCCCAAACTCGACCGCATGCACTTCAAGGTGACGTATGCTTACACTACATGTACGCGGACGCGCTGGTGGCCGCCATCCTCAGCGCCTCGCAGCTCCCCGCGCCGCGACACCTGCCGCTCGCGCCCAAACTCGACCGCATGCACTTCAAGGTGACGTATGCTTACACTACATGTACGCGGACGCGCTGGTGGCCGCCATCCTCAGCGCCTCGCAGCTCCCCGCGCCGCGACACCTGCCGCTCGCGCCCAAACTCGACCGCATGCACTTCAAGGTGACGTATGCTTACACTACATGTACGCGGACGCGCTGGTGGCCGCCATCCTCAGCGCCTCGCAGCTCCCCGCGCCGCGACACCTGCCGCTCGCGCCCAAACTCGACCGCATGCACTTCAAGGTGACGTATGCTTACACTACATGTACGCGGACGCGCTGGTGGCCGCCATCCTCAGCGCCTCGCAGCTCCCCGCGCCGCGACACCTGCCGCTCGCGCCCAAACTCGACCGCATGCACTTCAAGGTGACGTATGCTTACACTACATGTACGCGGACGCGCTGGTGGCCGCCATCCTCAGCGCCTCGCAGCTCCCCGCGCCGCGACACCTGCCGCTCGCGCCCAAACTCGACCGCATGCACTTCAAGGTGACGTATGCTTACACTACATGTACGCGGACGCGCTGGTGGCCGCCATCCTCAGCGCCTCGCAGCTCCCCGCGCCGCGACACCTGCCGCTCGCGCCCAAACTCGACCGCATGCACTTCAAGGTGACGTATGCTTACACTACATGTACGCGGACGCGCTGGTGGCCGCCATCCTCAGCGCCTCGCAGCTCCCCGCGCCGCGACACCTGCCGCTCGCGCCCAAACTCGACCGCATGCACTTCAAGGTGACGTATGCTTACACTACATGTACGCGGACGCGCTGGTGGCCGCCATCCTCAGCGCCTCGCAGCTCCCCGCGCCGCGACACCTGCCGCTCGCGCCCAAACTCGACCGCATGCACTTCAAGGTGACGTATGCTTACACTACATGTACGCGGACGCGCTGGTGGCCGCCATCCTCAGCGCCTCGCAGCTCCCCGCGCCGCGACACCTGCCGCTCGCGCCCAAACTCGACCGCATGCACTTCAAGGTGACGTATGCTTACACTACATGTACGCGGACGCGCTGGTGGCCGCCATCCTCAGCGCCTCGCAGCTCCCCGCGCCGCGACACCTGCCGCTCGCGCCCAAACTCGACCGCATGCACTTCAAGGTGACGTATGCTTACACTACATGTACGCGGACGCGCTGGTGGCCGCCATCCTCAGCGCCTCGCAGCTCCCCGCGCCGCGACACCTGCCGCTCGCGCCCAAACTCGACCGCATGCACTTCAAGGTGACGTATGCTTACACTACATGTACGCGGACGCGCTGGTGGCCGCCATCCTCAGCGCCTCGCAGCTCCCCGCGCCGCGACACCTGCCGCTCGCGCCCAAACTCGACCGCATGCACTTCAAGGTGACGTATGCTTACACTACATGTACGCGGACGCGCTGGTGGCCGCCATCCTCAGCGCCTCGCAGCTCCCCGCGCCGCGACACCTGCCGCTCGCGCCCAAACTCGACCGCATGCACTTCAAGGTGACGTATGCTTACACTACATGTACGCGGACGCGCTGGTGGCCGCCATCCTCAGCGCCTCGCAGCTCCCCGCGCCGCGACACCTGCCGCTCGCGCCCAAACTCGACCGCATGCACTTCAAGGTGACGTATGCTTACACTACATGTACGCGGACGCGCTGGTGGCCGCCATCCTCAGCGCCTCGCAGCTCCCCGCGCCGCGACACCTGCCGCTCGCGCCCAAACTCGACCGCATGCACTTCAAGGTGACGTATGCTTACACTACATGTACGCGGACGCGCTGGTGGCCGCCATCCTCAGCGCCTCGCAGCTCCCCGCGCCGCGACACCTGCCGCTCGCGCCCAAACTCGACCGCATGCACTTCAAGGTGACGTATGCTTACACTACATGTACGCGGACGCGCTGGTGGCCGCCATCCTCAGCGCCTCGCAGCTCCCCGCGCCGCGACACCTGCCGCTCGCGCCCAAACTCGACCGCATGCACTTCAAGGTGACGTATGCTTACACTACATGTACGCGGACGCGCTGGTGGCCGCCATCCTCAGCGCCTCGCAGCTCCCCGCGCCGCGACACCTGCCGCTCGCGCCCAAACTCGACCGCATGCACTTCAAGGTGACGTATGCTTACACTACATGTACGCGGACGCGCTGGTGGCCGCCATCCTCAGCGCCTCGCAGCTCCCCGCGCCGCGACACCTGCCGCTCGCGCCCAAACTCGACCGCATGCACTTCAAGGTGACGTATGCTTACACTACATGTACGCGGACGCGCTGGTGGCCGCCATCCTCAGCGCCTCGCAGCTCCCCGCGCCGCGACACCTGCCGCTCGCGCCCAAACTCGACCGCATGCACTTCAAGGTGACGTATGCTTACACTACATGTACGCGGACGCGCTGGTGGCCGCCATCCTCAGCGCCTCGCAGCTCCCCGCGCCGCGACACCTGCCGCTCGCGCCCAAACTCGACCGCATGCACTTCAAGGTGACGTATGCTTACACTACATGTACGCGGACGCGCTGGTGGCCGCCATCCTCAGCGCCTCGCAGCTCCCCGCGCCGCGACACCTGCCGCTCGCGCCCAAACTCGACCGCATGCACTTCAAGGTGACGTATGCTTACACTACATGTACGCGGACGCGCTGGTGGCCGCCATCCTCAGCGCCTCGCAGCTCCCCGCGCCGCGACACCTGCCGCTCGCGCCCAAACTCGACCGCATGCACTTCAAGGTGACGTATGCTTACACTACATGTACGCGGACGCGCTGGTGGCCGCCATCCTCAGCGCCTCGCAGCTCCCCGCGCCGCGACACCTGCCGCTCGCGCCCAAACTCGACCGCATGCACTTCAAGGTGACGTATGCTTACACTACATGTACGCGGACGCGCTGGTGGCCGCCATCCTCAGCGCCTCGCAGCTCCCCGCGCCGCGACACCTGCCGCTCGCTCTAAACAATAACGGTTTCGAAATCTATGGTTGATTGTTATAAATGTCTCAGAAGGGTATCAAAATACAAGTAACAATGTTTTATCATATCAGACAATTAATGAATTAAAGATTTATATGTTATCGACAGATGAAATTAGCTGACATCGGTTTTCAGAATATATTAAATCAACAAACATATAACTCCGCAATCGATAAGTTAACCAAATTAAATATCTGCTCATTCGAATATTTTAGGCTCAAGACACAATGCCACATTGCTAAAGCATGGTATCTTATTGTTACCCTATTTATTCTACATTAAAAACTCATATCTATTTTCCGGATTATAAGCAAAAACAATAGATTTTAGCTTAGTACTCTTCTACCCTGCTTGCTCGTTCAATATCTAATATATATTTTTGTCAATTCCAGGAATGTGCGATAGAAATGCTTCAAGAGATGTTTGGCGAAGACTCCGTGCCTAAGATGTTCAAAGGCGACAAACTACACGTCACTGTAGACAATAAACGGGCTGACATCGATCTTCTCAACATGGTATTATACAAACATATACGTTTCTTTTATAATGATCCTAGATTCGACATCTCGGTTAGGTAAACTGTTTTTGGGTTCATCTGAAGAGAAATACTTAGTAGCTCTCCGGAGTCTAGAAATGTGGGTGTTAGACGGCATTTGTATTGTCTTCTCATTAAGTGTGCTTTGAAATATACCTGAACATGTAGATGCAAATTAAAAAGATAGGCACAAATACTAGCCAAGTAATAAAAATTTTGTGCTTGTACGTTTGTTAAGTTATCTATTGTTAGCATAAGGCATAGTCGTTTCACAAGTCATATATGTATGTATATCGAGAGTCCGACGTTGCTAATTATTTAATTTAGCCTGTCATAGTACTACATACTCTTACAGGAGAACGCCTTTAATGTTGCTGTAAGACACCGACGCTCGGGTAATAGAGCAAGAAATCCCGGCGCTTACATCATTATTATCTCTTCCATTATTTTTTCCTAAGAATAGCTACACGCGTCATGACTTTGGTCCGCTTACTATCATATTACACTAGTTATTTATTTTATTTATAGCCTTTTTCAGACATGTTTTTTTTTTAATTTTTTTATTATGTATTGTTTTGTTTTTATTCTGCCCTTTGGCAAAGGCCTCCTCCAACACTTTCCAATCTTCTCTCTCCCGGCGCCAGTCTAGTCCAGGATTTGGCAGCTGTTTTAACCACATCATCTTTCCATCTTCTGAATGGTTTCCCCTTTTTCCCTTTCCCTCTCTTGGGTACCACAATGTTACTACTTTGTTCCATTTCTCTTTACCTCTAATTACATGGCCAGCCCATTTCCACTTTAGTGTTCTTAATTTCAACACCACATCTGGGGTCTTTGTAGCTTTCGTAATTTTGCTGTGGTTGTTTTATCAATTTTTCTTTTCCCCATCATGCTTCGTTCCATGCTTCGCTGGCAAGTTTGAAGCTTGGCTTGTTGAGATTTAGTAAGTGCCCAAGTCTGGCATTCATATGTTAGGATAGGGAGTATGCAAGTGTTAAATAGCTTTCCTTTAACCGAGATGTGTAATGTTTTGTCTTTCATTATTTCACTGTGTGCCCAGTATTTCTTCAATGCCTGTCCTATGCGTTTCTCAATCTCTTTGCTTGACATATGTTTATCTTGATTATCTGACCCAAATATGTATACTCATCCACATAATCAATAGGAATATTGTTTACTATGATTGAGTCTTTCTCTCTGTTAGTCATTGCCTTAGTTTTTGATGTATTCATGTTTAAGCCCACTGCTTTGCTATGCGTGTCCTAGATCTGTCAGCATATTTTGAAGCTCATGTGAGGACTTTGCGAACAGAATAATGTCATCAGCAAATCTTAAGTTTGTTAAATACTCGCCATTGATTCTTAGGCCACAACTCTCCCAATTGAATTTTTTGAAGACTTCCTCCAATACTGCAGTAAACAATTTCGGTGAAAGTGGGTCTCCTTGTCGTATACCCTTTTCTAGATTGATAATCCCTCCTTCTCTTTCTAGCTTAACTCTTGCTGTACCACCAGTGTAGATGTTCTTTATTATCCTAATATATTTTTCTTCCACCCCTTGTTTCTTCAAAGCATCCCAAATTCTATTGTGGTCCAAGGAATCAAAGGCCTTGCAGTAGTCGACAAAGCAGCAGTAGACTGGTAGGCCATATTCTTTATATTTTTCAAATATTTGTTTCACCACGTGGACATGGTCAACGACTGAGTACTTGCTTCGAAATCCCGCCTGTTCTCGTGGTTGGTTCTAGTCAAGTATTTTAGTTATGCGGCTCAGAATAATTTTCGCAAAAACCTTATAAATATTCGACGTTAAACTTATTGGCCGGTAGTTTCCAACATCATTTCTGTCCCCCTTTTTGTGTAGTAAAATTATAGTAGACTTGGTCCATTGGTGCGGTATGATTTCCGTTTTTAATACATGATTAAAAATTGAAGTTAGAGCTGGTGTTATGGTATGCTGTAATGCTAACAAGATTTCATTTGTTATGTTGTCAGAACCAGGGGCTTTGTCTCTTTCTTGTGTTTTTATAACCTGTTCAACTTCTCTTTCTAATATTGATGGGACATTAGTACGGTTATCGAGCGGTACATTGTCTGTTGATAATGACTTTGAGTACAAATCCTGAAAAAACTCTGTTGCTGTTCTTATTATATCTGGTCTCTTTGTTTTAACTACACCTGTTACATTTTTAATGCTTGGTATCCAGTCCCTCTTCGTGGTTAAGCATTTGATGGTCCTTTCTACTCCTCCTGATTTGACAATATGTTCTTCAAATTTGTAAGTCTATACTTAAGCCTATCTTTCCTCATCCCAGTCCTCAGTTGTTTTGAAATATTTTGTATTTCTTGTCTGGTTTCTTTGCTTTTATTTTTAATACTAATGAATTTACCTCTTTCTTCTTGTAACTTTAGCGTTTCCTCGGTGGCGTAGTGGTTAGTGTAACCGACTGCCACGCCTGAGGTCGCGGGTTCGATTCCCGCACAAGTCAAATATTAGTGTGCATGAACATGGATGTTTGTCTTGGTCTGGGTGTTTCTATGTATAATATGTATGTATTTACAAAAAAAAAAAAAAGTATATATGTATGTTTATCCATTGTCTAGTACCCATAGTACAAGCTCTGCTTAGTTTGGGCTAGATGATGTCGTGTGTATGTGGTAGAATATTATATTATATTATTATTGTTGTTTTTGGATTCTTTCTGGGTTATAAGATTTTGGAAGTAGTCATATTTCTTTTGAAGGTCTAGTTGGTGTGTGAACACCTTAAAAGTTTTCATATTGGTTCTGTATAGTCGGTATCAGTACTTGAGGTTCCTCTTTTACAAAGTCCACGCATGCTTTTATGTTACATCTCGATTTTTTTGATGAATTCAATATATGTTTTGCTCTCACCATTCGATGGTTCGTATGGAAGTTCAAGTTGCAGATTGTTCCACAGTCCTCAAAATATTTCCGTTTATTGCAGAGAATATAATCTATTTGATATTTATATCTTTCATCTGGAGATGCCCAGGTCCATAGTTGTTTTTTGCTTCTCTTGTATATACTATTCATTACTGTGAGGTTGTGTTCAAAACAAAGGTTTACAAACTTGCTACCATTTCTGTTGCGATCACCTTTAGTATACATATACTACAGGTGATACACTAGTTAGTCTCCTTTTAATATAAAATCATATATATATTCCAGGAAGTGAAATGCCCCGAAGACGAGACATTGGAAAGGATGGTACACTCAGCTGTCACAAAGTTGTACGCTGCGCTCGCGCCCGTCAAACCGCCGCCGCCGCCCATGGAGTGACACGAGCGCGTGTGCGTGCGCGTGCGCGTGCGCGTGCGCGTGCGCCGGCTCGGACGTGTGTGAGTGTGGCCCATACGTGTACGTTGTGCACTCGTTCGTGATATCGATTTAGTTGTACTTGTGTTAGAATGCTATTTAGATGTCTGATAAATAATTACTGTAAGGATTGTGTTATTTGAATTGTATAAAGTTGTGTGTCCACTAAGTTCTTGACTGACAATGTCGCATAATAGTGACGCGTAATTATATTTGAATACTGTTATGCATAAAGAAATATCTACTCTACATGGTCCAGAATGCAGCGCGCTCACTTTCAAATAGCTACTGCACTAATGGCATATTGGTTCAAGTGGTCGCCTCGACATTGCCACTGCGCCGAGTGTTGTGGGTTCGAATCCCACACGGGACTAATATTTATGATCCACAAATGGTAGTTCTGAGTCTGGATGTTCTTTGTGTCCATTGTTTGAATGTTTGTAAAATCCCCGCAATACAATTTATTCCCAATGCCAAATTATTCTTAGTGCGGAAGTAAATAAACTAATTTAAAAAAATAGTGTTGACATCAATACGAATCGGTTCGCAAACTGAGCACGAGTGTAAAGAGGGCTTCGCACTCATGCTTAGTTTGCGCTAGAGAGAATGATACGAGATTTAAGACGTCGTTACTCTCCTAAGAAAAATCGTTTATGCGACGTGTAAACGTCGTCGTTCAAATATAGTGAAGTGGATACACGGCTTTACGGTATTTTATATAATTATAATATAACGTGTAATAGAAAGTTATGGTTATATAAAAGAACTTAGATTTGAGGCCAGGCCTTTGTAAAGAAATAAGTACAGATTTTTAATTTTCTATAACCAATGGAATGTAATGTCAGAGTATCATTTAGTATACATATTATATATTTCTATAATATGGTAATGTAAGACACACTCGATATAGACTGTCGTTTTGTATAAATGATGCAATTAAACTGAGTGAAGAATGTTTGTAAATGAACTATAATGCATAGACCTATGGACCCATCGGCTTGGAGCCGACCCGAACATCGGTGCCACTTTGAATCTTATTTTGTTGAGTATGAATTTGAATATTAAAACATCTGTCAAATCTGATCTATCTGTAAAAAAAGGATTAAATCCACACGACTACTGATTTCAGAAAGTTTGTTAAATAGAGAATATATTTACCATTTAAACATTTAAAGAAATTTAAACAATAACACAGAAAGTACCGGCTGATTAAAAGTGAATACTTATTTTTAACGGAACACATAAAAAAGGCCTCGATTTTTCAAATGCTATCATTTCAAACTGTCGTATAAAATAAATATTACATACAAATGAGTTTTTTTATATTATACAACATAGGTTACCTACATCATTATCTTCTTAGTATTTCGACCGAGAGACCTTTCGTTTCATTATAAGTTGTAAAACTTTGTCGTAAATAATGATCAAGTGTCTCAAGTACCGCGCGGCCATAACGTAAACATATGACGCAGCGATAGATTAAAAAAAATACTTTAAGATATAGTTATAATGAAATTCACAAAATTTCCCACATACTAGCTTCCTTTTATCAAATAGTTATGAATTGACAGTTAACAAATATTCTTCACTCAGTTTGATTAATGTAAGTATGAGGAGTTGACAATAATACCTCAAAACAGTAACTGCCGTTCTTATAATCTATATGTTCGTCCATACTTTACTGAAAGTAAAATATTTAATTATTAACAAATGAAAATATTTGAAAATCTTAATTACTGTAAAAGGCAAATTGCAATTGTGGATAGCGGTGGCGATATTAGTTGCATTGTTAGCCGATGTCTTGGTATACAAAAACAAACAGCTTACAAAATGGACCGTATCTGATCGAAGGACACTATCGGTGCGAACCACCGCGGCGATAAGTGTCTTATTCCTCCTCCTTCTAAACCTATTTCAATCCACTGCTGGACCTATGTCCAAGAGGCCAAAATCGGGAGATTTTGGTATAACATACCACGCTGGCCACACGGGTTAGTATAGAGTTTGTTTCAATTTTCCCTCTCTTAGCAGTGGTGTTCCGCTTGTAATACTTCCTTAGTCGGCTCCTACGATACCCACGGGACGAAATGGGATGGCGACGACTGTATTCTAATCCGTCACCACACGGAGAAGTGTCTCATTAGCGTCCTAAAAGCCTTGTCTTGCGTAAAAAACAATATATTTCAATACCATTTGCTGCAGGAATGTAAAACTAGGCGTCGCAAATCATTATGAGCATCAGTAGCTATCAGATGTTAATTAATTATTTTTTACATGGCATTTAAAGAAGATAAGCTATCGTTTGCTAACTTTGCAACCACTAACGCTATGCTACGTCCAATGTTCGGCACAGTTCTGTAAAGTCAAAGTGTATAGATATATTATAAGGTTGGTAAGTGCGCTGATAAAAAGACTTGTGCTTATCTATGTACGTAATGGGATATGCGTGAGTAATCAGTTTGAAGTAGGTATTAAATATTGTTATTAATAATAAAGTGTTGTTATAAGTAATCTTGTTTATTATTAATTAATAAGTATGCAATTGTTTCTTAAGTTAAAGAAATAAAGGAAAACGTTACGAAGGTCTTTCATAATCATGATACCTATAACTTAAAATTAATTAATCTATATGTACCTTGCTCAAACCCGCGTGAGGAGATATATTTTGATCTCTTCTACAAGTCCCTATCAACTTAGCAGGGATAGTGGGAAAATTTCACTCATCTCAATCTGTGACTTTGTGGTAGGACAGAGTTCAAAAGTAAATTTAGTTGTCCTACCAAGCTGGAAGAGAATTGCAACACATCCCATATTATCAATATTCTAAATTTCAAGTAAACCTAATTTATAACAGTGACAATATATGTACAATCAAAACAATACTATAAATTATATAAACCTGTATACGGTTTATTTAGATAAAAATAGGTTAATGAATGAAAACACAACACACCGTAAAAATAAGTTTATTTACATTTTACAAGTACAACGCACAGCGCTGATTACTTCCAAAAAACATTAGTCGCATGAGATCTGCTTTTTATAATTAGGTATATTCGTCACACCAAAGTACTGTAAGCGGTATGGGAACGCAGCGGGCAGCGGTGGCGTGCATGATAGCGTTCAGGCGATCAGTCGCTAAGAAGAATAAAACTAAAAGGGATACGATCAGAAATCGCACTCCATAAGAGATTATCTGTATATTGCCGTTCGGCATTCAATACCGAAATGCAACATTCACAAATTTTTACAGGAGACAAAAGAAACTTTATAATTGTACTGTACACCTTCAATTAGAAAGTTCGCGGCTTTGCTTTGCACTACTCAAAAAATAGCAGGATTGGATTGATTTTCGACCAAAATTTATTTTTAGGCCTGTCGTGTATTTGAACTTGCAGAACGATAAAATAAATTCAGATTTTAAACAAAATGTCACAGCTAATGTGACATCTTGTTAAAAATCGGAATTCGATTTGATTTTTTCTGAATTTGGTTTTGGATACCGAACGACGATATGTAATTATGTAAATTTATGTATGTACATACATATGTCAAACGTAAGTTTTTGGGATCCGATATTTATGGATACATACCACGTATTATAAAACCGATCGCCAGCACGGCATGCAATCGCTCCGATCACCGAACAAACACGAACACCGCTAAGCAGCATAATATTTAGCGTTTCTTTCATTTAAATCTATTATTTTAATCAATGTCTGTTCGTTTCACGTAAACAAACAATGGCATATACTTTGCAATCTTTTCAAACATTGGTTTTATATTTATAACGAAAAATTACTTAAAGAGCACATTCAACCTTAAGGATTCACAAAATGGTTTGCACAAAACAATTTAACACGTTGAGGGACACGACTGCTGAGGACGTCATCAATAGAGTACTTTGATACGGCGGGCGGCTGTACACGTCGTTTTTTTGGGCATATTTATTTTAATTTGAACCACATTTATATATATTTACTAGTATTGTGCCAGGACGTCGTGAACCGTCGGGCGGTTGAGGACGTCCTCTTTATCACAAGCAACTTAATCATTTGTAAGGTGACAGGACGTCCACCACCGTCTATTTTTTTTGTATGGAAGTTAGCTGTGTCATATCACTATTTATCGATGGGAGCCGAGTGTCCCTCAACGTGTTAACTGATTGCAAATAAACATAACGTCATACAGTATGTAGCTATGTATCATTTCAACTTGCATGTTTTCATACCTTCGCTCAAACGAATAATTAGATAACGGGCTTCATAATATCGTATATAGGAACGGCAGGTGGGCCGTGCCCACCCCACGATGTAAGGCTTGATCTCAAAATTCTAGGGCCTAGTGTTTAGGAGCCGAGAACCTGAGATATACACATGATATGCCAATAATCGTTGCGACAAATACAATCTCTATTAATACTGCAAGCAATATTGAGCATTATATTTTAGGGTATAGGTATTAAATTATACTGTAGTGTTTTAAATTTTACCAAAGAAAGTAAAATTTAAGTAAATTTTAATTTATTTTGAATCTATATGTTAATAATTTCGGCTTGAACGTGGACAATGGTCTTATAAACAAAGTAAAATATTAAAAGTTTTGTTTTAATATATAATAAATATTGGTTACTATCCAGTCGTATGAAATTGACGTATAATAAAAATTATTTTAAAATATTTTCATTTGGTTTAAAACGTGGAACTCAAATGGACAATCCAAATGGCTCGTTTGTGTTGCCTAGTAAAAAAACAGTGAGCAAAAACCGGAAGAGAGTGTTTAAATAAATCACATTTAGAAATATTAACGAAATCTGAAACTACGTTGATATTTTTTCATTATTTACTATATTCATATTTTGAATTCGACAACAATAATTAATGTAAAATAATATGATATTTGATAAAATATAACAAAAATTGCTAAGTGTGTTGGGTAATTTATTTTCATATTCTAGCAACACTTGACTTATCTGTCAATTCTGTTTCCATCATTCGCTTTGCGTTTGTTCGCTCGTATAGTGGATATTTTGACGTGATTTTGTGTTTTATTTTATTATTCAACGAACTTGATACTTAACTTCATAGAATAATGTTTTCTTCTTAGTTTAGGCTACTGAAAATTAATATTGTTATTGCAATAAAAAATTGTCCACGCCCAGGCCAGGGTCCCAAACAAGGTGGTCGGTCTCCTTTGTAATATTTGTCGATGTTTCAGACAATATTGGAAAAAAAACCAATTCGAGAAACCGTAGGAATATGAACGCCGCTAAGTGATCATTTAATTTTGAGCTTTCATATAGCTGAGATGATCATATACATATATACTGCTGAACTGCCTTTATTCAAAACATCCTTAGCTCTACACAGCCAGCTACATCCAACAATGAAAACATTCCTGCTTCTCATACTAGCTATATTCCTGGGCTATCCTTTCTCCCGTCCAATATGTGACTATGAGCTCTTAGAGTATCGCTTCCAGAACTTCTTGACGTCGTCATGTCCGTGTCGCGTGACGAGCATGGTGCGCGAGCGCTCGCTCTGCCACGTCAGCACGCCCTGCTGCTTGGCGTAGTCGCGGAGGACTACGAAGTCCGCCTGGAAAGACAAAGACGGGTTATAAACATATACACTATACAGACATTTAAATATCCACAAAGTGCTGGTGTAAGGTGTTTTACACGCACGTTTTGTCAGCTATATTTATAATCTCACATTAGAGAAGTGAGTGATACTACTGTAATTCTGTCTGACTCGGGTGTCGATGTGAGCATATTCATTTTATAACGTGGCTATACTAATATCATAAAGAGCAAAGATTAGATTTTTTGTTTGTTTGTAAGGAAATAACTGAAAAACTAATACACCGATTTATTATTATTGTTACAGCCAGTGCCATCTATCGGCACTGTGGGGAAGACTAGGCAGTTCCGTCTAATAATTTATTACAGCGCCATCTATTGACGTCTTACGGAACTACGTAGCTTGTCGATACGCGAAGAGTAGAAAGAACGCTGGAACATTCCCAAATCTTCGTACTGTTTACATACCGGGTATGGCGTTTCTAGAAATCGCCAGAAACGCTTTAACCGCGTATAAAAGGGGAAGGCCAGCGCTTGCCGAGTCAGTTTACAATCGTAATCGGTCAAGTATACATCGGAGCGAACGGAAAATACTACAGAGTTTAGAGCTAGTTATAGTGGAAAAGTGTAGTATAGTGTGTGTTGTGTTTTAAATTAAATTGTGTGTTAGAATAAAACGTGTTTTAGTCGGTAATATTGTTTACATTATTATCGAACCCAGCACGTAACATTATTAACATAACCTACTTTTACGCGAGCGAAGCTGGGGGAAAAAGCTAGTGTAATAAATACATGAACAGAAACTTTTTATACATAGTGTACACTCAGAGAAGTGAGATTTTATATTATAAAATGTTATATGTAAGGTGTGTAAAAAGTAAATGTCCTTTTATGAATTACGGTTCAAATTCGACTGCGCGATCACTAATTTTAATTTCTACGTAATGGTTGTTTTTAAATACTACATACATTTTGTATATACACAAAGTATCTCTAATTGACATCCACGTCATAAAAATACATTCTATCATCTATAAACCATATATCACTCTTCACTATCTTCACTCCTAATTTTGCCGTGTCCGACGGGGCCCATAATTGTTTCTTTCTACATTTATAAGACCTGTGTATTGTATACATTACGGAGTGCCATAAATGAATTGAAATGAATTGACATAAGGCAACTAAGTAAAAAATCTTTTGCCGAATTAACAATGAAACGTGCTTCACAATCAGCAGTAATCTGCGATTATGCATATACCAACGAGACTGTAAATAGGTGACCATAGAAATATTACCTGTGACAAGAACTGGTTGTAGACAACTCCCTCGGTGTACGTGAATCGGTTGCGTTCGCTCTCCCACAGTTTGATCTGATCAACCACCGTAGGAGGCAACATGGATGACGACCTGATGCCGCCCGTCTCTGACTTTAACATCTGCAAATAATAAACAAAATTAGTCAATTATTTAAATCTGTGATTACCTTCTTGGTCTCGAGGCCTATTGCTCGTACCGGCCGATCCTAAGGTCACGGGTAAGTTGCCGGGTCAGTCGAAAGCAAAAAAAAAACAATTTGCATTTTGTTTTACTCAAGAGTCGAACTCGAGACATTTATAGCATGTAATTTTCAGTAACGTGCGACCAATGCAGTTGTGAACCGACTCAAAATAAATACAACCAGATCCCTTTATCTGGTTATATTTAATTTGTGGCAATAGTGAGCGCTGCGTTTAAGATTATGGGTTGTATTAAGCAAGAGAGTGAGAGTGAATAACCTGTGGGTGTGAGTGTTGCTCGAGGTAGTGTATCATCTGCTGCGCCGTGATGCCGCCGCGCAGCGCCTGCCGGACTGACTCGCGGGTGAGCACGCCCACCACCAGGTTAGGGAACCTGTTCGACATTCACACTAATATAACATACAATACTAGCTTTTGCTGGCGGCTTCGCTTGCATAAAAGTAGGTTATGTTAGTAACAGTACCTACTTGTTTTTTTTAAATAAAATATACTCCATATTACTCGGTGATAATACAGCTTTCTAATGGTGAAATAATTTTTAAAATCAGTAAAGTTGTTTTTGTGAATCCTTATAAACAAAGAAATAAAAAATCAAATCTTTACTCTTTATAATATAAGTATAGACATACAATAACTATATGATCCTCTATATACAGAGTGACGGCCATCGCGAGCTATCGACACCTCAAATCGCGTGCGCTCGCACGAGATCTTAATGACATCCGTACTTCCATTCAAGAGCGACAGTGGATGTTCAATTTCCACATGAAATAATAATTTGTACGATCCTCTAATAGTTTTAAAGCCTGAGTGTTCTTTTTGTCCGTTGTTTCAATACATACATTGGTTCTCGCCTGTTTCTCAGAGCGGTAGACAGAGACTACGGATTTGTTTCAATATTTGTAAAATATCCACAATACAGGGCAAATACAATGGTTGTCTTTTAAATAGTATGATATCTTTGCTCACCCTACCATATCATACTTACCTACCTACCATAGAATTGTGGCAACTTCGCATAGACGATGAAGTTCCGACTACATCCAACAGATAGCGCTGTAGACATTTAGCGTATAAACCACGTCCACCATACAATGGTGAATCGCACAAGTGAAGTTTACACAGCGACTAAGTATATAATTATATATACAAGTTCCCGACATTAACCGTTGTGCCTACGACGCTACCTACGTCGCGACATCAATGAACGGTGTCCACGCGGTGACCAAGATGCAGCGCACCCTAGACGCACTTCCCAGCTGGCTGAAGGTCTGGAGACTGACGGGCAACGTGGCGATGACTCAGGCGATCTCCACGGGCAGAATAGCCCTACCACAGTCGAAGCTCATGGGAGAGAATATCGAGTGGTCCGGTAAAATACCTCGGCTTGACCATCGACCGCGCCCTCTCCATGAAGCCCCACGTCAACAACAAAGTCGTCCAAGCGCCCTTCTGCGGCCCGCGCTATTGTCCCGACTGCCGCTCCGTACAAAGCTCGGCGGGTACAAGGCATACATCCGCAGTCGACTCGCCTACGCTGAGACGAACCGCCGCCGGTTGCGTGCGCAGCAGTCGCTCGCGCCCCGCACCATCGCCTTCGTGCGGGACAGGACGATCTCCAGGGACCTGTGCATGGAGAGCTTGGACGATTTTGTGAGACGCCTGATTACCAACATGTTTGTGCGCGCTGACGGATCGCACGCCCGCCATCTGCGGGAGCTTGCGTCTTACCATCGACGACCTCCGGACAGGATGGCCCTGCCGCGAGACCTCGTCTCCGTGGCAACCCCCACCGAACCCACATCAACGGCCCGCCCTGCGGCTGGCTGACGGGCGCTCACCGAGAAACGCTTCCAGAGGAGCTCGACCTCGCCAAGCGCAGGAGGGACCAACTCGACCCGAGCGCTGCTGACACGCTCGTCGCCTGCAGGGACTCACCCGTGCGGGCTGTACCTCACTAGCTACGCTAACCACCGGCTTTGACGAACCGGACTGACCAACGGGCTCACACGGGTCCACTCCAGTGACCCGCCTGTATTAGCAGCCGGCGACCACCACCGAGACAGACCCACGGCCTGGTTTGGTTACCCTGAGACCCTGCAGCGTTAAGCCGCGGCCCATCAGATATGATAACACAGCCTGGTCGGAGTATTCTCCATATTTTTTATTATAAAAAGACAACTCCCGGACAAGGAATAATTCGTGTATCGCGGGGGACTTTACAGACCCTCAAACAAGGACACAAAGAACACCCAGATTCGGAACAAATATTTCTGGATTACACTTTTGTGTTGGAATTCTTCCAAAGAACGATTGTAGTGTAAGTGGTGTTAGTATACCTGTACATAAGTTCGGTGAATAGGCCGAGGAGTGCGACCTGCAGGTTGGTCTGTGTGTATGCGTAGACGCGGTAGTTGGTCTCCACCATGATGTACCCGCGCTGTTGCGGCGCAGCGCTCAGTAGCGGCGCCGCGCTGTTGTCGCCCACGCACGCGATGTTCAGCGCCAGGCGCGTCGGGTAGAAACGACCCGCCTTGCGCTGAACACAAGTGTATCTACTTAGCGCCACGAAATTGAAGTGAACTGTGTCAAAAGCCTTTGATAAATCGTTGAATACTTTCAAGTGTTCCTTTATTATCTCTTATCTTCATCGATTTATAAAAGGCATTTCTTAGCTTATCCAATAAATAATATATTAAATAGAGTGCGATTTTAAATTATTCAACTTGGTCTATCTCAATAAATCAAAAGAAAATGACAACAAAGTAATGCCTGGAATGCCTCAATGTAGTAATATAGGTCCTATATTGTTACCATGTAACATAATGATCCTGTGTCTACTTTAGATACAATATAGTAAAATATCAAAGAAAATCTAATATGTTATCATGAAGTACATTTGTACATCATGTTAAAATATAACATTTTCTTCACATCACAGTGTGTCATCCTCATCATCACTGTGATTTAATATTTAATCCAATAAAAGCCTTTTACAGCTTATTATTATTAAAAACTATGTGCATACATAGAGGCTAGGCAGAAACTATCTCTCTTACTACGATTGGAGTATACCTTTCTCGTTTCATTCGCTCTTATCGCATTTGTATTCACTCTGCGGATTAGAGTTAACTCTTTGGCAAACGTGCGCGTAATGGCCTCCTATATTAACATTTTCAATCTATGTAAGTATGCCTTATCAATTCTTGTAATAAATTTTCTCACACCACAATATTTCTCAATGATTCTATTTTCACTACATTTATCCTACTTGCCCGTTTCTACTCACTATCAAAATTGTTAAATATTTTTACCTTTCTCTGATAGACTAGTCCGAATTCTCTCAAATGTTGTAGAAACACCAGCATGTTGTTGCTCATGCCTTCGGTGCTGTAGTCCTTGCCGAGCGTGCTGAAGCTTAGCTGGTAGAGGAATGCGAGGCATTCTGCTGCGCTCAGACTCCTCTTCTCTGCCGTGTGTAGATAGTGCTGGAGGAACAGCCATACCTAGGAATGTAAGAAAACCGGTATAAGAATTACTTCTATCAATATCTTCAAGAGAAGTAGAATAGCCGGGAACCGGCATTAGCCTACGATTTCACGCAAATAACAGATTGATAGCAGAAGTACTGCATCATACAGGAGATTTAGGCCAAACAACTTAATATTATGTTACTGCGGTGAGAAGGGTTTTGACGCTCTTTAATAACGTTTACGCCTTGTGGCTTGTTTGAGTGGCAACATCCTTTTACTATGTACATAACGCATCTAAAACTTTGATGTATCATGTAGACAGTAAAGGGGCAACAAATAAAATTATATTCCATCTATGATACACTTTTACTTTAGTCTACATAGTGTATTAAAACCATTTTACAATACAGCCCAAATAAATTAATTACATTTAAAAATGTCCTTGAAAACGTCGGGACGTCTACGTTGCTTCGCATAATCCACAAGGCGTAAACGCTCTTAACAACGGAATATGCTGACAGCAGTGTATCCGTGCAATTTACTATAGAGATAAGGCATAATGTTTACCTGTTTTGCAGTACTTAGTAGTAGGAACTGGAAACCTGCGCGTGTTATCACAGCAGAGCCATCTTCAGCATCTCTGTTGACAAATTATGGATATATTAGATACTAACTGCAGATTTTAACTTTATTTGAAACAAGAGCCTTCCCCGATATTCATAAAAAGGGTTGTTACCACTTTTCTTGTTAAGAGCGTTTATTCCGACGGAGCCGATTTCGCGGGTTTTTATTGTCCTATTATGTTACAAATAAATAACAATGAATAAAAAAGAAATTAAAAATCTGAAAGTTCCATTGTTTATTAATGGAATGTTAAAGAGAAATATATGAGCTTTCATAATAAATATTTTAAAACGGATGAATTTAAATTGAGCATTTTCGTAAAATCTGTAGTATAGGGCGAGTTAATTGCTCGCTAGAGCAATAAAAACTAATCGTTCTATAGTTCCGTAAATGTGAACTATACAAGCACAAGTTGTACAGGACAATGTATTAAAAAAAATGTGTACATTCATTCATTATTTTTAAGAAAACAGTAGGTCAAAACAGAGCTGTTAGCACAATATTGGCTCGCAAAACTGCTCTTATTTCTAAAAAACTACTGTGATTATAAAATAGATACATACATATTTAGGAACGTTAAGATTCATACTACGTCATATAAAAAAAATTTTTATCTAAACGTTTTATTTGTAATTGATATGATTTTTTTAAAACGACCTATAAATCTCGAAGCGCGATGCCATCTCGGCCATACCGCGCTAGCCGCTCCAGGAGGTGGACGTAACGCTTGTCACCGCGCCCGCCATATTAGGTAAAAATAGAATTTTAGTACCTTAATAGCGCGGCTGAGCCTTCTTGATCCGTAAGATTTTCACAACTTATTTTTTTATAAATATGAAAAGTTGATGTGTCTTGATTTACATATTGTCGGCCTCGATGGCGTAGTGGTTAGTGTAACCGACTGCCACGCGTGAGATCGCGGGTTCGATTCCCACACAAGTCTAACATTTGTGTGCATGAACACGGATGTTTGTCTTGGTCTGGGTGTTTCTATGTATAATATGTTTGTATTCACAAAAAAAAAAGTATTTATGTATGTTTATCCATTGTCCATTTGGGCTAGATGGTGATGTGTGTACATGTGATAGAATATATTATTATTATTATATGATGTATTTGACTGACGTGTTGGTCTAGAGTCTAGCGAAATTCATTAGAAAGGCAGTAATGAGAAGATGGTTTTAAAACAAAAACATTTTCTTTTTATAGCGTAGTAGCTCACACCGGATATCCGCTAGAATTGTATAGAAAACGTTCGACGTATGTGTCATATTCATCAAGTATATTTCTAGTAATCTTTGTGTAAAAGAGGACTGATGTAGAGATGAATAGTTTGTATGGGTTAAGGAATCTAAGTAAACATAAGTATATTTATCAGTTCTACTCAGAGACAGAGAGACATGAGTTCGTGGATACATGATAAGCAGTATCCACGAACTCATGTCTCTCATTAACTAAAATACCTTGTTGTAAAAATCAGATAGTAATATTATAACGCTGAAGAGTTTGTTTGTTTGGTTGAATGCGATAACCTCTGAAACTATCAGTTCGATTTCAAAAAATACTTTTGCCCTCTTCATAAGTACAGTGGTTTTGTATTTGTTGAGGTAGGTTAAAGGCTATAAAACAATACTCTATGACCCACAGGGTGGGCGCAGTAACTGTAAACGTGGGTGAAACCGCGTGAAATAAATCGTACCTAATTATGTGTTATTTTCAGATTACAAAAAAATATGGGTAAAAAGAAAAAAGCCAAAACGTATGGGTATACTAAAAGAAAAATGAGTACTTTGGCGAATAATTTGAAACTGGCAAGAGAGGCTAAAAAGAAGTAAATTTTATTTGTTGGAGTCAATCTTTTCTAAGTAATAGTATTATGTGATATGTCTTACATCAAATTATTTTATTAAAGAAAAGTACTCTCTAATTTAGCAAACTCAAAGGCACTAAATTGTACAGATGCGATTCTACAAAACCAAGTATTTTTGATAAAATTTTGATATGCTTTTCTTTATATGTGTTCCACTTCGCGATTTTAGTTGTAAATATTTGGTATAGTATTATAAAATAAAAATAGCACTGGAACAATTAGAAAAAGAACAAAAAATAAAAATTCAGCAATGTGGTCTTTTTGTCGATCAAGAGCTGTTTTTTTTGGGAGCCTCGGATGGTCTGTATGAAAAGGGCATTGTAGAAATAAAGTGTCCCAGTTCTGCATTTGGAATAAATGCAGATGAAGCAATTGCACAGAAAAATTAAATTTTGGAACCAAGATGGTTCCGTGAATAAATCACACGATTGGTTTTATCAAATTCAGGGGCAATTACATATTACCCAAAACATATTTGCCTCTTTGCAGTATGGACAGGCAAAGCCTTTCAAATGCAAATAGCAAAATTTACAAAGACGATGAATTTTGGAGATTTTTATCAATTTTGCTTCCATATTCTGATATGGAAGCAAATTTGATAAATTTTTACAATAAATGTCTCTTACCTGAGATTGTAGATCCCAGAAAGCCGCGGTCAATGCCTCTAAGAGACACAGTTTATTGAGAGTGTTTATTCATGTTGTCGCGGGGGACTTTACAGACATTCAATTAACGGACACAAAGTACACCCAGACTCGAAACAACAATTTGTGGATCACACAAAGTGTTGTCTTGTGTGAGGATCGAACCCATAACACTCGGCGCAGTACTTAACGGCGAGGGCAAAATACCGCCAATCTAATTGTATTTACAAGTCGGCTTATCAATATTGTAAGTAAGGCCCGGTACAAATAAAAGGGATGGAGTGGAATGGAGTGGCAAAAGAAATACTATTTGATAAAAAAGACTGGTCGATCTCGGTTTTATGGACTTGCAATCATCCTTTTCTATCTACAACATAGAATTTCATAATGGTTCTGGGCGTGATCGCATGTTGCTTGCATCATAAGTTGCTTGCATTGTAAGTGGATGCTCCTGTTTCACTATATTTACTTTTAGAGGCTAATAACACTTCTTATCAAACAAGATTAATTGCTTGAGTATAATTAAATAAAAGGTGTTTTGTAGCTCCTTTCAATGTTAACTGATATATGTATAATAAAATCAGAAATATTGTTAATTTTGGCGATTAGAAAGAGGGTCCGTGAGTTTTATTTAATTGCCCGTTCTTTCTCATGGTTCTACTACCTCTTGCGAACGTGGCAGTAAATGTAAATGTAGAATCAGTAAAATATAAATTCTATAACTAAATTGTAAAAAAGTGAATAAATATTTTTTTATCGTGAATTATTTCTTCCCTTTTTTGGTTTTGTATTTAGTGTTATTCGTAGGTTTTCATGCCTTTTACATAATGACACAGTATATGTATATTTAAAAAAGTGACAATTAATTAGATGAAAATTACAAATTAATTCTATCAGAAGTATCAGATATTAAAAACTGCGCAAGGTAAATTATAAAAAAATTTTGTTATTCCGAGAAACATCCTCCTACTAAACAAGTAATAACTAGCTTCATTTAATATATTTATATGCATTTGCATTGAAAATAATTAATTTGAATATTGTCATAATCGACGTATACGTAGATAAAGACTTTTTATGAATGGCAAAAAGGATCAAGATCATTATTCCACGCGACATCGTCATGTTGCACCTGGGTTTCAAACTGGCGGTGCGCGGGTTGCCGCGGTTCTACAAATACCTAAACTCGATCCGTCGCGCGAGGCGTATACGCTCTTAATGCTAAGAAAACCCAACTCCAAGAATTTGCTCATCTAAGAGCCCTCTAGTTTTCATAATCTGCCTTTTGTAAGTTATACTATACTTATAAGCAAGAAACAGTTTTCATACCTTGTCATAAGTCCAGCGTGTAGTAATATCCGCACGGCGTCGGCGCTGATGCCCTCAGTTTGTGCGCTCCCCACCATGTAGTGCAGTACGCACTCCCACCGCTCCAGAGCGTACGCGTCTAGAAACGCTACATCGCGAGCCTTGCCATCTGGCTCCAATGATGAGGACATGCTCCATGGACGACCACTGTCAATTAAATTTATGGACATATTGTGTAAATATTACTAATGATATAAAATAATCTAAAAATAAATCATATTTATAATTATTAGGTGCTTATTCATTGACACTTTTTGACAATTTTTAAATTAGATAATGATAATTATCAATAATGATTATTATCAATATCAGTAATGTTTATTACCAAGTTGTAAATTTGATATTACAATCTTAAGTTTTTGCATAGCAACTGCTGTTGATCTAGATATCCTAGATAGCAAGAGGCATTATGAGACCTAAAATAAGAAAAGGAAAAGATTTAAAACAATGACCTGTGGAATACCAATATTGTACACTGATATGGGTTTTGAATTCAAAATCATCAGTTAAAGGGTCATTATTAGTATTATTTACTTACCCTCCAAGTAAAGCCACTTTTAAGTGTTTCTTGAAGGACTGTGCGAGCATCCAGCCAGGCATACCTCCAGGTATTGGTGCCTCCTGCCATACTGACAGCTCTGATAGTGCCTCACATGCCTTTGCTTGTTCACTGAAAACACAGAGTAATTGTTAAATGTACATAAAATTTAAGAAAGATGTATTGTAATATTTTTATACTCTGAGAGGTCAGTAATTCTAAATCAGGATTCTATTCTATATATTTTGATGCAAGTAAATAGCTTTAGTTATACTGAGTATAACTTTAGTTATCCACTTGAACCAAACTTGAAATAAACCTATTAAGTTGCCATGTCTAGCCGTCCAGCGGCAAGACATGGATTTTTTATTATGTCTGGTACTCTAAGTCTTGAGAGATTTAATGTATTGATTGCATAATTCCAGACATAATTGACAAACTATTGTGAAACACTGCCAGCAGGAAACTGAAGATGTTAAAAATAATGCATGCTAACTCATTTCAGTTATAGAATTTTGAGCCAAAGTGGGCTAGTGTGATTGATTATTAAATACAGATATTAAGGACATACACAGCATAAGTCTGAGAGACCCATGACGTAACAACAGCTTGTGGTACTGGTTGCTCAACGAACAGCAGTCGGATGACGAAGTGACGCGCCAACTCCGGCAGCTCTCTGAAAACACATTCAACGATCAACATTAAACAACAATTTTAAATTTATTATTATATTATATAGATACATTGTTAGCCACGAATCTCAGTTTTAGGATAAATCACAAACGTCAGTTAAATATACTGTATTTACATTAATTTGTAAGGAATTTTAGATTGCAATTTACAAACATAACCTTAAATGGCAAATATGAAATATGCTGAAAAAGATTGTAGCTGATAGTTTAAAAGCCGGATAAGTATTTAAGAAAGTTAAATTACCGGTACACAGCCAGACATATCGTAGGATAGTTGTACAATGTCTCTAAAAACTGCGCTGAACGACTTTTTAGGTATTCGTGTAAATCTTTACATTGCAACGTAGGTGAGGGATTTAAATTCAATGAGGATTTCGATTTAGAAGTGTCTGACATCGTGTTTATTTAAACTTCACTTATTTCATACACATAAGAAATTGTTTATTGCACTTTAGCCTAACATTTCACAAATAAAAACAGAAATAAATAACATTAATTGACACTTGAGTTTGACATTCATTGCCATTTCTTGACAACAGTTAAGTTTTTGTGCTATAGACAAAAAATGTTTATATCGAAGGCTTTTTAGTAAGTTGCAGACAACTTCATTCGTTCAATATGACGAACAGGGGATTGCAGCTCTAGTTGCGTTCCATCTCACTCATGACTCATTCTGTTTTAGGTGCAGCATCAATGATAATTATTTGTATTTATAGACTGACTGCAGAAACTGTATCTTTAAATGTATTTATACTGTTTATCAAACTAGCGGAGCCTCCTAAATATGTAGCTTAATCTCACATAGATACTTATCATAACAGCTGAAAACTTCTTTTATATACTTTACATTTCGTTATCTTGCTAAAACATATTATATGTAGCCTGTAAAAACATCCTAAATAAATTCACGCCAACCCTTTGGCTGCTGTCGCCGTTATGTATTGTTCCGAATATAAAGATATGTGCACACTAAGGTGCAGCGGTTGAGAAAATAATATATTCTACAGGTAGAAAGACCTATTACCTTGTTATATTCGATGACATAACTGTTATTAAAAATAGAGACTCTTATCATTCCTATGATTATATTCAATAGCGATTGGTGAGATTTCCAGAAAGAGCACCATTTTGATATAGACGCTCTTGATTCTTATTGGACTAATTAGTTTTCCTGTTGGTGTCTACTCTAATAGAGAAACTTTTCTTGTGAATATTACTACTTAATTTTTCATAAAAACATAATTTATACCAAATAACAAATAATTATTTTTAGAGACGTATTTCTTTTGTATGCATTAATTAATTATATTGGATTTGATTACATAAACCAATGCTCACAATTATTTTACTAATAGATTATGCCTTTATTATCTCAGAGTAACTTAAACTGTGATATGTCGACGTTCAGACGCCGGCGACCAAAGATTGGTTTCTTGACTCGATATCACGCCAGCGATAGCTAGCATCAATGAATTAAAAAACGATTTACTTTGTAAAATATTTCTTTTTTACTAACCTTTGCTTTGGCGCTGAAGAAAGGACCAATAAGAATCGCATAAAAGGTCTCAATCAGTAAGGTTGCCGTCCTCTCAGCCATGAAGATGACCGTGTTTCAACAATACTGTAGGTATTTCTAGTAACATTTATTGATAAATGAAACATTTCCCTATAAGTAAATCTTTCATTTATTGGCAAGTAGTAGCAATAGATTATTATTGTTTGCTACTGTTTCTTTAAGCGCAGATGCATTACAACCATATCTCATCACATGTTTGACTGGTTTGTACCGCATTTGCCCCTACATTACGTCCCACATTCCAAAATATTCCTCATTCATCCCTCTTTTTAAATTATTTCTTTTTCGCTTTACATTTTTGTACATATGGTTGACAAAATAAAACATGGTTCAACATTATTTTAAATCTTTCGTTGTCAGGCTCGTGATGTCATGCAATCATAAGCCCAAAGTTTTACTGAGAAATCAACGAGGTATATTAAAATATTTTTCGGCTGACGATACAACAGAAATTCCTTACAAAAAAACACAGGGACAAAAAGGAACTCAATCTGGGACGAAAGAGGAATTACATTAAGAAATTAGGTAATATTTATTTCAATTTACGGGCGTATAAGGAACATTTTTTCGTATTTCTACGCTTGGGACGAAACATGAGGGACGAATGCGGAACAAACCGTTTGACTTCCTTGTAATACGTTGCGAGTTATGGAAAATAAAATTTATCATTAATTTAACACATTTTTCTAACTCATGACTACTTGTGAGAATTATTTATAAAATTATATAATAAATATTTTTTATATTATCTTACAACTAGTGTTGAAATAAGATTCTGATCAATACAGGTCTTACCTACGGCTCTTCTCTCTATTATTATTTTTACAAAATTCAATTTTTGTATCAGCGTGTTATCAAAAAAGTAAGTTATTTTGATAAATCGAAAGCTTTAAGTTAAAAACATAACATTCACAATACTTATTTTCCTTGTGCTAAGGGCTGTCTAAGCGACACAGTGAACAGAGTTTGTTGCCTCCTTTGCTTTTTACGTAGGTAGGTATTTACTACTTAGGCTCAATAAAAGAGATAACTGATGTAAACAATAATAAAGGCAATAAGTTTCCCAAGATTTCAAAGTTATCTATCGGTATATGTTTATACTTAAGTACTTACTGAATTAATATGAGCGTAGGTAGGTACAAAATATTACTGCATGGTCTAAATTGCATTGAATTTTTACAAACTATACGAAAATTATGTCATGATATGGTATTTCTACCTAGGTAATGTTATTTAAATTATGCAATATAAATCCTACTATTACCAAACTATACTCTATTTGGTTAGGTACTTAACTAAAGGTAAATAATCTTGATGTGTCTTTTTAATCTAAAATCTCAGTTAAAATAAAATATTGCTAAAGATCAATGTAAATACAACAATAACGATTACTAAATCAATTGAACCGTTAGTTTAAGCAGTAGTTTATTTGTTTAATATGTGTTTGTGTAAAAAGTCACATCAAGATTGTTTACCTTTAGTTAAGTAGGCACCTACCTAACCAAATGGAGTATAAGTAGGTATATTCAAGTAAACATAGGTACTTATATTATGCTTCACGATGCTACCTTTATAACTTACTTGAGCAATTTACAAGTAAGTAAACAACAACATTCATGCAGTGAGTTACGAAAACTTTCATAAGAACTGGAATGATTCTTGACAAATATTTAAACGTTATAAAGTAATGTTCTTATTCAAGGATCCACAAATAATGGTTCCTTGAGCTTCGGAATCGCTGAGAAAAAGAAATACCTTGTTCATAATCCCATACAAAGAAAAAAGGTTTACTCACTCACACAGGTATACGGGTGACGCATACGAGTGTAATTTCCCCGTGCACGCACACACGCGCGACTCCGCTCACACTCGCACTCGTAGACGAACTCCCCGCATTTCATTCTCGTCGGCAGATGGCGGATGCAGTGCACGCCCTCCGTCAGTCGCGCATAGACAACTCACCGAGCGTAGTGTGCTTGCGATTCTCTCAGCACCATTTTGTGTATATCTTTTCGAACGGGACATTGTGTGTATATGTGCTCCGTGAATAATCGTGAACCACGACTATCAGAGTTTCGAACAGTGTTCAGTGTTTCACTTTCGACATGCCCGTCGAGGGATCGATGCGATATCTCGGGCGCCCGTAGAAACCGCGCCTCCGTCATGAGCGAGTGATCGTCGACGTAAAAAAAAGTTAACACAGGAAACATGTCTGGGCGGACCGCCGACGCGGATGCGAGCGAAGGGTTCCAGTTCGAAATTCGAATGCGGTCATGTCATCGCCTCTCGGATTTCTCATAAGTCACCGTCCAATGTCAAAATCGTGCACGTACCGCGAGCGCCGACCCTCCGGATCGTGCGGAAAATGCAATCGTTGGTAGTTTGGTGGGCGGTGGTGTCGGCCGCCTGGGCGCTGGCGGGCGCGTGCTCGAGCTCCATCTCCAAGCGGCCGGCCAGGCCCGCGCGCCCGCAGCGCCCGCATCCCCAGCCGCAGCCGCAGCCGCGGATTAATGTCACCTTCCCCACGTTCAAGTGCGAGCCCGACTACTCGGAGTACTACTGCCTCAATGGAGGCACGTGCTTCACCGTGGTGATCTCGGACAGTCCGATCTACAACTGCGAGTGCCGGAGCGGGTTCGTGGGCCAGCGCTGCGAGTTCAAGGACCTGGACGACTCGTATGTGTTTACGAGTCGGCACCTCATGATGGAGACGGCGTCGATCGCCGGTGGCGCGACGGTAGCCGTGTTCCTCGCCATTCTAGTCTGCTTCGGCGCGTGGGTGCGCCTGCACCGGCGCGGCAAGACGCCGCCCTTCTCGGAGGAGCGGGGCCAGGTGCAGCTGGTGGCCGTGGCGGCGCCCACCGGCCGCGTGGCGCTGTGCAAGGCGCCCAGCCAGCCGCCTGCCACCGCGCACCACTAGCTCCTCTCTGTGGACAATCGCCCGGACAATGCGTCCCTTGTTTATATTGTATGTCGTGTACATATTATAGATAGATTATGTGTTAAGTTATGTGGAGAGAACGGAAGATATAAGGAGAAATTTATGTGATAATTATTTTACGAAGTTTATAATTTATTCGGAAGTAATTTCTTTTGTACATACCTCTCGGATCTGTTCCGTGGTGGGTTCCATTTCGCAAAGTTAAAATTTTCAGTCTCCTACCCCAGTGTTCGTTTTGTGGATTGTAATCTGTATTATTCTGTTCACGTTCAGTGTGTATCGGATGTGTGAGATCGAACAACGACCATGTACCTAATGCTACTCGCTTCAAGTAGAGCTGTTATATGTTATATTGTTGTTTGCACTGTATCAGTTGATACAAAAGGCTGAGCTGCTGTCCTAGACTGAAAAGATCAATTCCCAGTCTGACTCTTTTGATAATCAAAACAGTACAAACAGGAATTGGTCTATTTAGTGCAGGAAGATGGTGTGTGCCCTGTGCTAACTGTGGCACACACTGCATGTTATTGTTTGTTAAGGTAGCGGTAACGTACCCAGTGAGAGCTACGAACGCTATACTTAGATAATTGTGAATCAATGTTAATTGTATTTATTAATATTCCATTCTATACAAATAGAATTTGTGATGAATTTATTGTACGCTTGTGCGAGGCAGCGAGTAGCGCAGTTGGTTCCTATTGCTGTTCCGGGCCGAGTGCCCGCACATTCCATCTCGCGGATAGAGTATTTTACTGGTGTCAGTATTATTTTGTAATACGAGTCTTAAGCCGGCAGCTTTATTTTTTAATTTATACCTGTTATCCCACTGGGATAGTGCTGTATTATATTTGTTTAAAGGCTGAGTATGTGCCGTCGATGAGGAAGGCTTTTTTTTGTAAATATAGCCCATGTAGGTATTTATTAGATATTTATGATCGTTTATTTATTGACTGCTTTATTTAGTTAATCTCGATGATCAGTGCATCCAAGGCGCCTAACTAAGCGGTTAACGGTTGTATTTTCATTTCACCCTGCTAAGCATGGCCTCGCGTAATGTATATTCAATTGTAATCTCATTATGAATCTCCATTAGTCTTGTATTTTGTAAAAATTGAAACATAACATTGGATGGTGTCTAAAATACCGTGCCTCAACAGTGTTTATTGTCCTGTACCTTGTATACTACCGCATTGCTGTATATTTGATTGTTTGTATTCAATAATTAATTATTATTCATTATTCATGAACATGTAAATTCCACTTGAATTAATGTTTCCTTAATTGTAAACATAGACACTATGTTTTAGATCATTGATGTATTCAAGCTACATTATTTAGTATTTACAATCAGTAGTGCAGCAATTGCTATGTATATTTGTAACTAATACTCTCTCATGTAAACAAACTAGTTGTCTATTCCATGATAAATATAATTCATAAATGGTACTACAAGATAAAACTCATGTGTAATGTGTAGATTATCTGACCAGCATTTGTCTAAAGCAATCCCCATTATCACCGCAATGGTACTGGTAATTAAAACTACAAATAAGGCTAAAGGAGCCTTATTTTATAACATTACAAATTGTTTGAATTGCCATTATCAGTGCAGTAGTTCTGGCCACTGCTTGACAGTAAAGCTGCAATTTCATAACCAACTGAGGCCTTTATTTATAAGTATCTTGACCGGTACAACGCGAACATTATGCATGTACAAAATTAACTAATCTTATTTCTTGTAGTCTGACCTATGTGAGACGGCGGACGCTGTATGAGGCACACAAAAAAATTGCAAATTAAATAGGCTGTGAGATCACAGGGCTGTGGCAGGAGGTGGCGACAGACTCATGTTTTACCCTAGACCCGGAACCATTTGTATGGCAGTTTCATGTGTTTGACGTATGTTGTGTTGTCGTCTGTATGCCACCTCTGCCACTAGAAAAACTAATAAAATTTCACCGCATTTCATAAGCTAATGTGGTAACAGTAACGGTGGAGTGAAACGTGGAGTCCCATGTACATTGATTCATATGAGATTGTTTATATGAACATTCCAAAGTATTTGTAAAATATTACCTACAACACTAATAATTTCGAAGTATCTGTTAAGACGCTACTTGTTAATTATACAATTTTCTATTGATCATTTGTTAAAGAAAATTATATGAAACTAAATCCTTATTTATATCTTTCATTTCACAACCACACAGCTAAACAACCAGTTGTAATCAAAGGCATTGTTGTAAAACATTAGCAGGAAGGAGATTTTGTCTGCATCGAGAATACGGCCGCACCTTTTGCTAATTATTATAATCTTGAACTAGTTTCCAATAACGTGGAATAGCTACATTCTTAATATTCGGCACGATACTGGGCGATCGTAGGTACACACCACGTACTGGCGAGCATGCGTGCGTTTTTTATTAGATAAGTATTCATTAGTTGTGCAACTATCGAAAAGATCGAGCAGTGAGGCCAGATACGTCACTCGCTGCCCACGCGATTAATCGCTTTTCGTATTACTTGTGCAATAAACACACCTGTCTACGATAGAATTAGTTCGAAAATATTAGATATCTGCGCCGTGTGAAATTGAATAATGGCCCATCGATATCAGTTATGTGTATTGTTGCACGCTAAAGAAAGTCTATCACCGTGTAACGCAGTCGAAACCGCGGCGTTGTTTCATCACGTCTCGAAATTCGTAAAGAATAACGTACGTGATCCGATCCGTGCGCCATAAAAGACCTTTGGAAATATAAAGGCGCAATGCGACGGCACTCCATTGAGCGTGTCTGGGAGCATAATTTTTATGAATACCCAAGCGGACCGGTCCGCCACCGGCGTCGCATGCATAGAGTTCATTGAATGAGTGCCCGTTCGTTTGTTGACATTCCCCGAAAACCTGCCCCGCCCGGAATAGCTGTGTATCACAGGCTCCCGATGGATGGACAACGACCGAAATAGACGCCGCTCCGAAGTAGATTAAATGCCGTTTTTGGTGTTCAATACGTACAGAGCTTACGTATTTTTTGTGCAGGAAGTCGACGGATTACGAACGTCTAGCTGGTTCAAAAGTGTGTCATTTCTGAGTGTCTGCGAAGCATTTTGTCTGGTTTAGTCACAAAGTTCAATATTATGAATGAATTCATATGATTTCCTTTAACGATTAGGTACATTCAGAAATGAAATCAATTTTATGAGGAATTGAATAGACTCCAAATATTTCTGTGTCATGAGGTAGTTCTTTGAAGTTGACTTTGTAAAACTTAAATGCATCTGGGTGAATAATGGTATTTGTTTTGATAATTATTCAAGTTAAACTACTTTTAATTTGTAGGTAATGCTTTAAACAGCCCAGTAGGTTTCAAACCTAAGCATTAAGGTAAAAGTTGGACTACCGAATTCATTTGTCAGCAGTATTTATTAGCTATTGACGATTAATAGCTGTTACGAAGAATGGTGTTTAAGCGGATTGCTGTGAAATCGACCACTAATACTTACCCCATAGCTTTTGGCCTGATTTTTACTTCGTAAAAGTATTTTGGCAGTGAGCCCCGCATACTAAACGTGCCTAGTAACTCGTGCCGCTAATCAGAATTGTTATTTTAACGGCTACGCAACAATGGAGTTGAATCTCAGAAATGGTCTTAAGTTATGTACAATTTCTAGCAGTTAGCAGTTCGTCGGTAACGTCGAAATAAAACGAAAGTAGATACAAAACAACAATTAGACAAAGCTAGACAGCGGACGTCAGCAAAACACTGTGAATGAAAACATCAAGTCAAGGCAAAGCGAGACAATCGCGCCGAGCACATCTACTAGCCTCCGCTAGGCATGTCCAGCGCTGGTTGAGCCGCGCGCGCCACGCGTGCAGCATCCGGCGAGGGTTCTTGGGTCTGGTCGTGCTTATAGACGGTGCGTCGCTCGACCCACGCTCGGTTCGTTTATGGCCGTCGGCCGGTGGCCATTGCGTCCAATTATCGTGCCTACGTGTTACGGCCCACTTGTCATTACCTTGCCTCGCGAAAATCTTCCTGCGACATGTATGGAGCCGTGTGTGCCGGTTCACTGTGCCTCTGGCTCACGACTCGTCATGATTTTGGAAGAAACAGTGATATTTGTTTGGTCACCAAGTTCCGAGAATAAAACGGCATCTATATATGTTGCATATGCAGCTAATGACGGCAAATTGCCGTTTAGGAAACCGCATAAGTCCATTTAAGGATAATCAAGTACCTACACAGTTACACAGGTATCAGCAATCTACAAGCGTTATCGACTATCGCTTAGAATTAATAAAATATTATCCCCGTCATCTTTACTTGCACAAACCTAAACTTAAATCTGAATAAAAGCTAAAGTAAGTTCTTCTTTATAAGTTCTCTCCGTTTTGTTTCGTTTAAGTGTTGCTTCTTTATTAGGTACTAAATAACAATTCACGTAAAGTCTGTAATAGTCCGTAGCTTCACGGGATATTTAAAATTTTAATAACTATTTCTTGAATCTATAATATATTATATAACAGCGAATAGCCTAGTGGGAAACCGTTGGATTACCAAGCAGATTTGTCAAGTTCGATCCCTTCTCTGTCTTTTCGAAATTATGTGTGTATTAAACAGTCAATTATCGTTCGCTTTAACAGTGAAGAAAAATATTGTGAGACAACCTGCATGTATAAAAGTTCTCCATAATGTTCTCGAAGATATATAAAGTTTGCCAACCCGCAGTGGGCTAACGTGATGGACTACGGCCTCACACTGAAAAATGATAAAACTAGTAAGACCTAAATATCTCATTCTAAAGTACCATTATTTTTTTGTCCTAATCATCATTTGTTCGAATGATAACTTGCTTGAAATCCCTAAACACAATATGCCCTAAATTTGTTTGTCATAAATATTACAATCAATAATATACAAAAGACTTAAAACCGTTTTTAATAAAAGTTATAAGTTCTAAATTCAAATTATATAATGTTTATTTATCCTAATAATGATTTTAAAACGAATTTGTATTACAATGCTTGGCTTTTGGCACGGCTCCGGTGTTGCGGGTCTCCGGCGGTCTCACGCGTGCTAATCGTCGCAGACGGCTTTCGCTCACCACCGCAGCTTCGGCTTGCCGGACGGATCGCTCGCAGCCTCCTGCTCCTCAGCCCGCGGGCCGCCTACCCCCTACGCGCCTACGCGATTCTAAATTACACTCTTAGGGGTAGGGCAGACAAGACTGCGTGGAGTCGGATCCACAGCGATTCGTTTCTGTCACTACAACTTAATTTTTAGCAAATGTTTTAGGACTAACAATTTTATTATAAATGAACATTCGGAATAATACACATTATATAATACAATACTAAGGACATATGACTTTATTTCATGCAAAATTAGGAGTTTCAATTATTATAGTACTCGATATTATGACAGAATAGTTTTAGAAGTAAAAATAATTAAGTATGTAATACAAAATTTCGAATTTTTTGACATTATAGTTACTGAAGTTTATAGCAAACGTGTTATGGATAATGATTTTCGGACAAACAATTTTAGGAGAAGAAAGGGAGTACCACTTACATATTGTAGAAGCTGTATTAGAACTTACCTACATAAGATTTAGGAAAATGGCAAGCGTAATAAGTAATAGTAGGTATACATTTATACTATCATCCAGTCAAAATTGGATAAGGTACCTAACTATTGATAGTGCCCAAAGATTTTGACTTTTAATATGATTCAAATCTAGATAATTCGGCTTCCTTAGCCTTAACATTTTTATAATTTATTAAACAAATGTTGGTACCTTTCTTGACTGATGTGAAAAACAGTCACAATCATAAATATTTATATAACTTTATCCATGATCAAATGATCGTACACACAAATAGTAGGATAAATAAAGTTTATTTTTAATGTATAATATTCGCGTAATTTTTCTTATAATCTTTGACTTGTTCCGACCAGTCAGATAATTTATTATACACATGACAGTTATGCAATACCGTATAACTTCTAGGTAACTACTTCAGACTGTGCGTAATCCACTTTATTGTTATTTCCCCGAGGTGAAAATCCGAGTGACCAATCAGACAAATATTTCGTTAGCAAATTGTTGCTTAAGCGTTGATAAAAATTGTGCAATCATTAACATTTTTTACACTTAGGTACCCAACAAATTTCACGTTTGAGTTAATTACATCCGAATTAATGTTAGGAACTTTCGAAATACTCTTCTTGAAGGATCTTGTGATCAATTATATGTTGATCTTAACAATAAATTGGATCAATAACAGATACGCTCGCTGGTTGGAGGATAATTATTTTATACTTTTGGATGTTAACGCAAAAGGCGGCAGATCGCCTTAACCCAGCACTGGATTCCATTAGGCTGATTAAACTTTGATTCTTGTCTTTTAAATCCACGAGAAAGAGCAAGACAATGAATACGTTTTGTGATACTTACCTATTAAACATTTTATCGCATCGAGACAAACAAAATCTTTAAAGACACATTAAAAGACATTTGAATCAATCGTCAAAGTAAAACAGAGTAGTAAAACATTGATTTATGTTTTTCAAACAGTTTAATATCGTTTGTAAATAGTGTGGCAGATAATCTACACCAAAAACATGGTTTTATTCAATAATCTTGATATCTATAGTTCTGAATGGCAAGTTGTGTCTGTCAATATGGCTTTTGTACCTAATTAACACCTTATGTGGGGTAGGATCGTCATCAGACGTAGGTTGTGTAGATATGAAGTGAATATCGTTCACTCATTGGTCTAGTATTGTTTCTCTGTTAGCAACCATGTTCAATAAATTAGTGCATGATGTTTTTAATTAGTTGTCGTCTTGTGTAGTCTGCAGAAGAATAGAGGCGAAAGGTCTTTGGACAGTCAGTTTGCGGCTATCATATATGTTGCAACATGGAACCTAGTTTGTGAGTCGGGAGCCAAAAGATTATGTGCAATACGGACACAGCATCCATATGCCATCCATATGTATCCATATGTATGTAAGTACATATGCCCATGTTCTAGCTCAATAATCAAAATCTAAATCAACGTTGTTTTCCTTGACTCACTCAAGGCAAATATTTATTTAATTTACTTTGTCTCGGAAATGTTTGTCCCTGTAGGCATATAATATAACACATCTCTGGGAGATCTTTTATGGCCTTCGATCCAAGTAAACACGGCTGACATTGACCAGTTACTCAGTCAACAATAGATACTGGTAGTACCTAAATATTGCAATAAGGTACCTTTAACGTAACTTTGAAGACCTTTAAAATTGCAGTATCGTTAAAATAAAATATTATTATAATTTCAATTTAGGGAAATAGCGAAAATGGCTGGTTTCTTTTTCGCTTAAAGAATAAGCATTACCATTCAAAGTGGCAATGCTGCGAGTCTTCTGGGCACACTATCAGTCGACTGTGATGCGGAGGAAATATATGACGCCTAGTAAATGGTTTTGCCTAATTTAAAGTGTTCTTATTTATTTCTATTTTATAATTTTCTAGGTATAAGTTAGTTCTATAGAATTATTATAAATATCACCGAGGATATAAAATAGTTGTTGTGGACTGTTTAATTATTAGTGCTTCTAGCTTCATTTATGACTACAATTAGACATTGCCAGTAGACACCATAATGTATCTAGAAATTTGATATTGTTGCAAACTACAGACGGTGTAGGCTATACAATGTTTTTTTGACACGTTTGATGTGCCACAGATAATATCACCTGTGCTGTCAGCACGTTCAGAAGCCCGGCTTCCACTTGAGCGCTCTTCCTGCACCAGATGGCGGCACGTGCGCCCGCGCACAAAAACGCACGCCCGCGCCATAGATTAAGTTATTGCGTTAATTATAATGACGTGTCATTAGGGATGTTAGGCACAATGTGTAGGCATATTATTTGATGACGGAAATATACGAGTGTGATCCGTCAGTGATACTAGATCATCATGGAAGTTTTGGAGAATCCGTGAAAAATAAAGTACAATATTTAGCGTCATTTTTATGAGACACCTTATTGGTTCAATGACTGCTCTTTGAATCGAGCGATCACATGTCTGTTAGAATGTTTAGGTATTAGCAATATCTGTCCAGAATGACTTAGAGATTGCTGCTTCTATTAAACATTTTCTATTAGAAAACTAGCCTAACACTTTGCCCGTCTGAGGAATTGGACCCGCGCAGAAATTTATTCGCGAATACGAGACAAAGTTATACATTGTAATGCGTGCGCAATAATTGATTATAGTAGGACAGCCCCAGAACCCAATAATATTAGATACTTTTACCCAAAATCGTATAACTTATATAAAGTTATCAGATTAACACTAGAGACCAACAGTGCTTATATACCCAGTTGATTAACTATGGTTCTGCCTTATTACAAGAGGGATTTGTGGAATTAGCCCGGTTACATTTTGTAATTATTATCAATCGCAAATCCTATAGTAATGTCATTGTTATCATATTTTATGTGAGGAGGCCCCGTCGAACTATATATCATGTGATGCTCTGATTACGTAGGTATTCTTGAAAAATAGTATGTCCGTAGAATTCTAGCATATAGAATTGTCTTTATTTATTACCAATTTGACGTTAACAAATAATAAAAATCTGTCACATCTCCGCAAAATGCATCCTTTGTACTCAGCGAATCAAGTTCTTAAAACCAGTTGTGCTTGGGGGGTGGGCTGAAAAAAACATTCAAACGCACGTGTCACCTGCCTCTTATCACGTCATTGTCTCGAGTGCCATACAGCGACATCTTGATTGGCTGTATAACGAGCGATCACTGCCTAAAAAATGCAACGCTAAAAAGTACATTCTAACCTCAATTTACATTTAGTTAAAGTACAAAATAGGTGTTTTGGGTAAAAAAGAGGTGGTTTTAGATAATTTTGTGGTCATTGTACTCTTTTGTGTTTGTAGCGTGAATTATCGATGTTAAGTACGTGTTTTATAAGTAATCGATAGCACCCAGGGCGGTCTTTGGCTGATCGATATTTATGTTACGCGCCGTTTAGGTAAATATTGTTGCCTTATTTAAACAGGGCTACACTTTTTAATGTTTATGATCATACTGTAATTAATTGAGTAGGTAGTTGTTTTTCCAAATTATCACTATTTTGCTATATTATGCCTATAGCTTTTTAATTTGTTTATTTACCAATTTCACTTTCAAGGCACCTACCCAAGACACTTGCGTATTTTGCTGATACTTGCGTACTTATGGTGCGTATATTTAACACAAAACTTTTCTTCATACTATGTTTCATCAAGATCGGTTCAGCATTCTAGCTGTGAAAATATAACAAAGGACAGACATACAGTAGGTATCTACACAGTAGTAGTATACGGTACCTATTGGTATTGTTAAATATATAATAATATCAGCCCTGTATTAAACTGTCCCACTGCTGCTGGGCCTCTTCTCAGTGTGAGAAGAGTTAGGCCATAGTCCACCACGCTGGCCCTTTGTAACAATTTGTTTCTATACTAATATTATAAAGCTGAAGAGTTTGTTTGTTTGTACGCGCTAATCTTAGGAACTACTGGTCCGAATAGAAAAATTATTTTAGTGTTGGATGGCTCATTTATCGAGGTAGGCTATAGGTTATATAAAATCACGCTACGACCCACGGGGGCGGCGCAGTAATCATAAACGCGGGTGAAACCGCGGGCACATCTAGTTGTTATATAAGATAATTATTAAGAAGTGTTCGGCCAAAGTCCCCAATGCTCGCTAGGAGTTGGCGGACTTGAGGCTTGCATATAATGAAGAAAGAGACATGCATGCCTGAGAGTATTACACAAATTGTGACATCGTAGATAAACCTGCAGGTTTCTTCATGAGGTTTTTCTCCATCACTATGAAAGCATTAATCAATTAACTAATTAGAAAAGCCTGAGATGCGAGCTACGGCTTCGAACTTCATACATCTGTTTGGTAGCCAACTATTTCCCCATTAGTCTACCTAATGTATTATTTTATAATAATATATACTATAATTACATAAACACTAACAGTAAAATAAAACAAAATTTATTTGAAATCCATCGCTTTTTAATAATAGTATTAGTATTAAGGCTTTTGAACGGGCAATTTGTTTGGCGTACCAAAGCGTGTTGGCATCACAAAAAAAATATTAAAAAAAAGACATTAAAAGAAATTATATCTATTTTCGGTCTCATAAAACATCCGCCATGTATCCTATTCCTCTATCACTGTTACATACAATTCTTAAAACCTTACATCAAAGCATTATCTTCCAATCGCTTGCAAAACGATCTCAGAAGGCACACTACAAACGGTTCATGTTAGGTAACTCGTGGGAGCCTGGGCCGCGCGGCGCCGACGGAAGGAAGGCATCGTGTAATTTGTGCAGTAGCGGCTGACTTATAGTCGCCTGGTCTCTCATTGTTCACTCACAGCGTTTGTTCCTAGTTTGCACAGCAACTAAAACGTTTTGCGGACTTGAAAAGCTCTCATTTAAAAAAATAAAAAAAATAAAAATGATTTATTACCAAGTTGTTTGAAAGCAATTTTTGGAACTTAGTAACAACCTCCCCCAATCAAAAGCCTATGATTACGAGCGAATATTTGGTTGTAATGTAATATATGGTGACTACTTTATTGTTCATCTAAATTAAAATGTATGCTAGAGGAGCTATTAAATAATGAACTATAACAGGGCTCTTACTAGATTGTCTGCATATTGTCGTAGTTCTAAATAAATACTATAATTATATTAGGTACCTTTAAAAACCTGGTAACCTTTTTAGGCTCGTGCGCAACTTGTCTTGGCCTTGCTAAATAAAAAGTTTTTCTAGAATTGTGGCTACGGCGACGTGTTTCTGTTCAAGGGGCGAAGCTAGCACTGTTCAACTGCTGATATAACATAGTCTTTTAAGTAGCTTTAATTATTGCACGAATATATCACAAGGTTTTTTTGCCTGCAAACTTTCCACTGCAAAGATATTTTCCCATTCGGGCTGTCCCAGTTTGAGCGAAATCCTATCCCAATAATGAAGTAGGGTTGCCTCTGATCCTATCATAGCTATCAGTTTTGATAAATATCTACTTGGTCCTTCGGGGATAAAAAGCGTGATGTTATGTTATGAATAAACGTTCAAGAGCTGTGGCATGTCGCGTCGATACGAGTGGCGTTATTTCTTTAGTTGATGTTCGCGTGACGAGTATCGCGATCGGCCGATACCATCGCGATGTTGCCACTGCCAATTATGAGAGCTTTCACCATTCATGCGCTGATCTATGGGGATCATTCCATGGTGTAGCGGGACTTAAAATAACTACAGGGAAATACATTGATGTCAACTACTATGTGAATTATTTGCGATGAAATATGGGTATAATGTCTTGTGGATATACTGGTACAATAGTTCAATCTCTATGAGAAAGCCTGTACTCAGTTCTCGGTAATTCTATAATCAAGGCTGAAATAACTTATGTTTATAATTATTAATGGATGGAGGTCTCTAGTACAGCGGCGTCAACTAGTTAATATAAAATATAAATTACGTAACCATAATTTTCTATGAAATGGTAAATGAAAATTTACAAATACATATTTCCCCTCGCCAATGTTCATAGAGTTGTACAATTATTAGCCAGGGGTATAAAATTATTTTTTGGGGTTTAATCACTAGCGATAACAGTATTATAGGGGCTTGCGCGCTCTTAGGCCCTCTGGAGTCGGCGCTAGTGCTTGAGTTAGAATTCTCGCTACGAATTTCTTAATTTGTGTAGGTTATATGCGTTAACTATAACCTCCTTTGTACAATTAAGGTAAACATCGCGAGGCAATCTGCAATCCTCGTGAACTGTGTTCTCGTAAGCATTTAAGGTATTACGGCGGGTGTCCTGAAACTTTATTTAAATTATCTTGAAGGTTGTACCCAACGTATATTTTAAATAATTCCAGCGAAAGGATGGTTGATTTCATTAGGTACTAGGTACGTGTAAAAACCTCGTAGGCCTTTATTTCAGTCAAAATGGTTTTATTTTGCGCTAGATTAAAAAACATCAACACTAACAATCATTCTGCATGGAAGGCCTAGTTCAAAAAGATATACTTAGTTACGAGAAAATGCTTATTTCACCCTAGTATAAATCTTTGCTTTAGAATGTAGGGGCACACCCTACGTTCTTAATAGCCTAAAGCAAAGTTTTGCTGTGGTAAAATCTCGAGGTGGGTGGTCTGGGGAAGACCACAATTCCACTAGAGATTTTAGAAATTTGAACAAATTTTATTTTATATAGCTGGAGTGTTACAGACCTCCGTGTGAGTAAAACTTTTTTCGATATGTTGGATATTGCACAAATGGTATCCCTGGTTTTGGAACCTCTGTGGTAATGATAGTCGCAGCATTAGACGGGCTCTATGCTTTAGCAGACTTACTTCTAATTTTCTTTCTTTCCTGTCGGTTTACGTCATATACAGATACATACAGGTCAAAGACAAAGAAAGAAAATTCCTAACCTAACCTTTCATCCGAACACATCATGACGTTGATCTATTTCTAAACCAGACCGAATTAATAGAAATTGGTGTAGGTGAGGCCTTGTTTACGATATCAGACAATAGTGAATGATTGTAAACGGAGAACAAACGACAGTATTGATATATTTGATGTTTACTAGTAGATATCAGCGGCTGTCGGTCAGGCCATTGTGACTCTGACGCACGGGTCAATCGCTATTGTTTGGAGATATGTCAAACATTCAATATTTCATACGGTTCAATTAAATATAATGGCGAAAAGTGGCCCATCGTTTTATCTATCGGAAGGGAAGTCAATAATATTTTTATCTGAATTAATAATAATCTAGAAGATGATTAGACGTGCGAGGTTTTACTATTTTAAGGTATAGGAATAATGGATCATCATCAACAGATTTTTTGTTTAAAGTGTAGACTCACTTATTAGAGTTTAGAACTTTTTATGTAGATGCTGCGCAATTGACCGGGTAAAAATTGTCGCTGTCCCTCGTTTAGCAGCGTAATTTATCTTCGCTGTAACATTTGACTGGTATGGCAATGCTCATGGGCTAATCAGTACAACTAAATAGTTACTAGTCACCTTTATAATGCAAAAAGTATAAAGTTAGGAATTACAGAATCTTTGAACTTTTAAAACATCAAACTAAAATCTAAATTCCCTGTGAGATATTCACTATACGGGGTGTCCGGTAATTAATGGATAACCTTGAAATGTCTTATAGTAGAACAGAAGACCGTTCAGAAAAATGAAAAAAGATATACATTAAAAGGTGCAAGCCATATTAGCATAGAATACTTTTGACTGTCTATCTATTAGCACAATTCGTGTTTAATAATAAAACAACAAAAAACCGATGGATTTCATTCATTTATGGTCGTAGTATACAAGAAAGTTAAACATGGTAATTTAAAAAAAAACACGTATCTCAGGTAGTAGATAGGAGATTCTAAATCTCATGTTTTCGATGTGTGTGGACCCTGCTAATCCACAATAGGCTTATGCCTATGAAGGTTGCTTGAGATTTAAACAAAATACATTTTCTACTCTTTCGCTACAACGAGACGGTCAATTTATATTGACCTTTGTAGCGAAATAAACAAACTGTTCATAAACAAAATACCCTTTCGCCACAACGGTCTACTTATGTCATACTGCTGGTATTATTATCATCTTCTAGCATCAGCTCAGCCGTATTAATAATAATATATAATATTCTACCACATACATACAACACCATCTAGCCCAAACTAAGCAGAGCTTGTACTACGGGTACTAGACAATGGATAAACATACATATATACTTTTCTTTGTAAATACATACATATTATACATAGAAACATCCAGACCAAGACAAACATCCATGTTCATGCACAACAATGTGACTTGTGCGGCAATCGAACCCGCGACCTCAGGCGTGGCAGTCGGTTACACTAACCACTACGCCATCGAGGCCGACAAGATATATAAGATGGGATGTAAGTAGATATAGCAATTTCGCCAAGATAGCTCTTAAAAACTTCACAGCCTAAGAAAGGATTTTATTTTTATTGCTTAGGAGGCAAATGAGCAAACGGATCGCCTGATGGTAAGCGATTACCGCCGCCGATGGACACCCGTAACACCAGAGGAGTCGCAACTGTCGCAAGTGTAAGCAGTAGTATATAACACTCATATATATGTAAAATTTTTAACATAATGGCCTTGTATATAATGCCTGGGTATAGTTACGTCAAAGTTCTCATAACCAGAGCTAGTCATTTTTCTCGACGCGCATTAAATAATTTAACATCAACTGGTTTGTCGTAAACTAGATACGCAGTGCCTTCCGCTTATGTACTTGCTTATACAAGATATTTGCTGTTGCAACCGGTGTTTTAAAAATAATGGAGCATCGTTCCTGTACGTCAGGTTAGCTGGGGATGGTGATGCAGTTTTCATTCGCTATTAAGCCTTACATTAAGAAAATGAGCTAGGCCGCTTTAGGCACCTAATTATTGTCTGCAGTCATTTCTTTTACGCTATGTACAGAAGACTTTAAAGCACGCTATTATATTTCTATACGAATCGCGATAACATATGAACACCTTGAGTAAGATGTGTGCTTATCTTTCGTTTGACGTCTCAAGCAGTTATTAAAACCTGAAAAGATATTTAAAAAAAAGGTCTTTCATGTAGTAAATAATTAATTATCAAGGCACTCGCAATCTTCTATTGGCTTCTCAATCTTTCTAAATCCATAGGAATTTAGACAGTGTCGCTTCTCTACTAGGCATGAGGAACCTATGTTTACAAATTCCGTGTATATAACCTTGGTTTATATTTTCCTTAAAGAGACTCTGTGCTATTAACATAATGGTCAGCGGCATTTGTCACAATTTCTTTTTTATAGGTTTGACGATGCAAGAGTTGTCCATGGTGTTTCAAACATCTATATTATTATGCTATGGTCACGGCCGTATGCCATAACAATCCTGTCCGAATGATCCAGTAACAGAGCTTACACCGCTGACATACGCCACTGGACCGAAGAGGACAATAAAGTCCAAGCTGACGTCATGCCAATCGTATTAAAGTATTTAGGGGACATTGAAGCTAAGGAGGTGTCAACCCATTCCGGTTTCAATACGAAATAATGTGTGGGGTCATGCAGTCTGGCCGTCAGAGCTTACCTAACGTGCTATATATACATCACCATCATCATCACCGAATTTGGACACTTGATTTGACTTTTCTATTGTTTTAATTCACGCCCACTTCGAACTTTTGATACCTAATACGAATAATTTATAATTGGTTTTGAAACCTTCGAATTCTTCTTCTTCGATGATGTTTTATTTGCTTCATTGATCTAAGAATAAATATGAATGAACGGAAATTAATTGACTGTTTTGGTTGCAAAGATGGTGGTCGTCGTCTGGCTAGTATCACTGGGCCAATTTTTTGGGGCCGCGCCGCATATTATGCTAAAAACAATCTGTGATTAAGAAATGGTTGTTTCGGGACTACGATTTTTTAAGGCAAGCGCCAAGCCAACATGTACATTGCCATAGTGATTATCACTAGAGATGTTTTGAAAAGGTTGCCGACTGAAATCAAAACCAGGTTGTTTTAATATTGCCTTGTTGTCTTGTTGAAGCCTATTGTAATTCCTTTTGGGGCAATTATATACAGGCTTTTTGTCAGATAATTCTCAGTGACAGAATACAATCTTAACCCGAGTCTACTATACGTAATGAGCTATTTCTAATGAAACCTAAGTATATTTGCCAAAATATGATCTTATACTTTACCCTTGTCCGATATTACGCTAGGTTTTATAAATCGTAATGAAGAGATTGCAAGCTAGTAAATCATTCAGTTAATTGAAAAGGGTTATGTAAAAATGTAGGCACATCCAAAAACGTCGTCCATCATAAAGTTGACAGGATGATAAAGTACCCCTTTAGCTTACAAATGGTTGTAAATATTTCAGAAAATGTCCACGTATATCCTTGTCTTAAATCTATAGATTACTGAACTAACTCAATTCTTCAAGAACATTTACAATTTACGCGATCGAACTAAATGTTATGCACTATTAGGCACGAGATTTTGCATGTCTGAATATTTAAAGTTGAGAAACATTTTTGATAGGTAATTTTACTAGACATGTTACTACTAACCGATGGAAATAAACTGTGTTTTTATATGTTTACATATTTATAACTTTAAAAAAGTATAATGCGTTCTTTTTATAATAATTTTTTAGCATATTTTTGTCACGTAAAACAGTAGCTTTAAAACGAGACAAAGCGATACACTCTGTAACTCGCTGTCACTTTTTGTGTATGCAATGAGGTGGTAAGGCCTCTGACAATCTAAATAAAGACTGTCTCGTTGGCACCGTGGTGTCCCTGGTTAGGCAAAGGTATCTTTGAGTACGTATCCTGGATGTCTGATAGAGGTACGAGGTACTGAAAAATGTAACCTTTTGCCGTACCGCTATTAATGATGACTTCAGAACATAGCTGCAAAGGTGTAATACACCACTGGTAACCTCTTAGGAGATACACAAGCGTGAATGTCTGACTGTAGAACATGTAAGAAAAATCATGTGGTTTTTGCCGTTACCCCAGAGAACAACATGACAAATATTTCGTTTACTTCACAGCAAGTACGTAAGATATACGAACTTTGCCTCATAAGTATATCTGTTATTTATGGAGTCACGAAGGAAATTCTCCAGACTTAGGACAAAACAGTTCTCTAACACCAACAAACTTCATGAATGGTGTTGTAAAGCGTTTATCTCAGTTATTATTATCGAGCCGTCGGTGCGTGTGGCGTGGGCTACCCGCAAGGAGCGCTGACGTCAGCGCTGGGCTCCAGCGACCAGGTGATGAGCGTGACGTAAAACCTTTATGGACCAGTATCGACTCGTCTTTGCAACATACTACGAGTATATCAACATATTGTATACGATAATTCGACTAATAGCCTGGAACATACTAGATTAGAGTTGTTCTAAAACTGTCTCAAGTCAAAAAATAAAAGATGCCGGAATTAATGAAAAATTTTATCGGTTCTCTTATGTTAGTTAATGTATTAACAATAAGTTTATGGCAGGTCAGGAGATTCTAAGTAGTAAGTATTGACATAATCTAAAATTGTCTAGCAGGCGACAAGACATCGGCAGCTGTTGTCAAGCATAGTCAAGTGACTTTTATTACAGATGATAAATGGTGAAATCTAAATAAAGCTGGTGAAATTTAGGCGATACAGTTGCACTAGCTATATTTGATTAACTCTCGGCAAATATAGAGGGGATGCAAGTTACTGCCTTTTTTCAAAAATAGAAGCTACCGCGTGATAAGCTTTGGTTCGAAATTTAAGGTGTTAAACTTTTATAGTGGAACCAATAGCTGGGTGTACCATAAGAATGCACGGTGTATCCGGTTGTCAGTTCTACGAGGTGTTAATTATATACATAATATATTTTACGCCATATATTTGCCCGGCAACAGTAATCAAGCAGGCTTCTGTGTCTTTGACGTATATGTCCACATTTGAATTTACTTAAAAATGTAAATTGTCATATTGGTAGACAATGTGTGGGCGAATGTAGTATTTAAAGTCGTTAAAACTTAAAATACTGAATGGACTCAACTGACACTTAACTGCAATGCAGTAAAAAATAACTGCATCCACTTCACAAAAAGTAGGTCATGATGCATACCGCACTAATCAGAGCTAATTTAACTTCCTTATCTCTCGTCTCTGGTCCAGTGTAACCAAAATACCACATTTTATCGCGATTTCAAATCAAATTACCGTTTCCCTAATTTTCTTGTGGCAAAAATTTTATCGTGATTCATTGAGACGTGGCAGTAGTAGGCAAATCAGTCGCTTCCTGCTTCTGGCAATTGGTAATGGCGGCGTTTCCCGGCTTCCCGCGCAAAAGTGACGCGCGCTGACTGATGCCCGACGCGCGCCAGCGCCGTCGCCAACCAACGAGATACATTAATTAGTTAAAGCTGTCACATTAAATATTTGAAACTGGTGACGGATTACTGAGTTAGAAACCGTCTATCAGTAAATTGTTAGCATCGTTTAACGTTAATATATCGTCATATTTTATGACTGACATAATGTTACGTCGCCTCTGCCATTCGGCAGACGTAACATTATGTCAGTCATAAAGTATCCAATATAGGCGATAAGACTGTGACCGCGTATGTTTTCCCTTTTCGGGGGAAATGAAGGGCGATACTGATATGAGCTATGATCGTTTCGGTGGTTTTGGCAATAAATCGCTGTATCTTATGAGGAAACAATATAAGACAACGATTGCTTTTATTGGAATTTATGTTTATAGTGGTAAATACTCCTAACTTATCAATTTTGTTGCTTTTCAAATAACCAATTACTGGCCCTAAATTATTTTAATCAACTCTTTAGATTGCCAATTTTTTTATTTTGTGTTAAATTTTTCAGTATTCGTTATTTGAAAAATTAGTGCACTATGCTATTAGAAATAATAGATATGACATAAGATGACTATTTCGCGTCAAGTTTCGCAAGTGGATGACTTCACTGGGGCAGGAAGGAGTGGGCGAACGTCCCGGCGCTAGGATGCCCAACGGTTGATCGTTCCGGATACTAATACTAACTGTACTCACGTGGAACAATCATCTAATACTATATTAGGTATTATTATAAAGAGGAGGCATACGATACTTACATGCTCGTATGTTGTACATAAATGCATCGTAGGGCACGGTTACTGGGTATACTACCGTTCATTTGTTAATAGCCATTAGTATTTTGTCCTTTGTGTTTTTACATTGGTGACAGTTCGTGATTATGCTTAGTAGTTCTATTTATAACTGATCTACCAGTTATAAATAGAATATATTTGAATATTTTTTTGCTAATCCCTTCTAAATGAAACCATCCCACTTGCGCTCCAAATATTGGAGCGCAAGTGGGACAAAAATGTACAAAATGGCACTTTCGAGAAAGTGTCAATATCAGATTTGAATAACGGCACTAGCTATTAGTAGGTACCTATATATAAGTAGGTATAATTTAAATAAATAGTCTGTAGATGATTCTGACAAGGATTGAAACGATTTCCTTTGCCTTGTACTACAAATACAATAAAAGGAAAGCTTACAATTCGTTCCACGCTAAGACGATTTTGACAAATGTCATGTCACGCCGGGGTCAGAAAAATTACAATTATGTCAAACACGGATGTGTCGCCCACGTCGTGTGCCTTACAGGGTACACAGAGTCACAGACCTACTATGTAACGTCATGTACATGAAATCATGTTGCAAGAATACATATACTACATAAAAAAGAACTTGTAGAAAGTTTGAAAGCAAAATCTTTTACAAAAATTACAAATGCATCTGTTGTTAAAGATATAAAAATCTCTTATCAAATAAAAAATAATATAATATAATAATAAAAAATAATAATAATAAAAATCTCTGAGATATTTGATTATCATTAATTACCTACCTATTGAGTCGCAGCGGCACACCGGTGGCCAGACACAATATATTTTTAATTATGTCTCATAATCTAAAACTTCATAGATTAAGTGGCTCCTTAGTAATAGACTTGTTATATAAAATATTTTCTAAGAACTTGCTTAACTAGTCGTTCTAAATGCGACAGTGAAGTTGTTTACTTTGTGATTATGTAGCTACATTTACAATTCTATAAAATACTGTTAAATAAACTATTTTTAGGTCATATATACCTAAATAATTGCCTGGAGGGGACAAATTAATCGTTACAAAACCTCACAAGTGCTGATAATCATAATTATTATTTAACTGGCCATTTTATTTAGTGTCAGATAAAAGGCTGGTTTACTCACAATGATAAACTACCATAGATTTTGCCAGCTTAATTAAATTAGAAAACTAATACGATAATTATAATAGTCCCGTGTCGAGCCGTACTTAGCGCGTACCTAGTCTAGACTCAAGACCAGCGACCTAGTCGTTAATGCCTACGCGATCTGGGTCAAATGGGGCCCGCCGGAATATGAACCCACGTATAGGAAAATTAGTAGTCGAAATCGTACAATATGCACAAACGTTTTAGACAAGACGCATGTTTAAAAAACGAATACTAACTTAGCAGTATATTTTATAAACTACATTATCAAACAGTAATATATACTTACGTAAATTTAGTTTTTTTTAATGATTATTGAACTAAAAGAGGTTGTTTAACTTTCCTTTAATTTATGTTACAAATACTTTTAAATATTATTCTAATATATATAACATGACGTTTTAAAATGGGCCGTCGCTGGTTTATGTTTATACATCTTATTCAGGTATAACGTAATAGAGGTTTAAGTATGAAGTTGCCGTTGTCTAGTAATTGATACTTTGAATTGACATAAAACCTTCATGGTGTGAGATTTTCGAGTGAACCTTTTTTCAAACGATACCTATACGATTCTTCTTTTAAAAAATGTGCAACTTTCGATTTTCGACATTCAATAAAAAGAAATATTCAGCTTAGACGGGAAAGATGGATCCTTCGAAAATCCAAGTCATTTTTGAATACGAGTTCCGACGCGGTACTAACGCGGCAGAAACGGCTCGCAATACCTATCAACGTTGCGTTTGGAGAGGAGACTGCTAATGAACGCACCGTGCGTTTTTGGTTTAAACGCTTTCGTAATGGAAACTTCGACTTGAAGAACGAATCACGTGGAAAACCGCCCACACAGGTGAATAATCGCTTGCCGATCCAAATCAAACTAACCAGGCATTAGCGGCATGGTTATAACCGTAAACGTAAAATGCAATGGCTGACCCCAGGTCAAACGCCGTAACAGTGCCCTAAAGCAAAGCTTACCAATAAAAAGGTAATGGTAACTGTTTGGTGGTCTCTTCGTGGTGTTATTCACTATAGCTTTCTCAGGTCTGGTCAAACAACAATAGCAGATGTTTACTGTGCCGAACTTCGAACAATGATGGCGAAACTGGCAGTGAAACAGCCCCGACTCGTGAATCGATCTTCACCATTATTGCTCCATGATAACGGAAGATCTCACATTGCACGAGAAACCGTAGTAACTCTACAGGTACTGCAGTTAGAAACCATACGTCATACTCCATACTCGCCAGACCTAGCTCCAACGGACTACCATATTTGTGGTTATTTGGACAATTTCCACGTGATAAAAAAAATCTTCCCAGGAGGCAGTTCAAAATGCTTTCACACAGTTTGTCGAATCTAGATCCCCGGCGTTATATCGTAAAGGCATAAATCAATACAATATCTTCCGTTTAGATAGCAGCAATGTATAGATAATGAGGGTAAATATTTCGATTCAATAAATATGGGTACATTTTAGAAAAAAACTAGTTTAAATTTTTCAGTACAAATCGGTAATTTCATACTTTAACCCCTAATATTTATAAACTGAATCGGGGCTATTACAAAACGAAGTTACTTTATCTAATTAATAGAGTAGGTATCAGAATGTCTTCATTCAATTGTAAATATTTCTTTATTTGCTTAATAACGTTTCTTGTTTGAAATAATAGGCATCATGTTTGTTTAATTAAATTTAAATATTTCTTTATTTGGTTACATCAAAACAATTTTAACTAAGTTTCATTTTCCCACGGGAAGAATACCAAGTACCTACCTTTTTAAAAAGAAATCCTTCTTAGGTTCTGTAATGACAATGGGTATTACCTAACCTAGCCTGTAAACTACAGGTGTCAATAACATTATTGTCATAAAATAAAAACCATTATTCTCACAAAAAAAAACAAAAAAAAGTTACTTCAGTTCTCTTTCGCACGGTACTTGGGTACACCAAGTACGTTGGTACACCAAGATTTTTATGTTTGGAAATGCACCTGATGCATACTCCCTCGCCGCATGGGGAGGCGAGAGGATTGTGTCCGGCTCTCCGGGCGACGCCCCGGCACTACAGAGAGCGTCGGACCGACTCAATGGCTGGCGAACGGGAGACCGCCGTTCTTTCGCCCGCGGCCTTCATTATGGCGGCATGAGGCGCGCGAACGCGCGCCTGCGCCGCCCTGTTCGCAGGCGACGCCTCGGTTCCGCAAGGATACTTTCCTCACGGATCCGCTCCACCGCCTATTCCTGCGAGATGACGTCCTCGCAGAAGGTGGCGACCGCTGCCTACTTCTCGCTGTCGACCATGGCTTTGATCACGGCCGGCAGCGAGAGGTCTTTCTTTCCACAACCTCAGTGAGTTCACGGCGCTGCACCGCCCAAGCAGGACATTACTCGAGCTTGTGCTGCGCCGTGTCCTCTTCACACTAGCTGTGGTGGCAGATGGGTCTCAGTTCCCTCCTAGCGACCATGTGCAGGTATTCTAACGTAACCCAAGCGGATCAACAGCTCCGGTACGTCGATACGGCTACGGCTAGGTGACGCCACGCTCAATTAAATTATGTTAATATGGTATATTTTCTCACTTCTTCAATGATCCCTTTTCATCGGTATTTTTGTTTGAAATCTAACTTACAAATTCAATAAAATTCGCGCGCAACACGACTGTTAGTTATCTTGTAAATGACAGCACGTTCTGCAACAGTAGTGCACGGAGAGACGTAAGCGCGGGGACGACGAGCCGTAAACGCGAGGATTGCAAGCTTGTCTCGAGGCGAGGCGATTACGTTACAATTCCGATTAGTGTGCGTTGCAGTAAGGAGTTTCGTACAAATAATACTGCACGGCTCAAGTTGATACGATGCCGATCTGTTTCCGAGTTGATTTGTTTCCTTTTTACATCCTTTTACTTACTATAATCAATGGCGTAGGACTCATTCATAGATATTGCTTTATTGCTTTTATAGTAGTGTCTTAAAATGCGGTTAAAGTTTAAACAATGGTTTCTACGTTTATTTGTTCAGGCGTAGTTTTAAACGATTTATTATTTGATATAATCGTCTGTCCGAGGTAGACACATATTTTACGATAATACGTAGGTATAATTAATTAATTTATAAAGCCAAGTGGTGTTTTCGAGGCGCCAGCGCCAGTTGATTTATAAATAAAGTCATCTATTTTTTGTTAGTCATTCATTAGTCTTTAGTCTATTCGTACCTTCGCGATTCATTCTTCATTTTCACGGATATATTCCAAGATTCAATTTCTTTAGAAATCTGATTCACAGGTATTACAAAATTTGGTACAAAATAAAACGATGATTAGTAGAGATTAGTTACTCATGCGTATAAATAATGGGTTCGCCAAACTGAAATGTATCGACATTGTATTAACTCATCAATACGCATATAGATTACAACACACGGCTGAAAATAGAAAATAAAAGGAGGTCGAGTTCAGAATAAAGTTGCTGAATAATACTGAAGAATTAGGCGGACATTTTTTATAGGTTGAAGTAAAGGAACAACTTAGGCAAGTTGGTAGTCTTAGTCACGGTTTTGGCTCGGCTTGTGCCAACTTTTTCAAACTTACCGAGTAGGTATTGATATTAAATAACATCCGTAGTTCTGATTCTCTGAAATAAGTATTGAATGATATCATTTTATAAGTAGTGTAATTTGTGACACCGTTTTCAAAGAGATTCCCAGAATAATCGATGCGTATTGAAGGTGATGGTGACAGCATAGGTATGACAGTTAATCGGTTTTAGATTATACATTGTAAGTGTTAGAGAATTTATTTATGATGCTTTTTTAAATTGGATCCTTTAATTAATGAAGAAAACCAAATAGAAACTTAAAAGTTAATCTACCAGTTCTCCTAATTATATTTATACAGGGTGTCCGGTAATTAATGGATAACCTTGAAATGTCTTATAATAGAACTGAAGGCCGTTCAGAGAAATGAAAGAAAAATAATAAAAAAATAAAATAAAATATTAAAAAGTGCAAGCTATATTAGCATAGCATACTTTTGACTGTCAATCTATTGGCATAATTAGTGTTTAACAATAAAACAACAAAAAACCGATGGATATATATGATGGACCTATAGATTTTTTTCATATTTTTTTCTGAACGGCCATCCGTTCCACTATAAAACATTTCCAGGTTATCCATTAATTACCGGACAGCCTGTATATGTACTTATATTTTGCCATTTTATTGCTTGGAATCGCCACTTTAGTCCCGGCTTCCGACCTTAGGAATGACACGCAGGATATATTTTGCGTTTTCGTATAACGCCTACAGTCTTAGGTAATTCTTTTAAAAAGAAAATCCGCGCACTAGAAATAAAATTCTGAATCGCGAGAAACTTTACAAACATTCAAACTCGGAACAACTATTTGTAGGTCACACTAATTTTTGTCCCGTGTGAATATCGAATCAACAACATTCGGCGCAGTGACAGTGGAGACCAAGCACTTAAACCACCAGTGTATACTCATATATATATTTACTCCTGTTAGATCACGCATAACTTTTGTGAGAAATCTTTAGTGACTACGGCAGACCTCGGTACAGAGTTCATTTCTTAATCCATATCGTAAATTCCTTCGTAGGCACTTGGTACGGAATAATTAACGTTTAGTTTATCCAAATGTGATTCCATAGCCATTATTACGCAGCTGGTGTCTGCTTAAGTACAGGTAAAAGTTACATAACTGGATACAAAATGTGTCCGCATCGGGTCATTTTCACGGCGGGTGTCTCTTTCTCACGGTTCGCGCACACACTGTTATCAGGCTAGTGCACAAACAAAAGGATTGTCGCGCATTAACAGATTATTTGTGGCTTCTTACGTCACGGCTAAATAGTTCTGTGTTTACGCATTGTGTAAGCGCTTTGAGGCACTGATAAGTAAAAACCCGAAGCTTTTATAAATTATAAATGTGTCTTTTGAAATTGCAGTGGCTGGACTTTGACCAGAGAACTCCAGTTTCAGCAATAGCTTTAGTTCGGCAGTTCATATGTCTAATCTTCTTAATGCCACTGGAACATCCAGATTTTATTTCGCTCCGTTAAGTTATTCTATCGCTGATGGATTCACAATGCCCTACTCTAACAAAACTACTGGGAAATGAATAGCGTTTAATCCCGTTAAAGAATAATACAGATACGCGTCGCGGGCACAGCCATGAAATACTTGGAATAATAAACCTAATGCTTATTGAATTAAACAAAAGATTTGCAACAAAAATAAGTCATTCCTAATCGGTTTCTGTTGCCAAACATTTAAGAAAAAGTAGAACTATTAACAGCTTATTTTATTTACTCTGTGCTCTTTGAATAATATCTGTGTTCTTTTAAAAACTTGTAGCTTTATCTTTATGTCGATAATAGTGGGCAAAATACGCACGTGGTTGAGAATAAACTATTTAAGTTAATTGTGTTTTAGTTCTTATTGAATAATACAATTCCAGCTAGTCGGGCTTGGTAAACATCTGTTAAGAATATTACAAGTATTTATGCTGAATGCGCTTTTGTCCTTTGCTAATTGTGGCAAGGTAGTTAAAACATCTGTACCTATGTAATTTGGAATGGAATAAAATTTACCTGTTTCAGTTTGTGCTAGAAAAATAATTATGTTTTATCAGCTGCTTACTTGATGTTGTATTGTAATATTTTATGTTCTACGTAACATTGTTTACTAGCATTTAAAATGATATAAGCACCAAGTTTCTGAGATTGTAATTACTTTGATAACGTTGCGGCCAAACTGGAATAATCTGTAAATGTGGATCAAACTTCTTCAATCTTGTAAAAATCTTAGGCCAGACGTGATTGCCAATGTGTGCGTTGCGATGATCGTCAATGGTCTCGGTCAACACCTAAAGTGGCTCGCGTCAGGCATCTAAATCAAGAGATTGATGCAGAAAGTAATAATAGTGCTATTTGAAACGTATTGTTTGCGGCACCTGGTGAGGTAAGATATAGTCAGTGAAAACACTACAGTTTTGCGGTATTCATATTAGTCTTTCGATGAGACTCTTAGTGCGAAAATCTGCCAAACCTGTAGTCTGAAGTTCAACTTACGACAGCTATTCTATAAGGCGTGGTATTTATTCACAAGTTTATTATTGATATTACATTGACATATATAAAACCATGTGATATTAAGATCTGTGAGTGTAATTACCACCGCTACGCGCCACCTAGGAAGCAGTGACGCGTGTCCAAAAAATATAATAACAAATCATTGCTGATTGTAAAAGTGTTATAAATTATTGGACACAAAGTATAGTAACTATAATGTTGTTGTTTATTTCCTCTATGAAATATGAATGAATATTATATTAACTATAAGCAGGAAAACAAGTGTATATTAAATGTTTATTAACATAAGAAAATGATATTGTCTTCTGTTTACGCGAATGTTATTCATTGAAATTAAACTACTATATACGGATTTTATCGCGTTGTTTATTTAACACTCTATTACATAATTTTGAAACTGTTACACTACTATACTATACTATTAAACTTTACTAATTTTAAGCTAATTAAATTATTAAAACTATCAAATCTATTTGTTTTTAAGTTTACACTTTCCCCGACGTTTCGGTTGCTTTTCAGCAGCCATGGTCACGGGGAAAATGTTAAATAAACAACGCGATAAAATCCGTATATAGTAGTTTAATTTCAATAAGAAAATGATTTAATATAATTTTTATTTATAATATTTAATGTGCGTATTGGTTGATAGATAAGTTGTTACGTAAATTACCATGCCTCCGTGGTTTCTGTAATATATGTGGTTTTTGTTATTATGTGATTCATTGGTTTGTACCTATTATTTAATTCTAAGTTTACTATACCTACAACAAAATTTTCGCTAAGACCTAGACTGGTCCGATCGGTGAAGTACTATTACAGATTAGAGCCCAGTAACTTCGAGATCGGTACCTGGCAATGAGTAGGTTTGCCAGATCTATTTAAGTAAGTGGAGATTAGTGATGACATTTGCATCTTGCACTATAAGGCACTTTAGAATGGGAACTATATAAAATACAGTAACCGCATGAAAACTGCTTTTTCATTTAAACAAATTTAAAATTTGCTGTAAACACATTTTATATATATTCTTATCCAGGCCTTTAAAAAATTAAAATATCGAACGTTCCTATTCATTTAGCAGGCAAAATAACTTGCTAGTTTATCATTAATAAAGTTGTTGTTAGTAATACTTAATTTTTCAAACAGTCTGTTACTCTAATCCTGTGGCCAATACTTATACTTAAAATTGCTTACAATTTTATGGCCTCGTCATCAAAGTTTCTTAAAAGGCTCGTGCGTCATAGTCAATACGACACGGCTTGTCTTTATCGGTCGCGGAAAATATGTAATCTAAATATTCCTTATTTTGTAATATATCAATAACCACCAATATATTCCTTCCATGAATTGCCTTGTATGGCTATCAGAATATTTGACTCAACAGCCTGATCCTCACTATTGCCTGTAACGGTCCATCGGTATTTACGTGTTTTCTTGATTGTGCCAATCCTCAAACGGATAATCGATTCATCAAACATCAAACGACTAAATGTGTCTTTATGGACATCTTTATTCTTACATAGGTATTGAATTACACATTATCATAATTATGTGAGCAAGCACGGGTTTTTCGGACAGTTAAATCTGAGGAGCAGCAGAGTCCGATAATGTGTCCAGTAGATAGCTCACCCCATACTTCGTTCTTTTATCCTAGCCTATAAAGCTACCCAAGTTTCTTTCTTCTTTGCTTTTACGACAAGTCTTCCATTATCTTGTCTACTTTTTATTCTCCTTCCTTCTATTTAATACACGGTTTTATTGTCTGAATGGCGTAGTGGTTAAGTTAAGTGATCGTCTAACCACTGCCGCCGCGCCGAATGTTGTGGGTTCGATCTCCACACGGGATAAATATTTGTGTGATCCTCAAATGGTTGTTCCGAGACTGGGTGTACTTTGTGTCCGTTGTTTGTAAAGACCCCCCGTGACACAAGAAAATTCCTAGTGAAGGAGTTGCAAACATCTTACCGTACTTTTCTTAAAATATACTTAGACAAAAAAGGAATGCTTTACAAATTAGATGTTAAAACGTAAATCAGATTATTTGTCCGTTATCAGTAAAGTCTTTTTAGAGCGGACTATGGCGGATTAACTGGGCGGTATCAGACTATGATTTTCGTATGAGTGATGTTTTTTTTATGCGAACGTAATATTCGTGTTATATGGCGTTGTGACGTCTTTGGTTTATACATAATTATATGGCATATATATTATTATGGTAAACTTAAGTTTTCCCAACAACTGTGAATGTTGATTGGCTATAATTTATGTCAGCAATGTAATTAAAATGGATTTTAGGGGCGTCATTGTGTGATGATTATTAACGTATAATGTATCAAGTTTATAATCATTGTTGGTAATTTTACATTCATAATTATTTGTTTGTTATCGGCTATAATTAAATAATAACACATGGCTCTGAAATAGGCTATAGCAGATATTTTAAATCATCTGATGTATCGACATACCTATTGGACCCTTTTCGAGAATGCGGTGTTACACGCTGTGCTGTATTATATTCTCACTATATTCCTGGTGGATCATCCTAATTGGGAACACCTATCATATTGATTCGATAGTTGACAACCTAATCCAGTTAGTCATAGACAAAAGAAAGACTTGAAAACCGAACAATATCCATTATATCATCAAAAGGCGAATTACACTGAATTGGTGGCGCCATTGAGGGGCACGGGTAGCGGCCACGCAGCGCGTGCGCATATACCTGTTATTGGATGATTGCAGTATGATTGCATGATTGTCCTGACGTAACATCCTTATCAGACATGCTGCCAGTGAGTCAGGGGGAAAATTTCCTTTTTCCTTGTAGAAATGTGACGTGTTGATCTGCGGGTAAGCGCAGATAAAGGAAAAGTATGGGTTTAGTTAGCTATGACGTAAATTTTATTTGTCAGACTATCTGGATTTACGATGTTTCAATTATATAGTAAACATACTTATGGTTGTATATCCCCGAAGACTTGTAATTTACCCACATGTTACCAAGTAGGTTTTTAGTTCTTGCGTAATAGACGCGATCATATTGATTATTAGGCATATTTCTAGGTTCTAAAATTTCTTAATAGGAAAGCCTTAATATACCGTCGACCCGTGAATCAACCTAAACTTGAGCCCTGAAACTTATGAAGCAGTATATGAAATAACGTGTAGGTATTGTTATTATGTTTTTTGTATCATGGTTACTTTTCTAACATATTGAGTTAAATAATACACGGCCATACAATATAATAAAGAAGGACGAGATGCTTCTCCGCTGTTCCGCGCTCCTCCTTCTGAGCATATTTTCCATGACGTTGGAAGCGCTGGTAATCTCTTATTAACACGCAGTTTGCAATATAAAATCCTGTGACATTCTTTAAAAATTACTAATAAGCCTTAAAAGTGATATCATCTTAAAAACTTAGTAAATCCATTTACGTAAATGAATGATGAATACTTATTATCATTACTTTGAAGTGAGGTATTGTCTGTTTCCACTGACTAAGATGAAGATGAAAACCGCAATGGACACGAAGTCGTAAGCAAGTAAACTTTACCTTCTTTCAATAGTTGATTAGAGTAACGTCGCAATGACAAAAATAGGAGCAAACGCAGGTCGCGAAAAGCGTGGAACTGCGCAAGCTATAACAACTTAGAGGGAACCAGAAGTTTGTGTATTCTGTGCTGAGAGTCTGACGCAAGGTATATAAGGTTGTTTGGCTGTGATTCTCGTAGGGCTATTTTAGTTTGATATTTTGCTTCTCCTGGTTAAAGTGCGCATCGCACTGAGTCCTAACTTTAAACTGAAGTTTTCTCAATTTTGTATGTAAGGGAATGTTTTTTTATAAAACATAGGAGGCAGAGCATTCATCCCGCCGTATGATAAGCTGTTAACGTATTTTATTGTCACTTGTAATACGCGCGTTACTGATCTTAGGATAAATAATTATATTATATTTAATTATAAGTTGGGATGATAGGAAACAAATGGGCAATATAAATATTAAAGCCTCGAGATCTCTTTACTCGTTGGGTAAACAGCAGTAGGTACTAGTACTATTTTTAAGCCGATTGCTGTAAGCTGGTTTATTTGTATTGCCACTGTATAATTCGCAAGGTGGGATATTCCAAAAGGAGTTCATTACTGGACTAAGAGAATAGGCTATTTTACTCAGTGGTATTATGCTAAGTAAAATTTAATTATCACAGAGAATAAAGAAGTTTTATGGATTCAAATTATATAGGTAAAGACTTGTCAATTACTAAAACCGTTAGTTGACACAGACTGTATAGTCCAGCCGCAATAAAGTTTGCTATAACTCAATATTTACATAACTGTGAATATGCAAATAGATAAACTGAAGACCAAATAAAATTGAATAATCAATTATAAAAAGGTATCATTCGTTCCACACTAGGTCATGTCTCTATAAAATTCAAACTAACTTCGAGTGTGCCTATATTGGCTACCGTTTATTTAGATTACTGTTACGATATTCATTGGTATACATAAAGATGTTGTTCTTTTTATATGTATACTATAAAGAACAACATCTAACGTAAACAACTTAAATCTTACAGCCCGAGTGATAATAAGCGTATACCGTCTTTATAAACTTTCAAAGTTATGGTAATCATTTGCACTTTGCGGACTCTGTTGCTCTCTCTGTTCTGCTGTTCAGCCACTGGAAGCAACTAAGATCACTAGTCTGTCTGCTGTCTGCATTTATTCTTAAGGCCGCTGAATGACCTATATACTACAGGTACATAAGATTATTTTGCATGCATGCTTTTTCTCGAAATCCAGCAGTCATCTGCTCCAATATTGAGACCCGGCGACTACTACTACCAACTTTCTGGTAGAATAACAAAATACATCGGTAGGGTGAATTTATATATATAGCAGGCACCACTATTATATTACCGACTATATTTATCCTAAAATTTATAAAGACGGTAGCAGCCCCATCGAAGGCAATACCGTGCAAGGTACAATTACAGATCTGTCCACATCTGCGGCGAGACGCGTGCCATGGTATATCGACAAGCCCTCATTATATTTGCCATTTCAGCTTAATTATTATCTGTGCACCAAATTGGTACCTGCTTACAACAGTTACAACTGCTTGTAATGGTTGTTGCGAAGTGTTACTTCATTAAAATGGTATTTGCATGCTGGCTTTTATTACTCCATGTGTCTCTTTACATCAATTACTTTAGGTACATTGTCGTTAAGCAAAATTCATTGTGGTAATAGTTTTGGATCAATGATCCTTAGGGCTTTTCCTCTCCTCTTAAAGGATAAGTTTTAATTAACAGCAACTGAAATAATAATCTTAAGATATCATGACCCACAGATGCTTGACTTTTTAACCCCCGACGTAAAAACGACGGGGTGTTATAAGTTTGACGTGTCTGTGTGTGTGTGTGTGTGTGTGTGTGTGTGTGTGTGTGTGTGTGTGTGTCTGTCTGTGGCATCGTAGCTCCCGAACGGATGAAACGACTTTAATTTTGTTTTTTTTGTTTGAAAGGTGAATTAGTCGAGTGTGTTCTTAGCTACGTTTGATAAAAATCGGTCCAAGATGGCCGCCACCACAAAATGGCGAATTACATATTTTTTCACAACTCCCTCAATATGGGTATGAAATGAAAGGGCTTGACTAGTAGAATACTATAGACTATGATAAATTTCAAATCCAAGATGGCCGCCACCAGAATATTACATATTTCCACAAATTATAATTGTTCAATATGGGTAACAAATGAATATTGTGTCGGGGGTTTTTAAATTTTATTATACATAATTTGAAATTTAACATAAATCACAAATATATAGATGATTCCTAAAGAGAGAGAGAGAGAGAGACAAGTATGATCTTGACCTGCTTCAGCGAATTTAGGATTTGCCCACCATGTACCAGGTATCAATGCTTGACATAAAGAAGAATACTGGACTGGACTGAAGAAGTATATTCACACAGCTGTAGAAGATAGCTGCCTAATAACTTTGTGTATTACTCATACTTTGAAATTAAACTGCTTTAAATGGATTTTGTCGCGTTGTTTATTTAAAACTTTATTACATAATTTTGAAACTATTACACTACTACTATTGAACTATATTACCTACTTTTTAAGCTAATTTAATTATAGACTATTAAAACTATTTATATTTACGTTTACACTTTCCCCGACGTTTCGGTTGCTTTTTAGCAGCCATGTTCACGGGGAGACCACTCAATACTCATACTCTTAATTTATCAATTGCAAGAATGACAGGCATAATGGAAAATTATTGTGTTTGGCCGTGTGCTGGAGGGCTGTGTTGTGCTGTGCCAGGTCTTCAATTGGCCGGCAGTGCTGGTTGCGTCGTTGATGTAGTTTCAGTTCCAGCGACTCACCCACTATACAAAGCAGCGAATTAGCACACCCTGGTGGTTTTAGTCGGTAGGCCCGAAGTCTCGGGATAGCCCGACATAACCCTCTTACCTCCCCTTGTGGCGAAGGGTATATGTATCAGGAGCTTTTCCCAGGATAGTCCTCAACTGGCGACTGGCCTCTGGTCCTGCAAACGTCCTTAACTACGCCATCCGTTACAAATAGGCTTTGCTTGTTTGCGAGTCTAATAAGTAGAGAACACGATTATTGTGTAACTGACATGGTATGATAAGATAATACCATCTTAGTCTCCCCGTGAACATGGCTGCTGTAAAGCAACCAAAATGTCGGGGCAAAGTGTAAACTTAAATATAAATAGTTTTAATTAAATTAAATAGCATAGTAGAGTTCAATAATAGTAGTGTTAGAGGTTTCAAAATTATGTAATAAAAGTGTTTTAAAGTAAAACAACAATATTATGACATGGTATGTTTTTTGTATTGTGAAAATAAAATATAAATTGTGCAGTATATTTAATATGTTTACATATTATTATTTGTATTTTATTTGCGTCACGTTTATATATAATTGTGGCTTTATGAATAGGCGAATAGATGCGTTTCCAGGATTTGTAGAAAATTAAATAGAAATAGACTTGTTGTTGACATTTGTTCTAAGTAGCCGTATGGCGTCTAGTATACGTTGAAATTGTATTAGGTTCGCCCCCTGTTACGCGGGATTTTTCGGGCGAAACTTGGTTGCAATTTATGTATTTATCCATTTGAATAATCTGAATTTTTGCATTTGTAATTGCCCGTACATGTAGAGAATCAGATTACAGAATTATTCACTCAGTCAGCAAAACATAAAATCGCAATAGGTACTTCAATATGCATTTAATAATAAATTAAAATATAACGACAAATATCAAATTACAATTATAAATACACTAGCTGACTCGCGCAACTTCGTCTGCTTGACATAAGAGAATTTGCCCGTTCTTGCAACATTTTTCATTGCTGCTCCGTTCCTATTGGTCGTAGCGTGATGTTATATAGCCTATAGCCTTTCTTGATAAATGGGCTATCTAACACTAAAAGAATTTTTCAATTCGAACCAGTAGTTCCTGAGATTAGCGCGTTCAAGCAAACAAACAAACAAACTCTTCAGCTTTATAATATTAGTAGAGATTTGTAAGTTATGAGTTATGACTGACTTAAGTGACATAATCACATACATGGGCCATAATGTTGGTGATTAGCAAACGTTATGATGTATTTTATGATATAATAAACCGATTTATACATTTATAGTAATATCCAGCTAAATTCATAATGCAGTTGATAAGTTTGTGTAATTCCTATCACTCATAAAAACATTTAAGACCGTTATACATACTTATTAAAATAATTTCATTTCAGAGCAAGAGCGTTGAACAGGCCTTTAAAATATAAAAAAACAGGACGGAAATTACCTATTTCTTTTATAATAATTATTATTGTGAATAGGTTCATATTAAGTACCTACCTAAGTATGAGATAAAATAAAAATAGTACCTAACAGGAAAATTTACATTGTTGCAGTTCACAAATCACAGTTTCGTAATATTCGACCAATCTCACACGACCTTTAACGAGAGTCGTATATAAAAAGAATAATTGAACCATTTACTTTATTATTTATACATAAAGAAATATATTAAGTGTAACTTTTCTCAAATAGAATTTTACTTTATTCCCACGATAACAAAATGCGTTTAAATTATATAAAACATCAATGAAGTGAATGAATCACACATTCTTCATTCAAATGTAGGTAGAAGAAACTAGAAAAAAAGAACGTGATAAGGTTGAAACGCATTCGTCCGCATGCCAAAGTTTGAGTTCGTTCAGTTCGTTGAATGAATGAATCACAATGTCGCACTTTTCGCGGTATTCGACCACCTTTTCCCGCGATCTGACGCATACGCTAGATGCTGTGTGTATTATTGAAATGTGTATTGAAATGAAATGAGTATGTCTGATAGTTTGACTACAATAAAAAACTACAAGAAATTAAAAATGCTTATCCTTTTAGTTTAAGATAATTGTAATAAAATAGATTAGAATTAGGAATGTATGACTTTATTTTCTAAAATAGTATCAGGTAAGCGTCAGTTTATGGTAGTTCACGTTGGCAACGTGAACTACCAATGAGTGAGAGTGACCAATATTATTAATGCTTATTATATTATTAGGTTTGAATCGAACCTCAGATAGTTATCTTGAGTATAAAACGTTAAGTCTAGTATCGAGCGAGCAATTTCATTCCAGTCACGTATTTGGTATTAATTGCTAATTACCACTCGCTTGGTATTTATTGAAACAAGAGTTCAAGTTTAATTCTTTGTTTGTTCAAGTAAAAAATGAGAGTTATCTAGGTTTAAGTAATAAGTCTAGGTTTTATTTATCGTTAAGGTTGAGTCAGAACGTCCTTGCAGACTGTGTCAGGGTCCCACACATGTTTGCACTCGCGAACAGTTGGAACTTTGTTATATTAATGACGCATTTAGTTGGAATTTGCGCCAGTTGCATAAGATGTAGTATGTTTTGAATTGTGATCTGTTAGTTATCCGTTAGTGCGATACCTTTCTCGTGTAATACTTACTATTATATATCAAGATAACTAAGTCTTATTAGAAAAGTTAGGGCTTATTAATGTAAACAATAGAACATATTAATAGGTAGTATTTAACTGCATAGCAAAAAAATACTAATTGCACAGCAAAATATGCTTACCAAAAATACTAATTGCATAGCAAAATATATTTAAAGAGATCAAACTAAGTCGACGGAGCTCCGCTTCGCGGGTCTCCTATTTTTGTAAGAAGGAACCTAACATAACCTAACCCTTTCGAGACGGAATGCAGTGATTTGAGGCGTATAGGTGCTCGTTATGCTGTGGAATATTTGCTGGGCAATTAGTATTTTTTATGGTTATTACATTTAATCCCATTATTAATGAGGTAGGAAGTAGGTAATACTTCAAGGAGATGCTCAGCGTGGTGTCATTTGCTTATGGTCACCAGTCGAATATTTATCTTTGCCAAAGTTTCATTTGAAGTTCAATTCGTTGTCTACAATGCCTACGTACATTTGCCTTAAGAATTTTAAATTCTATTTGCTTTTACAAAGGGGTACTGCTATCGAATAGAGAGGCTATTCGATAACAGTACAAGGAATTTGTCATAAATATTTAATTTATTAAATGGGGAAAACACTGGCGTCTTAAATACTGTTCTCTTTAAGGAATCCAGGGATTCACTTACTTGTAAACATGTAAATAAATCAATAAACATTAATAATATTATTATTTCGAATGGGCGATAATTTAAGCCTAAATAATAGTCCATTCCGAACAGTGATGACAAACTTTAAGCCTTATACGTAAAATTCAATTCCATGAATGCTCATATGCATGGTTTTGTGTTTCTGTGTAGTCTATTGTCGTTGACGTCATAGGCGCGGGAAATGTACTTATTAAAAATGAGAACGGTCAACGTTCAAACTTTTTGCTATTGTTTACAGGTTTTATTAGAGTGGTACTAATGACAATGTGACGCGGATACTTAGTCCCTAAACCCGTTACTGTGTGTAGCTGTGACCGCAGCGTATCGAGTTACGCTGGGGTAACGCCTCGTATCGATTCTAAACAACACTTCTCTATACAAGTGTTATTTAACGATTATTGATTGTTGTATTGACTGATTGAGCACGTCTTCTAATATGTGAAAGGCCTGCTTCGAGCAAGCCAAGTACTTACAAAACTTGGCACATTCGAAATGAAAGATAAAACATCTCTATTAAAAAAAACTCTTGGCCTGAGCATATGATCGCAGTAAGCAATAAAAATACATATTTTAGACATGTAAAGCACATGTCTAAAAGATGTCCATGTCCTACATTATACTTAGATCAAATGAAATTCTTTGAATCTAAGTGCTAGTACTACTGTTACTAGGACATAGATGCAATTAACTACATCCAATTTCAAAGCAGCCTAATATTAAAAAAAAAAAAAAAATTCTTGTCTTCTTTGCTAGTTTTGTAGCTTGGAAATTATGTAACCATCGACTTTGTGATTTTGTGTTTGTGACCAGTAACAAGTTATTGAGTTTTCTAAAGCGTACTTAGGTAATTTGAGATTGGTGTGCTTGCTTTTACAACAAGGGATCTAACATAACAGGTGGAATATTGGTAGGTAAGTTCATCGCTATCTAATTCATTGAAGGTATGCATTATACATTTTTTTTAAAGTTATTGTCCGATCTGAGAACCTCATAACAGGCTTCGATACAGACACAGTGAATAGAGAGAAGCGTCTATCGTGACCGCCTTACTTGCCATAAAACGATCAAACTAAGTCGGTGACGTGTGCCCTTATAACATAACCGTACGGTGATCGTAAAATTGTGCATTTGAGCGACTAGCGACCGTCGTAACAACTTTATTGCCAATAACTATCGACCTCCGCCTAACGTTCAAGCACATAGACTACGAAATAGGAGATTTTGTGGGAATATAAAAGAGGAGCAAACTGGGCTTGTTGTTTTTATTCTTTGGCTATAAAGATTCGGTAATTAAAGGTATGTTTATCTAGGTTGTTAGATTTAGGTATTACAGCTATTTGGGACATGATATTTTCGATCAGGATAGCAATAAAATGTACGGGTCAGTACTCATTTTATTAGACATGTTTGTGGTTTTTCTTATAGTCACGCGAGTTCTCGGGTTTGATTTTGTTATGGTTATGTAAAGCGTTATTTTGAGTAGCAACAGGCAAATATGCTGGTATACGAAAATAGGTGGACCCCGTGATATATGGGATTCAAAATTCTTGGGATATAAATAAGCATTGGACAGAAGGTTATAGACTGCGTGATGGTAAGCTGTTCTGGTAGACCAGAATCGGCGTTAGAAGATGGAGTAATTGCGGTGACTATTTCGATGAACATACATATATTATTGATAGACTTTATAAACGGCAATTCTACTTACACAACAAAATATAAATAACAACAGTAACGCTCCATAGAAGTCCATATTTTATTTTTACTTTCGAATCTATGCCGAATATAGATTTTCAAAGTAGATCACAGTTAAGTAACACGTTCGAGTGTTGTGCGATAATTGCGCAATTATCGCCAGTTGCGTTGTTTAGATAGCGCTTGTGTGCGCTTGTTATCGATATTGTAACAACACTAGTGTGGGGAAATGTTCTAATCTGTCAAACTAACTGCTAGTCACGTAATAACGAGATAGCAATAAACTCAACACTGCAGTCAACTGATTTGTTGGCCAGTTGGGTGTAGAGAGTGCTTACGCAACTACCAAAGTTCTTGAGTTTAGTATTCGAGTACATACATAGTTTAACGCCTATATCCCCAAAAGGGTAGGCTCAGTATCCCTACTTCGCCTGCTATGGTTTAAAGTTCCATATAATAATGACCTCCAGAACGAATTTTGGTCACGGCGGCCAGTTTTAACGGAGACAGGCTATCTGCGCAGGAGATATTATAGTGCACAAGTGTGTTCGCAAACACAAGTGCACTCTCTGTTCCTCTAATCTCATGATCCAAAAGGACGATAATCCGACACGACCGGAGAGAGATCAGGCGCAGGACCAGCAGGTCCCATAAAATGATAAATCTGCGCAGGAGATATTATAGTGCAAAAGTGTGTGCGCAAACACAAGTGCACTCTCTGTTCCCTTACTCTCATGATCCGATGGGACGATAATCCGACATGACCGGGGAGAGATCAGTCGCACGATCAACAGCTCCCATATAATAAAATCACCGCAGTTCTCCTCCAGACTTCGTGCGTGCTTACTGAGGTCTTAACAGTAGAAGTCAAAACATTTTTCGACAATGCATTCCATCCCGAGTATGCAGAACAGTCGCATTTACCACCGCTACGTGTATTCGTAGTGTTATTTATAAACTGACACGCGCAATTTCTCTGCTTCACATAAGAGAATCTACCCGCTTTTGCAACATGTTTCATTGATGGTCCTCTCCTATTGTTCGTAGCGTGATGTTATGTAGCCTTACGCCTTCCTCGATAAGTAGGCTAGCCAACACTAAAATATTTTTTTAATTCGAAACAGTAGTTCCTGAGATTAGCGCGTTCAACCAAACAAACAAATAAAATAAACAAACAAACTCTTCAGCTTTATAATATTAGTATAAATTAATGTCAAAGTTTGCTCGACAGATGGATGGATTTGTTTAGTATCACCGATAGTACCAGGTTCTACTTGCACAACTTACTTTATGTCAGGCTTCAACTATGGCGTCGACCCTTCATGGAGTTACACGCGTAATGTTATATTGTCCTGGCTAAATTATGTTAGGTATTGAAATTAACTATTTTATACGGATTTTATCGCCTTTTTTATTTATATAATATTGAAACTTTAAACTAGGTACAATTGTTATTTTAACGGTGAAGTAAAATCATCGTGAGGAAACCTGTATGTTTGAGGGTTCTCCACAATGTTCTCGAAAATATGTGATGTCTGCCAACCATCGTGGTGGACTATGGCCTAACCCTCCTCACGATGAGACGAGGCCTGTGCCTAGCAGCGGGACAGTTATATAGGGCTGATTTTATTATATATTTATTACACAGTCATATTTATTACACAAAAAAATCAGCTGTGTTAAAATGCCATAAGTTTGGTAGCTCGGAGTTGTATCCTATAATAATTATCACACGCAAACGTAATTTCAAAGTTATACTATTAACGATGCAGTAATTTTAAATAAACATTATGCAAAACATATGGCTGTCAATTTAATAGTTAATTAGTAACGTGACCTGAATCGATTAGTTTATCGAATGTCAATCGAATATTAATTTCACGCTCGCTATTAATTAAGGGTAAACTGGTCACCGAGAGGCATGTGTGTGTTTGTCAATACTTGCTGACGGTTCCGTATGTAATTGAATATAGTATTTTTTATATAAATTGTATTACAGCCAAGTTTCAGAAGGGATGTTTTTAGCGCCCCTCGTAACATATTAACTATATTGCAGATTTGTTATTACTATTATTATTATTTACTAGGAAATATCTGACAGATAATGTAATAACATTTTAAATAAGCCGGGAATTGAACTCAGGATCTTTTCGGTAGTAGCACAAAGTCTGTAAATGTGGCCTATGTACAGTAATATGCTATCTTAGTTCAGTGAACTAACGAAACTGATATAACAGTGAGGTAGACCGTTTGGTTGCCTCCAGTAATTCAAATAGTCAAACCCAAGAAGAAGCAAACCACATCTAGACTTCATGATACTTTGAGCTCATTCTGCGTAAATATAAACACCAATGATTAACTGATGTTCGGGTACTTTGAAATAACTATACTGGAACATTGAGACAACTACCATCTTAGTCTCCACGTGACCATGGCTGCTGAAAAGCAACCGAAACGTCGGGGAAAGTGTTAACCTAAATAAAAATAGCTTTAATAATTTTATTAGCTTAAAATTAGTAAAGTTCAATAGGAATAGTAGTGTAAATTTCAAAACTATGTAATACAGTGTTAAATAAACAACGCGATAAAATCCATAATTAAATGAATTTAATTTCAATAATTATTACTAGTTTTAACGGAACGAAACATCTTCAGGAAACCTGCTTGTTTGAGAGTTTTACATTAGATTCTCGATGATATTTGAAGTCTGCCCATCCGTCTCTTTCCACACTAAGAAGAAGCTCAGTAATATAGGTCAGTTTATAAACATATGTATATATCCTAACTAATATTATAAATGAGAACGTGAGTTTGTTACTTTAAAGCAGAGGCTTTCGGACTTTATTTCTCATAGACCACTTTCAAAATTTAGCTGGTTCCGATGGACCCCCTGTAGCTACATTACTACCATATTCTTCGAGTAAAATTTAAAAAATATATAATTTTCCTAGACCCGCACTTACGAATTGTGAACCCCCATTTTTTTGTCACGCCAACGTAGACCTCCATGTAGTCTCCCGTGGACTCCCCTTGGGGGTCCATCTGGACACTTTGAGAACTACTGGTTTAAAGCCTCGTATCCACTAGGCATCAATTGACGCACAACACGTGACTCTCAACAAGATCGGCAACGTTGCACAACAACACGCGCCGTAGCCAGCGGCTGGTGGACAGTATGACGCGCGGCTTGTTGTTTATTTTCGTGCAACATGCAGTTGAGCATCAACTGTTGTCAAGTGGAGACGTGACGCGCAGAAATGTCCGTAGTGTGGTATAATGAAACTATGCAGTAATTAACATTAGTTCCTCTGGCGACTTGTTGCCGACGCAGTCGTCATGCCTGGACAGACAACGTTGCTAAACAAAGTGCCGCGTTGCCGTGAGCAACAATGTTGTGCAACATGTCGCGCGTATATTATCATTATGAAATTTCGCATACACGTTGTCAGGGGTATAGAAAAGCACCAAAGGTACTTTTCATCGGGAAAAAGTATGTTTTACGAACGCGAGCGAAGCAGCGGTCAAAATCTAATTATTATTATATATAACAGAATTGTCTAAATAACAAAATTACATACCTTTGCCTATCCCACAACTGCATACTTTATCACAGACATGAGTCCCAAAGGGGAGGGAGACATCAGAGAGACTTTGTAAATACATTCTCTTCAAGTCTTGTTTTTTTATGGTGAATAATGAGTGACCAGCGGAACCCTGGGCAGCGTGGAGTGCGCAGTGATTACGAAGCAATTTGCTGTACCCCAGCGCTCCGAGCGTGAAGCACAGGTGCGGTTCCGCTGCGCGCGCGCATCCACCACACTTATTGATTTTCACTATCATTAGACAGCTAAAGAGATTTTAGTGACCCCGGGCTTGTCTCGTATACTTTGATCAACGTTTTGTTTTTAAATTTCGAATAGATGTTTCGGTTAACGCAGTGGTTATTTGGTGTCGATTAAGTGAGTGTTAAGCGTTTGGTTTCTAATCGGTATTATAAGATGTGTAATTTAGGCTACGAGAAGTGATAAAATGATAAGAAATATCTAGAATAGCATTAAATACACATATTCTAAACAACATTTTTTGTTTTTGAGTAAGAGGTACAGGAATACAACGGCCAACAAATTTCTTGTCATGTTCTCAAAATATACGATTTTGCTTTCATGATTTAAAATATCGGTAGGTACTTTTAATATTGATAGATTTTCGTACATTTAGTAAAGTCATAGGTTTTTGTACAATAATCGCTTCACTAATGAATTGTGTACAAAATGCATCTTTAATTGGATATTAAACAAATCTTTAAAATGTTGTGCTGTCAGCGCCCTGGGTTTTTATTATTTAAGCCATAGAACATTATCAGGGTAGTAATCTTGTGTAGTTGAAGCCTTAATGTTGACTAAATAATTTTCTCTACGACACTTGAAAAAGTGAGCGTGAAACAAACTACCCATCTCTTCATAGATATACGACAATATACCACAGAATACTAACTTATAAAAAGCTTTAAATTTAAAAACATGTTCATATATTAAAAAAATCCCATGCATTGCATGCTTAACCAGCATAAAGAATTTCAGATAAAACAGTGTTAGTTGAATTGTTTATCTAGATAAACAGAGTTAACCCGTCTGACCCTTAAGTATAATTGTTATGAACACTGAGCGACAGCGTTATTGCGTCTCTAGGGGTGAATGCCACCCTTATGTGCTGGTCAAAGATTAGTTATTTATGCAGATGAGACACGAATAGGTAAAAGAGTAAAATATCGCAAAAACTGTTGCTTTATACATCAGTAGCGTAGCGTGAGTGACAGCCGCCAGGGGCGAAAGAAAATTTTGCCACCGTCTTATTTAGGTATTTCAATTTAAAAGACTATCTTCTTCTCCCTAGCCTTTATTATTCCCTAGTCACTTGGGGTAGGCTTTTTAGGTCTAACCGGATTTGACTGGATGTCAGTTTTTACACGGAGCGGCTGCCACCTGACCTACGCAACCCGAAGGCTAACGATATACTAAGGCTAGACCAGTGTCAGGATATTAGAGGGCACTGACTTCCCAATAGCGACTGCCATAGATACATGGCAGCCGGGACCGACGGCTGAACGTGGTCTCCGAGGCACGGAGCAGGCGATAATTGTCAATCAATACGCACATAATTTCGAAAAGTCATATAACTTCCGAAAGTCAGAGGTGCGTGACGTGAGTTCGAACCCGAGCCCTCTACATTGCAGTTTGTTGGTCTCCCCACTGAGCTATTGCTACTTACATCAATTTAATTTACTTTACTTCAATTTAAAAGACTAAGATATAGTAATTCTAAAGAACTCCTCGACAAGAACAGTCATCATTATTGTGTGTATTGTACATTTCAAATATTTACAGGATATAGTGAAATTTTGCCGCCCCCTAAAAGTGCCGCCCGGGGTGGGCCGTCCCTGCCGCCCCCCACTACGCTACGCCACTGTTATACATAGGTACCAAAAAGGTTTACCAAGGACTGCACGGATGCACCTCGCCACTGCCATTGCGCTAAGTGTTGTGGGTTCGAATCCCACACGGGACAAAATTTTGTGTGATCCACACATGGTAGTTCCGAGTCTGGGTGTTCTTTCTGTCCGTTGTTTCAATGTTTGTAAAGTCCCCCGTGGCACAGAAATAGTTTCTAGAGAGAGAGAGATGCCTTTTTAAAAAAAAAGAATATGTTAAAGGGTAAATATCGCATAAATTTTGCTTTATTCATACCCAAAAAAGGTTTACCTGTGCATCGACGCAGTGCATAAAGTAACGAGCTCATAGTTGACCGGGGCTTCCAGGGTCCTTGAGGAGATTATATATAGTCTAACCTTGAAGCTCTCTGTAATCTTGTTTAATAATGTAGTACTTCCCAAGTCAAAGTATTTCTTTTTAACTGAAATTCTAGGCCAAAGGCATGAAGGCTTGATTACTTATTTAGATTATATTGCAATCACACAAATCATCTACAGATAGGTATTGTAGACGAAAAGAAGATAATTTTATAACGTATTGTAATTTTATGTACGATAATTTTATTAAATTATCTTACATAAAATTATATAATAAATGCTAAACAAAGACTTAATATACACGAAACCAATAACAAAACATTATTTTAATTTATTGTGAAGTTTTGTCTTTGGTTTCAAATCAAAATCGGCCACCATCTAGCCCAAACTAAGCAGAGCTTGTACTATGGGTACTAGACAATGGATGCACAAACATATATACTTTTTTTTTTACATATCTACATATTATCCATAGAAACACCCAGAGCAAGACAAACATCCATGTTCATGCACACAAATGTTTGACTTGTGCGGGAATCGAACCCGTGACCTCAGGCGTGGCAATCAATTGTCTTTGAAGCGTTATTGTTCGAATGATAGCTATCCCTCTTACGTAAGCTCTTTGCGTATATTATATATATATATTTAATCAAATTGCAACACTTGTGTAAGAGAATTTTGCCCGTTTTTGCAACATTTTTCATTTATGCTCCAACACTGAAAAAGTTTTTCATTTTGAACCAGTATTTTCTGAGATTAGCACGTTCAACCAAACAAATAAACAAACAAACAAACTCATCAGCTTTATAATATTAGTATAGATATTGCCGTCATAGGCTCAACGGAAATTATAAGATGCGGTCATTTGAAAATATATGCTATGAACCACTAACATTCTTGTTAGAAGTACATATATCTGTGGCTGTCCACAATTAAAAACCAAGCAGTAGGTAAATCTACAGTCACCAGACCTCATATGTCCCAGGGAAAAGAAAGGACGATGAAGTTGTGTACATAGTGATAGTTTTTCAAGATCTCACGATAGTTACAGTACAAAGCCTTAGTCACCATCTCATAAAGCATTGTCATTGCATACGCAAGAAAGAGCTAAATTACTATAGGTTCCATAATGCACATTCATCTCATTGCTACCCTAGATTGATGGAATTCTCCCATAAATCGGCTATCCTGAATCTCTTTTGGTGGTCAAATCTTGAGAAGATCTCTTGTTATTGGACAAATACGAAAACATAGGGTGGCGTGTTGTTCTGACAGCTTTATCCCAAGCGATGCTGAGGGGAATGTATAATTGTTGGTACCAGCGACAGTATAAATGTATGTGTGTATAAAAACTATAAATAGAGGGTGCATAATCTTTGCCTCTCAACCCCTTTGCGTATACACAAAAAGCTACATTTTTTAGTCTATGTCAACCCTTCGCCGCGACGCATTAAGAGTCATTAATCAAGTTGTTAATGGTCGTAATGACCGCGACACACTATTTATACGTAACCAGCGTAGGGTTAAACATGTCTAATTGATATCCGCACTCCATACAAAGTTCAAGGTTGTTAAAGGGTTGAAATGTTGTTACGCTCTCATATGGGTAATTTGGAAATTGACGGTAATTATTTTTTAATTGTATGAATTCTGCAGGTGACTTAATCCTTTGAAATTAAACTACTATATACGGATTTTATCGCGTTGTTTATTTAACATTGTATCTATTACATAATTTTGAAAACTGTTACACTACTACTACTATTGAATTTTACTAATTTATAAGCTAATAAAATGATTTACACTTTCCCCGACGTTTCGGTTGGTTTTCAGCAGCCATGCTCACGAGTGGTCATGAGTCTGCCAGTGATCATGGCTGAATAACGTCCGCGTAAACAGAAGACTTAATCCTTACTAATATTATAAATGTGAAAGTTTGTGAGGATGTATGGATGTTTGTTACTCTTTCACGCAAAAACTATCCGACCGATTACGATGAAACTTGGTATGTAGGTAGATAGCTGGAGACCTGCATTCACATATAGGCTACTTTTTAGCCCGATATTCCCACGGGAACGGGACTTACGCGGGTAAAAGCGCGGGGAAAAACTAGTAAACCATAATTTATTAAGAATAACATAGATGTAAACATTTTTGGAGGTGATACATTCTGTATCCGAACTAATATTATAAATGCCAATGTATTTGTTTGTTTGTTACGCTTTCGCGCCTTAACTACTCGACCGATCATCTTGAAGTTTCACATACACGTTGTCGGGGAATAGAAAAGGACAAAGGTATCTTTCATCCAGAATAAAGTATTGTTACTAACTTACCTAACCTATACTGTCGTCATAAGAAAAAATACGTATCTAGCAATAAAATATCTTTTTAAATATATTTCTTTGCAGATTCGTCTTTTTTTTCTGATTCGAAATATGTGAAAACCATAATGATTGAAAAAACTGTTATATACGTCTTTTTCTCTTATGACGGCAGTATATTTTCGTGAGCGAAGCCGCAGGAAAAATCTAGTAGTGTTCTTATAAAACTGAAATACAATTATTCGTCTTGTCACAGGCCTATATTCACACATGGGTAGACAGAAGTGTATTCAGCTACTTAGTTATTTTAAATTTTTTGGACTCATATTGGAACCATATACCGTCTACCCGGTCAATTAGAAGACTTCATATTGTTAATGACATGACAGTTTAAAGAGTACCTAACGATACAAGTCGGGTGACTTGGGAATCTAATCCTTACCGTGTCACTTTAGTGCCTTTCCTCTTATATGTATATTACATTGTAATTTTTTATTTGATCCATTATACGTTAATCATTAGGCCAAACCACAACTATCTTTTGTTACGAACCTCCAACATTACATGGCGACCCTGCCAGTGCTGCTTTTTGGCAGTAGTGCGTTTACTGGTTTTGAAATAATTGATAAACAATATTTGGCAAATATACATCGAAATTTAGAATTTGATATTATTGGCGTGCGATATTGTTATGTCCGGTTGTCGATCTTATTTAATTATTTATTAAAGATCTCTAACAAGAAATACAATTTCTCAATCAATACATCTTGGTAACTAAAATAAGGTATCGTTTTTTCTCAATTACAAGAGATCACAACACGCCAAAAGCAAAAGTACAAACAATAAAATAAAATAAAATAAGTAGTTTTATGAATAATTAACATATTGCCTATACAAGAAGTAGAAATTTAAAAGGAATGTATGAGTTAGTGAACTCGTTGCATTGCGAGTTATCGGACATTAGGATCGCCCAATGCGGCCTCGAAAAGAATAGTGACCTTAAGCTCATATGACCAGTATGACAGCCTTAAATAATTATATGATATTGTTTAGCCACAATCAAGTATATCATCAAGTCGTCTAGCCAACTAAATCTTAACCAAGTTGGATTTTGGCAAGAAACTCCGTCTCGTTGCAGTGTCGGCCCCAGCCCGAGGTTGCCTACGACTCTTTTATATCTACTTATTAAAAGTCTGGCTGCTGTCTCTTTGATGTGAGTATACAGAATGTTTTAGTTTTCAATTCTATTATGTTAGCAATATCCGCGAATTCTTTGGCGCTTTTTAGTATGATCTGTGTCTTTTTTCAGCCTTTAAATTATCCTCATTTAGTTTTGTACTTGAAAGAAAAGCAAAGGTAAACATTATTGGGGTACCTAAGCAAAATATTCTCAAATCAAATATTCATACCATTCAAGATTTGATTTGTGTTCTTGTGTTCTTATTTGGCGCCTTTAAAGAGTAATTTGTAAGTAATTTTTAGATAGGGTGTGAGTTAATAAAATATTATGAGCATACCATAATCGCGTGAAAAAGAGTTATCTCAGAATCTTATCTCAAGCAAAATCTATGTGCTTTATAAGTTTTTGAATGATTTAATTTTTTGATCACGATAGAATAGGTAATTTTGCGAACAATTCTGTCACATAATCTAGTATAAGCAAATTTCGATTGAGAAAAATCTTTCGTGCTACAAAATATTGCAGCATAACCTTTTACAAAAGACAACCTGTGCATCCATCTAAATATGCAGGAACAAGTTACGCCGATTTATGCTTTGAGCTTTCTCTATGTAGATTAGCCTAATTTGTATAAAAAAGTTTCAAATCCCAACAATCGTAGTTTTATTCAAAATAATTGGAACCACCCTCTATTTCATCCGTCCACGCCGCCAAACTTCAAGAATTAAGTTAAAAAAATGAAGACGATTGACATGTTTCTGGCGCGAGTCAAGTCTATCGCAGTCGCGCTGTCGCGTTATTGCCCAAGTTTGTACAAAGTTTTTGCAACTTTTGGCAAAGTCCTTACAGCGGTGCTTCGATTTCAGCACTGGAGTGGTTTAATGCCGTCGTTTTGTTTAGTTCTAAACTTGTTATGGTTCTGTTGAGTGTTCTTTTGTGGTTCGATATTGTTCGCTATAAAGTTATTAAGTTAGTTTGTGTACTGTTAAAGGTTCTATGTAGCTTTAAGGATTTCTTAGAGAAGTCTTTATGTATCTAAAATTGTATTCTTAATTTGCACAGGTTGTGAGATGCTGGAGAGCCGTGGAGGAACTCTTGAAAGAATAGATTCATTTTAAAACCAATGTTGAGATTGGTAGTCTATATGGTAGTCTAAGGCTTAAAGTTGGATTTAATTTAAACTGAAGTACCTAATTCAGTCGAATCGACCTCGATTCGTCTGGCAGCATCTTCTCGCTTCAGTACATGGTAAATAATCTTATCTTAAGTAAGTTAACAGCTGTCCTTAACAGTTAGAAGCATTTTGCATCTATAGACCCTTGCCTGTAAGGAGGCGGAGAACCGCGATCTCTTGACATGTAGCACAGTGACTCTTTTTGTTATAAAGTCCGTTTGCCGTAAGTGTAAGTACTCCTGGTATAGTCTTTTTTCCTTGCTCTTAATAGCAAGCGTCCATAGACTACGGTGACCATGATCCACTAGCACAAAACATACGCTCAGCTTTTCCAAAGTGTGCGACCTGTACGCCGTCGTAATGGCATGCCGCTCTTACTCGTACATTCATACATATCCAAGCGACAATGATTGAATCTAATCTACAATACAGATTATTTTTTCCACCAGATATGTGTAGAGTAAGTAACATTTTCTAAACAATACCGTGGTTCCCGTCGACAGCGCGTTCATTGTGATGGACTGGTTCCCACGTGGTTCGCTATGTCGATACGTGCACACCCACTTTCACTGATGCCACCAGGATGTACTATGCGAAATTCTTAAGTATTGATTGATTTGGAGACCACCCCATCCCGGATAGCCAAGGCTCCAATTATTAGAATACTATTCCGTCCATCGAGTGTTATCTATGTTATGGGTATGTAATAATATCAGCCCTGTATATAAAATGTCCCACTGCTATGCATGGGCCTCTTCTCTCTGTGAGGAGGGTTTCGCCATAGTCCACCACGCTGGCCCAGTGCCGGTTGGCAGACTTTACACATCTTCGAGAACATGATGGATAACTCTCAGACATGCGGGTTTTCTCATTAGTTCATGTTGCGGTTACATTTTCGGCGATTTCAGAATTGACGGTTAGGATAGGCAAACTGTTGTGTAGGTATTTCTGTTAGGGTATTCAAAGCAGAAGCATAGATTTTGGATAACTGAGCGTTTAATAAAAATATGCTTGCGCCTATGTCACATAGCTGGCGAAATATGAGTATATTATATACATCTTTGCCTTCTATTTCAGAGATATTTTGGTGAGGGTCCTGTGTATATATGCATATAGGAGGCAGAAGAAAGTCAAAGTGATGGAAAGGTGTTGATGCATGCAAGCAAAATATAAAAACTTTATAATGACCGATAGTATTCGGATCGATTTTCTAGTTTAATCAGATTCGGTTTAATATTAGTTTCCCAGAGTGTCATTGTCTGATCTTTGGAATACCAAAGGAATGACGAAAATATTCTAATTTTATACCACATGCCAGAATTTTTGAAGGTACTGATCTTTATTTCTGCTATCTAGTTAAGGATTAGGTAGGGGTTGAGTGTATGAAATAAAGACTCTATATATTGGAAATCATTTTATTTATCTTCTCTTATTACAAATAACTTAAAAAATTACGTACAATATTTATTAATTATTATATTTTCATATATATTTGTACAAAATTCATGGTTTTTATTACTTATATAAAACTATTGTGGGGTTATAGCTAGGTACAAACGCTTTTTGGAACAAATACAAATTAATATGAGCTCTTTGAAATTGAGTATTATTTCGTTCCATTAGGAAAAGATTATAAATACGTTAAAATGGAGTATTATATAGCATTATATTCAGACCAAGACTATCCCACAGTTGGGCATAGAATAAGAGAGCTAAGGCCACATACACCACGTCGCCAAAGTTGGCATTTTGCCCAAACCATGGCGAATTTATCAGGCATACATTTATTCTCAAGACATATTCCGTCACCGTTTAGGAGAGTATTAGACAGGCATAAAACATTATTAGAAATAATATTCAAATAATCAAACGATTGTAGATAGAAATTTAATTTAAATTTAGTATTCGCCTAAACATAAAAAAAACATGAATGCCTAACTCGAAAACTTCCAACTTTTCTCTTTTATATATTTCTAGATAAGCTTTCAAACACGCGGAAAGAAGTGTCATGGATTATTTTAATTATCATTAATTTTAATTGGCAAATATTCTTTTGTGTTTTAGCAAATGCCAGTTTCTTAACTTTCATAATACGCTTGGTTCAACCATCTTTATGCGTTAATGACAAAATACTGAACCGCTAAGATTTATTCTTATAAAATTGTTTTTTTATCTGTGTAATTAATGAGTATTGTAACGGTTCACTGTGAAACAATGATGGATGTAAAATATAGAATTTTGGCATTGCCGTCAGTTAAATAAGAAAATGTTTCTTGCTTTATACATTGAATTTTATTATAATTTAAAAAGGAGTTTCAAATAGATACATGTAATTTTTTAAATATAAAGTGCCATAAGATTGTTGATTTAAATAAGTGTCCAATATATAAAATTTTATCTTTATTATTAACAGCCAATCAAATCACTTGACATAAGTTTGATTTGAAATGACGTTGATTAGACACTCAGAAAGCAGGTGATTAAATCTGCTTTCTCGTGTTGAAATAACCCGGCCATCCAGATAAATGTATTTTGTAACTACAGGTTAAAGGTAAAGTAACTCGAGGAAAAGATTTTACAATATTGATTTGAATACAGACCTAAGTATTTGTAAACAAAGTTGATTTAAAATCAATATTACCAACAATAGCTCTTACGTTACTTCGCCGTTAAGCTGAGGATTTGTATTAATGCACAACGACATACTTTGAGCAGTGACAGTAATATAAATAAGAAACGCACACGTCATCGACAGATATCATCCTCACGTTGACTTTGTCAAGAGTACGCAAAACGAAACGCAAGACTCACAAACTCACTGACTCCTACACATAACATCATATATTTACACAGTTTGAACACATGCTAAGTATAAAACGTTCATACAAAATAACATTTATTTGTACTTGCTTCTATACAAAATTATCTTAAAACTATCTAATGTTACACATAGATCCTAAGTGGCGAAGTGGGATATGTCTTAAATTAATCATTTCATGAACAAATAACTACACAAGCGTCGATATGTCTACGCATATATTTATATATTAAAATCAGAAATAATTTAAAGCTGATGTCGTTTATATCAACTTAACTTTACGCCCCTTTGTTATCGAAAGTTCGACTTTTCCAACCAACATTTGGTCGCGATCTAAATGGCAAGGCAAAAAGATTCATTACAAATAAAACTAGCAAGTAAAGGTGTTACAGAATGAATGAAAACCATCACATTTTAAACCGATTAATACCAAATTACACGTACGACACAAATTTGTCGAAACCCTTTACAATTTAAACCTTTTATATCGATAGCGATTATTACGCGAGTGTGCACGTCACAACATGATCAAGCGCATGCCAGCGCACACCTGGGGTTCTTTTATTCGCGACTTATACTCGTTCGCGGTAGGCCCATCGTGGCAAGATTCGAAAGCTAAGGAAGACTTTTTGTAATCTATCTAACAATACTATGGCGTTGGGGGCTACAAAAATCTATCAAAAAGTCAGTCTTTTATATCGGAGGTCGATGTCACTAGGAGGGTTGAGGCACTACTCGGAGCCAGGATCACGAGATGATGCAGTTCTTGTCATGTTGAGCGTTCTTTCTCTGTCTTTCGCGTTTCGCGCAGGCAACCGCGTCGTTCGGCACATACGATATTCTAACTCCACCATATGCTCTTCTCGTGGGCAGCGTATAAGATTCAGCTGACGAAGATGACGAGGAACAGGTACTGCAGTAACTGCTTGCGTCCTCATCTCTCACCTTTTCTCTTCTCGGTGGCTCGTCAGGTTCAAATGCTGCATTGTCATCACCACAAAATCTCACCGTCCGTCCTCCTCTAGGTTTCCTTGGCGATTTCTTTCCATCCACTAAGGTAAGCTCGGGCATTGACGAAGAATGTCCAGGTGTGACTACTGCTTGAGCTTCGACTGGGTGCGGTGGCTTCCAATCTTGAGAGGACTCATCCTTATGATCTTCAGAGGTCGGCGTTGGTTGAATCTGGTGTTCTGTCATGGATTGCTCTAGTCGAAGGTCTGCAAGTGCTCGGTCTAGACTGAGGCAAGCATGCGGCGGTGGTGGAGGATGCGGTGGCGGTGTCTCAGGAGCTAAAGACCCGCTTGGCTCCGAATCTGCATCTATGTGTGGCGATGGTTCTCTATGAGGAGATTGTGGTGGAGACGATTTCGGCGATGGCATTCTTCTCGGCTTTGGCATTCGTGGAGGCCTTGGCCCTGGTCCTGAAGAGTCGGAAGGCGTCGGAGGTTCGCCTTTGGAACACGCTATTGAGCAATAGATAGCTCCTTTCCTCGGTAAGAACGGTCTACCAAGTAAACTTGCTCGGCAAGTGTGGCAGGCGAAGCATCGTTCTGTGGCATGCCAGTGCTGACCTTCGTGGGACATTTGGCCTTGGTCGACACCGATGGGTTCGCCACATGCATCGCAGTACTCGGCGAAGCAGTTGTCGAAGCAGGGCAGGCAGTAGGGGCGTGCTTCGCGCATGATGTAGCGTTGCCCGCCGAGCTGCCGAGCGCACTCCGCGCATGCGAAGTGTTTCATGTGCCATGCTCGACCCTCGGCTTCGGTGCACTCATCCGCTAGAATTATCTGTGAACAAAAGAAATTGGGTTTAGACCGGTTGTCTCAAAATCTCATAAATTGCGAATGGTCGGAGTAGGTATTGACCTATTGATTTATTGAAACATCAAGAATATAAGCATTCCTATGTAGGAATGCATAGTCTCAAAATTTGAAATTGTCTGAGTAGGTCAATAAATATCAAAATTTTAAGTATCTATTCCTAAAGTGAATATAAAGCTCTTAAATTGCCATAGTCGTTATCATAAACAGCTTCTTATTTAGAGTGGTGATACTCTTTATTAAGCAATAGCCTGTACTTTTGATTCGTACAGTGTTGTTGATTGTTATTTGCATATCTTAGAGGCTGTGCCACGACTTGCATGCTAATTACATTGTAGCAACACATCGGCGACTGAACGACCGCCGGCACCTCCGCTACACATTCCGCCATTTCCAATTATTACATATTTTCTCGAATCGGTTCTGTTTAATTAATTATCTGGATAAACAAGGTTTAATTAGGCATTATTATTCATAGTGTTTATCGTCGGGGGCCGGTGCTCGACCCCAGGAAAGTTGGTCTGCGCGACAATGGTGCATGGGAACATTTCCCACGAGTCGCCGAGTTATATTTTGTTCGTGTTCATTAGTGGACTATTCACTCATTATTAATATTTCAAAAACGGTATTTTGTGTCGTGTAGCGAGCAGTCGTGGAGTGACGCGATTGTCTGCCTCTGACATGTTCCGTGTTGCGCTCACAATTATACTAGATAGGTAAATTCAATTCATTGTTTACTACATATGTAGCTCGGCATTGTTGTTCTTACACTGGTTTATTAACCTTTACATATCCTATTATTTACGTAGCTTTTCGTCTATTGAATGCCTAATTTGACGGATTTATGTTGCTAATAATGTGCCCATCAAACATCGACTCTATGATTCAGGTTTAAATTTCGTTAAATTCTGTTATTAATAACAGTATCTAACATTGCCCAGAGTAATAAAAAATCAAAATTATCTAGTTTTTCAGCGTATAATTTTTAGTTCATTCAACTTTTCTGTACATGGAATAGGTGGTACCTAATTCTAGATTTTCCTACGATAGGTATCATCAGCCTAATTCTCAGTAGTGATAGGCAGACAGTAGCCCGTGGGACGGCGGAGTCCCGTGGTCACCGGTGATCGCACGATGTGTGCGGCGCGCCGGCATGGGAGCTTCACTATCGGACTCATTATCACGAACCAACTGTTTATTGTAATGTAAGGGATTTCGAAATTTTCGTTATGCGTTGTACGCTAGAGTTTAAGGAAAGTTAAGATAGGTGAAATGGTTTTGAATGGTTCATTTTATATTCTGAATTAATAAGCAACTTTTGATATTACTTATCATAAGTACGCTATTAAAATATTAATTGGGTATTGTAGTATTTGTGATGTAGTGAATGTGTCTGCTGTGCCTAAGGTCTCGGGTTCGATTCATAGGTCGAGTAGTGCTATTGGCTTTTTCTAAAAAGACATTCTCAGAAGCAGCATGGCGTCTAGAACAGTGTACGGTAGAGGCCAATAGGCTCATATATTATTATTTGGTTCATAAAATCATAACTGGCAAAATGTGATTGTAATAAATCTATGTTTATCCCTTCAGGACAACGTCGTTAGACTATAAATGTAACTATGTAGTATCAAGTTAATGCATAACCCTCATTCACGGAGAGACATACATTACGCTGGCTTTAATTTTTGTAATAATTATAGTATCCTATCAAATAATCTACCTGACTTTTCAAAGCTCATAATATAGCTTTGATTTCGAAACGTTTGCCATACATTATGACAAGTTCATCGACGTTTACGCTTGAGATACTTACATTAAAAAAAATACGGAAATGCATGCCGTTGCCGAGACCTATAAAAGCTCACGTTAGACCCTAAAAGTAGAGAAGCAGGCCTGCAGGCCTTGGCATTGCCACCAGACACTATGTATTCCATTGACTATTAAAGACATTGGTAAAGTCGGCATCGAGGGCAACGAAGACCACGATTCTCATTATGACGCCTCCATGATGAAGGAAATACAATAGATACAATAGATGTTTGATTACGTCTGGTATTCTAAGCCTTGACAGATTAAGAATCCTGAAAGCCTAAACTGTAATCTACACTGCTGTCAAGAGAGTTCTTCTTTCACGGTAGGCAGCGGCTTTGCTGTGTCCTGATATTGCTGAAGTCCTTGAGCAGCGGTTACCACTTTCCATCAGGTGGGTCACTTGCTCGTCTGCCACAAATGGCAATAAAAGAAAAACAAAATAGAACTATTTGGTAATAGTTCGAAATATAATGTAATTAATGTACGCTATTTTACATACGAGACGCATTAACTTAACTACTAAAGTAATTAGAATGAAGGATTATGTTGTTGCCTGAAGAGATAGACAGGATCCTCATTCTGTCTATGTCTCCAAACAACAAGCTTGAATTATTTTTTTATAAATTTATTGATTTTTATAGTTGTTCCCGCTCTGAGATTAATTCTTGTGGAACTTTACAAACATTCAACGAATAACCATTGTTGTTGTAACTATTAAAGGAACTCACAAATTTTCGTCTTTTATTGGAGGTTCGAGCACACAACACTCGGCGCAATGGCAATGGCGTGGCAAACACCTTAACCACTACGGTTCATGTGCGTACAGATGTTCCAACATACACGTGTAGTGATGGGCAAAGTTATGTTATCGATATTGTCTAAACAACGCGAGTAGTGTTGTCCTCGTGTCGAGATATCATAGACAAAAGACACGTGTCTGTTGGAATTTGATGTGATTCATACGTATACTCGACCATAAGTATACCATTGATAGTTTGTGCATTAAGTAGTACATACATACATAGTTTCACAGCTGTCTATCCTCGAAATAGAAATCAGGATAGGAGTTTTTTCGGGCTGTGCTTTTTCTTATAGCTAAATTTTCCCACCTATGTGTTCAAACCCCTGTTATAGGGTTCGGGTCTATTGCTGGTTTCCAGACATAATACAGAATCCGTAAAGCGACTAACAGAAAACCGAATAACATTTTGTTCGACCGGGAAATCTTACTTCGAACCGTACCATCGCCATCAAACACTATCTTAGTTATTACTCCGATATGATCGCTCTTCCTTGGCTGTGTCCGACAGGGCTCATAATTTAATTTGTTTATAAGTCCATCTTAAATGATGACTATTGATAGACAAAGAATATCCAGACTTAGAACAACGATTTGTATCACACACATTATTGCTTTTGAATGCCAATTTTGTACTACCAAAGTCTAAAAAATTCGCCCAGACACTTTTGTAACAAGAGTTATTGGACAGTGCGCCTTCCAAATTCAGCTCTTGCACATACTTGCAGGAATTATTTGTCAGCCCGCCAATGCTTGGATGTCACTTGTTCTAACCTTCGCCTCAACTTGACATTTTGGCGAGGTTACAGTAATACAACAGCTGTTCTGCATTGCCGTTGTTCCTTGACATTGATTGCAGGCATATATATTATATTACTTGACCTTCCGTGCTAGCTCACTGCAGTGAGCACGATATTATGTATACCTAACCTGCTTTGTAATACCTCTGATATCTTAGCATCTACTGCAACCAATTTAATCCACGATTGTAATTTGTAGCAAATAATTTCAGCATGTTTGTTAGAGTATAAAGGTTATCTGATTATAAAAAGGGACCTCACTGAGGGTTGCCATATTTTTATACAAAATATAATTTTTTATAAAAATAAATAATGTTCAGAAAAGGAAAACAATGTTTAGGAGTGCAAATAGTTATTTTAAAGAATTTATATGAATTTTATGTAGGTTTTGTATTAGTCATGATTAAAACAATATATTGTTTACTTAGTCTATTTTTAATGAACAGTAAACAGTAGATACCTTTATGTGAAATAAAGTAGAATCCTCTTTTTAATAGTACCTATGGTCTGCAAGACCTTTACTATTAATAATCCCTGGGTCACGCGAGCAACTTTATAAAGTTACAATAATGATTATATTATGTAGTTTTAGGGAGAGCACGTTAAGCCGTCGGTTCCGGCTGCTATGAACATCTATGGCAGTCGTTATTGGGAAGTCAGTGCTCTATAATATCCTGACACTGGTCTAGCCTCAGAGTATCGTTAGCCTTCGGATTGCGGAGGTCAGGTGGCAGCCACTACGTGTAAAAACTGATATCCAGCCAAATCCCGTTAGACTAGAAAAGCCGACCCCAAGTGACTTGGGAATAATAAAGGCTAGGACGAAGATTATGTAGTTTTAGATGCGGTTGGAGCCCGATCTATACTTACTCTAAGTTCAGAAACATTTCCTGTGTATCACACCTGTACTCTGTACTCGGACGGCGTAGTGGTCTCGCAACTATATGAAAATATAATACTTCGCCCGACCATCGAACCCGAGACCGATGATGCACAGCAATCGCATTCCCTACCGCTGCGCCATCAAGACACTCTCTTACTCCCAACCCTTTATTATTAAAACTAAGTATGGCTACTTGTACGAAGTTCAAATTGCTAACAATCCATACTTATCTCTACTTTATATTCCAATCCAGTCTCACGCTAAATAATAAATACTTCTCATTATCATAACCGTGTTAAATTGATATAATGATTGCTGAGATATCTCATGCAAATCTTTTACTGATAAGGAAATAACAGAGAGCGGTAACTACGAGGTCCCCACACGGTTAGATGGCGTGATGGTACAAGCAGAGGCAGTTTATGTGTCCGACGCACGCGACCGTCACAGCGATACTCCTGTCGTTAGATAGGCGTATCGTTATGGCTTGTTTAAAAAGGATTGTTTTAGATTACAATATAGCGTCTTTTCGCATGGCATGCAACATTTTATAAAAATGTTTTATTATGTCTCGTTGGCCGAGGCAAATTTGTGCTGATCTTTGCGAATGATGTGGTCTCGGGTTTTTGTTTATTTAAAAAGCCTAAGTAGCACGGCGGTAGGAAATGTGGTAGACGATAATATGCTCGTCTCTTGTGGATTTAAAACTAGTTTATACACCTCTGCCTTCGTCTTCGAGAATATAAAGAGCTATGCCTATGACACAGCTAAGACTGTTAACGAAGTTGATGTCAGAAACTACCGTGTTATCTAACAGTTAGCAGGCATTTTTTCCTTAATGCCTTTGTTAGCTGGTTGCATTAAATATCTAAAGGTTTAACTAGACTTTGGCTAGGCAACATTTTCTTTCTGGAACATGAAATACGATCTCAGTTACGAACAAAAACATAAATTCTAAAATATGGCAAACTGATTTGTCACATGATCTATAGATTTAATAAGTATAAAATGAAACTATAACATAAATTACCTACTCCTAAATACTGAAATGGAAGGAACATCGCATGTTTTCTTTAAAACTTACTACCCAAATAATTACATAATCAAACGTTTCGTGACTACACATTTTAGGAATAGAAATAGGAATACGGAACAATTAAAACCAATTCTAATAAATGCCACCCGACCATAAACTATGCCGATTTATTTTTTTAATTGTACCAACAATACAAGTTTCTGCTACTAGAAATAAAACTAAATATAATAAAATAATTATAACTGATTTCGTTGAAGTAATTTATTTTAATAAATTTATGGTAATTAACGGGGTTTCACGAGAAAATTAATAGTGATTTAACATGTCTACAATGTTATATCAAGCTATTTGATCAAGCATGCATATACACGCTCGCTTGAACAAATAATTTAAATGCTTAACGGCTTTAAAAGTTCATTAGAAATATGAGAATAAGAAAATTGGGTATATTTTTAGGAGTGTAATATAATAAAGCCGAGTAACGAGTAATCACGAAGTTTTGTATAATATAATAATAATATAATATTCTACCACATACACACATCACCATCTAGCCAAACTAAACAGAGCTTGTACACACAGCGACGCATCAACCTAGACTGTTTGGAATTTCAACTATTAGAAGTTGAACGCTGCGAATCGTGCGAGAGAGTTCGTTATATTTTTGTTACGCTCTATCATTACCATTACATCGACATCACTATGCACTGTCCTTTTCCGACAATTCTCTATTTTGTATGTAGCGTAGTTATGCGTATATAGGGTGTCTAACTTGATGTGTAGCCGTGTGTACTATGGATACTAGACAATGGATAAACATACATACCTATATACTTTCTTTTAAATACATACATATTATAAATGTATAATATCTATGTATGGATTTAGTATTACTTATTACTTATAACATCGCGATTACATAATCCCAAAGAGTTACGAACAGATATAGGTATCAAAACATATCGCGTAATAAAGGGCCAAATGCCAACTAACTAATTAATCATTTAACTTTTAACTTTCTACCTCTTATAATTTAATGAGACTATAATATTGTCAATAGAACTACTGGGTACTTTCTATACAGATTCAAATCGATATGACGCTAGACGTGTATGAAAATAATATTTTTATACTTGCGTACTTTAATTGATAAAATCTTTGAATTTGATCTCTGATTTGATCCGATTTGAAAATTTGATTCAATTTTACAGATTTTCATTTAAATTATGCTAAAAGCCATAGCTGTTGTTAATTAGGTAGGTAAAATTGCCGTATTTTTGATAAGATTATATTATTTATTATTAATATATACCTAATTAGACAATACTAATCACACGTTTATTTCACTTTAAAAAAATCATAATTAACTCATTTTAAATGCAGAGGCTTTTTAAACAAAAAACAAAATCGACGAAGACGAATCAAATTTTACGAGAGCTACCAAAGACAAATAAAATTCATGCACGAGTTTTTTAATAACAATGTAGAGACACACACTTTACCAAAAGTATCACTTGAAATTCGACGCAAGTGAGTTATTAACTGATAATAAATTCTGTTTCATGAGTTATTATCTGTTTTAATTAATATCTGCGAGTGAACGAATGAGTGAATGAAAGGTAGTGAAGACATCAGGCTAGCTCCCATGGCCTTCGGGCTGTTATTATAAGAGATACAACATAGTTATTATTTCGTAACCATATCTTGCAATTTGATTTAATAGCGGTAACGATAGAAGGAAGCAGCGATAGCTCAGTGGGGAGACCAACAGACTGCAATACAGAGGGTCTCGGGTTCGAGCCCACGTCGCGCACGTCTGACTTGCGGAAGATATATGAGTTTTCGAAATCATGTGCGTATTGATTGACAATTATCGCCTGCTCCGTGCCTCGGAGAGCACGTTAAGCCGACGGTCCCGGCTGCCATGAACATCTATGGCAGTCGTTATTGGGAAGTCAGTGCCCTAAATATTCTGACACTGGTCTAGCCTTAGGGTATCGTTAGCTTTCGGGTTGCGGAGGTCAGAGTCAGGTGGCAGCCGCTCCGTGTAAAAACTGATATCCAGTCAAATCCGGTTAGACCAAAAAAGCCGACCCAAGTGAGTTGGGAATAATAAAGGCTACGAAGAAGAAGAGGTAACGATAGAATAAATTGGTTGTATACTTTGAATAAAAATTAGGATTTAAAATTAAAATTGAAACTGCACGTCACCGTCGGTCATTTGTATAAATATACTAAGTACTTGATAAAAAATTGTATGACAAAAATTGTAGGTCGTCGTGGTGTAATATTTGTTAAAACTTTAGTGGCATAGTGATATAAGCGATAACGTCGCCGTTGTTACTACTCCGAGTGTTGTGGGTTAGAATCCCATACGGGACAAAAATGGTTGTTCCAAGTCTGGGTGTTCTTTGTGTCCATTATTTGAATGTTTGTAAATAAAGTTGAAAATTAAAATAAAGTTGTTCACGGCAGTTTAAAAATTATTATTAGGTACGTAAGCGGGCGTTGTTTTTTAACATAATACAGTCATCGCGAGATGTCTCTTTATAAATGTTTGTTATTGAATATTAAATGAATTCGACAATATTAAATAACTTTATGAAGTCCCGGGGAAAGCAGCCATCGAACCCACAACGAATATAATCAGAAGTATGTAGGACTAGTCGGAAAAAGAATACCACTTCTTAGCAAATCGGGAGACAAAATTAAGAATGTTTATGAATACAAGAAAGCATTACGCTTATAAAAACGTCGCTGTCGGTCGTGAATAACTGCTAGTTTAATATAATAATTATTCTTAGAAATCACAATCTCCATTATTCACAAAACACGCAAATTGGTTTACTCTGACAGCGCGGCCACTTGACCCAAATCTAACGAAATCTTTTATTGTAATCGTGTATAAATCATAAGGGGTACTTATTAGGACATTTTTTGTAACGTTTCCCTTCGACCTAGATATGGTTATCGAGGGCTATTCGTCTGGTGGACGTTTCCGCCGCAGACGGACCCGGCCAGCCCCGGTTTTAACCATAGGGCTGTGTGTTTTGATTTTAAACTGTTTAAGTATTGATGTTTGAATGATAGTATGTAGACCACAAAATCCTGGTCTTGGGGAACTAGAATATACAATTCGCGCTTTCATGGTCTTGGATTGGACTTCCTGAATAATAAGATTTAATTAGATTTCCATCGAAATAATTCTCCGTATAATAAAAATCGTACCTATGTAAAATCAATCTTCTATTCTTGAAATTTTTATCATTCGATATGTTTTGTATATTTTTTCATTTGAAGCAGACAACTGTTCCGATTTTTGGTTTCATAGGACACAAAGAATACTCAAGTTCGGTACAATTAGGTATGTAAATATCTGTAGGAACCTACGATGTTTTTAAGAATTTGCAGTAACATCATCACTGGATCCATGTTTATCATAAATACATAAATAATACCTGCTATGATGAGTAGAACTTTAAACTTTATCATTTATTTTATTTTAAATAATTATTTTTAGGAATATTAATTATTATATTAGTATAAATAATAGTTATCTTTGTTAACTATCTTTATATATAAATATATATTTACACAACCCACTTAAACTAATTTAAAACATTGGACAATCGGATTTTAAAGAGTTGTTTATTTTAAAACGTTTTTATTACATAATTTGGATCTATTAAACTACTACTCTCAAACTTTACTACGATTTAAGCTATTTAAATTAATAAAACTATTTAGATTTAAGTTTTTAAATAATATTATAATAAGAATAATATGTCATTGATATTAGGTATTATTTTTTTATAAAATATGGATATGATAGACCCAAAAGGTCTGTTGGTAGCCCTGACTGAGGTTATTTAATTTATCGTCGAAAGTTAGGGGTCGTTGCACCCTCCGGCGGCTCAGTCGCGCACTCACTCAGGTGGTAGTGCTTAATACTGAGCGCGTACAACGAATACTAAATAAACTCATGTCCGATTAAAAGTAGCCTGTTTTTAGCACACAACACTCTGTACAATATATATGTATTTGAACTAAATTAAAATTAAACCTACATTTATAAATAGGTTTTGTAGTTGTAGTTTTAATAAGACAACTCAGGCACTAGTATTAAATCCTGCGTCCCGGTAGACTTCACAAACTTCAAACAACGGACATAGAAAATACAGAGACTCAGAACAACTATTTGTGAATCATATGGGTCCTTTTTTGTCTCGTGTGGGCATCGAACCCAAAAATCTCGGCGCAGAGGCAGTGGCATGGCGACCAGTCAAATCAAAATCATCCTTGTTGTCAGAAAGGTATAACAGAATAGTCTATAATCGAAATAGTGAATAAGGTTCTTTAGCTCTTGGGTATAGGTGCGTACCTCGAAGGTTTGATCGTCGGCATGTCTGCTTTATGCTCAAGGCATTAAGAGGATGTCTTCCACCATTCCTTTCTAAGGAAGATCACAGCTATATAGCCCTATGTTATGTTTTTGCGTAGAGAAAAGTTGTGACGATAATCGCCTAGGCGCCAGTCGAGCGCGAGCGCTGAGGTTACGTCACTAGCCATCTCCCGCGACCGGCGCCGGACTATATAAGAGGAGGACGGAGTCTAACGCGCTCTCTTCCGGCTGGCTTCAACATCCTAAATTAAGTGTTCTTGTCTAACAAGAACCACGCAGCAAATCCTTTTTATTCGAAACACGCCCTATCTACTGTTCGCGTAGGATTGTATAAAGCTAAATAGTAAATTTTGTGAAATACATATACATATATCTTGAATTTATCGTTAATTAAAAGTTTTAATTGTAATCTTTTAATAATCTCTGCTTAGCTTAACCTCAAGACACCATGTCCCTACAGCGTGGCTTGTCCTATTTCTAGATCAACCTGATCTACAGTAAATAACTACATAAAAGGTTACAGGGTTTACAAAAGTACTTAAGGACATCTTCTTCTAGCCAGTCTGACCAATTGTCAGTATTCCTGTTGAGTGCGGCCTGTTTATGTCTGATGTCTATAAGCGTCAACGCCAGGAATATCAGAGGGACTGTCCCTAGTGTTGGCGTTATCATAGACATCGGGAACAGTTTGCCATCTGGCTGGTTAATAGGTTAGTTGTAAAGGAAATGTGTTTAAATGCTATACTATACGTACTTCTCCTTAGCCTTTATTATTCCCAAGTCACGTGGGTCGGCTTTTCTAGACTAACCGGATTTGACTGGATATCAGTTTTTACACGGAACGGCTGCCACCTGACCTTCGCAACCCGAAGGCTAACGATACCCTAAGGCTAGACCAGTGTCAGGATATTATAGGGCACTGACTTCCCAATAACGACTGCCATAGATGTTCATGGCAGCCGGACCGACTACTATGAGTAATCATTTACGTGTGAACCGTAGGACTAATTACACGATACTTGGCACACAGATATATCATATATGTGACAAGTTTTATGAATGCCAACGTATTGTTGTGTGAGAAATGTCCTGGTTTAACTTATAGGCTTTTATCCCGCTGGCAAAGCCGCAGTCAGTAGATAAAGATAATTACACTAGTGGGACGTATAAAAGCTGGAAAGAAGAACTCTCATACTTCTCGCCATTTTTATACATAGCTATATCTTACAAATTCCAAAAAAACAATCGTAAATTTGAAATATCAAATGGCAACCACCGAATGCTTGCCTAATGTTCGGCCAGCGGATATCGACAAACTTACTTTTTTACTTTACTAGTAATTTCAACAAAACCTAAGGCCTCCTATTGAACATACATACCTACCATACTTTCGCACTACAATTTATGCACTCATGCACTTATATGCAAATGCATCAACAATTGTTATTGCCCCATATGTTTGATAACAATAAATTTCGCAACACTGTCCGTCCACCGTGAAACTGAATAATACAGGGGATGTGCCAACCCCCCGATGTTATCTCACATCCGGTTTGTAGCGGAAACACCGGATATTGCCAACTGCACGCACAATTGCACCGGCGCGTGCGCAGGCTGGCGATTGTGGTGATAGCGATGCAGGTTGGTGATTAAACGTTTTGCGGTTTTGTGATAAGATATTGCGATTTGTTTTTGAATAATTATTAGCTTTGATTTATCTGTTTATTTACATTAATCCTTTTCATATATCGTTTTGAGTATGTAATTTTTTTGGAGATGTTGCTTTGGGTGGTTTCTTACCGTTCGCTTGATTGTTTCTCGAGGATCTTCAGGTCCATGGATCACTATGTTATGCTAATATTCTAAAGAGGAAATATTTGATTTTAATTCGTTGGTTTGTTTGTTTGTAACGATTTAAATAAAAAACTAAATAACCGATTTTAAAAATTATTTTACCGTCGGAGACCTATGTATGTATATACCTATTTTCACCAAGTAACATTGGCTTTATTTTAATTAAAAACGTACTGTTACTAACCTAACGTACTTTTACGCGAGCGAAGCCGCGTGCAAACGCTAGTCAATGTATATAAGTCAATATTAGATTTCCATTCCTCACCTCATCACACGCAGAACATCTTGGCTTCAAAGTCTCCGCGTGATGTCTGCCGCAGTACAGCCGGCCGTCCTTCCAGAAGTACACCAGGTCTACCAGCAGCTCCTGGCATGAGGAGCACACGAAGCAGGCGGGGTGCCAACGAGCTGAAGGTCCAGCGCGCGCTGCAGATACGCACATGTCTCCCGCTGACATGGACTCCTCGCACTGTGAAAAGAAAGATATCAGTTAAATTATTAAACGTATATAGTCTCTAATGGGGTAAGCAGAGGTGTATTTAAGCAATATGCCAGCTGTGGTCTTAGATTGCATAATAGGCATAATTCTGGAAATCAAACTTGAAGCCGCGCAGCAGCGGAACCAAGGTAGTCAGGTTAATTTTGTTGTTATAATAGTTATTTACTTGGTCTCAGCGATATGATATGCGCAAATTGCGATACTTGCATGGTGAACGACTGATGCAAGCTACCCGTATATTTAACTCGCATATCTAGACCGCGTCTGCGCATAGGCGCTAGTTACCGCTAGTTAGTTTGCTAGTTGATGCCGGCTGTTTGCTTACTGCAGAAGACATATTACTACGCTACGCAGGCAGAAGAAGACTGCCAAATAACGGCTTCTTAAAATCCACGCCAATAAGCTTTAATACCCTACACCCGATTCAAATCGATACTTCTTGCCAAATGGATCACAATTAATTATTCTATACAATATTGTCTTCTGTTTACGCGAATGTTATTCATTGAAATTAAAGTCATTTATACGGATTTTATCGCGTTGTTTATTTAACACTGTATTACATAATTTTGAAACTGTTACACTACTATTGAACTTTACTAATTTATAAGCTAATAAAATTATGAAAACTATTAAAACTATTTATATTCAGGTTTACACTTTCCCCGACGTTTCGGTTCCTTTTCAGCAGCCATGGTCACGAGAAGACCCCAACGTCCAGACCCGAGTCTATAGTTATAAAAATTTTATTCGCTTAAAAATTTGTCAAGTTTAATAGTAGTAGTAGTGTAACAGTTTCAAAATTATGTAATACAGTGTTAAATAAACAACGCGATAAAATCCGTATAGATGAGTTTAATTTCAATAAGTATTCTATACGTTAGGAAATAGCTCTTCAAAGAAGAAGAGCTGACTGCATGTATAGGTAACCATCACCACTGCCGCGCTACGTCTTGTGCATTCGTCAGCCTCTATGGCGTAGTGGTTAGTGTAACCGACTGCCACGCCTGAGGACGCGGGTTCGATTCCCGCACAAGTCAAACATTTGTGTGCATGAACATGGATGTTTGTCTTGGTCTGGATGTTTCTATGTATAATATGTATGTATTTACAAAAAAAAAGTATATATGTATGTTTATCCATTGTCTAGTACCCATAGTTCTGCTTAGTTTGGGCTAGATGGTGTTGTGTGTATGTGGTAGAATATTATTATTATATTATTATATTATTATTCGAACACCAGTCGGAACATTATTTATGTGATACAAAGATTGGGTCTGTGTTTAGTCTTGTTGTATTTTGTGTCTTAAAATTGTATGTTTGATAAGTCCCCCGCAGTATTAGGCTTGAATCCTAATGCGGGTGTGTTTGTGTGTAGATGTTGGCGGCAGTACGCCATTAAAAAAAAAGTCTAAAATCTAGGTACTTTTGAGTCAATTGTTTAAATATTTGTAAAGTTCCTCGCGATACAGGATTATGCCAAAAGAGGGAGTTGTATAATTTAAATTTTGAACTACTAGTTAACCAACGCATGTTCACATAGCAACCAGCCATGACGCATTCTTCTATATGCAAATGCAAAAGAAATCGAAAAGTCCATTCAATAGGAGGTTGTATATTGATTTCAGAACTCCACAAAGGGGCTCATTGATGAGTCTATTTCTGCCGCATGACTAACTTCACTACTGTTACACTATGGTTACCCATCTATTCTGCATACTAATTCGCAAAGATTAGAAATCATTTCCGTTAATATATTCTAGTTATGATGGGCGAGTTATATGGCCGACCTTGTGGGCACTCCGGACAGAAGGACGAGCATTGTTCCCCTTATGGAGGGACCAACGACCACGCTTATATGGTTGAGTATCCCAAATGCTGACCTTCTTTGAGGGACTGTGGCGAGTCTTTATTAAATGGTAGTATAAATACATATGGGTAAAGTACTGAACCGATTTTGAAGATATTTTATATGCAGATAAAACTCGGCGCTTTAAAACGGTAGCTCATGTTATCGGTAGGTTTACGCGAATGTCACACTTTGAAAGTGGGCAATTATGAACATTCTACTTTTCCGCGTACTTTAGACGCACACCACCTTAGTCTCCCTGTGACCAAGCTACTGAAAAGCAGTCGAAATGTCGAATAAAGGGTAAATATAAATAGTTTAAAATAATATTAAAATATTCAGAATCTTTAATTTGAATGAACCGCAATAAAATCCGTAATCCGTATCCTTTATAACAATACCCAAACGTGACAAATATTGGCAATGTACTTCTTCATGGACTTACAATAATCATACTATGTATTACATATTCTGAAGTATATCTATACTTCCATATATATATATATATATTTAGTTGTTTTTGAGTTTATAGCGTACAGAAGCGGCGGGCGACTTTGTTTTATAATATATAGTGATTATATTTGTCTTAAATTTTTAACTAATAAGTAGCGCAGTAGATATTGAAGTAGATAGCTAACACTCGAATAACTACGCTTTTAATGTTTTGCAAGGGATTTTGTTGAACTAATTTAATTTTGCGACCTGATTGGAACATTTTTGGGTCTTCTTTTCATGCGCTGGTAACATATTTTCGTATTTATATAAACCTATATTTTTAGTAGACTAATAGGTAAGCATGTGACTTGGTATGTGAGGACACATGCAATCTATATTTGATCGGCCCGGCTTATCAAGTACTTTATCTACAAAATATTAGTAATAACATGACGCCACGATCCGCTTCGATCCACATGAATGAATGGACTAGTGTAGGAAGTGTGGTCGAGCCAAAAATGGCCCGAGCAACAATATGCTAGTAGTGATTGTGTACAAGTCATCGGCGCGGAATCCCTTCACGATGGCGGTTTGTTTTCGCTGCACCACTGATTCATGCATTCCGATACATGCGTATGGGAGGCGATGGTGATGGTTTACTTGTAGATATCCTAACTAATGTTATAAATTCGATTTTGAGTTTGTTTGTTTGTTACGCTTTTATGTCTTAACTACTTGACCGATCATCATTAAATTTTGCATACTAGTATTAAGGGTACAGAAAAGGAAATAGGGCATACCTTTTATAAAAAAAAACGACTGTTATTTATCTAAACTAAACTACATTTACGCAAGCGATGCCGCGGGCAAAATCTAGTTAATAATAATATGCCTAAATGGGAATAATGCTATCGTTGTCCGTTTCTGATCATATACTCACACCAAAAGTGTTGGTAAAGGTTTATTGAAACCTCGTTTCGCCTAGTATGGTTTTACGTTCCACTTACTAAGGGATGAGCCTACCAGGCTTAGTTTCAGAATACGTGTTTTTATTACCTACTGAAAATGTTTGTACAGGTTTCAAACTATAGGCATATTAAATATTGTCCTCTGAAATCGGTTCTGCTGTTTAACGTAATAAACAAACATACAAACATTATAAATGCGAATGTGAGTTTGTTTGTTACACTTTCACGCCTTAACTACTCGACTGGTCATAATGAAATGTTGCATACACGTTGTCAGGGGTACAGAAAAGGACATAGTGTACCTTTCATCCAGAAAGAAGTACTGTTCCAGTGAGATAGAAAATTGACATACCTTCATTTACATGAGCAAAGGAATTTATATCTAGTAACTGATAAATTTAATTAGACATTGCTCTAAGCAAGTCATTAAAGTTTCTTCAAAGGCTCGTGCGTCATAGTCAATACGACACGGCTTGGCATGTACATATTCTCATGCCTATTTCTTGTCAGGGTAGGTAATTCTCTACAAACGAATAAAGTAATCACACCATAACTTCTATATCTGAGCAAAATACCTCCAACATAGCTTTTTACAAAAACCCTTTTGTCACATACCACATTTTTTCCATTTAGGGGCAAAAATTGGCATTAGAGTACAACTGGGACCTACGCACGTACGAACAGACCTTCTGGGAAGGTGCTATTAAGGTAATATCAATATAAAAGCATGCGATTGTAGTCACAACGTCGGCCGGTCTCTCTGATGAGGTGAATGATTAGTTATTGGGAAGTATGCGTAACCAAAATTTTCCATTGGCTTGTTATTAAAGTTAAATACGGGTAGTATTTAACTGTGCCTCAATTTTTTGCCTTTGTGCCACCAAAAATACTAATTGCACAGCAAAATATATTTAAAGAGATCAAACTAAGTCGACTGAGCTCCGCTTAGCGGGGCTCCTATTTTTCGATAGGTTTAAGAAGGAAACTAACATAACCTAACTCTTCCGAGACGGAATGCAGTGATTTGAGGTGTATAGGTGCTCGTTATGTATATATATTTTAATAAGTATATTTCGCTGTGCAAGTAGTATTTTTGATGGTCATTATATTTAATCCCGTTAAATAATGTATAGTAGTTTATATAATGTTTTGTTCTCTTATATATCTATTGTTATTGGTTTCTATGAAATATTATTATTAATTATATACATAGTGTCATGACATAATACTAATATGACATGTCATATTAGTATGCTATGTATATAATACTAATATGACATGTCATATTAGTATGTAAAAGTGCTCATTTCATACTGCATTATACTTATAGCAGTTTTATTATTTCTTTCGTTTTATTGTTTGCTACACTGATATTAATCAACGTTTTAATATGATGGTATGTATTTGATAGGCAGGTTAATTGGGTTTTTCTGTTTCGAAATTTCCAGTAGCTATAAAATGTATTTTTAAGAAGACAACTTCTGTTCTAGCGTTTACTCCTCTGTCGTAGGGGACTGGATTACACAATTTTTTGTCCCGTGTGGGATTCGAACCTACAACACTTAGCGTAGTGGTACTGGTGAGGCAACCGCTTAACCCAATACGCCAGCCAAACTGAGGTTATTAAAGCAAGAAGACATGACATTACAGCTAAAAATAATATCTTTCATTCTATCGCATTATAATATTAGATATATATTATATAGATATATTATAATATTAGATAGAGGCGCTCATAGCCAGTTGCACTCATTGATCGGTAAACTTTTAGCGAGGTTAAGCAACGTTGGGTGCGGTCAGTCTATAGATGGGTGACCGCTTAGTGGTATTTCATCTGAGCGTCTCCGTGCTTCGGAGGGCACGTAAAAAGTCGGTCCCGGTTGTTGTCAAATCGACAGCAGTCGGTAAGCCATGTCAGAGGCCTACGGGCGGCTTGAACAACTCTTGACAACACGTTGGCTACTAACCACACGAAAAGAAGAAGAAGAATATTAGACAGGATTACATTTAGTCAACTATGATTTCGGTGCCATGTATTGTTCTTTTTTTTTATTTTGTTCGTCTAAATGACCACACTCCGCCTGATGGTAAGCAGTCGTGTGGTCTAAGAGCAGTGGCCTCCACATCGTCCTCATAGCAGCCGAGGCGATGTTGAGGTCTCTACTTTGACGGCCTGAGAAGGTGCTTTTCCACGCCCCGCTTAAAGGACCCAGGATTGAAGGGAGAAGGGAACACGTGCCTTGGCAGAGTTTGCCGGGCACTACTCAGTATTGTTACAGAGAATTTTTGGACAGAATAACTCTGTAATAGGTTTAAGCTTAGGTATACCGTAAACCTAGTGCTAATTGTGTTTACATTAACGCGATCGAAACGCTTACCGCGTTTGGCTCTCTGATTGGTTAAGGGCTTGCAGCGGGCCAATCGGAGCGCCGAACGTCATAAACGTGCCGATCGCGTTAACGTAAAACAAACTCACACTAGGCACTCAGAATATGCGATGTTCCTGCATCTCATAGATGACTTGCAGGTCACGCGTTACGTCAATCAATTAATTATTCATTAAATCCATCGCCTCAAGGCGACACATAAATACCCGGACATTTATAGAAATAAACACGTTGCAAGTAAAACCACTGATAGTTGCGCAGTTAAAGATAATACAGTTATTCTAAGAATGTAACTATGTATTATTGTTACGAAGAATTCCGTTGACAAAGCGTTGAGTAGATCCCGATCGATGTCCCGTTCAACTAATAGATAATTTCTACAGGGTGTCCGGTAATTAATAGATAACCATGAAATGTCTTATAGAAGAACTGAAGGCCGTTCAGAAAAATGAAAAAAAAAAAAATGTATATATTAAAAAGTGCAAGCTATATAGCATAGCATACTTTTGACTGTCTATCTATTAGCATATAATTAGTGTTTAATAATAAAACAACAAAAAACCGAAGGATTTCATTCATTTATGGTCGTAGTATACAAGACAGTTATACATGGTAATTAAAAAAAAACACATATCTCAGGTAGTAGTTAGGATTTATTTTTCATATTTTTTTCTGAACGGCCGTCTGTTCCATTATAAGACATTACCAGGTTATCCTTTAATTACCGGACACCTGTATAAATCCTAAATGACATTACAAATGCGAATGTGAGTTTCTTTGTTACGCTTTCACGCCTCAACTGCTCGACCAATCATCATGAAATTAATCTTTAAAACAATCGCATACACGTTGTCAGGTGAACAGAAAAGGGTACTTGTTCGTCCAGAAAAAAGTACTTTTACTATACTAACCTACTTTTCCGCAAGCGAAACCGTTGGCAAAGTCTAGTTATATATAATGCTATCATCACGACTGTTTACCACTAAGAGGTAGGCAGAACCAGTTTTGTTATGGTCTTATGTATTCCCACTTGTATTAACCTATTGCTGCATTTGTTGTTCTAGATTTTGACTGTGTGCTATTGAGTAAAATAAATATGTTTTTGTTTTTTTTTTTTTTACTTGGGTGTATGCATTGGTCCATACTCCTCCGCGGGGGCGGGCGGAGGGGCTATGTCGGACTCACCGGGGTAAAAGAAAGATGGTAATGATGATAAGGATGGACCTCCCGGTAATACCGACTAAACCTACCACGGTGTTTTCACATGCAGTCGCGACCCCGCCGAGATTTCGGCCCACCGTATGAAACGGCAGGCCACTACACGGTAGACTACGCTTTGGTCCCCACTACTTTTAAAACTCCTATGGTAATGACGGACATGCCGTCTCTCCAGCCACTCCTCAAAAACGGGTCTTACCGCCACTACTGTGGCGTGCCCGGCACTGGGGTGCGCAAGTCGATTTCTCCATTCTTCCACCAGGACCTGGCGGAGCTCGGACCGTGCCGCCTCTAGAGCGCTAGGAGGCGGTCCTTCGCCTCGAGCCAGCGCCTCTTGGGAGTAAAATAAACATGTAGTAACCTGTTTATTTAAACTGATAATCGAATTTAAAACATCATGATCGGTAGCTGTGAGAGTAAGCATTTACGAAAAACTTAATAACTTATTGCTCAACCCGGTAATCAAACCTAAAATATTACGATCAGCACTTGTACGTATACAAGCGTTCAAATTTACGACTACCCACATTTATATATAAACAATGAGTGCTGCTGCATGCTATCATAATTGTTTCCATATTGCGTGTGATAACTACCCATTAATCCTACATAGGAATAACATTAGCACCTGCTGCTTCTTATAATAATGGACCAATCTGACTCTCCAGGCAGTCTATAAACAAACTGGAAAGTTTTAACCATGGCGATCTAACAGCTCTATAGACATATCTATTTAGAAGTGCTAATACCCCCAGTTCAGAGAATACATTTAGTGCGTAATAATCTGGATTCTAGGCACGAATGCGAGCGTATTATTGTGTGGATATAGGCGCATGTCCGACCGCGTCTGGTAGGCGCAGACGATCCGGCGTGACTCACTGTTCCGCCACACTCGTTGCAATATATCCAGACTAATTTGCGAAAATTTAATAATATATAAAAAAGTATTCGAGAGATTAGAAAGACCGTAAAAGTATATACAGTAAATATGCAACGAAAGCGCAATGTTCGATCAATTTTGCTATTCTGTACAAACTCACTAGCAAACTCACTTCCGAATCGATAGCGAAAATTTAAGGTGTTTTAGAGATTGAAAATTATAAGATTATCATTTAAATTCTCTATCAATTAATATAGAAACTATGGCCTGTTATGGCTACTGTCGAATTTCTAAACAAGGTCGAGATGTTTTTCTGCACAGAAGAGTACGGCAGATTAGATAGATGTAGAACAAACAAACAAACAAGAGAGCAAAATAAACGTGAAGAGTGAATTAAGCAAAAATTATGCCACCATCGTAGCAAGTAGAAATCCGTAGTCTCTGCCTACCCTTCCGGGAAACAGGCGATAGTTAACTATGCATGTAGGACACAAAGCTACACGAATGTTAACTACGATTTCCTAGGATAGCGGTGCCGTCATGGCAATAATAATATGACGGATGTAAAATATTTAAACTCTTTAAAGCGCCGTCATGCGTAGACAGCTTTACGAAGCCGTCGTACAGCGTTATGTTAGAAAGAAAGAAATATTTACTTGTAGGTATACAGTAACAAGTCTGATTAAAATTAAATAAAATATTTATTATATTCCACCATGTCATTACTGCTGCTGAGTGAGGCTATCGTGATCCTAGGACACAGAAGAACGTCAAAGCTGTCTAGAGGTGAGCCGTTGTGTTTACTTTGCTATTAAATCCATGTTATCTGGTGGGGCCACCTAGCAAATAACTCATGAAATAGGTGCCGGGCTTTCTTTGGCAATACGACCTCCGTTAGCGGGCCTTTTTAAACGAGTTTGCGTGTCATTTTGTAGTCTGTGTCCGGTCTACACGTCAAGATAATTTTTAAAAGCTCTACGACATCTTTAAACGAGAAATCTTTTCATGGTTTCAGCTTTGATTCGCATTACGAAGCTATGTTATGACGTGGTGGTAAATTAGTCAAGATAACATAATATTCTCTTACTTATTGAATGTTACTTATTGAATGAAACTATTTTGAACGGCTTTTATTGCGGTTACTTTTAAGCTATACAAATGCAATTGCATTGTCGCCAAAAGTATCAACTTAAATAGCTTAATAACACATTTGAAAGGAAGTGCTTTTTAAAAGCAGACCATGATAAAGTCCGTATAAAATACTTAAATTATAAACAGTCGGGTTACAATTTAGCTTTATCTTTTCATGGTTCTTTTCTTTACGGTACTTAAAAGTTTTTGTTCTTTTACATTTATACTGGCCAGAATATTGGTTTCAGCTTATCATACTTTTAATTGTTTTAGTTTTTGATAGGTTTAGTCATTACAGTTAAGCACTCATATTGATAAAATAGCAGTGACTTCATTCTGATAGTAAGTAAGGCAGGACAAGGGACTTCAAATGATAATTACGTATGTGTCACAATATATGTAATTGTGTTTACTCATTGGGTAATCTGTTACGTAGTATTAAGTGATGTAATGTACTAGATATCCTTACTAATATTACTAATGCAAGAGTGTGTTTGTTGTTATGTTCATCCCCCTTCTACTCAGTGATCAACCATGGGATCGACGTGAAGCAACAATTTCACTAGTTAATTTCTAGTATAGCTTATTTAAAAGTAATAAACATATGCATTATGTAATATGTACTTATATATGTCGAAGCCATTTAATAACTCGAATTTATTAATTAAAGTATAACAATACAGTCTATTTTGCACAATCAGGTGTGGGTTGGATCTTCATTGATCATGATTGCGTGATCTACGAATACTTGTTTTTACTTAAAACTCTCTAATTTGAAATAATGCCTATGACACGGGTATATTTAAAAAAATTTAAACAACGGACACAAAGAATCCAGACGCGTAACAACTCTTGTAGATCACACAAATTGAAGTCCCGTATTGGGATCCAACCCACGGAGTTGTTCCGAGTCTGGGTCCATGGCCGTTGTAAAGTCCTTGTGAAAGTCCCTCTAAAGTGCCTTCATAGTGATTATTCTTACTGCGATGCTATTTTAAATATAAATACTTGATTATTTTAACATGCAGAATTGTGGTAACCAGTTGACCTTTAGAAACTGCAGCGTAACTACAACAAAATACAGTCTATGACGTACAGACCCCCCTATTATTGATTGTACTATTTTTACTACGAAATAATAAGTCTGACTACCTACTAGCACATGTTCATTCTTATGGGAATGTGTGAAATCAGAATAGTGACTTGCAATATTAATAAATTTATAGGTCAAAAATAAGTATATGACAATTACGAACACTATCAGGATTCATATACATAGAGGGTTAAATTCTAGCAGACCTAGAATGGACAATAGTAACAAGACAAGATATTCTATCTTCATTAGACTATAAGGCAGGTGACGACCGTTCAGCCAATGATGGTGAAAGTTTTGTCGCAGCTACAGCACGGGTAACTCAATGTTTTGGCAATTGATAACCAAAGCCATATTGACTACACCTGTATTCATTCATAAAATCAAAGGCGATACATGAATCGAACGTCCGTATGAGTAATACTTTGACTTTCACTGGGACGTGACAGACGGACGGACACTACACACAGTCAGCTGAGCGACGGAAACGGACGTGACGTAATGCACATTGTTCATCTACGATTCTCGGAGGTTAAGGATGCTACTGGTGATGAGTTGCTCCGGTAGTGAGTTAGATACTTCTGCTGAGGAAATCGCCACTTCCCAAGATCGTCATTGGAAGTATTTTGAATGCATAATGTGTCTTTATTATTTACGTCCACTTGAGGCACTTTAAGACCAATTGTTATGGTAATGTTTGCGTTTATTTGGTTTATAAAAGGAGGCGAGACTGCGGTTGGTGAATTGCGGATAGCCAAATTTGCATCCATTTTAATTATTTAAAGTGGTCGTCGAATACATTAAATGTCCCTCTTAACTCGAGTCGTTGCGTGTCGTACCGTTCAAATCTCAATTTAAATCCAAAAACAAACAAATAGAGTAGGACCACACAAATAATATGAAAAACGGCCAATCATCATCATCATCAAAAAAGTGATCACGGGCGAAATAGACCCCCGTCGGGAACTAATCGTCGCTAATTTGTTAAAAAACACAACCGGCGGGGTCCAAATCAAACAGAGGTACTTTTGACCCGCCCCTTCCAACATCAAAATGATCATGACTTGAAAAGATGCCGACTTGGATCACTCCTAATTACCAACCAAAGTAATGTAACCAAAGAGCTGTATCACTCATCGAAAGAGAACTCTATTTTTGGAACAATAAGAGTGTGTTTTGATCTCGTGAGCAGTAAGTTGATGTTGGTAAAGTCCTAGCAAAAAGTTGTCCAACGTTTCGGCAAAGTAATGACAAGGTGCAATGTACTGACGATTTGTAAAATATCGCGCAAATATTGGTGTTGAGCTAATGAGGACCACCTACATGGCGATGGAAAAAAGTGTTTCGGTTTCTTTGTTTTTGGCGTTATATGAATTTTAGAGGCAGTTAATATCGTTATGATGGCTGCTTGTAGAGCGAGTCGGCAGCTTTGAACCGCCAGACCATTTAGCGAGGAGAAATGTTTGTCAATAACTCATGAAGGTAATCATGTGTCGGTTTCTCGTGGTGTAGACTTTTGAAATTATATTGCTGTCTTGCTGCTTTTATGGTATCGCTGTGAATGTGGCTGTAGTATGTAATGTCCTGTCTTCAGCTGCCACGATTGGAGGGTCTTATTAGGTTTTCAGTCAAGTAATCGTCTGAATAGCAAATAGCACGCATTCTGAGATTTGCTTTGTAGATAACAATACTACTCCATGCTGGTTAAGCTCAGAATGGATAGCGTATGAACATATATGGGTATAATATATCACTGCTTATCTTTTTAGCGAGATATAACTGTCAAATTTTACTATGTGTTATTAAAATGTTAGCAGTCTACGAATAGTCGATTCACAGGTCCTTTTTTTTTTAAATCGGCGTAGAATAATAATTACTTTACCATAACAGGCCGTTTGCGCATTATAATCAATACAAGACCTACAGTTATTCTCGTGTGTGAACTTTACGTGATCTTTGCGAAAGTTAACTGCAGTCCAATGACTGCAGTACCAACGTTAAATGCCAAATAGCACAATCGACCAACCCATTTCCATATCAAAACCTTCAACTCAAATATAAACGTTTATTTTTCTTTCGGCTCCCACAGGGTAATTCTTGATCCATAAGTACAGTGAAGTTCCAAATAGTCGGGCTATTCCCACAGTCCTGAAGTACGTCACGCACTTGTCTTACACTTGTCTTATTTTAATTTTCTTTTTTACGAGTTACCAGCAGCGTGCCTTCGGTCATTTTAACGCTTTGACTGCGGAACGAACTATGGCATGCTTTAGACCACATTGCTATCGATTGCCGCCTTTACTTCACGTTATATTCAAACTTGGTCGTGCAACATGCAATGTATAGTGTGTTAATAGGTTCTATGGTATTTTTTGACGAGGAAACGCGTAATATCGGGCGGATCGAACGGAGATCACGTATCGACCATCTTCCAAGAAAGCGCTGGCACTGGCGAAACGGTCGTATTGTTCAACAAACAAATCGACAAACAGTGAACTAACAGTGACTGTTATTTAGATGTCTTTGACGAACTCAATCTGGTACCAACACGCGAAGGCCTAGTATTACAGTTTCTCTTAATTGATGACGACAAAGGCGTGCATCTTAGTAACAGGATAGGTAGAGATATATAATACTTGTCTTGTTGGTTTATACATTTAGATTTACAGGCGATGGATTCGTGATTAGAAAATTGTTAATACGGATTTTAGAAGGGTGCACGATTCAATAGTTTCTTGCAGGTATCTTCTCATAACCTCAAACGCTATGCATGAACCTAGCAACTAACATAAATGAAGTGAATTTATTAAATTCACTTCGTTAGTTAGTTTAGTGAATAAATTCAATTTATTCACTAAACTAACTAACTCTTAAACTTTGCATAAGAATTTTCTTTGTCACCTAAATGATTTTGGACTTTGATTTTCAATAATACTTGATTACACGTGACTTCAAAAGTTTCTGGTAAGATGTATGTGCTACACATCACAGCCTACTTTTTCGGGAATATATAGGCATTCATTTATATAGTATGTATATAGAATATAAGCTTACATCTTCGCTGGTAGTTTAATGTTTAAAAGACTTCTTTTATTCATTCTTATTGCAAGAAGACATCCAGCCCAACAAAAATCAGATGAGATATACCGTAAACATTTTATTTGCAATTCGACACGCCATGGATATTGTTATGCTTCTATATTACAACTTCAAATAAGTATATCATCTCGCCATTTGCGTAATGGGGTCAGTAGTGCAGACGTTACCGTGAACATTGAAATGATAGTGATTATTACTTAACTAAATATTAGAGAAAGAGATAATATTTTCTCACTCAAGTAATCTGAGTCTTAACTTAACTACGTTAATAAATAGCTGAATAGTTTGCGTTTTTGAATTCGTTAATCACAGAAATTATTAGTCCGATTTCAATTTTTATTTTGTGCTGTAGATCTGTCTTTGTCAAAATTGGTGAATTGTAGCTCCAATGCACATTTGCTTATCTTTTAGTATATACAGGTGTGAATGTATGTATATTATTTAAATACAGTATCCCCGACGGTGTAGTACACGACACTTTTCTTTGCCAACAGCGAAAGGGCCTATTCCCGTCCTAAGCACATTGCCAGACGCCGTGCTGAGAATTTTTTAACCCAATAATACTTTGTCCAAATCGAGAATCAAGCCTGGATCGTCATAGTCTTCCAAACATAAGCGCCAACCTATGCCATGAGAGCAACGAGGATATTCTAGTGCTTTTTTGTACTAGTATCTTAGATGGAGGCTCAGAAATGAGTCAAAATAGTATAGAATGTATGTTTGTTTGTCTGTGTATCAGTCGTGTGGGAGAAGTTGAGCTCTGTTTGTGTACTTATCGCAAACAAAACACCACTAAAGGAAAAACTCAGCAGGTCAATAACCTTCAGAGACGAACGCATAGTTTTTCGCTACGGGGTTTCCTTGTCACGTGCTTCGCTAAATGTATTTTCCCGTTCACTTTGTAATTTTTTTATTGTCGATGGTTTTAGTTCTTTGTGTGACAGTTAGAGAATTGGTTTTCTTTTTTTATGAACTTGAATTTCGAATAATATTATTAATTGTTTGTTTGTTATTCTCTTGTTTTAACTACTAAGGTTTTGATTTAGCCTTGTTAACTTGTAAATGTATTGTAGAATAATGTCTCAAGTACATGATCGGTATAAAACCTTTTAACTATTGTAATCCTTAGCGTTAGAAATAGTGTGGTATTATATTGAGGCCATTTAATGCATCATCAATATCAAAATAGTTCGTAATGAGTTAATATGTACTACATAAACTCAAATGTCGAAATGTGTTTTATTTATTTAATACTGAAGGTACATTTACTAAACAGATAGACTTTGTTTGAGGAATAATTTTGCCCTTTAACAATTTTCGTATAAGGATTCTATTTTCTTTCTTCTTCGTGGGCGCTATCTAACGATGAAAATTCGGTTGTTAATGAACCTAATTAAGTAAGTGACCAACTGAATCTATCACTTATTTGGAATCAAAGCTGGTCAGAGTTATACCGGAGTATACAGTAAGGTAAAATAGACATCAAAAAGTATCAAGTAAAAAAGGTCGGTTGTCTGCGCGGGCGGTCCTAGACGCGTGTGGGAACGTTGGACGCGTGAAATCGCCGCCACCTAGCGATGGTATACGGACAAAAACTGGCGGTCTTACAGCCTACGGGACGGACACGAGACGAGCTATGTGCGAGATTGGCGACGAGAACATTTCACGTTGTGTTGTAAATGACTTTAATTTTATCGTTTTATTTGTTTAAGCTTTTGTGGTAAGTAATAAGTATAATTGCTAATGGAGGGGATGCTAAATATTATTACACAATTATTAAAAAAATGTCTTGAAATGAGCTATATTAGTTTTGTTAGTTGTATTTCAATGCAGATAAGTAAAATTGGTAGTCTATTCATGTGGAAATAAAATAATTCATATCTTCTTCAAAGAGAAGTAAATATCGTTCGTAACATTACAATTAGGGTATATGGGTGAAAATGCGCATTTAGATCCTACGGATACGGCGATGAATATGAGGTGTAAGTCCTATTTATATAAAGAAATATATGTTTTAATCCTGCAAATAAATGATAAACCGTAGGATATAACTTTAAGTAAAAAGTGACATGAAAAAAAATACTTGGTAATATTTCTTTACAAAGAGAACTCGCGCACTAGGTATATTTCAGTATCGCGGGGAGTTTACAAATATTCAAACAACGAACGAAGAACATCCAGACTCGGAACATCCATTTATGAATCACACTAATATTTTAATTATTTTTATTTTCCAGCGCGCTTTCAACAGCGAACAGTTAAACCACTACGCCACATATCATTTCAGCCGAAAGACGTCCACTGCTGGACATAGGCCTCCCCCAAGGTCTCCCACACAGACCGGTCTTAGGCCCTGCGCATCCAACCGCTTGCCGCGACCTTTACCAGATCGTCGGTCCACCTTGTAGGAGGCCTACTCCTGCTGCGTCTGCCGGAGCATGGCCGCCACTCCAGAACCTTTCTGCGTCAACGGCCTGTGCCTACGCCATACATGGAAACATAAATAAATTGATAAAGTTAATATAAACTTGACTATCGTATGACCTCCTTAAATTCAATCTAACTTAGATAACTAATTTATATGGAAGTCTCGTATCTCGTATTAACCACTGTTTAGTTAAAGTAGTCACCCCATTTAAATTAGGCAGTGACGACTACGAGACGAGACAAACTATTACTACAACATTTTTAAAGTTTGTAATGATATCTTGGCTTATCACCAGAAGACTAATAAATAGGTGTTCATTTCATCACATTTACTAAAAGCTAAAAATTCTTCTTTTGTAGATAATTTCCAAAACAATCTAATACAAACACAAATAATTATACTTTTATCTGTATACTGACCATCGTGAAGGATTTATGCTTTTTAAAACGCACGGGTCACTATACTGACATAGACAACTTTATATTCTTCTAACTTTTCTTTTTTTATCTTATTTCTTTTTTTGACGCTAAACAATGCGTCGGTAAACGATAATTAAAAGTGGAGGCTCTAGCGCCTATCTTTACCTTTTTTGTTTCTTTTTTTTTGACTTTGGAATCTAATCCAATTGGGTTTACGGCATTGACTAATTGATTGGTTTGGTGTTTATTTTTCTTATCTATGGAAAGAGATAGTGTTGATTTATTTTGTGTCTTTGATTTCGGGATATTGTACGATCTATTCAGGGGTATTTTAACATGGGGTGTATACTCGGTACCGTTTAGAAAGTTTTCTATGTTTTATCTTTGAAGATAGTAAGATAAGATCTGAAAGAATGTTACACATGGTTAAGCTATGCATTCATATTATGCATAGCTTCACCTCACAAATATTGGCGAAATCATGCTGTGTAGTATAATAGTGAAGGAATAATAATAATATTTATAGACATAAAAAAAATTTCATTATTTTGTAAAGTGTCTGTGTTTGGTGTACCTTTATTATAAGCCAGTGCCTCTCCTGTGTCTAAAGAGAGATTGGAGTAGTAAAGCCAAGTTTACTACACTATTATATTCATATTATTATATTCGAATGCAGTTGTATGCTTAGCGATACCTACTTTCCATATTCAAAGACGCAGCGCACGCACAATGTATAGTGTATCAATATATTCGAATAAAAATCGATTGTACATCAATATTGTAATAAAAATGTCTTCAGATCATAAAGGTTACGTACAAACAGCTAGAACACGGCATTTCACGACGGCTAACCACTGACTCACAATTAAAGTTCTTCGCATTTTTGCGTCGCTGTTAAGGCAAAGTATTTCAATATCAAGCCACTAACACTGAGTTTTAGCATTTTGATTTTTATTTATGGACTTATTCAAATGTACGAGTAAGTGGCTTGTTGGTGACAGAAGATACACTACGGCTTTTGGCTTACAATAAACGGGTAAGGTTATATTAAGTTAAATTGTTTTATGTTAACGCAAATGTCACACATTGAAATTAAACTATTTTATACGGATTTTATCGAGTTGTTTATGTTAAAAGACGTTTATTACATATTTTTAAAACTATTTAGATTTACGTTTATAATTTACGCCGACATTTCGGTTGCATTTCAGAAATGTATAAAGTACTTAGTTTAATTTTAATATAACGTTTTTTTCTAGCTGTATCTATCAGATCATAATTTGAAAGTGTTCTTGGTGTATTACAACTGGTTAGCTATTACGTGGGGTTTAAAAAACTGGTGAAATCTGAGTCTAATATAACTTTTCTTATAAACGCGTAAGTCAAAGTATGTATCTATTTTCGATCTGAAATACATATGTATATATCCCGAGAAATAAATGCACGCGGCGACGTAAAACATAATGATACAAGAAGATAATGGCCAATAAGGGATGGCAAAAGAGCAAAAAAACTCACAACGTTTAGCAGTATGACTCTCGAGATATACCTATGGAAGGCTATCAACCGTGTGTTCTGGTTCCTGCGGTGAGTACGTTGCCAAGAGAACTTAGGAAAATGCATTATCGGTAACGAGCAATGATACCTCTGGTAGCGCAAATGTTAATATCTATAGTTAACCATTGGGTGCGATTTGCCTTATAACAAATTTAAAAATAAATTGAAGCCTGGCAGTAGAATTTCTACCAAATTCACAGTAAAAGCCTTATATTTTAAATCGACAGTTCTTAAAAAAAACAACGGTATATTTACCATATATCAAAAGCCTGATCTTAACCAGCGGAATTCTAATCTCGAAGGGCGTGGTCAAAACACAAAACCCCATTTAAAATGTATTGAAATAAACGTCTTTGAGGCAGCCATATTGGAATGAGTTTCATTTGATAAAGGATTTATTCCTAAGGGTATGTTAGGCATCTAACCTTGGCATGCTCGCTAAAGAATTTTAATTGTTTTTCTTTGTGAATTTTTGAAGGCAAAGGCATTAATTATGGAAGGTTTTTGAGTTCATTCTCTATCAGAATATTGGTGAAAAAGCCAACGTAAAATTTTTGATCAGTCTTGCTATTATCAACACTGCTAAACTTAAGTCCTGGGATTAGATAGGTTAAAGAGCTTGTGGAATAGAGCATCTCAGTCACTGATGAATTTGGTAAGCAACTGATTTTCTATTAATTCAGTAGGTAATTTGCTAAGGCATGTGAAAACCTCACTGGGCGTAGGCACCCAACAAAAATATTTGGGTACTATCCCTAAAGCGTACTGCTGCAATTAGGTTGTACCAGGAATAAGTCAGGATCCTCTGCCTCTCGTGAATCATAATGTTAAAAGTAACTCTGTCAGTTTGATACGTTTTCACGCATAAACTGCTAAACGGATTTTGATAAAGTTTGATATAAAGATAGCTTGAATATTGGGCAAGGTTATAGAATACTAAATTTAAGAAAAACGTAAGAGGAGTCGCGGGTAGCAACTAGTTATTCATGTTTCATTAACAGGCATTGGAAGTAACCCACTTAAAGCAATCTAAACCAAATATATACAATCAACAGCCTCTTTAACATTATAAACTATAATTCAAATGAATGAGACGAAAAATAAAACGACTCCCTTTGTAAGTTCAGGGTAAGAAAGGGACAACAATATCTCATTGTATTTATATAATGGTTTGTCTACAAGCGTGTACGATTGTGCTTTAGACCCAAGTGTTTTTTTTATTTTATTTGATCTTATTATTCATAGGTAAGCATTATTGTGGGGCCAAGGTTCTGGTGCCAGTTGCTTGAGAATTAGGGTTCTCTGGTTGAAGGTCAAACTGATTCAGGAGTAACACGAGGTCTCTTAAACATTTCTGTAGTTTTCAAGGTTCGAAAGGTGTGTTAAGTCTAGATTTTGAGTAGTGAGATGCATTGTTGGTCCCTTGGCATACCATGGCGCTCTTTGTGGATGGTTATGATTGACGTTCTCTGTGACGATATTTTCGGTAGCAGCAAGATGTCAACCTGATGATGTCAATAGACTCGCTGTCTATAACATGGAACTTAAAAGAATAGCTGATGTAATGTGTGATGCGCCTCTGCCTACACCTTCGGTGTTGATATACGCGACTTCTATGCGTGAGATCACGGGTTCGGTTTCTGGGCCGGTAAAGTGTTATTGGGTTTGCTGTTAAGAAATTCATTGGTTGTAGTCTGGGAATGTATCTGGTAGACGGCAACAGATTTTCTTCCTATAACCTTTGCCTTCTCCTTTAGGTATATACGCATGAAGATGTTCATATGTACATATATGTATAGATACTGTTGTAGAATACACCCTGAGGCTTGCCTTCTGATTTGTCTGCCAACTCTAAGATACCCTAGATTTTTCATTTTCGATCATAATAAAACAATTATCAGGCGCTGAAATAAGTCATATTTGAAAATATTGCTTTGAATTAGATGACATAGAGCACAGCACTTGTACCTTATTCTATCATTCTGTGCTACCTTTATTAATTTTGTATATTAACTTGTATTAGGAAAATTAATGTTCTTTTTGACAGTAAAACTATAACTAGGTTTTATTTTCCTAAATATGACTTAGTAGTAGCGCTACAAAACAAGACAGTTGTAAATGTACGTACAGATCCCGAAATAGGATCGGAATCACAAAGATTTTTTGTCAGCACCACGACTTTATGTGAGGAATGTGAAGTTTTGGAGATTAAGGCGGCGGCACAAAGTGGAAATACGGACCGTGGGGCCATTATGGACACGTCACCATCAATACAGTACATTCCGCCATAAAGTTTCACAAACTCAGTCAATATTTAGACGAACTATTGATACAGAGTTAGCCAATAGCTCTATGATATGTTTTCGATGAAAAAATCGAACAATATCGTAGTAGAACTCATGCTGTTGATATAGAAACTAAGTTTAAAGAAGAGACCAATAATATCAATAGATGTCTTCGTGTTTGTGGATCTAAAGGCTCTATATAAATATATATTAACAGCGCGGGACTTTTCGTTTAAAAAGTTCAACATCACGCAGATGGAGGATTATGCTTGTTACTTGAGAGGCTTTTTAAGCCTAAACGTCGTGTTTACGTCCTAACGTCATTAATTACTGGCTGTGTCAGAATGCGTCGTGTGAATCACCAGATAATATTAAAAAATATTTTTTGATCTTTGAATAGAACTTTGAATCTCAAGATCTTAGCTGGCTCTGTTTGCCAAATAAATGTATTCTAATGTACTCTCAAACGAGAAAATAGTAAGTACTGTTGTCTACTTATTACGTTTTGGAAGCAAAACCGCTTAATTATTTTAGATGAAATAGGTAACGTTTTACATCACTCATATACTGGAATTCATTTAATATATAATGTACTGAGAATTTATCAATATAAAAATCCAATAATACTTTAGTCGATCTAGAAATCGTGCCCAAGACCTCCTGCACAGCAGTCGTATTCACAACTGCTGTTACTTATAAGTATTTCATATTATATGATTGTGATGTTATCTATAAATACTTATAAGTAATAAATAATTGTTACTTTATTGCCTAGCTTGCTCCCGAGGTTCCAACAAAAAAATACTATCCAACTGGAACAGTATATTTTGCCAGGCTAAGAAGTAGCCTATCTTCCACGACTCATAAAATTATATGTAAAACATCAAGCTGATCTTGTGCTTCGTTTCTGCTTAAAAGAAAACCAATCTAAGGTAAACAAATCTCATATATTAACAATATTAGCAAGAACTACTCATTATTCTTACAATCACATATCATGTTGATGATAAGTCTGTAACGTAGTAATTATATCTACTTTGCAACCTCATAAACACATAGTTACAAATAAGTAGGAACTCCTTGGCGTGAGTAATGCTTTATTTAACTAAACATATTGTCTCTGTCACCGTGAGAACCTCGGCCCGTTATGTTATCTTATCGGCGATAGCTTCATTTGGGCTTTGTGTCAGATACCGATGCCCACCTGATGACTTAATTGGCCAACTTGGTTGTTATAGCTGTTTGGTTGGACTGACAACTATGCTAAACGATTTTAAGACTAGTTTTCATACTACATTGAAAAGTAATCATACGTAGGTACACAGTTTACCTAATGATTGCCAGACAGATTTTTTATGATGTCTGGTATTCAAAGACTTGACAAATTAATAATAACACACCTTTAGGATATACAGACAAGTGTCGGTATATCCTGAAAGTGTAGTCTAAGGTATATAGTAGCAACATTTAGTCTGATATTCTCAATGCCACGTAATATATGGCGAGATATTGCCGTCCATGTTTAGTTGACTCCATGTTGCTACTGAAATTTTCTTATCGGAAATTCCAACTCAGGTATTTTATCCTAGATCAGGTCAGAACAAGGTATTTCATAAACAAGAGAAAATAACCGTTGAAGAATAAATTACCTACTTTATTACATTCAAATAGAGTGATAACTGATAACACAACATGATACTCAATTACCAATCATTGCGAGTACTAGGTCACATTTTTGTACGATTCCACATAAAATATTCTAATGAAACGTAATTTTTCATTTGAATACGGGAGTAATTGACAATCATCTTACTTCAAGTATTTATTCATCACCATAGAGACCGCGCAGCAGGCTCCGACCTTCACCTTGGCTGTAATACTGTCGTCTAGACTGAACGATTTCCTACCAAAAGCTTTCGACCCTATTGCATACCAACAACAACTTTAAATACAACGAATCTTTACTACGAAACCTTTTTATTTTCATTGGAACGAACGAGGCAATGTATAAGAAATAAGTACAAAAGATTTTACTATCAAGGAAGTTTTCTAAATTTTACTGGTAAAGAGTACCCCAGGGTGTGCTATTAAGACCGCTGCTCTAAGGTGACCCCTTTGAAGGACGTCCTTTGTTATATTAAGTTGTTTACTCCACGATATACGCAGTAGATTGGGTAATTCAATTACTAGGTACTATTTGAATTCGATTAGGGGGAAACCGTTTGTTCTCAATACTATAGCTTTTTACAAATACGCCTTAGTTTTTGTAAATATGTTTGATTATTTAAAGGCTGTTATAGGTATCGATCTTCGGACAGTAGTAGTAGGTTTAGCAATAGTTTGACTGCTTTCCGGCGAGACAGAAGGCGCTTAATACGTATACACGAATTCAGCAATATTGGCCTTTTATATCACACGCACGCACACTAGTGAAGACTGATATTATTCGTCACATTGTATTTATAATCCAGACGATGCCTTTAAATATTCATTGCCCAAATAACAATCGAGACAAAAAAACGAGTCACAGATGACAGCAGACATGGAGGCTCGGACACGTCGCATAGAACAGTAAAAGCAACAATATAAGATAAAGTATAAGGGTGGGTTTTTTCAATGAATATTCTATTCCACGATTAACATAATCGCAGGACAAGCTGCGAACGAGCGCGGGCGTGTCAAACTTGTAAAGAAACTAATAAAAATGCAAACATCAGTTTGGAAATTGATAAAAAAGTTGACACGCTTGAGTTTTGGGTGCGCTTTAAAAGTTCCGTATGTTTTAGCGTGTGAATTACGTCATAATAAGTTTGCTATATTGGTTAAGATTTCTTGAAAATATTTGTGCAATTTAATCAAAATGATTAATGATTTTTGCATGTTTGTTAAATATCTCTTTAGCGGAACGCCGTTCTGTTTCTACGTAGAATAGAAATTTACGTAGAATCCTAGATAATTATGTTGTTTTAATACGCATAATGCGAAAAGAATGCATACCGCGTGTTGTTTGTTTGGATTGAAAGTAATTTTTCTTATATATTATATGTACGAATAAGTATATCCATGGACCATGTAACCCTAAAACAGCTTAAAATATGTAAATTAATATAAAAAATTGTACATAACAAAAAATTGTCTCGTGCCGATGTGTTATCTAAATAGATTGTATAATGTATGTAGTGTTCACGATAATCTGCCTACTTTTTGTCAACTACCCTCCGATGTGACCGATACACAGTAATTGATTCTTTATTGCTTTTTAATCGTTTCCTATTATGTTTTTTTAGTTTGTTATTTGTTTAATGGAAGGTGAAGTTTAAATTTATATTAAATGTAATCTATGAAGCTAGAAATGTATTCTACAATATTGATCAAGTTTATAAAATATTACATATGAGTAAAGTATATTTTATAACTAATTATAAGTAGCTATATTTTGAAGCTGTAATATGTACTAATAGCCTACTCATATAAAATACGTCTATTCGTAACGTTTTCGCGGTTATCTCGACAAACCAAAGTTAATAAATTTTGGTATAGGATAGCCGGAACCGCGAGATAGAATTTTTTATAAAATTGGTATAAAACATATTTTAAAGTAATGCCAAGCTTTATTGTTACTTACTATTATCGTTATTTATATAACGAAATAAACTTATATTTGTTTCTTAAAACCTCTGATAAAAACACATTGTACATTTTAGAACTGAATAAATTTCAAACAACAAAACATATTCTTTACAATATTAATTAAGACAATACTTTAGATTATTTTACATCTTTATCAGCGGAGTCGCGATAAATTAAGCTTAATATAGTTGCCTCGGGAACGATTCAATCCTTTTGGGTGGTCCTGATTACGTGCGTCGAGGCCACACACCTTTCCATACATTGTCCTGTTAGTCGTTATATTAACTTGTACTAAAACAGCTTTATTTTGAACACTTTAAATTCATAAGTTTATTGCTGATTCCTCACATATAGATTTTGAATGTTTTCGTTCATCCGTGTTAAGTTACCTGCCTGAATTTTTGCTTTTATCGTTTTTAAACTGTTAAGAATGTAAATAAAATTGCGATCTTGAAACAATAATGGTTTATATCACAGCTTTGTGCAGTTGCATCTCAAAGTGATGATACACAATATTTGTGTATCCTAATCCAAAGTTATTATATATAAATACGAATGTGAGTTTGTTTGATTGTTTGTTACGCTTTCACGCCTTAACTACTCGACCCATTGTCATGAAATGATTGAAAAATTATTTGTCGGGCCTCGATGGCGTAATGGTTAGTGTAACCGACTGTCACGCCTGAGGTCGCGGGTTCGATTCCCACACAAGTAAAACATTTGTGCGCATGAACATGAATGTTTATCTTGGTCTGGGTGTATATAATATGTATGTGTTTACAAAAAAAAGTATATAAGTTTGTTTATCCATTGTATAGTACCCATAGTACAAGCTCAGCTTAGTTTGGGCTAGATGGTGTTGTGTGTATGTGGTAGAATATTATATTATACATGTTGTCAGGAGAACAGAAAAGGATAAGTCCTTTACCTTTCATCCAGAAAAAAATATTGGTACTAACCTAACCTACATTTGCGAGTAATCAGTCACTACGTGGGTTTATAGAAATATATTTACTTTAACTTTAAAGTAAGTCTGTCTGCGGCGAGTTAGACAAATTAGACACGTTAAACACCTGAAAATTCTAGTAAAGTCCACGTTGCCTTTATTTTCCTATCTTATTTTAAGAGAGATAGGGTGCAGTGACATCTGTTTTCAAAGGTTTCGGGATTCCGGCTAGGCAACGAACTTCACTTTACAAAAAATCGCAGGCAGGGCTTCTAGAGTACCTTAAGGATGCCATTTGATATCAGCAGGGTGACCAGCGTGATCTTAGTCCCATGGCTGATAATGCAGCGACTCATTTTTTTTATTTTTTTTAATTTTTTAAATTATGCTCGTCAACAATATAAACACAAACATTGACTTATGACATTTACATAGCTTTGGAACTGGTGTATTTACATCATTTACAGACGTGCACAACATTATATATCTTAAAATAGTATCCACAATTGTCTTATATTTAAAATAGCGCTTAAAACTAAAATTGAAAATAAAATATATACTTATATAATATACATATAACTATAGATATGTTTATGATAACAATGAAGTATTTGTGTTTCACTAACTATAACCAAATTGTAAATAAATAAATTTTAAAACTTTATAATATATACTATACTAAAATAATTTTAATTTTAAATTTTTGTGATCTTTAGTTGCTTATTCTAATGAAGATTAACCAATATTTTTCTCCTAAATTGCGTGGGTCGGTCGTGAAAGATATCAAGGTCTAACTAACCTCCTCCACCAACTGTTGTAAGTTGATGTTAATCTTGCTACTGGCGAATGCATTCCTAGGTTGGTTCTGTATCGAGGAACGTTGAATGGGGTAGTGGGTTTCCTGCGTGCATTGATTTTGGGGACATTTAGTTGGATGTGTTCTAGTAGATCAGGACATAAATTTCCTTTGATTATGCGCTGTAAAAACATTAGATCTAGCATGCGACGACGGCTTTGTAATGTGCACATTTTGAAAAAGAACAGTCTTTCACTGTAAGAACTTCTGCTGCTAATACCGGCTGCGCAATACGCAAGATGCCTAGTGAACGATCTTTGGATGGATTCTATGCAATCAGAGTGTACTGTATATTGTGGGTTCCACACGACGCTTCCAAATTCAAGCACACTTCTTGTGAGAGCATTGAAAAGCATAATTTTGGAAGATATGCGTTTGAATTCCTTTGTGGTACGTCTAATAAATCCTAACATTTTAGCGGCCTTGCTTACCATGTTCTCGTACTGGGGGATGAAGCTTAGTTTTGAGTCAAGAATCACACCTAAATCACGTATTTGTGGCACAACAGTGATATATTCACCATTGATATGAAAATCATCATATATATGTATATGGTCAGCAACGCGTTAATACGCTAGCACTGGCTAGTGTATATTTCCTTGGACGTTATTCACCTTATAGAAGTATAAATACACATGTTTAATCAAATTAATACGAATAAATTTGACTTTTTCAAAATGTGCATCAATTATTTAATGTCCGATATTAGCCTAAAATGATAGCAACCTCAGATTTATTAATACCTAATAAATTATTTTTAATGAAACCATAAACTTTATTTTTCTTTAGAATCTGACGTCTATCACAAATAAAATTATGCATTTTGTCAAAATATAACATGCCATTCACCGGTTATTGAAAATTTTTGTGTCGTGAATTATGGATTTGGAAAGAGACGCGGTAGCGATGAAATTTAAAAAGTATCCAAGCATCGAGTGTCGGTATTTTGAGTCTAGTACCAGCCGGGTAGTTGTTAATACGGTAAATCCCTATAATACCGTTGGCAGCTATCGCAGCAGAATCACGAAAGATTATTCAAAGAAAAGCAATAATGTTGAAATAAGCGATATATTGGACAGCAGCATCATAACTCCTTACACAGGGACTTCTAATGGTTTAATACGTGAAATAATGCAAGATTACGAAGTGAATACAGAAGTCAATGCAAATGTATTTATAAATGAACAAAATACTGACGATGAGACTACATTCGACACTGACAAACCCTCGGATAGAACTATCTCAGAACATTCCTTTGATATATCCTCCAGGCTGTTTGATTCCCCAGATAATACTACTTCATGTTCTAGAAGTGTTCCCAGAACTACCTTTAGAAAAAGAGTTAGGACAAAAAAATGTAATTATAATAATAAACGTAGACATCTTTCTACTAATGAGACGTTTACTTTGCCCGCACCGAATGAAAATCAAAAGTCTGAAAAGACAACGTACTGTCGGCCATTGAATAACATGTATAATGAAGAATTTTTTTACAAAACTGTGCAAAAGAACGCAAGGTTACAGAATATTGTGAGGCAGTTAGCAATAGAACGTCAGAAGGAAAAGCAAAAAGAAAGTTGGAATAACTATATAAACGAGTTAAAGAGTAAGCATGGATATTGCAATAATGACCCTACTAGTATATCCCAGTACGCACCAAATGATAGAAACTCTTCTGATTTTATAGGCGATTATTATAATATGAGGCCTAGCTGGCTTAATACTGAGCCTACCCAAAACTTAATACATGATTTTCACGGAACTTATAGTAACGTACAGCCGAATGATTGTTACAAGAACCATCCTGTAAATAATAATTTTATGCCACAGCAGAATCGTGCACAGTATTATAAGAGCAATAGCTATTGTTATCCAACTGCCTCACAAGGTACTCTCATGATGCTAAACAAGGGCGAAGTACCGGAACATTTGAAGAAATACTTTAGTCGTACTCCTATTATGATTGGCAGATATCCAAGCCCTAAGCGACCTGGAGGGTTTAGTAGTAGCAATAATTATAGTGATAATGCACATGGTGTGTTCAATGCAGAGACAAATAATAATAAACCGACTAAACCGATGAGCATGCAAACTGATATAAATTTGCGTAATTTTAGTAATGTAATTGTAGTCCCTAAAGAAGCTAGCCACGAAGGCACTTCTACGAAAGAAACTTCAACAGAAATCAATACACAACCTTTTACCAAACCATCCTCGACAAAATCTTTTACAAGACGAATATCTAATGATTACACAAAAACAGTACCGAATAACGGATCAAGACTGAGCGGAAAATGTGGCGCTTGTAAATTTTTACAGAACATAGATATTCATGAATTTAGGCAAAAGGTAAAAGAATGTGATTGCCAGCCATTGCAAAAGACAAGCAAAGTTATACCAAGAGTATCAGAAGACACGACAATCGAAGGGGAAAGGGAGTTTAAGGAAGAATATTCTTCTGCCGAATACGTGCAGAATATGAATCAGAAGGTGGCGACGCTAAACGTAGTCAAATGCCGTTGTAAGCGTTTGCAGATTGGAGACAGTAATGATAGGATACAGCAAAATGTAAATTGCTTTTGTAAACGTTTGCAGAATTTAAACAGTAATGTAGCTAAACTGCCGGTATCAGATTGTTACTGTAAGCGTTTGCAGAGAGGCGATAGTAACAAAGTGAGACTACTGAAAAAAAATTGCTCTTGTGAACGTATAATAAAGAAATACATGAATGTAGCAAAACAGCAAACAGTAGATTGCGATTGTAAACGTTTACTACAACAAGGCAGTAACGTAGCAAAACTAAGGGAAGTAGATTGCGCATGTAAGCGTTTGCAGAAAATAAAGACTGATGAAGTAGAATGCGCTTGTAAACTTTTTCAGAACTTAGCTGGTAAAGAAGTAGAGCGTGCTTGTAAATGTTTGTGTAAAATAGATAATTTTCAAGTTGATTGCGCTTGTAAGCATCTACAAAACAAAAGCGTAGAGTGTGCTTATAAACGTTCACCCAACATAGACTATAAAGAAGTAGAGTGCGCTTGTAAAAGTTTGCAAACAATTGATGACATTAAAGTAGAGTGCGCTTGTAAGCTTCCACAGAACACAGGCTACAAAGAAGTAGAGTGCACTTGTAAATGTTCACAGGACATAGGCAATAAAGACGTAGAGTGCGCCTGTAAGCTTCCGCAGAACATAGGCGACAAAGATGTAGAGTGCGCTTGTAAGCTTCCACAGAACATAGGCGACAAAAAAGTAGAGTGCGCTTGTAAACGTTCACAGAACATAGGCAACAAAGACGTAGAGTGCGCTTGTAAGCTTCCGCAGATCATAGGCGACAAAGATGTAGAGTGCGCTTGTAAGCTTCCACAGAACATAGGCGACAAAGACGTAGAGTGCGCTTGTAAGCTTCCACAGAACATAGGCGACAAAAAAGTAGAGTGCGCTTGTAAGCTTCCACAGAACATAGGCGACAAAGAAGTAGAGTGCGCTTGTAACCGTGCACAAAAAATAGCCGATAAGGAAGTAGAGTGCGCTTGTAAAAGTTTACAAACAGTTGATGACATTAAAGTAGAGTGCGCTTGTAAGCTTCCACAGAACATAGGCGACAAAGAAGTAGAGTGCGCTTGTAAGCGTTCACAGAACATAGGCAACAAAGACGTAGAGTGCGCATGTAAGCTTCCACAGAGCATAGGCGATAAAGATGTAGAGTGCGCTTGTAAGCTTCCACAGAACATAGGCGACAAAAAAGTAGAGTGCGCTTGTAAACGTTCGCAGGACATAGGCAACAAAGACGTAGAGTGCGCTTGTAAGCTTCCGCAGAACATAGGCGTTAAAGATGTAGAGTGCGCTTGTGAGCTTCCACAAAACATAGGCGACAAAGAAGTAAAGTGCGCTTGTAAGCTTCCACAGAACATAGGTGACAAAGAAGTAGAGTGCGCTTGTAAACGTGCACAAAAAATAGCCGATAAGGAAGTAGAGTGCGCTTGTAAAAGTTTACAAACAGTTGATGACATTAAAGTAGAGTGCGCATGTAAGCTTTCACAGAACATAAGCGCCAAAACAGTAGAGTGCGCTTGTAAGCTTCCAAAAAACATAGGCGACAAAGAAGTAGAGTGCGCTTGTAAGCGTTCACAGGACATAGGCGACAAAGATGTAGAGTGCGCTTGTAAGTTTCCACATTACATAGGCGATAAAGAAGTACAGTGCGCTTGTAAGTTTCCACAGATGATAGATGATAAAGAAGTAGATTGTGCTTGTAAAAGTTTGGAAGCAATTGATTACATTAAAGTAGCGTGTGCTTGTAAGCATCCACAGAACATAGGCGACAAAGAAGTACAGTGCGCTTGTAAGCTTTCACGGAGCATAGGTGACAAAGTAGTAGAGTGCGCTTGTAAGCGTCCACAGAATATAGGCGACATACACGTAGAGTGCGCTTGTAAGCGACCACAGATCATAGGCGGTAAAGAAATAGACTGCGCTTGTAAAAGTTTGCAACCAATTGATACCATTAACGTAGAATGTGCTTGTAAACGTCCAAAGAGCATAGGTGATAAAGATGTAGAATGTGCTTGTAAACGTCCACAGAGCATAAGCGATAAAGATGTAGAATGCACTTGTAAACTTTTGCAAAATATAGATAGTAAGGACGTAGAATGCGCTTGTAAATTATTGCGGAATATAGGCGACAAAGAAATAGACTGCGCTTGTAAAGGTACGAAGAACATAAATGATAAAAACGTAGAATGTGATTGCAAAGGTTTGCAGAACATAGACCATAAAGAAATAGAGTGCGCTTGTAAGCATTTGCGCATAATAGATAGCCTTGGGGTAGAATGCTCTTGTAAATGTCTACAGGCTATTGGCAACAAAGAAGTAGAGTGCTCTTGCCAACTTTTGCAAAGTATAGGCGATAACGAAGTAGAATGCGCTTGTAAATTTTTGAAGAACATAGGCAGAAATGAAGTAGACTGCGATTGTAAGCGTTTGAAGAACATAGATATTAAAGTAGTAGACTGCTCTTGTAAACGTCCACAGCACGTAGACAATATTGAAGTAGACTGCGCTTGTAAACGTACACGGAACGTAAACGATAATGACGTAGACTGCTCTTGTAAACGTACACAGATTGTAAAGTTTTCTGAAGTATACTGCGCTTGTAAACGTCCACAGAATGTAAAGTTTTCTGAAGTAGATTGCGCTTGTAAACCTCCACAGAATGTAGAGTTTTCTAAAGTAGACGGCGCGTGTAATCGTCCACAGTATATAGACGATGATGAAGTGGAATGCGCTTGCAAACGTATAGAGAAGATAAAAAAATTCTTTGCTAGAGTGACAGAATTTCAGTGCGCTTGTAAACATTTGCCGGTTATAGAAGATAATGAAGTAGAATGCGCTTGCATAAGTTTGCAAAATATTGACGATAGTGAAGTAGAATGCGCTTGCAAACTTATACGGAGTATAAAAAAATTCTTTGCTAGACTGACAGAATTAGAGTGCGCCTGTAAAAGTTTTCCGCTTATAAAAGATAATGAAGTAGATTGCGCTTGCAAACGTTTACAGTACATAGACAGGGAACCAGTGCTGAAAGTTGATTGCGGTTGTAAATATTTTCAGAATATAAACAGCATCCAAAATTTTGAACAAATTCAGAATGAACATGATAACGAACCAATGCTGAAAGAAGAAATATGCATTTGTGAACCAATGCAAAAGATAAAAGAGAACGAAAGTAGACTAAAAGAGGTCATTTGCCCTAATACACCGTTGAACAACTTAGAACTTAGTCGCTTAGCAAGGCTAAAGGAATGCCCCTGCAAACATTTACACGAAAGACAAGGTGATATAAAAAGATCTTTGCAAAACGAAAGGAGTGACGTTCAGATACCATCGCAGATTTCACAAAGTAATGTACCCAGATCTAAACCAAAAGAATGTGTTTGCGAACTTTTGAAAGACATAGAGAGTAAAGTCGTCACAGCTGTTGAACATACACCGTTGAACAACTTAGAACTTAGTCGCTTAGCAAGGCTAAAGGAATGCCCCTGCAAACATTTACACGAAAGACAACGTGATATAAAAAGATCTTTGCAAAACGAAAGGAGTAACGTTCAGATACCATCGCAGATTTCACAAAGTAATGTACCCAGATCTATACCAAAAGAATGTGTTTGCGAACTTTTGCAAGACATAGAGAGTAAAGTCGTCACAGCTGTTGAACGTACTACAGCTAAACCTTTGCAAAACATAGAACAGAAGCTCGACGATTTGATTGCATCGTTTAATTCTTTCGTTAGAGAAATGAGAGACACCGAATGCTATAGAAGTAAAATTAAATCTCCTATAACTATTTCTGTATCCGATGAGTTGGATAGGCCACCAAAACCAGTAGTGATAAAAACAACAAGTGATACTTCTAGATTACAGAAGACTGATCAAGTTTTGTATACAACGGTGGTACGTAATAAGCGAAGAAAAGATACAATTACTGATATTGACCCCAATATGATACGTCTCCACAGAAATTTTAGCAACACTAAGATAGAGAACATAATACAAGAAGAGATGGAAAAAAGTAAAAAAATCAAAAGGGACATCAAAGAGTTACTTCACACTGGGTGTGACACAGAGTGTTCTGTAGAAATATCATTTGACATTCCGACGAAGGAGGTGTCAACAGCGGTGACTTCATCGTCATCTAGAACACAAAATGGCAACGAACATGAATTTGATATCGAAGAAATAAATACTCCAATAAGATCTAAGAATAAAACTGATACTCGGATGGCGATAGCTGTGAATACTGATCCTTTGGGTTTACTGGCATTGTTTAGGATATCGGCTGAGGCGGCTAAGCAGCTACTATCATACATGCCTCAGCTGAACTATTACTCGTGCTTGCGGTCCCTTCATCCACCACACAGGCCGGGAGCCGAGCATTACGTGTGTAATATTTGCGGCGCATCATTCTGCCGTCCGTCACAGCTCAGCGATCACATTCAACAAAACCACGATTTAGGAAGGACAAGGTAATTAATTGTACTTGGGTATTTTTTTTTGTGCCGTGCCATATGTCAGCTAAACTTATGAAGCGGATTTTATTTTGTATTATAAAAAATATAATGATTGAGTTAAAATTAAACTACTATATACGGATTTTATCGCGTTGTTTAATTTTAACAAATTTTTAAGCTAATTAAATTATTAAACCTATTTATATTTAAGTTCACACTTTCCCCCGTGACGTCATGGTCACGGGGGAAAGTGTGAACTTAAATATAAATAGTTTTAATATGTTGTTTTAATAATTTAATTAGCTTAAAAATTAGTAAAGTTTAATAGTAGTAGTAGTGTAACAGTTTCTAATATATGTAATAAAGTGTCAAATAAACAACGCGATAAAATCCGTAGTAGTTTAATTTCAATGAATATCATTCGCGTAAACAGAAGACAATATTATACTGATTGAGTTTTTATTACGTCCGCGGAATTTTTGCCGACGAAATATTTACCATAATCAGGATAATCGATCTGATCAATTTACTACTACTTGCTTATTACATCCGATTTCTAATTTAGAATTACCTGCTAATGTTAAACTACTATTAATAATGTGGTTGTCTGTTGAAATGTATTAAAGTATTCCTATTTCTTACACTGCCTTGTCAATAAACAACAAACAATCCAAGGGTGCATAAAGAAGTCACAACTGCCAAAAGCACATTTTACGTTGTAGTACTTTTTGTTGAAGTATCTTTTATTATTGGTATATTTTAAAGGGATTGCTGTGTTTGCCGTCACGTGCTTGAAATGCGGAACGACAGCATCGGCTTATTCAAGTGCAAGTACTGCGGCAAAATGTTTGCCAGGGCCTACTGCTGCGAGCTCCACCAACAGACCTGTGCTAAGTTCGTCGGCAAAAAACATGACGTCACTCCTAACTTGATGTTGCTGAAGTAGACACTCACTTCGCTTTAAACTTTGACCATTTATTTATATTATAAAGCCTAGATAAGAAAATGGCTGTAGGTATATGAAATGTATTAATTACCCTAAAAGTTAGTACCTATACAGTTTTGACGACATTCGATAATAAGTGGATAATTAAATTACAGTTATAAAAATATTTTATTAATAATAATAATTGTTTATTAAGTTTAAGTTGGCACAAATATAAAATGCTTTCAATCAGTTACAAATAAAGTGCTTATTTATTATATAAAACTATTAAAATTTAAATCAGATGCTTAGTATCATGGCCTGTATTGTGGGTCAAAAATTAAGTAATTTACATAAGTATTCATAAAATATTTGTATTGTACATTTTCAGAAATAAATATATATTAACTCTTTATTTTTATTTACAAAATAATTCACCGAAAAATGTTTTGGTGGACAGTGTGCCAGCAGCGTTGTGAGTGAACAAAATCTGCTTGCTTTTTTTTATGCTTTTTTCGTTATAATTGGACGTAGAGGTACGTGAATGCTGTCAATGGTCCTTTTGTGTGTGCCGCAACGCATCCATCATGCATGTTTGTATCTCGACTTAGGGACAGCCATTATAGTGAAATGGGCATAAAATTCCGTCGATACATCACAATGGTGAAAAGCAACATTATACGTAATTATGTCAGGTTTGAGCTGAAGCGTTATAATGATATTACAGTTGCGAACGATTCGCTCCACTCGTCTATTGTGGCGCTTCACGTTAAAGTAAAGATGTTGTAAAATCGCAATTGTATTGTTTGGCCATGCAATTAATGGGTTTACAGTGAGCGTTCAGTAAAAAAAATAACAATGTCCGATACCAATTTGATAGCAGCAGTAGTGTTTATAATAAATATAAATAAGTAGCGATGGATATAACAAACATGATAACGGAAAATCGTGATGCCGGTTCGACAGTTAGTTGTAGAACCATTTCTAAGCACTTTACAATATCCTAAATACCGGATAGTGACAATAAAACTTTTGGTGACAATTTTCGATTATCTGTTCAAAGGTTTTTTCGCGATTTTGGCTAGCAGTTAGAATGAGCACTGTTGTCCCACAGGCTGAGGTGTAAATTCAATAATAAGGTGAACGCACAATGGGTTTTTGTGCAGATCGGTGTACGGCGGCCCACCGGGGTGTCTCGAGCCTACTAATTTATATACCGTTAAATATTTGCTACGGCTTCGTAAGATCATGTCTGTCTATTTGTTTAGGTGAAATTGTAAGTATTGTTGCGAGTGGACGTGGGAAGGAAGTTGTTATAAAAAATATTCTACGTTCAATTGGTTTCTGTGAAATCGTGCGGTTTCTCTTTTACTGCACTGTCTTGTGTTTACTTGTGTTAATTGATCCCTCTGATGCGTTGTCGCGAACTCACGACCGCACTCTATAAAACATTTAAAATGCATTTTACGTTTTTTTATTAAGATGTCTAACAAAAATAAACAGGTAGTAGTTGTCTACATAACAATGTAAACACTTCCAACTGGCTATCAGTAAATGAGCACGGTATACGGAGACACAAAGCCACAAAAAATCACTATCAGGCTGCACCTGTCCTTATCAAACATATAAAAAACGTTGGTATATTATTGAGCAGCCAATATTTGTTATTCTAATCACAATAGCACGCACCTTGTGGCACGTGGTGGCAATCTTATCAATTTGAGAAATAGACTCTTGTTTTATTATCTAGCCCGGTAGTGCATTGTTTGTGTTTAAAACGTCACAAAAAATAACCAGATGGTATTTTATGTTCAGAAAATTTGCGGGTTTGTATACAACTTTTTCATAGGACTCCAATAGTAGTATAGTCTGAAACAGCGCTTGTATTTACTGAGCCAAACAGGAGACAAAATAAAAACTTATAATACTCTATAGTAATATGCCTCTTTTACCTAGAAAAGAGCCTACGTAGTGTTACTCACTTCTGCCGAACGAAGACGTACATCGTGTCTAACTATGATTCTAAGTTTTAAAAATATTATTAGCCGTATTAGATTAAGAAAAATGTAAACATCCCTTTTGTTTCTGTGTTTATTCATGCCCAATATAATTTAATATTTCAACGAGAACAAGGTTTGCAATAACAGAAACGGTCACACATATTCACACCACTCAAACACACAAAGTATCATATCAAATGAACTTAAAAAAACTAATAACTAACACCTCTGATCTCATTTATCTGTTGAAGAAAATTACTCCAAACCACTTTGTGAGCATTTTGATGATTGTTTATTTTATAACTACAACATACAATAATGATATTGAATCTTAAATTTAACAACTTAAGGTTAAGAATTGCTTGCAGTGTTTATCCGATGGATCTTGATAAAGCAGATTATGACGCGTAGTCGACCAAAGGGTAACTTTTGAATATCTTAATTTTATTTTTGGGCGCCGTTTAACTCATTTTTTGTGTAAGCACCTTATGGTATTGAATTAATTTTATTTTTAAAATAGTTGTCTTTTTGTCCACGGTTTATGAGTGATGACCCATTGTGCGATTGTGTATGATCTAGTCAGTGAATATTGTTAAAACATCAATTGGGTTATAAGTGAGAAGTTGAAAGGTAGGTTCCTGAGCGGTTTTGATGTACAGTAGTTTTAATATACCTTTTTGTTGCTATATGAATAACGAGCGCTGCTATTATTACTTATGGACTCTTGCAAGTGTTAAGAATGACATCCACTAATTGTCTTTCTACCGACTAGACTCTATCTTGTTGTGAACACAAGGTTTAAGAGTGCGTGTGTTTCTTTAAAAAAGGAGGAGATTCTGATTTCGGGCTGTGTTTCTTGTTTCAAGAACGATAGTTAGCGACTCCGCATAAAACGTAGTCAGTCTTTGGTCTCTTAAAATATACGGAGTAATTAAGGCTTTGGTAATTAACTTAAAAGAAACCAGAGTACTTACCATCTAACGCTAGTCTTCTGTGGGAGTTCCGAAGGCTTACAGACCTACTTCTACCATTCATATCCTTTCATATCATCTCTACTTCCTACTCTCTAGGAAAACTTACTTACTTAATACTTCTGGTATTGCAAACGATTATAGGCTACGGTGAAAACTTACCACCATGGCGGAAGTATGCTTATTTGCAACTCTTGTTAAATAAATAAAGTCAGAGGCTAGTACATATATACACTTGTAATAAAACCAACGAAACTAAAATACAGTAATAAAGATTCAGTTGCTTAGTCTAACGACGAACGTATGTAAAGCATTCACAAAACCATTGTTAAATGATATGCATGGACATGTCACAACATGTAGTTAAATGATAAAGCTTCCGGCATCCAACGACAACGACGTCTGTACTCTATGCATTTATGCCTCTATACTCTATGGTGAATCAGCTGTCATCGCATGTTGATCAACTTGTGATTATTCTAATCGATAAAATAATAGTTGGATAAGAATATCTATGTATAAAAATCTCGTGTCACGGTGTTTCTGGTCGCACTCGTCCAAAACGGCTCGACCGATTTTTATAAAATTTTAATGGTATATTTGGTAGGTATGAGAATTGGTCGTTAATTGTATTGCATACCGCTAGGTGAAGAAATAATTTATATGACAGAACAACGTCTGCTGGGTCATCTAGTCGTTGTATAATTATTAAAGCTAAAGTTTTGACGGCTAATCTGTAGTCTTATTTGGGATAGAGGTAGAACTTTAAGAAAGGGTGAAAAAGAAAAAGTTATGTTTAGTTGTAGATCTATAACTTTTTAGACTTAAGGAACTGTAACTAATATGAATGTTATTATGATTATGATAAAATAAAACATATTTCCTTTGGGCACGTGGTAAAAAAGATAGCGGTATGGATAAAAACAGATTTATAAATAAATTATGTGAGAAGGAGAATGTGATTGTAAAGGCAGGACTCTGTCTATAGCCCGCCTTTGACTTGTGATGCGAACGTTCCAATGCACGCCAGAGGGACCTTATCAGAGACGTTCTAAAGAAAATCTTGTGCCCTAATCAATGGCTTACATCGGAAATATAATGTGAGTGAATAAAGAAAGAGTGATTTTGCCAAGTATTAAGGAGCAGCAGGAAGACGGGAGTCATCTGATTAAGATGTAAAGGCATGTGAGAGAGAAACATAGCTAATAAGAATGCCTACGTCACAATTCTGACATGCTGGTACTGCATAAGTCCAGTGCCCGGAGAGGCTGGTAATCAGTTATACAGGTCTCCTAGTATAGATACCAGTCCCTCACACAGTAGTAAATACGTGCCTAGATTAAGTTTCTTTTGTGCAATTTTGTATTTTGTAGCCATGTGAGAGAGAAATAATAAACTATTATTATTTTGTTTCTCTTATCACAGGTATTTTCTAACATATTATATTAGGAAAATACGTGGCCCTTTGGGAGGCTTTCACGGAGACATGTGTCCAACGTGAAGAGGCCTTTCCAGAGTTTTAATTAAAGGTGGGATTGAACACCTACAGCGGCACTAGCCGCAGCAGGTGTAGGACTATTGCTACGTATGGAGTTTAATATATGGGCTGGGTATGGGTGTTTGATGGACCGGTATATTGGTAACTATGGATGAAAAACGGCGATTGCCTACTACCTAATACTCTAATAATATTAAGGTTGAAATATATATAAGGTTGAAATATTTGTAACTGTATTTTTGTTCAATAAATTAATAACTTAATAATTTAAAGACTTAACTCTACCAGGATGTAGATCCGTGAAGTTATGTTTTGAGAGTAGGCCGCGTCATATCCACATATAGTAATATCTACGTGTGTCGGTGTGTTTGTTCGGTAACGGAAACTGATGCAAATGTGCGCGCGCGGTGGCGACGCTCGTGCGCGTGCGCGCCGCATGCCGAGCGACAACCATGTCGCCACACTCGTACTAATGTTGATGGTGTTTCCTTCCCGTATAAGGATATTGCGAGCAAATTCACTTCACTTGTTAGACTATCAATGAACAGTTTCATTCGAATGATAGAATTTCGTCATTATTTCAATTTTGTTTTGAAATTTCGATTATAATATCAGCCCTGTATGAAACTCTCCCGCTGCTGGCCACGGGCCTCTTCTCAGTGTGAGAAGGGTTAGGCTATAGTCCACTGGCCCAGTGCGGGTTGGCAGACTTCACATATCTTCGAAAACATTATAGAGTACTCTCAGATATGCAGGTATCCTCGCGATGTTTTCCTTCACCGTTAAAGCGAGCGATAATTAACTATTTAAAAAATAACTTCGAAAAGTCAGAGATGCGTGCCATCGGATCGAACTCGAGACAGTCCAATAGCAACTCTGTGCCAATGTCCAACGGTCTAGGAGGTCTTTTCAAATATCGATTATCAATTACTAATCCAATCTATGCTTTGATCACAATTCTTGTCTTATAAGTGTGATTGCAAGCAGATTCACTTTGCTTCTTAGACACTAATAAACTATTTTATTCGAATGCGAGAATTTAGTAATTACTTAGATTTTGTTATGCAATTTCGATTACGAAATACTAATCCAACCATTGTTTGCACTACAAGTATTACGAGTGTGTTCAATATGGTAATGTTGTGGGTGGAAAAAAAATCCAAGACTTGCATTGCCGTGAGACTACCGGTATCGCTGTGTCACTTCAAGTAAGGTTTTATTTAAAATGGTGATATTTATCTAATTATATGTTTGTTTAACACGTTTTTAAGATTCTATCTCATATACCACGGTTCTAGCTATCTCCATACTTTCTATTAAAATTAATTTAGCAGTCTAGTCTGTAAGACCTCGTCGTGTGTCTGTAAGACGATGATGAGCGATGCTTACTTATCGAAAGGCAGCTATGCTCGCTTCTGCGAATATAGTCGTCGCCAACGATTAAATTCCAGGAAAAATAGGCCCACAGAGTATAGGTTTAAATAATCACCACTAGTCTCCCAGCGTACCAAGCACAAGGGTGATTTCGATCCCCAGACGGGACATCATTTCGTTCTTGTTCTGAGCCTGGGTGTTCTTCGCTTCCATAGTTTTAATGTTTGTAAAGAATCCTAGTGCTTTAATTACCTTCTGTAGCAAGGAAATCCGGAAGCTAATAGTCTACCGGATCAACGAGCTAGTTTTAATAAAAGCTTGGTTTAAAAAGACTTATTCGACTCCAATGGAAGAACAATAGAATCGTAGATATATTCGGTGAGATTTTTGATTGATCCCCATGAGACAATGGCCGATTTAATATTAAACCCATAATATACTATGACACGTTATAAGACAAATAATGTACTATGACACGTTATAAGACATTGTTTAAATAACTTATTGTTGTAAGTTTCGATAATTTATTTCATATTGTCACCATTTATTATAAAGGGGTTTAAAGTAGAATAGATCGTTATATGCATATATTAATATTATTATTTAGGCTGAACGCAAGACAGTGAGTAGCTTAAGTATTGGTAGAAAATACGTGTAGACTTGTGTGTTCTATGTCTGCACGAGGTTAATAATTCTGGACTTAAAGATTTTTTAAATATTGAGTTATATTTGTCTTTAACACATACATTTTAATGTTATTTTACCATCGGGCATATTGAAGACAGTTTCAGTATAACCAGATATAATTTAGTTGTTAAATAGACATATGTCGATTCTTGGTTTATTCTAAATTCTCAGATACTGATACGCGAAGGCTTGATAATTATTTTTCTTTTTCTAAAATCGACAACTCTCGCACTAGGAATTATTCTTGTATCGCGGCGGATTTTACAAACATTCCAACAAAGAACACCCAGACTCGGAACAACCATTTGTGGATCACACAAAATTTTGTCCCGTGAGGGATTCGAACCCACAACAGTCGCCGCAGTGGCAGCGGCGAGGCGACTGTCTTAAATAACTAGGGCATCCGTGCAGTCATTGTACTATGAGTTGGCTCTATTTCTTATAGATTACTTTATAACGTTGTCCATATAACAAAATGCTGATAAACTTGTAAGTAACTGTAAATGATTCATGCGCATCGTGCTATTAATAACTTTTGCATTTGGATGATAAAACTTATGATATATTAGTAACAATTGATTTTTTTTAAGACAGGAGTGAATAGTGTAGCTCTCGCTGATGTTATGTTTAGTCTGTCGCTTGTTCGTTCATGTGAACCAAAGCTCAGTCGTATAGTTGTTCCGAGCCCCGCACTAAGACCGCACGTGCATTAAAGTAAATTCTTATGTAACCTTGCTTTAATGTGTAATATAATAAATTAACAGTTGGTGAAATTATATTTTCATTTATCTCTGTACATATTCCTGAAGTAAATACACACGCACACACAACAACAAACTTTTCGAAGCTGGCCACACAAGACCTTCCTTATGGTTGCTGTAATCTCATTTTTGTCTTCAATTTTATCAAATACACAAATATTCACGCATAAAATGGTATCTAATTAAAACATAAATACGTTGGGATAAGACTATCGCATCGTTTAGCGATATCTGGCATTTATCTGTGAGGCGTCGGTCACCGATGACCGCGGTCCACGTCGATCCGTGTGCCCGACAGATAAGGGATGCTGGCGCCCTCAGAGATAGGTGCTACACGAACGTAAGCTGTATGGAATAGACTTTTCATTTTGGGTATTAAAGTAACATTTATGAAGATTAAAAGCTACTTCTATATTATGAAAGTGGCGTCGCTGGGTTCGATAAAGTCTGTTTTAAATAGACACAAAGAACCAATTTGCAAATTTCATTCTAACAAGCCGCCGCCATACTGAAAGCATCGGAATACTTTAAGCTGAAAAATTGCAAGTAGTCTTGTAAAAAAAGTTACTAAAAGGATGTAACTACTAACATAAATAAATAAGAGTTACTAAGTGGCCTAATTGATCAGGCAACAGAAGTATATTAGATATGCCTAAATTATATTTTCTCCAACTATGAAGAAAATATGTCTACGAGTTCATGCTATTGTTCTTGAAGATTTTAGATGGCTACCAACATTTGAAGTATCAAATGTACGTACACTCTATCCAACAAACCTATGGTGGAGAAATATTTAAAAGGAATTTACGAAGGAAAACAAGAGCAGAAAATATTCGGGATCATTGAAATATACAATTGTTTTTGAGTAGAAGCATATTATACTGTATAAGTATTTAAAAAAGAACATTAAGAGTTTTACTTCACGACAAAAGCAGAACCAGAAACCAGACAGAATTAAAGTAAGAAACGTATTTGCTTTGTTGTCAGTCCAGAAATGAGGTATTGTATCACGTTCGATTTCTATTTGTATGTGTCGAATTCGCACTCATCAAGAAGTAAATGAAGCTTGAAAATACAGAAACAAATTGAGACTAATATTTTGTAAATCTTATATTTGATATAAAATTGTTTTAAAATTCATTTTGAATGGCGTATTATTAATTTTGGATCGATTGCAAAAACAGATTAGATGTTAATATAAAAAGTTTTTCTGTTTCTATGAAATATTGTCTTGAAAGTTTTTGTCTTAGATATATAACTGTAAATGTACGTCTGCACATCACAGATCTTTATGAAAATTGACTATTTAGAGAGGTCTAAATACAAAAAAGGTGGTGGAGAATTTTTGTCTGCCTGTATGTTGGCATTGTTACGGTATTACAAGAATACCATTGTCAGATTTTGATGTTCTGTCAACATCAAAGTTATGTTCAGCCGATGCCGTTTAGTGGATTTATAGATATGGTTCATAGTTTAAATCATGTACCTAAATGTAATTGCGAGCTAACCATAGTTTACGAGGGCGAATTTGCGGGCAAGTGGTAGTTTTTAATAAAGGCCTCTTTTTTTAAATTCAGGCAAAGTGACATTGGGAATTTCCAAAACTGTTAGGTGATTCTTAGTAGCAGCGCAGCCTGTAGACTGATCCCTGCCGCCTCTTTTCGCCATGAATTTCCATCCCCATCATTTAGATGGTTGGCAGTCCACAACTGTGCGTTTTCCCAGAAATTTTCTGCTCCGCACATCTAAACTCAGGCCGGCAGCGCCTTTGTAACTCCTCTGGTGTTGCGGGTGTCCATCGGCGGCGGTAATCGCTTACCATCAGGCGATCCGTATGATAGTTTGCCTCCTATATCATAAAAAAAACAGTTACCAGGTTTTTGTCTCTTTAGTAATAAAAATTAAATTACTAAACTCCATATGTGTGTGGGTGTCAGTGCCAAAATATGTTTCTATGTACGCTAAATAAATCATAATACATTATAGTAGTACTTTCAGCCGTGTGTTTAGTATATTTATATTACATACCGAGCGTACATATGCATGTCCGTTCCATTCTCTGTATGACTGTGTGGTCGGCGCCCGCGCATGGGTGCGATGGTCCACGAGTGTTTTTATCGTTTTCGGCGCGGGCGCAGGCGCGGCGGTGTTAATCGAGAATCAATGTATTGTGTTCCAGGAACAGGTACAACGAACGAGCTGCGAACGCACCGCGAGTGGAGAAGGCAGTTGTACCGAACAATATAGCTGATCAAAAATTACCTAACCTCAAATGACGGAGATAATGGTGACCTTTATTAGTCCAAAAATATTTATTATACTTGTTCGAAATCTAAATATGATGAGATGATGTCATTTTAAGCTGAAAGACGGCAGTAAAAAATTCATCCCGCCTGGTAGTAAGTGGATACTTACTGTACGCCTGTAACGGCATAGGTATCATTCGTTGCTACTAACCCTAAAACAGGAGTCACTATTATGTCTGAAACGCCACGGGAACTATAGGCTGTACTTTGTATAATACCATGGCGGTATTAACACTGAACGCTCGTTATGCGCCTACGATATCTAAAAAGCAAGTATAAACATAAATGTGACTTCTACACCAGTCTTCTTTCTGGTCTTGTATCGTCCGCTTTTCTTTGTCTCCTCTTTGAAGAGCTTTACAAAGACATAAAATCTTTACCTACACGGATGACTTAATGGTTTAAGTGGTCGCCTCGCCATTGCCACTGCGCCGACTGTTGTGGGTTTGAGTCCCACACGAGACAAAAATTTGTGTGTTCCACAAATGATTGTTCCGAGTCTGGGTGTTCTTTGTGTCCGTTGTTTGAATGTTTGTAAAGTCCCCCGCGACACAGGAACTATAACTAATGCGAGAGAAGACAAAGAAAAAATTAGACGAAAGTATCTTTAGATCACAGCTGACCATTTATAAAGTGCTACATACTCGAATTATTTGCCACATCCAAAGCATAACACTCGTTTACCTCACACGCGGTCCCAAGAGCGCTTGGAATGTGCCGTCCAAGGTATAAAATAAAAAACTAAATAAATATATAACGATCCTTTATCAGATCAAGACAGAGATAATGGATTGACCCATTTAGTGTGTGAATCATTCAATACGGCCAAACAAACTTACTACATGCGTCTTACAAACTCACTTTTGTAAATACTCAAAAGGCAAGATGAACATTTTGAACTGTATATTTTAGTTTGTTATCAGATTTTCGATTTTAACTCTGATTTCGGAGTGTTTGTTTTGATAATAAGACTTAAATGATCGGTAATAACAATAAATTAACAATATTCTTGTATATTGGCAGTTTAGGTTGCGTGATATATATTGGGTATGCTACATTGTCGCCTCACAACACTTTTCAAAATGAAACTTATATGGAGTTGGTGCATTTTGTGTTATTTTCCGCCACCAAATGTTGCCACAAGGGCTTTTCCTTAAAATATATTGTTTATCGTATCCGACAGGATCTTTTACGTAGTGTTAGATCCCCATTTATGAATCCGTGTTATTACAGGTAGCTATTTTTAAGATGCCTAGTAATTGATTTTGAATTTCAACTAAACCATTTCGAGATATAATGATAAAAGCATTGTGCCTGGACGCCAAGGTCCGTATGCTAAAGGACGTATTAAACGATATCGTCTATTTATTTTGTTTGTTATTTGATTAGCTGCCCTTTAATTTTCTTTCGATATATCTAAGTTTGCGAATTTGAAACAATTATCTTCCATCTTGGAAGATAATTGGAAGTTTTTTTAAATTTTTAATGTTAATTGATGATTCTAGATTTGTTATTAGTTTATATCGGTGCTCTCACCTACTGAGCTAACGAGTCTAGTAGATTTGTTATTATTAACTAAACTAGGATATTACAATTGTATATGAAAATACACTTAATAAAAAATTGCTAAAATATAAAAGAGAATAAAAGGAATAAATTGGACTGTTATGAAAACAAACGATAAAGTTTTGAAACAAGTAAAGGCGGCTATTGCTAAGAACCACCTAACAACACTTTATACGAAACGATAACTTAATATAATGAAGGGGATAAAAGGACCTAGAAGAGGTATCATAGTGAACCAAGAAGAAGACGAAAGTTTGTCGTAATAAGCGAAGTGTAAAGTGAGATAGAGATTGCTAGCTTGTCTCTCTATAATCCTAACTAATATAATAAATGCGTATGTGAGTTAGTTCGTTTGTTACGCTTTCACGCCTTAACTACTTAATCGATCCTCATGAAATTTCGCGTACACGTCATCAGGTACCCGCAGAAAGGATATAGGGCATTTTCATCCAGAAAAAGTGCGCATACTAATAGTTCTTGAGCAAATTTGGACGTAAAAATATTACACAATGTTTTCATTAAAGTTATTTCTAAGGCTATTTCTAATGTTACATACATAGATTCACGCCTGTTTCCCAGAGGGGTAGGCAGAGACTAGGGATTTCCATTTGCTACGATCCTGACACACTTCTCTGGCTTCATTCACTTTCATTTCTAATGTTGTACCTATTTAATTAACCTACGTATTTTAGTCAATATTTTGCCGCAACATGACAAGGCTTTTCAGTTAGGTACAGTAAATTAGTCTGGAAACCTATTTCAAAGCCGATTAAATCTCTCGATTACAGGTGTAGTCGTGTATTTAAAATTATAGGCTAGTTGTAAGCAATGTTAAACTCACAAAATCACCGTAGGCATCACGAAATACGATATTAAAATGTAATTGCAAGTTATTGCTAATTAAGTTGTTGTCGTGACTAAATAAAATAAAGTTTTAATCATGTTAAGACCGAAAGTCTTTGAGAAATGTAGAGCACAGCTAAATGCCCGCTTAAGGTTGGTGTTAAGCAATCGAATGATGCTTTTACATTTTCTTTAAACGTATTTCTTTGTCGCGTGCCTTTCCGCGGAAAAAGGGAGCAGAGAGTTTATGTCGGGCGCACCCGGGAAAAGGTGGAACGTTCCGGGTACAACCGACTAAACCTACCAAGTTGTGCCTACTCGCTGCCTTGAATGGATGATGCTTTTACCTAGATTAGCCTACCAGACACAGTGCTTATATTCTAAAGAAGATCTTAGGTAACCAATAGAGATTTGCAGAGATTCCGGAGCTTCTTAAGAGGAAACACCACGGGTGAGAGAATTGAAAAATAGGTATTTGTAAAACCTATTGCTGTCGCGCAATGCCCGCAGAGCGTGATAGAGACAACTGCAGCTTGGACAGAAAATACCTATTAAAATACACAAAATCAACGTTTCGTAGTCCCCTAATTCCTTCTCCAACACTTGACCGACTTAATTACTTTTTTCATTAAAAATTGAAGAAAGTCTTTGGTCGTGTTTCTATGTTTTCCATTTTTTATATAATCTACTCAAATTTGTTTGCTGGGTGTTTGAACACAGCGGCAAATCTGGCCAATTTTTGAAGTTTTTGAATGCTCATGTCTCTTTTAATAATTAATAAATGAAAAAAAGGAAAATATAGGGACATGGCAATAGAGGCCATACATTTTTTGGGAAAATATTATTGCTCTACTGGCGTTAACCAGGGAGGAAACAGGGGACTACTATTGTATGGGAAAACGGCCCTTGTGTTTCCTCTTAAGAGTGCTACTAGACTGTCAGAATAGCATAGCAGAGAGACGTTTTATCCTTTGCACTGGAAAGCTGGCTTCTAACTTAAGTTTGTACTTAGATTGTTTGACGAGCCTGAGCTCACAGAGTTGCCTTTCGTTTGACATTATGTGATGTTATCAGAAAGTTTTCAGTAGCAGCACGGAGTCTGGAACTGTGCGTGGTAGTCAGAAATAAACATGGCTACTAATAAGTGGCACTTAAAAAAAATATCATTTGTGTCGTGTGTAAGATTCTAATGCAAAAATTCAACGCTGTGGCAGCGGCAAGACAAGGCGAAGTACCTATTGTTATTTAAAGAGTGATGTATAAGCGATTGATTTAGGTAAAACATGGTTATATTTACTTTGAATACCTACCTAAAAACGCGAAGTTTTAGTACATATACCTCTTATGCAAATAGGTATAGTTAATGCCTAGGGACCTTGCCCGGCCAGACCACAGACGCTCTAATGTAACACGAAACAAAATTGAGGGCAACTAAAGCTCATAAAAATTGTGCGTGACACAATTTAGGCACCTCACAGGATTACGACTTGTCGTATTTGTGACACAACACTCCGCTGTTTCATACCGCCGTGCTATTATAAATATCTAATCGTGTTGAATATATATTACGATGTCCTGTATAGGGTTTTAATCTATACTAATATAATAAAGCTGAAGAGTTTGTTTGTTTGTTTGCTTGAACGCGCTAATCTCAGAAACTACTGATCCGACTTAGAAAATTTATCGAGGAAGGCTATAGGCTATATAACATCACGCTACGACCCACGGGGACGGCGCAATAATCATAAATGCGGGTGAAACCGCGGCCACATCTAGTATAAGATATCAGTCCTGCATAAAAACTGTCCTTCTGCAGGGCATGGACCTGCTCTTAATGTGAGAGGTAAAGCCATAGTCTACCACGCTGGCCCAGTGCGAGTTGGCAGACTTCATATACCTTCGAGAACATTATGGAGAACTATGAACTATTAGTGGCAGTCTATAAATGCTCGCATCATTTAGGATATTATTCGACGATGACCTTACAAAAAAAATGTCGTTGGGTTGCTAGGGTATGAGACAAAGATTATTGGTACCCCGCTGATAGCACAATTGCCTCTATAAGGAGCATGGAAGCTTTACTCACCGCAGGAACTCGAACATAAGGTTGTGATCTCCTAGGTTGGAAGTACTCGCTTACCCTACAAAATACGAATATCGTATTATAAGTTGAGCAGCCCGGCCTCAGTTATGATATTCGATTTCTTATATGAACGAGGAACCCGGTGTGTTCTATATATTTTTGTTAAGAAAGCAGGGTAACGTATAGAGTATTTCGTCTGGTATTGCACCCAGTAGAAAATAAATATCCATTATTTATATGTAAATTAAACGTAGTTGGCACAATTTGTGTGTAAGCAAAAAGTGAATAAAAGTACCTGACGTCGTGTTGCTACCGGAAATTTTCGACAAAAAAATCTAATATATAAAACTCTATACGACTGTTGTTTTGAAGTCGCTACCCAAACAAAACGCTTACGACACAAAACCAACGAGACTATCTTAAAACCTTAAAAACTAAACGCCGATACACATGAGTGAACAATGTTTTCCAAATATTAAACTTCGATATCTTTACAATCGATATGTGTATACACGGCCTTGTCTGACCGACCGATCGTTTTCAAGCCGCAGTCACGTAGGGACAGACAAACCAACAACCTAGACAAACAACAGTCCACTGTACAATCATATACTCAATGTTTTTTCTCTCAATGAATGGCGCTTTGGTGCTGGGAAACCCGGGAATGTTCCCATTGGACGTATCATGTTTGAAAGGTCTACAAATATTACTTTTATCATATTAGATACAAATACTTTTGGATGATAAATTGAAGGGTCGTATGTTGTTTATACTATGCGCCTCTTGATATATGTTAGACGTTAGGCTTATATAAAAGTACAAGTAACCGGCATAAAAATAATGACGATAAAGATATTTATAAAAAATAAATGATTGCAGTTATTCTGGACAAAGGCAAGCTTTAAACTGACGAGCGTCCGTAAAGAATGTAATGCATGTAAATGAAGTAGGAGCGTAGCGAACATATTCTAAGTATATGGAAGCAGGACAGACATGTCAGCATCGTAAGTAGAAATAGGTACATAATCCTTGACTATGCCGCCAGTAAACAGACAAATGACTTCTTCTCCCTAGCCTTTATTATTCCCAAGTCACTTGGGGTCGGCTTTTCTAGTCTAACCGGATTTGACTGGATATCAGTTTTTACACGGAGTGGCTGCCACCTGACCTCCGCAACCCGAAGGCTAACGATACCCTAAGGCTAGACCAGTGTCAGAATATTATAGGGCACTAACTTCCCAATAACGACTGCCATAGATGTTCATGGCAGCCGGGACCGACGGCTTAATATACTCTCTGAGGAACGGAGCAGGCGATAATTGTCAATCAATACGCACATAAATTCGAAAAGTCATATATAACTTCCGAAAGTCAGAGGTGCGCGACGTGGGTTCGAACCCGAGACCCTCTGCATCGCAGTCTGTTGGTCGCACCATATTATTTTTTTTAATTTTCTGTAAATATACATATATGAATAAGGAGGAAATGCCTTGTTAGCCTCTAAAATTCAACAAAATTTGAGGTTTAAAACGAACTAAGATTGTTAATATTATAGCCTTTTAACAAAATATGTACTCAAGGCTTTTTACAGGCTATCTTACGAGAACATATGTTTACATAGGTAGTTTGCTGTCAACATGATACTATGAAACCTTAATAACCCTTTAACAAGTTACTTAGCAGCGATCTGTCATTATAAAATAAATATACTTTCTTGATAGAAGTAAATTAAATTGGGTTGTGTTACGATTAGGTAAAAGATTTCAGTAAGATAAATTTGATTAGTCTTTTTCATTATAAATGAGTATTGACTGCACAGATGGTGTAGTTATATAAGTGGTGGTCTCGCTATTGCCGCTTTACCGAGTGTTGTGGGTTCCCCACACGGGAACAATATTTATGAAATCCACAAATAGTCGTTTCGAGTCTGATTGTTTGAATGTTTGAAGTCCTCAACAACACAGTTATAAAACTATCACAGGAGTTGTCTTTTTAAAATGTAATCTACACAGTTGCTAAGCAATTCAGAGTCGCAGTTCCAAGTCGCGGTAATGTGTAAACTTCCTAAAATTATTCTATCCAATTTCGCTTAGGTGTGGTAGGCGTAGCGTGCCTAGACCGCTAGTAATTACCTCTGCCGACCTTGACGCTCACGACAATATCAACCTAATTTAAGTACACAACCATTTTGTTTTAGATAAAACCGAATTTTCATTTTTATGAGCGATAATGACTAAGATTTTGAGTAGCGTACGTAGCGTGAAAGCCAGTTGTTTCACGTGAAATATGGTTTTATAGGTTTCGTTTTTACTTTTAGTTTTCATTTTTATTTGGTACGTATGTCGGGTATAGCCTTATCGGTAGATCATCCAATATGGTCGTGAAACAGCGGTCACTGGTCAGTACGAATATGTAATATTTTTAGGTTTACCATAAAGTATTATTGTTATCCGATTCAAAATTGTGTTCATAGTTTCATGCATGTGAACACGCGATCATTTTAGTTAAATTCTAAATAAACTTATGCATTAGATGCTTACCTAATGTAGTTCTGTATAAATATATTATATCGGTTAAGTTTTATTTTTTATACAAACTAATGAGTTAATATTTTTGAAAGACGATGCCGAATTTAACTTTGAATTTGCTTAACTTTAAGCTGATTATGATTCGATTTATATGATTTAAAGAACATTGATTTTTTAACTAGTAACAGTTTGAGTTTGATGATTTTTTTTTATTATACTACTGGCTGGTCTTTAATGCATCGAATATTGCGTCATAAGCTGACTACGATGTGGAATAAAAATTTAAAACGGGATTAAATATAATGACCACCAAACATACTAATTGCGCAACAAAATATGCTTATATATATATCATAACGAGCACCTATACGCCTCAAATCACTGCTTTCCGTCTCGGAAGGGTTAGGTTATGTTAGGTTCCTTCTTAAACTCTTATCTCTTTAAATATATTGCAGTTTTAATTTTGGTGATTTATTTACTATTTTTGACTGTTAAATTTTACTATATCTGGTGATAAGTTAAACATAAGCTATTTAAAACTATCATTTTGCACGACCTGCTTTAGGCTGTATTATATTCCTAAATATGTAGGCAGAGGCGTTTCACACTAACATTTTGCTTCTTATATTTTAATTTTAGGTGCCAGATAATAGCTGTATAGCCATCTCATTTCTAGACTTCGTGCTGCTACTGATAATTACCCAACATATCTTGGGCATCGAACCCGCGATCGCTGTATCGATTACAATAATAAGCCTAAATGCCACAGGACATTGAGGCAGCGAGTGTACTTAAACAGATTAAGGCACAAATACCCTTAGATTATAACAACCTTTAGACCGTTCATACCGGTAGGAGATTGTATAACCTTGCTTTGTAGTATCGATTTATGAACTTATTTGTTAGTTCAAAGCATCCGACAGAATGCTCAGGTGCTCTAATACAGTACAAAAGGTATGAGTGAGGTAGTTGGATAAGAATACCCCGACGACTATTCTATGATCAAAGACATTCGAAAGAGTGACCAATCTACCAGTGTATATGAGTGAGCTTTCATGTACGACCCGACAGACGTTGCCCTGTCTTAGAACTATCAAATTCGCGGGATTAAAATAGACGTTAAGTTTTCTGAAATTATCCAATTTTCTGCGCAATTTTCTTAACTTTTCTTTCCGTAAAAATCTTCTAAAATTATTAGGAAGCTTAAAAAAAGATGAACGTAATCCATACAGTCGTTCTCAAGTTACGGCGTGACCAAGGTAAACAGGGATTCATTTTTACATATGTAGTATATAGATATTATAGTATAAAATATATTGTAGTATAAAATCCTTACATATATCGAGTTTGATCCCAGGGCACACACTTTTGACTTTTCGAATCTATGTGCGTATTAATTACCGTCTGCTTTAACGGTGAAAGAATAAACCGTAAGGAAACATGCATGTCTGAGAGATTTCCATAAAGTTCTCGAAGTTATGTGAAGTCTGAGAGATTTCCATAAAGTTCTCGAAGTTATGTGAAGTCTGCCAATCCGCACTGGGCCAGCCAAACCCTTCTCACACTGATAAGAGGCCCGTGTCCAGCAATTGAATAGTTTATATACAGGACAGGATTATGTACATATAAACAATGACATAGTCTTACTCCTATATCTCCGAAGAGGTGAATTCACCAGTTTTAGGTGCCACGTGATAGAATGGCATGTTGTCTATTTTACCGCTCACCGTTCCTGACGCGGTGCTAATATTGTCAATTTAAAAAATATATGCCTTTGACTCTTTACCCCACCCGGGAATCTATCCGAGATCTAAGCCTAACAAACTAAAGCCTACAATTGTAGCAAGTTGAAAAAGTGTCTGCCTACCCCTGGTAGAAACAATCGTGAGTTAATATATGTATAGATTGATCAGTGTATTATAAAACTATTAAAAATTATGACATTCCCCCTCTTGACTAGATTGCGTGTCAGCAATAAGCGTTAAATCACTATAACATTAACCTTCCAAGCCAAGGAAATACCGCCAACAGCATTCAACATTTACACAATTTAAAACAGCGGTATGCGCCACCCGCATTTTCAGTCCGCCGTTAAAAATTATGAAGGAATTTTATGTAGTCTATGATATGTTACATCTGTCAGTTTAATTCGAAAAAATTCCATAAATAAGCATTCATTTTTATTGGATTATGTTTAGCACTGTAATCCATCATGGCGTCCTTTAGTTTGTGTTAATTAAACGTTGAAGTAATGCCTTAGTTTTATTAAGGCATATACATTTTTTAAGTTTTATGAGGACATAATAGGTATTGTCTTTTATTTAGTAATCTATTTCGGTCATATAGCATTTATAATAAAGTACCTGTATAAATGCCAGTAGTTTATCTAATCGACTTTGAAACGGTATGTACGTAAGATGCGTTCATGTGTCTTGTTATTCTAAAACTGTTTTGACGCTAGTGTATTAATAAAAAATATTATTTGAAAAGATCTAAATATTTTTATGGCAAAGTTGATACCACACATAGGACAATACAACACATAGTCGAGTTAACCAATACTGTCTTAAGAAAACATGATCACAAAAATATAGGAACCTATAGATTAAAGCCAGTATATTACCAACTATGTTTTATTGTTATAGGTATATATGTATGTATCCCCATATAACATAACTCCTTTGTCTCACTATAACATTTCACCCGTGATGGCGCGATCGGTCAAAATTATAAGCAGAAACTTATCGGCGGTATTAAGGTAGACTTGACTTAGAGCCGATTTTTCAATCTGTTATATCTTAATATAATATTAAATCTGGAATATGTTTGACGTTTTGACAGTTTTTGTATAGAAAATATGTCATATATTTACTCTTCAGATAAAAGTTATCTGACGATTGAAAAACCGGCCCTTAGGGAAACAGACTTAATAGTTACCTAAAAAAACCCAAGGAAAGTAATCATAGATCCGTGCAACGAATTATATAAGATTTTTATTGAAATAACAACTGGACCTTTAGATACAATGAGAAAGGATAAAACAAATTACCAATGTGTACAGAAAGATTTTTACTGTTGTTCTACCTTTACATGAATGTTACTGTCTGAAATTAAACCATATATTATGACTTTTATTTGTGATATAGAGAGTTTAAGAAATTTTCAAAATTATATATGTCTTAATCATAATAGGTAAAACATATTTGTTGGCCTCGATGGCGTAGTGGTTAGTGCAACCGTCTGCCACGACTGAGGTCGCGGGTTCGATTCCCGCACAAGACAAATATTTGTGTGCATGAACATGGATGTTTGTCTTGGTCTGGGTGTTTCTATGTATAATATGTAAGGATTTACAAAAAAAAGTACTTATATATGTATGTTTATCCATTGTCTAGTACCCATAGTACAAGCTCCGCTTATTTTGGGCTAGATGGTGTTGTGTGTATGTGGTAGAATATTATTCTATTTGTAATCTAAGTTAAGTAAGCATCTTGGTTGACTTTATACATGTATATATATGCAAATTTTCTAACACGCAAAACTTCTGTTCAAACACAAAGTTATTAAGTAATTGGAGAATTAGCCATGTATGCTAGCTGGCCAGCTTAATTGTATAATAAAAAGAAGCATTTTGAACGAGAAAGCCTTGATGTTGATACAAAGTATAAGTACATATACGAAACAACTAGTCTTATCTATCGGTTCCACTTCACTATCCGAAAGTATTTTCTCGAAAGTCAGGACGATGACTTAAGTCCATATTCCAAGTTCCATGGCCTTGTCCATCCCTTCAGTTATTTCACAGTTGAGTTAGTTTCCCTGTGATTGCAAGCTCACACCTGTCCCCGGTCGCGGTCTGTCTGAGATCGCACTGTAATTGATTATTGGAAATTAATGGCTTTATCCGAACGCCACCTGATGTGGATGCCGTTAAATTGACAATTACGATGGAAAGAAAAATTTCTTGGAAAATAATTGAGACGTTTGGAGTAGTGAAATGGAATCCAATTGGATTAATGAGTATACCTACATATATAATATATTTATGACGAAATACTAAAATATCTTAAACAAAATGTTTCCTTATTATATTCATATATTTATTGAATTGCAGGATTTATTATATGAGCTGAAGAATAATATAATAAAACTAGTAGCTTATCTACATCCTTTTTGCCGCGTCGTAAATATTTTTTGTTCACTCTCCTCAAAAGCTAATGGTAAAATATGTCTGCAGCCGAAAGGTCGATAATTCCACACAAATATTTTACAAATTCACCATGATAATCCACAACAATACCGCACTACTCACGTGCTGCGCCAAATGCCATCGATTTTTTTTTGTTGTAAACTTGCACTTACCTGGAAAAAGAAAAAAATGCATTAGATATAAATTCAATAGGATCTTTAGAAAAGGTCGCACACCTCGCACCAGATGGTGGATCTATAAAATTGGTTTCCGATATAAATAGACGAAAGGTGCAAAAATCAGCAAAAAGGGAAACAGCAACTGTGTAACTGCATTACAAAGTTCAAGTTACTGGTAAAATCCTCTTGTCAGAACTAATTTGAACCTTATAAGTAAAGGATTAAGAGCTATCGAATTCAATATCATAGCTTAGTAAGTTTGTACTTAACGGTAATAATAGTGATCCAGAATGTTAAATGAACGTTGATAGGACACGTGTCGATATTCAAACACATCTGATGGTACTCAGTTAGCGGCGTTTTGTAACTAAAGAATGCATATGAATATATTTATATTAAGCACAAAGCTTTGAATACGTAGATAAGATAGCTGTCTTATCTACGTTTTCGAATCTTAAAGTAATGGTTCATACCAAATTAAGGTTTTTATTTTCGCGTGTCTTCGAGTAATCTAAAGCTAAATACATGTTGTTACATCCATAAAAATATTGCTCCAAATAATACGTTTCAGCTCATAATTTGTTGCTATAGCTGCCACTAAATTACATAATAAATAAAAACCTACTTATGCCTAATATTAAGCTTGTGTAAATAGCTGAAGTTCATAATGAAAATATTATCAGAAGGAGCGTGTCTTGCACACCTTGCCGACGTATCGTTTGTTCAATCATAACCGTAGGGAGCTTACGACTAAATATAATTCAATGTACACCCTCTTCCTGCCAAATATACGCCTGATACTTACCACTTTATCATTCAGTCTTACACACCCTTACTAGGAAAGAAATAAGGTCTATTATAGCTTGAACGAAGGGTACTTGTATTGGGCTTAAAGGCAGGTGTGCCACAAGGGTCTACACTAGACCCGCTTTTAGAAGATTCAGAATCTGTGGACACGTGGCGAGGGGCGGCACTCGCAGAAAAACCATCACATCTTTAACTTCCGTGACTAACAAACACAAATAATGTGTATGATGTTTTTCCGGTGTTAAGTGTTTGCTGATTTGGAAGTTTTCGAGTAGTTATGGGCGTCGAGTGGGCAATAACTAGGGTGGCGGTCACTAGGAGGCTAATTCACAAGTATAATGGATCGAGTATATAATCGATGTGTGTGGTACCTATAATTTATTTAGGGAATAACTAGTAGTTCTTCTTCTGATATACATATGTTTGAAGACGAGGACTAATTCTAGTCCGAAGACTGAGGAATACTATGTACATGCGCTTTTTGTATGATGTTGTTTTTATTCATTATGTAATATGTAACTACATAATGTAAAAACATAATAAATAATAATAATCTTTGCGTAATGTAATTTACACATAATTTTAAATTATTTTAATAAAAATAATTATCCGTATAAATATGATGCAGCGTGTAAATGTGTTTCTAAAGAATAAAACTAAAGAGAAATCGAAAGACTTTCTTGCTATATGTAACTGCAAGAACCTCTTATCTGTAACAGTACCTTTAAATTTAGGACTCATAATTTTGAACTTAAGTAAACCTAAGTAAATTAGTGATTGTAAACATCTGCTTCTTGAAGCAGGTTAACAACTTAAATATGACCAGTACAGTATTATTTATGCAAAAAATAAAAAGGTGTTTGTAGATTCATATTAAAGAGTATTTTATTAAAATTCTGTTGATTAACAGCTTATTGTTAATAATACAAGCCATTCTACTACTTTTGCTTAAGAATCAATTTTTCATGAATAACAAAATCCTGGTATTTGAATTGAGCGCTCAGTGATAAGCATGTCTATAGTATTGTATGGTCTACTTTGACTAATCTATTGTAGTTATATACCTATAAGTACTTTAAAAGGATGTATAGCTAGCCATGATTACTATCATTCCAAGCAAGAATTATAAGGATGAGAAAAATACGAGTGACAGGTGTGTAGTTAACTGTATTCAGAGAGATCACACTACAAAATTCACTCCTGAAATAGCAATTTAGATTCAATGATTAATATGCCTTTAATGACATTTTAGTTCAAGGTGATAACTTTGACAGAATAGCTTGTACTGTATTATCTGTGTCGTGAATCTTTTGAGCGACGTGAGAAAATAAATGTGGATTATTTACGAGTATGCTCGTTGAACACCATAAAAGTCCAACCATCTTATGGTTGGACTTTTATAGTGTTCAACAACACGATAATCAAGAAAATCGTCGCCAATGAAGTCAAATGAAAACCAAATATTAAAGGCACGCGATCGGAGTTAATCCGTGGCGACAAACTTTTTCACTACCTACTAAAAGTAAAAGATTGGCATCTCCAAATTTTAACCGTTTAATGCTTGGTATGTCGCGTGTGGTACCGGGGGGTTGCTTATACAAATTATGGCGTATAGCTTCTATGGATTTACGATTCACCTAGTCTTGTTTTTTGATGGCAGTCTTTACAGCCAGTGTGCTACGTATTGGCTATGAGCGTTCATATTTTCTACTGTATTTTTGCTATTGCGGTAGTGTGTTATGTCTATAATTGTGCGCAATAGATACTAGAGTAGGTAATAAAATGATCACCAAGGTAATGGTGATATTCGGTGTCCTGTCATAAAATGAAGATGGATTCAAAACCTTCTCCGGTTAAACAGCAATGGGCCCTCGTTTACGTGAAACCTGAACATAGCTATCATTTGCAAGCAAATAAAAGATTTTATTTATTAACAACTATATTCCCGCAACTTTGCCCGAATCTACAGGAATGCGCGATGAGATAATAATATGTAACTCTAGGACATAGTTTATTTGTTTCCCAAATTTTATCCAAATCAACCCTAAACAGTTTACCTATCATTGAATAAGAAATATCCAAACATCCTCACAAAATTTCTCATTTATAATATCAATAGAATATGATAACTTTGCTATGTTATGTAAAATAAAGTATTAATTTATTAGGCTTTAGTTACCAAGAAGTTAAGTTAAATTATTCATAAAACCTTTATAAAAATATTGCTTGTTAGTAATACTAAGTGGTGATTAAGTTTTTCACACTTTTGAACATGCAATGTAAATGCAACGTTATTAAACTAACTAGGAAAATGTCAACGATTATTTAATGCTAACTGCTTATAATAGATTTCGTCATACTATGTAATTTTTCGCGGTACTTTACTAGCTTAATAATTACATAATGAATTCTAAGAAGTTTGATTAAAAATATTGTTTAAACATGTGACTATGTAATTCTACATTGATGAAATTATTTAAGTTTGTTTATAATGTTTTGTGTAACCAAGAATAGATGGCAAAAATTTAGCTAATAGAGACACATAGTCAAAAAAAGGGGAAAGCTATGGCATGTGTCACTTCATCTCGACATATGATTATTATTAAGTAAATTAAAATTCGTAGTATTAGCTTAATTTCAATATGTAGACTTCTCATATAAAAGTAGTGAGATTGTCCTGACCGAACGAATATCAGTCATGGCTGCCAATGTTAACGGAGATTGGACAGTAGATATTATTATACTACACAAGTCTGTACCCAAACTCAAGTGCACTATTAATTACCAATTCTTATAGTCCGAAAGGACAGCAAGCCGACACGACCAGGAGAATAGACCAGGACCTTCAGCTTTCCGTGTATTCTGAGGCATGGGGTATGCAGCACTCTATAAGGGACTGACTGACTTGGGATTCACACCTCAGACCTCATGCAAATAGATAATCACATTCATAAATTGAGATGAGCGTCTTACGCGTCTTTGAGAAACAAAGATTCACAAAATGACACATTCGAATGTTAGTAGGATTCAGAACACAAGCGAAGCTGCGGTATCTTAGTAGCGTAAAAGGGTTTAGGCCAATTCAAACTGAGTGTACAATACGTCGGCTAAATCCGATGTGAGATTAAATCGAGCGGGTTGACAAATGGCCAGGGGTACACGCCACATGCCGTGCCTACCCCCCAGAGGGGGACAAACTACCAATGGAATAATTTCCACATATTTTTCATCAAAGTTGAAAAATCGTATTGGATTCGAATTGGAAACGTCGCCGGTAAATAGAGTAGTTATGTGACTTCAACTGTACTGAATAGCTCGAGATTTATACAACTTGTATGTTAGTTCGTTTATTCAAAAGTAGCCTAAGTTATGCCTCAGCTTTATATATACCCTACATACATATCGACTATCGATTGCACGGATTCCGTAGTGTTTTACCACTGCGCTAAGTGTTATAGGTTCGAATCCCACACGAGACAAAACTTTGTGTGAACCACAATTTTTTTCGGGTCTGGGTGTTCTTTGTGTCCTTTGTATGAATGTTTGTAAAGTACACCGCGACAAAGAAATAATTCCAAAAGTTAGAGTAGCCTTTAAAAAAAATAGAGTACAGATATACCCGCTCCAATTTTTCGGAGGGGCAGGCAAAGATTACAGATTTCTAATTGCTACGATCCTGGGATACCTCTTTTGCTCAATTTCACTCGCATTTCACATATAACTAGACTATGATGCCTTGAAACCTTGAATAATGCTCAAGCCTTCAAAGTCTCATAATCTTGCGGTATAATAAAAAGTACAACAAGGTTTAATGATACTGTCATCTCGTGCTGCGTAAATGGTAATACCAATAATTAAACTAATGTTCAGATACATTGTAATAAAATTTACACTTTAAGGTGAACCTATTTCGTGGCAGCGGCACACATACATACGGCCATACACAAAAGGTTTTCAATTATGTCTGTCATTCCAAAAAATTACAGGATAAAACGAAAACGAACTTATTCTCCGCGTGACTGCTAAAAAGCAACCGAAACATCGGAGAAATTGTGAATATAAATAGTTTCAATAATGTTAATAAATTATGTAGTTAACAGTATTTAATTAAAATTAATTGCAATTAAATTAGTATAAAGTAGTTTAATTTTCAAAACTCAATTATATTGTTTTTACGGCGAAAGAAAACATCAAGAGGAAACCTGCATGTCTGAAAGTCCTATTTAATGTTTTCGAATACGTGTTCTAAGTTTGCCAACCCGTACTGAGCCAGCCTAGCCTATTGCTTAACCTTTTTCACACTGTGTAAACCCGTGCCCAGGGACACTTGATGAACAGAGCTGATATCAATTTATTTTCAGCACTAAATCATACTGAAGGAAATGGTTTCTATGCGTAATTCTTGAATGATTGATTGTCGAACAGAATACAAGGCTTTGAAGGAAATAAGGTCAAAGTCGAATCAATTTACAACAGAACTCAATACCGGAATTCATCAATTGATATTCATCACAGATAATATAATACAAAAACATGGCATTTGACATTGGAATATTTTCTTTTTCAGAAGCAATAGCAAACGCATTGTGTTCACGACATCCTTACTTGATTTATAGTTTTTACAACCATTGTATTACGTTACAAGTTTGAGTAATTTACTTATATTTTTAATGTGAAAGTCTATGAAAATAATATATAGATGTTTTTTATCAAACGTAAACGTAGCGTAAACACGGTAAACAGATTTTGATGGAACCACCAGAAATTATGGCCTGTACATGTAGGATACTTTTATCCCGGTATAAATTCCCGTGGAAGACACGCGAGCGAAAGGATGGTAGATTCAAGGAACTCAATATTTATGGCCGTTATGTTTTAGCACGATATGAGGATAGTAAAGAAATGATTACAGGGTAATAGAATTACGAATTAATTAGTTGGTCTTATGGTGCAGCGATTTAAATTGTTACGCTGCTACTAACAACTTGATAAAGATTAATGTGACTGTTAGAGAAGGGTGGCGACGATGGCTTCGTTAATAAGATTATGGTCTACTCTTTTGTTTCTACTCCTATCATATTCTTTATGCATTCGCTTGCTCGTCGGTTTAGAGTAGGTACGTACTCATATTATTATTGTGAAAATATCTTATCTTATCTTGTGTGGGGGCCAGTCAGTACAGACCGGCGACACTTCGACCCAGTGGGATCTTTTGTGTCGACTTCCCCAATAACGACTGCCATAGATGTTCATGGCAGCTGGGACCGACGGCTTGACGTGCTCTCCGAGGCACGGAGCAAGCGATAATTGACAATCAATACTATCATATATCACATAATATCAATAGCACATAATTTCGAAAAGTCATATAACTTATTGTGTAAATAACTGCATCGTTCATCTTGTGGTATGCGTTTGCCGTCGATCTAGATCGCTCGAGGTCCCGGATTCAAGTCTCTGACAAAACGATTTGTATCTAATAGATCACTTTTAGTAGCACTAAGGAATTTATGGAAGATTATAGGCTTACCTACGCGGTAATATATACAGACTTGATCTGTATTATACCTATATTTTGCCTAACCCTCCGAGTATATACAGGCGTGAATATGCAAGCAAGATAAACAATGCACCCCTGGACACCAGTCTAATTGGCTGTAGGTACATAAATAATGATTACTAAATGATTTTTTGCCACACTTACCTCACAGCCGACTTCATGAGGGTAAAAAGAATGCGATATGTATCACAATTTAACTTTAAATACACTGTTATTTCATTATATCAATTATCGTTTTAATCTTTATACAGTTATTTAACATTCAACATAATAGACTTTATTTTCAACGCAATAAAGAAATCATCGAGGGTATTTCGAAAAAGATCCCTCTGTTACTGGCTGAAAATATCGTTTCAATTCTAAATGCAAAGAAATAAGGTTGAATATTTAATAAAATATGGTTTTCTACTGCAATTTTAAATTGGTTTAGTTATTAAGGGGTGTATTTAGTAAAGAGCGGTTTCTTGAGCGGTAAGGGTTATCATTCACTGTACTAATTATATCATTTGGACATTACTGTTGGTCATTCTTTCGCTGTTACGCCGAACTAATTGGTTTTATTTAAATTTATATGTTCTTCAAGGACAGTCTTTTATGACCCCATAATTGTGAACCAGTTAACGGTCTGTTCAATAAAAACTTCGTAAAATACTCGTCACAACGTCAACTTTTTAACCTATTGAGTCGCAGCGACACACAGGCGGCCAGTGACAATAGGTTTTTAATTATGTCTGGTATTCTGAGATTTGACAGGTTAATGATGGACGGTACGAAAGGTTATGGACGCTTGCAACACTAAGGATTGCTGCTTTGTTGATTTGCTGCGTTGCTTTCAAAAAGTACTCAGTGTGTTGCCAGCACAAATGACTAAGACGCATTAAGATTTAAGAAGTCCGAAGAACCTACTTTTGCAGTAACGCCTTATAAGTTTATTTATCTGTTTGGTTAAACTATGATAAATATTACAGGCCATATAGTGTTAACAATATTTTAAGATTGATTTGATCAATATTCTAAAATATTTATAGGTATACGGACTGTCATAGGTGATCTTGTCAGTCAAAACTTGCATTATAATTTGATGAAAATATACATTGTTTAACATTAATAACAATACATTATAGTTACGTGCTCATGCATAAAACTGCTTTCATTATATTAAATATCTTCGCGTTCACCTCTACCGAGCAGAGCTTACAGCTCAACGCGTGCAGACCCTAAGCCGGCGCGAGCGCACGCCAGATGGCGTTGAGGGCATTGACTCCTTAAATATTTTTTTTCATTCACAAATCGCGACCCCTAAATGCGGTTAGAGAAAGAACTCGCGTTTAATTTGCCTTAAGTAGCGCGCCGCCGCCGCGCGCCGCGGCTTGAACCATAATATTATTCATGTTAGAACTTGCAACAAAATATCAGAAAACTTTTATCATTTACTTCTAAGCAGATTTTTTTCGTAATATGTAGTAATGCTTTTAGAAGAATTAGCAATAAGTAGTAAATATAGTAAATATTTAGTCAGCAGTTGGCGGGTAGATACCTACATATTTATTAGTTTAATTAAATAAACATATTTTCACATTTTCCACCACGAAAGTTATGTTTAATGACGTGTATGGTAATAAAACTTTATGATCTTTATTATAAGCAGTACTTATCACTTAATTAGCCTGAAGCTATATGGTAGGTTTAAGTTAAACTGTCACATTGCGTTTATATTATCTTAATCACATATCGGCAAAGGAAACTATGCCAGTACAGCCTCGTGCAATAAAATAAAACAAAAATAAGCTATGATTATTGAAGGTTTCGAACGCAAAAGTTCAAATTTCAAATATAGAATAAGCGCGTGCCTTTGGATACAAGTCCGTACCTAATAACACGTTACAGTATGGCCGCTCACCTGCGGTGGTTACTAACACGCGGAACATCTTCTTTTTGCATGTTAACTTGTTAAATTAACAATTAGCGATGAAGCAAAATGCAACTTGTACTTACAAGGTTCTTATAAGATGAGTAAGATATGTTACTCGCAGTTTTATAGTGTAATTTAACTTGAAAGATAAATTATGACCTATGTAGGTACATTGGCACGTCCAGTCCAGTTGAGTGTTATTTATTTTCTAAAAATTCTTAAACCGTAACCATTTTAAGTATAATTAACAACACGCGAACTCTTGGAAACTGAAATTTGTTTTGAAAATATCTTCCCTAAAAACTTCTGTTTCGCATACCTACCTTCCTAGAATATCGTGACGACATTCTGAATTATCTAAATATTATCCTAAATACGATGATTATCAAATTCTAAGCATTCAAGCGTTATAGCCTGAGAGCAAATTGTTGCGAATTTCGAACCAATCATGCTCCTCTCGTGTTTGGAGGCAATCAAGTCGTTAGTCTACTCGGGGAAGATCAGGATAATTCGTTATTTTCCGTGTTTATACTGAATTATTCATTAGGATTTACGTAATATAAGATTCTGATGGTTTCATGTCAACATGCAAACATGAGGAAGGAATCCAAACCAAAACATCCGCGAGTAAAATTATTTTAAATTTTAAATTTAAGTTCTTTTTAGTTTACTATACATTTTACGGTCACGAAGGTTTAATTTATGTCCGAAGTTCTAGCTTTTGTATCATTGCAGAAGTTAACTTGAATACCGTAGAATAAGAATTAAAAATACAATGATTATACGTCATTGAATCCCTTTTAGTTGATGTTTAAATTAGACTTGTAATATCTTAGTATTTTTATTCAGTAGTCCTATTTAGAAGAACTATACTCAAATAGTTCGTAAATATAGTTTGAGGTTTACGCGCTGACATTAAATACTTTTATGGCGTTTGTATTTATTTCATCTTATTACAGCAAGACTAATGCAGGCAGCGTCTTATAAAATTATAAAAAAATTTGACCGCCTTCGTCTTACCAGATTCGACTAAATAAAATTTTATCATGAAACAATTGATATCTGACCTCCAGAACGCAACGAAGTTATAACGATATGATATTACTGCAAAACGTCGAAATGTACTTATTTAAAAAATTATCAAAATCATACACGATTCTACTTAGCCTAGCTTGCAGATCTAGCTTCATCCCCCAAAACTGTTCGAGATGTATTTATACATTGGCATGTGTCTGGTCCAGCTGTGGGGTACTGTTAGTGGCAGCTGCGCGCGCAGCTGGGTGCGCCCGCGCAGGTACACCGCACGTGCGAACAAGTTCAGATCATTTGCATGCTGGAGAAAGTGACGAGATGACTTCGTAGAGCTTCTGGGGGTGGACATGTTTAGAGATGGGACGCTCAAGTTTGGACCTTATGAATCGCACATGTTACAAGACTTGATGCCATATTTTGCTCTAAGGATGACGCGTCTATAGCATCTGTAGTGTTAAACGTAGGTTAATAAAATTGCCGCATTGATATTCGTCATACTTAAGGAAATTAGACAGATTGCCTCAACAAAAAATGCCTTAGCTAAGGCACAGTCTAAAGCTAATTCCTGACGTCAGCTAATGATAGCACTAAAACGTTAACAGGCTGCATGTATTAATTAGTATTGCCTAAACTGTGGTTAAGGTTAATCGAATGATAGAAAAATCAAACCTTGGACAATTGCCATTGTGCTGCTTAGTCCCAATCTTGTCGTTAATACTGGATAGTGATAAAGATCCCTATTAGCAAATGAGGTAAATATATTTGATTAAGTTTTCAGTTAGCATGCTTAAACAAAGCTACAAGGTTTTGTAGACAAAATTATTATTAAACATTGTCTGTCTATTCAAATCTGATTAACTATAGTAAAGAAAGAAAGAAGAAACTAACAGAGACACACATTTTAAAATATATTGACTTCTAATAGTCTTGATAATTATAAAACTATTAAATCATTTGTTTATTTCAAATCAGAAATATTTTATAAAGCCTCTGTTGTGGTTAAGACCTTATTATAAGTCGAAGAGTCCAAAAAATCCGAACAACAACTGGTAAACTAAACGGAGCTTAAAATTTGTCGTCATTGAGAGGAGACGCGTGCGCAGAAATTAAACGCGCATCTGCCGCGAAACGTGACACGCTCCTTGCTCCTTACCATATGAATTATTTTATTTCCGAAAAAAATTATAAAATATACCATTCCATACGAAACTCAACTTTATAATAGCTTAATAGAGTCCAATATATATTTGAATTTTCATATTTTTATAAGGTAAACGGTTAATCTAATTTAGACTTTATTTTCTTGCGTGTAAGGGTAAATGCGTGTACGCAATGCTCGAAGTCATCTGGATCGGCATGTGTGTGTATTTCGCAAAACAGATGTCGTCTAGTGGAGACGTCTAGAGGTATACAGCCTCTTTTTTGTTCATCACAATGTGTAGCGGTTTATCTGATCCTGTTACTTTGTTATAATAATGTTTATAAGTTATGTGGGTCAAATATTATGGATAAAGTTAGGATTCATATCTTAAAATCATAAATTAAAAGATATGCCAGTAAATTTAAAGCAATTTGTTGAGTTTTAATTTGGTATTTTATGCATAAAAGTGAAAATGTTTTAATCAGGTGACAGATGAAAAATAAATTTGCAGCTGTTTTTAGATTTGCTCACATTGTAAAACTTATTGCGGAAGTCAACACTTTGCCTGAATAGCAAACTTGCTGCCGCTTATACTATGGTCAATATAATTTTGTTGTTGTATTCTGAATACAAATAAAACAACTGTTTTTGTATTAGATTAAGTGGTGTTAATACTAATACGTGTTTATTCTTGTACAAATATATAAACATTTTTATTACGGAGAACATTTTGTTAGCTTGTTTATCATAAAGTAGGTTATAGTAAAATATTCTTTGCTTTTAGGAAGAATATCACAAACAAACTCATTTACATATACAGTAGTCGGAGATAATACCTATAAGTAAGTTTTCTGCCAAAAACTAAACCGATGAAAACTAATGAATTATAAAATGCGATTTGATATTCAATGGCACACATTTGATACGAACAGTCGTCTGTATCGCGTGTAGGCGGACGTAACTGTACAAACAATTATTGATAATTTGTATTCCATAAACGATATTGTAAGCTTTTTGAATGTCACCGCAGCTCGTCACAGTCGATTTCCGTCCAACACTAGTAAAACAAAAAAAAACTATCAGTCGTATAATTAAAAAAACAAATGTCATTTCCATAGCTATTTTCTACTGGATCGTTTTAAAAAGAGAATGGCTTGAGTTAGTTTGAATAAAGAACATTGTAGTCTATAAATTTGAACACGTTCGAACAATACAATTTATTTTGGACGCCATTATGGTTCGTCACAGGTCTCACACTGGATGACTAGTCGTACTATGATTAGACCAGAGTAAAATAAGAATACTGCCGTCTAAGTGATTAGGACGCCTACGTTATTTCTGTACATACGAAATTTCTATAAAAACGCAACGTAACCTTCTTTTGTGTGTCTGCTCCAAAATAGCTAATGCATTGTAGTCTAATTTAGAAACTTATGCATTTTATATATTAGGTAAACTGTCCCACTGCTGGGCACGGGCCACTTCTCAGTATGAGAAAGGTTATGCCATAGTCCACCACGCTGGCCTAGTGCGGATGTGCAGACGTCACATATCTTCGAGAACATTATGGAGAATTACTCTCAGACATGCAGGTTTTCTTAAGATGTTTGCTTTCACGTTAAAGCGAGCGATAATTAACTATTATATACGTTTAATACTATTTAATATTATTATAGTGTAGCATTATATCAGTACCTATTGTAAATTCTTGACCCGATAGTAAAATGACAATTATGTACTTTCGCAAGTCTTATTTAGTATACAAGCGATTCATTAGTACGTTTTACGTACCTGAGAATCATAGACACAAAAAAATACAATATATTATATTACAAATAATTCAGGTGCCATAAACTAGTTATAATTAACAATTTTGAATTTTAAAGGCATTGTCTACTTGGTAACCTGGGCGGCCGCTGAAATTACCGCAACTAACTGAAATACTTTCATCTTACAGAAACTTGCCGCTAAATAATTGCGTGTTATGTTCCTTCAGTAAAACATACCTAATGTTTCCAGGGTACTTAAGAAGATGCTGTGCTGCCAGATGAGGACCAGTGTGACCCTTGACACTTGCCCTGGCATCAAAACAACAAAAATTTTTTAAACTGCTTTCGTGCATGTTGTCTTCTCATGTAAGCAAGCAACCCATCGAGTTTACTCAACAAATGCATTCTATAATAAAACTGAGAGCTTTTGGAAAAATCTATAACCGCTTTAACGTGTATCTTGCGACCAACACTTTAGTCGCGTAGGTGAAGTGTGTTAGAACCTTTTTACTAATGATCCACGCACACGTATTACAATACACAGCCAATACACAACCTATACACAAACTTATATTTGACATAATGGCAACACTACCTAATATATGGCTACTTTCGTCACGAGTGCGATAGCGTGCCCCAGTTTTAGTAAAATATTTTCACTATTTTATGATCGACGTGCCTCTTAAAGTTTGTTTTTGATTTCGTTTTCCGGGTGTTTAAAATATGCTTTAAGTTTCCAAGGTCGAAAGAAATAGGAAAATGTAATGTAAAACTATGGTTTTAACGGTTTTAAACAATAATAAAATGTGTATTTTAGCTATTTATCGGTATTTATGTTTAGATAAGTATACTATATATAGCTTAGGCACCAGTCCTCCACAATATTGTCTTGAGAAACTGTATTACTTACTAAGCATAATATTTGTAAATATCTGAAATATTGTGGTGAGAAAATAAACATATTTTTATTTTTTATTTTTTTTACTATCATATGACAAAAGTTATGCCTATTGGCGGCTATTACCACAGTATTTAGATTAAGGATTGCTGTTAATAAAATAACTAGCGTAATCAAATTTGTGTATTTAATTAGACAACTTAAAATAAAATTAACAGGGATAATTCTTGTACATCAGGCGTTTTTATAACTACTGAAACAACATACATACATAGATATCACTCGGTACTGCTTTTCAAAGTTCGCACTAATCTTAACCCTATGCAGCAACTGTTACTCCTATAAACCATTAACTATCCAAGCAAAAGAATGGCTTCCTAGATTGCTACTGAACTAAAATCTCCAAAATATTAGCTTCCTAGTTTCCTACTGAACTAAAATCTCACTACAAATATAATAAAAGACTTGAATGAAATAGCCGAACAAACTAATAAAGGAAATATCGTGATAATAAATACATAAACTTAGTGGATGTAACTTGAAACCTTTCATCTCAGTGCCAAGTTATTTATTCATCCGTATACTGAGCTGTCATTTGTTTGATTGATGAATCTTGAAACAATACATTACAGTCAATATCAGGAACGTTTTCATAAGTTTCTATAACCGTTTCGCTACCCATTTTTGGCGTTTGCAATATATACAACGCTAAGTATGGATAAGTCGCTACATTGAATTGGGTTTGGAAGAGAGACTGTCTGCGTCCTTGCTGAAACTTGAGTTTGCCTGGATTAGGGCGGCCTTATGTATACATATAATTGCGGTAGGGCTATCAGACTCTCTAAAGAAGCACTGTTTTGTCAGGGGAACGATATGCCTTCTCTGTTGATGGCACAACAGCACATCCTTTTTGAGTGGCCCGTTACCTATAGGCTACGATAACTGCTGGCTATCAGGTATGCAGTATGCTAATTTGTCACCTTGGATGATAATATCAGCCCTATTTATGACCTGGTCCGCTGCTCGATATCTTCTCAGAGATGGCTTAGGCTATAGTGCAACAAGTTAGCCTAGTCCAGTTCAGCAGTATTTACACATCCTTGAGAACATTACGTAGAACTCTCAGATATGCAGGTATACTTGTAGTGTATGCGCCTGGGCGGCGCGCGGGCAGTCGAGTGCCAACCGTGAGCGAGAGCGGACGTGCGCTAGACGCATATACTACTTCACCTACGAGATCTATCAAAGTGTGTTTTATTAACCCAGTGAACATTACAAGTGGCGACGAGGATAAAAGTAAGTACTGAAAACATTTACCAAAAAAGGGGAAGAATGCATGCCGAAAAATAATGCAAGTTGTTTACGATCAGTTAAGCGACTATAATTCGATAAGGATCGTTAGTAGTTTGGATACTTAAGTGAAAACGGAACGTAGTCACGCGGTACCTACCTACATAAACGTTAATAAACCGTTATCAAGGTAGATGTTCACAGCTAATGATTACTTTGTTGCCTCAGTTTCGTATGATTAAGTAACTAAATTCTGCTTCGATTGATGTAAACAACTGATAAGCGTAAATGTTACAAAGGCCATGCAGTGAGTGTTGTTTACAACAAAACAAAGGGTCATGCCTGAATAGTATGCAATTATTTTAAATGTGCTGTAATGCAAACAGTAAATTATTGTAAATTATTATTATTGAGTAAGTGCTTTCATTTAAATAACAAGATAAGTGAGTTATTTGTACGATTCTTATTTTAAATAAAAATAATAACCAACTATTATCATAAATCTTGGACATACTTAACTTTTCTGTTGTAAATAACCTACATACCCACTTATTGTAAATATAAAACAAAATCAGTAGATGCTATTTTAATCAGGTCACTGGTTTTGCTAGGATCAATCGTTTGCATTTCGACACAGAAATATCAAGGTCACGCAAATACTATTCGCACAAACGACCACGCATAAAGAATAAATGAGAGAAAAGACCGGGAAACGTTAGTGTAAGCATCAATAATGACTTAATTACTAGCATATTTATTGCTAACTAGTTAGTAAATATAATAATTTGTTAATATATAAAGGTTATTATCAGTCAATTTCCATAATAGTAGTAAAATAACGCTATTGAATAAAGTTATTTAGTATATTTAGTTAGTCATACTTATGCTTACGTTAAAGGTCATGCCGAATCCGAAATACTCTAATGTGCACGCAAATACTAACAAGTACCCTAAGGCTATGCAGTAGTGTTACCGTTATATATATATATATATAAAAATGGTAAAAGGCCACGCTTAAGAGTCTCAAAATCCTGTTACAGGACGCCCCAAAAAAAATGACTCACGCAACTTCAATGCTGACAACTTTAGATCACTTTGATTGTGAGGGTGACACGACATCAGTTTGTACCCGATGGGAGAAATGGAAACGGGCCCTCGAAATTTATCTTTTAGCTGCTAATATTGACTCCCCTAATAAAAAGCGAGCTACTCTTCTCCATGTTGGTGGATTAGCACTACAGGAGATTTACTACAATTTGCCCGGGGCCCATGCAGAGGAAGGTAAAGGTGATGACGGGAAAGACTTAGATGTGTATAAAATTGCACTTGAAAAACTTGACGGTTATTTTTCCCCAAAGCAAAGCTATATTTATGAAAGATACATTTTCCGGCTCATGCAACAGGAAGAAGGAGAAAAATTTGAAAAGTTTATATTGAGATTAAGGAATCAGGCTTCAAAATGTAACTTTACAAATAATAAGACCACGGATCCAGCAAATAAAAAACAGAGATTAGACTCAACGCCAAACCAAAAATCTGAAATTGACTACATTTTCCATTTAGATGAAGACAGCGTAATTAATTGCAACATAGGCGGAGTAAACTTAGACATGTTGATAGACTCTGGGAGTAGATGCAATGTAATCACAGATAAGACCTGGCAGTTTTTAAAAGAAAGTAAGATTTATGTCACTAACCAAATCCGGAAACCAAACAAAATTTTAGTCCCTTATGGCAACAAGAAGCCTTTAGACGTCATAGGTTCTTTCAACGCGATTATATCAGTGGGTGAAAGGAGTAAAGAATCCACTGTTTACGTTATCAGAAATGGTTCGCGTGATCTGTTGGGTAAAGCTACCGCGATCGAATTGGGAGTGCTCCAGATAGGCCTCCATATTAACACAGTTGAAAACAATACTCCAGCAGCCTTTCCCAAGTTCAAAGGGGTAACTGTCCAAATCCCAATCGACAAAACGATAAAGCCCGTAATTCAACCGTATAGAAGGGTGCCTATCCCTTTAGAAGAAAAGGTTGCCAAGAAGCTAAATGAACTCAAGGAAGCTGACATCATAGAAGAAGTGAACGAGCCATCACCGTGGGTTTCACCCATGGTACCGGTACTAAAAGAAAATGATGAGGTACGTATCTGTATAGACATGCGAAGAGCCAACGAAGCTATTATAAGGGAAAATCACCCACTTCCAACGATGAACCAGATGCTTCCTAATTTTCGACAGGCAAAATGGTTCTCTAGGCTCGATATTAAACAAGCATTTCATCAGCTTGAAATCAATGAGGATTGTAGATACATAACTACTTTTAGTACTAGCAAGGGACTATTCCGTTATAAAAGATTAATGTTCGGTATATCCTGTGCTCCGGAAATGTTCCAAAAAATTCTAGAGAAAATGTTGTTGGGATGTGAAGGTACATTTAATTTTATTGATGATATTATTGTGTATGGGGCAACAGACAAAGAACACGATGATCGATTGAGTAAGGTGCAAAGGGTTTTAAAAGAAAATGATGTTCTTTTAAATCAAAAGAAATGCATATATAAAACCAACAAAATCGAGTTTCTCGGTCACGAACTTACAGAAGATGGAATAAAACCCCTTGCAAAATACTTATCTTCGATTAAAACTAGTAGACGCCCAAACACGATTGAAGAAGTACAAAGTTTTCTCGGGTTAGTCAATTTTGTGGGGAAATGGATTCCAAATTTGGCAACACTTACCGACCCCCTTAGACAGTTGTTGAGATTAGGGCTTGGAAAATCGGCAACCGTCGACAAATTTTGGACTTCCAAACAAAGTAGAACATTTGAAGCTCTAAAGCTTAGCTTAACTAATATAAAATGTCTTGGTTACTACAATCCCAGCGACCAAACGCAGGTTATTGCTGACGCATCACCAGTGGGACTGGGTGCTGTCCTTGTCCAAATAGATACGGAAGGTACTAGAGTTATCGCTTATGGACACAAAGCTCTGACTGATTGTGAAAAAAGGTATTGCCAAACCGAAAAGGAAGCATTGGCACTAGTTTGGGCTGTTGAGCATTTTAAAATATACCTTTAAGACTTTGAGCTCATAAGCGACCACAAACCGTTAGAAACGATTTTCGGACGACATTCAAAACCTTGCGCGAGAATTGAACGGTGGGTACTCAGGCTTCAAGCATATAGATTCAAAGTTATCTATCGCCCTGGTAAGTCAAATATTGCCGACCCCATTTCTAGACTATGTCAAATAGCTCCATCGAAGCCATTTGATAGCGAAAATTATATAAACCAAATTGTGACATACTCTCGACCTGTCGCTGTGTCCCTAAATGAAATAGAGGCATCATCATCAAAAGATGACGAAGTCTCAAAGGTAAAAAGGGGTATTTTCAATGAAGATTGGCACGAATCCGTAAATTGTTTTAAAATCGTAAGAAACGAGCATTGTTTTTGCGGAGATATTTTGCTGCGGGCTACTAGGATAGTCATACCAAAAGATTTACGCCAGAGGGTATTGGAAGCTGCTCACGAAGGGCACCCTGGTATAGTGGCAATGAAAGGTCGCCTAAGGGCAAAAGTGTGGTGGCCTAGGATCGATGTGGATGCTGTGCGTGTAGTGAAAGGTTGTCACGGATGCACTCTTGTATCGGCTCCTAATCCACCACACCCGATGAAAAGGCGATCATTACCTAAAGAGCCATGGATAGATGTGGCCATTGACTTTCTAGGGTCACTTCCGAGTCGAGACTACATACTAATTCTGGTCGACTATTATAGCCGGTATAAAGAAATTAAGGTTATGAGAAGTATCACTGCACTTGACACCATTAAAGTCCTAAAAGAAATATTTTCAAGGTTAGGTTTTCCCGCAACTATAACCTGTGACAACGGGAATCAATTTACGAGCGATCTGTTCCGCAATTTCTGCAAAGAATGCGATATCGTTGTCAATAGTACTATTCCCTATTGGCCACAAATGAATGGGGAAGTCGAAAGACAAAATCGAGATGTACTAAAGAGACTTAAAATTAGCCAAGCTGAAAATAAGGACTGGAAAGAAGATGTTTTAAATTATTTAATGATGTATAATAGTACACCCCACTCTGTTACAGGTACAACACCATCTGAGTTATTTTTTAAAAGACGCTTTCGAGATAAAGTTCCTTTCGCTCCAGATGTAGAAAATAAACTCATAGATTCCGATGTGAGAGATAGGGATATGCTAATGAAAGAAAAAGGGAAAGAATATGGGGATAGAAAAAGAAGAGCTACTGATTCTAATTTAGAAATAGGGGAAAAGGTAATGTTAAAAAATATAAGTAAGGATAACAAATTGACACCTAACTATAACCCTACCTCTCACACAGTGACGGGAGTCACCGATGGTGATATTCATGTACGGAACGACGAAATAGGTAAAGAGTATCGTCGAAATATTGTACATTTAAAGAAAATTAATGATTCTTGGCAGGTTGTGGACAATGATAATAAGGACACAGGGTCATTAAACAATGAGCACTAAAGTATTGCAATATACCTTTAAGCAATTAAAATTATTATCTGTCTGTGACTTTGTTGATGATATAATGTTGTATGCCTGATTTACTAGTTTATATATTATTAAATCTATTCTGTTATTTCATTGTTAATATCGCTGTTTATGTTATTGTAACTTAATTATTTATAAAATAAAGAAGGGATGTAGTGTATGCGCCTGGGCGGCGCGCGGGCAGTCGAGTGCCAACCGTGAGCGAGAGCGGACGTGCGCTAGACGCATATACTACTTCACCTACGAGATCTATCAAAGTGTGTTTTATTAACCCAGTGAACATTACAATACTCACGACGTATTCTTAGTTCAAGCGAGCAATAGTTAACTATTTAGCACACATGAAACTTTGTAAAGTCAGAGATGCGTGGATTGAGATGGAATTCGAGGTCTCTGCATTGCAGTTCAACGCTCGCCCACAGGCTACCGTTCCGTCATTTAAGATGTTCGTTTACATATTACATAACAATGTCCAGTCTACCATACTATATTCATATATAATATCGATCCTATGAACTTGCAGATATTATTTAGCCCTTACAAAAAACACAGTTATTTGGCAGAAATTTCAATAACAATAGAATTATTATCGGACGTTATTGCCAAAATTACCATAGGCTGTTTGTTGCGAAGGCCTTTGCTTCCAGACGAAGAAATAATGTACTCGTATGTGATATCTCATATTATTTTGTCTAATCGTAAGCAGATGTTAAAGATATGCGCATTACAATATGAGCCGTGTATAATTATGTATTTTAAATGAGAGAAATATAGATTAATATTTTCTAAACGTACTTTAATATTTAAAGAATTATTCTTAAAATTCGAAATTTGCCGGACCTCGGACGTCCAGACACAAAGCTTTTTCTTTGTGCCTAAATATAGTTATAATGACTCATTGACTCGTTAATATTTGCCTACCCTCCAAAAGTCATAGTCCAAATTATTAAGGATCAGAGCGGTAGCTATGCATGTAGCTTTTATTGCAGGATTTATCTGGAGGTTCTTAAGGTAATTAGTTAAAAAGGCATGAGGCCCATATTATGTTCCGAAAGGTACTGTTTCGTTCTTCGCGCATTCCGACATCTATGTTTGATATCGCAAGTAATAGAAGAGCCTGTTTAGACTTTGTACTGCTAAGGAGATTGCATTTTTTAAAGATCGCTTGTAGTTTGGGTTACAAATGACTAGTAGGTGTTATTATTAACCCCTGCAGTTTAGCTTTAAGTCTTGTGTTAGGAGCGGATCTGGGTTCTAATACTAATACAAGGGGTAGGAATTGAACACGCGATCGCAAGACCATTATGCATCGGCCTTATGCATTGGGCAAACAGGAGATACATGAGGAAAGCGTCCCGTCGCTTTATCGTTGATAAATAATGTGCAAAATATGCCATTCATAAAACATGAAGCAATTATAATTAAACCATAGTAATAATAAAGCCATAAACAAGTGATCGAAACTCCCACATTATGAAGTCAATCGTTGACAATTTTAATGGTATTCGATGTAGTGCGTCTCGCATGCAAATATCTGCGCTAGCGCCACGAGGGCGATGGAGGGGTGTGGCGAGAGGCGCGCGGCCGGGGCGAAGGAGGGGGGGAGGCGTCGAGACGTCGTCTGCGCATCCCGTCGCGTGGCCGCTTTGATCTGAACATTCGGCAAATTAAATTAATTGTGTTATAAATACGATTTTATAGTTAACTAGGTAATTTGGATTGTTAAATTGTCTCATGGGCTGCTAGGTATGTCTGAGCTTTTACGTAAATACCGAGGTCCTAAATTTGATATCCTACTTAATCAGTATTTTTACAATGTAACTTGTAAACTGCAGAACTAAAATATAAAAGCTAAACATAACAGCAGAAATGTGAGGGTATTACACCTAAAACACATCTATCTAGAATATGCACAAAAAATTATATTAAATACATATATTAAAATCCCAGATGAAAAATTGTAACAATGTCCAGGTATTTACTTTTCGCAGCTCTGTGCGCCATCAGTCTGTTGGGGGCCGCGTGCGCTTGCGCAGTTTATTTGCACCGGCTAAAAGCTACATACAGTTAAATGCTATCAAAACAGTCAGACAAACAGAAATAGACATTATTTCGACGAAATTGTACACCAGAAAGGTTTAATAGTGATTAACGATTACAAGTTGATTCAACAATCGATAATCGCGACTTCCAATCGAGACTACAATCGATTCACTTTGACATGAAAGAATCGAGATATTTTCTATTGTTGTTGAGTCAATGGACTCCGAATACGCTCGCTAAGTGCAGCAGGCCGAATTCAAACGCAAACGAAAAGCTCAATTGCGAATCGAATGATTCTGCTCGACGGAAAACTATCGAGAATTGAAATAATCGAATGGAACTCGGCACACCGCATCGCTACATATACAATTTAAGTAATCTGCCTTTGGTAAAGGGATATGGTATTACTGTTTATCATACGAGATCTGAAGGTGTTTCCGATAGAATGCAGTCAAAACAACAATCAGTAAAGAGGAAAGGTACGTCAATCAACATTAATATTGTGTTATAGGGTTTTTAAAACTGTATACACTCTGGAACTGCCTTTGTGGCGCAGCGATAATGAATGTGACTGCTTAGCTTGAGGTATTAGGTTCGTTTCCCCGATAGTGCAAAATATTTTAGGTCATTTACTCAAAAAACTCTTAGTAGTATCATGGAGTCTGGAAAAGTGCCCGGTGAGCGGCAAAAGGTTCGTCCCTTATTACGCGGTACCTAAATCCATACTTGCTGAATTGTGAGTGTAATGAACCTCTGCCTATTCCTTCGGGAATAGAAGCAGGCGACTGTATGTACGAAAGACGTGGAACAGTCTTTCTAAGTCCAGCCAGGGACTAGTGTAAAGAAAGATTAAAATCGGACTTTATTTTCTCTATACAGTAAATCATCTATTTCATGTTTAAGCGAGATAGTTACACCGCTGTATTCTATTTCTGTTTCATTAATATAATAATTATCATTCATTGGTGAGCATTTTAGTTGCAAAACGACTGAAGTTTGCTAACCTACAATGGACCAACGTGGTGGATTGCGGTATGGCCTAACCCTTCTCCCAGTAAGCACAGACCCTAGCTAGCAGTAGGACAGATTACAAGCAAAGCTGGTGAGGTATTATCATTAAAATTAGACTGTAGACCAGACCATTCTGTACCAGTGTTAATTCTAAAAGATCGTCCAATTTTAATATTATAAATTTCACATCGTAAAGTGTTTAAAATAAACACTAAACAGCAGTTACTATCAAAGAAAGGTTAATTTTATAAAGCAGACACGACAGAATTTAAATCAATCTTACCCACAGTTTGAACAATAAATTTTATAAATGTAACATTATCACAAAATCTCAATGTCAGTACACAGTGCGCCGACATTAGTACATCGCAGAAAAAGTCGAAAGCGAATAGCGACATTTTCACGTCGTGTTTATTTTATGGCCACGATAGCGATCAGTTCACACTATTAAATGTAAAATGATGGGCTTTTAAATGCACATTTCAATAATACGACATGAAAATTGCGATTTCGTACTTATCTTTATTATTATCTTTAATTATTACGTCTTGATTGAAAAGAAATGGCGTTTGTTTGAATGATGAACAAGTTTGAAGTGACGTTTCTGTCAGGTGGGTGAGCACGCGATTTTGCATGTGTGAAAGTTTTGAAGGGCAAACAGTTATTATGATGGGCCAGAAATTAAATGATAAGTCACTATTGAAGTTTGTAACGTTTTTGTTTTAACAAAAAGGGTGATAATCGGTTATGCATCTTTGAATACTACAACGTTTAATAATTAGTATAAAAAGCAGGATCGGAATGAATAATTGTTTATAATTTTTACTATATCGCGCGAATTTTATATTTTTTTATATTATACTTTTAATTAATGCAACTAAGTAACTAACAGACGTGGTATTAGTAGCTATATATATTATAGCTATTTAGTATTAAAATATTTTTTTATTCGAATAAGAACTTTTAGCGATTACTCTTTACATAAAACATAAAAATAAGCCTCTATGTGTTGACGTTAATATAGATTTACTTTCCAAATCAACACGTATGTGACGGTAAATCTGAACACGATAATTATATACTTATTTTTCCACTATAATAGAATTCCATCCCACCCCAACTTATTCTTCCAACCATACTTCCAACCAACTAAACATCGCAGACACTTCATTGACAAATGTAAAATGAATTCCTGCGCTAAGTTTATCTAAATAACTTCATTGTATAACGGGAGATGACGCATCCCATATCCTCCCGTGGTCCCTAGGTCCCACAATTAACACTATTGCATTCATCACATATTTATTGTGACGGGCATGTCTAGACATCTAAATATACACGTGCCGGAGTGTCCCGGTGTCCGACACTCGCCGACATCGGGGAAATACGCCAATTCCTTATTTAGAAATGGCGCTAAATTTAGAAAGATTAATTTTAGTGTCACTTACATTTTCTTTGAGAATTATTTGAATTCATTGCGATAGTGTATGCCGTGTACTTCAGCTTATTTATGTATAATGATTGCACTGAAACGATTGAGGGAGGTTGTAGAGGAAAACGTGACTGTTAAAGAACTAACCGCTTAATAAGGTAGTACATACTGGCAGTATTAAAAAGTATATTAATACCATTCTAGCAATTAAAATATCAGGTAGGAGAATATTAAGTCTTAAAAGAAGTTTTACGAAAATGACAAAATGTGGAATTTGTAAAAAAAATTTTTCGTATAATATCGTTAAGTTAATTATAACAGAGTATTAAGAAGAATAACGATTACTATTAATACTAAAATATAGTATTACTTTTTAATTCTTACAAGGAAAAGAAAATTTTAAGTTACATTTTCTCGGCCTCACTTAAAACTCGGTCTTGGTTCGCATGCCTCGTATCACATACCTTAACAGGGTTACCAACTTTTATAACACACTCGAAACACAGTATCAACTCAAACAGTTAACTAATGCTAATGGTCGTAGACAATTAAAAGTTAAAGTCAAATCAAATGATTAGCTAAGTTTCTTCGCCATTCTTGCGTTACAACCGCCTGCATGAGGATCATTAGTAGATTACCTATATGGATAAGCTCTCTGTTACCTATCTAAATCCACAAGGTCACGTCTCTTTTCAATAATAAAGTAAATTGGTGGCTCAACATATGAACCGCTGGTACACAACAGGTACTTCGAATAAGCTGTACATATGAACATATTATTATGATGTGCATACGGATTCCAAACTTTAATAATGTCTTCATAGTTTTCAAAAATATTAGCAATGAATTTGTAGGTGGGCTATTGTCAACTACCTTAATACCAGACGGTCTGGTCATAGAGTGCTGACAACTGATAGCACGGCAGAGCTGTTTCAAGATCAAGAGAACGAAATCCTTTATTAGTAGGTGTCTATTAAAGAATCTGAACCTTAGAGATACTCTAAGATCTGAACACATCAGACAGATGTCGACCCCTTCGGAAAAAAAAATATTTTTGCTCCTCTCCTATTGGTCATGGCGCGATGTTATAGAGCCTATAGCCTTCCTCGATAAATGGTCTATCCAAACCTAAAGTAATTTTTCAATTCGAACCAGTAGTTCTTGAGATTAGCGGGTTCAATCAAACAAACTAACTCGTCAACTTTATTATATTAGTTTAGATAAATGCAATATTCTGGTCCAACGAGGTGACGGCAAAAAAACTGTCATATATGTATGTCTTGCCTGGTAAAAAATTTATTACGAGTTCTGTATTGGAGGCCCATTGACTTAAGCAGAGCAATACTCTCGATTGGTTCCATGACGAACATAAATTCTGTATATGGCTATCCATTTATTGACGCCATCATCTCTTATGTGTAGTGACGTAAGCATAAACAAAACCTCTTGTTATATATGTTTATGTATTTTTTCTGGCTAATATATTGTAGGGATTTTTGTATAGGGACATTTGCATTCATAAATCATAATAAACTAGAATCTTATAGAAAAGCATACTGGGATAAAAATTATCTAGGATATGGTCTATCTATGTGCCAAGTTTTATTTAAGTTAGTTTAATAGGTTACGTGTAAATTATAATAGTTACAAACATCTTAAATTTACACATTAATAATATTCAGTAATAGACTCTTTGCCAACTTAGCTGCATAAAAAATATGTAATACATCTGTGCTTAAGCCTTTGAGGGTAGATATGCGTGATGATACGAAGAGTTGAATAAGTCTCTAAAGCGCAATGCTCAGTCCAGCCTTCATTAAGTAATGGGATATATGATATTATTTATTACCGCTATTGCTATATTCGCCATATTTTGCCAGTGGATAAAGATTTAAGTTACATATGTGTATCCAAATTAATGTAAATATATAAAATATTTGACCGTCTGTATATTTATTGCATTTGATTAATTTTATATTACTGTTCCTTTTCACAAGTTTCAAAAAGCTTCGCTTTAATTGGTTTTAAATAGCTTATTATTGTTTTCCTTTGATAAAGACTATATTCAGGAAACCTGCAAGTCTGAAAGATTTCCATAGTGTTTTAATATAATATAATAATAATTAATTGCACAACTAACAGTTTAAATATTTTAACATTTTACATAGTTGCACTAATAATTCTGAAAATGTGTGTAAGACCAGTATTCTAGTTAGAAACCTTTAATCACTGGCCAATGTCTTGAAGTTTTGTAAGTTGGCAGACTGTACACATCTTCGAGAACACTACATAGAGCTCATAGACTTACAGTTACCTCATTTGCCTTTACCTTAATGGTAGCTAGTCTTAATTAACAAGTTAATATGCACATAACTCATCTTATCTTGTGTTGGACGCCAGTCAGTACAGACCGGCGACACTTCGACCCAGTGGGATCTTTTCCCCAATAACGACTGCCATAGATGTTCATGGCAATCGGGACCGACGGCTTAACGTGATCTCCAAGGCACGGAGCAGGCGATAATTGTCAATCAATAGGCACATAATTTCGGAAAGTCATATAACTTCCGAAAATCAGAGGTGCGCGACGTGGGTTCGAACCCGAGACCCTCTGCATTTCAGTCTGTTGGTCTCCACACTGAGCTATCGCTGCTGTTAATATGCACATAGCTTGGGTAAGTCAGAGGTGCGTGTCGTGGTATCGAGACCTCTGCTAGGCACAACCACAGTAAGCTGATATAAACAATAATTAATTAAATAAAATTTGAATTTAAGGTAATGTTGCTGCTTTTGCGATTTCTCACAGCAGACCATAAGACTTAAGATCGGGCAAAGCCTTATCAGCTTTTCTTTTAAAATCTCTTAGGAGTAGCTTGGAGATAGCGGGCAATAGATTTGTCCTCCCTATAATATGGAATTTTTAAACGTAATTGGCGATGCTTGTATTTATATTATAAAGAGACAGAATGCAAATTTTATGAGTTTTTGTGTATGTGTAGGGTAATAATATAATAATAATATTCTACCACATACACACAACACCATCTAGCCCAAACTAAGCAGAGCTTGTACTATGGGTACTAAACAATGGATAAACATACATATATACTTTTTTTTTGTAAATACATACATATTATAAATAGAAAACACCCAGACCAAGACAAACAGCCATATTCATGCACACAAATGTTTGACTTGTGCGGGAATCGAACCCGCGACCTCAGGCGTGGCAGTCGGTTACACTAACCACTACGCTACCGAGGCCGACAAATCTTGCAAACTACTGCACGTTTTAAAAAATACTTTTGCTGTTTGTAAGTTTCTTTATTTCAGATGGACATAGGCTATATATTACATGGTTTGTTCAAGCAAGGCGCAGTCAGGGCGAGCAGCTAGTATAACACACCTCTTTCGTTATATATAGGTAAGCTTCTATTATTAACAATCTTTACACGAACGAAGCCAAGTGTAGAAGATATAGAACAGTGCAATATATTCTGTGGTGTTAATAAATCTTTAATGTGTTGGGTTTGGTGCGATAGTGGCGCGGATGGTGTCTGTGCCAAACGATGCTGTGCTGTCATTTGGGATTGCTCCAAGGACACTGCAGTCTTGGTATAGCCGGAGTTGCCCACTAGTGATGTACTTGGTGGGCAAATCGATAAACTGAATCATTTATATAAAACTGAATTGAATTTGATTTGTCTTGTCTGGAAACTGGAAACTAACTAGTTTTCAATTTAGTGTATTTGTATGTTTAAAAATAAAGTGATTTCTTTTTAATATGAAGTTGCCATAAATACTATGAAATTACTTCTTAACGTATTTCTTCTTTATGTATATAATTAATAATTTGTATTGTTATTACATTATAGTTAATAACTTTTGTTTAGTAATCATAAATGTTTTTTCGAATAGGATCCAACAGTATTATACTTCTTTACTGACATATTAATATTACTTATGTGGCGCGATATTGTATTGCCTACGATGTGCCTTAATAAAAAAGCTTCCTAACGCAAGAAAATATTTTCAAATAGGACTAGTATTTCCTCACATTAACATGTTAAAAACATACAAACTGTTAAGTTTAAAAATGTTAGTGTAGACAAACAATAATAAATAATTAATAAATAAATCTTCAAAACGAATTACACTAGTAAAAATAGCAAATCTAGTAACAACCTCAATCGATATCGAATAATTCTTCGGCACATCTCTACCGCCGCCTACTCAACATAATTTACAAGGGCTAGAGGGGGAAATCGCAACAATAGAGTTGTAGCTAGGCGGCCGGTTGCCAAAAACCATACGTTAAAGCTTCACAATGATACACCAGAGATAAGGGGCAACGACCCCGACTTTATTGAACTATTACATTACGTCACTGTCTGTGGAATTAAAAAGTTACGATATCATTTTTGGTATTGGGTAAAATTGGCCCAGTTTGTTCAGACCGTCAAGTCTGGCGGACCGCACATGGTAGTGTCATAGACTAACTAATCTATACTTCAATATTATTATCATAAACTAGCGTTTAGTCGCGACTTCGCCCGTGTAGACTACGATTAGCCTGTGGCTTTATTTACGGGAATTAGACCTTGCGCTATATCTCGCAAACAAAATTAAGTACAAAATGGAATAGATTTCCTCGGTGGCACAGCGACAGTATATACGACTGTTATGCATGAAGTCTCAAGTTCGATATCCGGTCGGGCAAACTGTTTTTGGAATTTTCTGTCAAGACATTCTCAACAGCAGCACGAAGGCCCCGTGCCCAGGCGGCAATAACTTCTCGCGCTATTATTTTGTACCTAAACTATATCTGGCAAAAGTATGGCGGAACTTATGAGATTACATATAAATACTAAATTACCAAACAGTAAGTAGTATTAATAAAAACCCATGATCCAATAACTGAAGCCTCTGTTTTTGAAGGTTAGTCATTAGGGTATGGTAATCGCTGAAAACGTGCCTGTATATTGCTTATTTACCAGCTGAGTATTATTAAAATATACAACAAGTATTCAACGGCGCCATAACATAGAGATTTCATGCTATCATATTTAATTAATCTCCATATATTCGGGGTCGTTATCCGCGCCCGCGCAGTGGGCGTCATATTTGGACCTCAGTCTGCGCCAGTGCGTCTGCGCTTCTATTTTATTGACCCATAGACATAATATAAAGAAATAACTTTAAATAATATTTTGTAGTTACTCTCAGTAATAGTACGGAGTCTGGCAATATAACCTGTGCCCCGGCTAAGCCTGACAAGCGGCTAGATAAGCCGGACACGGTCCTAAATTTCTGTAATCGAAATGTGATTGTAATACACTTTTGACTATCTTTTTGGGAATATATGAACTTGAATATGATATATTTAAAATTATTTAAGCATAATAGTCTTAGTTAGAATTGAATTTATTAAAAAACCCAAAGTATCTATGTATGTTTATTTTTATTAACAACATCGATTGCAAGACTATAAAGTTGGATAAATTGTACAAGTATATTTTTTATAAGTGGTTTCTAATCATACACATTAACACTTGTGAGGATATTAACTTACTTAATGATATGGTTTAGATGGAACTTAAGAAGGGATGAAAACATTGTTGCTATTGCGAATTCCTAGACAGAATCTCAACAACATACTAATCCTAACTTATTTTATAAATGCGAATGTCAGTTTGATTGTTACGCTTTCACGCCTTAACTATTCGACCGATCATCATGAAATTTTGCATACACATTATCAAGGGTACAGAAAAAGAATATAGGGCACTTTTCATCCAGACAAAAACATACTGTTCCTGAGAGAGAAATTTATTAACAAAGTCTACATTACAAAATATAGTAATAGAATTATCAAGAACTTATTAAAGTTAAAATTTAAGGTTTTGTCAAAATTCTATCAAGGAGAGTGCATTTTGAATTCTCATTCCCATCTTCATCATACTATGGGAAGGGAATATCAAAATGGCCGCTGTTTTATAGCGCTCCTATCACTTAATTAATTATAATTAAGACAGTTAACTTTTATGTTCTATTTATTGCACAAATCTCCAAGATTTACGACGTCAACAATTTATGATATCCTCCATTTACAAAGTCATATTTAATATTCGAAATACCACCCATTAATTATAAATTTCGTTCCCACTCAACACAGCATATTTTAATTCCTTTTAACACCTTAAAGAGTTATTATTTCAAAACAAAAAAGCAAATTAAGAAGCGCTAATCCCGCAAACACATTAATTAAAAAACCACCCTTAAGGAGTTTTTACAAAACTCTTTAAAAATATAATGGTTACCCCTGACTGCGGTCGTCATAAAATATGCTTAAACAGCAGTCGTAATGACATGAAAAAAGCAACAGACTGGCACGGGTAAAAACATCGTAGCAAAAAACTGTGCACTTCATACTGGGGTAACACAGCGTAGGGTAACTTTGACATAGTCACTGCAAGACAAGAGAATCATTGAACAACTACGCAAAACTATTTGGTTCATTATTACAAGGTTGCACTCAATTACTTGTGATAAAACTTCAAGATGTTTTACAAAACAGGTATCATTTACTGTGTTATTGGAACAAAATAAATTAAGATTCCAGTAAGCCCTTTTATGCAATGTTCTGCATCCAGGTCGTCTGTCCACCTGGCTTCAACTACATACTTTATTTGTTTATTACTTTTTATTTTTCCAAAAGACCAGACGGGAGTTTATTATAATAAAGAGAAAAAAATAAACAAAAACCAACAACAATATCGGCGTCCGCGCACATGCGCCATATTTGAATTTTGAATTTCGAATCGGATGCGAAAAAAACGGGCGCAATGTGGTGGCGCACGCGCCGCTGCCATATGTCAGGAGAAGAGAAAAAAAGTTTTTTTATTCATCAAACAGAGATAAGTGATAGAAAAAGTAGTTACATAAGCATAATGTTAGACGCAGAAAAAGTGCGGCAAAAAGTTAAGGTACTAGTTTTGAGGTTAAATAAAGGATGGAAGAGGCGCTTCAAACTGTAGGGTTGCTGTGAATTCGAAAATTCTTCAGTAAGTAAATTAGATGAGGCTACTTTTATATACTCTTGCAATCCCTACGCCCTACGAGAGGCCTCTTAGAATGAAATACAGCAGTATCCTCCATGGCTACCTAGTGTGATTAGAACACACAATGACATAATATTCATTATCAATCATTAAAGAAAATGATTTAATAGATTTTCTTATAATATTTAAAATTAGACCGCTAATGACAAAATAGCGTCGCGTGTTCTTAAGAAATCTGTAAACCATCCGATGAAATTTAAGCTTTTTGACTCGATGTCCATTTTGACCAAAATCTCGCTTAGACCTATATTTTTAAGTTGAAATTCATAACATTGTTCCAATAATCAGCGCTGCAAAAATCAGTTTTCACTGCTGGAATGTCAAGTGTGAGCAAAGCAAAGTTATTTATACACAATATGTCAATTTTTTTGCTATAAGTTCTATTTTTGAATTCGAGCGTGCCAGCCCTATGTGGCAGGCTGCGCACACGCCACATCTGTCACTACATTAGCTCGTCACTCGCGCCGATCGCAAGCATTACCGTATTGTGTGCAATTTGATTTTGATTGGAGCCGTAGAATCTGGGCTGTGTCATTGAGGCTAAGTAAACTTCTATGCTCAATTACTTTGTGGAGTAAGTCATCATCATCAGATATAAATAAAATAGAGAATAGAACACGCTGTTAAGATTTAAGGAACAGTCTTGCGTTTAAATGATAGCTTTTGAAGATAGACCGGTCTTCAATAACCAACACAGGTTGTATGCTTAGTGTTAATGGTCAGCGCAAGCCACCCCAGCAAGTAGCTCGTATGATCAGCTCGTGCATCTAGCTCATGCGAGTAGCTTGCACATATACCTAGCTATCTTGCATTGTATAGCTTTAGAATAAAGATCATGTATAGATTCGGTAGTCTTTTTATTCCACAAAGATAGCAAACACTACCTTCAAGGTAAGTTGTTACCAATGGTTATGAACGCTTAGAAGGCTAGGTCTTCGGATTGCCGAAATAGAAGGACAGTTCTGTAAAGAAGAAAATGAGAATTATGTTCAGAACATCTGATGAATCTGCAACCTTTTGTGTATAATGTATAGTTACTTGTATTAAGGCCACTATGGTTTATCATAACCATCGTACACGATGGTATTAGATGGTATTAGAGTGAATTGATACAACGGACACGGGCTGGACTAAGCGATATGAGTTTAAATACAAATTGTATAAAAGGAAAATATATTTATTATTAATAATACAATATTCTCGAATTCTGCATTTTTAGGGCAACACGTAATTTGTTGTAGAACATAAAGGCAATCGTCAGAATTCAGTAAACATCAGCTTATCAACTTTCCGCTGCAGTGCCTACCCATATTTTAAATCACCTAATGATATAAAAAGCCATATTACGACGAAACAAGTTCCAGTTTGATCTACTTACATAAATGGCGGCTAATTCCTTCGCCCGCGGCTGCGCACGCTTTGATCTGACGGCTTTTTCGCGAAACTACCTCGACGTACGTTTAGAAGAAATTGTTATTTTAGGCCTGTATTCGTTGATTTTTTTATTGTTTTGCCTTTTTATTGAATATTGGTGGAGTAACAAGATTTCTTTAGAAAGACGTTACGTGCCTCCGGGTAAAAGAATTTAGATCATTTTTAGTAGTTAATAAATTATGCACTGGCTGCATAGTATCACAAAATTTTTAAATGTTAAAGTATAGAAGACAAAATAATAAAAACCATAAAAATATTTAAAAGGTATTCATTACCTTTTAAATACTTTATGGTGAATATGATGCGTTATCTAGCATTATATTAGACAAAATAAACTCATCGATTTCTTAGTTCATTACTCTCTACATTGTAAATAATAATCATACATATGTTGAAGTCAAGGCAATTTGATCTAAATGTACGAAATATTTAATACACATACACATTTAGTACTTTTAGAAAACTAATCTAATGATAAGATAAGATATTGTTTTTATTTGATTCGTTTCGATTAATTGATAGATTTCATTGGTTGGCAAAAGATGTTTCTTAATAAAACATTACTTTATCGTATGATACGGATCATAAAAAGCTAGAGCTGATATGCAATTCTATAAAATCTCACTAGTATATTATTATAATTTATGTTTTCTCAATGTTTTCAAGTAAATGAACACAGTACATAATATATAATGAGACAAGTTATACAGAATTTGTTAAACTCTGGTACCCAATGTAAGATTTAACTTGTGTTTTGGGTACCAGGTCTCCCGCAGTATTACATTTAGTTAATAGTTAAAAAATATATTAGGTGTTCGTGAGCAGCTATGAAAATATGTGCAAGTAAGCAAAGGTGCGTGTGTGTGCGTGTGCGTGCGTGTGTGTGTGTGTGTTTGTGTGTGTGTATGTGTGTGTGTCAGTGTGTGTGTATGATTATATGTGTGGATCCAATTAGAGTAACGATAATTTTAGCATGATCTCAGTTTGAGCATAAGTTTTGTTCATGAGCCATTTCGCAACTTCTTTCTTACATTGGGATCGAATGAGTGGATAGATGTTACAACTTTTATTTATACTATTGTACAGGTGGCAGCCAATAACATTAAAATGCCGTGATGCCTGTGTGGTTCTGAATTTCGGAACTTGGTAAATTTTGTATGATAGACGTTTTCTTTTATAGCTTGGATTGTATTCCATAGATGTATGCTTTCAAGTAACGGTCTCAAGTACGAAGAGCTGCCTGACAGTAAGAGTCTGACATTCTTTATACAGTTGGGTGGTCGGATATCTAAAGGGCTTGAATGTCATTACCTTAAGTATACTTCTTTGCGCACGTTCCAAGGGTAATAGGTGGGTTTTTGCTGCGCCACCCCAGACAGATATACAATAGGTTAGTATAGACTGGCATAGAGCACAGTAAATCATTCTTAGAGTTTTTTCATCAGCAGAATGGCGTAGTTTTTTAAAAATAAATATCATTTTTCGAGTGCGTACTGTTAGATCACTGAGGTGATATTTCCAGGAGATGAGATTATCAATATATATACCAAGATATTTTATCTGTGTGGATCTAGTAAGACAGGGACAGTTACACGAAGAGACTGGGATTTTTGGGAAGCAGGAGTGGGCTTTGAGTGTATAAGTGTCAGGAGAAGGCTGTGTACAGTTTGTAATAGAAAAGGTAAGATAAGTCGTTTTCTTTAAATTCAACGTTAATAGGTTACTTGTTAGCCATAGCATGACATCACGTAGAGCTTGTTCAGCCCGGGCATATACATAGCATAACAAGCTCACTTCAGAATTCGCAAAGAAAATCTGAGTCTCTGTATATCTAGTAACCGCAGTTATAATACATAATGACTATGGTGAATGTCGAAGTGAACCTACGTTAGAAATGAAATTTTTGACTGTCTAATATGGTTAGAGCCCGCGATATTAAAGTTAGATCTAAGGCGTTGGCGATGTAATCTTAATGGCTGACCAAAGACCGATCAGCTGTTTAAAGTATATGACGTTTAATATAGTTTTGAACTCCAGTGAACTTGGTAGCCTAAAACCTTTTGCCCGACCACACTAACAAATTTTTCTTCGTTACCCTACAATTTTTTTTTAGAGTATGCCTTAGTGTCTCTTTCCTGGAATCGAACCCAACACGTCACAATCGACAGGAAACATACTCGGCAATTCTACCACGGGTCAAACCCGGCTGCCGTCATGAAAATACATACCTACTAATATTACCTGACATAAGGCAACCCTTTACAGAGGGTTTTCGTTACATTAAGTCGAAATGATTGTCCAATTTATTATACCTACACATCAGGCCTAAACGGCGGCATTATTAAATTACATAAAAACTCTTTATATACCCAGTTGTGGCCGTCAGCCGCTAGATGGCAGGTGTGGCTGACGGCAAAAAGTCTCCCTCACGATTTGAATACGATTTAAAAAAAATACAAGCGCCAGTGATGTTTTTTATAAGGCATGCGTTCGTTTATTGATATTTTATTAACATACAGACTTTTTTGTTGGATAAAGCATTTTATATTGTGTAAAGTCACACTGGGCTATTAGGTGAAACACACGGTTGATTTATTTACTGAGAAAGTTGAGCGTTGAATATTTTCTAATACCTTCGGACACCGGCATCCAGACACAATGTTTTTTCATTGCGTATAGATATGGTTATATTAACTCATTATGATATTGTTATTGATTTTATAGTAACATTGATTATTTATCAGTGTGTTTAAGATGTAATTACGACAAGAGGCATCTTAATACATAGTTGTTAAGATGCAGGTGTCAAACATCTCTAATATATACCTATCTAAATAGATCTCAAATTATAACCACGTAAATTAGCTGGCGTATTTTCGTCGTTACGTCGTTCGTCACTCTGTACTGCAACTGAGAATTGCCTGACAGAAACACGACCCGGGAATCGAACCCGAGCCTGCATCGCTACCGCTGCGCCACCTATCACAAAAAACCCTGCCCCGGTCGTTATCAGAATGTATAGATTACATTAGCTGGACTTCGATCAAGTTATTACTAGTAGTTGTATAGCCAAATAGTTGGGAAGTAAGCTGTGTAGACTGTAGTATGAATCGTCAGCGAATTCCTCACTTTATAGCGGAGTGAACGCTCGGTGGGAACGGCTAAAGATAGCCGCCCGCGCCGGTGTAGCCCATTCATAACGTTGGCCGTGTTGGGACAAATGTTTGTTATGTCCAGCAAAAGTTTGACGCGATCATATCTTCTACGAGTATATATTAAAAGTTAAATAGGAAACTTTGTACCCCATTTTAAGCATATTGCGCATACGAAGAAGCTTTGGGATTCTTAAGTTTATATAGAGGATCACAGAAAGCTATGTAAACATATTTTGTATTTCGACCACTGGGCGACCAGTATTAGGGCGGGTAGTATTCAATTTGTAACCAATTTTACAAACTTCAGATTATAAAAATTAAAGATGAGGAACTATTTTAACAGTGCATTAAAACGTTAACAAGAAATTCGACATTAAGTTTAACCTGTTATTTTGACTGTATGAGGTATACTTCACTACATAGGTATTATAAGTCCCCCGCCGCGTCTATCTGTCTGTCTGTTCGCGATAAACTCGAAAACAACTGAACGGATTTTCATGCGGCTTTTACCGATAAACAGAGTGATTTATGAAGAAGGTTTAGGTGTATAAATTGTAAAGGTTTTGTACTACCTGTGCGAAGACGGAGCGGGGCCTTACATTTTTTTAAGTTAGTCTTTACTACCTCGTTGGCTCATCTAGCTCTCAGGCAATGTTATTTGATTTTCCTCTCAAAAAATTCACCGTAGCCACATTAATGGCGTAGTGGTTACTGTAACAGATTGCCACGCCTGAGGTCGCGGGTTCGATTCCCGCACAATTCAAACATTTGTGTGCATGGACATGGATGTTTTTCTTGGTCTGGGTGTTTCTATGTATAATATGTTTGCATTTAGAAAAAAGGTATAAGTATATGTATGTTTATCCATTGTCTAGTACCCATAATACAAGCTCTGTTTAGTTTGGGCTAGATCGTGTTGTATGTGATAGAATATTATTTTATTAAGTCTGAAATTATGGCCGGTAGAAGGGATACGCTCACACATATCACATATGACCTATAACTATAGCTGCAAATTTGAGTGTTATACACCTCTGCCTACCCATTCAGGAATATAAACGAGAGACTATGTATACCTATAACTATTTGATTAGTTACTAACTGACCCGCGCAGCTTCATCTGCTTCACATAAGAGAACTTTTCCCGTTTCTGCAACATTTTTCATTTATGCTCTGCGCCTTTCGGTCGTAGCGTGATGTTATATAGCCTATAGCCTTCCTCGATAAATGTGCTATCTAACACTGAAAGAATTTTTCAATTCGAACCAGTAGTTTCTGAGATTAGCGCGTTCAACCAAACGAACAAACTCTTCAGCTTTATAATATTAGTATAGAATATAGATGTTTTCTGCGAAAGAATACAGCCAGGCGTTAGCGTCACTAGTCACGAGGCCGGAGAGGGCACAGCCTACCAAATGGGCACTTTACCCTAGGGTCTTAGCAGAATATGTTTGACTGCGGAGTAAAGATATCCTAGGATAATCCTGCAATGGTAGCATAATGTGCCGCTTTGGTCCAGTAGTAGATAATAAATAACCTTCATACTGCCCGCGTCTCACATAATAAAAGGCGTGCCATTGACGTCTATCGGTCACAGCTCCAGACTTCGTGTTCATAATGAGTCTAATAAAATATTTTCCAATACAATAACGCGAATGTTCGTAATTCTGTCTGCTTGTTACGATCTTATGGCAAATTGGTATAAATATAAATAGATTTTGTTTTAAAATCAGCTCCCGCACTAGGAATAATTTCTTTGTCGCGGGGGATTTTACAAACAATCAAACAACGGACAGTTGAATTTTGGTGTAGAATATAGGTAAGTAGATGCCATAATGGCAGACGTAAAAGTAGCTATCTATAAAACCTCTGCCTTCCTTGCAGTTACTACAGGAATTATGCCAAAATATAGGTGCCTAATGGTATTTACGGTAGGACTAAGCCTCCGCAATTGATCTGCGCCCTAGGTAACTGACATTAACTCTATGAACAAGGCAGAAAATTTATTCATTTTTGTTTACTATTTTATAGAAAACTAGATTTTGCCTGCGGTTTTGCCGTAGCCTATGCGTGAATCCAGGTCTTCAGCTATTTACATACCAAGTTTCATCGCAATCGGTTCAGTAGATTATACGTGAAAGAGTAACAAACATCCATACATCCTCACAAACTTTCACATTTATAATATTAGTATAGATGGCTAGTTTTTCTCTGCGGTTTCACCCGCGTAAGTCCCGTTCCCGGGAGAATAACGGAATAAAAAGTAGCTATCTACATACCGAGTTTCATTGCAATCGGTCCAGTAGTTTTTGCGTGAAAGAGTAACAAACATCCATACATCCAAACAAACTTTCGCGTTTATAATATTTATTAGTAAGGATAGATAACTAAATTACCTATATTTAATGATACATTTTGCCCGCGGCTACCAGCGTTTAACAGTAGATATTGACTATAAATTTTTCACCCTCGGGCACATTACATTTTGACGAAAGATACCTTAACGTAATCCTTTTCTGTACCACATACAATTGTATGCGAAATTTTATGATGGCCTGTCAAGTAGACATGATAGCGTAACAAACACACAAACTTACATTCGTATTTATAATTTTAGTTAGGATTAAAGCTCATCGTGCTGTCTACTTTGCATAGTCAAAGACGCATTACTCGCCCTTATGTAAGTACAAGATATTGTTAATACATTCGACCGAAAACACAAAAGTAATCCTCGGTAATAACTAGACCGCCATATAAGATAATATTGTCTACCTATACAAGAAAGATTCCCCGGTAATCTTCCAACATTTCTTAACCATTCAACAGAACATTTGATTCATTCTCCAAAAATACACAAGTTTACGCATTACATTTTACTACGGATAATTCTAACAGATCAATGAAAGGGTGTAAACTGTCCCGACTTGTCTTTAATGACCAACACAACGCGACTACATAAAGGACTCCGTGCGATCACAAAATAACTTGTTCATTCAACTATTTTACTGTAAAAAAAAAACATCTTTTTGTTCTACCATAGTCCTTATTAGAGGGGAATAAGGTTTGTTTTATAATTGAATTGTTATGTTCGGTGTATGAATGAGTATTTTTAGATAAAAGCTATATATCCGATATGTGTCTATTCTAACTGGGTTACGTGATTATACTTTTATGTTGATATATATTTCGGTAGAGAGGATGGTTGCGTTTGTATAAGAGCACTGTGTGTACTTGTAACTTTACGTTAAGTATTTTTTATGATTTTCTCACGAGTTTCATAATCCGAATTGAATGAGATTGAATGCTGTTTTGTAAGTCTGATGATATCTGAGCAAAACTAAGCAATAAACTATTATAGATAAGGAGTACAATACCTAAATCTAAGTAGATACCTATCTTTGGAGTTAAAAAGCTTATTCATTAACATATCATAAAATGCTGAGCATGATATAGATATTTAGTACCTACAATTTTATTGAGAATCTCACTGTCAATCCTTTGTCTCCAATGCAATAAAAGCTAAAAGTTGTCTAATCGGAAAATAGTGAGACGATTTGAAATGCCACGTCGCCGTCGCTGTCTGCCGACGTGATGCAACAACTTAGTAAGCACAATAAACAACAATAACGCCATGCTATGCCGCTTTTACAACGCTTTATAATCTATGAATATACACACTACCTGGCCACACCATTCCCACGGCCATACGAAACAAAAAAATATAAGAAGAACAAAAATGATTTTCACACCTTCGCGGAAAGGTTTTAAGACGGTTTTATTACGAATGTAAAATAATAATGGATGCATAACTTTCTTTGGTTTAACTTAAAGTTTTGGGAAAGTACATCGTAGCGACATCTATTTTATTTTTGAGCATATCAGTGGGTAGCGCCATCTAGGTGCGTCGTCCAAAACTGTTAGCGTAGCTCAAATTGATGTTGTGCAAGTTAAGTAAATTATAGTAGCGACATCTAGCGAGTTTTTTTGGGAACAACAACAACGCCACCATATCTTTGGTTTCAGAGCAAAATTTAACTAAAAGTTTCACTAAAATATTATAGAGGGCACCTTATTAAAGTGAGGCAGTAAATATTCACATACCTACTTAAAATATGTACCTATAGATTTTAATGGTCAAAGTAAGTAACGTTATTACTTACTTGAATAAATTCTTGTATCACAATCTTATTAAAATTCATTTCAGGTATTATATTAAAAGAAACACAACCTTGCTTTACAGTTGCACAACACAAAATGACTACAAGTATGTTAAGCTTTTACAAAAAGAAAATACCTACATACATAATAATTTTCTACGAAGTAAATAACATTTGTGCGGTTTTCTATTAGACATTACTTAGTTTATATCTGCTTATTTATGGAAAAGTAATATTACCACATAATAGAAAGGAACATTTTAACTTTTACTCACTTCCCAATGTATTTATTTTGAACAAAACGACTTTGACTAAGACAAAGTGATAATAAAAGCAAAAGCTATTAAATAACAATAAACAATGATGCCATCAAGTGATATCCAACAAGATCTATTTTTGCCATATTTTACAAGTTACCTTCCACAAATTCTAAAAAATTAAGTAAGTAGAACATCTCTATTATCGTAGTAGTATCAAAAAGGCGGATAAGCGAGTAATAATTATGCTAACATCTGATGGTAACATACCAATATATATTTTTTTTTGACCCAGTAAAATTCTTTATGGATACCTCCTCCCCCCGGGGGGGGGAAGGAAGTTATGTCAGACTCTCCGCCCCTGAAGGAATATGTATATTGATACAGGATTACCTAACTTGAGACTCCATGACTGTTAGTTACTGATAAAATATGGTATTATAAAATATAATGTATTAAATATATCTTAACGTTTTTTACACTGCTTACGACTTACGCTTACAGGAATAACCTATTATTTCTTTGACCAGCAAGACTAAGGCTTTTACAATCATTAAAATAACAAAGAACACTGCGTGTTAGAACGGCTATCTGTAGATAACGTAAATTTCATTCTATGGGCAATCAAATCTATGCCATTCGATGAGATATAGCAACGATAACGTACTTACTAAGCCACTGCGCCGCTATTGCAATAGTTGCTTATGACAATTTATAATAAATAAATATAGGAGTATTTTATCTATTAATGGATAAACAATATAAGTAAGCACATGCAATTATTTCCTAATAAAGTTTGATAAAATTAACGGACTCTTGGACGGGTTGTTGTCTTGACAAAATACCTAAGTTACGTATTAATTTAATTATTAAAAGATTAATTTGTTTTATTGTCTGTAGTTTGATAATCTTTATGCAGAAAATAAATCAGTTTTTCCATAATACTAAATCTGCGTCAGCAAGTACCTACTTAACGTACTTAAATTTATGGTAGAAACAGCTTATTTCGGCGATTACCAAAGAAAAGATGTCTTAAAATCTAATCGTACACACATTTGCACTCAAAGAAAACGATAAACGCTTGTTTAATAAGCAGTTACTTGTTCAACAAGTCAACCCCTCCGTAATAAATCGGTGGGAGTCTAATAAACAACTCAGTGGCGCCATCTGTCGACGACACGTGCTCATTACTTGGGGCAATAAATCACGAATATCATAACAGAGGGCGCTGCAAGTTGTGTAATTTATCTTTGCGAAAGTTGTGAAATAGCAAAAGATTGTGTTTATGACGCTACTGAGAGCCAGGTGCGCTTTAGAAATGGAAGAAAAGTTTTTCTGTTACTTTTATGGCAATGGCAATTGATAATACGAGGGTACGAGGTACGGACGGGGTACGTTCCTGTAGTTATCATTTTTTCGAAATATTGGACTTTCGGTATAATATAATATGTATATATTATATATCAATGTTGTAAAACGAGTGTTACTTGTGAATACGGCTGGCTTATAGCCTAGTATTTAAAGATTTGTCCAGAACAAAACCTTAAACTAAAATAATAGCTAGCTAGCGCTAATAGCTTACCTACATTTATACATTACGATTTAAAAAATATACAATGAATAAAGCTATATATATATATATATAATATACTACTATATATAATATATAATATACTACATCATAATAAATATTATTCCGCGGACTGGAATCCTCTTACTTTGTAAGTTTAATAATGCATTGTATGGTATAGCCAAAAGTAAAACGCATCTAATAACAAAATTCTAGGCATGTGTACCTACCTACATAAATATTTTTTTTTTTTATCTTTACGCCATTTCATTAGGGAGGCTAATTTTAAGTCTGTAAAATATGTTTGTCCTAAAAATGTGTAAATAAAATAAGCAGCATAAAGCTATTTAGTTCACTTCATTCATTCGTGAATCAAAACCGCAAGTTTTCGCACTTGTAGCTCTATTTTCTTTCTTATTTTAATGAGAACTAGCTGCCATTACACCTTTTCCACCACTAACCGCCAGCGCACAATACCTAATTTAACGTTGCCCTAACCCAGTTGTCTCCAGCTGTGATAGTGGCATAGTGCGCGCTTCCCTTAATGGGCAATTTAGACGCCACACGTGACGTGTCTTTGTTGCGCGTAATGTACGTGGCGTGTGGCGCGATAGCGGTTTGTGGGAGATTTATGTCTTCTAGTAGGTATGTAGTTTATAAGTTGGGAAGTACTTAATGTTAACTGAAGTGGCTTGGTTGTTTCGGTAAGCGTTGTTGTATGAAGAGAAAAGAGAGCAGCGAGGTAAATACATGAAAATGAAAAATAACATGCTGATAAGAGATAAATGAACGGAATATTCATAAAAGGTTGTCGGCCACCACCTTATTCAGGTCGTCGTCGTATATAAAAATCCGCTCAGCAGTTCGGGCGTTATTTAGCAACAAACATACAAACGTTTAGAACATTTATATAACTTTAATCGAATGATCTACCTATAATATGTTTAGACTATAACTATACGAAACTTTAGGTATTTCTGTTCCGGTAAACTGTATTTTTCTTGAAATAAGTCTATTTACCTGTACTTACATCAAATGTTAACAAAAACGGCATTATTTTAATCTCTGGCAAGAAAAATATTTATCGAAAGTCGGGTGCGTAATTCGTAGAGTAATTCAACACACATAAATTCCGCTGGCAAAAAACAGATGGCGTTTACAGAATATATGATAATGTAAGTGTCTGTTGTTTTACTGTTTCGTATCACGGCAGATGGTAAATGTCCACTTAGAAGTTACGATACTGCCGAACTTTACAACATGTGTATGTATCATATTGTTTTATGTTTACGCGAATGTTATACATTAAAATTGAACTACTTTTTACTTTTATCGCAATTTATTTGATAATACTGGTCTCCGTGATCATGACTGCTGAAAAGTAACCGAAACGTATGTGAAAGTGTAAATCTTAATAGTTTAATAAATAAAATAGTTTAATGGCCACCACGTCCAAATAGCATTTATTTCTAAGATAAAAGTCCCGCCATCTCTTTTCTTTAACCTTACAAGAGTGAGACAGCATGTGATTTATATTTCGGATAGGTAACTTTTACTTGATAATTGTGAAACTGGCCATAATAGTAGTAAACTTTAGTAGATTAATAATTTTCAAAATTATATATGTATGTATTTTAGAAGTTTGATAAGAGGTAGATGAATACACGAATTACTTAGTGGGTATGTGGCCGCCTTGCCACTATAGCCGTGTGTTGTAGGTTCGAATCCCACACGGGATAAAAGTTTGTGTGATCAACAAATAGGTAATTGTTACGAGTCTGGATGTTCTTTGTGTCCATTGTTTGAATGTTTGTAAAGTCTAACGCGACACAGGAACTATTCCTAGAGCGGGAGTTGTCTATGTTTAGAAGATAGACTAAGCACGTCAGGTTAAAATGTTGTTTAAACGCGCGTATCTTAGAAACTACCAGTCCGAATGAAATCATTATTTTTGTGTTAGATAGCATATTTATTAAGGCAGGTCTAATAATATAGGCCCTTCCCAAAGTGGTCCAGGTGGACCCTCAGGAGTCCACGGGAGACTCGACGTGGGTGTACGTAGGCGAGACAAAAAAAAGAGGGTCTTCAATTCGTAAGCGGGGTTCCACGAAAATTAATTTGTTTTCGGTAGTGAAGAACTAAAATGTTGGCTTGACTTCACCATCAATGTAGGCAGATAATATTTTAAGAAGCGCAGCGACTGTTACTTGTTTAAACGTCGACCGATGGATGTTTTAAGGAATACCACTTGACCCGAGAATTTCTAAAAAAGACAAAAAAAAGGTAATTTTGATTACTTATAATACAAAATTTGTAGCTGCAGGGTGTCAACCGGATCCAGCAAAATTTTGAAAGTGGTTTATGAGAAAAAGTCTGGGAGCCTCTGATTTAGAAGATAGACTAAAAACGTCAGGTTAAAATGTTGTGTTTAAACGCGCGTATCTTAGAAACTACCAGTCCGAATGAAATCATTATTTTTGTGTTAGATAGCATGTTTATTAAGGCCTGATAGTATAGGCCATAATATAAGACTATAACACAAAGGCAGAGAATCATAACCGTTATGTGGAAGGGGTTTAACCGCGGGGCCCAGTTAAACACATTTGAAGAAGGGATACAAATTCAGCGAAAAGCTACTAAGATCTCATCTGAGTAGTTTTCAGGATTCGATTTTATGTATAGAACATTAATTTAAAAACGGATCCTTGACTTCGGCATAGCAGAAGCTAAATACACGCTAACACCACTGGACCGAATAGGCAGACATCAAGAGTCAAAGGGGAACAAGCAGTATTACCAACATTAAATTAACAACGAATATAAAGTTGTTTCGCGGCGATGCTCGGGATTGACGTCGTAAAATCATCGCGGAATCGTACACGGTGCGCAACCAGAGTTTTAAGTGTTCGACGCACGTTTCCGTTCTCCTACGGTATAAGAGACGACAAATGTGATATGTTATTACAGTAAGAGTACCTAATAGGAATTACTGCGTTTCGCCTGCTGCATAAGAGAGGACATACAAGGCGTGTAAGTTACGGAAAATACTTAATATTAGGCGGACTGTATGTCTGTCATCGTTTTCGGACGGGTTTCAATATACGAGTATGTACCTATAATAACGAGTCATTTTGGCTACATACGATAAAATTTTGACATGTTTTGTGTCAAAAATTAGATGTCCGGTAAAACAATTAGTTTATTTAGATATTTAAAGTGGCTATTAGGGGTAAATAAAAATAACATATAATTTAGCCCTTTATGCAGATATTAACACTGAATCACAATTTTAGTTATATTTAAATTGACTATTATATAACAGATATTATGAGTAGTAGAGCCTCGCTGATTTCAGCATGAATGGGCCAGCTCGACCGGGGTAGGACTACCCTCTCACAGAATATCGACGTGAAATATGTGTAGCAGTATTCCTACTGTTGTGTTTCGTTCGGTGAGTGAGAGTGCCGGAGGCCCAATCACCCACTTTCCCCTTTCCCGCTTCTTCTCTTTCCCACTTCCTTTCCTGAAGGGTCGGCAACGCGCAAGTGATGCCTTTGGTGTTGCAGGCGTCCATAGGCTACGGGTACCACTTACCATCAGGTGGGCCGTATGCTTGAATTGCCAAATAAGACGTACTTATAAAAAAAACAACAGAGTTTATTATTATCCAATTGACTGCCACGCCTGAGGTCGCGAGTTCGATTCCTGCACGAGTCAAACATTTGTGTGCATGAACATGGATGTTTGTCTTGGTCTGGGTGTTTCTATGTATAATATGTATGTATTTACAAAAAAAAAAGTATATATGTATGTTTGTCCATTGTCTAGTAGCCATAGTACAAGCTCTGCTTAGTTTGGGCTAGATAGTGTTGTGTGCATGTGATAGAATATTTATGAAAAACAAATAAAAAAAATAATAGTATCATAATACTTATGCGAAAGTAAATTTGCTAGTACATTTTACAACAAAACCGCTATTTTAAACTAACCGAATTACGTCAAAGATGTTACTCATACTTAGTACCTATATCAATGAAGGTAAAATGAAAACGCACGCCTTAAGAAAATGAAAGAGTGTTTTCATAGCCTTCAGTGTTTCCACCACATTAACCGCTAATTGTCGGCGGGTTAAGCAGAGGAACGATTTCACGGTGTCGCGCACCCGCTAGCGGCACACTCATCATTACTATCATTATAGAAATTTCGCCATGATCGTGCTGATTTTACGCGCCAAAGACTTTTGAGTGGAATGTCAAAAGTTTGAATAATAGCGCAGTGAATTTTGTGAAGTTATTATTCGTAATATCAAGACTGCAATCTAGTTTTATTGATTTAGTTATCGCCCCGAACGTAATTTTGATTCATGATTGACCTGATTTTTATTCGAATAAAGTAGGGGTCTTAAAGAGCAGCGATAGCTCAGTGGGGAGACCAACAGACTGCAATGCAGAGGGTCTCGGGTTCGAACTCACGTCGCGCACCTCTGACTTTCGGAAGTTATATGACTTTTCGAAATTATGTGCGTATCGATTGACAATTATCGCCTGCTTCGTGCCTCGGAGAGCATGTTAAGGCGTCGGTCCCGGCTGCCATGAACATCTATGGCAGTCGTTATTGGGGAAGTCGACACAAAAGATCCCACTGGGTCGAAGTGTCGCCAGTCTGTACTGACTGGCCCCCACACAAGATAAGATAAGATAAGGAGTGTTGAGGACGTAGAGTACCTACCTTTTATCCAAAAAAGAATAATGTTCCTAAGGGATAGAAAACTGACATAACCTTCATTTACGCGATCGAAGTTGTAGGTCGTCGTCGTTTCTATTGTTTGTATACCAAATTTTTGGTAAACAAATAAGCACAATACAAAATCATTTAGTTCCAACTTTCAGACTACATTCATTCTTCTATAAACAGAGTTGACAAAAAAGAAAGACGATAGGTATATAAATTTGCTACACTTTAGTTTTGCGTAAATAGAAACACCAAAGATTAAATTATGTTCTTTGAAATAACTAGGTACACTTCGGAACATTGAGACAACTACCATCTTAGTCTCCCTGTGAAAATGGCTGCTGTAACGCAACCGAAACGTCGGGGCAAAGTGTAAACTTAAATATAAATAGATTTAATTAAATTAAATAGCTTATATAGTAGTTAAGTTTAATAATAGTAGTGTTAGAGTTTCAAAACTATGTAATGAAAGTGTTTTAAAGTAAAATGAACAACGCGCTAAAATCCGTATAAAGTGTTTAATTACAATTTTCTACACTTTTTATAATTTTTACATGAAAGCTTTTTAAATCTTTTTTACATTCAGTGTATTATTTTGCTCATACTGATTAGTAAGCGTTCTTGGCATGAACTAAGCCCTATAATTTTCTGATTCATTGCATGTTTTTTACAGGAGTTAAATATTTTTATTTATTAATTGTGTATTTTTTAATTAAGCAATGGTGCGGTCTGTGTTAACTCTACCTACTAGTACTTATGCCGTATTTGTTTACTAAATGAGACAATCAAGAAAAAAGGTCTAGTGATATATTATATTTATAGTAATAGACGCCAAAAATCTGGTGATGATTTTTCTTTTGAATATTTATTTAAAGGGGTCTTAGTCGGTATTTAATCTTGTGCATGATAAACAAATCTATAATTAATCAATGATATCATCGTCTAGTCTTGCTGAATGGTAAGATCTTTGAGTAGACCCTTGCCATTTTATGTCTGGATGTTTTTTGAGTCCTTTCTTTGAATTTTTGTAAAGTTCTCCGCGACTCAGGAATTATTTCTAGTGCGGACGTTGTCTTTTAAAAAGAAGTAAACACACAGAGCGGTAAAACTCGAAATAAAAACTATTCAAATATAATACTGATCTAGTCAGTGACATACACAGATGCGAAAAATATAATCAACGTTAAATGCAACATAAATTGCATTTCATTTCACTTAATATACATAATTATGTAGGTACCTATATGTATTTATTAGACTAGTGCGGCACTTTATTTTAAACCTTTTTTTAAGATCATTGAAGCAGATTAAATTGAGGCTTATATTGAGGCTTTCAAGTGTACATTACATTAACTCAACAATAATTTTAAAATAATAGGAGAATAGAAAAATATCAACAGACACAAAAAGATTAGTACAATAGAATATTATCTTAGTCTCGCTCATTAAGAGAACTAATAAAAATAAAATAACAGCACTTGTCCCCTTTCTTAAGGGCACTTGGGGTTAAGCGCCCTCTGTCGGGGGCAGGCGCGCTGTGGTTTTTGATTTTATTTGCCCTTTGCTTACCAGACCGTCTGCTAAGAAGATTTAGACTGTAGTAATGGGAATAGGTGTAAGTTGTCGATGTATTTTAAAAGCTTAAAAGAGTATCGGTAAAATTCGGGTTATGTACTTATATGAAATTTACCGTCAGTTATTTGGATATAAGTTATTACATGTATCTAACCGGTTTTATTTTTTCAAATGGCTTACATTTGCGATTACTCTTAGTAATGTTTGTAACGTCCCAGAATCGATGCCCAGGTTCGGCAATAGAGATTAGATCAATTTGTTGTACTATCAGTTTACTATACAGTGTGTTTGTCCATCCCATAACTAGAAATTGTTCATTTGAAATGGATAAAACAGTTATTAATAAAGATATATTATGTTTAATATCTTTAACATTTACAACAAATATCAGTCTGTATGTCGAATACCATTCATTCTTATTATATTTATGCCATTGGCGCCCTCGATGGCGTAGTGGTTAGTGTAACCGACTGCCACGCCTGAGGTTGCGAGTTCGAATGCCGCACAAGTCAAATATTAGTGTGCATGGAAATGGATGTTTGTCTTGGTCTGGGTGTTCTATCACATACACATTATATATAGTAATATACCATCACTATGAAAACACACAGTATTTAAAAAAAGTCCAGGCCCGTCGCTAACAGCAACTATTTGTAAATAAATATTTATATAACGCATTGGTTTTTATATTTTCTTTGATTCGTCCATCGGTGTACGGACGCTAGCATCCAAACAGAATTGTGTCGATATACCTAGTTAAGCTATAAGGTTTAAAAAGTCGATATAATTACATCGCTTCATCTTCACATCACTATAACTCCCAGTGGGCAGCATTTAAATGAATCAGACGTGTCTCGGTTTGAAGTTTGAATCCCGACTTTTACTATCAATATACGAACGACAAAGTACAGTATTTATTCGTAATAGAAACATTGGTCATGTTTTTGTGAATACCCCAATATCAATATATATAGCAGGGAACGTCGAGAACTTTTCATAGTTATGCGCGTATTATACAGGGTGTGGCGTAAATAATGGATAACCCTGAAACTGTCGAATGGCCAGATTAACATCATTTACCCCACTTATATCACCATATGCCATACATACATTATTTTTTCGATACAGGGTCCAAAAATGCACAATTCCTTAGAAAACATGTTAACATTTGAGAATAAGTATTTTTAGATTGTTTGATTGTTGAAGTTTTCTTAGATTGTAACAAAAAAACTTGATACTGGTCTGATGATACAAGTATTCATGAGTGACATAAAAAAAAGAACGAGTAAATGTCGCCAATTGTAGAAATGGCAGCTGATTTTGTACGAATAAGTACGATTTTTATTTAAAATATCAAACATGTCAATAATTGGTTTATCCAGGCGCGTGCGCTTCATACAAGCAAATAAGCACTGCATACCCTAGTCCGCTGGCTTATGTAAATCTATATAATCGAAATATTTTTATTAAATACTACAATATAATATACAGATATATATATATACACAAAAACATTTATAAATGAAATGTAGTGCCCTCGCAGAGGTTTCGGGTAGGGCATGCATACCCTACCAGAAATCTTTGTGCAAGCCCCTGGGTTTATCCATGGGCATATGGTGATATCAATGAGGTAAATAATAGATGATAATGTGGCCAGTCGACAGTTTCAGGGTTATCTATTATTTACGCCACACCTGTATATGTAGTTAATTATCGTTTGCTTTAAGTGGTGGGTGAAGGAAAACATCATGAGAAAACTGCATGTCTGAGAGTTCTCCATCAAGATCTCGAAGATATGTGAAGTCTGCCAACTTGCACTGGGCTAGCGTGGTAGACAATGGCCTAACGATTCTTACATTGAAGAAGACAGAAGAGGAACCTGCCCAGCAGTGGACAGTGTTTATACAGGGCATATATATTATTCTAATACATATGTATATCAAGATTATTCCTGGCTTACTGATTGGCTCACTGTTCTAATACATTTATCCTTACCCCCAGAGGGATAAATCGTAGGTTTATGTCAAAAAGTGCAATGTTTAACTTATGCATAAAAACTCAAACAGCAATAACAAAATGGAACTTCAATAATTATATTTAACGACTTACTCTAATTAAAACAAGAAAAACCTGAGTCATCAGAAAATCCAATTTAAAAGTTGAGTGATTAAGGAAATTGAGACGTCTGGGACTCGAACTCTGGACGCACCGGTAATTGTTACTGCGCTGTTTAATTGCGATCGTTCATTTGGGAGGGTTGAAATTAAAAGTGTACTTCGTCTTAACAAATTTTTGTAGATAAGGGTAGATATTTTTTGAGGGTGATTTCATTTTACGCTCATTTTGAGAGTAATGAAGGAACTGGAAAATAAGATCTAAAACTTTCAAACTTCTCGCTTCCGTGGGGCAGCGCTAGTGACTGTCATTGCTATAAGGTTTTTGGTATAATTCGCTGGTGGATAGAGTGATATTGGTTTTTCTAAGAAGAAATACGTCGGAAGTTTGGCACTGTAATCGGTATAAAGCAATAAACTTGTCCCCTATTACATGGTACCTAAACGCATAGTGGCCGAAATGGGGAAATATGCCGTACACTTCTACCTACCACTTCTTCTCCCTATCCTTTATTATTCCCAAGTTACTTGGGATCGGCTTTTCTGGTCTAACCGGATTTGACTGGATATCAGTTTTCACACGGAGCGGCTGCCACCTGACCTCAGCAACCCGAAGGCTAACGATACCCTAAGGTTAGACCAGTGTCAGGATATTATAGGGCACTGACTTTCCAATAACGACTGCCATAGATGTTCATGGCAGCCGGGACCGACGGCTTAACGTGCTCTCCGAGGCACGGAGCAGGCGATAATTGTCAAACAATACGCACATAATTTCAAAAAGTCATATAACTTCCGAAAGTCAGAGGTGCGCGACGTGGGTTCGAACCCGAGACCCTCTGCATTGCAGTCTGTTGGTCTCTCCACTGAGCTATCGCTGCTTCACTTGCTCTTCTACCTACCATTTATATTTCCAAAATATATTCTTAGCTGTATAACACCCCCTCACTTCGGCTATTTCGCTCAGCTATTTAAGGTCCGACAAAATAGAGCGAGCTTATTGCCATCCACCAAGCACAGTCCTAGACTCCGTGTTGCTACAGAGAATATCTTGCAAAAAAAAAAACGATTATCACTTTACCAGACTCGGGCATCGAACCCTTTAAAGACCCGCACAGCAATTGTATTCTCTTCCCACAGAGGCAGCCAGTACATAAACAAATTAAGTACTATACCTATAAAGTTGATGCCAATAAAGCCAGGCAAAAAATAAATTGCATTTGTCAAAGGGCTGTCCATACGGTTACACTTTACGAAACACGGAGTTAACGAAATACGCATCGAAATAACTGACTAAACAAATAAGCCGCCCCTAGACAAAAAACGAACATGTATCAATTGCAACAGGCCCCTATGATTTATTGGGGCTGAATTAAATTGTAGCCGGGAGGGGGCGCTGTGTGGCAAACAGCGGAAACTTGATGTGTATTAGATTATTGGTGTTTAAGTTAAGGTTGATAAGTTTGTAGGAGAGTGTGAAAAATATTTGAAATCACAGAGATGTTAGAGAAAAATATGTATGGTAAGATTTTTTTTATATGACAAGGCAAATGCCGCCCTAGAATTAATTCCTGGCTTTTCAAACATTCAAACAACGGACACAAAGAAAACTCAGACTCGAAGCAACCATTTGTGGATCACACAAAGTTTTGCACCACTTAAGATTCGAACCCAAAACACTCAGAGCAGTGTAAGTGGCGATGCGACCATTTAAACCACTAAGCTATCCGTACATACATACGTAGATAGTCTCACGTCCAAGATGTGTGGATATCATACAACTTTGACTACCACGTCCGGCGGAATAGACTTATATATCATTTTATACATATGTATATGCACGTATTATGTTTGTCTCATAATTCTCAAGCGTATTAGAAGCGACTTCAGGTTTTAATTTACGACTTAAGTTCTTTTTATGTGAACCAATGTTATAAGGATAGACCTATTAGAATACTGAAGGCTGAGTCTTGAGTTGATGAGCACGGTAGGCTTCTCTAATTTTCCAAGTTATGTGTTTATTATAGAAATTAAACTATTATATACGGATTTTATCGCGTTGTTTATTTAACATTGTATTACACAATACAGTGAAGAAGAAGCAAACCACAGGTAGACTTCATGATACTTTGAGCTCATCCTGTGTAAATATAAACACCAATGATTAAATTATGTTCGGGTACTTTGAAATAACTACACTGGTACATTGAGACAACTACCATCTTAGTCTCCCCGTAACCATAGCTGCTGAAAAGCAACCGAAACGTCGGGGAAAGTGTAAACCTAAATATAAATAGTTTCAATAATTTTATTAGCTTATAAATTAGTAAAATTCAATAGTAGTAGTAGTGTAACAGTTTCAAAATTATTTAATGCAGTGTTAAATAAACAACGCGATAAAATCCGTATATAGTAGTTTAATTTCAAAGAATAACATTCGCGTAAACAGAAGACAATATTATATGTGTTTATTAAATAGTAAATTATTAGTTTGCCTTAGTCTGGGTCTGGAGCTGCATATTATGACAGGGCGAAGAACATATCTAGTATGTTCAGTGTAAAGGCAAACATTTCAATAATGCATTTGGAGCTCATTGCAATCCTGGAAGCTCTTAAATATGTTAAAAATAAGAAGTATAAATTTGTTGTTATATGCACTGACAGCAAAAGTGCATTACAACTTGTGACTCGATGCGCCTCTGGTTCTAGCAGAGGCACACCGTTAGTCTACAATATCTTAAAATTGATATACGAATTAGATGCAATAAACAATATAAATCTGCGGTTGCAATGGGTCCCATCACACATAGGGTTAAGAGGGAACGAGGAGGCTGACAGGTTAGCAAAATTAGCAGCAACAAATGGTTCAGATTTTTTGATTTTGCCACATTACACAGAAGTTTTATCTAAATTTAAATATGATTGTTACAGTAAATTTAAAGAATATTTTGATAAACGAAGTAAAGAAAAAGGAATATGGTTTAAAACAATTCAGTGTCAGCCTCCTCGAATACCTTGGTTTTATAATAGTAAATTAAGTAGAGGTTATATAGTTGCAATGAATAGATTACGTGCGGGCCACTATCCATCGCGAAAATTTGCCTTCTTGATGAAGAAGGCTAACTCACCTAATTGTGATATATGTGGCGCAATAGAAGATGTTCAACACATACTTGTCGAATGTATTAAATATCAAAGGGTTAGAGAATCATTTGTGCAGAATTTTAATATTAATAAGTATGATCAAGGAGCATTTTTAAGCATATTAGCCGAACCGAGTTCTGAAGCTGCAAAATTTATTATAGAAAATATTATTTATAACAGATGATTCTTTAATCTTTAGGTATAACTTAATTAGAATAATATATTATTGTAGTATGTAGTATATGTACTGTTTAGGAAACGCTGGGGCTCACCTATCCTTGATGGACATATGCCCCTAAATAAACAAAGAAAAAAAAAAAAAAAAAAAAGAAAAACATAAAGAGAATTACTGCATGTCTGAGAGTCCTTCATGATGTTCTCAAAGATGTCTGAAGTATGTTAGAAAGCCTCGGGCCAGCATTGTGGACTATTGCCTTACTCTTTCTAAGAAGAGGCCTATTCTTAGTACTGGGATGGTTTAATTAACAGGGCTTATATTATTTAAGTTTTCATATAGATTGACTAATACGTTTAACACATTGAACTACAACGGTCATGACCGTGAACAATACATCTTTTATTGCGCCTGCTACATAGCATTCAACGTATTAAACATCAATACGAAACAAAACAATTCAAACACTCCCTATTCAGGATAATCCGATATCCGTCAGTCCGTAAATCGCTGAGTGTACCACTGTGGTCGTACCGTAGAGGTCTGGGTTATGTTTGGGTTAATACCAAGCTGTGTATGAATAAATTGGCCGGCTTACTTTGTAGGGAGAAAAAGCGCTCTGTGGTTTTAGAAAAGGCTTTGCATATGGTGTGAAGTGACCAGTTTGTGCGGTCGAGAGATTATGCTTTTTTCACGTATCCATCATCGTGTGTATCGCAATAGTTGTAAGGTGTTGTACTGATGCAATTAATCCTAAATGCCCTGATTCGGTCCTATCTTTATTGGGTGGAGTAGAAAGCTTCTGGAATTTTGTCGTTATATGCGAATTAAAGAGTACTTTTTTTCGCTTGCTGTAACAGTGAAAAAAAATATTGTAAGGAAACCTGCATGTCTAAGACATTTCCGTTATGAAAAAATCTATATCCGTAAAAAGTCTGCATAGCCACATCAGGCCAAAGTAGTGGACTTTGGCCTAAACCATAACACTGTGAAAAGGTCCGTGCTCAGCAGTGCGCAATTTATAAACAAATTTGGTATTCTTATCGTAATCGTACAAAGAGACACGTGACATATGACAACTTTAGTTGCACAACGGCAATGAATGAGACGTCTGTGTATGATGTCGGGAAATCCGTTATAGGATTTTCTGTTAACATTTTGCTGAAGTCTGAAATTAAAACCGGTAAACAACAAAAGGCGCGTAACCTATAACATGGCACCTATAATCATCGTTAACAATACACCTCTGCCTACACCTTCGAAATATAGGCGTGAGACTATATGTAACGTACATATACGATACATTAAATCTCAAAGAAAGAAAAAGAGTCTGAAGAAAGGACAAAATATCTTTATTTAGAGAAACAGTATCACTTTCACCTCATACATTTTCTGAAACTACCTCTAATATTAAAACAAGCCCTCCATTGATTAGCGCCTGTTCCTCAGGGATGAAGATATTAAGCGAGCTACGTGCCCAGGGTACTAAGAAGGAATGTAATGAACACGTACTACCGACTAATTCAATAACGTCATGAAGGCATCATAAATAGAGTCTTAGCTATGTAACTTTATAGTTAATTAATAGGTAACTTAAACAAAGTTTGGTAGACATATGTTGTGATGTCCTACAATTGTTTAAATATACATATGTAATTATATCAGCTCTGTACATAAACTGATTCACTGCTCGGCATGGATCTTTTCTTAGTGTGCGGAGGGTTTCGCCAGACTCTAGCACGCTAGCCCAATGCGGGTTGGTAGGCTTCACATATCTTCGAGAACATATCCGCTCTGTATATAAGCTGTTTCACTGCTCGGCACGGACCTTTTCTTAGTGTGCTAAGCGTTACGCCATACTCTAAGCACGCTAGCCCAATGCAGGTTGGCAGGCTTTACATATCTTCGAGAAAATTATGTAGAACTCTTTGACATGCAAATTTACTCAGGATGTTTTCTTTCGTTAAAGCGAGCTAAACAATCCTATAGGTGCATGCCTTGGGATGGAACGCCTGACCTCTGCGTGCTTTTACTTTTTACTAACAGGTACCAGAAAAAGAGTCCCTGACATTATCTTTCTATGTGCCCTATCTCTAAAAGGCTTTGCCTTATTTCTAAACCATACTAGGTAGACCGGCAGATATTTTTTAAATATTACAAATACACGGTATTCGGTGTCAATTTATGAGTTTCTCGTTTTCTTAATAAATATAGTTCTATTCGCATTTATGAAAAAAATCAGAGAAAGTAGAATAAAATTTTCAATCAAAAGTTCATTTGATTGGAATTGAGACGATGTTTTTAGTAATAACTCTTATATTAAGTTTTTTGTTATTGTATTTCCTTTGCAATTACACTAAATTCGGAAACCGAGCGGTCCGTATCGTCCGAAATCGGTCCGAATCGAGGATAGGTATCCACAAACCATGCATTAGATCTCGCGATTAGCAGGGAGGTACATTGACAGTTTGAATTAAATACAATTGAGATGTCAAGCTACAAGCTACCAAGGTGCCGTGTATTGACCATAGAACTTAAGAGCCTGCTTTGTATTTTGGTTTTGACCACTTAAGCGAACAATATAAGGTACATACCCGATCGCAGGGCGCTGGTGCGTGCAGCTGCCTCGCCTGTCCTCTGCCCAGCGCGTCCCGTTTCCTCTGTGCACTGAACAGACGCAGCTCTTTGCGTTCCTCATCAGACAGGGCGTGGCAATATCGGACCTGAAACATAATATCATAAATGCAATAAAGCTATATATCAACTGTAAACAAGCATACATATGAGGCTTTAGGCTCCTGAAGAAGCCGTACATATCCTAGACAGAAGTGTAAATTTTGGAATTGCGCGATAAATGATTTTTGATAATCTTTTTCATGATAGGCAATCGTCTACAAGGGATCTCCGTAAGAGATTTTCTCAAAAAGGTTTCTAGTAGTTTTCTATTAGACCATCAAGTACACTAAAATTAACATAACAAAGAATTATAGAACAGATAGGATTCGCCGCGAATATGGAGGTCGAAGATTTGTGGACTAGTTATTTATTTTACTTTAAGAAGAATGGCAAGGTTGCTTTGTATTCCTGTCGTGAGTAGGGATTTCAGAGCCGATGAGACTTTATTGGGCTCTTCATCAAAAAAGAAATAATAGAGCATTAGATTGTATGAATTGCTTATTATAAGGCAAACTTTGATTGCTAACATCACAGTTGTTTAATAAAAGCGAAAAAAAAACGGCAGTCGTAATGATATGTCGTCCCGTCAGTTTCAGGTCAAAAATGTGTTGTTGGTTGACTTTTCCATAGACAGCATCACATTTTGAGAGGTACCAATACCTATTAAGTGCAATATTTTTTGGTCCTTTCTTCATCTATTCTATCCTGCTATTATGTTATAGATTATCTGACCTAATCTTATTTTTAATTGTTATGATCTTTTCTCTTTTGACGTATTATTTTCACTTTCAACCTTTTAAACGATGTCGTATTCAGCCACACCATAGTTTGTAAGGCATGAGCGATGGATGAATAGATTTATAGAAACCAGATTATAGCGTAGATTAAAGAAGTAGCTAGTACCTCATTGTCTTGCGGCGGCAGTTGTTGCAGCAGTTGCTTAAGTCTGTAGCGTTCTCCGACGCTGTTCACGTAGGGAACTTTGTCTTCTGGCAGCGCTGAGAAGTACAGGTGGACCTGGAACATATAAAGGTAAAGTTTAATAGGGTTCACAATACATTGAAGAAGAAAAGTAAGTGCATGATTTAATTACTTTTTGTTGTTTCGTATCTTAATCTTGCACAAAAGTAAGCTATTGTCGTCTATTGGGTTCAGTTCTCAGACGCCGAGGAACTGCTGAGAATTTATGGACAAAAAGTTCTAATAACATTATGCCCGAACTCGAGAGTAGTAGCAGTCGTATTTGCTACCGCTGCACCACCAAGGCAGTCAATAGGTATCCCAAAAAACTTTGATTTGCTTGAAGATTCAAATATTTCAATATTTTAACGACTTACTTTTTTTATAAATAGCATAGCAATTTGGGTTAAAAATGATTAGGATCGTTATTAAGCCCGCCGGCTAACCTGATATCTTATCTTATCTTGTGTGGAGGCCAGTCAGTACAGACCGGCGACACTTCGACCCAGTGGGATCTTGATCTTGTGTCGACTTCCCTAATAACGACTGCCGTAAATGTTCATGGCAGCCGGGACCGACGGCTTAACGTGCTCTCCGAGCCACGGAGCAGGCGATAATTGTCAATCAATAGGCACATAATTTCGAAAAGTCATATATGTAACTTCCGAAAGTCAGAGGTGCGCGACGTGGGTTCGAAACCGAGACCCTCTGCATTGCAGTCTGTTGGTCTCCTCACTGAGCTATCGCTGCTCTGGCTAACCTGATAAACTTATGTTAGAAGACTTAGAAGTAAGCTCACGTCGCGCGTCGGTAGCGTGCGTAAGATTCGAACCCATGTTAAAAGTGGATTGATGTCGGTAGTGAAATGGAGTCGAACCCAGGATATCTCGATCGCCACTTCCGAACTCTTGGGCTATCGCCGCACATCGCTACAACAAACTTCCAGAGACAAAATTAATCTACTTTCCCGCTATAAATAATAAGCCCTGTATACATATAATAACATGGCGGTCATTAAATTGGTACGTGGAAGAAATATAAAGTAACGGGTGTTCGTGTGGGCCACAGATAGTGGTATTATGAGATTAACGGACAGAAATATTGCCGCCTAAACTGTTGGACGTTACTGGACATTATTGATTTAGTAAGACATCGCGGCATTAGGGGATGAAGCTTTTGTTTTATGGGTTTGAGGAACGGCTGTGTGGTAAGTGTGTTGGTTTTTCGAAAGGTATGTTCTTTAAGGGTTGTTTTTTGTACTGGCGTAATTATGTAACATAGTAGAGTAGACTGTCTAGATTTAGCGCTGATTTCTTACTATCCAAGATGGATGAAAATCGGTCCAAGATGGCCGCCGCCACAAAATGGCGCATTACATATTTTTTCACAACTCCCTCAATATGGGTATCAAATGAAAGGGCTTGACTAGTACTATGATAAGTTTCAAATCCAAGGTGGCCGCCACCACAAAATGGCTAATAATTTTTTTTTCACAACTCTCTCTATATGGATATCAAATGAATTTAGTGTCAGGGGACTTCAAAATTTTTAATTTTGTCATTATTTTCCTTGTTAATATTATAAATGCGAATGTGTTTTTGTTTGTTTATTCCTTACGCTTTCACGCCTTAACTGCTCGCCTAAAATTTCGCATACACATTGTCTCTTTTACCTTTTTACAGTTCTTTTTCCTGTATGATCCAGGCAATTGAACTGACACTTTGTTTAAATATTGTAGCTATTTTTATATAAAATTATTTTGTTTTCTAAACGTTACTATCAGTTTGAATTATAATATAATATATTCTACCACATACACACAACACCATCTAGCCCAAACTAAGCAGAGCTTGTACTATGGGTACTAGACAATGGATAAACAAACAAATATACTTTTTCTTTGTAAATACATACATATTATACATAGAAACACCCAGACCAAGACAAATATCCATATTCATGCACACAAATGTTTGACTTGTGCGGGAATCGAACCCACGACCTCAGGCGTGGCAGTCGGTTACACTAACCATTACGCTATCGAGTTACTAGTGTTCTTATTAACACCTCTAGATAAGCTAGAATACTTGTGTTAGCAGTAAATGCCAGGTAGCAGTGTAATGGGTAGAATTCGAACCAACAACCTTTCGATAACAAATGTAATGCTTTTGATCTACAGTTACTGTTTCGTTTTATCGCCATTGATCTCGTCGCATAATATGCGTTTTTATTATGCATTGATATTATTCCCGTGTAGGGTTAATTGTCATCGGATTTTCAGTTAGAAAATTTTCAGAAGCAGTGCGTAGATTAGCAATCTGCCTGGTAATCGCCAATATTCACGCCGCGTATTTCGTAGGTCCTAAACTATACCAAGCAAAATGTGGGTGTAAGATACCACTGTCTACATCTTTCGGTGATATATGTATATTCATAAGTCTATGTATGTATATTAATTGTAATACAATTATGTGAGTATTCACGCACATTATTTATTAAAATACATAATGATCGCATATATATTTATGTAAATGTCGTATCTCATAACTCGCCAACGTTTAATAAAGTACAGTATTACATCATGGTGAGTCATGGGACGCGATAATGAAATGTCTACGTGATCTCCATATATCATATGAAAGAATTTCTTCACAGGGTTTTATAGTATAGGATACAAAATTTTGCCCGTGGCTTCACTCGTTTTAGTCTAGATATTGTCAATTCGATATTTTCGAATAATCCATCTCATTGATCGACATACCTAATTTACATAGTTTTATATATGTTATATATCTTATATGATATTTAGTTATCCTTATATTAGGACAACATAAAATTCTCAGCAATATCGCGGCATTTGGATCGGCGCCTGGTAAACGACAAATTAAAAAATGGTTGATAATAATGTGATACAATTTTACCTCACGTTTTGAGATTAAACTTATGACGGCCATAAAAAATGTTACAATTTAAAAAAAAACATTGCATACGTTTTTAATAAATTTCTATCACTCGGCAACAGTACTTATTCCTGGATCAATGTGTATGCGCAATTTCATGATGATCGGTCGAGTAGTTAAGACGTCAAAGCGTAACAAACTCACATTCGCATTTATAATATTAGTTAGGGTATATAGGATGGTAGTTGCCGTCCGCATACAGGAATAAAACATTATGTGTAAGCACAGGGCATGGTATATCTGTGTACAAAGTTTTATACAAAAAATCCGTTGAATAGCTTACGCGTGATTGAGTAACAGAGTCTAAATTACAAAGACTATTTTAAAGGAAACATGATATAAAACTGCCACTCCCTTCCGCTCCCCGCGTTCACTACATACGCCTGCATTTTTGTCATTTCTACTCCGGGTTCGCACCGCGCCTATGATACTCCAACTAATATAAAAAAGATCATAGACTACTGTAACAGGACATCTTCATGCGGGCCGTATGTTTCTATGCCATCTATATAACAAAATATCACGGCAAAAGAAAACTGGCACCATTTTCTTAAACTCCAAATTAATTCCCTTGTTTCCGTCGCCACGTTAGTTTATTACAAGAAGGGCAGGGGACAGCCCGGGAGAGTCGTTTTAATTTTTTGCTCCGTTGCGTTCGAGTTAATACTTTATTTTTACTGTAATTATAAATACCGAAGATACTTGTATTTTGGTATTCAAAGTGCGGCGTCATTACGCTGGTTGCTGCCACCATGTTGGGAGTAAAAGTTAGGATAACGTCCTGGTTTATATAAAATAGTTTAGTCGCATTTTATAAAGTACTGTTTATGTGTATAAAGCGAATAATACATAGCTTTGTAACGCCATCTATACTGTGTGTACGATTTGATATTATAAATCCTAACTACTTAAATGCAAATATGAGTTTGTTTGTTTATCAGTCTTTCACGCCTTATTGCTTGACCGATAATGAAATGATAGTAAAGTCAAATTATTTGGGTTAGTTCTAAGATAGTTATGATTTTCTTAAATTATGTGATTAGTAGTATACCTATAAACAATGTAATATTTAGTGAAAATCACATATATTCTTCTCTTCTACGTCGTTTCACTCTTGACAGAGTGGTCGTGGTCATCTTTTAGGTTGTGTAGCATGCTTGACCATCCGTTGCCACTCTTCACATACATACATAAATTAAATAAATACTATCTTTTCTTTGTATTGTTGAGGTCTCGACTGAGTTGGTTAGCAGATACGAGTGCAGAAAGTAAGCATTTCGCTAATACTACGGCGACATTTCAGCTCAAGAGTTTTGATACATTCTTTATTATTTTCAAGTAACAGCCTTACCGGAAATTTTCATTGCTCTTGATTTCTAAGAAATGTCGTCTCAACCTATATGTAGATATCCATATTTAACATCGCCTCTACAGGCAACCTCGATGAATTATTCAAAATATATGGTAATCATTGTGTAATAACTTTAATACTTTAGCGTTGCATAATTTATGTAATACGAACAGGCATTAACGCGATCATTAGCTATTTACGTGCACTGGTCGTGGTCACAAGCAGGTATACTTGTATAAGCAGATATACACATCTCCTCAGTCAGCGCAATCGGACAGAAACATCAAGCATTCCAGTAATGTACGTAAATATATTGTATATTTATGTACCTATATTTATATATATTTTATATATTTTTTTTATATTCCTTTTATGGTTATATCAGGGGTTTAGTATGACAGCGCCTTTTAATATTTAAAGCACGTAGATTTAAAAATCGTACTTTACAGTCCACTTCAAATATATTCAATATTTGAAAACTTTCTGCAAAATACATACAGACATAATAGTATGTATGTTCAGAAATTTTCGTCAAATGTGGACTATTTTCAAAAATCTTTTTTAAGTGATATGCACCTGAAGTGGTTTCATTTTTTAAATGTTTTATTTTGGGTGTAACAGTAAGATGTGGTCATATTATAGTAATTCACTAGTTAGATAATTAGTACCGTGAGTTCAGATCACAATATTACTCACCTCACTAAAATTACCTTATTAAAATTATTGACATAACTTGAAACACAGTTTATTATTTATTTTGCATTTCTTGAGCATATTTTTTATAAAAGCAACTTCCTCAACATTAATTATTCCTGTGTCGCGGGAGACTTTAGAAATATTTAAACAACGGACACAAAGAACACCCAGACTCAGGACAACCATTTGTGGATCACACAATGTTTTGTCCCGTGTGGGATTCGAACCCACAACACTCGGCGCAGTGGCAGCGGCAAGGCGACCACTTAAACCACTACGTCATCCGTGCTGTCATATAAACGGGTATTTGTCGATGTAATCGACACTTTCTAGAGTTATGATCGAGTCATATAACATACATTATCTCTATCTAGCCATAACTAAAAACCACTTAGGTACACACAGCGACTCATCAACCTAGACTGTTTGGACTTTAAACTATTAGAAGTTAAACGCTGCGAAGCGCGAGAGAATACGTTATATTTTTGTTATTTTGTCTCATTCACGCTGAACGGTCCGCGGGCGTCGCCGCACGTGCTAGTGCACCGTGATGGGTCTACACCACTATGCACTGTCCCTTTCCGACAATTCTCTATTTTGTATGTAGTGTAGTTAAGCGTATATAGGGTGTCTAACTTGAAGTGTAGCCGTGTGTACCATGTATAGACGAAAAATGAATGTCCGGGTTAATTCCAAAGCGTGGTCATAGCGCGAGTTCTGTGGACCGCCCGGGGCACGTTTGGTTACATTATTATAATATTTTAAGTTATTATGGGACATATTCTCAGTACGGACGATTTTTATACCGTAGCTAGTTATAATGTATACGAAGTTCATTTAGTTGGGGATAGTTATGGTGATAGTAAGACATTTTGGAAAACTATAATAGTAAAAGATATAATAGTTTGTCTGGAGTATGTTAACTAGTAACTTACTTAACGTATTGAGAACAAACATAGTTTTACACCTATTCCCCGAAGGGGTAGGCGAATATGTACCTAGGTGAATATCCAGTTGCCGCAAGCTATGCTTTTTGTCTCACGTAACAGGAGTATAACAGTCGAACCGAGCACACTTCTAGACTTCGTGTTGTTTCTGAGAAATTCTTGTCAAAAAAGCCGAATAACACTTCGCACGATCCGAGAATCGAACCCGAGATCTCATGCACAGCACCAACAAGATACCACAGTATCCTAATATTATAAATGCGAGTTTGAGTTTATTCGTTACGCTTTCAAGCCTTAAGTACTCGACCGATCATCATGCAATTCTTCCAGGAAAAGTAGATACTGTTCCCGTCGCAGTTACGGACAAAAGATATTTATTTAAGAAAATAAAGTAGTTTGACAGTTTTGTATGTCTACAAATAAACTAATATTCTTATCCTGACTGATCCGTATGCTTATCTACTTTCAATAATATTATAAATGCGAAAGTGTCTTAGTCTTTGATATATAAGTAGGTATATATATATATCAAAGACTATTTTATACGACGCAAAATTGCACTGTACCTGTGGAATGGGACGAAATCCAAAAATAAATTATGATCATAATTATGTTTGGATATTCTTTTATTTTTGCTGTCTGTACTACGTCTTCTATACTTATATTATAAAGAGGAAATATTTGATTTGTAAGGATTTAACTCAGAAACTACCCCACTGATTTATAAAATTCTTTCATCATTAGAAAGCTCTATTGTCACCGATTAACACAGGATATATTTTATAAAAAAGGTCCTGTAACTAATATAATCTAATCTATCCTACTTTTACGCGACTGAGGCCGCGGGCAAAAACTAGTCATATACAGGGTGTCGGGTAATTAATGGATAAACTTGAAATGTCTTATAGTAGAACTTAAGGCAGTTCAGAAAAAAAGAAAAAACTAAAAAAAACAGAATATTAAAAAGTGCAAGCTATAAGCATAACATAGCATACTTTTGACTGTCTATCTATTAGCATAATTAGTGTTTAATAATAAAACAACAAAAAACCGATGGATTTCATTCATTTATGGTCGTAGTATACAAGAAAGTTATACATGGTAATTAAAAAAGAAACACATATCTCAGGTAGTAGTTAGGATAGATATTTTTTCATTTTTTTCTGAACGACCATCAGTTCCACTAAAAGACATTTCCAGGTTATCCATTAATTACCGGACAGCCTGTATAAACGTAAAATATGCCAAAACACACACTTCTTCGTACGCGTAATATGCCTAAAAAGAGCTACGTTTTCTCTTCACGTGTTAATATATATATATATATATATATATACCTGCAAACATATAAGTCAATGATGAATGAAATGAATGATTTAACTACACTCATTACAAACCGACAAATTAAACTGATATCCACACGAACTCAATTACTTATAATTGAACTTGTGTCGGCAGACAATTTGTAGCTCATTATTTGTGTTATCTCATTTCTCGAACATTTATCATGTCATTAGGGCCACCATGGCTTTTAAAAGAACCGAGAGAATTATAAAATTATACTTACAATGTTACTAAAGACACTTAATAAGAATAATATGAGACATGAATATAATTGTGACACTGGTGAGCACGGACTTCTTCTCAGTATAAGAATGGTGAGGTCCATGCTGGCCTGCAAGATGTTTCCATAATGTACTTGAAGACTTCACATGTCTTCGAGAATATTCTTAATGTTCTCATTTTCCGTTAAAACAAGCGGTAATAAGTTATTTAGCTTTCTTTTTCAGCCAATGGTGCGTGCCGCTTATAGTCTATTTTAAAAAGTATGTAGGTAACTACGAATTTTAAGAATGCTAATGACATGCTCGAATGTGTCAAAGGTAGGAAAAATATTGTACCGCTTAATTACTGCCGTGTAAGCTTATTAAACTGTGTGTAGTATTAGATCAATATGTTTCTAATTACGTTACTAAAATGTGACTACACCTTACTTTAAGATTCTGTATATCATTTATTAAAGAAGCTCAATTATGAATTTCTAACTTTAAATATAAAAAGTCTCCATCATGCAATACCCTGATATTCAAAACTACAAAAAGAAGGGCGTCCATTTCTCTAAAAACACTTTCATCCGCCAGCTATACACGACGCGCGAAAAAAGAGCAAACTGCAGAGAAACAATAGCTCAGCGGACAAAGGGAGCCATTGTGGTGAACAGAGCCGCCACAATGGTGGCTACCTTTGTCCCTCCCGGTGGTTAAAGGTAAAAATCCCTCTGTCCGTTTGTACGTTGCCATTCGCCGTATTGCGAAATGCGGGTATGCAAATTTTCCTTTAGATGGAAAGAAATGTTTTACATGTGTATAAAAATGCACGTTTAAATTGTTACAAAATCGTTTTGGGTTCTTTGTGGTACGGCTGTGGTTGCGTTAACGTATGTATTGCTTTTAAATAAAGTTCTCAATGTTGACAAAATAAGTCTTAATTTTGGCATAATTAGTTTTTCATCCTATCTAATAGGTATTATAAATGCGAATGTGACTTTGCTTGTTTGTTGTTATGCTTTCACGCCTCAACTATCTCGACCAATCATCATGAAAGGGGCATGCCAAGACGCCATAGTAATTCGGGCCCACAGTGCACACCTATAAAGGCTAATGATAATAATAGTAAGCAATGCCAATAATTAATTAACAAAAGAAGTGATAACAAAAAACTTGGCATGTTAAAGTTATCAAATCTTCTTACTCATCAATACAATTTTGTATTAAATAGGTATGTACTTTATCATTTTATGCATTATTTTATATTATGAAATAGAACAGCTTTTATAGCTTATAGGTAAAACTCGTCGATATTAACTGCAATAAATAAACACTAACCGTTACAATGGAGTTGTAAAACAATCTATGATATTGACATTGACGTTATCCGGCGTCTGACAAGTTAGATATGGTGTTGCCATAATAAGCATAAAACCTCGATATATCGATAAATACTATATATATAGTTAGATAAATATAAAATAGATAATATACTTATATTTTTAGTATAGTCAATTTCTTGTGCAACTCTGGGCCTAATACTGGCATGCCCGTTTCGCATACACAATTTCAGGGAAACAGAAAATGACATAGGGACCTTTTACCCAGAAACAGGGGCTGTTACTAATCGAACCTAACCTACAACTACGCAAACTGAGCCGCAGACAAAATCTAGTATTTTTTATACCTATAAATAATTTTAGGTAGCTAACTAGCATAGCTAATTACTAATTAGCTAAACTAGCTAATTAAATTAAGAAATATTAAACAGTAAGAGAAATCTTCTGCTTTACAAAAAAACAAAAAATATTGTTATTTCGGTAGTACAGCGTAATATGCGTTTGTTTAAATAGTTCCAAGTATCGTGCAAGAAAGGTATACTATGAGTCTTCAAATCTCTCGATGAAGCTCTTCGATACCTTTAATCGTCACCATATTTTCCATATATTTTGCTTAGTGCGGAATTTCCGTTCGCGGCGCTTTTAAAAATGTATGGAATACCGACTGTCAAACGTACCTAGGGTGCGGCGAAAGCCGTAAAACTCAGTGTAGGGCCAGTTTCATTCAGTGCATTCTTAGTCGATTCCTAATAGCCGCCTACAGGAAACATGAAATGCCTCGCTGGGCTATTAGTGAACATTGTGAAAGTAGTCTTTGTTTATTACTTTTCCTAAATTGTTCTGAGTACCTACGTAATATATTCTTATAAAAAATGTGACAAGCGTGGTATATAATTTCAGTCCACTTATCTGTGGGTAACTACCTTGTCAAGTGGTAGATTACTTCCTGATTTTTTTACGTGAAGAACAGGGCAATAGAAGAATATGAAAGTACCGCTATTAGACTTGCCTATATTATTAATGAGCTGCCGTCCCTAAATAATTCTTAAGTTTATGTATACGCTAATCTAAAGTCACCATTATATATGATCGTCATAATTTCTAATACACAATAATATTATATTAACATTATATTTAACCCTGGGGCAAGTCCGGATGTAATAGGCAAGGACATAGTTAGGATACTAATTACAAATGATCAAACCTCTCAAAGATTAACATGACCATATTCTAAAGTATATAGTAGGGGGAAGCCATAAGTTTTATATTTAGTACCTCTAAAATTGTATCGATATGGGCAGAGTAAAGGCTTGTTTACATTAAATATGTATGAAGAGGCGTGTCAACTATCAAATATGGCAAAATATGTAGAGTACTATAAAAACTTAGTGCAGATCTTCTGCATTTGGAAAACTGGCGTAACATTGAAAGAACTTATATAGCATTTATGTAGTGAGTTGACAAATAAGTAAATATAAGAATGAATAATGTTTACCTGCTCCGGCCTCAATCCAGGCGGCACCCACGTGTACTCCTCAAGCGCACACCCTGAGTCGTCATCAGACTGCGAGTGTCTGTGAGGGTCTCCAGGCTTCATGAGTCTCTCAGCGTGCTCCAGCAAACCCCGGAACTTGCCTTGCGGCACAGGATGAGGAGACAACGACATGGCGGACTGAGGAGATTGTGGAGACTGGTAACTCTGTCCAGGGTTGTTCAATTGGGACACAGAATGACTGTGAAGCAGACCGAATTCCGGAAAGTTCTGTCCTTGAACTGGCTGGCTTCTTCTGAAGTTGGGATAGGAGTAAGGATGCGGGGAGTTTGATTGACTTGGGGCTGAAGAACCGCTGTGAGACGGCTGTGGTGATGGGAGGGATGGTAAAAGGCGTGGTGATGTAACCGGTGATGACGGCGCAGGGGGCGGCGGTGATGATGCTTGCTCGTGTAAGGGTGGCGGTGATGAGCCCGTTGGTGATACCACGCAGTTTCGGCAGACGGGTCTGGAAAGAGATGAGAATAAAATTAGGATGAGGCACAACAAAATAAAAAAAAATATGACGATAGGATTTGATATGGACGTAACAGTTTGATAGGGTTTCTACTATTGTTGCTTCGGAGACAAAAATAGTACCTAAATGTAACTTCCACAAGTGTTCAGTGATGTATTGTATTAAACCTAATATTGTCATTAAAATATAATGCCATTGGATTTATACAATTAAATAAAATTAAACTCAGCAGCAGTATAGTTAGTGTGTAAAACATATGTCGCATTAGAAAAGTCTATTTTTTTGTAGGATCTTGTTGGTATCTTAATCTATGAAAGATCGATTGGATTTGTGGATATTTAGTTAAAACACAAGAGGCACGTGTTGAAAATATTGATATTCTATTGTTTCCATATACACATTTTGTTGGTTAAGTTTTCACGAGCATTTCGATTCCAATTAGAATGAAATTATGCTCATACTTATATATAACATGTCACATATTAATAGCTGTATTTGCACTGTACCCCTAAAATTTTCGGACAAGATTTTGCTGTCATAAAATGTTCTTTAATTCTCACATATTGTTCAATGTTTCTTTCTAAGAAAATAGTGTCATATTACGCCCACGCATGCTCCAAACAATAACATAAGTAGGTACGTATAAGTACCTCATAAGTACATTACAATTACCGATATAATCGCGAGTGTCGTGTCCAACGTTCGATACCATTAATATTGTGCCGTGATTGCGCTATAATTGTTACTCAGATTGATCTATTACACACCCAATCATTTATCTTAATGATACCGATCTAGAGGTCATTAATATTACTATATTAATATTACTATTATTGTGAACTTAAATGTTTCTTGATCATGAATTAAAAGGTTATTAAGAGAATTACGACTGTATTTATTTATTTAGGACAACTTACAAAACATACACTAATACATGGTTTACAAACTTTATAAAAATATGTGCTGAGTGTTGTTTCACTTACAAGTTGCCACGGCATGATTTGGGACAGTTTCATACAACTTTATTTTATCAAACTAATGAACATAAAAACTAACACTAAACTTAATACTAACACAAAACCAAGGGAAAACAAATTATCAAAAATTTTACAGATAATTATTATATATTATATAGTATTCTTTGTATGACAATCAAAATATACAGGCAGTCTGATACTAAGCAGTTTTAACACACTAATGACGTTTACACACTGACAAACTAAGCAATTATGGCTACGTTTACGTTTGACGATGATGATTCGTTAATGTATAAATGAGGATAGTTGCCAAAAAACGCACTTTACGAAGGCGCCGCTGAGCTTACAACTGTCAACCCGTGATATTAACTATTGAAAGTAGTTTTGAACGTCGGGATATAAATAGGTAGGTATTGAAACATCCCAAAGCGATAAAGACTTATTTTCTTATATTATATTATGTGTTTAAATATCGCCAGTCTATTCTTTTTTTATATCAAGCGCACGTTGTCGCTCGTACATTTCCGAAGAAGGATTAAACGAGGAGTTGTTCTGTTGCCTGGATAACTGGCCACCTACTGGTCTGGAATCTATATACACCGCAGTAAGTTAATGCTATTTGGCTGCGATCTTATGTACGCGTCATGGGGTAGTAACTACAGTCGGGCCTCTCTGTTCTGAGTAAAAATCCAGGTTTAAGTGAGGGTCCCAGTGCCAAAGGAGTAACGCTAGGTTTCCCCTTCCCTCTCCTTTAATAGTAGGCAAAGGTGTATTACATTAAAATTTCGTCAGTTATGATTTAGGTCCTACTTAACAAAAGGCGAGCTTATTGTCGGCTACCCATTAGGTATTTCTTGACTGAAAATCCTTATAACGCATTCACTATCGCTACCGATGCAATCGCGACGTGTATTATGCTAAAATCTCACTTCAAGTTCACGCAATTGCTTCAAACCACTGGCGTAATTTAAACTAGTAAAATTAGAGCACGTTATAATTAGATAATTAAGTCACATCACCATAAAACAGTATATGAAAGTTATCATAACTTATAGTTTACTGGGTACTAAATAATATAACGCTTTCATCTTAAAGTGACAGCAGGAAATGAGGCTGCGAAGGAAGCAGCAACAATTATATATTATTATATGTATATACACGTAATGATTTATGTTAATGTTCTATAGTCACTATACGTATAGCAATATTTGAAATTAATCCATTATTTATAACTAGTTTTCGAACTTTCCGTAAAGGTAAGCAATCTTGCCGCGGTCTTGATTTTGGTATAACATCGATTTTATTTTTGAGTTTAATACAGTATTGGTAATTATTACAGCTGCGATTTTGATTTAGAAAACTGTTTTAATCATTAAATATTAATGATTTATTTTATTGAGAAAGCGTTTCGCGGTTATTTATTTCATTTATTATAGGTTATATTAAATACCACAACCATTTATTTATTTTATAGACATTTCTAAAATATTACATAGGAGAAAGTTTTAATACAATTTATAATTTTAATCATTTTATATTATAATAATATATTCTACACATATACACAACACCATCTAGCCCAAACTAAGCAGAGCTTGTACTACGAGTATGTGTACTAGACAATGGATAAACATACATATATATGTAGGTACATTTTTTTTTTAAATTCATATCAACTGCACTTGGCTTGACACTGTAAATCAATAAGTAGCACAATAGATTTGAAAAAAGATTAAGTGAAAGAGATAGCTATCGTTTGAACAATTACACTATAAATTTTTGGCAAGAGGTTTGTTAATTTTGTTAACTAATAGAAAAACGTTCCAATTGGAACGTTTTTGAATCTTCACTTTGCGTGCAATAGTCACATATCTGTATATTATATCACTGCAGACAACTATCAAAAACTGAGGCATATAAAAATAAACAAGTGCATAATTACATCTGTCAAACTATTCTTCAGACCTGCCAGTAAGAGGAACTATCCTACACGCAATGCCACTGTCATCCGTCAAACATTTGATGCGAAGCCTTTGAAGCGAGCCAACCCGCCGATACCGCGCTCGGTCCTACCGACCGCTATCGTAACGATCTCCACGACTCGAGTACTCGATACTATCGAATATCGGGGATCGAATCGATACATCAAACTGCCAGTAATTGCTCAGTAGATGCCGATGATATTAAGAAAAAAGTGCGAGTCTATTCGATAGATTGGCTCGTTTAATTTTATTATCTCGTGGTATATGGAGTGGTAAGTGGATTTGATGTTTTTCTGTGTATGTAGGCGTGTTCGGAATATAAAGCTGTGCTTTTGTAAACCGTTTAACAGGTCCGGTAGCGCCGTAAAAGCGAAGTGTCAGAAGCTTTGTACGGTTTGTTTTTATGACACATTCTGTATTGACACTAAGGTGTGTATCGCGCGCGTCTTAAAGATTAATTACTATGGTATGATGATTGTGTGTGTCTGTTTATTTCTTTTGTTTTTAAAGTAATTTGCTTTGTATGGTATTATTATGCTGCTAATATTTAACATATGAGTAGGCACGCCAGGGTAATTAAGAATACGAGACTGCTAAACGTATAGAATAGCAGTACAAGTGGCCAAAGAATAAGATAAGGATAAGATGTCTTAACCATGGGGCTACCGCCGCTTTTAACATCGACTTGCGATAAAGAGGTCATGGGAAATTTTAATCCGAATTGCAAGTAAATTTTAATTCAGTGTCATGATAATTTTACATCATAAATATTAATATAAAATTGTAGCAGAGTATTTCTGGTCATTAAACTTTCTAGTATTTATAAAACATAAAGATGCAATTTTATAAAATATAAAGAATCGTATTCTTCGTTCATATTTCACGTATATCCATCCATCTGGATATGGCACCACCAGGGTAGCTCCTTAATACGTAGAATCTAAAATTAGACAGACAAAATGTGAGTTCAAAGACCTCCAGGCATAAAAATGCGTAATATTATGTATTTATCCAATACCATATCATTACGCAACAATTTTAACTTCCTATAAAATAAACTACATAACAACCGACTTTCCTGTCCTCTTCTGCATATTACTTATTTAAATCATTATACTTTACATAGAAAACGGTCCACACACATTGTAATCTTCATTTCACACGATTATACACTTTTATGTGTAATAAATAACGATTATAATCGTATAAATGTATGTATGTGTATGTTGATGGTGTTTATTATGTGGAAAGTAACAAATTGGGCGGATAGAGACGTCGGGGTACAAGCGACCGATGGCGCCGGCCGACGGTTAACGGAGGTTACTATTGTAAGTGGATGTAAAATTTTTATGTGTGAGTATCTCCGTGGCGCAGCGGTAGTGATTGCGACTGCTGTGCGTGAGGTCTCGGATTTAAATCTCGAGTCGGACCAAAAAAAGTTATTGGGTTTGCCTATTAAAAAATAATCTTAATAGCAGCCTGAAATAAGGAAGTTGGCGGTGTTAGACACCACCCTCGGATCCGGAAATTGTCCGTAAGGCCGACGGTCCAGCGCTTGATCTCTCTCCGGTCGTGTCGGATTACTGTCCGAATCGGACCATGAGAGTTAGGTAACAGAGAGTGCACTTGTGCATACGCACACACTTATGCACTATAATATCTCCTGCGCAGATGGCTAGTATCCGTTAAATGGTCGCCGTGACCGAAATTCGGTCTGGAGGACATTCATTCTTTTAAAAGGAGAACTGGGTTTGTTTGTTTGATATGTATCTAGCTGTATTTATACGTGAATTGATATGTCTACTTGTGCCTTGTGTTGCCCTCTTTAGACACAATTGGTTTTTAATTATGTCTGGAATTCCAGCAATTGACAGGTTATTGTTAAATGCTATTTACTTGCTATTAAAATGTAAAGTATTATTTTTTTAATTTCCATTCTGTCTGTACGTGCGAGTGATCATAATTAATCTATTTTTTAATGTCACTCTTCTTCTTCGAGGTATTTTTAGGAACGACGCACGCATGCAGCTACTCCTACTAAGCTACTAAAAGCAACATAAATTAGTATAACGCCAATACATTCCTGAAGGAGTAGGCAGAGGTGAATAAGAATCTCATAATATAGCACGGATGGCATAGTGGTTTGAGAAGTCGCCTCGCCGCCGCCACTACGGCGAGTGTTGTGAGTTCGAATTTCACACGAGACAAAAATTTGTGTTATCCACAAATGCTTGTGCCGAATCTGGATGTTCTCTGTGTGTTCGGTGTTTTGAATGATTATACAGGAATTATTCCTAGTGCAGGAGAAGTCTTTATTAATTGAAACAAAAACATAGAAAGGCAAACTATTACCATTCTTCCAGTCCAAATGATAGTCTCCGTACCTACTAAGAATTTATTGTCAGAAAGTGCCAATGACATTACTTAGCTCCGGGAACCAAATGTTTGTTTATGTAACTATTCATGGTCGTTAAGCCATCGGTAGTTACACAAACGATCACCTTACACCACAGGGAGTCGTCAATAAAATAGAAATCTCATAAATATTTTCACTCTAGTGTCAAATTTCTAGATAAATTGGAGAACACATAAACTAACTTGCCTAACGATACAAACAAAAAAGGGTTTATTGTATGGCTCGTAACATTAAGGGAATACGTGACGCGTACCAGCTCCAATTATCTAAGCAACGCATGAGTAGATGCTTCTGAAGGCCTAGAAGGGACTCTTTTACAGACGTGGACCTTGCTGTTTCTGGAGAAAAACATCAGGAGCATATGACTTTTACTGGCTCCAAATAAGTAAACAACGCGCGAGTATTTCTCCAGGAGACCTAGAAGGAACTCTTTTAGTCTGTTAACCTTGCAGTTCCTAAAGAAAATCAATTAAAGATACAATTAGGAGGGGTGACCATGTGTGTCTCCAGAACTGTTACGCATCAGGAAAAACGCAGGAACAGTGTTAATATTCTTAAGTCTTAGCGTACCAAATAAATGAAAACACCAGGCAGATACAGGGAGTAAAAGAGTCCATTCTCCACATTGCTAGCCTGGCATAGGAGGGCGTTGATGGTTGATCCTGAGCTCTCACATTCGATTCGTAAGGTAACGTGTTATTAGGTTATGCTGTTTGGAACTTCACATCAATCACCAACGGAAAATAATGTACGTGATTGACATTTTCTGGCGAGAAATGTCTATTTTATCTATTGCGCCTGGTGTCAGACGAGTCAGTGGCCTACCTGATAGCTGCCCGATAAGCAGTAACCGCTGCGAATGAATGTAGTTGTGTTTTTTTGGAATCATAGAAGCAATTCCAATGAATGTAATCAGGGCGCTGACTACCATAAACACATAGGTAGTAAAGAAACTCTTGGTCTACCCGATGGTTTGTAGATTCTGTCTTCGAGGAGTAGTGGTAGGAATAGTTTAAGGGAGCGATATGGCCTTTGGCGAACTCACTTACAATATAAAACGCAACAGTATGTATATTTTACGTAGATATTCTGTGATAGGTATTGCATCCCGTCCTACATACAGCTGGCCCATTCATGTTGAAACTAGCAAGACTATATTCTACTCACTAAACTGCCTGTCAACTAAAAGTATCTTATTTTTTTAATAACGTCTCCCGCACTAGGAATGCCTCCTTTGTTGCGGGAGACTTTACATATATTTAATCGATGGACGAAGAATTAAGACATGGCACAACCATTTATGGATTAGACCCACAAAACTCAGCGTAGCGGAACAGGCGAGGCGACTACTGAAACTATTACGCCATCATCTTTGTACATCTTAATCTTACGCCGCCTTAGGAAGACAGTAATTTACTTTCTTAATAATCATAATCATAATATTCTACTACATACACACAACACCATCTAGCCCAAACTAAGCAGAGCTTGTACTAGACAATGTATAAATATACATGTATACTTTTATTTTTGTAAATACATACATATTATACATAAAAACACCCAGAACAAGACAAACATCCATGTTCACGCACACAAATGTTTGACTTGTGCGGGAATCGAACCCGCGATCTCAGGCCTGGCAGTCGGTTACACTAACCACTACGCCATCGAGGCCGATATAATGGAATGTGTCTAGCCATGGTGTTGTTCATCCATAGGTTACAATAGCCGCTTACCATCAGGCATACTCATAGCCAGTTGCACTCAATGATTGGTAAATGATAAGCGAGGTTAAGCAACGTTAGGTGCGGTCAGTCTATAGATGGGTGACCGCTTAGTGGTATTTCATCTGAGCGTCTCCGTGCTTCGGCGGGCACGTAAAAACTCGGTCCCGGTGGTTGCCAAATTGACAGCAGTCATTAAGCCATGTCAGAGGCCTACGGGCGGCTTGGACAACTCTTGACAACGGGTTGGCAACTAACCACAAAAAATATACTACCATCAGGCAGGCCGTAAGCTTCTATGTGACTTCTGTTCTATGAAAAAACTTAGTACACAAGGTTATATAGTTAGGTGTTGAGGAAAACAACAGAACTTGGTCGGTGACCATCAAGCATAAAAAGATTTCAACAAAGATTTCACAGACATTGTCCCCGCATGTCAACACCGACATCTACAAATGTTATATCGGACACTATGAATTATTCACGAGTCGTACAAGCGTGCTATAAAATGGACAAATATATGGTACCTACGTTTGACGACTAGTAGGTATGTAGGTATATTAAATGACAATTAATCGTGTCATTCATGATGTTTCAATAGAATGATTCAATAGAAACGTTCCCAAATTTTAGGGGCGTAATCATAAGAATATGCAACGTCTAGTCATAAAGTCCAGAATAGGCAGGCAATATTGGGTTGATTTTGGGTATCTTCTAAAACTCTTAGTAACTGAATAATATACCAATGGTAATCGATACTGTCATGTTAGTTAATAAGTCATTATACACACTAGCGGTCGTCAAGTGGTCCAAATTCGACCATAATTGATTTAAATTTAAGTTTGAACGTTATTATATATATCGCGAAATTGCAATAGGTACTTAAGGTATGTAACTATAGTAACGAAGAATTAGACGACATCAGCCGAACCATGCCGAAATACTACGAACGCGATTCGACTGCGTGTGTTAAATGCATGGTTGTGTGCGTGTAGTGCTTTTTCAATAATTTAATGTATTTTAAATGCATATTTTATAAAAATATTAGGATTCGCCACTCCTTCTCTATATAAATTTTAACTGTGCCAAATTTCATACTCCTCCGTCCGCGCAATTTTCGTAAAAAGGGGTACAAAGTTTATTCTTCACGTATTAATATACAGATATGTGAATCATATAAGCATTGATTAGTTAACTCGTTCGATCTCACATGAACAAAAAAATTGTGTTATCAACAAATAGTTAAATTTAATTGTGCCCGTTGAATGTTAGTAAAGTCATCATGACACAGGTCGGCTCCGGTAATAGCTTACGATCTGGCAGTCACAGTTATTTGTCACCTTAGCAGAAACAGTATTAACATATCTTGGGATCTAGGATCCCCTAAATAGCTTACCTACAAGGATGTGCGTTGCGCGTGATAAGAGCTTGTATCCACATGCGCACGCGGCCGTTACATTCAGTAGACGTTCTCACGCACGCGCACAGTGCGCGCGCCGCGCATACAAACGCATGCGCGTTATTACACGCGGACTTTTGTACGTGCGCAATTTATTCATATAGTTTTATTACTTTTTTGTTTAAATCTCATGTGTGGTGTTTAACACCACGGATTTTGGATTAATATGTATTTATTTTTATCAGTGGTCGCCTAATTGGCGAAACTAGATCGTAATGTAACAACAATAATAATAAATACAAACAGTGTCCGATTTTTTATATTGATAGCACCAAAGCTCGCTAATAGCCACTTAAAAAATCGGTCTATCGGATAAAACGTCTTTTCTTATTTTTATATACAAATACTACTAAAACTGCTAAGGTTATAAGTATATGACTTGTCTTATGGTCAGCGATTATCGTTACCTATGTTCGCTTGCATTACAACGACTCATATTAAACCTTAAGGAAGAGGAATTCTTTTCCCTAGCCTTTATTATTCCCAAGTCACTTTGAGTCGGCTTTTCTAGTCTAACCGGATTTGACTGGATATCAGTTTTTACACAGAGCGGCTGCCACCTGACCTCCGCAACCCAAAGGCTAATGATATCTTAAGGTTAGACCAGTGTCAGGATATTATAGGGCACTGACTTCCCAATAACGACTGCCATAGATGTTCATGGCAGCCGGGTCAATTAATACGCACATAATTTCGAAAAGTCATATAACCTTTCGAAAGTTAGAGGTGCGCGACGTGGGTTCGAATGGAAGTAGGTTTCTCGGCTCTTACGTCGGTTTACTGTGAAGAGGGTGGCTCTTACAGTAAACCGACATAAGACCCTAACTTCCTACCGTCTAAGCAGCTTCAAGCCGGACTATTTATGCCATGACCAAGTAATTGGCATCGGCGAGGTACTCCACTCGTATTATCTCGTGTCGTTTATTTTTATATTAAATTCTCACGTACAGACTACAGAGTGTCCAAATAATAATAAACAATACATATAAATATAAAATCGAGTATTTACCGAAACTCGTTATCATACCATCTGAATGGCGCAACAGTTTCGATGCTAAATGTCATTGGAATGATAACGATCCGTGATCAGAGATCGTTTCTCGTTGATCACCCATCACAGCTTCCGAATAATTACAAAATACCCCGACACGGATAATTAAAACTCTAAATCGACGCTTCTGTTGCTTCGGAAGCACGCAATCATCACCTAATAACCTAAATAGCTTAATTAAGTTTCCAAAAAAAACTCTATTAATTCAATGCCATGTCATATATTTGGTTTCTTATGAACCATTCAATGGACATTCCTTTCGAAATTAACCTAAAGATATTTATCAAAACTGTTTACCGGTTGCGTTATTCAACGTTATTAACTAAATAACCGTTATTAACGTCGCGTGGATAACGGATGCGTTATTGTAATTGGTATGAAAGTGATACCGGTTTAAGGGTTATATTCTGAAATAATCATAGTATATTAATCTGAATATCGGATTGTTGACTGCACGAATGATTTCGCATGACTACGAATACATGTGAGAAAGAATGAAAGAAAGAAACATTTTGGTTGGGTAATATGTCTATAACGAAAATTTCAGCAGCGTAAATTTTTGAACATATTCTTTTTAATCGGTAATAAACTCGCCCACTTTTAGGTAGATTTTAACTTAGCTGGAGAAATGCAACTTTATTCTGTATTCAATATTGCGGCGCGGTTAGGCGTAAAGCAAGCTTGTGCTTGCTTCTATACGACGCAAAAGGGCAGGGTTATAGAGGCGATTTTTTTAAACCTTTCCTGTGCTTAACTAAAGGAACTTCCTCGAGAACAGTATTTTTTTTTTTGGATGGATGGTCCTTAAAGTCCTCCTCGGTAGCTTCACAACATACATTCGCATTTATAATATTAGTTGCGATATTTCCTCAAAGATGCAGCGGCAGTGAATGCGACTTCTGCGGGGGCAAAGCGTTACTAGGTTTTTCAGTCAATGTAATTTTTCAGTGGCACCACGAAGTCTTGAACTGTGCCAACTAGACACCAATAGTCTTGCCTCCTATTTCTTGGGACATATCAAACATAAGTACCAAAAGTAATTATACAAACCATAGCTCGCGCGATATATTTACCATTTTGATGGAACTAAAGTCAAATCTCAACTCACGTCGCAAGTAGAACAAGTTCGAACTCAATCTATATAACTGGACCAAGTTGAAAGGTCCAGATCTTCTCATCGATAATAATATAATCGTATCCAATACTTAATTTTCCAGCTTAATTCATTAGAGTTCAATCTTTACGCGTGTCGGAGGCAGAACATTTCTCATCAGGCGGATCGCCAATCACGGCGTAATGTTCCGCTTCCGAGTAATTAAGGTTTTTGGAAGCCGATGATCTTAAGCATCGGACCGGAAATCTTAGATTTTCCGTAAAACTAAGATACGCATATACATCATTATTTTAATTTTATTTATTTGGCTCACAGAACAAGTTACCGTTATGGAGCAATAGACTATAAAGTCTGTTTGGTAATTGAAGATTTTGAGGTTCTACATGACTTTTACATAAAAGTCACCCGTATGTTCCCGGCATTAGGTACTTACGCTCATATCGTAGGAGAGTTCGCTGTTGGCGCTTTTTCAGTGACGGTAGGAATGAGCCAGGTCCTCTATAGAAGTATCACCTTAAAGGAAACCGGCGTAAGAGTTGTTATTGCGCTTTGTTTTATCAAGACAACCAGGTTCCAGAGACCCAATATTACCTTACCTACTTCTTACACTGCTTTCCTTTCATCTCAGTGAGTTTAATTCCTTTTCCTTAAGGTCGGCAACGCGCGAGTGATACTTCTGGTATGGGAAGCATTCATAGGCTGCAAACGCATACCATCAGCGCATACATGGTTGCCACTTTTGTTGTATACGTAACATACGTTTACGAGCGAACATGTGTGCTCAGTCGACCATCGTATCAATTAGTAGTTTTTCTGTCAAATAATTCTTTGAGTTTCTACAGGACCGACGAGGGTACTCTAATCTTTCAATTGTTGGAATGCCAGACATAATTTAAAACAATTGGTGTATTAGGTTATTTTTCAGCAGGGAGGTTCCCCAGACGGTCACCCTAGAATTTTGAGTTGAAACCTTATATCCTAGGATGGGCATCAGACAATTCTGAGGAAGGCATTCTGAGCAAGGCTGCTTCCTCCTTATATATACGCCAACGTTCTGCAGCTCAAGTGCTTAATAATAATTAAACAAAATTCGAAAGGTATTTAATTTTGCTTTATAATTAAAGATAATTTTGTTCTTCTCCGTTATTGATAATTCGTGCCGTGGGAGCTACGAATTGTTTTAAGTGTTAATTTTTAAATTAAGCTTGTAATTAATTGACTATTCAATGAGATTATACACGATTAAGTTACACAAGTGTATTCTCGTTAGTTAGTAGTAGCAAAGCAGTAGATTTTTAAAATTTTAAAAGATGATGTCTTTCAAAATGTAATTGCCTAAGGTACAACATAGTTTGTTCTATGCTAGGAACAATTTATCATGACTTACGGTATCGATACGTGGACAAAGGACAAATTGGGGGTTAAGAACTATGGAGCGCTTCATGCTCGGCTCAGGGTGGTGAGACCGAGCTCTAACTGACGACAGCCGATGACGCCCAGCGTAGAAAAACGAATAACTGTATTTAAATAGACTCTTTTTAAAAGAATAGTTTTGATTATTACAGCAAGCTGCGGTTTGGAATACACGGTCTCTTTCGCCTTTATTATTGCAGGTATATAAGGCTAATGTCACTGCCAGAAAGAAGGCTACCTGATGTCAAGTGATAACCAGCCCAGCGAGCCGAAATAAAACATAGCAACAGTACTTTCACACTAACCACAATGTATTATTGACACCACAGCTACTTACACAAAAATGGACGTTTCTATTAATGGCGCAAGATGTTAGAAACTATTAGTTGTTCAGTTTTACCATTTACTGACTAGCTGTCAATATCACGAAGTCAAACCCATACTATAGTGACACGGTTTAGATTTTTCTTTAGTGGAGCTTATTTACGTTCATTGGCCATAACCATATCCCTACACGGTTTGTCACCTAGTTGGTAAAACAAGATATAATATGAATATATTTAAACATAATTGCTTAAAAGTGCAGTCATCATTTACCGCAATAAAAGGTCATATCGTAGTAATTATACTATGATATGTATCCAAGCCAAGCAATTAATAGGCAAAATACTTTTTTTTAATTTCAATTTGACCGTTGATATTGGCATCTAAAGATTAACCGTGACGAATTGATTGACTTGGTATTTTAAACACAAAAGACGTTATACGACAACAGTTAATGCTTTTTAAACGCTTTGATTATTTTGACCGTTGGAATGTAATCCGTCAACAAAATTTAGGACATACCACAGTCCGGTAGTCTTCTTGATCATCTTGCTCTGCAACATCTCGTACGATTGTTTTAGTGTTGCGGTAAGCAGACTATATGAATTTTACTTTTATACTGTATATTATACTAATGTAATAGTTTAATACTAAACGAATGCATATATATTATATATAAATTTACGCTTATAATTTCCTAAGGGTTAAACATCTACCAGTATAAGTCCTTCTTAATAGGAGCCATCATAGTTCCAGATTGTGTACTACATATAATGTCATGCATACATTTCTTAATGATAAATCCAATCCAGATTTTAAACTTACATTGCTTTTCTTTTAATGTTACTCAGCCAGTGAGACAGTCAATGCACCAACAAAGCAGACATTAAATCAACACAGTAATCAATCAAAAACGCATGCTATAATTAAACACGCTATAATAAATAGCAGCGTTTAAGCACATTAAATTAAATAACAGGTTTCACTGTTAAAGTATCTGTTATAAGAATTCACATACGCCATCAAATGCATGTCATATCTTTTGATAAAGTGCCGTGGCGAGAAAGCTCGACTGAGACTTGCTGAGAAATGAAATTAACACATTTCTAGTTTATCTATAAGTTTAATTACTTGTTTCCTACTCCGAATAATAAATGTAAATGGGTTTCGTTGACAGTGAGTCATGTTCGGCCGAAGCGTCTGATTGCAACTACTAGTCCTTCCTGGAAATTATTTATCTTATAGTAAGGTAGAGGATGGCCTCATCTCCATTAAATCATATAGCAGACAGAATGAAAAAATACTTCCATCCAATCGAAGACTCGATTACATTACCTGTATTGCGTTTCTATAAACATTTTTGCAAGTTCAGCAACGCATGCCTTTGTTAATTCTCGTTTTCATAAGTAACTGCTTAGCTTAAGTAAAAAAGCTTATTCGTCATCTTGGTTGTACTATGGAAAGTATTGCTTTGTTAGCGCCAGGTGAATGTTTAAGTTCGAAATTTCAAAGTATAATTTATACTTGAGGTACTAGTAAAATGTACGTTTACCAGAAACTCTGTAGGGATATTCGGGCATAATGCAAGGCTATCTACAGTAAATGCCTTTAGCGTAATTAAATAGATTATCTATTACACGGCACAATAGACTTTTAATTGGATCTGCAGGACGGTAGCCCATTTGTTAAGAATTTGTTTAATTGTTAATATAAACGAGTCTACTGCCCTGCTAGTTTCCAATATACACTATTTCAAGGCAATTATTGAACATACCCTAGCATGTAAGTTGCCTTATAATGTTTGCGTTCTCTTGAGCGAGTGATAATTAATTAATATCGGATCCGTAAATGAAAAGTTTACAGGTTATGCTCGCTATACGCAAGGGCCGGTAGCAGTGATTATAACATATTTAACAATTATTAACAGTTATTAAGCTGCTATTTCCTGTTGCGTGCGCGCTTAGTTTAAAGGTAGCGTGGCGGATATTCACTTTGAAGGAAATTATAAACGTTAAATAAATTTTGATTGAAAATTATGTCTTTATTAAGGCAACACGACTTACCTTTAATTATAATTTGAGTTTAGGTAATAATAGTAAATGTTGGAATTATCGAATATTTGATATTGTTCTTAATATTTATTTGAATAGTAAGCAGATTGAAAATAAGATGACATTTAATTTTCAAGGTCTTGTCTCATTAATTTCTTTGGACATGTTTATGCGTGCATACTAATATAGAGCTGAAGCGATAACTATTGGGGAGTAACATGTAATGTGTAAACCAATGATTTTTAGAAACCAATGGACTGTCCCGGCGTGACTACTCCACCGATTATCATGAAATTCGCATTTCGCATACACATTCTCAGGGGATCAAAAATCGATATAGGATCCACTTCATCCAGAAAAAGAACTGTTTAAGAGGGATTGCTAGTATTAAATATTTTATTATCGTACACTTTAATCGTGACGCAAGACATGCATTTCTGAGAGTACCCGGAGATATGTCAGTCAGGACTGACAATCCGCACTGGAATAGGGCGGCGGACTAAGGCCTAAAATTTCTCATACTGAGAGGAATTCCATGCCCAGTAGTGAGACAATTTATGAATAAGAGGGATGTCATATACTGATATTATAGCTACGGAAGAAGCTGTCTCTCAGTTAAGTTTTCATACTCAAGCAGTTGAACTGTTTTTATTCAATACCGTCAATACGGTGTAGTTGTTAGGAGGATGCAGTCGCTTACGCATTGGGTACAGCCGAGTGGATTGTTCATGTAGTTAAGAAAATACGCAGTATTTATTGATCACAGCAGCTCCATATTAGTATATTAGTGCTAAATAAACTTCAAACATGTTTTATTTATATTTTAAAAGACAATGTAGATCACTACCGATTTAATAAATTCTTTAACGTCTTTAAATGTGATTGCACCCCGCGGGCGAGTGTACTTAACATAATAATAATAATATTCTATCACATACATACAACACCATCTAGCCCAAACTAAGCAGAGCTTGTACTATGGGTACTAGACAATGGATAAACGTACATATGTACTTGTTTTTTTGTAAATACATACATATTATACATAGAAACACTCAGAACAAGACAAACATCCATGTTCATGCACACAAATGTTTAACTTGTGCGGAAATCGAACCCCGTTTCGTTTGTTTTGCCTGAGGTCGCCTCAGGCAAAACAAACAAATATATATTATACAGAGTGGACGTTCAACTACCATTGGCCATGAGAGTCAGGTTCGATGCTTACGTTGGGCTAAATTGTAGTGTTCAGTTTAGTCATTCTTAATAACAGCCTCATGAGATTAACTAAGAGAGTACTTGCAGTCGTTCATTCATGGTGTTATAAATGATAAAGATTTATGATAGATTGGCACGATGACATCTGGACGATCATTCAGGCTGTTAACCTGCTGCGGCGTTGTGGTTATATGGTAAGCCTCGCTACTGCCATTACGACGTGTGGTATAGGTACGAATCACACGGATTTCTTTTTATATGATCCACAAAAGTTTGTTCTAAATCTGGATGTTCTTTGTGTCCGTTCTTGAAAAGTTTGTTAACTCCTCTACAATATGTCGTTTTAAAGTAAACGAGCTGTATTTATATTAAAAACCAACCATACGAATGATATTATTACAAAGATTTAATAACACAAAACATTAACTATATTTATACTCCTAAGTATATTGGCGTCGGTGTGTACCGTAGACCTCTGAAACCCAAAGTGATTAGAGACTTCACACATGTTACTTTTAGCTCGAATCCAACGATTGATGATTGTGCGATAGCATCGACGCATCACGATTGCGGACCATCACGGTACGAAAGTCGTCTACACAACTTTCTGCGTTCAGTCTCAATATCAATGGCGTTAAGGTTAACCGGTTAACAAATCAAATCGTTTACGTGCAAATAAACGTACTTACACGTAAACGTTTTGATTGTTTAAATTATTATAGCAAGCTATAATAATTTGGCTATATAAAAGTTTGACGTTTTGACCAGGTTACACCGGCCGTGGTCACAAGCTGAATGGTGCTGCGATTACATATTATATATAATTATATCATGCAACGCGAAAGTTTAAAAGTTATTAAATAGAATTTCTGCAAGAAATCTATGATATCGTCTTGTCTTCTGCCTCATGTGGTGTGCGAGTATTATTTTTAGTATCTTTTTGAATTTGACTACGGCCGGTGTAACCTGGTCGAAACGTCAAGCATAAAAATGGTAAACATTATGCATGATCGCGTTAATACCCGTTACATATTATATATATAGAAATTCTATATGCCCTGTACTGTACTGTATTTATAGCTACATTTAGAGGCACTTAATCTAAGCGCTTTATTAGGCGCTATCTTATTCTCGCGCATGCAATGACAATTGAAAAGATGGTGGTCTCCTGATGTTAGATTCGAACGTACTGGTTTTCTAAATCGACTGTTATAAATTTTCATGATAATTAAATGTTTTATTTCACACATAAACTTGAAGTTTTATGCGCTATAAATAAAATATTGCGATGCCGTTCTGACACGAAGAGAAAATATAAATACTTGTTTTATTTATGCACAAACCGTTTCACGGTCGAGCTAATTATAATAACTTGTCTAAATCTATTTCCAAGACAAAGGTCGCTATATTGTTTCTGGTTCAGTTAAAAAAATAGTAACTTATTATAATTGCTTGTAGTTTTTTTGTGCTCCAGTAATTGTTATATTTATATGAGGTCGTACGTTTTTTTACTGTGTTACGCTTGCTTTTACAATTTGTGACAAAGAAAAGAAACATCTAAGAAATTGCCAAGTAGGTTAGAAGCAGCTGTTTATTGTATTAAATAGTTTGAGACAATAATTATCGCAATTCGACATATACATCGTGACTTAAAACAATTAGATAGACGCAACATAACACGATCCCTGCTATAAGTCTGCAATTGTGCAGTGACTGAAGCAGCTTAACGGAGGAAGTATCTCAAGCCTGCAGAAGATCGCAAACCTACAACTATATTCTCAGGAAAACAGTGATATGTTTTCCTGATAATATGGATTCCAGATTCCTTAAGAATACGTAATGACAAAACTTTGAAATTGCGACCATTCATAGGGTGAGTAAACTACAAACCAACCAAAGCATTAATAAAGAACTTCGTAAATACTATATACTTTTATAGCCCACTATTATTCACTATCGATATAATAGTAAGAGCAAGATTACTCGAAAAACCATATTATAATCCGCTAAGCGCCCTTATCTTGCAGCAAAGACTACGTGAGTACTCCAAAAACCAAATTAAAATCCGCTAAATGCCCTTATCTTGCAGCACGGGCTACGTGAGTACTCCAAAAACCAAATTATAATCCGCTAAACGCCCTTATCTTGCAGCAAGGACTACGTGAGTACTCCAAAAACCAAATCATAACCCGCTAAACGCCCTTACCTTGCAGCAAGGACTATACCAGCTAGTGCCGAGCTATGCAGCTGCCGTGTGTAAATAATTACCACGCCAGACTCGTGCGCAACTCCAGCTATTAGACAGATATGTAATGTTTAATTAGTTCCTATTGCTCGACCATTTTTCTGGTAAGTGTGGTGATATTTTTGCACTGGAATGATATCAATCAGACGCTGCTTTATTGTAGTTGGTAGTCTCGTTATCTTGCGAGGTCAGTTACCTTATAGACATCAAGTTTTTAGATAGATGACCGGTTATAAGTTCTAGATAACAGGTGAAGCAGGTGGTGCCGGCTGTTAAGAATATATTGGGACAGTTATGAAAATATGCATAATATCGTAATTTATAGATTTGGTGTGTGTATTGACTTTTAAATTAAATTGTGAGCTGTTCCGTAGAAAATTAGAATTCAGAACTTGTACATACGTCAGCAATCGAGCAGGATAATATGATAGTCCAGCTTTCGCCTGCGATTTGTTTGCTTAAGCTCACAAAATTTATATTAGATCACAAAATGTACCACTTCTCAGGTAGTCAAAAGTAAATGAAACATGGCTTCTATATTGATTCCAAGTAAGCAAACAAAAATCGCATCAAAATCTGTTCAGTGGTTTTATGTAAAACCAGTAAAAACAAGTCGGATAAACAAATATTATTTAAAACTGTTTCAAGTTTGTCTTAATCTAAATAGACAATCTTAAATAGTAAAATAATGCATACGAATAGATACATAAATTGGGTGAAGTAATAAGATGTCGTGATTCAGGATATAGGACTATAGTTACCAGATGATAAGCATAATTCAAAGTCGGCTTGGTTACACAAGTTTAACCTCTTATAGGACATACTTATACGCAGAGGTTTAAGAACCGTCGCTTAATTATGGTCATCTTAATTGCTTAGTCTAGACTAGACCTGATTTTGTATATCAATATATTTTGTGTGTCAAATATCTCTTACACTGCATAATTAAAAATATTGTGCCTTAACTCGATGGAGTAGGTATTTTTGTACCTAGATTTCGGCTTTATTATAGATCTAGCACAATCACACCATAATACTGCTCATCCAGGGAAAAATACGTAACTTGTAAGATTGATAACACCGGAATGTTCAAGTTAACAAAAATTTGTCGAAAGAAATTTTACCTTATTAACTTGGATAGGTCATTCTGAAGAGCCATTGTTAATACAAATTCCTTTTAATTCCCCTACAGGTCCGTAAAACTAATTAAAACAGAATAACCTCAATAAAAGTTTAAAATTATTACATTTTTAATGGCGTAGCCTACGACAGCCTTATGAAGCCTAATATTTATAGTGCCGCCGCTATAAATTGGATGTTTATTGCTCACCGAAGTGCACCAAAATGAAGAGCGTTAACGAAGCCAATTCAGACCGACCGCATTCATAAATACCAGTATAATCTGACACCTAATTCAGCAATGTTTATTGGCAGATAGGTGTCTTATTAAAATAGAAAATATCTACACTAATCCAATTTAAGTTGAGCTTTCGTGAAGTTATTTTAACATGGCGATTCAGTTGACTCAAATAGTAAATAATGGCTAGCTTAAGTTGAGACTTCGTCACGGTAACAAGGTACTGGGATAAGTGTCAAATTGTGTTGGCATTATTGTAAGGAATGTGCGCATTTGCGAATGATTTATTTTTAAGAAGACAGTCAAATGGGTGTGAGACTCGTGCTTTGGCCGTAACGTAAAGTTTAATATCCCTAGCAGTCCTTAGGAAAAGTGTATGATTGCATAATTTGCGTGGTGGAAGTGCCCACCTCGCCATTGTCAATACACAAATATGTGCCGGATTTGAACGTTGTTTAAATCAATTGTTCGACATGATGTCATTACTTAACAAGGAGGAAGCGAGTTAATTGTACAGTTTACTTACAATGGTGGCTTGCGTGGGTTGTATACTATATGATGCATACGCATATGCCTAAACTTGGGCATCTGAGTCATTTCCAAAAGATAACTCCCGCACTAGGAATAAGTCCTTTGTCACAGGGGACTCTACAATCATTCAAACAACGGACACAAAGAACACCCATACTCGGAACAACTATTTGTGAATCTCACAAATTTTTGCCCCGTGACATCAAACTCACTCAACACTTGGCGCTATGGCAATGGGTAGACATACATACATAGATTCACGCCTGTTTACCAGAGAGGGAGGCAGAGACTACGGATTTCCATTTGCTACGAACCTGACACACTTCTCTGGCTTCCTATATCACTACGCCATCCCTGCATTTACAGTACATTCAATTTATTAGCCGGTTACCATGACAACCGAGGTTATCTCACAGTTCTCAGAATTCCGAAACAAGGAACACTTTCAATAAGAAAGTGGCAGTTACAATCCGAATGACTGACGACTACGATGTTACTTAACCACAGGTGCCCATTCTTGAATACCATTTACATGAGCTTCCGCGTGTTTCAAGAGAAAATATCATTCGGGATGTGCTGTGGGTTGTACATATATAGTTTTTTCTTTATTTTTTTTTCTCTTCTAAATGACCACTCTCCGCCTGATGGTAAGCAGTCGTGTGGTCTAAGAGCAGTGGCCTCCACATCGTCCTCATAGCAGTCGAGGCGATGTTGAGGTCTCTACTTTGACGGCCTGAGAAGGTGCTTTTTCACGCCCCGCTTAAAGGACCCAGTATTGAAGGAAGAAGGAAACACGTGCCTTGGCAGAGAATTCCATGCCTTGATCGTTCGGCAGAGGTATGAGGACCCAAACTTGTTGGTACGCACTCTAATCGACTCCACCGTATACCTATAAGGGGTAAGCAGTTGTCTATTACACATATATACATTTTGTAGGATGCATTTCTGTGCGACTACTAAGAATTTCGTAGCGAACTATCGCAGTAAAACTTTGCCGGGTAAAAGGTATATCACTAAACAAGTAACGACGACTAAGTGGTAATTTCTGGGAACAGTATTTATTGAAGTTTGAGCATTATATTTAACTTTATGTGCTATGCGGTTTCTTCCCCTATAACACCCCATTATAAATAGGTTATATAAGGTGAAAATGTTTTTCCTGATATGACTGACAGTTTAAAAGATTGACGCGGTCAAACAATAGTTTCGAAATTATGTGCGTTTTAAATAGTTTATTATCGTTCGCTTTGAAGGTGAAGCAGAGCAGCGATAGCTTAGTGGGGAGACCAACAGACTGCAATGCAGGGGGTCTCGGGTTCGAACCCACGTCACGCACCTCTGACTTTCGGAAGTTATATGACTTTTCGAAATTATGTGCGTTTTGATTGACAATTATCGCCTGCTCCGTGTCTCGGAGAGCACGTTAAGCAGTCTGTCCCAGCTGCCATTAACATCTATGGCAGTCGTTATTGGGGAAGTCGACACAAAAGATTCCTGGGTCGAAGTGTCGCCGGTCTGTACTGACTGGCCCCCACACAAGATAAGATAAGATAAGAAAGGTGAAGCATTGTGAGTAAACAAGTCTGAGAGTTCTCCATAATGTTCTTGAAGATGTGTACAGTCTACAAACCTGTAATTAGCCAGCGTAGTGGACTATGGGCTAACCCATTTTTACACTGAGAAGAGGCTTGTACCCAGCTGTGTAATGGGGATTATACATAAGGCTAATATTACATTATAGGTACCTAATATTATATATTAAAATGAGGTTTACGTTAGAAGCATTTTGAGAAAATATATGGCAAGGTTTATCGGCTATCAAACGTGTTTTGTTTCATTGAGAATAAAGAAAACTCACAGTACATTATGAAAACCCTCTGTTATGCGTGCAGCTTTTCTCACGATGTTTTCTTTCCACCATCAAAGCGAGCGATACTTGCAAACACTTAGCGAAAATTACGCAATACGCGGTCATAGAAGACCAGTAAAGAAAGTGACTGTGGTATGTATCAAACCACTGGGAAACACATTAAAACTTTAATAGCATCTAATGACGTACAACTTGCCAACTTCAAACAATGTTATTTATTAGAATATCATCTCTATATCCTACAAAATAAGGTGCATATAAATCGCACGTGTATGTTGGTATGGGAGCACGCTCATCTAGGAAAACATTGGTACAGTTAAGAGGAAATGGGAGATTAGTAATCATTAACGTTTGTTGTGTTGCGATAACTGTGACTAGCGCCATCTATGGGCGTTAAAGAAGAACTATGTTGTGCGAATGGGAATGATGGGAATAGTTTGAGCTTTTAAATAATGGCTGAAGTAATTATTTAAACGCCTGAAGCACTTCTTGCCATTCAAATATGCCAAGCTCGTATATTTATATTATATGAGCACCCATGTTTGTAAGTGTCGACTCGCGGCAAGAAGCACTTATTAATGCAGCTAATCATGAGATATCGAGCTTGATTCTCGCGTCAACCAAGATTTAATTCGGTATTTCTGTAAACAGTTCTTAATAGCAGGCAATAGACACGCTCCCTATCGGATGGAACTGAAAACATAGCGATTATGAAATACTATTATTTTATACATGCTTATAATAAAGAACACTGAAAACAGATTGCATTATGCTTTATTCACACTTAGCCGGCAGATGGATCATCCATTATTACGTAATACTATTATGGGATCTTAAATAAATAGCGAAATATAAGAGTACCTCTGGCTTCTCCATGGAGGACGTAAGCGTGAGACTGTATTTTTTTAAGACAGCTATTTATTTCGGTTACAAATCCATACTAATATTATAAAGCTGAAGAGTTTGTTTGTTTGGTTGAACGCGCTAATCTTAGGAACTACTGATTCGAATTGAAAATCTTTTAGTGTTGGGTAGCTCATTTATCGAGGAAGGCTATAGGCTACATAACATCACGCTATGACCAATAGGAGCGGTGCATTAATGAAAGATGTTACAAAAATAGGGAAAATTCTCTTATGTGAAGCAGACCAAGTTGCGCGGGTAGGTTAGTTTCTAATATTTTTATAATCACCTCTTGTTAAGGTAAAATGCTTGTATTAGAGTAGGTTCACGTCAACAATCCAATGGGCGGGATTCGAACCTACAAACTCTCGATTGCAAGTGCCTTATCCATTGGGCTGCCGCTGCTTCTACTATGTACGCATGCTATGCTATATTGTGGAAGTTTAAACCACTGCGCCATCGGGATTAATACTGTAACTTTCATTATAAAAGAGTGCCTTTCATGTCCCTTAGCCCTACTAATTAACACAGCTATTAAGTTCATTAAACTGTTAGCAAATTTAAGTGCTTAAGTATGCAAACACATAAAATCGCCATAAAATATTTTAACTTACTTTATACGTTGACAGTTTTACTATGTAAGATAAATAAAGATTAGGATAAAATATAGCCGTTTACAAAGCAGTAACTAATGACCGCCCAAGTCTTAGGTTCAAATCCGGGGTCTGCAAAATGTTATTGGGATTTTTATCTTAGGCAGATTTGAGGGACAGCACATAGTCTGGTAGACGTAAGTAAGCTTAACATCTTTCACGTAGGACCTAAATATAGCTGGTAAAAAGTGGGTGTGATGAACCTCTGCCTAACTCTTCAGGGATGCAAGTAAGAAGTCAACTAAGTCGTGTCTCTGTTAGTTAACTACACTAGAGATAAAAGACTATTCTTACATCTAATCTAGTATTTAAATCTACTTCGTAGAACACAGATGACGTCACAAAACGAAGTATTTGAAAGCACGTCATTACGCGATTGTGATGTCACGCACAAGATGGTGACAAATCTCCGATGAAGTAAAAGGATAAATAATATTACGATGAGATTTTTTATTCAATTTAAATTTATGTGAGAAAACTAATTTAAAAAGTGAATAAATTAACCTGTCAATGTTTAAAATGCCAGACTTGTGTCTGGCGGCTGCGACAAAAAGCACTAGGACAGAATCATGACAAATATATTGCATGGTCTTTTTCTAGTAAGTGCTACTGCCTGTACAGGGTTACTGGTAACTTGATGTATTCCCGGCAATAATAGATAGACGAGCAAAAATGTAATAAATTTAACCCTCCATATGTATGGCGGAAAGTTAACCGTTTTCGAGATATGTTCGAAAATATGTATGTATGTATTTAACTCGAGCAACGTTAAAATTATCAATTAGATTAAAAACATTCTTTTTTAGTCATGATTATTGTTTATTACGCATTTATGGATATTTTTTAACTTATAAAGTTTTATTTCTGGGTTCTTTATAAATTAAAATATTGTAAAAAGACATCCAATGAGCCAATTTTTTTTATTATGTATTAAGGACAAAAAAATAAATATTTTTAAAATTCGTTAAATTCAGCATATCTCGAAAACGGTCAACTTTCCGCCATACATATGGCGGGTTAAATTTATTGTATTTTAGCTCCTCTATCTATTATTGCCGGGAATACGTCAAGTTACCAGTAACCCTGTATTGTCAATAAAAATTGCACTTTGTTCTAAAATTCCGTAAAAAAAAGGCCGTATTCCAGCGCTTCTGAGTGATCGTTTCTCTCCAAATCAAGCTCAGAATGCCCAACTGATGTTAAACGTATTATTTAATTATGCCTTATAGCCTTATAACCTCTAACTAGACAAATGACTGCGGTAAAACTAGCCGTACAACATCCAAACTAGACAGATAATTTGACAGAACAAAAGAACTGTGATTCCTTCACAGCATTGCGCAGTCTAGTTAAACAGGTTACCTTAATGTTATCTCGTTTTGAGTTCAAAGAGGAAGATAAACGTGATACAATAGCGTCACGTTACACGCGGCTGTCACGTCAGGTTACTTGATACGGTAACTTTCACGCTTCACGCCTCGTCTCTCCATCTGCGTGTCTGTCTGAAGTTGCGCTCTGCTTGACGCATTGTGTAGTTAATTGCGTTATAAAATGGAGAAAGCTATGTAGATACGGTATCACATGTTAAACGAATACCAATGGACAAATATAGCAGCGACAGTCAAGCTAGTTATAGACGTCTATCTAGGCAACAAGCTCCTCCTTAATTTGCCTCATGTAATGTGGGTACCATTAAATTGAACCAGAATTAGGTGCTGCGTAGTAGGGGTGAGCATGTTATCTTCTATAGAACTCATTGCGAACTCCATGCTGCCACTGCTTTGCTAACAGACGAACCCAGTAACGCTTTACTAATAGTTAAACCTAGTAAACTCAGTAATGGAGTCCGAGATCTCACAATCGCAAACATGCGCAATCTATTGTCATGGTACCTACGAAGCAGCATCGATTTCTTTTTTGAAAAGCTAGTAACGCGCAAGCCATGCTTCTGGTGTTGCAAACATCGTAGCTACGGTTTTGCCAGTTATAATAAACAATAAACCTGAGGATTTTCTATGAGTTTTATAGCGTTCGACCAGCCTCGACGCAACTCAATATGCTTCATTGTCGGCAAATCTTTCTATACATTTTCTTTAAACCAAACAAATACTACGAAAAGGCATGCGGACCAAGAAAACTCACAGTAAACTCATTGATAACTTAACAGAATGTAACCTTTTCCACATCAACAAATTCGAATTCATCCGTATCCTGTAACTAGACGGCATTTTCACACTTTACGCTTTCGTCTGTGTCTCATCTCAAGTGTGTCAGGCGTCAGCGCCCTGTTCCACTATACGCTTTGTTTGGTACGTCTGAACTTACATGTACACGGATTATCTTCGCTGTCACAGATACGACAGACAACTCTGACAGTTCGTGTTTTGTTTATGGTTTTTGACGTTTGACATTAGAACATGAATTTGAATTAGGAACACACTGACTATTTGTACTGAACAAGAGGGGCGTTACTGGTTTAATTGAATACAGAACACGGAATACTGCACGCCATACTTTTAATAGAGACGAAAGCAAAAATTATATACGTGCTGGAAGCACAGCATAGAGTGCTGTGCAGTATCTATGATTGTCATTGACACGCTTGAATTGTGTTCTATTGTATAAAATATGTCAAGCGGATGATTTTATTAAAATTAAACTACTATATACGGATTTTATCGTGTTGTTTATTTGACACTATATTACATAATTTAGAAACTGTAACACTACTACTACTATTAAACATTACTAATTTTTAAGCTAAGTAAATTATTAAAACTATACAATATTACGGATGATTTTCGTAAAAAGCCAGCATGCTCCTGCTTTATGGATTTGAAAAAATAATTAAAAGTTAGGTTGTTGAGAAAACGACGGCCATAGTTTGGTAAACAGAGAATTGCAAGTTCAATCCAAATGCCTTATGTGATTCACAGGCAATTGTTCCTTGACTGTTTTATAAAGTATTGTTAAGGTAAATCAATTTAATTTGGCATGGGAGTTCAAAACTGGATCTAATAGTACTAGTCGGTACATCTACTAGTAAATCCAGGCAAATACGCGTGGTGTGACGTTGATTGCATAAATTGAATAAAAATAAAAAATGACGTCCTTGCAAGTATTACTGAAATATAGTCTAGCTGTTGTTTAAATCAATTTAATGACGTAGATTGTGGAAGAATTTTCTAAACAAGTTTATATTTACGATAAAGCCAGAGAATGTAGCTTTATAACGCCATAGATAAACTATTATAAAAATGGCGGAAAGGTGAAAGTGTACGTTCAAAAACCACTATGGTAATCCGGAAGGCAGTTAATTAAGAACTGGTTTTAGTCTTATGCCTATTACGGTTAGAAAATTAATGTATTTTGGGGATTTTATCAACACGTTCGGTGCCGAGTGACGTTTTAATTGGTTCGTAAATAATTTTGGATTGATCCCCAGCAGGCACGAGCTAATTTGATAAGATAATAAAATAATATTACGTCTTTATACAACGGCAGCATAAACAGAGGTAAGTACATTGGAAACACATTTTGGCAGTTGTTTCATAATTATTTCAGACCAGTTAGACTCTATCCTGGCCGGGTGGTACACTGCACATATTTTCGAGAACATTATGAAGAACTCTTAGTCGTGCAGATGCAGTTTCTCAAAATGTTTTCCTTCGCCGTTAAAGAGAGCGATAATCAACTAAATATTTTTAAATATTTGTATTCTGTGAATAACGTAGTCGATTACGCAGTTGTTAGTTTAAGATTGCTGTATTATCTACTATGCAATCGTTTGTTGTTCCAAATAAAGAAAACAGGCGCCTATCATGTAAAAGTCAAACGTGCCATAGCAATCAACATTTCTATATGCCTGTCCAACGGTCTCCTACTAAATGAAGTTGTTATAAGACCCAGATAATTAAGAGCAGGTCTGTTGCCATATATAGAACACAGATTTAGACTCTATGGTACTACTAATATTACTTTTGCCTGAACCGCAAATCGAACCCAAATGTTTACTATCAGCAGCTGCAACTGTCCTTTTACGGTAATGGACTGTCGAGGCAATACAGTGATTTGAGGAGACAATAAATTGCTTCTTTAATAGCCAGCCAGATTTAACTGTTGTTTCAATTCCTTGAAAGCTTTTATCATACGTTTTATGCTTTTGATGATGATGTGAACGGCTGAGGAGTTTATTCGCCTGCATTGATGTTAATAAGTTTTGCTACTGCGGCCGTTATCAACCAATACCAAGCAATTTATTACTAAGTTAAAGTGTAAGAACCATGCACGCATGCCTACTATATCAATTGCAATAGAAAAAAAATTGTTTACACCGAACTCCTTTTATATTGGTCAGCCACGTCATGGCAGCTCCGCGTACTCCCATCTGCTATACCATCAAATATTAAAACAAACTAGCATAATAAGTGGATTGCTTCCTTGTATTCATTGTTAAGGTAAAGCCAGTGCCACAAGAATTATACCTAATTATTAAAAAAAACAGCTTCAGAAAACATATTGGTTGAGCGGGGACCTATCTAAAATTGTTCCATTTTTTATTATTTGTTAGGCAATCCGCAATTATACACATAACACATATATGTCTGCCTTCACAATGGTTTACAAGATAAAGCCCTTTAAAGGTGTGATAGAGAGACAGACAGACAAACAGACGAAAGCTTAGTCGCATGATTCCCTTGTACGTAATCCTAAAAAACAAATGCATATGCAAGCAACTGCCCTACCAATCATGGCCCTTACCAGTATATTTAAATTTTACTAGTTTCCCTGACATTGCGAATAAACCCATCCTGTAGATTACAAGTACCGTTATACAGAGTGTCCGACAAAATGCAAATATCGCTTATTGAATGTCACCGTGTATGGGATAGTGGAATCGTTTTGTATTACGTGACTATGTTGCGTAGACGCATAAATTGTACAGCACATGTTGTTCAGCAATTAATACAGGAATGTCGCTTCTTTAATTGTGTCGCTATTGAATAGAGGCAGGTCGATTCTCGTGTTGAAATTATTTCTTTATGGTTAGAGTCGTTTGATGGTCTGATAATGTATGTGTGATAGTGATCGCCAATTGCAAAGAAGTAAGGAATTCTAATATTCTCAAAGTATGGCTGTTTATTCGAATGTTGATGAAATCGAAAGAGGATATCGCATTCGTATTGGCGATAATATACGTTTTATCCCTACGCCAATATTAAAATTATTACGATTAAATAATAAGTCAATATCAAAGTTTAATGAGTTCGAATAGTCGTTAAAAGAGTATCGAATATTTCGATTTATTTCAAGATTCAAATAATTCGATTATATCGATCGATCGAGCTTATCTAGTGTGAAAGAACGTGTAAGCGCCGGTTGTTGCATGTGAGACTTTCAGGATGGGCTGACTTTCTAAGAAGTAGTATTGAGACAGTAACTGTTTTTCTCGTTTGACCTTACTGCCGGTGAAATCTGGGTATATTACACTATTATATGTGTGAACCACAAAGAATAAAGTTTTTTATGTCCGTTTGTTTGAACAGCAAACAAAAATCGTAAGGTAAGCGGTGAGCTTTAATATATGTATCTCCGTTTCATACAAGTGTAAAACTTGTGTGATTGGCGTAAATTACGCGGGTTAAGTTGCAACATAATCTAGTTTTAAATAAAGGCAATTTTCTCGAAGTTGTAGGAAGCAGGTTTTACTCTGTCTCTATTTTTCACAAAATAGGACGAAGACAGCACTATTCTTATTCACTATGCTATCTTTGTCTAATTTAGTGAAAGAAACAGAGACAAATTGACATTAGCTTCCAAACACTCGCTTCGATTAAATGGCCTTAAGTCTAAACATGCAATGAACAGAAAACATTTGCTTTATTGATTTGACTAATTGCCAGGTGAACGTAATATGGTTGAATATACAAAAATCTGCGAATTGAAACGAATTACCGAAAATGTGAGAGAAGCACAGCTGCAGAATAAAATTTTAGATGATTCAACAATATTCTCGAAATTAAACAGCGCAGGTGTTAAACGATATTAATAATTTATTAGTCGCGAAATTATTCAAAGGGTTTTGTTTTATTTTACGTAATTTTAATAATAATTAATATGATTATACAAATAAAGTAGCAAATATTCATTTTTTATTTAAATAATTCTCTCGCATTGCCTCAAGCCCTGTGTCGCAGGGGACTTAACAAATTTTGAAAAAAGGACACCCAAACTCGAAGCGATTACTTATGGATGGCACAAATCATTGTTCTTGGTGGAGATCAAACCCACGACACTCAGCGCAGTGTGTATCGGCGATGTGATAATCTTAACCACTGCGCCTCCATGCACTAAATAATCTTAACTATCAGTAATCTAAACGAACCTATGTGGTGTCTTACGTTTACTAAACTAATTTACGGATTGCATGGAGTCTCACAGTGATTATGGTAGCTGAAAAGCTACCGAAACGTTGGCAAATCTGTAAGCTTAATAGTGTATGTTTTTTTTAATAAACCGCGATTAAATACTAACAAAGTCATCTTACGTTTACGCGAATGTCGGTTGATTTTCAGCAGCCATGGTCACGGAGAGAAATGGCTGCTGAAAAGCAACCATAAATAAAATTAAATAAAAATAATTTAAATAGAAGTAAACAGTAACTAGTAAACGTGTTTAACTGGGCATAATAATAGTTTAGTTTCAAAATATGCAATAATAGTGTTTTATAAAAAATAAACAACGCGATAAAATCCGTATAAATTTGTTTAATTTCAACGGTCAATTCTTCAAAGTTGAATTGTATCCGTAAATTTTAAATTTAATTATCATTGGGATGTGAATAGAAGCTTGATGCTACACGTGCCATTAAGAAATAAGAGCATCTCATATTTTAATGACTTAACCTACTAACCTATCTAATATGGTGTCTAAGCAATCGCATGTGTAGTAAAATTCTCGAGACCTCACAAACAACAGTCGCATTCTCAACCACTGCGTCTACGTCACAGTCAAACCAATAAAATGTTAACAAAAACCCTCGTAGTTCTCCTTAAAGATAAGATATATTTTATACATTTCGATGTCCGCTATCGATAAGTTGTTACTTATTTATAACTTCGTTACAAGTAACGCGATACCACTTAATAAGCCTTTTAAAAAGCTATAATCTACCCGTCCGTTATAAGGGAGAAAACTTCATATCAGTTTACGGATCTTATAGGCTGCGGTCGCATAGGTAGCGGGGAGCCGACGGAGCAGATATAAACTCTCGCACACTAAAAACGGTTATTTTTAAAATAACCTTTCTAGAGAAGGCATGTACAGTAAGGTACATGCTAATTAATATCCTTCTTTTACGTGGGGAAATTCTCCTAATGCAAACCCCTTCGCCATAAGAATAAATGAGTGAATGAATGATTTATTTATTTGCAGAAACATGGGTACATTAAGTTCTTACCTAAAATATTGTCCTTGCCACATTTAACCAATTTCGGCATGCAAATATTATTTTCACTACAGGTAATTTATTTATTAAATGATTATATATCAATTTTATAGACAAGGGGAGGCGAGAGTATCGTTCTCGCCCGAGCTTCGAGCCTACCGACAAAAACCACCACGGTTTGTCAACACGCTGCTTTGTATGGCGGGTAGGTCGCTAGAATTGAAACTAGATCAGCGATATCCTAACATATATCCTAACTTAATATTATAAATTCCAATGTGAGTTTATTTGTTACATTTTCACTTCTTAACCACTCGACAAATTATCATGCAATTATACGTACACATTGTCAGGGCTATAGTAAGGGTGATGCTTGATTAGTGCATTGCGTTGCGTTGCGACGTTACAGCGTCGACGCTACGTCGTTTTCCATTGTATATATTTTGTGACATGCCACATTAATGCGTTGTGTCATCGCACGCAACTTTTAAACGGATCGACGGATGAGAAACGAAGCAGGGGACAGGTTGCTGTGCTGCGCTGTCGGAGCTCCGGTGCGACGACGGACCGTGTTCTGATCCATTGTGGAATGAAGACTGAAATCAGTGCGTCCGTCGCTCTTTTGCGCTGCGACGTACTGCGTCGTCGCAGCGCAGATATGGCATACAATGCGTTAATCCATTGCGACGACGCAACGAAACGCACTAATGAGGTACCTCCCTAAATTACCCTATGTCCTTTTATTAGTTTTCATGCTAGAAAAAGAAAATGTTTCCGATAGATAGAATATATTGTTAAAATCTACATTATCGCGAGAGAAATTGCGGGTAAAATCTAATCTTGAATAACTTTTAACAATTATGACTGCATGGATGGCGTATAGGTTCAAGTGTACGCCTTGCCACTGCGCCGAGTGTTGTGGGTTCGAACCCCACACGAGTGTAAAATTTGTGTGATCCACACATAGTTATTTCGAGTCTGGGTGTACTTTGTGTCAGTTGTATGCATGTTTTGAAAGTCACTCTCGACACTCGCCTTTTATATTTTCTTAAACCTTTTATTTCAAAAATACAAGTCGCGCACTACAAGTCAGTCAGTCGTCGCGGATACTCGCGGACAACTTTACAAGCATCCATACAACGAAAACAACACTTAGACTCCGAACAACTTCTGAAATACCAAATATTCGTGTTGAGTAAGATGTTCGGCATTGTGGGTGTGGCGAGGTGACCACTTATGCCACTTCGCCAACCGTGCAATGACTTACGGCTATGTGTAAGTGACTTTGAATATCCTTGAGGAAACCCTGTTAACATTTGATATTAACAATATATTTTTAGTATCAAATAAACTCTCATAATTACACTGTATACACAAAAGAATACCTACGCAAATCTTGCAAATCTTATTTAAATAAATTATGTAAATCCTAATTAAATCAGATCTAAAAATAATATTGATTTTCATTATTTTAGAAGTAACTAAACGTTCCTAAAATAAATTTATTAGGAAATAAGCCTGGCTGGTTTTAAAAACAATCTATATTTGAATTTTTATATGTTCTTCGCAACTAAACTGCCAGTAATATAGAGCAAGAGATAACCACATGGTTCTTAAATTTAATAAGCATTGCTCTTTGTAATATCATGAAAAATAATATGCCTATTGCATATAAACGATGTAGATATATTATGGCCAATCGCCATTCAAATAGCTTTCGCTTCAATTACAATTTATTCTAATTACACCAATAACCATACGTAATTGTAAATCTAAAATATTCAACCCAAAGAAATAGTGTTACCAATACAAAAATGCATTCGAACGAGTCTAATAAAATATCCAAATAATTGAGCTGCTTTCGTCGTAATTAAGCGATCAACTTTCTTTTAAATCAACCTGTTTGGTGAACAAACAATCGAATAACAGTACAAAAACGAGTTACGTTTAAAAATAACAACTTTATTTCAAATTTAGAATGCGATTATAACATCGCCTGTCGCTTTAATACACACCTCGGGTATTATTTAAAACAATGAAAACACGTCCTTAGTATTTTAAAATAAGAACGTCGATGCCTTTCTCTCCTTTACTCTTGGATGTATTAATAACACGTTCTCATTCGTACATTAGCCAAAATATTTTTTTAAGGATGTCGTATGGTGTCACTGTGGTGTAAGTAGCGGACTCGTTATTTTTATCGGATGGCCAGAGACATTATAGTTTATTAAAAATGTACATGAAAGAGGTTGATAGCCGTATAGGTACTGTTACACAAGACTGTGTAATGCGATTGGTAAGAAATGTAGAAATAATAATGTAGGAAGAATACACGCAGTTGTTTAGTTTGTATAAGTTTTAAGTCAGTGAATAAAATAATGTAAAGATGTTTTTAATTGTAAAGATGAATGACCATGATAAACTCTGGTATGGCTCTATTACAAAACAATTATTTTAGAGTCACATAAGTGCTTCCAGATTTATAGAATATATAGAATACTCGCCCTTAGCCCGTGGCTTTGTAAATGTAGTTAATGATATTTTTTTATCCATCGGGGAAGGTACCCTACGTCCGTGCATTTCATGATGATTGGTCAAGTAGTTAAGGAAAGAAAGCGTAACAAACAAACAAACTTACATTCTCATTTATATTATTAGTTAGGCTTCATCCTCTTTTTATACATACATACATAAACTCAAGATTGTATATCCACGAAGAGAAGTCAGACTTGTATTACAGCTTTATTTAGTCAGCCGTGCTATAGGTCCCAAGTAATAAGGCGCGAGCCTAACGCCATCTACTGAAGACATTACCGAAAACCGTATTAAACATTTTCTATCAGAAAAAGCAACCTTTAGGAATCAATTCACACTATCAACCATAAATCACGCACCAAGTATACAGCCTTTATACACAAAAGTTTGCATTAATCCTCACTAAACATACAAACATACAGATAAAATGGTAACCTCAGCGAATAGTGTCACATATTGTAGTTATTTGTCGTCGATATCGCGCATCTAAAGAGGGCCATTCATTTCGCGCATAGTGTCACATTAGTTGCGACTAGCCGCGCCGCTATCGCGCCATCGTCTGCTGTATGTCCCGACTTTGGACTGCGGTGCTCAATATTTGTAGTAAGTGAATTAGTTTATAAAGTAGAAGAAAATGTGTATTTTTGTTTGTTATTTGGGGTTGCTACTAATGAGTCTGTTCGCCCGGGTAAGTAGCACTCATTTACAGGAAAACATTGGAGGACTAGTTACGTTGTTACTACATATGTTAAGTCCGGTGAATCTCTTATTCTCCGCTTCCTATCCTTTCATTCTTATGCCTAGGGTCGGCAACTGTCAAGAGTCAACCCTTATTACTTTATTTAAAAATTATCGCACCTGAATAGAGCCCAAGTACCAAAACCTACAACCCAACACAAAGCGTATTTAAGCAGATGTTTTTTTAAGGACCAAAGATCAAATAAAAATATCCCGAGTTGGAATATTTTTATTATTTAAATTTATAATCCAACTTGCAGTCAGAGCAAGTAACCAAAATGCCAGATAAAAATAATTTTAATTCTTGTTAATGACGCTAACAATCGTTTAACAAAGAATATTGTAATATTTATTATGTGTTGGTACCTGTGGAGTTGGTCCTGGTGGAGGAAGCCGTGTAGTACCGTTGTGATGAGGTGCCTTGCCAAAGGACCATGTTCGACGTTTAATGAGCTTAAATTTAATAATCAATACTCCAATAAGTACAAGCGATTTCTCAAGACTGCTGAATAGTAAAAACATTCTGGGAAAGTGTAAATCTGTAGTGATTAATAAATTAAATAGTGGTAAAGTTTAACAGTAGGAATTCAATCGTTTCACAATTATATAATAATAGGTCTTTTTTAATAAACAACGCGATAAAATCCATTTGAAGTAGTTTAATTTCAATGTATAACATTTGCGTAAATACTAGACAATATTAAATAAATATAGCATTCTGTGTATCTCTTACAATATACTTTGAGAACCACAGTCTCAGACAAACACACCCCGATACAGTGAACATTCACTTTGATGTAAGGTCGGCCGCAAGCGATACAACACCGTGCACTACGCGACTGACGCGTCGCTTGTGTGTATTGATTAGGCCGATTGCAAGCTGTTAGACGATTGGTAGTTTATTGAGCGGAAACCAAATGTAGTCGGTAATTTAATCAGGAATAAGTAATTGGTTTTCTGTGAAACAGAACTGTTTATGTTTGACAGGAATAACACGCGAGTGGGACCACCTAGCTGACTACGTGAAATATAAATAAATAATTAAGTCTCGAAGCATAAGTTTGTTGAGTTCAGTTGCCAAGTTGCGCAAATTGTTGCATTTTATAAAAATCTGTAAATCTAAGCGTAAAAGCATTTGCCTGAGATATCGAATTCGGAACTTCAGTAACAGATTTCCGGCCGAAAGATCACAACAGCATGCAGCAAGAAGTATAAAATAGACCAATAACCTCAAAATATTGGCCTTGGTTGTCATAACTACCTATGACAGTCGACATGTGGAGTTACTATTCACCAAGTATTCGACGTCTTGGCAGGTAGTACTTACGGTTTTCTGCTTAATGCTGGCATTAAGCGATCCACCACCACTCTATCTATTTCAGACGCAACGCAAATTTGCGTCAACAAAGCTACATAATAACCGTTCCTATTCAACTTTCTCTAAACGATGACAGCGGCTTGGATGTTTTCTAGGTATAATTCTGCAATGCCAAGAAAACTCAGCCGTGTGAATTAGCAACGATTACAGGCTACTTTGACCACAGGCAATAAAAAAACTAATTAATACGAACTGGTGCAACCTTGGCTCACCAGCAAATAAATCTAAAGAGACAATCAACATACGATGATATGTCTATAACGTCGATTATAGGGTATCTTCGTAACATCACCTACGGCCATGCACTCACGTTTGAAGCAATTACAAAAACGATGAGTCTCCATTATTATTTAAATTCAGCTCGAGCTTGTGACTAAACGATGAATAATCGCCCAAGTAAGCGATCATTAAGGCTACAGCTTATAATTTATGAGTGTATGATTGATGTACTGTATGTCCTTCAGCATGTAATCATATTAATCGAAGTAAATACTATTGTGAAGTGTAGCGAAGCCTTGTGCGGTCAATTGCAACCATGTAATCATGAGATCCACCCTCACTTTGATACGTCTTATTGCTTAATTATCAAGCGGACTTTGAAATCAACAGGTTGATTTTAGTAGAACGTACTATGATTCTATGTACATATGTCTGTCGACATTTAAATTGTTGATTAATCTGTAATTTGTGTAATCCTTAAAATATAGCAGCTTCAAAACTGAATATTCCGAGTCTGCTATCATCTCCAGACGTATTTTTTTAAAGAATATAATAAGGAGTGTAGATATTTAAGTTAGTATTTAATGTAACGTTGTTCAAATGTTAGAATGGATTACTAAATTGATACTTAGATGGTTTTAGTTGGGGCTGAAAAGTAATTGATCCTCATAGTAGATGTACATATTTTACGTCGAACTTTCAAGATTTTTAAATAATGTTTATAGCTAAAATTCATGTAGACTTTCCAGTACAATAATACCTTAGATAAGATCTAGTAATAGTAGACTAAATAGTGTAGACAAATATTTCATTTTATTTTATGTTAATTAAATTCTTCAGAGATTATATTTATTACAAATTATAACAATTAGGTTAGGTATATTATGAGCTACGTTTTGAGGTACTTGCAAAATGATCTCAGAAAAGTAAGTCTACCAGAAAATTACTCGCATTAAGCGCTTTAAAAAACTGCGACATCCTTCTATAATTCTTACCAAGTATACTAAGAGCCGAAACACTATTAAACGACAGATTAATCCAAGATTATACTGACCATTAAATAAATAAACCTCACCAGCTTACTAGAAAGTAATTATAATAAATTCCAAATTATCAGCGGTTCGGTCTGCCACCCCCGCGGCCGTAGAGTGGCAGCGACGAATCGTGCGCATACATCAAGTGAGTCGCAGTCGCGTCGTGTCGTGATTCCGTGCGACAGATAGTCGCGACGTGCGCAGCCCGCCTACGCACCACGTGGGTGCTGAAGAAATAGCGTTTTGTGAGGTTAGCAAATTGTTGGTCACACTTTATGAGAAATTGAAGATATGGCGTTATTTATTGACTAAACTCGTATTAAAATATATTGCCTCCTACCTGAACATAGTGAGACTAATTTGACTGCTAGCTGACGGAATGGTTTAATTGGTCAACTCGCTTTTGCCAGTGTGCTGAGTGTAGCGGGCTTAATCCGCTTACGGAATAAAAATTATGTAAACCACTCATGTGCCAAGGCTAGGTTTACTTTGTGCTCCATGCTTGAGTGTTTGTAAACTCAGATTGATTATAACTCAGTTATAAAGGACCATCCGATTTAGTTCGCTTGGATTACAGTTTGCTCTCATCTTAATTTAAGTGAATCGCAACATCATAATATCTCAAGTTCTTATAAACGGAATTTAATAAAACAAGGCTTCAATTTTAAATTGAGCCGACAGCTAGCAATTTGTTTATTTGTATCATAAACTGTTTATACAGGATTTATTCAATGCTGCCGGTACAAATAAACAGACAGAAAGACAAAAAAATAACAAACAGTGTTGTTGGGTTCAGACTTCTCAATTAGTCGAGTCCAATAAGTATTTCAAAAATATCGCCAATTCAATATCGTACCACCTTGTTTTTCCCATAACGCCACATTTATTTTAGGCATATTGGCAGATACTATGTTAAAATGTTGAATAAATAAACATAACCAATTATTTAAAATTACTATCAAAACTTAAACTATAACAAACTAAAATGGACTAAATTCAATGTAGTTCACAACTCTTAATCTAACTACCCCGCATCCGATACATCGCCAAACCACAAATAAAACAAATCGAGACGAAGAGAACGCGTGAATGAACCCATTTCACATCGAAACAAAACGATTAAAGCCCATCGGAAACCATGCATCGAATGCATCGATAGCATCTGTCGTACGATCGTTTAGGCTACTTGCACAGCGGCGATTATCTGTCGACTACGATCGTACTGTCGCGCGCATCTCTAATTCCTTCTGATACGAATAATGCGATTCGACGATGGCTGTCTTTTTGTTATTTCTTAATCGATTATCTGGGTATAGAGCTGGGTGCTGCTTTGAGTTTCTGGTAGTGATGTTGAGGTCTTGTTTTTTATAGGTGTGAGATTTTGTCATGTATTAAAACTTTTTATTTAAACATGCAGTTGTTTTTTATGCTGTTTACGTGTTACCAACAAATGCGTTCTCATTTGAAGAAGTCAATGTGTTACTTAAGATTTTGAGATCTTATCAAAATCGATTCAACAGGTATACCAACACTAAGAAGAGTGAGCACAACATCACATTTACATACTAGGATATCATAGTATTGATTCAAAGACAAACAGCATTTATGTTAAATGCGACAGTACGGTCTTTGGGTTCGATAACCGAATCAGGCAAACTACTATTGAGTGTAAATGTTATGTGTGAGCTCACTCTTTTTAGTGTGGACACTTTTTCGCACATCTACGATTTTAAATCTCTGGCAGAATCAGGTTTATTACGGTCACAGTTCAAGGTGAAACAACCATTTTACCTTATAGTCATTTACTCTTATCTATAATTAAGCCCATATTGGTCCTGAACATGGTAAGGTCAACATAGATAACAGTAATGCATATAATTAGCTAAATTTACCGAAAGACATTTTCTAAGGAATGTTCAGTATTCGAAACTGTTTACCGTTAAAAGCTAGTTATAAAGGAATATCATTCATGATTAAAATATAAGATTATTGTTTATACAGGGTGTCCAAGAACCTGGCGTCCAACTGGATTCCCACGATGCCCCAAGTTCTAACAGTACTCAGAAAAATATTTTTAAAAATCCACCCTATGTACTTACAGAATTATACTGATTTCAAAAAAAAAGGGGAAATGAGCACCCTGTGACATACTTTTGAATGCTGTGACTGCTAATGCTGATAATTTCGATATTTCTTGGAGGTTTTGTAATCTAGGGTATTGCTGTGTCTAAATAGAATGTAAAAATAAAGTACTTATTGTACCATTTTAAAATAAAATATTATTTTAACTAAAGGTGATATGGAAAACTATTGAATTTCGCAACTTTGACCGACTGTAGTGTAAAAAAAATGTACCAAAATAGTATGGCAAGTGACGTCAAATTTTGACGCGTTTATTCCTCTTTTTAAAAAGGTATAATACTTACACATTAATTTGAAAAAAAAAATTTTGATAATATTTTTACTCAACAACCCAATTTTTACGAAGTGCCTACCTACTAACGGTAACTGTCGGACCCTTTCTTATCTTAGAAACTGTTATGTTACTACTATTATTTACTTCGGTTCCAAGAGTGAGCAAGAAGGAAATACACACAGGTAGATGGGTTCCCAGTAGAATAAAAGCAAAGAATGTTAGTTTAAAGATATTTTATTACAATAAATGTTCAAAATGTTGACCACCCGCGGCAATACAAGCTCTCACTCTCCTTAAAAAGGACCGCTTTATGTTTCGCGAGTAACTTTTTTGACGTATCACCTGCACTGCTTGTGTTATCTTCTCACGAAGGTCAGCGATGTCATTAATGGGCTTCGCATAAACGAGCTCCTTCATAGTTCCCCAGAAAAAAAAATCCAGCGGATTTAAGTCAGGTGAGCGGGCTGGCCACGGGATTGTTCCTGATCGCCCAATCCACCTGTTCGGGTATTGCTCGTCCAAAAACTCTCTAACGGATACGCGAAAATGTGCTGGACAGCCGTCGTGTTGGAACCACATATCTGGTGGGGTCTCTTCTAGTAAGTTTGGCAAATCATTTTGAAGAAAATTTAAATATGATTCGCCAGTCAAATTCTCGGGCATCTCAAATGGACCAATAATATTCCCACAGAGAATACCGGTCCACATGTTCACTTTGAACCGGTACTGGGATCTATCTTCTCGCATCAAGTGCGGATTTTCCACATGCCACTCGTGCAAGTTGTGTAGGTTCATGTAGCCATCCTTCTTAAATGTAGATTCATCTGACCACAAAATTTTGTCGATAAAGTTTTCGTCTTCTCGATGTTTTTGCAGGATTGTTTCACAAAACGCGACTCGGCTCGGATAGTCTCGAGGTAAAAGACTTTGCACTCGCTGTACGTGGTACGGATGATATTCTTCTTTTTGGAGAATACTGTGTGCTGTGCTCTTCGGTATCCCCGTATCAGCTTCTATTCCTCGCACAGAGATGCTTGGATTTGCCGACACCGCCTCTAAAACTTCATCGCGTATGAAGTCATTTACGGGTCGTCCTTCACCAGCTACTTGATTGGGGAACCGCCCGTCACATAGTGATCTGTGCACATTAATGAAAACTCGATGGTCGGGATATCGCGTAGCCCTCGGATACCTTTCTCTGTAAAGTCTCGCTGCAGCTCGTCCATTACCTCTACATTCTCCATAAATGTAGTGCATATTTGCGTATTCTTGCGGAGTGTAGGTCGCCATGGTAGCACACACAAAACACAAACTGTCCAAACACAGGCAAAGGTCGTCGTAAAGAGTTCGTTTCAAAGTCCAGAGCACAAAGAGTAATCGAGTCCAATAAACAAAGCTTTAAATCGTAGTACGTGATCAATGGTAACAATAAGAGAGAGGTGCGTAGTAACGGCAGGAGGCAGTGACGCGTACTGACCGTACTGTTATCCTAAATAGCACGATCCCAGATAGCGTCACTATCTATCTCACTCGCACCTCTAACCTTTTTCTCCCTCACTCTTACCTGAATAATGGGGTACCATAAAGAAGAACCAGCAAATCGCAAAGATAGTTTCTGTCTTGCTCCCTCCTGTTGTAATAACGAATCACTATGGTGAGATGCATGCACATACCGTCCCTTACGGTCTAACCTGTTTTTTGAGAGGCCTGTTGTTATTTTTATGAGCATACAACAGTAATTCTTTAGAGGTTAGATTCAATTCGTCGTAAATTTTTCTTTCTAAGAATTCTGTAAGACATCGTAAAAATTGGGTTGTTGAGTAAAAATATTATCAAAATTTTTTTTTTTCAAATTAATGTGTAAGTATTATACCTTTTTAAAAAGAGGAATAAACGCGTCAAAATTTGACGTCACTTGCCATACTATTTTGGTACATTTTTTTTACACTACAGTCGGTCAAAGTTGCGAAATTCAATAGTTTTCCATATCACCTTTAGTTAAAATAATATTTTATTTTAAAATGGTACAATAAGTACTTTATTTTTACATTCTATTTAGACACAGCAATACCCTAGATTACAAAACCTCCAAGAAATATCGAAATTATCAGCATTAGCAGTCACAGCATTCAAAAGTATGTCACAGGGTGCTCATTTCCCCTTTTTTTTTGAAATCAGTATAATTCTGTAAGTACATGGGGTGGATTTTTTAAAATATTTTTCTGAGTACTGTTAGAACTTGGGGCATCGTGGGAATCCAGTTGGACGCCAGGTTCTTGGACACCCTGTATTAACGGTTTTTATTGCTGGCAACCCTAATTAATATTTCTTTTCTTTTTTAGGAATTATACCTTGCTTGGGATGTTCTATATTGCAGGGGACTTACATAAGAAACATTCAGACTTTGGAATAACATAAAAATATTACACGCAGCTTCAGAATTATTTGTCCGTAAAGTCTTTTCTTCGCTCTTCGCTTCTTGCGCTAAGTGACCTCTGCTTTCGTTTATTGTCTTATTGAAAACAACTTGCGCACTAGAAAGAATTCTTAAATCGCGGGAGCGTTTACAGACTTTGAAACAATGGACTATCTCGGTAGTGAGGCGTGAGGCCAAAGTGTTATTATAATTTATAATTTATTTATTCAAAAAGTTACAAAGATTTATACAGGGTGTCCAAGAACCTGGCGTCCAACTGGATTCCCACGATGCCCCAAGTTCTAACAGTACTCAGAAAAATATTTTAAAAAATCCACCCCATGTACTTACAGAATTATACTGATTTCAAAAAAAAAGGGGAAATGAGCACCCTGTGACATACTTTTGAATGCTGTGACTGCTAATGCTGATAATTTCGATATTTCTTGGAGGTTTTGTAATCTAGGGTATTGCTGTGTCTAAATAGAATGTAAAAATAAAGTACTTATTGTACCATTTTAAAATAAAATATTATTTTAACTAAAGGTGATATGGAAAACTATTGAATTTCGCAACTTTGACCGACTGTAGTGTAAAAAAAATGTACCAAAATAGTATGGCAAGTGACGTCAAATTTTGACGCGTTTATTCCTCTTTTTAAAAAGGTATAATACTTACACATTAATTTGAAAAAAAAAATTTTGATAATATTTTTACTCAACAACCCAATTTTTACGAAGTGCCTACCTACTAACGGTAACTGTCGGACCCTTTCTTATCTTAGAAACTGTTATGTTACTACTATTATTTACTTCGGTTCCAAGAGTGAGCAAGAAGGAAATACACACAGGTAGATGGGTTCCCAGTAGAATAAAAGCAAAGAATGTTAGTTTAAAGATATTTTATTACAATAAATGTTCAAAATGTTGACCACCCGCGGCAATACAAGCTCTCACTCTCCTTAAAAAGGACCGCTTTATGTTTCGCGAGTAACTTTTTTGACGTATCACCTGCACTGCTTGTGTTATCTTCTCACGAAGGTCAGCGATGTCATTAATGGGCTTCGCATAAACGAGCTCCTTCATAGTTCCCCAGAAAAAAAAATCCAGCGGATTTAAGTCAGGTGAGCGGGCTGGCCACGGGATTGTTCCTGATCGCCCAATCCACCTGTTCGGGTATTGCTCGTCCAAAAACTCTCTAACGGATACGCGAAAATGTGCTGGACAGCCGTCGTGTTGGAACCACATATCTGGTGGGGTCTCTTCTAGTAAGTTTGGCAAATCATTTTGAAGAAAATTTAAATATGATTCGCCAGTCAAATTCTCGGGCATCTCAAATGGACCAATAATATTCCCACAGAGAATACCGGTCCACATGTTCACTTTGAACCGGTACTGGGATCTATCTTCTCGCATCAAGTGCGGATTTTCCACATGCCACTCGTGCAAGTTGTGTAGGTTCATGTAGCCATCCTTCTTAAATGTAGATTCATCTGACCACAAAATTTTGTCGATAAAGTTTTCGTCTTCTCGATGTTTTTGCAGGATTGTTTCACAAAACGCGACTCGGCTCGGATAGTCTCGAGGTAAAAGACTTTGCACTCGCTGTACGTGGTACGGATGATATTCTTCTTTTTGGAGAATACTGTGTGCTGTGCTCTTCGGTATCCCCGTATCAGCTTCTATTCCTCGCACAGAGATGCTTGGATTTGCCGACACCGCCTCTAAAACTTCATCGCGTATGAAGTCATTTACGGGTCGTCCTTCACCAGCTACTTGATTGGGGAACCGCCCGTCACATAGTGATCTGTGCACATTAATGAAAACTCGATGGTCGGGATATCGCGTAGCCCTCGGATACCTTTCTCTGTAAAGTCTCGCTGCAGCTCGTCCATTACCTCTACATTCTCCATAAATGTAGTGCATATTTGCGTATTCTTGCGGAGTGTAGGTCGCCATGGTAGCACACACAAAACACAAACTGTCCAAACACAGGCAAAGGTCGTCGTAAAGAGTTCGTTTCAAAGTCCAGAGCACAAAGAGTAATCGAGTCCAATAAACAAAGCTTTAAATCGTAGTACGTGATCAATGGTAACAATAAGAGAGAGGTGCGTAGTAACGGCAGGAGGCAGTGACGCGTACTGACCGTACTGTTATCCTAAATAGCACGATCCCAGATAGCGTCACTATCTATCTCACTCGCACCTCTAACCTTTTTCTCCCTCACTCTTACCTGAATAATGGGGTACCATAAAGAAGAACCAGCAAATCGCAAAGATAGTTTCTGTCTTGCTCCCTCCTGTTGTAATAACGAATCACTATGGTGAGATGCATGCACATACCGTCCCTTACGGTCTAACCTGTTTTTTGAGAGGCCTGTTGTTATTTTTATGAGCATACAACAGTAATTCTTTAGAGGTTAGATTCAATTCGTCGTAAATTTTTCTTTCTAAGAATTCTGTAAGACATCGTAAAAATTGGGTTGTTGAGTAAAAATATTATCAAAATTTTTTTTTTCAAATTAATGTGTAAGTATTATACCTTTTTAAAAAGAGGAATAAACGCGTCAAAATTTGACGTCACTTGCCATACTATTTTGGTACATTTTTTTTACACTACAGTCGGTCAAAGTTGCGAAATTCAATAGTTTTCCATATCACCTTTAGTTAAAATAATATTTTATTTTAAAATGGTACAATAAGTACTTTATTTTTACATTCTATTTAGACACAGCAATACCCTAGATTACAAAACCTCCAAGAAATATCGAAATTATCAGCATTAGCAGTCACAGCATTCAAAAGTATGTCACAGGGTGCTCATTTCCCCTTTTTTTTTGAAATCAGTATAATTCTGTAAGTACATGGGGTGGATTTTTTAAAATATTTTTCTGAGTACTGTTAGAACTTGGGGCATCGTGGGAATCCAGTTGGACGCCAGGTTCTTGGACACCCTGTATATTGAAGTTAAAGTAATGGTAATTCTAAAAGTTATTATCAAAATTAGTTATTATAGTTATAGACGATATGCAAGCCACTACGACTTATAAACAGACTGTCTATGCGCTATAGTAGCCAGGACGTTGTTTGTGCGCATGGCATGGCTTTCGCATCATAGCATTATTCTGTAAAAAAAAAAACTTAATAGCAGCGGGACGTCTAGCAGCCCAATAGCTGACGATATGTGGATGTAATTTATCTCTGTATACTCCTTCGCAGGGGAAGGTTTAAAACTATTCCTATATACCTATATAGGCAACAACGGACACACAGAACTCATACCTATATACCTATGTAGGTAACAACGGACACACAGAACTGCCAGATTCAACACAACTACTTGTGGACCAATCTTTATCCTGTATGAAATAAAGCCACCGTCAGTGGCAAGACGACCACTTAAACAACAACGCCATGAGTGCGTTCAATTATTAAATTGAATATTAAAACAATCTTTATTCAATATCGCTATAAAATCGTGCTCAGAATCTTACAGTGTAATTGAGCGTACGTTCTTTAAGTCCTTCCTTTAAGTAGGAGATCGGATCGCAACTGTCAGCAGATGTGGCCGAGAGTCGACTTAATGGCGTGGATTAAGTCCTTAGGAACATACTCGTGAAATCTCAGATGTCATGGCGGGAGGTATGTATTTATTTAATGTTTAATGCATGAAAAATCGCCAATATAATGTTATGTGCTCGCATGTTGATGTCTTCTCTGTAGATCAAAATCACTTTTTTAAGTATTTATATAAGTTAAGTTTAAATTAAACTAGCGTGATCCTAAGAAAGTTAAATTAATTTACACTTTTCATGTCTCTATGTAGTTATATATAATTATAAATGCTGTGTAGTTATAATCGGACTTCAGATTCAAATATTGTTTACTTTAAGATCTATTCTAAGAACTATGTGATGTTATTAAATAAAAAAGGCATGTATTATGCCTGTATGATTTCAAGAGGATATGCAGAGGTCTACGTCAGCTATATTACGAGAATTTCGCGGGAATCCGTGTAAATCCCGCGGAATCACATACCCAGTAACCGACCCGGGAATCAAACCGCAGATCTCATGTACAGCAGTCATCTTCACTACCACTGCTAACGAAACAGAAATGCAGTAAAGTGAAACAAAAACTAATTTAGAAGCAAAACACTACCTAGTTCACAGTAGCAAAAGATTTTCGATGCAAAAGTTCGCAAGTAATATGCGCGTTTTACGATTATGTATAAATATTTTAATATATCCCTAGGTACATTATCAATATGCAGTTTAAACGCATTTTTATCTGTGTATTTAAACCTAGCTGGGAGCCTTTTATTACTATGGCCTTAACTATAACATGGTTTTATGGGATCCTTTTAACATTTTATTACTTTTTAATGAAGCATCTTAAAGCTTGTGTGTTTTGGTTCTCAAAGATAATAAAAGTAAATTATTAAGAATAAGTTTTCAAATTAGAAAGGGAATACGAAAATAATTAACAGTTTTTAATTAACAAATAAAACTGCAGAACTAAAATAATTCATTCGTCCCAGTGCTCGTTTATTTACAAATATAGCGACAAGTCTGATCGATCCTTCCCGTGACCGATAGCTGGTCTTTATTTCTAGGAAAGAACAAGCATTGCCATTCGACGTCGCAATGCTGCCAGTCTTTTGGGCACACTACCAGTCAACTTATGATGCGGAGGAATTCTATGACGTCTATTAGAGGGTTTTTCTTTTAGTTTTTTTTGTAATCGTCATTTTATTAATAAGTTAGTTAGGTATAAGTTAGTATTAAACGATTATTGAAATTAATATTGGTGAAATGTTGAAAATAAAACAACTAAAATAGTTAAAATTAATTAAAACGACCATCTTTAAATATAACTTAACATAATTAAAAACATTTAATTTGTGAATCTTATAACTCACAAATTAACCTTAACTTACATTTGAACTTTGCCAAGTGTTTACATGTTTATACAGCTGACCTGCAGCTTCCTATGTGTACCCAAAGGAACACCGAAGTACACTCACGAGTTAATCATACGGGTTAATCGATTTAAAAGAGTGGCCGTGAGTTTCATGTAGGTTTCTTCTTATAGGCTCAGCCATTTGCTTAAACCTAGCACTAACCTAAAAGTAGCTTCAGTAGCTTAGTAAACTCACTAACGTTTATATTTTGACGTGTTACTTTGTGACCTAAAGGAATAAATGATTTTTTTTTCTTTGATCGTGCAAGTGGCCCGTGCACTCGTAACTCTTTGGGTGGCAAGCGTCGATCGTTTTCATGATGCGTATTATATAGTAGATTTTGAGTGAACAAGTATTTCATTCGGCCGGCCCTTGTCGGCCTCGATGGCGTAGTGGTTAGTGTAACCGACTGCCACGCCTGAGGTCGCGGGTTCGATTCCCGCACAAGTCAAACATTTGTGTGCGTGCACATGGATGTTTGTCTTGGTCTGGGTGTTTCTATGTATTTATGTATGTATTTACAAAAAAAAAGTATATATGTATGTTTATCCATTGTCTAGTACCCATAGTACAAGCTCTGCTTAGTTTGGGCTAGATGATGTTGTGTGCATGTGGTAGAATATTATATTATTATTTATTATTCAAAAACTAATTTTAGAAATTATTTTAATAATCAACAAACAAATAATTTAATCTTGCCTCCTTATAATATTAGTATAAATGTTACCTGCGCGTCAGGAGCCAGAACACAAAAATTTTAGCTACTTGACAGCTACTCTGTAAGGCAGTCATAAAAATTTAAGTCGAAAGTATCCACCGCTTCTTGTTCGGTATTAACTCGATATTTAAAAATATATTTTTATTTTTTGGTTGATTAAAGCGTGTTCTTTATTTTATTAAACTGCTTTTTAGGGTTACGTAAGTACCCAAAGGGAAAACGGGATCCTAAGACTCCGCTGTTCGGCCGTCTGTCACCAGGCTGTATCTTATGAACCGTGAAAGGTAGACAGTTGAAATTTTCACAGCTAATGTATTTCTGTTGCCGCTATAACAACAAATACTAGAAAGCAGAATAAAATAAATATTTAAGGGGGCTCCCATACAACAAACGTGATTTTTTGCTCGTTTTTGCTCGATATTGATAACAGCAACAGGTAGAAATATTACTTGAAATATTCACAGAATATTTAGTTATATATTCACTTTAAAAATAAATAATTAAATTAGAATAAAACAAATATTGAAGGGGGGCTCCAACAGACATTATTTTATTGCCGTTTTTATAGGTAATGGTACGGCACCCTTCCTGCGCGAGTCCGACTCGCACATGGCCGGTTTTTATTTTTTAGTGTCATCGAAATTTGTAATTTCAATATAACATTTAAATTAAACAAGGAATTCTAATCAATAAAGCCTTGGCAGTGTGTTCGCGTTGAGTTTTTATCTGATTTGTCATAAATAGAGTAATTTTCTAGTGTAATTTTATACCTCATTTTATACACAATAACAAACAGCATTCAAAAGAAATCTTGTTGTAAAAACGGCGTCCAAATTATTTGCTTCAGGAGGAAGTAATTATTATTTTCAATCTGGTTTAAGAAAAATGGCGGCGCATGTAATGTGGAAATAGCTTGCTATCACTCACTCACGCATGCAATTTCGTGTATTCTTTGATTTGACAATTACCCCAACAACCAGTTTCTATCATTATCACTTCATATTATAAAACAAAATTCTCCGCCGCGCCTGTCTGTCTTGATAAACCAATAGACAAAGTGATTCATGAGGAAGGTTTAGGTGTACAATTTATTACAGTTTGTGAAAACTGGTTTAAATATGACGATAATTGTTGACAATGTCACCCTTTGTCGAAAACGCTGTCTAATCTGTACGAAGCAGGGGATTTGAGTGTTAGTGAACCGCAGCAAATAGCAAGTTATTTTAATAATTTTTTCATTGATGAAATTACCAAACTGGCTCCAAAACATTATCCGATAAATATAACGAATTATCATAAATCCATATTTATGCAACCAACAACTCCTTATGAAGTAAATAAAATTATACTTAATTTGAATAACACTCATAGTTCTGGCTATGATGATATAGTTACCAAAATACTAAAACATGTCTCTGATAAAATATCATACATATTAAGCTATATAATAAATATATGTATTGAGTATGGAGTTTTCCCTGACAAACTTAAGATTACATTAATAAAACCATTATTTAAAAAAAAAGACAGAAAAGACATGAGTTGCTACCGTCCCATTGCACTAGTACCTGTATTTTCTAAAATATTTGAAAAGGTCATCTATGATTGTGTCTACAATTTCTTTGAAATCAATAAGTTATTTTGCGAAGAACAAGTCGGATTCGGAAAAAATAAGTGCATAAATATGGCTATTTATGACTTTCTTTATACATTTTTTTATAATATGAACAGAGGTTGTCAGTCGTGTGCACTGTTCATGGACCTTACAAAAGCTTTCGACCAGGTAGATCATAAAATATTAATAAATAAATTGTACGCATACGGCATTAGGGGAAATGTCCTGGATCTTATAAAATCATACATTAGTGACAGAATACAACTAACGCAAATTACTAGGTTATGTCCAAAAACTAAAAAAGTCATTAATTATTTATCAGAAGGTAAAAAGACAATCTTCTCTGTTCCACAAGGAAGTGTGTTGGGCCCATTATTGTTTATTATATATATTAATGATTTACCAAAATTGACAAACAATAAAACTATTTTATTCGCAGACGATAGTACAATTATATTTACAGGCAAAAATGATACAACATTATTAAAACAGGACATTGACAATACTTTGCATTGTATAATTAATTGGTTTACACTAAATAACTTGAAAATTAATCTAGATAAAACAAATTTTATGACATTTAGAAATAGAATAAATAAATTAGACAAAATTGACATTAATTATTTGGGACATAAAATTGAAGAAGTAGACGAAACTAAGTTTTTAGGACTTAATATTGACTCTTGTTTGAATTGGACATCACATGTGGAACTTTTGTGTGCGAAAATAAATAAATTTGCATATGCCTTGTATGCGTTAGCAAAAACTGTGGATATATCAACCGTGTTAATAGCATATCATGGTCATGTAGCACCTATTCTAACATATGGAGTTATATTTTGGGGAAACTCCACAAATTGGGAAGCTGCATTTAAGGCACAAAAGAAATGCATAAGATCCATTTGTAAATTAAAAATGATTGATAGCTGCAAACCTTATTTTTTACAATTAAAGCTACTAACGCTACCTAGTATATATATTCTCGAAATTGTCTTGTTTGTAAGGAAAAATATAAATAAATTCACACATTTAAACAGTCGAAGACACAATATGAAAATACACATCCCGGCTAACAACACTGCACAAATGAACAAAAGTATATTATGTATGGCCCCACGCATTTATAATCACTTACCAAACGAGTTGCTAAATATTACAAATTTTATTATATTTAAGCGTGGTATAAAAAAATTACTGCTTGCCAAAGCTTACTATTCTGTCAAGGAATATCTAACAGATAAATGTGTATAAAAATATAACTGCCACATTATTTAAATTGTATGACATGTTGGATTTGTTTTTACTATATAATCTTTTATTCTGACATCCTTTGTAATTATTTAATATTTATTCATATAAGTTTTATAATAAGTGCTGACATGCTTGTGTCTAATAATGTTTTAAATTTAAATAACTTATAATGTCAAAAATGAAATGTTGCATGCTTAAAAGCTGAGTATGGTGATACCATGTATTAATTTAAGATCTGCTTAACCCATATTTCGCAAATAAATGATTTGATTTGATTTGATTTGATTTGAGATCGTGATTTTTAGCAAAGTAGTTGAATGAAAAGTTTGAAAAAAAAATTATCGAGCCTATTGATCGCATCTGTCCCTGTATCACCATTTCTCAATATTAAGAACCTCCCATACTGTACACAATAAAAATAACTTAACTGCCAATGTCAAGTATCAGAGCAAGACAATAAGCGACGCTAATGGCCGTGCTCGGTGTCGCTTGTCACGCGAGAACTTCTTAATATCTTTATCTATATCAAACCATTAAAGGATTTGTCTGTCACGTTGATAACGTAATTAGAAATCCACTTACGAGTATTTAGTTTTTTATTTTGATGTCATAATCTAGTAGTTCTTGGGAACTGTTCACTTTATTCTATTATTGAAGTTTATGAGGCCGATTAATTATCGTAGGGGTGGTAAGTGTCTTAAGTTTGCAATTATGTTTGCGTCCTATTGTGAGATGCCAGGTTTAAGTCCCGAATAAGGCTAATCGTTATTGGTTTTGCTTTAAAAAAAATCACAGGTGCAATATGTACAATATATAGGTATTCAAAGTTAGGTGGTTTTCGTTTATTTCCGGCTTCGTTGATTTAACTCGCCATAATTATGTAACATTTTTAATTGAAGATAAATCTTTTGGCCTTTTGTCAAGCAACTACACATAAAAAATAACACCCCATTTGGCTTTGCCATTAATACTAATGAAATAATTTGTATGAAATACACCATGCTAACGATTTTTAATACAAATACCAAACGGCAATTTCATACTGACTCAATATTAATTATTTTTATCATTGTAAATTGTATCGACTTAAACATTGTATAACATCTCTATTCTGTCACCTGCCAACTTATCAGCACAAGTTACAAAGCAGTAATATTTTATAATCTTTTTTAATCGCGTGCGCGGGTGCGATTCTTCAAGCGAAACAAAATAAAAGAGAATTTTCTGAACAATTTCATACATATCTGATATCAGATGGGCTATTAAATATTAAAAGAAATAACAAAAAAATAAGCAGCCTAAAGATAAGGCTGTATACAAAACGCCAGTGTCTAAAAAAGTAAAAACAAAATGGCGTAATGCTCGGATGTCATGGCGGTTACTCCGGGCTAGGGCTGTCTAAATGAAATATAGGGATTAATATGGCTTTGTAATTAAATGTAAGGCCATTTTGCAAAATAAATGCTCTAATTAGGGCAGTTGGTTAGGGTAGTTACGATATCGGCATCAATCGCTTTGTTTTTATGATGATTTTACTATGCGGGCTGTCTGATCATCTAAGTTTTATCGTACAGATCTTTTCTCAAATTACATAAAAAGTATCTAATATGATAAAATGATTGGGTGACCGTTAAAGTAGATATATTGCTTAGGACAAGATCCAATACTCGATAATCTGTATTTGTACTTAATTAAATTGAAAAAGTCCATTCATGGACATTAAGTCAATAAAGAAGAATCCATAAGGATTATTTATGACTGATATTATGATTGTCTGAAACAGGGATGGACTCTTAGACCTCACGATCGATAATTACCTATTTTCAATCACAAGCCACCGTCACGACTTTAAAAACGTTTCGAATGCTGATAAAAAATATCGTACAACTATAATACAGTTATGTTTGACACGGTACACACTAATTAGTTTTTAAGATAGACTTATGCTTGTATATCAGCCAGATAACCAAAAATGTATTACACTCACAATTTGTCGACTTCATTAAAGTTCTACGTTATTGCAAGCAAGACATCTACAAACGAATTGACACGCAAACCAGGCTGCTACATAGTGTTTTTAACAAAACCGTCAAACCAACCCCGCTAAGAGATCCTTGTATACTGAAAATCAATTCTAAATAATATTATAGGTAAATGCAAATGTGAGTTTGTTTCTTTGTTCCTAACGCATTAATTACTCAACCGATCATCATGAAATTTCGCATACACGTTGTCAGAAGTACAGAAAAGGACATAGGGTACCTTTTATCCAGGAAAAGTAGTGTGTCGGAGTGATAGCTACTTATTCATAAGTTCCATCATGAATAATTGCATATACTGGCGGTCGGCAAGTGGTCGAAATTCGTCCATAATTTATTTAAATTTTAGATTTTATCGTTATTGAGGTTTTATTGTCTATAACTATACCCTTATAATCATATTGCATTTAGTCACCTACTCCACATACATGTATGTAACCATAGTTACAAAACATTCTACGAAGTCAACCGAACAATGCCGAAATACTACGAACGCGACTCGACTGCTTGTGTCAAATGCATGGTTGTGTGCGTGTAGTGTTCTTCCATTAATTAATGTATTTCTAATGCATATTATATAAAAAAATTAGGATTCGCCCCTCCTCCATATAAACTTTAACTGTGCCAAATTTCATACTCCTCCATCCGCGCAATTTTTGTAAAAAGGGGTACAAAGTTTTTGCTTCACGTATTAATATATAGATGTACCTACGTATAGCCCGACGCAGTAATATATATAATTCAATGCCGACGTAACTTAAAAAATGCAAATTAAATTCGTAGGACAACTGGTCTTACAGTTCTATTTGATGAGGTACTAATTAATATGTATCTTTTTAAAGATACTGTCGATGTGGATTGACTACTCGTCATTACTCATTCAAGTTTGTAAGCTTGTGTATACACTTTACATAATTATCAGTCGCGCTCACGTACTTCAAGCTACATATTATCAATCCTTATAATTACCATTACTTAAAATTACAGCTCATACTTTGTTTGATGTGAAAGAAATAACGGATGGTATAAGGATATTTGTTTTGTTTTTAAGTTTGTGAACAGGCTTCTGTTTGATGATAAGCGGTTACTTTAACCTATGAACGCTTACAATTCGCTCTTAATCAGTCAGGTCTTAGAAAACCGCACATGATTATAAAACCATTGTGTCTTGTCACCGGTGTGCAGCTGCTACTCAATATGTTAATAGGAGTCGCTACCAGTCGAAGGAATATAATCACTGAACCTCTGTTTACAGCACAGTGCCATTTTATGACGCCATAGAAATGCTTCTTTCCTAGGATGGTACTAACGCACTGAGCGTGAGCAGCTTTGGCTACTGTTTACGCAAAAAGTGTACTTTAAGAGTTACTGCATGTAGCGGTCGTAAGTGAGATTACTGTACATGAGTTCTTAGGGTCGATTACTGGGGATGACAAAGTGTTAAAGGGTTATAGCTGCACGCAGCCTAGAACTATGCCTGATAAAAGGTAATAATAGGAATGTCCTTGAGCTCTGCTTGCACATTCGGGGATATAAGCGTGAAACTGAACATTTGTGATAACATTAATTATATTTTAACATTTTCTAGAATTTACGCATGAACGAGACATACAATAAAATTAACGACACAACTGTTATTAAACATAACTCTCTATTAACTTCAATACATGCAATACTATTATTAAATGTCACTTATTAAGATCAGTATATTGATAATAAAAGGTTGCTCTTAGCAGTAAATTAGTACTTATATTTTAAAAATGGTAGTTGCAGTTTAAAGTCGCACCCCTAGGCGATGGCATGTAATAATTGAGAGGTGCGCGGTGCGCAGGCGCGATGGTGACGTAGTTGCGTGCGCGCGGAACACCGATCGCTGAATTATAGCGCGCTAGTAGTTAGCCCGCGGCTCTGCCTGCTTGGAATTCGGTTACTTGAAGAACCTGTTTATCTGTGTTTATGCACGTTTTCCAGAAACTAGGTAAGATGGGTTGTTTCCACTTTATAAATTGTCTTAAGTAAAAGCCTGAATCATAAAATATTACTGCCGCGCTGTGGATCAAACCCTATGTTGCGAAGATGACTGCACAGATGACGTAATGATTTAAGTGGTCGCCTCGCCACTAACACCACGCCGAGTGTTGTGGGTTCGAATCCCACACGGGAAAAAAAATTGTGTGTTCCACAAATGGTTGTTCCAAGTCTGGTTGCTCTTTATGTCCGGTGTTCGAATGTTTGAAAAGTCCCTCGCGATACAGTATCTATTCCTAGAACGGATATTGTCTTTGAAAAAACTAAGGACTTTACTAATATACAATTGAAAGACGCAAAGTACACACAGACTCAGATCAATCATATGTATATATTAACATCAGCCCTGTATTAAACTGTCCCACTGTTGGGCACGAGCCTCTTCTCAGTGTGAGAAGGATTAGGCCAAAGTTCACCCCGCTGGCCCAGTGCGGGTTGGCAGACTTCACATATCTTTGAGAACATTATTGAGAAATCTCAGACATGTAAATTTCATAAGTAAGATAGATTTTTCGTTTGTTTGTAACGATTTAACTTAAAAAATATTCAACCAATTTTAAAAATTCTTTCTCCACTAGAAAACTTTATTATAACAGAGTTACTTAAGCTATATTTTATTAACCTTTTAATCGCCAACCTATGCTGAATGCGATGTGTCCTCCAGCGCTAAGCTATAGGTAAATCTATAACAGTTAAAAAATGAAGCCTAGTTTAAGTTTGCTGTTTTTAAAATAAACAAAGGCCCCTATTGAAATAAAAAGGTAAGAGTACGGTTTTAGGAAATAGTAAAATTATGAATTAATGAATGTTACGAGTAGACATTGTCTTCTAATAAAGACGTGGCGTGGAGGGCACGGAAACGTTTGACTTCCATACAAGACCGTGGCGTTCAATAGGTTAAAAATAGCTTACTGTTACTAACATAACCTAGCCTACTTTTTCGCGAGAGAAGCCGCGGGCAAAAGCTAGTATGCATATAAGTATGTTCGGAATAAAAATTGTATGATAGGATGACTAAGAGGTTGATTTACGAACTGATATTCGTTATTAAGAGGAGGGTACAATCGCGTGTTACAAGGGCTGCGTGTGCGCAACTCCTGTTGTTTTGCGGATGCTAACCGTTTTGTTTCTTTTAAACAACTTTCTTAAATAAATTGGTTTTCTTAGTATTGTTTTACGTATAATTCAGTGTCTTACTTTGAAATTTCAAACTGCATGTTATATAATAATTTTATATACATTACAGTTCTTATTTTACTTATACTAGATGACGTAGCATATACTTTTCAGTGACTGTTAACATAGTCACTACAGTAACGTTAGACCTTGTTTTCACTAAAGACAAGATAATAAGAGACGTATGTACTTTGATTTCCAATAACTGTACATTAGTATGATGTAAAACTATTTAAACTGCAAGCTGTAGGTGTTTGCCACACATCTCCCCTCCTCTCCGCTTTGGTAGAAATCGGACCTTATAAAGACTTAAAAGTTTTATCTTCCATAGGAAGTTAATTTTAAATACATATATTACTTTTGCCCCAGCCTTCGTCAAGGTGGGTCTCTTACGCCGATAAAAAATATGACAATATTTTTGACTCGTAATACCGACACAAAATTAATAGTTAAAAGTCGATCATGTTTATTAAAATATTTTCTAAATATATTAAAGCACGTCATGTTCTATCTTAAATATACATTTTGTCAAAATCGGTTCAGCAGTTCAAGCGTGACACCAGACACCAAAATATGCAAACTTTCAAATTTATAATATTAATAGCATTGAAGTTTATTGAGCTTTGCTTATTGTACTTAGTGAACTACTTCGATATGGAATGATATAATGGGTGAGGCCAGCGTGTCATGAACCCGTACCTAGTTATTTAATTAGTTATTAATTTACTATAATTTGCTGCGACAATCAAAGTTGATTGTCGCAGTGAGATTTAACAGGATTGCACAGGTAATGTGGACTACATGCGTTAGATACTTGCGCAGGATACAAGCATAAATTAATCTTAATTCGGTTGTAAGCTTGCATCAGTCGTTCATACGATGCAAACCATGGTAATGTCTCAATTTGTGCATGTTACACACGTCGTGTACGAAACTCTTCGTTGTTAACAAGAGTGTTGAGACAAATCTTGTAATTGGAAGTTTTTATCATTGTTGGCATATGGCATATAAATATCTGGTATTAATTCAGTTGCCAGATTAAATAACTTTTCAAACTATCCAAACGTATTTTTAATGATAAAAGTTATGTTTAGAATTTACGCGCTCCTCTTTATATGACCGTACCTGAGATTCTTGAGCGCACATCGTTCTTGAATTACCCAATACTATCTTGGGTGAGCTCGTCATTCCAAACGTAAGCGTGCATGAGAAACCGCTGTGTCCGCAACCATTTTAGTTCTAAGCGTGAAAGTGTAGCGTTCAGCGTCGTAACTATTTCAAACATTGTCGAACATAATTTCATTACCACCTTTGATTAGTACTTAGAAATTCAATTTCCTTAAACATAATAACACTATGATTAAAATAATACGGTGTTAAGTTTATCTACATAAAAACAATTTGCTTGTATAGACCTCCGAGCAATCATCACGGAGGTATCCAATAAACATGTACTTATTACTTCAATTTCCTCTAATAACCATTTCTAAATTGATTTCAGATAGGTATTTATAAAAAATATGTTCAATTTTGATGTGCGCATCTCTACGTTAGGAGAAGTGTTCCATTGATGGATACGACACGGTATTATGTATCTATACTGACTGTGATAAGTAATAAATTATATAATTTTCTGTGAATACTTTATCATTATACTACTTACTATAAGGGCACAAGCGGGTCCAGCATGTTTTTTTTGCTTGTGCTCTTCATTTTTCGGAAAGGATTAGGCCATAATCCACCACGCTGACCCTGTGCGGGTTAGCAGATTTCATTTACATATCTTCGAGATATGATATATGAGATAACGTAATGAGAACTCTCACGACGTGCAAGTTCCATTACCAAGTTTTTCTTCGCCATTAAAGCTAGCGATAAATTAACTATTTAGTACGCACATAACTTCGAAAAGTTGGGGTCGAACATGAGACCTACTCGTGGAGTAGGCTATCGCTGCTATACGATAGCAATACAGTAGCGAGTACAGTACGGAGCCTTTATTACCTAGGACCAAGCAAGGATAGGTAGAATGCTGCCTATCGCTTTCAAGGATATGTAGGCGAAACCCTATGTTTGTTTTGTTAGTTTTATTTTACAAATCTGTAATTATATAAATTAACTAGTCATCATCCGGGTTTTTTGGTTAAAACTGGCTTTTATCCTTTCCGTGATCTAGCAGTCGCTCCGCGCATCGTTCAGGCAGGACGACGTTTGTTAGGTCGCCAGTCATATAATTTATTTATTATATAATATTTTATACATGTAATAAGGAATACCTTTAGCTAGACTGTGATATAATTATGGTTGATCTCGATAAGTGGTCTGTCAACACGATTGATTGATAAATGTGCCATTTCCGTTCTTCTTAAGGTTATTGAGGTAAACTTGTCGATAAACGACAGATAAATATCGGATTCCTATAGGTATCTATACTGATATTATAAAAAGGAAATATTTGATTTCTTGTTTGTTTGTTTGTAAGGATTTAATTCAAAAACTACTCAACCAATTTTAAAATTATATTACTATATACTATATTATTATATTATATATTATTATTTTACTATTTGAATAACTGGATCCCAAGCTGGTGGTACATTCCAACCATCTTCTCTACCAAGGATGCTTCGCGAGGCTATTGAAATAAAAAATCATCCTAATTTTAATAGAGAAGATGGTTGGAATGTACCACCAGCTTAGGATCCAGTAATTCAAACAATCAAACCCAAGAAGAAGCAAACCACAGCTAGACTTCATGATACTTTGAGCTCATTCTGCGTAAATAGATGATTAAATTATGTTCGGGTACTTTGAAATAACTACACTGAAACATTGAGACAACTACCATCTTAGTCTCCCCGAGACCATGGCTGCTGAAAAGCAATCAAAACGTCGGGGAAAGTATAAAATTGAATCTAAATAGTTCTATAATTTAAATAGCTTAAATAGAAGTAAACAGTTACTAGTAAAAGTGTTTAACAATAGTAGTTTAAAGTTTCTAAATTATGTATTAATTAAATTAATTAATTAAATTAATTAATTCTAAATTATAAAAAATAAACAACGCGATAAAATTCGTATAGGTAAAGTTTGTTTAATTTCAACAATTCTAAAATTATTTCACTATTAGAAAGCTATATTATCACCGAGTAAGAAAGGCTTTATTTTTTTTATTAAAATTACTCCTACTAACATAACCTAACCTGCATTTACGCAAGCGAAGCTGCGGGCAAAAGCTAGCTTAAGATATGCTTAATGTTATCGTGATTGAATAAGGTATATCTGATGATGCAGCTCGAATGATTGAATGACCAGTTAAGAAAACCTGCATGATCACACATTGAAACAGTTTCAAGGGAGACTGTTCTACTAATATAATTGCCTATTAAATAAGCTACTTTATATCGCAGTTTAAGTAACTAGTGTTTATGTTACTAGTTATATAGTAATGCTTTTAATAAATAAGAAAGAAATAAATAAATCTTTATTGCTATATTTACATTGTGCCCAGCTGGGGCACAATGTGTATAGAGATAAAAATAAATAACAAAAATAATAATAAAAAAGGGAAAATTCTCACTTGGAAAACCAAGCTGTTCAATTACAGAGTCGTAATAATATTTTATAACAACTAACTACGTATGTTTCACAAATAAATTAATCTGAACTTTAATCTTTGACAAGTTATTTAATATCCTGTAAATCAAAGCCTTGTTACCTAACTTTACAGTTTATATTAATGGAGAAAGCAGCTTTACGTTCAATATCAATTATGGTATAAACGTGATTCTGTAAGGGTGCTTTCATACCTTAGTTCTATGAGTCGATTTGTTGTTGAGTTTTCATTAATTTATGATATCATGAGCAAGGGATCGTAATTTATACATATGTACAATTGTACTGATGCCGCAAGTGTTTAAGTGGTTCTGCCGGGGCTGAAGGAAATGCGCGAGCGATCCGTGCACCCTGGCCATAGACCGTGAGAAGGAAAACCGTTTAATTGGTAGGATCCAAGACTTACTATCTTACCCCGGGTGAGCCCGACATAATCTCTCCGCCCACCCCTGCGGAGGGGTATACAAAAATCCCGCACGTGAAAATAAAAAAGGATCTGAAGTGGTTGTTTCGCCACTGCTATTGCGCCAAGTGGTGTAGGTATGACCATATGTGGTATTTCCCCACACGGGACAAAAATTTGTATGATTTACTAAGAGTTGTTCCAAGACTAGTTGTTCTGTTTGTGTGTGTTGTTTAAATGTTCGCTCGTTCGTTTCAAATAAGCGAAAATAACCATTTAAAGTAGAAATTTATAGCTCTATTATAACATTTATAACCTATGTGTAAGCATTAACGTCTCGTTTGCCAACAAAATTGGTGGCACAGTTTGGCAAATTAGTAAAAAATTTAACTACGTTTCAGAATTAAGAAATAAAAATATATAAAAAACATAAATGATGGAATGGCAGAAATAATTAAAAACCTATTATGTCTGGTCGCTGTGATTTAATAGGTTAATAGACATTACACTTTCTACATCTATGACGTGCGTCAACGAAAACCCGCACTCAGTTAGTTCATCAATCAAGTACTGTCAAACGCGTCATACAAACTTATTTATTTCTAATTCTCGCCTAATCAATATTAATGCAATCGTAATCTATGAATAGATGCATATTAATTAACGTTCTAACTTCGCTGTATTAGTAAGTACGAGTACAGGTGTAATTGGTATTCATAAGGCAAGTAATTTATATGGCTGTCGTTCTTGGCCGCCATTGATGAGAGCTTTAGAACCGATTCATGATATTAAAATTTTACAGTAGTTTGATTAATGGAGAAAGGAGTAAAATACCAATTTAAAGGTGAAGGAAAACATCGTGAGAAATAATGTTCTCAAAGATATCTGAAGTCTGCCAATCCGTTTTGGGCCAGCGTGGTTGGCTTACCCCACCCTTCTCACACTGAGAAGAGGCCCGTGCCCAACAGTAAGAAAGTTTATTTACTGGGCTAATAATATTATTAGAGTCCAACTTAAATTCAGAACTCTGTATACTTCCGTAGGCATCTGCTCCCGGTAGTATTCATACTTAATCCAGATTCGCCGACTGTTTTATATTCCACGTAATTTGGCACATTCCAATTCTGTCTACCTGTCACGATACAAGACTCAAGACTAAGAACATCCTAACGGAAACACATAATAACAGCAGGCATCATCAGGATAATTTGGTAGCGAATTATCCAAACTGTCCTGAGGCTACCTTGAACATATTTTGTGTTAGAACCGGAATATTGTAAGCTGGTGTACCCTCAGAACACGACGTAGTTGTCTGTTATTAAGGAGTTTGATATTGTCATCCTTTTATTATATTATAATAGTGGTATGGATGGACTAATCGAAGACGCGTGGTAGCTTCCTTTTTCCACAATTATTTTATTCAAAACATTGATAATTATTCTAATGCATTATTCTTTGATATTGATTAATTATTTAATAACATATGAGCTATGTGCAAATACTATATGTGATTGTGATTACCAAAGCGTTTTAAAAAAAATACAATCATCAAATCATGTTTCGAATATTCGATTATGATTTGAATCGACAACAAATTTATCAAGATTCGCATGCGGGAACATAACTTTTAAATATTCAATTAGCTTTTCCATATCGATTGCACATACTTAATATTTGATGTTAACGCGACACAAGCATTATAACTAGTACAGATGTTGTCCTTTTAAAATCAATTATGTAAATCAAGTCTTAGATTATCAGAGCTTACATCTATACTTCAGTTGATTGCATGCTTGCTTGCGATCTCAATCAAATCCAACTCTATATCCCCTCTATAATGTAATATTGCCTAAGTGATTTAGATCTCGATGCCAACTGAGCCTAATGCGCGCAAGTGGCTGTAATAACTCATCTATAATCCAAGTTCGAACGTGAGTTACGATGGACAAGCCGCCAGATTTCACAAGCTTTAAGTGCTTGTTAGTAACTCTACTTTGACTGAAACAGAATGTACAGGGCACCGATTAAATCACCTGCAGTAATTCTGTATGGTGTAGCTAAAATATTATATCCTAACTAATATTATAAAGGTGAATGTGAGTTGTTTGCTACGCTTTCACACCTAAACTACTCGACCGAGCATTATGCAATTTCGCATGATGACGTTGTTGACAGAAACCCTTTCATCTAGAAAAAAGTACTGTTCCCGGGAGTGCATTTTAACGTAGCCTGTCTAGGTTTTAGAATAAGACAAGCTCAATACACAACTGACAGAAAATGAAGCAAAATCCTCTTGGTTCATTCATTTTGGTTCAAATTTACACTCAAAAATATAGAGCAAAGCGTGTTATCAAAGTAAGCCTGAATTTTGTTCATGTTTATGAAAATACAACCATTGCTGTACTATAACATTTTGTTTAAAATATGCGTTAGACTGGATCAATGGGCGTAATGATTCCCGTGAACAGAACCCCACTATTAATTTAGTAGCAACATAGTCTTTGTAAGAATTTGATTCCAATATAAACTACATGTGGTACAGATGGTTATCCAAGTCTAAGGTTTCACAATTTTAATTTCTTGTGAAGTCTTTACAACTAAGATATCATCCATAATACGAGACTAATTATAAAAAAGATACCTACCCGGACTTTCGCGTAATTGATTTGTCCCATAAATAATAGCTGTGTATCGGTTTAAATCGCGTTAAACTCTATACTTACATCGAGTCCAGTGCTGCGGTTTAGATGTATTTGATAGATTGGCTGCCTTCAACAACAGTTATAGAACCTAGTGACAGATTAAATGCCCTTTGAGTTATGGCAGTGTCGCCTATAAGTAACGGACACAGATCTAGAAACTAGCTGACCACAACGTACGTAAATCGATTAAAACTTAATCTATACATATAAATCAAATTGAAGTGTTTGTTTGTAATGTCAAAATAACAACTTTTTACTAAATGCATATGAAAGCATATACATTAAACAGTACCTATATCAAAAAGTTTTTTTTTATTTTGGTCTGTCTGTTTGTTCCGGCTAATCTCTGAAACGGCTGGACCGATTTTAATGGGACTTTCATTGGCAGATAGCTCATGTTATAAGGAGTAACTCAGGCTAAATTTATATTAGAAAACATTAGGGTGCCGCGAAAAAATAATGTTACGCGAGCGAAGTAGCGGGTAACAACTAGTGTGATATATATTTAAATGCTGAATAAGGTAAACGAGCTATAAAGTCACAATTGTTTATGTTTCCTTGTTTTGTTTGGTTGTATTAATCACGGTTTGTTGGTGAACTAGCCGTGTGGTCCTTCGACCACACAGGGGCCTAGTGTAACAATGAATAGAATCTACATTGCTTTGATTCAGTCAATATTAATATATTGTATACCAATGTGGGGCGGGGAGGCCCTAATAAGGGCAAATTTATCAAAATCGAGAGGGGCACAGATCAATTTAAAAATCATGTTTTTTATTTAAAACCTTCCGTTTTCCCACTGACGACTAAGTAACATTCTTTCTGTCATGCAACTATATATTTTACTCACTGTCCTAAAATTACATGAAAATTATAATTCGACTCCCAACTTCTTATGACAAGAAACAATCACTATGTCATCCCTACCGGCACCGTTGCTACGACATTCGCGAGAAAACAATTTGATAGGCAATTACCCCATTTATATAACAAAATAAATTAAATTTACAAATATACCCTTTGATATATCATAACTGCAAAAAATAATAACGCTTTGGTTTTAAAACTTAAATTTTAGTAGTACTGAGGAATTAATGTACACAATTTCATAATAATTGTAGTATTAATAATATTGCATACACACGCACGTAAATCACAAATACACACACATATTCACATACACACACACACACATACACACACGCACACACACACACACACCCAGATTCACACGCCCACAAACACACTTACATATACATATACTTATTTACTCTACAAATTTAGTTATATACCTAAGTTTATATTTATTACACATTTGTTTAAATATTGTGAATCTTGTGCAGTTATATTATTACTGTAATGTGAATAGGAGAATAGCGGGGTCCCCTAATACAGGTAATGTTTATTTAAAAGGAGTACCCCAACTACTGACTATAAAATAGCATTTAAGAAAATAATAATAACCAATATCTTTTTTTTTAGTATCTTTGTTGTGCGGTGATTTCTGCAACATCAGTGGTCGCTAAAATTAAAATTATAAATGTGAAAGTTTGTAAAGATTAATATTTGGTGTAAAATAAAATAGTACATAATGCTTTCATTTATATTTTAAACAATACCTGTATTCGAAGTGTAGGAAGTACTTACGGCGTCAATCGTAAAGAACCACAGTGACACTCACCTGAAACAAAAGAAACATTAAAATTAATATTACATCTAAGAAACGATTGTTATAACGGTTTAGAAAGAGGAAACATAAAATATTATCTTTACATTCTTCCATAGAAATGTATGGAGCTCCTCACTATAGAATAGTTCTTAATGTGCGATTTTGTACATAAAATACATCTCTTGCGTATAAATTTATGTATATGTATAAAATAGCAGAAAATAAACCTATTTGTAAAAAAAGGCATGAAAGTTATGAATGAATAATTAGTTTGATTCATCATCATCATCTTCATCTCAGCCGAAAGATGTCCACTGCTGGACATAGGCCTCCCCCAAGGTTTTCCACATACACCGGTCTTGGGCCGTCCGCATCCATTCGCTTCCCACGACCCTTACCAGGTCGTCGGTTCACCTTGTGCGCAATTTAATTTGATTAGTGATTTGGGTCACTGCCTCCCTCGTACGTATCAAAAGTCAGTGCAATCCCGATAACAACAGTTTGCCCGACGAGGGAAGTGAAAGTGCGTATTTTTTTTTTAAGAATCTGATGTAATCTATTTAATAAGGTCTATAGTCTACCAGGGAAGTGGACGTCCTACATTGCGTTTATCAATAAGCTGTCTCGTCTCCAAGACCCGTCTGTTCCAGCGGCCATGGGTCCTTCGGCAAATATGCTCAGCCCATTGCTACTTGAGCTTACTTATTCTGCAAGCTATGTTATCTACTTTTGTTCTTTGACAGACAATCTCGTTCCTGATTATGTCCCTCAAAGAAACTCCAAGCATAGCTCTTTTCATAGCTGATTATGCGACGTTTAATTTGTGTAGTATATGTTGCGCTAGACAGAAATACTGTTTCTACTTATTTTAATGTCTACCCAGTCCCAAATACATACTTATAGATATCAAGACCCGTTACTCGCTTGCGTTATCGATATAGCATATCGATTTAAGTCCAGGTAATCGAGACAACTTTTAGAAACCGCTAGTATCGCTAGACACAACAATATGTAAAAAAAATGAAACTAGTTACAGCCACGTTATTTCTAAATATATTTGTGAAGTGATCCGCTTAGCTACCGCTTAAAAATATTTCGTTTGATTAAATCACGTTTTTACAAAGTCGCCTGCTTTAATGGAAATACCGTGTTTGATGACGTGAGAGCCAAAGTCCATAAAAGTATCTTCTTTACGGAAATCCGCCATAAGTGTAGTAAGACTTTTACCTCTTTTCCTCTGAATATGAGTTTTAGGAGGCTCGTAACCGCATACCTAACCGCGGTAAAAAAGGAGCGGAAAAGTTATGTTAGGCTCACCCGGGAAATTATGGAACGTCTTAAATACTTCCGACAAAACCTACCACGGTATGCCAACTCGATGTCTTGTATTGTGGGTGGGTCGTTGGAACCGAAACTACATCAACGACCCTCCCAGTGCCTAATGCAGGAGGCTCACAACCTACCTCTTCTATTCCTAACCTAACATCTGCACTATAAGTATTTCAAGCAAGCTTATATTCCAATAACCGCTTACCATAGGACGAGCCGTATGTTTCTTCACCACTTTGTAAGGACAAAAATCGTAAAAAAATTAACATCGCTTCACGCATTTTACACATGAGGGTTTAGACAGGAGTCTGTTACAATATTGGTAATACCTAATTACATACTAAGACCATCGTATACCACATATGTTGACCACTTATGATTAAGAACTAGGTACGTAATAGTTTCTTTATCAGATAGATTAAACGCTGTGCTGCTCCAGAAAATATCATGACAAGAAAATGTAACAACGTTATTGCCTGTCTAAGTCATCTATCTTCATGACATGTATTAATAATGTCCTCCAGACCGAAATTTGGTTACGACGACCAATCTTAACGGAGACTGGCCATCTGCGCAGGAGATATTATAATACAGAAGTATGCGCGCAAACCTAAGGGTACTCTCTGTGCTTTAACTCTTATGATCCGATAAGAGAGGAGAGAGATCAGGCGCAGGACTAACGGCTTTACGTGCTATCCGAGGCACGGCAGACATGCGTTATGCACGCGTACTACGCGCAGCGCTTTTTCTAAAGACAAAAGTAATAATAACATTCAGTGTGAGTAGTGTGATGCCACAAACAGCGCCGAGCGCTGTCAGTTTGACAGTATAAGTATCATATCTGTATCGCCTGTGTTATTGTAACTACGCTTGGGCTGTATAGAAAGTGATAAACGCGGCGTCTCTAATAAGCAGCTAGCTTGTTTCATGCTCTGTGTATTATCTGCACGGAAGACGTAATGGTTTAAGTAAGCATTGCTATTGCCACTGCGCTGAGATTTGTGGGTACGACACTGGCCAAAAATGTGTGGTCCATAAATAGTTTTCAGGTCTGGGAATACTCAAGAATACTTTGTACCCGTTGTTTGAATGTTTATGAAGGCCGACACAGGAATTGTTTCTAGTTGTCGTTTTTAAGAAAACAAATAAAAAAAATAGTTGATCCGGGTATGGGTGTTCTCTGTCTCTGTTGTTTGTAAAGTCGCAACACAGGAATTATTTCAAGTGTAGACTTTGCCATTCGAAGAAAAAAAAATGCAAACGGATTTCAATTATAGTCTTTGCAAAACAGCTACCAGAATAATAAAACAAATTAAATTCAGTTAATCCATACTATAAATCGGTCACCATACTAATCAAGCGACGACCATTTTTCTTTGCAGCGTATCACATTTCCATATTAAATAATGATCTCTATATATCACGAAAGGTTTTGTGGTCGTGACATATTAATGTGATAAAATTCCAAAAAACGTTCTTTCCACGCCACTACCGTATTAATGGTTACCATCAACATAATGATATTAATAAATACACACCGTTTATCATTTGAATAATTTAAAATAATAAATCAAATAGCTCCCAAATCATTATTCATTTGAGTCACAAAATAACACGTGTGAATGTCAAAGTTAAATATATGATGTTACTAAGTTAAAGTAAAGATTAATTCCATGAAAAGAATCCAGATAAGGAAAAATGGAGAAAGAATTTTTTAAATCGGTTTAGTTGTTTTTGAGTTAAATCCTTACAAACAAACAAACAAAAAATCAAACCTTTCCTGTTTTGTATATATGTATCTACTTCTTTCCTCTTTATAATTTTAGGGTACATGATGTATCGACTCATATCACAGAAAACAATATGTAAGGGCAACGACCATACTTCTGTAGCTAGGAATGTCAAAATATAAGCTTTATATTAAGTTAAAAAAGCAATTAAATAATAAATCATATACTTTATGATAATCCTATCGACGCGCGACGCTGGAGGTTCTTTAAAATTAATTCAATTAGTAAAGGCTTTTAAAATGTAAGATCGTTTCATTACTAGTCGGTAGAGGTTCAAAGGTTCATGGTTATTATGCCAGGGTAGCGCTGCTATACTTTTTTCTTGCTTCCAAAGTAGCACTTGTTATGATACGATCTTTTAATAAAACAGTTTCTTTTTTCTTTTCTATTAATGAAGACAACTGCCGCACTAAAATTATTCCTGTATCAAACATTTAAACAATTCTTCTTCTCCCTAGCCTTTATTATTCTCAAGTCACTTGGGGTGGGGTTTTCTGTTCTAACCGGATTTGAGTGGGTATCAGTTTTTAGACGGAGCGGCTGCCACTTGACCTCCGCAACCCGAAGGCTAACGATACCCTAAGGCTAGACCAGTGTCAGGATATTATAGGGCACTGACTTCCTAAAAATTACTGCCATAGATGTCCATAGCAGCCGGTACCGACGGCTTAACGTGCTCTCCGAGGCACGGAGCAGGCGATAATTGTCAATCAATACGCACATAATTTCGAAAAGTCATGTAACTTCCGAAAGTCAGAGGTGCGCGGCGTGGGTAACCTGAGACCCTCTGCATTGCAGTCAGTTGGTCTCCCAACTGAGCTATCGCTGCTTATTGTCAGCTCATTTCAAACATTTAAACAATTGTCACAAAGAAAATCCAGAATCGGAACAACCATTTGCAGATCACACAAATTTTAATTTCGTGTTGAATTCGAATTCGCAACAAATCACACTAATAATAATAATATCAGTCCTGCATTTAATCTGTCTTACTGCTGGGCACGGACGTCTTCTCAGTTTGAGAAGGATTAGGCCACTATCCACCATGCTGGCCCACTGCGGGTTGGCAGACTTCACATATCTTCGAAATCATTATGGAGATCTCATCGACATGTAGGTTTCCTCACGATGTTTTCCTTTACCGTTACACTACTGAATCTCACTAAATATTTTAAGTATAGATAAGATACTTATTATTAAACATTCACAAAGAACATCCATTTGTAATATAATTATGTCCAAATGCTAAATAAATACTGTAGGCTCAATGGACGCGTTTCGATTCGATACAAATGATAGCTGTCATTTTATAAGAGATAGCTAGTCCAGCTTGTATGTATTACAGACTAGCTATTCCCAGGGAGCAGTCCTTTTTACCCGATTGCGTCAGAAGGAGGGTAATGTTTTTCGAGCGTATGTATGTATTTTAGATAAAAGATACCCTTTGTCCTTCTCTGACCCCTGACAACATGTAAGTTTTTTTTTTCAAATAGAGGTATTGATTGAAACAAACAAATGATAATATCATAAATGTGAATATGAGATTCACATTTATGATATTAGCTAGGATTATTGAATTCATGGTGTGAACTCAATGAACTGAAACTATACGATTCTTTTTAAGGTACGGCACCATTGGTACGTGAGATTGAGGAATCTTGATCTACATAATATTGTCTTCTGTTTACGCGAATGTTATTCATTGAAAATTAAACTACTATATACGGATTTTATCACGTTGTTTATTTAACACTGTATTACATAATTTTGAAACTGTTACACTACTACTACTATTGAACTTTACTAATTTATTAGCTAATAAAATTATTACATATTTTAAAGTAACCGAAACGTCGGGGAAAGTGTAAACTTAAATACAAATAGTTTTAATAATTTAATTAGCTTAAAATTAGTAAAGTTTAATAGTAGTATAGTAGTGTAACAGTTTTTTAAAATATTTAATAGAGTGTTAAATAAACAACGCGATAATATCCGTATATAGTAGTTTGATTTTCAATGAATCTTGATCTGTTTTTTATTTTAATATATTTATTTATTGTTTGCCTGCACGCTGCTTTTATAATATGTTCCATATACAGCAGCTTCCAAATAAGATTACATCAATTCCTCTTTATTTGTAAAGTACAGTAGGCTGAAGTTTTATGTCACTTACTTTTGGCTCCATAACACAAGGATTGTTTCTAGTAGTTTCTTTTAATAGTTGCAGCTCTTTACAGAATAGATTTGTTAAATAAACAATACTCTAAACTTAGCGATTAAAAAAGTGGCCGTGAGTTTCTTGCTAGTTCTTTTCATTAGTTCTTTTTTCTGAATTTGGCAAGAGGTAAGGTATGATAAGTGGTACTTTGTGACTTGTATCTATTAATAAATATATTTTTAATTTAATGTAGATATTATCTAACCAACATATTAAATTGAAGTGTCTGTTTGTTATATCAAAATAACAGATTTTTACTAAATGCATATGAAAGTATATACGGTGTAAATTTACCAAATATTTTTTTTAATTTTTTGTCTTTCTGTCTGTATGTTTGTACCAGCTAATCTCTGAAACGACTAGACCGATTTTAACAGGACCGTCACTGGCAAATAGCTAATGTGATAAGGAGTTTTCTATAAAAACAAAAGAGCCGCGATAAAAAAATCCAGGTGGACGAATTCGCAGGTAACAGCTAGTATTTAATAAAAATAAACATTATATCATGTTTTATAGTCCTTCCAAGTCACTATTGTCAAAATAAAGAACTCTAAAATATAAGAATAAAAACTTTTGAATCATCTGCTTGCTTTATCATCCGTTACTACAAACCCAACCTTAAAAATCATTCACGGTTCATAGCATCCGGAAATTGAAGCTGGGACTTCATTAACCATCAAGGAAGGGTAGAATGTGGAACAGCAGTCATAAAACACTTTGTTTATTGACGAATCATTGGGTAGCTTCCGGATTTGGACGAGTTTTAAAGGAGGGGTCAGAAATCATTTATGTTCATAAGCTGCACAGCAAATTTGAGTGCACGCTTGCTTACGGCTTGTTTTGGAATCACGGGTTGAATTCCCGAGTTGGTCAAAATGTTATTTGACTCGAGTTCTATTTCTTTTTTTTGACATTAAACAAACTTTATACGGATTTTATCGCGTTGTTTTTTTAATTCTATAAAACACTATTATAACACAATTTTGAAACTTTAAACTACTATTGTTAAACACTTTTAATAGTTACTGTTTACTTCAATTTAAGCTATTTAAATTAAAGAACTATTTAATTTTACACTTTCGCCGACGTTTCGGTTGCTTTTCAACAGCCATGGTCACGGGAGACTCTCAATCTCCCTGTGGCCATGGCTTAAAGTTTGTTTAATTTCAATGTATAACATTCGCGTAAACATAAAACAATAACTTTTTTTTTGGTTTTAAAGGACAACTTCCATACTAGGAATGTTGTTGGACTTTATAAACATTCAAACAACGGAGATAAAAAACACTCAGACTCAGCACAACCATTTGTAGATTACACAATTTTTTGTTTCGTGTGGGGATCGAACCCGCAACACTCCGCACGGAGTCAGTAGCGACCACTTAAGCCACTAAGCCATCCGTGCGATCTAGTTGAAAGTACCCAGTAGATATTTATTTCCTAGGCACTGAATTTAGGTTTTCAGGGGGTCTAACCGCTGGAGCACGGCGGAAATCAATTCTGTGCCTCCTGTGAAAAGTAATACAAGTCAAAAATCAACCTTTACAGGTGAACAAAAACAAGATTTAAAAAAATCTAGTACTCATTCTAAGTGGGATAGGTTAAACATGATAATTTTTTTTTGTTTTCTATCACATGCTCGCAACATCTAGCCCAAACTAAGCAGAGCTTGTACTATGGGTACTAGACAATGGATAAACTTACATATATACTTTTTTTTTGTAAATACATACTTATTATACACAGAAACACCCAGACCAAGACAAACATCGATGTTCATGCACACAAATGTTTGACTCGTGCGGGAATCGAACCCGCGACCTCAGGCGTGGCAGTCGGTTACACTAACCACTACGCCATCGAGGTCGCCTCGATGAGTACTTTTATTTTGTAGATAAAAACATTAACTTTTCCTGTTCATTTACATTTTAGTGCTCAATATTATAGTTCTAAAAAAATTCTTGAAATACCTGTTAGTTGTACCTTTTTATTTCTAATACATGCTAAAATGACGTGTTAATGATACAACTATAATTAAATTATATTGCATTCATAAGTTGTTTTCGTGTAAGATAAATAAATATATATATCACACTTATACCATGGAACACGAAAATTAATGTGTGCAGCAATTACTTAGAGAGGTTACAACTTGAAATATATCTATATTCACGATATGTTTGCAAAAATTACGCCATTTATATCACTTTGCATAAAATTATCTCTGAAACTATGGTAGATAGAAGCACGTGAGTTAGATCAAAAATATCCTAATCTTTTTCTTATTATTTCTAAGTAAAAAATAAAAAAGACATAAATAAACATCACAGAAGGTACAGAATTGTTTTCAGTGCTGCTACAGCTTAGCCTCAACCTTTGTTAAAGTAGGAAAATTTATGTTAGTAACAATAGTATATATTTTAAATAAAATAGCTTATATGACTCGGTGATAAGTGATAACATAGCTTTCTAATGGAGAAAGCATTTTTAAAATCGGTTGAGTAGTTTTAAGTTAAATGCTTACAAACGAACAAACAAAATAACAAATCTTACCCCTTTATAATATTTCTAGCTTTTGCTCGCAACTTTTCTCGCGTAATAGTAGGTTAGGTTATGTTAGAAATAATAATATTTATAAAATAAAATACAGCAGCTACATGTTACTTGGTAATAATAAAGCTTTCAATAGATGACATTTTTTTTAAATCTGTTGTGTTGTTTTTGGGTTAAATCCTTAAAAACAAACTAACAAAAATCTTATCCTTCCTCTTTATAATATTAGTTTAGAAGTATAGATAAAACCTTTACTATCCGTTAAAAGATATCTTCCTATAAATCTGCATATAAAAACACTCGACTATAATGTCTTTGTGTTGACCACATTGATAATGTCTTTGTGTGATCTTTGACCTCGCACGTCGCAGTGGGTACGTGTTTTGTGAAAGATAGCCTATGGGTTTTTAGCTGTTTGAAAGCTTTTGTTTCTTGACAACCTCATTCTTTATTACAAATTGTAGTTTTTGTTTTGGATTTATCAAAATAAAAACTACATTTTGTAATAACGAATGAGGTTGTCAAGGAACAAAAGCTTCATCCGATTTATTTGTGTAGGCATATTTACAAGGTAAACACAGGTAATTGACAATGATCAAAGTGCTTGTTGCTGCTACCCCAGTTACAAATATGGATAGCAGGTAGACAACATGCAGAAACTAAAACTAAAATAATCTTTTGAACTAAGTATTGCAATTCAGACAGACGGACACAAAGAACACAAAACACAGAGTCAGAGAACTATTTGTGGGTACACAATTTTTTGTCCCATGAGGGGATCGAACCCACAACACTTGGCGCAATGATAGGGGCGAGGCGATTACTTAATCCACTACGTCATCTGTTCATCCATATCATCTACCCATAGATGTTCTTTGTCAGTTGTTTGAATGTTTGTCAAGTCCCACGCGACACTGGAATGAATGCGGTAATTGTCTTACATCGAACCCACAACACTGGCAGTGGCAAAACGATCTCTTAAACCGCTAAACCATATTTGCAATCATTTGTTAATATTGTATTCTTTCTTAAATACACCTCAAGTTATATCGTACTCGATTATGCCATCGCGGGCATAATCGAGTACATATACCGCTTCCGTAAATGTAGGTTAGGTTAGACTAGATTAGTAACAGTCCTTTTTTCTGGATGAAAGGTACCCTATATCCTTTTCTGTTACACTGACAACATGTATGCGAAATTTCATGATGATCGGTCGAGTAGTTAAGGCGTGAAAGCGTAAAAAATAAACTCACATTCGCATTTATAATATTAAGTTAGGATATCTCCTATGTACAGACAACGACCCGTTACAATTTTCATATACGTAAAGATACAGGTAGATTATTTTCTGTTTTAAATCAGCCTCAATTATACCGTCTTAGAGTCCCCGCAAAGTGCAGACATTCGATCGGCCGATTGTTTGGTTGCTTTCTTAATCAGTATCAAGGTGTATGGGAGTGCGCACATTATAACGATTCGGTATCTGGCGATAAAATAGTTTGATGGATTACACGATTGCTTTCAAACTGAACTGTCGGCAAACTATCGGCCGTCTGCTAAATCAGTACGGCGCGGCGCTCTTCCATGCGCGCATACCATCGATTGTTTAGTCGGCCAGACTCGGCCGATAATTTAGATTCATTCTATATCATAACTATAAAGAATTCATGTAATGACATCTAAACTACACTTCGCGCTCAAAACATACAATCAAAATAAAACAATGTCGTTCAAATAGAAACAGCTCGGCTATGTAATGTAGGAAGCGGCGATAAAATCTGGTCGGTCGATCGTCGCCGCTGTCAGCGGGACACGGTGTCTGAAGCGACGGTCACGGCTACTAGCTGTGACGCAAGGCCGACAAGACACTGACAATAATATACTATAGTTTTTATATAAGTTAGTATTGATGAATTTATGTTTATCTTAGTTACCGAAGTGGTAGGCAGAACTTTATTGTTATGTACCACATTTCCAGCCACAGGTGTAGGTTCCACGTGATAGAGAGTGAAACTATTATTGTCTAGCGGACAGCTTTCTGACAGAAACATCCAATAACACTTTGCATGATTCTGGAATCGAACTCTAGACCTCATGGACAGCAGTTGTATTCACTAAAGCTGCACCGACAAGGCAGTCAGTTAATTATCTTAGATATAAACTACCTGCATTGTTACCCTCAATAGTTTCATAAATAATATATTATTCTTCTATCACATACACACAACACTATCTAGCCCAAACTAAGCAGAGCTTGTACTATAGGTAATAGACAATGAATAAACATACATAGGTATATACTTTTGTTTTTGTAAATCCATACATATTATACATAGAAACACAAGACAAACATCCATGTTCATGCACACAAATGTTTGACTTGTGCGGGAATCGAACCCGCTTGGCAGTCGGTTATACTACGCCACCGAGGCCGACAAATAAAAATAAAAGTTATATATTGCTATTCTATTTCAAAAATCGGTACGTCTTAGCGTAACTAATCCTAAATATCCTAAAACTTATTACCGACTGTAAGGTCTAAGGAAAAGGAATTAAAGATAGGATAGGAGGAAAAGGAAAGGAATGTGTGTCTCCACATCTTCAGTAAAACTCATCAACACACGAGCAGTGTCACCTCATTAAATCTCCATACTCTAAATGTGTTTATTAGTCCAAACTCCGATGGTATGTACCGTTCGACAGAATATTTTAACTTTTATTACTTCAACGTTTGAGTTTATAACTTTATTTTGATATTTCTGTGGTCGGCCGTTCGGAACGGTTCAGATAAAATGAGTCGTAAAATTTGTTATTTTATCAAAACAAAACTTTAATTAATACTGTTATCTGTAGTGATATTGTAAATCAGGATGATGGCTGTACTAATTGGGGTATGAGTGATTGAGAATTTTTTTTTTCTTTCTTACGTTGCAATTCCTTATGCTAATAGAACGACGTGATTATGTTCTTGTGAGGCAGCCATGAATTGAATCGTTTATATTTTTTGTTGCTGTTTTTATTATTGGGCCGTACTGCTTTAAAATAGGAGATATGTATCTCTTTATTACATTTTATAAATTAAAGAGTCGTTAGCAATTATTTGGTGACAATACGAATAAGCCGTCTGGCACGAGGTATGTACTACCTTCTTGCAAACAAACTGACGCGGTAGTAACTCTATAATAATAGTTTTAAAACTTTCGCATTGCATGATACATCAATAATACGTAACGTGTATTACCGCGGTCGTACATTTTGTTTATTTGTGACCACGGCCAGTATAGTCTGGTCAAAACGTCAAGCATTAAAAGGTAATTATGCTTGATCGCGTTAATACCCATTACGTATCCTACTCATATTATAAATGTGAAAAGCTTTTGAGGATGAATGGATGTTTGGTATTCTTTCACTCATAAACTACTGAACCAATTGCGATGAAATTTGGTATGAAGATAGCTAAAAAATTAAATTAACACATATAGACATAGGCTTTTATTCCGATATTACCACGGCAACGAGACTAACGAGGGTGAAACCGCGGGGCGCAGCTAGTTATAATATAGCTCTGTCATAGCGTTTTAACTGTTTAATAAGATATCCGCAAAATATTATGTAAAATTTGCTTAAAATCTGCTCTTAAGAGCTAAGAGTACATCTTTGTATTGGCTAAGTAAAAAAACGGATATGGCGTATTCTTATGCGAGAACAATTTCGAAAACAATAGTCTTCAAAGTGCCAGTTTAAACAACACATGTTCTATTAACCTAACTGCAAAACCAGCGAGTACTTACAATAACTAATTAAGTTTCCAACACATAATACTAACAAGGTGGTTTACTTTATTACTTAAAACAAAAGCTTATTATCGCCAGACACATTGACAGAACATTTTCAAGCGAAATTGCTCGAAGACTTTCCTCTCAAAATGTTTAGACACCTGTCTTAACAAGTTACATAGCTTAAACACTACAGTAAAAGCCTGTATAACAGGTACAATTAAAGCAGCCGATGCGCCGAACTAAAATTGTTACAAGAATAAAAATATAGTGAACAAATAAAAGTTTGAGAGCTCTCATAGCGGTAATGGACAGGTCACGGGATCACGAAGCGAGACACTTGTTTAGTTTATTATTTACGACTATTTCCAACTATTTCTAACATAAGTTAAGCTGGGTTACCACTACAAAAGGGTAGTGAGCGAGGAATAGTTTAAGCGGTGCGGAGTCCAACTATCTGAAATATAGGTTATATAATATAATATCATAAATATTATCAACCTTGTATTCAATTTCCGGACCGCTGAGTATGGGCCTCTTGTCTGTTCGAAAAGGGTAGGGCCATCTTATCTTATCTTATTCGGGGGCCAGTCAGTGTAGACTGGCGACATTTCGACCCAGTGGGATCTTTTGTGTCGGCCCCGAGATCTAGGGTATCTATGGGTATAATCTAGGGTAGTTCACCAAGTCTTCACGGCCCCGTGCTGATTGGCAGACTTCACATATCTTCGTGAACATTACGGAGAACTTTCAGACATACAAGTTTCCTCACGATGTTTTCCTTCACCGTGAAAACGAAAGATTAAATAACTATTTTATACGTATAGAACTTCGAAAAGTATTGGGATTGAAGTCAAGCCTTCTGCGTGGCAGTCCAACAATCGCTAACTAGGACATCGCTGCTTATTATCGTCATAATTGAAATAATACAACATGTATTGTGCCAGAAACATTGAAATAATACATCTACCACTAAAAAAGAGACACGACAATTTTTATGTTATGTTTTTAATAAACCGTGTCGTTTTTCATTAAATTGTTTTCTATTAATTTTGTTTTAACTATTTTACTTGTTCAGTCCTTTCAAAAACTCTTTGTTAGTGATAGTACTTTTATAAAGTTAAACGTTGCGAGTTTAACGGAGTCCATGCGGAGACCGCTCCGATTGCAGTGGAAGCCCGGCTTAAGAACGCCGAAAGCTCGTATACCTATCTGTCCCTTTTCGAACATTCTATCTCATATTTAATTGCTTTTTCTGATGTCGGCAACGACCAGTAATCTGCTGGTATTGCAAGCGATCATAAGCAACGGCTATTATAACTGCTTACTAATCAGACCATAGCCAGCCAGCCACTTTAAGTTATACAAAAAATCCTCTAAATCAAGCGACTGTATAAACGTTTCGTTACGTTTCTGAAGTCTCTTTGATTCAGGATTTATGACGATTGCAGGCCTTGACTTTTACAAAAGACACTGACTCCTCTCAAAGTAAAAATTCATCTCCTCTCAAGTCGGCCGGACCGCTCATATATCTATACACACAGTACTGCAATTCGGCTGACCAGCCGACATTACACGATGTGACGGCAACTTATTGACATACATAAATTGTGTGACACAAAAAATAAACAGGCATTATAAGTTTATAACATAGTAAAGCCAATCATTAATTGCTTTTTTATAACTAAACTAGTTAATGCTTAATTACTTTCTTCACGTACGCAAACTTACGGTCCTGTCATATTTTGACGGCAAAACTTTGCTAACAAGATGTCCATAAATTATTAAGTCACTGACTTGCCAAAAAAAATAGAGTAAAGCCCTACTTATATTGTATTCAACAATAAGTGGATTAATATGAAGATAATCTATTATCAGCCGTATGACATATAGGTACTTAGAACTGGAATTCTTTGGAACTTCGAATTAATGATCATCGATCACTTTAAGACTTAATGTGTATATATTATATATTCAAACCAGTTAATCGTAAAAAGCAAAGCAGAAGGCACTGGAGCGTCGTGTCACGAGCTAAGTATAGAAAGCAGTTTGTTTAACACTTTCGACTCTCTCCAGCTACAGTTCAAGTAATCTTATTATAAATAAAAACAGTTCATCTGTTCACAGACAATTTTACTATAAAATTACTGATAAATATCAAAGAAAGCGGCATGAGGCTTTCCTGTTAGAAAATTCTTGATGGCTTTACGCTTGGCGCCTTGTAATGCCTCGTAGACGATATCAAGCTTGCCTGCTATTATATGGGACGTGAAAATACACCTAGCTGTGCGAAGGGATCCTTCTAAATCTTAGAGATATGGCATGCGCTACGGGCACCAGAGGAATGTAGTTAAAGATGCAATAAAAGAAAAGGAATGAAAGAGGTAGGTATACCTGGAAATCTTACTCACCGGATTAAACGAGGCACGAGGTGCTCGATTACGAGAACCGAATCTCTGATGTCGGAGAAAGTAGAGATTTGGAGAAAAGACCTGTCTATAACTGGTCCCGGAAGGTGCTCTCGGGCACTGGAAGGTGCAGCGGCTCCACCTAATATAACCCTGACGGTTGGTATAGGGGAACGCTATATCATAAACTGGACTAGTCGTAGAGAGAGGGCATGTCACCGGATTAAACGCAATAACAGTGTTAGATACAAGCACCAGTTTTGTAGAAGAAAGTGATACCTTGCCGAGCAAACAGGCTGATTCGTTGCGATCCCATATAATTGACAACGTCGGTTCCTTACCACGCAAAAGCTGATATATCGGATGAGTTAATCCTATAGCTTTGCTTATCGGGCTGCTTTAAGTTTTAAAGGAAATCCCGTTCTTTAAGTATATCTGGTTACAAGAAGTTAATATCATAAATCATAGTTATTCACGAAAAGATAAGACAAAAATCCTTTCTTTACAAACTAGCTTGTAAACGTAAAAAACTCTTACGTTACTTAACGTTAGATGTTAGACAAAAATCTTGTTTGTAAATGTATGTTTATACTAGCTTATGATAAATGTAGTAGTACAATATCGTACGATGTGTATGTGTTCATATCTGTGACAGTTGATCTATAAAAATGCTTCTTGTGTACTGGATGGAGTAGTTTCTAGGAATTGTAAGAAAGAATCTTGTTGAACGTAGTTTCTATTCTCCAAATATGAATAGTTTTAATTATGAACTGTAAAAGGCCTAATTCAATGGTATTTCTACACAAATGTATCCTTAATGCAACCTATAAAAGAACGTGGGTACGTATGGAACGTAGAAGGTAGGATATATCGAGATTCTCTCGGAAACATAGAATTTCGTTAAAATTAAAGAAGCCCGCTCAACTAAGTACCTTCACTATGCAGAACATAGCAGATAGACAATTTCATCTAATTAATCAAACCTGTGAGGGGTTTACCCGCAAGAAGTGTCACGGTTTACCCCCAGTGACAGGTTTCCAGGCCCAATAAGACGGTACTTTTCTTCCAATACAAAAAATAAAAATACTGAATAGATCCCTTGAGCTAGGCAAACAGCATCGCCTTTTATTGAGGTTCGGCAGCGTGAGAATGCGATAAGCATGATAGCGGTAATTATCTACTAACTATGTACTAATAAACATCGATAGCTAAGATCTATAAGAGAAAAAATCTGATGATTTTCCCTGTAAAGCTACTGTACAACCAATCGATTGGTAAATGCTGAAAGCCTGCAGAAGATCGCTCAAAGAAGAAAACCAGTCGATCTTTGCGACACACGGGACATGTATGTGATTACCAAATAGTTGTTCAGAGTCCGGATGTTCATATGTAAACCGTTTTTTAATGTTTAAAAGTTGCTCGCAATACAAGAATATAGCTGCAGGAGACGTATTTATAAAAAGCGAAAGAGCACAGTCACTGTTCACAACAAAACATTGTGCCAAACATTATTATTACTAACATAAAGCGGTAATAAACAATGAATTATTTGCTTTCTACAACGAACACGAATTCGCCCGACATTTTTAATCAACATGCCACTATTTTAATTAAATATTGATTACAATCTTAGAGCATAACTAGAGTTTAATCACACGTGTGAATGGCGCGAGATCCATCACGCCACTTAATCAAGAGTACAAGTAGAGTGTGAGGCTATTAATACACACTATTGTTAATGATTAATTGTTGTAATTAATTGTAGGATGATTAAAAATAATATATTGGCGGTAGCTTATACTTAAGTATGTAATGAAAAAAGACTTGTTGTTTATATTTTTTTGTTTTTAGCCCTCGAATGGAGGGAAATGTTTTGCAGGTGTAATATGCAAGTTTAATTTTAATGCTCTTTTAATTGCCTGCACGTATAACGTAGTGGTTTTAAGTGGTTTCTTCACTACTGCCAATTTACTAAGTTTGGTGTATTCGATTCCTATACAAGACTAAAAATTGTGTGTTCGACAAATTGTTGTTACGAGCCCGCGTGTTCGTTGTTTCAATTGTTGAATGTTCGTAAAGTCCCCGCGACACAAGATTGAATCCTATTGCGAGAGTTGTCATTTCAAATTAGAAATGAAAATAAAATTGTTTTCTAAAAGACCTGTCTTTCTTGCAGGCATTTTTATTACAATTAATTAAATGGATTTTACTACTTTTAAATGATTTCTACATTTTGATAAATTTTATAATGATGAATCTTAAGTAATAAAAATACATTTTACGATAATCGATGTTTTGTGACTATCATAAGTCTTCTAAGTATGACTCTGAAAAGAACATTGGCAAGCTAATGCAATGTTATTCACGACACTTTTTAATCAACATAAAATTACAAAATTGCTTATTTTACATAAATATCGTATCTATAAAGATCTGCGAACTAGCTGTGCTCGGTTGTAAATGTTGCATCCATTTACTACCAAACACTCAAGCAGTCAGTAAAAAAAACAACATTTTAAATGGTTCAGCTTCCAATAATGTAATAAATGGGAGCAACCACTTACATACAAACAAAAAATAACTACTCGACCGGATTGTCGTCCTGAGCGAAAAGAAGGTGTTATAATAAGAGATATATGTTAATAGACTCTATATATGGGCATTTTATATTAAGTTTATAGTTATTGTAAGCTGGTTACAATACAAATGGCTTAAATAATCGAAGATTAACGAGCCATTGGTGGCACGTGCACTGTCTCATGGATGGTATAGGAGGCCTGCTATTCTAATATTAATAACTAGCTTTTGCTCTCAGCTTCGCTTGCGTAAAAATAGGTTAGGTCATGCTAGTAGCAGCTTTTTCGAACCCCGTGGCACCGACACTAAGTACCGGAGGAACGTCTTCGGGGCGAGTTATGTGTACTACCTATATGAGTATATGAGTTTGTTTCATTGTTATGCTTTTACGCCTCATCTACTCGACCGATTGTAATGAAATTTCGCATACACGATGTCAGAGAACCAAAACAGGACATAGGATACCTTTAACCCAAAAAAGTACTATAGGTACCTAACCTAACCTACATTTATGCAAGCGAAGCCGTGGGCAAAATCTAGTAGAGATGGGTAGAAAATATCGATATATCAAAATATCGATATATTTATTTAATTTGCCCATCCCTATAGGGATGTGTAAAAAATATCGATAGGTATATCAAAATATCGATATTTTCTTTTCATTTGCCCATCCCTAAAATCTAGTACATAATATTGTCACCCATTTTCTATTGCAAAAATTAGGGTAGGCAATTGGATATCTTTAATCTGGTAGGGGTCACAAAAATGTTTGTTCCTCGTGAGTATCCTACACACAACACTCGGTGCTGTGAGTTCGATCACACAGCTACTTGACCAACAAAACAAGCAACTACATTTCTAATAGTTAGTATAATTAATAGGTTGAATGAAGCAGTAAATAAATCGATATATGTAGTACTAATTGACGTGTACGCGTCAAAACGTCACTAAGCTCTACGTACTTGGTTGCCAAGTCTTGTAGCCTCGCACTAATAGCCCATTGAATCAAACCAACATGAAGCCGATGAAACTATTCATTTGAGATAACATTCATTAATTGTATTTAAAATGTATTTAAGTTATTGAATCTAAAGTAGGGGGAGTAGTTTTACGAGCAAGCATTAAATCCGCCTGAGGTTAGCTCGCTGCGTTAGCGATTATCGAATAAAATATTCGAATTATTCGGCTTAAGTTACTAGAATTCTTATTCGAAAGATTCGTAATTTTAATAAATATCATCGAAAATTAAACGACTTAATACTCGATTGCGTAAAGCTTTAATTAATAATATAATAATAATAATAATATTCTATCACATACACACAACATCATCTAGCCCAAACTAAGCAAAGCTTGTATGGGTACTAGACAATGGATAAACATACATATATTTTTTTTTTGTAAATACATACGTATTATAAGTAGAAACACCCAGACCAAGACAAACATCCATGTTCATGCACACAAATGTTTGACTTGTGTGGGAATCGAACCCGCGACTATACACTATCCACTACGCCATCGAGCCCGGTTACTTATGTGCGATTAGATTATTTTCGTGGCAGAGAGCATGGACCATGCTGAAAAAAACCGTTTTCATTATCGTCCGAGATTATACAAAACATCACCCGAGGCTCGATAAATCTATCATCATCAAATCTAGTTTCGAGTATACTATAATGATTCGAATTATAGTTAGCACATCACTAGTAAGCGTTTAGGAACCAGGGTTCTAACTTGCGCCTTACTCCAAAAACCTTGTTTGCGTCAATAGACAAAGAATACTGGGCCTTCTGCTGGCAGCATGGCATGTGCTTGCGTAACTAAGAAACTCTGGACATCTTACTCGTATAGGAATACAAAATGATATTATACACGATCAGGGTGGAGGCTCCAGTTTGGCTGTTACAGTTTGGAGTAGAGTTGCCATTGTGCATAAGCCCTCTGCAGAATCACCACAAATGTCTTACATAGAGGCACATAAAGACCAACAAGTCTTATACAGGGTGTCCGGTAATTAATGGTTAACCTGGAAATGTCTTATAGTGGAACTGATGGCCGTTCAGAAAAAAATATGAAAAAAATCTATCCTACCTGAGGTATGTGTTTTTTTTTAATTACCATGTATAACTTTCTTGTATACTACGACCATAAATGAATGAAATCCATCGGTTTTTTGTTGTTTTATTATTAAACACTAATTATGCTAATAGATAGACAGTCAAAAGTATGCTATGCTAATATAGATTGCACTTTTTAATATATATATTTTTTTAAATTTTGTTTTCAAGTTTTTCTGAACAGCCTTCAGTTCTACTATAAGACATTTCAAGGTTATCCATTAATTATCGGACACCCTGTATAAGAGTTACTGCACGGTTGGCGCAATGGTATATATATCTATACTAATATTATAAAGCTGAAGAGTTTGTTTGTTTGTTTGCTTGAACGCGCTAATCTCAGGAACTACTGGTCCGAATTGAAAAATTATTTTAGTGTTGGCTAGTCTATTTATCGAGGATGGTTATAGGCTATATAACATAACACTATAACCCACGGGAGCGGTGCAGTAATCATAAACGCGAGTGAAACCGCAGGCGCATCTAGTATGGTAATAAAGTGGTCAGCGCGTCTACAGTTACGGGTATGATGCATAAATTGTTGTTTCGTGTTTAGATTTTACTTGTGTCCATTGTTTCAATATTTAATTAATATATTTTTTAGGTTTGCTTACAGCCTATAAATACATTTTACACTATATATATTTGTAAAGACCTTCGCAGTACAGGAGTAATTTGATATTATTAGGTGTAAATAAATAAAAATAACGCTCTGTATTTGTGAACCATTCTTGTGCCGCGTGTCAATTCAAACTCGTAGAATATAGATCACTGGTAACACAGCAAGGATACCACTTAAATGTCTGCACCCATCCTTCCAGCCACTAAAAAGCGACTATAGAACTAAAATTGATGCTATGATCATTAATTATTACCCCACAATGATGTATGGGGTAATAAATGATCTAATCATCAACTGGTACCACCGATCCGCTTTCTTCGAAAACAGATTAGTAGCAATTTGATCATGTCCATAAGGTATTATTAAGTGTCATATATATATTTAATGCGACATAGATATATATCGTGACCAGACTTATAATGATGGTCCCCGGTTTGTGCCTGGGGAGGTATAACCAAATTTGTATGGAAACATACAGTTTGATTTTGGAAACGGTAGCGCTTGTTTGAAAACGTTGATGTGATCACTCTTTAAAGTGATAGGCTATTTTTGAATGTATACGTTGCTTTAACGTAAAAGTATTTATAAGAAACCATTTTGTGAAAACAGAATGAACAGTGCTAAGGAAATAAAACAGCAATCAATATTTTATTTTAAGCTAGCCACCCGCCCCGGTTTCTCACGGATAGTACAATACCTTAACAAATTATTCATCCTCAAAATCACTCTGTCTATTGGTGAAAACCGCATGGAAATACGTTCAGTAGTATTTGAGTTTAACGCGAACAGACAGACGGACGCGGCAGGGGACTTTGTTTTACAATAGTAGTAGCGATTAGAACAAGAGTACAGATAACTCGCTATATCCGTCCCACGCCTTGACTTAAATAGCAGTAATTTCACAATTTGTATCGTGCACCCTTTTTCTGCCATTCGAATTATCTGGAGGTAATATTCGAATGGCAATGATGGTGGACCACCAGATTTTAATTATTTAAAAGTGAAGTGAATAATTTTGTTTTATGTAATGTGTCTTTTTCGTTATAATATTAACACATAATGAGTTAGCTACCTTATTGTCATGGTATTAGCACCTGTCATTGGCTAAACGGCTTACGATATATTCAAGTCGTACATTATTAGTAACAAACGAAACAAAAAAATCCAGTACATTTTAATCATTACAATCTTAAAGGCAAAAAACACATCTAAGTATATGTCTACGGTCCATTTTTCTGCCTTGTTTTATTTGGTAAACAACAAACTCATTAAAAAACCATTCACTTACTGCTTTTATAATATACTAAATTTTGCCCGCGGCGTTGCTCGTGTAAATGTAGGTTAGGTTATTAACAGACGGGCACGCCACGATCGTGGCGACGAAGCCCGTTTTTGAGGAGTGGCTGGAGAGGTGGCATGGCTCCTCACCTTCCAGCTGACACAGGTAATGACTGGCATGTCTTTGTGTTGCATAGGCCGGCAAGAGACGCCCTTGTTATGACTGCGGCGACTGCCGCAATGTTGTTGGGGACACGGCGCTGCACACCTTTCGCCTGGGCATCGCAGCGCCGTGAGTTGATCGCGGCAGTCGGTATCGCTGCCCTCTCGCTCCCGGCCGTGGTTCAGTCCATGGTCCGGAGTGAGAGATCGTGGAACGCCGTCGCCTTTTTCTGTGAGGAAGTAATTGCCATCAAGGAGGCGGCGGAGCGGAAGTGAGGGCGCTGGAACCCTCTCCCTAACCGCAGAACCGGGCGCCGGAGGACGCGAGATTACCTCCAGCCACCTCTGAGTTTTAACCTGGGGGTGGTGGTCTTCTTTATATATGGACATACATTAACAGAAAAGTTCTGTTTTCTCGACAACATGTATGCGACATTTCATGACGATCAGTCGAGTAGTTAAGGCGTGAAAGAGTAACAAACAAACAAACTCATATTCGCATTTATAATATTAGTTAGGACTTAGGATTCGTTTTCCTTTCCAAGATGGATCGATTGTATTATCTTTAACTACCAGTATACCATATTTATTACAAGACAAGTAACAAAACATAAACTATAGATCTAAACACTGTGTCTATACCTACTTAGTTGTCTAGAACGTTATCTAATGCCCTTAATAAATACAAGTACATACATCTAAGTTGAACATAAAAGCCCATTGCATTCTTTAATAAAGTAATAAATAACAACAAAACGAGGACTGCATCGCGCACGCTCCGAGTATCGCGCCGTGATCTGCTACAGCTGCCTTATAAATTAGAGCCTCCTTTCTACTAATTATCGAGCAGTTGTTACACGAGCCTGCACGAGCTTAGCCGAGCCTTGCCGAACTCTGTTTACTTTTACCGAGCCTTACTGAGTACGGACCTCCTATAGTTTAAAGAAAACTTTGAAGTGTATACAAACATGGAGTACGAAAGTCATTTGCGAACTAAAGCATCCAACGTGAGCAGTGTATGCTTCTGTGCACCATAAGAAAAAAATTTATCCTTTACTTTCTTCTAAAATTGTTTTGGTACGTTACTGTATGTTTGGATTACATTATTCTTTGCTGCTTACGATTCATATTTGTAGTAAGTAGCAATCTTACCAATAATATTAGAAAATAAAACAATGGCCTTATGTACGCGTTGAGAGCTAATACAAAGCTTAAGACAAAAATTGTTGGCCACAACCATTTAAAACTGAGAAGATAATTAGAGGAATTGGATAAGATTATCATAAGATGAATGATTTTCGGTTTGGCTTACACTTACAAGAAGTATCATAGTAGCTCTACTGCTTTATAGAAGCCAGGTTGTGGGATAATAAATGACCATAACATCAATTTCATTAGCTATGTGTAGTCGATGGTCGATGGACGCAGTCATTTAAGTGCTAGACCTACTGTGTTACCAGAAGTCTATAATAATAATAATGTTTAATTGCAAAAAAAAGGTTTTACAATATCAACACTTTGATTACACTGTATCCTAAAATAATAAAGACAATTCTATTCAGTTATAAGTGTTATGTTGAACTCAACGTACCCATGGTAAGATTTAATTTGTTATGAGTACCAGTGCCCTTCCATGTAATTACTAAATTAAATTAAATAAGGAGCGATTATACATGATATAAGTACTCAATAACAATATTTATGTAGAACCCTAATTTGATCAGCCTCATATGAATAAATATATAATAATAATATAATATGTTTGTATTGTGTGTATTTGTGTGTGTGTATTTATGTGTGTATTTGTGTATGTGGGTGTGTGTATATGTATATTCGACGAGTTTGAATTAATAGAGGCCACATGAACTGTTGACAAATATAAAGCGTTATTTTTATTTTTATTTAAACGCAATAATAAAAACTCATGTTCTGGTGCTTAGGCTTCACATTAGTTTTGACATACCCTGTCGATTTTATAAAAAAAACGATCAGAATTATTTGAATCCCTCAAAATACGTTCTTTACATAAATATTGTCACAACTATCGATGAACGCTGGTTAATCTATAATTGTCAAATGTTTTAGCCACCATACTTTCTTTGTAATCTATTTGATGTCAATTTGCTGTTGATAAACCATAATAATAAATAAATAACGCATTCGGATATAAATAGAAATATCTGCTTCCTTCGTCGCACAATCGTCAAATAATTATTGAGAAGGGCGTTCAACTGGGCAGAATAAAGTTATTTTATTTGGTTAGACATACCAGCATACAGTACAATGAATATATAATAACAGCAGCCATTTTATCTGTGTTCAATCGCCAACAATACAGGGTTACAACGCACTTATTTGCCATGTTCCAAAAGTGGTACAAGAAAAGTTTGATTGAGTTTTCTTGTTTGAAAAGTTTCCTGTAACTGCCCACGGCGGTACAATGGCTCATAAGTAATGCCATTCCCGTACATACAGGTTCAAACATGTATTATTGTATCAGAGGCTTTATTTGTGTTATTTATCCCGTTTTTACTGCCTGCCTATTTTTAATAACTAGATTCCGCCGCGCCCGCCGCCCGCGTCTCTTTCGCATAAATTTAGGTAAGATTAGGTTAGTGATAGTATTTTGTTATTTTTCCCTATGTTCTTTTCTGCACATCTGATAACGTGTATGCGTAATTTCATGATGATCGGTGGAGTAGATTAGGATATATGAAAAGAGACTGACTCACTCGCTGACTGACTCTTCTAAGCTGTATATATGTAGGTACCGTGTTAGTTTTAGTAATTTGATCTTTTTAGCACATGTTTTCCTTACGACGTAGGTATAAGGCAAGGAATAAGTCTAGGTTCTTATAAAATAATTTTTTGCTTTATAATTGCCTTGTAATCATATTTTGTTATATAGGTAAAGGACGGAAGGTCAGAACTTGTTTGAAAGTCAGGACTGAACTAGTAAATATATTATGTACTTAATTTAGCATCGTAGGACTTATGAGGGTAACTTTAAAATTATGTAATTAGATACTTATAGCCACAAATAATTTCTTTCAGGATTTTTCGATTTTCGCTAGGCATAGGACAACAAAAATCACTTAACAACTAAAGTCCATGCGGCCGAAGTCACAGGCAAGTGCTAGTATATTTTCAATGTAATGTTCATCCATCTTAAGCTAATCACAATCATCTAAATCGAACATAAAGTCCATTATTCAACAAATATACTAGTCGCGATTTTCAAAGCAATCAAGATGTGCCGCCAGCAAAGCAATCAAAGAAGATGTTGTATACAAACGAACATTTAGTGAGCAGTACAATAGATTATAATAGCGATATTTAATGAACTTAATAACATGTTGTATAGAAAAGTTAGTTTGTTGTATAAATCTTTTGGTATTGGATAGCCCATTTATCGAAGAAGGCCAATAGGAGCAGAGCAGACGAAGTTGTACGGGTCAGCTAGTCGTTCATATATGTTTTGATTGAAAATGCTTGCGCCGAGCCAGTGCCAGACGCCATTTCTGTGTTTTTCGTCTAGCCTATTAAATCGCAGCGGCACACCGGTGGCCAGAGAGTAGTGCTTTAAGTGGTCGCAATTGCTATTGCGCCGAGTGTTGTGAGTTCGAATCCCACACGGGGCACAACTTTGTGTGATCCACAAATGGCTGTTCAGGGTCTGGATGTTCTTTGTGTTAATTGTTTGAATGTTTGTAAAATAATCTTGCGGCACAGGATTCCTAGTGCAGGTCAACAAAAAAAAAAAAATTTCGAATCAAAAAGCTACTCGTTTTAGAGATTTACAGACATATTTAAAATTTTGTAACTTCATATAAGCAGCTTTACTACGACGTACAAAAGTTTCTGATCATCATATACCATAGCAAAAGCTTTTCCTCTTAAACTTCAACAAGAGCAGCGATAGCTCAGTGGGGAGACCGACAGACTGCAATGCCCTCTGCATTGCAGTCTGTCGGTCTCCTCACTGAGCTCGGGTTCGAACCCACGTCGCGCACCTCTGACTTTCCGAAGTTATATGACTTTTTGAAATTATATGCGTATTGATTGACAATTATCGCCTGCTCCGTGCCTTGGAGAGCACGTTAAGCCGTCGGTGCCGACTGCCATGAACATCTATGGCAGTTGTTATTGGGGAAAGACGACAAAAGATCCCACTGGGTCGAAGTGTCGCCGGTCTGTACTGACTGGCCCCCACACAAGATAATATCAGATAGACTTTGACAAACTAGCTTGAATTATTTATTTATTACATATACATATATAAATATAATAGCACTTTATTCATAGCTGTTCTAATCAAACTAAACAAATTAATATAAAAAGCTATAATTTTCATATTTGAATCCACAACAGTCGGCGCAATGGCAGCTAGACACTTAAACCATTACGCCAGTCATCATTGCTGTATGTTACAAGCTACAGAATCAAATGGGAATAAAGCAAGAAAGATATGATAGGACCGCAGCATGTGTGGCCATCTATAAACTCTACTTACCCCTTCAGGGCAACACGCGTGCGTCTATGTATGTATATAATAATGTCCTTCTGACCGAATTTCGGTCACGGCGTTCAATCTTAATGGAGACTGACCATATGCGCAGGAGATATTATAGTGCACAAGCGTGTGCGCAAGTACAAGTGTACTCTCTGTTCCCTAACTCTCACGATCCGATGGGACGGTCATCCAACACGACCGGAAAGAGATCAACCGCAGGATCAACGGCTTTACGTGCTTTCGGAGGCACGGGGGTGTCTAACACCGCCAACTTCCTAACTCCAGGCTTTTATTCAGATTTCTCAACAGAAAAACTAAATAACTTTTTGTTGGCCCGACCTGGGATTCGCACCCAAGACCTCATGCATAGCACTTGCATTCACTACCACTGCGTCACAGAGGCAGAGTCAGTGACAATGTATATACGAGTATAACAGTAAAAATATACGGCAACGATAAAAGTTAGTTAACTACCTGATATCAGTTTATGGGTGCTGATTACGGCCAATAAATAATTTAAAGATACCTAATTATAATTTGTCTTCAACTTTGAAGCCGAACAGGACACGTAGATTAAAACAGGTTTTATTAAAACCGGAAGGCTTTAATCAAGTCTAATTTAATTATTATTATAATACCAGCACGATTTAAATCTTAAAATCGTGGATATACGTAATCTGATGATTGCTAAATAAGTTGTTATATCGGCGTGAAATAGCAGTATTCCTACTGTTGTGTTTCGTTCGGTGAGTGAGAGTGCCTGAGCCCAATCACCCTCTTTCTCCCTTCCCGCTCCTTCTCCTTCCCACTTCCTTTCGTAAAGAGTCGGCAACGCGCAAGTGATGCCTCTGGTGTTGCAGGCGTCTATAGGCTACGGTGACTACTTACCATCAGGTGGGCCGGGCCGTATGCTTGTTTGCCAAATTGTAGCATTAAAAAGCTTTTAATGCGAATAACATCGGATAATAAAAGTAATCGCTGCTGTACACGGTAGGTTTAGGTCATAGTCCACTACGCTGGCTCTAATTGACTCCTGTCACAACAAATGTGTAACATATCTTCGTGAATATTATGGCAAGAGAGAGAAAACCGAGCTATAATTAACTACTTGTAGACCCTTACTGTATTAACATTAGATTAAAAATTTAATATTAGAAACAGCCTGAAACACAGGTCTCTGACCTAATTCAAGACTTCATAAACAAGTCTCTTGTGTCCAATATTTAAATTGTAAATGTTTTCCTTTAGATTAAATATAGTTTTAATGTGAATTTAATACAATAAGTAGCCTGTAATGTATTTTGTAAAGACTTTTATTTATTGAATAAAAATGTATTATTATATTATAATATTAAACACACGAAACTCGAAGTCAGAGGTTGGCATAAAACTCGTGATGTCTGTGTGGAATCTAACATTGAACCCTGAGGCCATAGTTACTTTTTTACATCGAATAGCTGCCGAAAATGCGAAATGGCCAAAATAGCTATTGCAGTAAATTCATGCCCGAAGAGATCGGCAGAGGTGTATTATACGCATTGCGCCAGATATGTTTTAAGGTCCCACGTAATAGGGTACAAGATTTGCTGTGGACCGGGCAGTTTTCCGAACTCCTTATTGGTACTAAAAATGTCTTACAGATAAATGCTATGGCATTTGCTCAATCCGACAATCGAACCTAGGACCGCGTCACAGCTGGCGAGCCTATTGCAGACAAGAGAATTTAATGATAAAATACCTAATTACACTTTTGAGTGTCCCGGTGATAAAACCCGAGACTTTATGTACAGCAATTGCGTTCGCTACCACTGCAACATCGAGGCAGTCAATCATAGTTCACTGCTCCATGCTTTTCATTTTTCTTAGACTTCATAGTAATTATACTCATCCTCATGCTACGCTCGGCTTAACATACATCGGCAAAGACTCAAAGAATATTACCCAAGTCGGAAACAATTTATGAGTCATACAAATTTTTGCTCTATGCGTAATCGAACCCGCAATACATAGAATGATGATCTGACTACATAAACTAATACGTTATTTATGCGTCATGAAAACGCGTGAATGGTGACCTTACACCTGTATCCCAAAACGGGTAGATACTAAATAGTGGTGTGTTACACCCACTTGGCTTAGTTAAGTCTTAGCCAAGTAATAAAAGGCCAGTCCTTTGATCTACTAAGCACATTCCCACACTCTGATGCAACAGAATTTCGCCATTAGGACAACCGAATACCTCATATTATAATAACTCATTCAGCTCGACGAATCAAATTAAAGACGTCGCGTGCTTAACTATTAGCGAAAACCTAAGCTAATGCTACGAAACTATTGAGGCAGAAAAAGAAATTTAATCTAAACAAATCATTATCAGGCGGTCTGTTAATCTGTGCTTATGTCACAATAATCTCAAGAAATACACAACCAATTTTCAACAATAGCATAAACAATAGAATCACATCTACAGCTAGGCTAAAAGATAATAGAATTTTTTTTTAAATTAAAATGGGTATGTGAGTTTGTTTGTTACAATTTCACGCCTTAACTACTCGCCTGATCACCATGCAACAGAATAGGACATAGGATACTTTTCATCCAGAAAAATACTGTTCCCGAGGGATAGTTAGCTAATTATAATGAGAACTGACTACCGCTAGTTTTCTTTCGCCCACAGTAATAAGTATGTACAGTCACCCTCAAAAATATGTATACGGTACAAAGTTAAATTAAAATGTCTACATCTTTTATGCCAAAATCTATATCAATCTTTTAAAGAGTAAAGCGATTAAATTTTTGGTTTCTAAGAGTTTAACTCAAAACTATTCAACCGATTTAAAAATTCTTCCACTATTACAAAGCTATATATCACCGAATAATATAACATATTTAAATAGTTCTGTTACTAACATAAGTTAATATACTTTTACGCGAGCAAAGCCGCGAGCAGAAGCTAGTATGGTATACATCTATTGTGACAAAACATGGTATTTACAAAAACTTATCAATTCTTATAAATATTTGTGTAAAAAATTTGTAAATGTGGATGTGTCATAAGTTTGTGTATGCCCCTAATAATTCAAAACGATCGAACGAACGAATACATCGATTGTTTAGTAACGAAGTATCCTTACTAATATTATAAACGCGAAAGTTTTTATTGATGTATGGATGTTTGTTACTCTTTCACGCCAAAACTACTGGACCGATTGCGATAAAACTTGGGTATGTAAATAGCTGTAAACCTGGATTCACACATAGGCTACTTTTTATCCCGATATTCCCACGGGAACGGGACTTACGCGGGTGAATTCGCGGGGGAAAACTAGTATATAATAAATGTATACAATATCTTGGCATATTTAGACATTATAACGTAATTTTTGTGCCGCAGTTGGAAAATATCCTGTGTTGCCGGAGACTTTACAAACATTCAAACAACGGACACAACACCCAAATCCGGTACAACTATTTGTGAATTAGGATCGAACCCTCCGCAGTAGCAAAGCGATATCTTAAACGAATATGCTATCAGTGCAGTCGTACACACATATTGCGGACCAAGCATAGCACTTAAGACTGCGCCGAGCGAAATGTGTCGGCCTCGATGGCGTAGTGGTTAGTATAATCGACTGCCACGTCTGAGGTCGCGGGTTCGATTCGCGCACAAGTCAAACATTTCTGTACATGATCATGGATGTTTGTCTTGGTCTGGGTGTTTCTATGTATAATAAGTATGTATTTACAAAAAAATAGTATGTATGTATGTTTATCCATTGTCTAGTACCCATAGTACAAGCTCTGCTTAGTTTGGGCTAGACGGTGTCGTGTGTATGTGGTAGAATATTATTATGTTTCTCTTATCACAGGTACTTTCTAACATATTAGAAAATACCTGGCCCTTTGGGAGGCCTACACGGAGACATGGGTCCAACGTGAAGAGGCCCTTCGAGAGTTTTAATCAAAGGTGTGATGGAACACCTACAGCGGCACTAGCCGCAGCAGGCGTAGGACTATTGCTACGTATGGATTCTAATATATGGGCTATAGGTATGGGTGTTTGGTGGACTGGTATATTGCTAACTATGGATGAAAAACGGCGTATTATTATTATTATTATTATTACAGGCGGTCACAGTTAAGTTAATAAAATCAACACTTATTGTTTAATACAATTATAAAATATATATTTACCATAACAATGAATGTGTTTACAATGACTTCGTGTAAAAATCTTAAAATAATTAATATTTTCGCCTACAAAATTACGTAAATTTGCACGAAAATGCAAAAACGTAAGCTCGTGTTACGTGATTTTTAGATTATAACAGTAAAAATCTATCCTATTTTACAGCTTAAACGAAACATAAATAGTTATATTACAATTTGTCTGTCCCAAATATCTATATATTAATACGTGAAGCAAAAACTTTGTACCCCTTTTTACGAAAATTGCGCGGATGGAGGAGTATGAAATTTGGCACATTTAAAGTTTATATGGAGAAGGAGGGGCGAATCCTAATATTTTTATAAAATATGCATTAGAAATACATTAAATTAATAAAAAAACACTACACGCACACAACCATGCATTCGACACAAGCAGTCGAATCGCGTTCGTCGTATATCGGCATTCTTCGGTTGACTTCGTAGAATGCTTCGTATTTATGGTTACATACATATGTATGTGGAGTAGGTTACTAAATGAAATGTGATTATAAGGGTATAATTATAGACAATAAAACCTTAATAACGATCAAATTTAAAATTTAAATAAATTATTGGCGAATTTCGGCCACTTGGCGATCACTAGTTTAAATTAATGGTTGACAATAAAGATACATATATGGCGTAGTGGTTAGTGTAACCGACTGCCACGCCTGAGGTCGCGGGTTCGATTCCCGCACAAGTCAAACATTTGTGTGCATGAACATCGATGTTTGTCTTGGTCTGGGTGTTTCTATGTATAATAAGTACGTATTAACAAAAAAGAAAAAAGTATATATGTATGTTTATCCATTGTCTAGTACCCATAGTAAAAGCTCTGCTTAGTTTGGGCTAGATGGTATTGTGTGTATGTAGTAGAACATTATTATAAAAAAAAAAAAACTCATATTATTTTACTATGGCGGCCACGCGCCGATTTGAATATCGAACTTTGTCATTCAGTCTAACCGCGTCTTACGCTCAGCGCAGTCTTAAACCGCTAAGCTATTCGCGCAGTACCTATACATTACTAAGGGTGACTGTACCTCTCGTAAGCTACTCATTAGCGCTAGCAGTGAGCATGGCCCGTATAGACGCTACACGCCACCTAATTATGCCTCGCTATTTATAGTCTCATAGCCCAGGAATCTGGAATAGATCCCATCTATAGCAGATACCATTCCCGGCCGCGGTATTAATTAGTGATTACAGATTGTGTTCTTATTGCCACACTGTTTAGTTGATTCTATATTCGCATACTTTGAATTTGATATGGTTGAGTGGATAAGTTACATGAGCGACTGTCGATTGAAAGATCCTAGTTTCGATTTTCGGGTCGAGGAAATAGATAAAATATTTTATGTAGCCTATTTGAGAGGACAGTATTTTGAGTGCTAAGTGAAGTGTTTATTTAAGTGTTTGTTACTTAAGTTATTTAGTGTATAGCGACAGCTTTTTTTAATAAAATAAAAGTATTTTATTATATTTATTTTCAGTGACGGCACTAATAAACATTATATAGAAATGTCAAAGCAGTTTCGCAGGCAATTAATATTCGGTATCAAAACTGCTTTCCTTCAGACAGAAACCGAAACCAAACCTACTCAATAGACGTCAAATTGAAATTCCAGAATAATATTGCATGGCATTATATTTAATGCCACCCCACATGGAACATCAACTTGTTTTCTATTTTATGACATAAGTAACCAGATTTGCACACGGCGTCAGATTATCGCGTAGATTTATTGAGTAAATTTCAAATTTTCTAGGGAACAGGACTTTTTTTGGATGAAACGTCTTTTTCTGTACCCATGACAACGTGTATGCAAAATAAAAAATAAACTCATATTCGCATTTACAATACTAGTTAGGATAGAGAACCTGAAACTATTTAATACGTGTCTTATAGAGATACTTATTAGAAAATATTGGCAATGATATTATATTTGGTGGACCACGCCACACATAACACTAAAGACCTTCAAATAGCATTTACCTATAGGATAAAATTCTTGCCATCTTTCTTCTTATATCTAACAAAAGTGAGATAGTACGCGATTTATCTTTTGGATAACTTTTACTTGATATTGGTGAAACTGACCCTGAATTGTTTTCTTTCTTTCCTATGACATAAACCCACTCTTCAATAGACATCAAATAAATGTCAGAACAATAATTTTGCAAGATTATGATCCAACCTTTGAAACGCCATATCCTTTTCACACCTGCACTGCAAAGCACTATTAAAAGAAATGTCATGTAACCGCTAAAATGGGCACAGATGAAATAAATGGGTTAAACGGTAAACAGAATTAAGTAATACATACATATTTAAAAGACTGCACTATTGCTGTTGGCACAATAGTTAATGTGGTCACATCATGGCAGTCACTGTAGTAGCTATTGTAGATGCAAACCCTATTACTATCCCAAATAGATATCTCCTATACTTTATACTTCATCTATACAGGGTGTCCGGTAATTAATGGATAACCTGGAAATGTCTTATAGTGGAACTGACGGCCGTTCAGAAAAAAATATGAAAAATATCTATCCTAACTACTACCTGAGATATGTGTTTTTTTTTAATTACCATGTATAACTTTCTTGTTTACTACGACCATAAATGAATGAAATCTATCGGTTTCTTGTTGTTTTATAATTAAACACTAATTATGCTAATAGATAGACAGTCAAAAGTATGCTATGCTAATATAGGTTGCACTTTTTAACATATATACATTTTTTTTTCATTTTTCTTAACGGACTTCAGTTCTACTATAAGACATTTCAAGGTTATCCATTAATTACCGGACACCCTGTATAATACTAATATTATAAAGCTGAAAAATTTGTTTGTTTGTTTGGTTGAACGCGCTAATCTCAGGAACTACTAGTTCGAATTGAAAAATTATTTTAGTGTTAGGTAGCCTATTTATCGAGGAAGGGTATATAACATCACGCTACGACCCACGGGGGCGGCGCAGTAACGATAAACGCGAGTGAACCCGCGGGCACATCTAGTAGGTATATTATAAAGCTGAATAGTTTGTTTGTTTGTTTGATTGGTTGAACGCGCTAATCTCAAGAACTACTGATTCGAATTGAAAAATTATTTTAGTGTTAGGTAGCCTATTTATCGAGGAAGGGTATATAACATCACGCTACGACCCACGGGGGCGGCGCAGTAACGATAAACGCGAGTGAACCCGCGGGCACATCTAGTAGGTATATTATAAAGCTGAATAGTTTGTTTGTTTGTTTGATTGGTTGAACGCGCTAATCTCAAGAACTACTGATTCGAATTGAAAAATTATTTTAGTATTGGGTAGCCCATTTATCAAGGTAATTATAAGTTTATAGGCTATATAACATCACGCTACAACCAATAGGAGCGGAGCATCAATGTAAAATATTGCAGAAACAAAAAATCTCTTATGTGAAGCAGACGAAGATGCGCGGGTCAGCTAGTTTATTTATATTTTATTTTCAATCCTAATCCTAAATAGTGCTGGTGTTCTTCGTGTCCGTTATATGATTACTTGTGAAGTTTCTCGTGACACAAGGATTGTTGCTAATGCGAGAATCAGTGGAGTTGGAATAAAACCTACATATTTCAATCCCAGGTCTATATCAGCGACTTAAATTTTTAGTTTTTAAAAACGCTCATATACCGCTCAGTTAACAAAACGATCACATTATGGAAAAACCACACAACATAATATAAGAGTAGTAAGTAATGTTCTGCGGGGCAAACAAAAATGTGTTATGGGTTCGAATCCCTCAAGGAGCAATTATAATCAGAATATAATAATAATATCAGCTCTGTATTAAACTCTCCCACTAGTGGGCACGGGCCTCTTGTCACTGTGAGAAGGGTTAGGCTACCGTCCACCACGCTGGCCCAGTGCGGTTGGCAGACTTCACATATCTTCAAAAACATTATGGAGAACTCTCAGACATGCTGGTTTCCTCACGATGTTTTCCTTCACCGTTAAAGCAAGCGATAATTAACTATTTAATACGCATATAACTTCGAAAAGTCAGAGATGCGCGCCTTTGGTACGAACTTGAAACCTCTGCGTGGCAGTCTAACGGTTTCCCACTAGGCTATCGCTGCGCAGAATACCTTTAAAAATATTTAGCCTCCTACTTGACGATACTGTTACGTCATACCATGGTTAAAACGACCACCACTTACCACGAGCATCAACAACCATCTGCTTCTCAAATAATTAGTAAAGCCAACGTCACTATGAGTGCTCAGCAAATATAACAGGCTACCGAGAAACTTGACATCGCTGTTCCTTTCTCACTTATGCCGGGGATGCAAGAGGGAAGAAGAAAGGAGATGTAGAGAAAAATGTGAAAATAAACATTGGGGTACGAGTCTGGTGTTTTGTTGTGAAACCAGAGCTGTGTGGTTAGATATTGTCAAACATTCTGTACCTACTACTGTATTGCCTCTGTGTAGATGGTATGTTTTATAATACTACTCATCTGCTTATTGTGATTTCAACGATATATCTATATATTAAAAGGGCCACCTGTAAAAATACTTTCGGTAAAACATTTTTTTTTGTGGACCTTGAAGTGTATTATATAGGTTTAACTAAACATGGTCAGTTTTAATATGTGTATGTACCATTTTGGTCTGAAAGCTTCAGCATGATTGTTTGTTTGCGATTATTATTAGTCATGTACTGTCAATATACTAAAATACTATCTAAACTTAAGATTATACGCATAAGTATTTCACTTTTGGCGATCAGGCCATTGTACCGATTTTATTTTGTCTTATCTCTTGTTTTTACTAATTTGTATAACAAAATATATACATATGTAAATACATAATGAGCGAACATCAGACTCCTTTTAAAGCAAATTTGCTCTTATGGAGGTGTGTTCGATTTAGGGTAGTTAAAATTTAAAAGAAGAACAGTAAAAAAAATTTTTTAAAGTATTTTTTATATCTACGGTTGAATATTTTTTATTTAATCCGCAATGCTAATGTACACTCATACTTTATCATAGGACAAAAGCTGAAATACTAATTAGATTGAAAAGTACTCGATGTGAATATAACATGCACATATTATTTATTTTATTTATTTATTTTTATTTATTTATTTAGGACCACCAGTGATTACAACAACAATCCAAAAAGAAAAAAAATACAATGATAAGTTTTAGTTGGTTGCGTAACCTTTTAAGGCACCTACTGCATGCACAATAAGATGAGCTTAGAAAGAAAAGTAAAAAGAAAGAAGTATGCGGTGTGTATGTCAGAAAGGTTATTTAGACCAACTTTAAAGATATTATAGTAAAAGTGATACAACATTTAAATAAATACATTAGGAACAATAAATTATAAAATAATATATAATATAATATTAAGACACTAAATAAATAATTACACTAACGATATTGGTAATGGATATTAATTTCAATCACTAGACGACCACTAATGTATATAAATAAACAAATTCACGAAAAGAGCAAATAAAACAAAAGAAGTTTTAAAATAGTAGCACTTCTACCCTTTCTGCTTACTCCATTACGCAACAAGCGTAAAGCATCGAGCTATTTTTCAAACTAAACTGCAACCGGTACAATCGCATGCGTCGACCATATAAATAAAATTCAATTATTCACTTTACGAAGTAATGCGTCGAGTGCTATCATTTTATCTGTGTGTATCAATTGATTGCTCACCGTAGCAGATTTCCAATTTCCTACAGGCCGTATATCATGTTCGAGGCGGATTTATTGCTGCGGAACACGAAGCCAAAGGATGTGTTTCATTATACAGCCTTAGATTTGGGTGCATTGGCTTTAAGATCTGTTCAGGTAGTTGGTTAATGAAATAAGTGATTTCTACTGGAACTGGAAGTACATATTTATACAGTACTAGTATTGGTCCAGTTAATCATTAATTAAAATTTGATGAAACATATAAATTTATATTTACCAAGATATGTTTCTAATCTTAAACATTTATTGGGTAGGTCATTAAAGCAGGACAAATAAAAATCTGAGAAGAAAATGGTCTATAAAATTCGTTCGTCAATATTTGCTTATTAATATATAAATTTATAACAAGATATTTTATTATTTAACAAAACTGGTAGCATTTATGTAGCCTAATGGTAAGCCAGTGTCTATAGCATGATAACCGTATGATAACTTACAATACCAGAAGAACCTGTGTCGCCGATCATAGACGAAAGGAATTAAAGATAAGGTGGAAAAAAATCTTTGAGCAATTTAAGTGGCTGCACCGGAATACTGGTAATACATTTAATCATTTATTACAATGGCAATATAAAAAAAAAAAAGAATGTAGTTGTCACTGGTCAGCTGCGCGCCGCAATGGCTCACGAGCAGCCGCCCTGAACGGTTGTGTCAACAATGAATTGTATAACAGAGATGAATAGATAGGTTATGTTCACACATACCTATACATATAGTAGAGACTACTGATTAATAAAATAATTATTGAATTAATTAAAAATATGACTAGTGGGTAACAAGTTACAGTACCTTCTAAGTAAAATGCTGAATTTAAATTTCAATCTTCTAACATTCAACCATTCATTTCAATCTATTGCATTCCACAATATAAAGAAAATCTTATACTTATGTTTGCCTGGGGCACTGTGGGACACAGCAATAGTAGGAAAGGGGGAAAGAAGCTACTTTTAAATAACATACTGAATATGTTATAATATAATCTATAAATTTGTTAGTTACTTTTAATCCAAAAGTGATTATTATGATCATTTTATCATATACAGCCTCCAATACTATTATCATTACTATTAAAGTAAACATTTTTTTTTGTTTTATTAGCATCTAACAACAGAACACATGATGTATCAAAAATATAAATATTATTGTCGATTTAAATCGACATGGCAATAAAGCAAGAGATGGAGGTCGAATTCACAACCTATCAGTCGCAATGCCTTAACCATTGAGTTATGGGACTCATATCCAAATCCTTTTTTAAAAATACATCGTATTCTTAATGTGCATATAGCTTATAAATTGTTTATGTAGCAATTTGCAGATTAGTAACAATCCTGCCGCCCAGTTGTCTTCACGTACACACTTGGTATATCCAAGTTGTCAGCGCTCATAATTTACCATAACATGCTGCGAGGAATTTATCTATTATACAGAAACAAGCGCCATGACCGTTAGGCGCTAATGCCATAATACGAAATCATATTTCATTAGCATGACGTGTCTCCGTCGGCATCGATTAGCTAACACTTCCTGACGGCATTATAATAACTTCTACAATTAAAAAAGAAAACTCTGTATGTTTGGTCGCCTCGCCATTGACACTGTGCCGAGTGTTCTAAGTTCGATCCTTAAATGGGACAAAAATTTGTGTGAACCAAAATACTTGCTCCGAGTCTGGCTGTTCTTTGTGAATCTTCATAAAGTCCTCCGCGACATAGGAATTATTCCAAGGGCGGAAGTTGTTTTAAAAACCTAAATATTAAAGTGCTGGATCTTTTTAAGCTGTTTGACGGTCTTGTCTTCGAAATATTCTGATAATATTCAAGAAAATATATTATTGGACGTAAATGTTAATTATGGCTAGAACAGATGATGTGTGGCGACTATTAGGAGAATCCAATCTAAGATCCATATCAGTTACCTAACATGCCATATAAATACTATAAGCATAGTTAGATGGAAGAACTTCTCCAATTGGCGTGCTCCAAGTTCGAAATATGTCAATGTGCTTAGATTTCTTCAATGAAATTTCTGGAAGAGTTATTTAAAAGATGTGTAACAATATAATATAGTTAACATTCATTTTGATGTCTTGATCCGACGTATTATTGGGCGAAGTCAATTGGGTCACTTGGAATTCATTTTCTGTGCTGCTAATCTATATATATACAAATAAATCCCTGTTTCCCTTGGTCACGACATAACTTGAGAACGATTTTACCGATATCCGACTTTTTTAAGTGTTGTATTACTTTCTAGAAGGTTTTTACGGAAAGAAAAGTTAAAATTGCTCAGACAAATGGAAAATTTCAAAAAACATAACGACTATTTTACCCTCGCGAGTTTGACATTTCGTCTAAAACAGTACAAATTCCGACGGGTCAGCTAGTGTATTATATTTGGACAGATAACTACAGCCTTGTTTATTCAAGAATCGAACAGGGGAAATAACAACCATCGGTAGATATAAGATAGCCAGGTGATCGGTGCCCATCCGACGAGTATATAGTGCTTGTTTTGACTCAAAATTACTACTAGGGTTGTGAGTAAATCATGTATGATTAGGGGCAAATAATCCTAGATACGTCAATGTTAACAACCGGCAGTTGCACATACACACAATCTCACTAGCATTCAAGTAAAATAAAGTAAGAACATAAGGTAATGCCACATAAACAAGGCGTGACGTCTGAAAGACGCGCGACCGCGCGGTACCTTATTTTACAATCACCGCGCGTATGCGTGTCATCTCAGAAGCATATAATTTCAACACAGTGAGTGGTAAATGTAACTTCATTTATTTTTGCATAAATATGACGTGGAGAGAAGCGATTGTTTATGAAGAGCTTTACATATTCAAACCTGTGATGCATTACGTGATCGAACTGTTCAATGTATTAAAGGGAAACATTGTGTGTACCTATATATGTGGTCAATATAGTTACGCACATATAAATTCACATCTCTAAGTGTACGTAAGGGTGAGCAGAGTTGGATGCAATAATGCATATGTAGTAAAACTCTTCTGCTTATCCCTCCAGGGTAAAACGGGAGTTATTTTCTGAATGCATATTATAGATAGGCGGGATGTATAGACTAAATCATTACAGTATTTTTTCTTTACTTGCCTTATTTGGTAAACAAACAAAACATTATGTTTGTCTAGCCCTTTAAACATATACAGCATCTATAGTTTGCGATAATCCAGCCAAGGTGACAACCAGACATACGGCCTACCATACAGGACATATATCAACTCAACGTTGCCAACTTGGCTGAATATAATAAAAGTGCACTGTAGAATTACTACGAGTGTATGATACTTATCGTAAGTTTAAGTAAGATGTTCTTTGTTGTGGGTCATTTGTATTTTAAATGTTTGCAATATTTAATAATTATAATTATTAAAAGTACAGAATTTTTTAAGGATATAATAAAGCTGAGCCTGTCAATGGTATAATTAATTTTATTGGCATGATCACTTTAAGAACATTAGGTTTAACTTGTAAACCTTCCAGTTTACCATGTTTCTTTGACTTTTATTGCAAGCGATAGTGAATTTCAAAACACACATAATTTAATGTCAGAGGCGCGTGATGTATGTGGATGTAATCGTAGAACTCAGCAGGCCAAGTCGTCGGGCTTACTGGACTATGCCTGATGAGCGGCTATTAATCGTATCTGAAGTTATTATTAACTAGGTGTTACCCGCTACTTCCTTCGTATTTATTTTATCGCATGCTTAACCACTCTCACGTTATTTCCAGAATATATCCGTCAACCATTTAAGGCATCTGGGTGAATAACTAACACATAGAGAAATATACATGTATATAATTTCAATAAGTTTTAATTTTTACATACAACTCTGATAAAAACAAGAACTGCCTAAAATATCTTAAACAAAATTTCTATCGGCTTGCGCGTGAGTACATTTTGCTACATCACCAATATCTACAACGGGTAAACCAATTTGGTTGAGCTAACATTTTTCATTAAAATAGGCTGTCATGTCAAACTAAAGCATGGATACATTCATATAAATAAGAACTACACATTAAGATTACTTTAAAGCTAATATTATAATATTTGTTTTTATCCTGTACTAGTTGACCTAATAGACGTTGTCTTGTCTTAGACGAACTGTCAAACTCGCGAGGTTAAAATAGTCGTTAAGTTTTCTGTAATTATCTAATTTTCCTAGCATTTTTCCTAGCATTTCTTTCCCGAAAAACCTTCTACAAAATTTAAGAAACCTTAAAAAAGAACGATGTATTATCTCGGTAAAGTCGTTCTCAAGTTATAGCGTGACCAAGAAAAACATTTTTATATATATAGATATACAGCGACATAACAACTGTTACGTAAAAACAGTTCCAATAAGTAATAAATCGAGCTGTATCATTATTCAACGGCTAGAGGCAGTTATTTTGACTAAACGCAGGCCGGAGCGGGCGGCGGCGGCGTCGCGCGACCCCCGCGGGCGCAGTGTGAAAGCGCCCTATGATTTATACTAGCTCAATTATTAACATTTTGATGTAGTAGGTATGTACTGGTGTAAAAATGTGGTCGAACCGGTAGAGATTCCATGCATAAAAAAGGGTCAATTAATAAGATTAAATTTGTACTCATACGGTGGCTTGGAATACTGGTTTTTGGTAGTAGGCTTAGTTTCAGAGGGAACGCTTCAACACTTTCGCTGTCTGCTGAAAGGCGAAGGAGCTAATATAGACAAACGTAGGTAAGTTTGAGGAACCCAAGAACTAGCTGGGATGAATTGGATGAGGAACTGGGAGCTAATGGTGCAAATTGGAAAATAAAATAATAAGTAGATTGAACGAAATCGATTCAGTGACTTTGGATAGTTGTCTGTTAGATGATGAAACATATACCAACATGCCAATACACATTTTATGTATGTTCTCTAAAATGGTACAAGTATTTACCGAATTATGGCGATTTTATCAATTCGATTAATTATTTAACAGATTCCCACCATATAGTAAGTATATCTATCTTGAAATATTAAAATGACGACCATATATCCAATTTTAAGGAAAGTAAAATTTTTAGGTCAAATGAAATATACTCTAAATCTATTAAAATTATTTGAATGCTAGATCAATTTAAAATCTATCGTATAGAAAATAACTTCTTAGTAGTCTACATATCATCATCGTTTGAAACGGGTGCAGTTTAAAAACCTAATGTGCAAATTGACTCTGTCAGTCGTGACTAATCAAGGAAGGCCGCTCGTGAGAACACTATAACGGCAAGAGTAACCGAAAAATAAAAATATAAAACGTAATATTTAAAATGTCTGAATCATAAAACTTGTATGATTTATATGAGAATAAAATATTGTGTGTGTGACTTTAGTTAACAATAGTATCATTCCATTTAATACATTACATTTATAATTCGGATAGCAAATTCAAACGGTTTGGCAAATTCTTCCTATTGTGTATGAAAACAGGTAAGCAACAAATTACTGCGCTGCCATCCCTAGGAGTATACATTACAGGTCCGCCTTTTGTATGCATTAGCGACTATAATGTAAGAACAGGGAGAAGATTACGCTGGCCGTTCTCATCCTAGAAATGTCTGGTGCTCAATCTAGGAGATTAGGTGCCAACTCAAAATTATAGGATTTTATACATGCCTTGGCTGGTTAGAGACCTGGTCCTCCACAAAAAAATAACCCTAGATCCGCCAATGCATCATTGATCCAGGAATCTTAACTCATAGCTGGAACATAACCGAGGTTACTCGTTTACGATAATTTAGCAAGTGTCAAACTAAATAGAGATAAAATTGAATGATTGTAAAATAACTACTACTAACAAAATTTTTGAGTGCTAATGACACCATTTCCCAGTTCACCATGTACCATTGTAGGTATATCACAAGTAATCTCACATGAAATTGTATGCTAAAAAAAACAGGTCTGAAAGATAACCTAAGCCGCCTTTTACGAGTCTACATACAAATACTAAACGAAGAGCGATTGAAACGTTTTACATTATGATCACTTACAATGTTAATTAGGACGGATTACACGTAATAATCCGGCGAGAACATTAATATTGTAATGATTATATCTTGCTTGTCAATTAAATTAAACAAAATGACACGATGCTTGTAATAATTTGCATTTTTCTTCCAAAGCTCGGCCCATCTACCTCAAAAAATGTCAAGAATGCGCTATTTTTGCGTGAGAAAATATTTAAAAGGAATTCAAATGGAGCTTGGATAAAGTTCACAGTATTGCAATAATGTTGCCAGCAAATAAAATTTATTTATTTATTTAGTAGATTTAAATTAAAATATATGATGCTATATATTCCTATAATTTTTTATAAGTGTTTTATATGTAACGTTATTTTAACATAATGATTATATAGTGGGGACATAATTTCTGTATTGCGGAGGACTTTACAAACATTCAAACAGCGGACACAAAAAACAACTAGTCTCGGAACAACAATTTGTGAATCACACAATATTCTGTCCCGTGTGTGATTCGAACCCACAGCACTCGGCGTAGTGCAGGGGCGAGGCGACCACTTAAACCCCTAAGATAGCTTATGTCGTGCAATCTAAGTTGGTTATCTTTATGCCATAATTATTATTCCCGGATAAAATTAAGTACTTATCAATTCACTCTATTAATTAACTTTAAGTCAATGTGTAATATAAATTAACCAGTTTTACACTGAACAGTTATTAATTATGAAAATATATATATATATGTAATATATGTAGTTGCTCTGGATGTACCTAAATAAATAAAATAAAATCATTAATATAGTTACTGTAGAAATCACTCATTTACCGCCGATTCAAAGTGAATTGCAGTCCAGAGATTTTACAAAATAAACTGCAATATATCAATTTGCTGTACATTGCTTCCTATCGCTAAATACTAAATCGTAATTAAATCAACCGCCTATCAGTAACGTTGACATATTTGGACAAGGTTTGATTTGATCTTTTGAATAAGTCTTTCTCAAAAGAAAAAGATTCAGCACTAGTAATCTGACATAGCCTCTTTGTCCCGGGCAGTTTCAACACAAGATTCATCCAAACATTACAATTATCTACGGAACACACATTTTTTTTAACCGTACGGGATAAGCAAGGCAGCACTCGGGATAGTAGCGAGAGAAAGAGACCATTACACCACTCCTGCAGATAGTTATTTATTCGTAATATAACTATATCGTTTTATTTATTTACGAGTTCTCTGTCGTGTTCACAATTTACACTTACAGAATCAGTAGTAAATAAAAAGAAATTTTAAAGGATCCATCGATCAGTTTTTGTCGGCAGAACACAAGAGACCTTGTAAACGGTAGCTTTGCGATAACATCGCTTGTCCACGACGCCATGTTGCGTATTGTTTTTTATTTTTTGGTGCGAGAAGCAAAGCGCGCGAGCGTGTTGCCAGATTAAGACATTGTGATTGCCATAATTAAAGATGTTTTTAACATTTTTATGTTAACCAGTTTTACACTGAACAGTTATTAATTATGAAAATATATTGCGTAAATGTGCTCACAAAACCTTTCTTCCTTATAAGATTGCGACAAGAATAAGTTTAAGATGCCAGGTAGTAAAAAACTCACAAGTTAATTAAAATAGGTAGTAAGAAAAAGAAAAATGTTGCGTTGATGAGATGGGATTTATATTGTAAAATGTAAAAGTTGTAAAAGCCACACATACCGCGTTAGCTTCAAGAAATTAATAATGGAAAACAAGTTTTCCTCACGTAACAAGCGGCAGCTTTCGAAACATTCAACGCACTGCTATAAACGACGTCTACAATTAAATAATTATACATTATAAAATTAAAAAGAAAGCTGCTCTTAAATTAAATTTCAAGACGTTAATAATAATAACATGACAACACTGGATATACACTTAAATAGTACGTATTAAGGCCCATCGGGTTACATTGTCCGATGCTGCCAACCGCTATAACTCTTACGATATCAATCTACTGTTTTATTGAATGGATTTTTTATGTGGCAACTCATTTATGGCGGGCTTTCAATATCAAAATGGCGGCTTGTTTTATGAGCTTTTACAATTTTACTTTATGTTGGACAGAAATGGTGAGGGTAGGTGGTGGTTTGAGATATGATTGTCACTGGCAATTACTCTTTCGGTTATGAAATTTATTCTGTCATATTAATAAAAGTTTGCCACATTGGTTTTGCGAATAGTCGATGATGATAGAGCATTGGTAAGATTATGGAGTTCTGTGTGTTTTACTGTCACGTTCACGGGTAGTACTCTGTGTCGTGTGTTCTATGCAACCGCTTGACTTGGTATCTTTGTCACCGTTCTTTTACAACTTTACACAGCAGAGCCTATTATTTCCATTTAGAATCGTTCTCATGCACACGGTACCTTTGCAACAATCGTTATGCCTACAAGAATGTAGGCTGTCCCGATCACTATTACTTTAAACCGAGCATAACTTCTATAAATTAGTTTCAAAGAGGTAACAAGCAAAGCCGTCACTATAGCAGTATTGTTAAAATACACGAGGAGCTTTTTACATTTACTATCAAATTACCATCATATCTGGCTGGCTCGTCTGTCATTAGAGGCAATTAAATACCCCCAGTACATGGCACTTAATACATGGCCAAATGTAGGTATAGTCGACCAATAATATGGTCTACCACCCCAAGGTTGAGATTCATCTGAACGTCGTGAAGCAACAAGGTCGATTATTCCATACAATAATATTATGATAGTGACCATTGCTCTCTTCATCATGTATTATATTTACGTCATGCCATGTGTCACGTTAGAAAAGTAAACTTTAGGGATAGTTAGGTCTCACAGAAACTTTTGTCAAAACTAGTAGAGCACATTCTTGGCCGACCAAATCTCTGCCATTCAGAAATATACAAACCTAAGTCAATGTCAATGAGTAAATAGATAGCGATTTATAAATTTAAATAATCGATTAAAGTACTGACCACGATTGCCAACCGTTTCATATTATTAAAACGTGAATGTTTCTTTTTCACAATTCGTTTTACAAAAGTGCAGGCGATCGGGTACGACTTCTGCTTGTACCCAAACCGCGAGACCGCAACAGTAGATTCCACGTAACGTCATTATCGGACGGAACTGCGGTGACCGTGCGCAGGCGACGGTAAAACGAATGCGGGCTTTACGGGGCTTTGTGGCAAAGGATTTATGCAAAGAAATTTCAACGTTATTTTGTATGAAATAAAGTTGAAAATTCTGTGTAGGCTATAGACTATTGGGGTAAATCAAATTAAAGAAGTCATCCAGCTTCGCTGAGATAACTTTATACAATACGGAACAAAAAGCTGTGATCAAATTAAAAATATAAAGTAGCCTAGAATAAAGTAAACCACAAAAATAAAATGAAACGTCATAGTGTAATAAAAGAAAAGTAGTAGTAGTAATGCAAAAACTGGGGCTCGAACCTATGAACCCTCTATCGCATAGCTATAGCCAAAGGTAGACATGACAAACCTAATGGATCAATTATTCTACGTCACACATAGCATAAAAGTGCGGATAAAACACGTATTATCAATCAAAATATAAATCACAAAAGAGCTCACCCTATCAGGATGCGTAATTCTCTTCTTAGTGTAACTGTGAATGATATTGCGGGTCTAAGGATAAAAAAAAGGTTGACAAATATAATACTAGTACTCACTCATTACACGAAGTCAAGGAAGTCTGCGTGACGGTCACCAGCGTCGTTGTTGTCGTCGTCAGCATGTCCCCTATACACTTCTTCCTTGAACACTCATCTAGCACTTTATCCTCTTTTAAAGGTTGCAGAACCTCCTTCACTTTATTAGGACCCGTCTTCACTGTAGACCTTTGGAACTTAAGATTCGCCAACGTCTTACCGTCAGTCGAAATCTCAGTCTGCTCAGTAACCAAAGCCCCTTTCTTTGTTCTACACACAGTCTTAGAAGTTTTTCCAACAGTGTTCCCATTTCTCACTATTTCTTCCTTTGCATCTATAACAGTAGATCGGGTTTGAGGTAGACCGTTTTCTAGCATACTTTTAATACTATCTGCGTTGAGCCTCGAGTTTAAAATTTTGTCTAAGTCTGTTGTGTTCATGTATTCTTCGTAACTCTGATTGATGGGTTGTCTTCTTTGGTCTTTTTGCCACGTAGTTTGGTAATCAAAGCCATATATTTGTTCTGTTTCAACGCCAAATGTTATATCGGTGTTAGGAGTTTCTTCATCTGGCGCTGGTTCGATCTGTGAGCAGTTGTCTTCGAAGAAATCGTCAGTTAATTCGGTTATTTGAGCTCCTGGTCTTTTGGTGTCTGTATCGTCGAAGTTTAGGAAGGTATTGTTCATGTTGTTGAGTTTTCTTTTGCCGTAAAGTTGTCTGTAGTACTTCTCCTGATCTCCATACATCCAACAAACTTTCCACCATTGCTTGCACATTAATATGTTTGCTGAGTTGGATGCTTTTACATGTCTTGTTGCGGTGGCCGACATTTTGAGGCTGTTGATTCAAATAATGCGTTTGGAAGGGATCTTATATGCATGTTCTGAAGTAAGTTTTTAAATAGGCGTAATATTGTATTTTATTAAATCAGTGTCGAGAACCACATTTTGACTATAATATACATATAATTATGCCTAGACTAAAATTTGTCTTCCAAAGGCAGAGATATACTACAAATTTTCTTGCTGTAGCTACCCGACATATATAATTTAAATCATTATTCTATCAATCGCTTTTCATTTCTTTCATGCATATCTCTCCAAATAACTAATTGAATAACATAGCATATTGATTGATTGACCTGTGTCACGCGCAAATTTTGCCAACCGTTATATTAGAGTACCTACCGAATAGAGTTCTTTACTCCGGAATGCTATATTAGCAATGCCTCGGAATAAAGCTCAATAGCACATTATCCAACCCTTATAATCGACACTTGGTTTCACTATGCGCTCAGATACGACTAAAGCTATAAATTAACCTTACTCAAAATTAACTAATTATTATCAATCATACAGACAAACATTTAGTGAAAATTGGCGTATCAAAATCTAACAATATCATTGACACGACAATTAAAAATCGGTCTTTAATCAAATTGCGTTCTTCATCTATACTAATATTATAAAGAGGATTTTGTTTTTTTCTTGGTTTGTAAGGATTTAACTTGAAAACTACTCAACCGAATTAAAAATATCTTTCATCATAAGAAAGCTATGTTATCATCGAGTAACATAGACTATTTTTTATTGAACACATAGAATGCCATGCAACAGGCACAATAGACAATGTATTGTTCGCGGTCATTTATGACCGGCATGGTATTCAACGTGTTAAACAACGTACTGATACTAACATTAACTAACCTACTTTTAAGCGAGCAAAGCCGCGGGCAAAAGCTATTTTATAACTATCAAATCAGAACATTTATTTCGAATAAAAGCCTAACCGCATAAACAAACGAAGCCTACACACCTACGCCTACAGACAACAACAGCACAATACATTCTAGTCCTACATAGCTACAGTGCATCGTAGTCCGTATGCCATCACTCACAGTCTGTCATTACCTACAACCGACTCAATCAACTCACTGCAGTTACCGCAGCATCCCTGCTTATTCTCGTCGCTATTGTGCTCAACATCGCCACTTTGTTACCTGATTTATTACGTAATTGTCTTGTATAGTATTCGGCTTTCTAAGCCTTTCTAACTACTGTAATAGATTACTAGTTATTACTGCGGCTTCGTGTGCTTTTTTAAAGGTTTGTCTAGTAATCTATGCCGTTTCTTAGAGTTTAAGTTGTAAGCATAAACAAGAGGTAGAGACGCCACATTGGATTTTCTATTAAAGCCTTCATTTTTGCTTAAGTCTGTTCCCAGTTAAGTTGATAAAATCAACACTTTTTGTTTAATACAAATATAAAATATATATTTACAATAACAATGAATGTGTTTACAATTACTCCGTGTAAAAACTTAAAATAATAAGTATTTTCGCCTACAAAATTACGTAAATTTGACGAAAAATGCAAAAACGTAAGCTCGTGTTACGTGATTTTAGATTACAACAGTAGGAATCTATCCTAATTTACAGCTTAAACAAAACTTGAATAGTTATATTACAATTTGTCCGTCCCAAATATCTAAGTTATTTGTAGACAATAAAGATACATATTTATTAAAAAATCACTTCAAATCCTCCATACAATTTTACTATGGCGACCGCGCGCCGATTTGAATATCGAGCTCTGTCATTCAGTCCAACCGCGTCTTACGCTCGGCGCAGTCTTAAACTGAAGTAGTCTTAGGGAAAAAACCTCCTATGACTGCACATCCATGTAGTGATTTAAATGGGGTTCAAAAGCCATACGTCACAAATATTTGTGTGATACACAAATGGTTGGTCCAAGACTGGGCGTTCTTGGAGTCCGTTGTTTAAAATTTAAATGTATGTACAGTTCCCTGCGATTTAGGAATTATTCCTATTAGACAAGTTATTAGCTACGAAAAACACTTCTCCTTCCTTTATTTTAGCCATCATATTATATCAAGATGCGTAGAAACCATTAATTATAACGGCGACGACAATATTTGGCGCCATAAGTACTAAAAGTCTATGCGCTATAATTTTATAGTTTATTAATGTACAACCTATGACTCATCTAATTAAGATAAGCACAAATTTAGCTCTCAAATAATTCAGTTTGCTAATTGATTTTAGTAATTATAAAGTTACTAAAGGTAATAATAATAAAACTACTATATACGGATTTTATCGCGTTGTTTATTTGACACTTTATTTCGTAGTTTAGAAACTCAGTAAAATTAGTAAAGTTTAATAGTAGTTGTAATGTAACAGTTTCTAAATTATGTAATAAAGTTTCAAATAAACAACGCGATAAAAGCCGTATATAGTCGTTTAATTTCATTGAATAACATTCGCGTAAACAAAAGACGATATTATTATAATAATAATAAATTAATTACGTGACTACATTAAGTTTCACGGGTAATATTAACTTGTCTATAAAGCCACTGAAATAGCTGAATTGATTGCTTCTAGAGTTTAGCGCCATACTAATTGTGTTTTGGTTTAAGATGTGCTAATGGTGCTTGTACACCATGCAAGGAGCTTGCGGTACATGCGCTATCCATTCGCACGGGCATCTTGCTCGAGGAATGAATAGATGACTATGTACGACGCAAGTAGCTCGCACCATTTACATGCGCAAGTCACTCGTGAGGGCATAGGTACTCGAGTTAATTATACGAGTTACTTGGTCGGCTAACTCGCGTAAATCGTTTACATGACGTAGAATTGTGCACAATCCACACAAGGCTTCATTGCATCTCGTTCATGTTCAAATCCATAATCGCAAGCTATTCCCGCCCGCGCCCGATTGATTTTTACGCATGCCTTTTAAAGGGAACTGTCCACTTTGTTTGGGGGTTTTGGCTTGGAACGGACAGTCACTGCGAATAATAATTATTTATTAATTTAGAAGCATTAACCAGTAGGAATTAGAAAAATAACAAAGTTTTTTGTCTAGGAGATGCTAATTAGTTTGTTGTGGTGGTTTATATAAAAGTATTTGAAATAAAAAATCATAGAATTTATGTTACTTTTTTATTATTCTGATTCATATGTTACTAAAATGTTATCTAGGAACTGAGCTGGTGGATTTCAATTCTTTTGATATCTTGCCCAACTCAAAAACCAAATAATTGTCATTATATGGGCGCAGCAACTTACTGTTCGTCAATTGTAGGATCGTCGATAATTGTTTTTATGGATGAATTCTGTTCACGCTGAGCCAATAATAGACAGTTCCTTTTAATACCAAAACCGTTTCTGTAATACTTCGTATGAGTCTTATTTTATTCAAGGCCTTTACCATTCTACATTACCTAAAGATCTCTTTCACTAAGACCATCTATTATGCCGGCACAAATAGCAGCAGCAATATTGTATATCATATTAAGTTCTGATTCGAAGCCTAACCAAGGATATACCGCGCAATCTGGCCGGTCATCTGTGATGGATCGCCAAGACCGTTACTCCGCAGACGTATCCACTTAGATCTCTACTGTTTCGTACACTACCCCTTACTAGCCATCATTATATGCCGTAATAAATCCACTACTGTTATCATCGTCCATTTTCACGAGATTTATCGGATAATTGCGTTTGGGATCATCTCAGTTTCTAGATGAAGAGGTGTTCGAGATAAATATCTTCGAATTATAAGTTGAAGACAATAATGTTTAAGATAGGTTTACAGCTTCTTTAGTTTTGTAATGAGAGATTTTGCTAGGGACAGTAAGTATATTATCCATACTTACCTACATACTATTTTATAAATGCGATAATTATGTGTGTTTGAAATATTTTAATGCTTGAATCTCTGAAATGGTTTTTTAGAATCTAAGTATAATTATTTTCTTCTTTTAAGACTTTACAATAATCAAACAACAGACACAAAGAACATCCAGACTGAGAACAACTATCTGTGGATCACACAATTTTTTGACCCGTGTGGGATTCGAACCCACGACATGCGCAGCTGTAGTAGTGGCGATGCGATCACCGACGACCGCCGTTCCGAATGCAAATAACTGCGAACAATACATTTTCTATTGTTTCTGCTATATGGCATTCAATGTGTTGATTCGGTATAGTCATTAAATTTAAATATTACACTTTACAGCTTTTCGATCTTAGGCGCCGGCCACAATGCGGGCGGTGAGCGGTCAGAGTTCCGAGTTCTGCGTTCCGCGTTCACTGTGATGTATGCGGTGTCTTTGAATCGTACACACATAAAAGCAGTCAGACTGCGGCGGTCAAAGAGAAACTGTATATTATCAAAGAGGAACTCGACCGCAGAACGCAGAGCGCCGGGGCAATGTGTTCGGCGCCTTACTGAACATTTTGACTTATTTTTTATAAATGTATGTAATGTATAAAGTAAGCAAATGGTTTGGTTTGTTTTCGTCAGTGTCAAGGGTAACACCTACTAAATCTGTATTTTCTACTCAAAACCTGAACAGTAACCAGCGAAACAGTATGCAAAATAAACATTTATATCCTACTAACTTTTGCCCGCGGCTACAGCCGCGTTTTTCTGGATTACCAGTACCCTATGTCTATTACATGATGGTCTGTCGTGTAGTTAAGACGTGAAAGCGTAACAAACAAACTTGCATTCGAATTTATAATATTAGTATATTTAGCATGCTTTAACCTAAAGCATAATTTTTACGGAAACCAAATATTCTGTTCTGTACCTACTCCTTTAGTATAAGCTAGATATACTTTAAATTGTATCACAAGACATAGGCACATCTTCTGAACATCCAATACTTGTTCAATCTGAACCCAGCTACAACACAATGCTATTAAACAGAGTAATGAACGTATAAATCATAAGTTTTCTTACGTGTCAATATCGTACGGAGTGCGGAATATTGCCGCACAAGCTGTGCGGATGCCATCTTATGATTTATCGAACAATTATGATCTAGATGTATCTTACTTTCTATTTCAAGCGTGGGTGGGTGGTACTGTTGTTCTGCGTTATCGTGTGGGAAATATATTTTATGTTTTTGCTATATGAGTAGATTAAATAACGATAGTATAGGGCTTACAATTTCACACAAATCCTTAGAGGACATCAGGTGCATCACACCCACATATCGTCACATATTATTAGTGTTTTTGTAATTATGTTATGTTTTATAATACGTTTGTAAATATATATTCGAGTAATTAGGTTTAAAATTAATTATGAAATACTTATACGATTAATTATAACATATTGTTAGTGACATGTCTATTTTGTCTTAAACAAACAACTGCACTAAGAATAATTCCTTTGTCGCAAGGCTCTTTACAAACATTCAAACATTGGAAAAGAAAACACCCAGACTCGGTACAACGATATGTAAGTCACAGAATTCGTTTTTTAATTCAAAAATTTCAACGAATCCACAGGCGAAATCTAGTACCTAATAAGAGTATCTTAAACCTAAAAATGAGAGCCCATCAACAATCCTCGATGGCGTAGTGGTTAGTGTAACCGACTACCTGTGGTCGCGGGTTCGATTCCCGCACAAGTCAAACATTTATGCGCATGAACATGGATGTTTGTCTTGGTCTGGGTGCTTTTAAGTATAATATGTACCGATGTATTTACAAAAAAAAAGTATATATGTATGTTTATCCATTGTCTAGTACCCATAATACAAGCTCTGCTTAGTTTGGGCTAGATGGTGTTGTATGTGGTAGAATATTATAGAAATATGTAAGTGAACGGTTTTACTTTGTTCTAACTGTTATCAAAAATAATTGCTTAGGGATTCCCTGAAATGCATTTACGCAGTAGTTTGGTTTAAAAGGTTGTCTTCCGACTGCCAATGCATTGAGTGTTGTGAGTTCGATCCCCACGCGGAGTAAAAGTTTGTATTACATTCTTTGTGCCTATTGTTTGAATGATTTTAAAATCAATCGCGATACAAAAATATTTGAAAATAGTGCGTATGAACCTATACTTAAAGATAATATCGGACACTTGTCTCTTTTTAATAGAAAAGTAGTAAAGAGTTTAAGCAATAAGTATACGTAAAAACAACCTCACCAAACAGTGCTTACCCACACCGATCAATGAATAATAGTTGCAAACCGGACACCATAAAATTCAACAATAATAACATATTAAAAACCTATACAATTACTTACAATATCGATAGCGAATGTTTGCAAAGCACAACTCTAATTATAGAGGTGCGCTCTACTATCGCAATTATCGATGTTATCGTATCGATACGGCGCACCACTATTGTGCACATGATTTGTGGCTCATTGTGTAAGGGGTATCTCTAGTGAATAATGTTTGTATGTACAAGTAGGCTTTATTGAACTTAATAGAATCATCATGCTAATGTTATGCAATAGAGAACCTTGTTTGTTTATTTCTATACATAGTGGTGCACGCGGCGCCGCCTGTATCTACGCGCGCCGCCTCCGTTATAGCTTGTTTCATAATCCCGCGAGGAGTGACGCGTTTTTTAACTAGAAGCTTGTAAAGAGTAGATTAATTATTTCCTACGATTTATTGAAATTAAACTACTATATACGGATTTTATCGCGTTGTTTATTTATCACTGTATTATATAATTTTTAAACTGTTACACTACTACTACTACTATTGAATTTTACAAATTTATAAGCTAATAAAATTATTTAAACTATTAAAACTATTTATATTTAAGTTTACACTTTCCCCGACGTTTCGGTTGCTTTTCAGCAGCCATGGTCACGGGGAGACTAAGATGGTAGTTGTCTCAATGTTCCAGTGTAGTTATTTCAAAGTACCCGAACATAATTTAGTCATTGGTGTTTCTATTTACGCAGAATCAGCTCAAAGTATCATGAAGTCTAGCTGCGGTTTGTTTGTTTCTTCTTGTTTGATAAATAAACAACGCGATAAAATCCGTATATATATACATAGTAGTTTAATTCCTACGATTTATTAATTATTTCTTAAATTTCATTATAACATGTCGTCCGAATGATTTTATTTCTCTAGTTGGATTAGTTAAATTCATATTTGCTGCCAAGGATCGCCACGTCCTGCCGCGCTGCGTTTGAATCCCACACGAGACAATAAACCACAAATTATTGTTTTGATTCGGGATGTACATTGTATCCGTTAATTGTATGTTTGTAAATTACTCCAGGAAACTTGGTCCCGAGGACGGCAATGTCTTTTAAAATCAAGAAATTGATTACGTTTATGCATTGATGCTCCTGTGTCCTGACTCTTTTAAGCACAGTCTAAAAACTATCCTAAAATGATATTTGAAAAAAAAACTGAAATAGAACGCTGCCTATTCGTTCGTGGATAAAGGCGTAAGGCTGCGTGGGTATGTAAAATATATATATATATATATATATATATATATATATATATATATATATATATATATATATATATATATATATATATATAATTTCGTATGCACGTTGTCAGGGGAACAGAAAAGAACATAGGGTACCTTTAAAAAGTACTCTAACTAACCTTAACTAAGCTACATTTACGCGAGCAAAGCCACGGGCAACATCTAATAAAATATAAAACAATTTATGGAAGCTTTTCTATAGAAACATGCTCTAAAACATAATATCAAAAAACTAGCTGTGCCCGCGGTTTCACCCGCGTTTGTCATTACTGCGCCTGCCCCGTGGGTGGTAGCGTGATTTTATATTGCCTATAGGTCTTGATAAATAGGCTATCCAACACTAAAAGAATTTTTCAATTCGTACCAGTAGTTCCTGAGATTAGCGTGTTCAACCAACCAAACAAACAAACTCTTCAGCTTTATTATATAAGTATAGATTAAGCTTTCAGATTAAACTGATACGCTGTTCTAACGCGCAACAAACAATTACTAATATCACTTTCTCTTTTTCTCATCACAATATTTGTACAACAATAGTAGAATTACATTTGCAAACTTGCAATTAATTCAACAATTGGAAGATCTTTTACTTTTTAATTACTGGCAGATATACATCTACCTTAAAATATGACCACAAATATATGTTACCCGTTGTTTACAAAGCGGGTGACGCTGACACTAAAGCATTTTGTTGGTTGATGCCAAATGGGACGGTCAAAAGGTACAAGATAAGCGGCGGAAGCCTAATAAGAAAGACATTATTTTTGAGAAATTGTGGAATCAAATCCCACTTATCTGTGTGGTCGCTGTTATAACGCTACCGTGAACTTACTCCTAACACAACCGTTTTAGCTTGTCTAGAGCTTCTTTAGGTTAACAAGAATATACATGTCATGGTATCACGCCTGTATCCCAAAGGGGTAGGATGGGGTGGTGTATTAGGTATACCCAAATTTCACCGGCTAGGCTTTTTAGGTCTTACTTAACGAGGAGGAGGCTATTGCCATGCTGATACTGAGGATTTCTTGAGGAAGACCACAGAAACAGAAACCTCCTACAAATAGCAAGAAATCTCATAAAGGTTAAAGATAATATTCACAATCAAATTACTTACTTAAACCCGACATTATGCCTACATCAATCCGTAAAAATAAAAGTAAATAATAATCTTCAACATCATACGTCAACTCGTTAATATTCGTGATGCAGTGTACACAAAATGTCTAACATAACCTTTTAACCAGCCTATACAATGAACACTTTTAATCGGCCTATATTATGCTCTATTTTCTATAAAATATAACGATAGAGAATGCCTTTAAATTTTATATAGTTACTGGCTATGTCTAAGAGATATAGAGAGACTAAAATAAGGCATTGACATTGGTAAAGCAGGTAACATCTAATATCAAGACTACTGACTCAACAAAATATTCTATATATTCATGCCAGCCAAAGTGGCGTAGCAGTTTCACGCGCTCTCTCTGACCCTGCCTTTAGAAACCCTTGTACACACATACTTGTTTATTAATGTATGCCCTTGCTCATAAAAAGCATTTACTACTATAGTAGTTTAACTTGTAAATAGAACTATACAACTTATTGAAAGTAAAATAACATTATTATTTGCTGGTACGTAACTGACACTATAGACCGATCTACATTCGTATGCCAATACAAAAAAAAACTAAGAAAAAAGGTAATTGAGCAAAGGAATTGTAAAAGGCAACTCTTATCTTAGTAAGCAGCCTTCGGTACTCGACCGTATAATAGTGACATATTAACAATCGCATTAACAAAATGTCAATAGGAATCCAACAGGTTGTTACACCGTTATCGTATTTATACATCGCCTTATTAACCCCGAACACGGACAACCTGCGCTTGCGCACACAGCACGCATGCAAATTAACCAAACACGCAAAACAAAACCACCAAAACATACTCATCTCACTCTTAAACAGATAAAAACGGTAGATATGAAAGAGATAGATATCTATTTGGTAGCGTGTGAACCGTTGTCGGGCCTCAGTGATTATGGTAATATCAGATTTCTGTTTCTGGCTGCTACCGAAGCGAATTTTCGGGCCCTTAATTTGGTAAAAATACCTTTTTTATAGCTGCCCCACAATATTGAGCGCCTTAAGCCAGTTCCCACAGCGCCGCGGCGACAATTGAGTGATAAAGTTTTTGTGGCCAGTGAAACTAATTACCTTTACTGACTTCAGAGTACTGTTATTTGGAGAATGTTCAAGGACAGATCACAATTCAGTGGTCTGATAACATTTAGACGATAATTTAATCAAGGCCAAAGCCTATATCTTAATAGACTTTGATAATGGATTAGTTACTAATATACTTGAAAAAATACACCCACTAATGTGTAAGCAAATGTATACTACGAGTATAAATACATTATCGCTAACAAAGAAGTTTCAAGTAGATGGGAAGGAGTCAATTGCTTTTGCCGAGTAGAATATCATCCATGCTGGTACTGATAATTTCTTAAGAGGAAAACCTAATAACCAGCCTGAAATACCAATACAGCTTTTAAAAGAAGGACATCAAACTTAAATAGAACTGAGTCAAAGTCCAATCAGTTCGGGCACATCATGGCAGATAAATTTATCGTCTCTTTAGCTATTTACTTGACAAGATGATGTCTTTTACCACACTGAGAACGTATTACGAAATAAAACAAGTTATAGAATAGAAAATATGATTGTAAATGTACGTAAATGATGACCGCCGCGTTCAGTTAAATGACTAACATTAAATAAAAGATCATTATCGTCTCGATATCATGTTTAAGTCAGGATATCAATAAAAAGTAATGTTATTAAAGATGTTTACATAATTATCATATTTTATAATGATATTTATTCAAAATGGATACATGAAATTAAATACCGAAATACTTATACAAACTGTTTTGTTTTGTTAATAAATTGGATTTAATTAATATTTCTAGTTATTTTAAGACTTTAAAATATTTATCTCTAGGAGTAAAGCAGCCAATATTTATAGTCATGTAATAAATGTGAAAGTAAATGTTTATTTCGTTTTTAAGGCCAAACTGCGGCACCGATATGTATAAAATTTGATGTGGAGATAAATTAATCCTTAAGCTAGACTTCTAAATTAGAAAAATATAATAATTCAAGTAATTCATTACCAATATCTTCGATTTCTCAGAATCACATGGTTGTGAGAAATCGAAGAAATTGTTGCACAGATCTTGGAAGTCGAATCTCCCACTAGAGATGGCGTCTCATGTCATTGCTATTCTATATAATTCAAACGTGTCAGTGAAAACTACACAGGCGATACAAAATATACAAATATACCACCTATACCGTCGAAATGACAGTACTGGCTGCACTCAGAGCAGTCCGTCACTCGAGACGAACATTGTTATTATTTTGGTCTCTAATAGGAGCGCAGCGCGTAATGTTTCGTGCTTTGTGCTGCTTAATCTAACTTAAATATTATAAATGCGAATGTGAGTCTGTTTGTTAGTTTATTTATTTGCTTGTTACGCTTTGACGCCTAAACGATTCGACCGATCATCATGAAATTTCGCATTCACATTGTCAAGGGTACAAAAAAGGACAAAAAGTACCTTTCATCTACAAAAATTACTTTCCGAGGGATAGAAGTTATTGATAAAATCTACAGTAACTTGAGCGAAGCCGCAGACAAAATCTAATAATCTTAGATACCGACCAAACGCAAGCCAAGTTTACAAACCATCTGATGACTTAAAGATTGACCATGAAAAGAAGACTTATCTCTTTCTTTCATTACTTTGACGTACTAGAGAATTTATATATCGTACCTATGGAAAATCTATCAGCTCCTGACATTATTAAAGTGCAAACTGGTACTTAGGGCAGCAAAATACTAGTATAATTAAGGACCAAGTCGTCTGTAATTGCAGATGGTACCTACCACTTAGTGCCACACTGAATTCGAGGTATCAGGTCCTTTATACCAGTAATCGAACACAAAAGGTGTGCTTTTTACTATTAAGATTATATGTGCAGGCAAAGGGTTGGTAAGATCCCGTTAATCGGATTTTAGAAGTTGAAAGTATATGTATACAATGGACCCTCGGTTATCCGGCCCCTGTCTAATCCGACGCCTCCTGTAATCCGACATATGACGACGACTGTACATAACATTTATTTGAGCAAATTTTGAGCAAATCTTTGCTAATATAATGCATGATTGAACAGGTTGTACCTAACTTGTACGCACCACCACTATTGTGCTCGACGTGATGTAGTTCAAATATAATCTTTACACTTTTTCTATACTGATATTATAAAGAGGAAAGATTTGTTGTTGTTTGTTTGTGTGTAAGGATTTAACTGGAAAACTAATCAACCGATTTTAAAAATTCTTTCACCATTAAAAAGCTGTTTTGTCACCAAGTAACATAAGCAATAATTATTTTTAAAAGTACTGTTAATAACATAACCTAACCTACTTTTAAACGAGAAAAGCCGACGGCAGCTAGTACTATATAATCCGACAAATTCGGTAATTCGACATTGCCCAGCAAAACGTTTATCAGATTACCGACAGTCCACTGTATACATAATCTGTCGCCCATATCCCTTGAAGTTATAAGCAGAAATTAATTTGAGCCACATTTTAGCAACTATGGTTTGGGGTTCCCCATGATAGCAGGCTCTTTGCCGTCCATTCCGTCATTTCCGTCGATTCCAGTATACGTGTTGCTACTGCGAATCTTTTGGCAGAAAAACACTATAACATAGTCCCATCTAGGCGTCGAACCAGAAAACATATGCACTGCAGTCAAATTCAGTTCCGCTGGCTATAGATGCAGAGATAATTAGCAAACAAAGAACAAACACTACAGCTACTACAGAAGCTAACCCTCGTCTCGAAACGCTCCAAGAAATAAAGAAGTTGTATCCATTGTTATCCTTAATAGTTCAGAGCACTTGGAGATATATGATGTACCGGCACAAACACAAAAGAAATCAAATCCCAATGCCCATCAAACTCCATATCTCGATCCGAATTAGAGAATCATCCTAACAACTCGAAAAGCCATTAAAAATCAATTACAGAAAAAAAACAAGGGACCACAATAAGCAGTAGTCTTAGGTGGCCGCGAAGAACATAACATCGCCAGACAAAATCCAACCTTAAAACGATACTCATAGAAATATTTTTCACTAAACAGAATCTGCCTCGCTTTGAGCAATTTTGCTGTGCAACTAACGACTCTAATGTCTCGAGTTAAGAGTCTAATAAGTAGCCTGATAATGTTGGCCCCAGGTTAGGTCCTGTTTAAATTATAGTGTAGAGACACACAGGTCCAAATGAAGGCAGTATTATTGTGTTGGAAGCTTGACAGATGCACTTTGTACGTAATATTAAGAAATGGGTAATAATGGATATTCTGGATGTCAGTTTCTGACGCAAGATATGTTTGTGTCTTGGACGTTTTATTCGAGTTGTGGTAAATAAGGCCCAGCATATGTATATAGTATAGTGACCCTTAGCATACTAAAAATTATAGGCTTAACAGTACTGTTTGTGGGCAAAAACATAAATATACAAGATCAAGTTGAGATCAAGAAGTTACATCAGTTTTATGAGGCTTTGCGGTATATACGATCGATCATGAGCAATCCATTTCCTATAATAGTTCTAATCAATGGATAATAATGGACGTAAATATCTACAAAATCCATTGATGGATCTTTTCAATAGATTTTAGTAGACAAAGCGGCCTTTGTAGTATTAGCAGCATTGTAGTATTTTCGTATACAAAAGCAGCGGTAAATAAGTATATGTTTACAATATATTTACATTATTAATTTTAAAACTAATTTATCTAATATATATTAATCAACGTATTAAAATATATAATAATTATAAAAACACTAATAATTATAATACCAAATTTTTACAAAAATGGTTTAAGCATGGTAGAATTCGTCAGCATCGCTGTCAACTGGTAACGTGCCGAGAAGACTGGCAGCATTGCCACGTTAAATGGCAATGCTGATTCTTTCGGCTAAGAAAAGACCAGCCTTTTGATCACGCGAAATGTATAGTAGTTTATGTTGCAAATTATGATAAGTACCTATGGTAGCACTAACAGCAGTATCACTTGCTCGTTGCCTTTCTAAAAGCACAAGGAATTCCTTTTGCTCTTGGAAAAGATGGGCTGAAAGTAAAGGAATTAATGATCTAAGTAGTCCGCGGTATTCCGAACTTACTTGCCGCACCCAACAACTATATATGTTACTACTTTTACGCCGCTTTCCTGTAAGAATGTGTTACTTCCCCGGAGTAAGCTAATTCATCATCATATAATTTGACTTGAAACTTGATTTTGCTTTAACTCAGGAATATTAACGCCAATCTTAAACCCAGTAATGAGGTACCTATATCGAAAATTTTTTGAAATAGACCTCTGCCTATCCTCTATATAGATGTGAGTAAACAAGTGTTTTATCAATCTTCTTGTTTTAAAAAGGAAATTTTGCTATAAATGTAATTCCTGTGTCGCGAAAGACTACAAACACAATAAACATCTAGACTCGAAACAAGTATTTGTTGATCACACAAATATTTGTTCTGTGTAGGGATTGACCCCACAACACACAACACACTAAAACCACTGCTCCATCTATGTATAATGATATAATAATATCAGCCCAGGGTTAGCAGATATTTTCGAGAACATTATGGAGAACTCTTACAAGCAGGTTTCCATCCGATTATTCTTCACCGTTAAAGCGAGTGATGATGACCTATTTAATACACACATAACCTCAAAAAGTTAGAGCTGCATGCAACGATCTGCCTCTAGGCTATGTATGTATGTATATACCTATATATAATGAAGAATTATCTAACCTTAAATCCATGTCTACTCAACAGCACACAAACTAACAGTAATTATTATAAAAAATAGCAAACGCCTCAACTTGAGTAAGATGTCCGCCTTGCCTCGTTTGTTAGTTGCTCAAAGCGAGGCGCATCGTTACGGGCTGGACGATTTAAAGAGCTAATTATTTGAGTTATTGCTCACGGCGAGGCACGATTGTTCACCTTAATTGTTAGATCACGGCCGCAAAAAGGAAGTTATTAACTTTAAATGTGGGGAGTAATATCTGTCATGGGTATTCCGTGATATATTAGGTATGTTTGCTGCCTATCATGCGCTCTAGGGTTCAATGTCTGGACCGGATAATTTTTTATTGCTGGGCAATTCTTTCATATTATGGGACAATTTCAGGCTATTGCTTAGAATTTCTCTAGTAGGCGACAATCGGTACGCCCAGTGGATGGCAATCAATTTGCACTTTATTATATTACTAATCACTAGATATTATAAAACAAGGGCCCCGTCGTCTGTTCGCGATAAACTCAAAAACTATAGAACCGATTTTCATGCGGTTTTCACCGATAGACAAAGTGATTCATGAGGAAGGTTTAGGTAATATAATATTCTACCACATACACACGACACTATCTAGCCCAAACTAAGCAGAGCTTGTACTAAGGGTACTAGACAATTGATAAACATACATATAATTTTTTTTTTTGTAAATACATACATATTATACATAGAAACACCCAGACCAAGACAAACATCCATGTTCATGCACACAAATATTTGTCTTGTGCGGGAATCGAACCCGCGACCTCAGGCGTGGCAGTCGGTTACACTAACCACTACGCGGTTAAGGTTTTGTACTAGCAATTAAAATAGTTGGCGAAAAAGGGATATAATACAACGCTGCCTACCTGTTTGAGGATACCTATAAAGGCGTAAGTCCTAACTAACATTATTAATGCGAATGTGAGTTTGATTGCTTGTTTATTTCGCTTCCACTCCTTAAGAGGAAACAACACGGGCGAGAGAATTGAAAAATAGGTATTTGTAAAATCTATTGCTGTCGCTCAATGCCCGCAGAGCGTGATAGAGACAGCTGCAGCTTGAACCGAAAATACCTATTAAATGTACACAAAATCAACGTTTGGTAGTCCCCTGATTCCTTCTCCAACACTTGACCGATTTAACTAATTTTTCATTAAAAATTAAAGAAAGGCTTTGGCCGTGTTTCTATGTTTTCCTTTTTTTATATAATCTACTCAAATTTGTTTTCTGGATGTTTGAACACAGCGGAAAATCTGGCCAATTTTTGAGGTTTTTGAAGGCTCATGTCTCTTTTAATAATTAATTAATGAAAAAAACGAAAACATAGGAACATGCCAATAGAGGCCATACATTTTTTGAAAAAATATTGTTGCTCTACTGGCATTATCCAGGGAAAAAACAGGGGACTACTATTGTATGGAAAAACGGCCCTTATGTTTCCTCTTAACTAGTCGACCAATCCTTATGAAATTTCGCTTACGCGTTGTCAAGATTACAGAAAAGACATGGTATCTTTCATCCAGAAAAAGTATTGTCGCGAGCAAGCAAAGCTGCGGGCAAAAGCTAGTAAAATTATAAATCCAAAAGTGACTGCCAATTTGTTACGATATCGCAGCCAAACCATTAAACCGATTTTGATGAAACTCGGCAAGGATATAACTTGCGCCTTAGATAAGGCCATAAGCTTTAAAAACTATAGAAAGCTACACAGTCTATACTTATATTATAAAGGGAAAAGATTTGATTTTTGTTTGTTTGTAAGAGTTTAACTCAAAAACTACATAACCAATATTAAAAATGTTCACCATTAGAAAGCTAAATTATCAGCGAGTAACAAAATGTTCCTAACATGACCTAATCTACTTTTACGCGAGCGACGCCGCAAGCAAAAGCTAGTAAATAATAAAGACAAGAATTAAAACAAATCATAAGAATAAAACAGTACAAAACCTTTCTCTCTTCCATTATACAACATTATCCAATTGAATGTGAAACTAGAAGTTTTTGCCAATAACGAACATATCCCAAGATGGCTGCACCAATAAATCACGGCGCTTGTAAAAACGATATAATAAAAACAGCGATGAGTGCGTGGGCTTATAAGGGAATATATGAAGACCAAATGCACTAGAATGCGCATGACGGGATTGCAGAACAGAGCTTTAGCGTCAGACGGCACGCATGGGCTTGTGGTTCAAGCGGTAGCTTCGACACGGCCAATGCGCCGAGAGTTGTGGGTTCGATCTTCACATGGGACAAAAAATTGGGTGATTCACAAATATTTGTCCAGAGTCTGGGTGTTCTTTGTGTCCATTGTTTGAATTTAGTAAACTCCTCTGCGACATAAGATGTATGCCTATAAGGTACGGGAGATGTCATTGAAAAATATATAAATATCTTCATCTTCTGCCTGTCTTCTGAAAGAGTAAGCTATATCTCAACTTTTTAGTTCTTGATATACTTTTATGGTCAACGAAATGGGTGTAAAAACCCAGGATTCAACCTCTTCGTCTTAAATGTAAAAGTAATGAAAAGAAATGACCCCTATATCTCGGAGGTCTTTTGACCCACAGGGCCCATATTACAAACTCGACCGAGGTATGACCCCAAGGTATCTGCACACCAAGTTACAAGTCAATCGGTCAAGTGCTGCCGGAGTTATGCCTGTCACTAACAGACAGACACACAGACCCACATAGTGTTTTCATTAACCTCTTCGAAGAAGACTCAGAGGTTAATAAAGGTAACTAAAAAAATTCGAGTATTCGAGAAATCGAACTTGAGAGCTCTGCTGCTATTCGACAGTTTTTCCACTAAGCTATCGCTGCTTGTCTATATACACATCCGTTATACTAGTTTCTACTCTCGGCTTCGATTGTGTGAATCCCACAGGCAAGCATACCAGGATAAAAGTATTTCATCCAGGAATCCAGATCCTAATGATGTGCCAAGTTGCAGCTAAATCTATTTACCGGTTTACGTGTGGTTGAGCAACATACATCCAAATTTCTAAACACCCAAAAATCTTGACAATCTGTTTTATTTATACACGTGACAATATTATACAACAAATTGTTTAATGTTATCGCTCCTTTTTTGTAAACATCTGTCCCATAATAAACATTTATTTTTGATAGAAAATGTATTATCTTCAAATGCAGTTTTGGAAATTGAACCTTCAATCGGCAGTAAATGTAGATGCCAGCTCACACCACTGAGCTAATAAAGCAGCCTATGATATAATACCTAATACCCGGTTAACTATTTACCTTGAAACGTTTACGCGCACCGCCACACATCCGGACAACTTTCCAACGGTAAAAATGACACTAAAATCAGCTTAACGGTTCCCGAGATTTCATATAACACAGACGTACGGACAGATAGCACTTCGTGATTTAGTCGTTATTTATAGCGCGTAATTTGCATACCTACGACGAATGCAGCTAATGAGCTGACTATATGACTGAGTTGGTGAATACCCTTTTCACACATTAGCTTTTATATATACACTAAAATATATACGTATTAGATCTTGCCCGCGGCTTCGGTTGCATAAATGTAGGTTAAGTTAGGTTAGATTTATAAGTCCCGCTTGGGCGGTGCAGCGCCGTGAATTAATTAAGGTTGTGAGAGAAGACCTCTCACTGCCGGCAGAAAGCCGCAAAGCCATGGTCGGCAGTGAGAGGAAGTGGGCAGCGGTCGCATCCATCGCTCCTTCTGCGAGATGACCTCCTCGCAGAAGGAGGTGGCGGAGCAGATCCGTGAGGAAAGTATCCTTGCGGATCCGAGCCGTCGCCGGCGAACTGGGCGGCGGCGCAGGCGCGCATTCGTGCCCCTTATTCTACCATAATGAAGGCCACGGGCGATAGAACGGGGTTCTACTGCCCGCCAGCCATTAAGTCGGTCCGACGCCCTTTGTAGTGCCGGAGCGTCGCCCAGGAGTCGTAGTCTGCTGGGTGGGTCGCTGATGTAGTCTCTTTTCCAGCGGCCCATCCACTATACAAGGCAGGCAGCGAGTTGGTACACTGTGGGGTTTTGGTCCGTAGGCCCGATGCGGTTATAGCCGGATATAACCCTCTCGCCTCCCCTTGTGGCGGGGGTTACGCACCAGGTGCGTTGCCCCACGTATAAAAAAAGGAAAGAAATATTAGTTTTATAACAGTACTTTTTCTACTCTTGGAATGAATATCAGCGTCGTCTAGATTTGATTGAAGGTTCTTTTAGCGTGATTCTATGCTCGAACCCAACAACTTCGACTTAGCAATTGAACAGTCTTACCACTAAGCTACTATCATGATATTGCTCCTCCTCCTCGCATTGTATTCCTCATGACTGAGGGTCGTGACTCCCCCGCTGAATCATTCTCATTGACTATCTCCCTCCATCTGTTCCGGTCTTTTGCTTCGTGGAGAGCTTTGTGGAGATTGATGTTAAGTGACGATCAGATTTGGTCCGACCATCTCGTTGGACTGCCTCTTGGTCTTATGCCGTCAATGATATTATCATGACTGTAATATTTATTTAATTTGTAGAACGAGTACTGCTGAGTTACAGTCTGTGGGCTATTCCGTTAGCTCGACATTGAACGTGATTACATTTCAGAGATACTATTATTGAAGAAACTTGTTATTGAACTATTTCACTATTATAATGATTTATTACATTATTTTCTTTGTGTGTTTTCCATTAAGTTAAAGTAAAACGTGGTGAATCTTGAATTTAAACTTATTCTAGTGTACTATGTCGAAGAATAATAACTTTTAAGCTTTTGCCTCGCATGATTTATATGTAATGCGTTTCGGGAATTAACGCGATCATACTTATCGGTAACGATAAGGTGCTTGATGTTTCGACTAGCAGGCCTACCATGAAATATAAATGCCAAATTTAAATGGTTACTGTAACCAATGATCGCTCGCAATATTACAAGACTCTCTCGCGGATTGCTTGACTCAGTGAAAAGGTGTGGAATGGTCGAGTATGTGCAGCCTTGAAACTCTTACTAGCCGAGCGAAACGCAGGAATAGTATTACTACCTATATATATTTTACATTGTCTTGCAAAAGCATCTGAATGGTTTTACAATAAGTTTACCAAATAAGAAAAGTTAAAAATGTCGAGCAACAAGCAATAACACTCTGACTAATCTTTCGCTGGTTTCTGGTTTCCTGTAAGAGAAGTAATAGTTTGCCGGGGAGTCGCTTATATGTAGTGTCAACAAATTAAAGGCAACGGAAGGCATTTCCTCTCTTTCTTTTAAGTGAAATCCTTTAGGTACTAAGTATAACATTAAAAATCTTCCGTCACTGTCTTTATTGTAACTCTGCAGAACCTATCTAACAGCTATACATATAAATGTGTTAGAAAATGTTCAGCCTGTGAGGTCCTCATTTGTTTATGTGCGACGTCGCCGGTTCGACGCCTGCACGGTGCAAGTATTTATTGCCTACAGTTACTTGTTGCGAGTGAGTGTCGATAAGATTTATGTGTGAATGTATCAATGTTTTATTAATAGAAAATATCAGTTCAAAATATGAATACACACGCCTGAACATCCTTGAAGGGGTAGACAACGATGTTATTATATATTTGTTTTTATCATTTATTTTTATAAAGTTAACTATAGGTAACTAAGTTGGTAATCATTTGTATGTTGCGAAGAACTTTACTAGCATTCAAAAAACGGACATAAAGAATACCCAGACTGGAAACAACTATTTGTGAACCACACAATTTTTTGTCTCGAATCCATTACACTCGGCGCGGTGCAGTATCGAGGCGACCAATTAAATCACTACGTCATCCGTGCAATAATAATATAGTATTCTATCACATACACACAACACCATCTAGCCCAAACTAAGCAGAGCTTGTACTATGGGACAGACGGACCAGACAATGGATAAACATACATATATACTTTATTTTGTAAACACATACATATTATACATAGAAACACCCAGACCAAGACAAACATCCATGTTCATACACGCAAATGTTTGACTTGTGTGAATCGAACCCGCGACCTCAGACGTAGCAGTTGGTTACACTAATCACTATGTCATCGCGGCCGACAGCAATCTAACATCTTTGTACATTTCACCAGCTATTTTAAACTGTCAAGTGTTGATAAACCAGACATAATTAAAAACCTATTATTCTGTCTGATTTATTATTGTGTCTGGCCGCCGGTGTGCCACTGCGACTCAATAGATTAAAATCATCGTAATAGAAGGAGTGCTTTGTTGTCTATAGGACCGTTACTAAAATTTTCACACAGAAAAATTCTAGTAACATTGTGTCCTACATGGATTCGAACCCGGAACCACATGACTTACGTCGTAAAACTAACTCTGCCTAACAACATAACAAAAGCTAAAAAGCTTTTGTTATCAAAAATTAACGTTTTGCCTGATGAGCCAGTCTGTATTGAACCTGCATACATATTATGAAAGTTCCCACAGTCAAACCAGTACTTTAAGCGAACAATAGCCAGCATATCCAACAACGAGCAGTTTTCACTGACGGCTACATAATAGACTATATATTTCGTTCACAACTTGCTAGATATGACCCAGTTGGACCACATAAATCACAGGTTTGTGCTTCGTTACGCTGTTATGCTATTTTTATGTTATACGTTATTTTTTGAGTAATGTGCTAATTAAAAATAGCTGTAAATAATATAGCATTGTGTCTGAACACGACATTAAAAGCTCGATACTATTTTTGCATTTTATTATGTAAATGGAGCGAAATGTACTTACTAAGAATCTCCACTATACAAAATATTTATAGGCGATTATCGATTACAATTCGAATTAATCGAACCAATCAAAATATTCGAAACTTTGTCAAAATTCGAATACTAAACTTTGATATTGATTGATTATTTGTTCACGTATTAAGCCTACGCAAATAAAAATGCGATACCGATAGGCTCATAATTAAGCATGCGGCGAAGGAGGCAATATTAAGACAGATACCATAAAAGAACTTTGACTGGTGTGTACGAAAATATATCGTTCTGTAGTACGCAGACGCTACAGAAATACTATGAAAGACCTGAAGTCATCTTAGAGCGTACGAAATCATTTATCAAACATAATCAATTTGCCACGACTATTCTGTCAATTGGCTCTTCATAAAATCAAGTTTCAAATATTCAAGAAAGCAGGCAGCGACTACCTTTGAAGGGCTTTTTTGTCATTGCTGGTGTCACAAGGCAGCGTCCCACCGCACAGTACGCGGAAATCGCCACTCCATGAAAAGGAGTATCTCATAGGTCAACAATAACACGGTGTGCAGTGTAATGGTAAACGGCTGCAGAAATTCCCAGACTACCACAATGCCAACACTCGTGTTGTAGCCGAGGATCGATCCCCAAATGGGACAAACAAAATTGTGATCTACAAATATCTGTTCCAAGTCTAGAAGTTTCTGGATTCGTTCTTTTAAAGGCCTCCAACAGAGGGAAAACGTGAATTGTGTTTTAAACAATAAAGAAACTACCGTACCCTATGCAAAGAGGATGACATTATTTTCCTTTATGAATGAATATGCTGGCGATAAACACAAAGAATACGTAAACCTTACATTAAGACATATTTCTTTTCTTTATATCTGTTGCACATTAATATCTACATCATATCATTACGAGAGGGGTTAGTAGCATCCACCTGTATATTCAAATGATAACGATCACCCATCCACCTGTCATGCGTACTGAATACACACCCTCCCTTGAGAAAGCACTTGACTGTGACGGGTTGATTGAGGTCCCTTAACCGACTTTTGTCATGATTTGACAACTGGTAAGGTTAGGCAGCGGAACGCTATATGTAACGTCCCTTTCTGTATACCAAATATTTCTTTGAAAATATACTACAATTTAATATTGTCTTCTGTTTACGCGAATGTTATTCATTGAAATTAAACTACTATATACGGTTTATTTATCACTGTATTACAAAATTTTGAAAATATTACTCTACTACTACTATTGATTTTATTTGACTAATTTATAAGCTAATAAAATTATTTAAACTATTAAATCTATTTATTTTTGGTTTACACTTTCCCCGACGTTTCGGGTGCTTTTCAGCAGCCATGGTCAGTCATCAGTCTCCCCGTGACCATGGCTGCTGAAAAGCACCCGAAACGTCGGGGAAAGTGTAAACCAAAAATAAATAGATTTAATAGTTTAAATAATTTTATTAGCTTATAAATTAGTCAAATAAAATCAATAGTAGTAGTAGAGTAATATTTTCAAAATTTTGTAATACAGTGATAAATAAACAACGCGATAAAATCCGTATATAGTAGTTTAATTTCAATACTACAATTTTCTATATTTCCACGTTTGGAACAGACATACATATAGCTTACCGATTTAACCTATATTTTTGTGTCGAAAATGTTGAAGTGGTCTTATGTTACCGATAGTTGGACTAATGATCTTTGAATCCGGGGCTTGCAGATGAACGACTACTTTTTCAAAGTCAAGTTAAAGGTTAGTACGATTAACTTACAAGAAGAAAAAGACCGAGTCAAAAAGAGTCAAACGTTGAACTAGTTGGCCATAGGTTTATAAGTCCAAAAGCCCGATTTGCCCTACGACACGTTTTGTAATTTATCAGCGTTACGGACATGATAATGAGACATTACTAAACTCATATAATATATTAACTTATTAATAATTATTATTTAAAAGTATTGGTAGCTGTTGATAAAATTGGACATATAATAGAATATACGATATGTGCTTTCGATTTAAATCGTTCAACAAAAGGAATCTCCATTTCGATATTTTATTAAACTAGTTACATCAAACTTCAACGAGCAGCGATAGCTCAGTAGGGAGACCAACAGTCTGCAATGCAGAGGGTCTCGGGTTAGAATCCACGTCGCACACCACTGCCTTTCGGAAGTTATATGTCTTTTCGAAATGATGTGCGTATTGATTGACAATTATCGCCTGCTCTGTGCCTTGGAAAGCACGTTCCGGCCCGGCTGCCATGAACATCTATGGCAGTCGTTATTGGGGAAGTCGACACAATAGATCCCACTGGGTCGAAGTGTCGCCGGTCTGTACTGACTGGCCCCCACACAAGATAAGATACATCAGACTTCAGTCGTTTAAATAATGATAGAAACAATACTAACATCCATACATGATAGCATAAAAACATCTGAATCGTATGTTCTCTTAACTCTGTCTTCTATGAGTTTTACATGTTCCAACGCACCTTGACACATTGATAGTCTTATGAAAAGTCATGGCGACAGTACACCTTATCGAGAACTGTAAAATACTATGGTAGACTGCATGGGGATACACGCAATCGAATAAGATGATACAATGTCACGACCATAGCGGTATTATTTGACAGGTCGATGGTAAGTTTGTAGACTTTGCCCCTATATTATCTATATTTGTGACCTTACAAAGAACAATGTGTAATTTGATTAAGTAGAAGCAATCATCGTGGCGAATAGGGTCACAATCATATCTCCTATCAAATTGCCAATGGCGGCAAAGTATAGTGTCAAGGGTTGTTTATTTTGCATATACTAAACCCATGTTGGCCTTTCACTGGATTACGGATTGCCAGACATATGTTTGTTGCTTCGATAATTCTGTTTACTTTCTACCAGATACTTATTTGTTTGGTTGAAATAAACGCCAAGTCGTCGCATGTATTATGTTATTACATGGTTGCAGAGGATTTTAAAACATTCTGACGGCGGCAAGAAATAGCACCTAAACTCAGAATTCGATCTGTGAATCTTTTGTGCCATGCGATTATATCAATCGAACTTTCATCTTATGGGCTTACGGCGAGTTAAACAGACTTTTGATAATTCCTACAATTGAGTAGGTATACAAGTATGCTGACTTTAACTAAGCTAAAATTCATCAAGCATCTAATTTACGTTACCTTTCAAATAAAAAAACCCGTCCATTTATTTGATGACGTAATGAATGAGTCGACTTGTCCGATTATAGTAGTTTTTACTACTCTCGTCGACTGTGTTTCTGACTGTGACTGCGTTTCGCCTATTACAGACCTAAGTTAGAGTTTCAGAGGCTTTTAATCCTTTCCTTCCATCCTTCCTTTGATTTCTCGTCAGGAATTGACAAATAGGTAATATTTCATCATAGGCCAACAGCAACTGCTTTGTTGTATAAAACAGATTCGTTTACTAAAGACGTGTATTTCTTCCACAGTCGACAAATACCTTAATACATTTGACTTTTAAATAGATACATAATTACGGGTACGTTTAAAAGGCACAATATAGTAAAAACTGAAGCTTCACGTTATCGTTTATGCGGAATACGAGGAGATAACATCTTAGAGCCAGTTATTATAATAAAAATGTATTCCACATTCTCAGTACGAACAGTGGAGCGAGCGTCGTCCGTGCGTGAGAATACTATTAATTGTTACGATTAGAACGTACATATACTACGAGACTTATGATGTATAAAAAATTGCTTTATTTTTATCACACGTTTTAAGCTACATGTCCTCTTTTTATATACCACTAGTTGCTGCCTGTAACTTTGTCTGGGTGAATGCCACTGGACCGCATACCGGAATAAAAGTGTTCTTTGGGCTATCCAGGACGTGGTATATCACTTCAACGGTTAACACGTGATTTAGAAACAAACCTACACAAATTTCACATTTACAATATTAGAAGGGTAACATATCCGTACGAAAATTTATTTTTAATTCAAATTACGAACATTTCTACATTTCTTGATCTCGTTGCATTTTGAAGATCGTTTGTAGCTCATTTTGATTTCTAGATCAGGCCGAGTGCTTCTGGGATTTTCTGTCACGTATCTCTCTGTAGCAAAACAGCATTTATAAATACGCCCTAGACTGCAAATTGCTCTTATATTGTCACGTAATACTATTATTAGTACTAATAAATTAACGAAATAAAATACATCTCTACCTATCCCTTACTTTGAAGGTACCTATAGCGTGTATATTCCTATACGCAGGCTATGTACAATCAAGAGCTCGTAGGCTTGTAATTTGGAACTGACTGACCTGACAATAATTGCTGTTCATAAAATCATATATTTTACTACGGCAATATTTAATTTATGTACACTTTACGTATTTTTGGGTTTCAGTATATGCACTCCTCAAATAATGATGTTTATAAAATACGTAGGTATAACAATCAGGTAGGATTTGAGCTATATATAAAACTGCGATTCAACCCGCTGGGTAAATTACAATCACAACCTTCAACCAAATTTGTCTGGTGCATATGCGGTGAGAAGGATAGCTAGACTTTTTAAGGAGGTGGTGTGCTGAGAGTAGGGTACCAGGAATTTTCACTTCTTACGCTAGCAATAGAGCAATTTCCTTTTTAAAGCGCTTATAAGCTCTGTTCAATATGACATAAAAATAAAAAGAAATAATAATGTTGCATTGCAAAAAGTCTGTTCGAAGAATTTCATCGTAAGAAAAATGAGGACTAAATAAATAAGTACAATAATATTTCTAATCGTTGTTCACATCAACAATAATTGGTCTAACAGTTCAACTATCACTCGCCTTAAGGACCTAAGTGCTACGCTAAAGCCTTTAAAACCATATATGATATGATATCCAACCAGTTACAACATGCATGTAAATAAGCATTTTATTTGCGTAATATATCGCATATTGGCGGTAAGCACACTATAGGGTGTGCAACATTATATGTTTTAAGAATACTATATGTTTATAAAATTTAAAAGTTTTTTAGTCTTCTTTGAAGTGGTTAATGAAAACACTATGTGGGTCTGTGTGTCTGTCAGTGACAGTTTGTTAGTGACAGGCATAGCTCCGGAACCGCTGGACCTATTGACTTCTAACTTGGTGAACAAAAACCAACAGAGTGATTTGGAAGTCCAAAGGAGAGGCTTGGAGGCTAGAGGCCCAGGAGTGGGACATTACAAAGAGCTGATAAAAAAACAAACACACGCATACAAATGTCATGACATGGTCACATGATGACGAAGAGGTTGAATCTTTGGAAGTACCAGTCGGATTTGAAAATCTTTTTGCGTTTGATATCCCAATTCTTTAGGGAGGACTAAATAGGGTTTTTGATAGAATAGTTGTCTATGTTGATTATGCTATTATTATTATTTATTTTATACAAGAATTTGCTCTCGGTTTCGCTCGCGTAAATGTTATGTTATGTTGGGTTATGTCAATTCTCAATCCGCCGGAAACAGTACTTTTTTGGACGAAAGGTATGCTTTATCTTTTTCTGTACCCTTGACAACGTTTATGCGAAATTTCATGATGATTCGTAAACTAGTTAAGGCGTGAAAACATAACTAAAAATCAAACTTACATTTGCATTTATAATATTAGTTAGGATGCAACAACAAATACTGTTTAACAGAAATAGAACTTGCAATCAATATTTTAATTTTGGGTATGAGAGAATGTGAATTATAAAGCGCATAGTGCATCCACTTATATAAAATCGCGGATATACCATATTCTAAATACACCAAGTTATGCAAATTGTAGAATATAATATACCGCCTAAAACAGAAGGAAGAAGAAAAGCTTGATTCTAAGGACATTTTGAAGACATAAATATAATGAACTTTAATGATGTTTGCAATTCTATGAGTATTGAATTCTATTTCCATACTTGTTCATTATGTTATTTCATGTCAAAAATATATCTACCGCACTAGAAATGAATTCTGTATCGCGGGGAACTTTAAGAACAACGTACACAAAGGACATTCACATTCGGAACAACTGTCTGTGAATCACACAAATCTTCGTCCAATGTGGGGCTCGAAACCGCAACAATAGACCATTTCGACCACTACGCTCTTTACACAATACTCCTAATTATAGAATAACGATAAGAAGTCAATGGTGTTCATGCCGCTAACTGTACTAGCATCTCTACTCTCTGGTTAAACAGAAACCCAGGTTTAATGTACCAAACGGTGATGCCGGCTACGAGCCCGTACGCCCCTTGACTTTAGCCCCTTTCATAGAAAGACGGAGCTCCGCTTCGCGAGGCTCCTATTTTTGAGTGGATTTTAAGAAGAAACCTAACAAATACCTAGCGAACCTTGAGGAGCGAACGGGCTCGTAATTGTGATGCCACAGTGCTGTTTTAAAAACTCTACGATCCTAACTATACAGGGTGTCCGGTAATTAATGGATAACCTGGAAATGTATTATAGTGGAACTAAAGGCCGTTCAGAAAAAAATATGAAAAAAAAGTCTATCCTAACTACTACTTGAGATGTGTTTTTTTTTAAATTACCATGAATAACTTTCTTGTATACTACGACCATAAATGAATGAAATCCATCGGTTTTTTTGTTGTTTTATTATTAAACACTAATTATGCTAATAGATAGACAGTCAAAAGTATGCTATGCTAATATAGCTTGCACTTTTTAATATATATATTATTTTTTTTTTCTTTTTTTCTGAACGGCCTTCCGTTCTACTATAAGACATTTCAAGGTTATCCATTAATTACCGGACATCCTGTATAATATTATAAATGTGATTATGAATGTGAGTTTGTTTGTTTCACGCCTTAACTACTCGACCGATCATCATGCAATTTTGCAAACACGTTGTCAAGAGTAGAAGCAAGGACATTGGGTATCTTTCATCCAGAAAAAAGTAGGTACTGTTAACGAGCAAGCTAATCTGATAGCAAAAGCACTCCTCAATAAAATCAACATTTTCGGTATCTCTCCATATACCACCATATTTATATAGACGCTGGGTTCGAAAACACTATAATTGGTTACAAAAAACTTGTCAGCCGTGTCTTAACCAATACTGGTCAGTTTTATATACAGGCTATGCAACATAGTGTCTAGCAGACACAGCGACTGGTTGGTACAATCTCGATGGTAAAGTTAATTGTTCAATTAAAGGTAATTTTAATATCTACTATCTTTTAGTGTTTATGGTAGAGCTGACTGTCGTAGAGGTTATGGTTAAGGCATTGTCTTTGACGGTGCAGCGGTTGTGAATACGATGCTGTGTAAGGTTTATGTATGAGTCGGAAATAGTCACTGGGTTTTTCGGTCAAGAAATTCTTATAATTTAAATACATGTTTGTTGATTACCTTATTAGTCTAGGGACCCGAAAAAGGATGATCTGAGGTTCGAATTCCGAAATTTACAATACACCACTGCACTGTGCTGGCATTGTGCTGCTATTCAGACGATAACGATTTCGATTTTGACTAAATGGGATATATATTACAGACTCATACATTTGTTCTCAAGGGATTGGACAGGGACTACGGTTGCCAGAAGTTACATCTGTTACAATCCTGGCAATAGCTTAGTTAATTAATTAGCAGAATGGGGATGATACTCTTGAGGTAGATAAAAATCAATGTAGGAAATGTTTGATTTTTCTGCTTAACCGTTACACATATAACAAATATCAGAATTACTTTCTCAATGTTTTAAACACGGTTTTAAACTAAAACTAAAATTTAATTAGGTACTTAACATATACTGCGGGTTAGACATATATGTATTACATCCACATTTCGCCAGCCTTATTTAGGTCTCATATAGGTAACAGTAAGTCTGTTGCGGCCTTTTTATAGACCTGACGTAGGTAATAGCGATGAATCTAGCCACCTAAGTACACACTATATTGCTACCGAAAATATCCTTTCAAGCAATTGAAAGTTGTCCATTTCCAACAGGGAAATGGAATGGGTTGTTGGATGAAATTTCAATACTAGTATCCTATCCACGAATCAAACTTAAGATATCAAGATAATCACAAACTTATGTCACTAGATCAACGAGACCGTTTTCATAATTAAGTGCTTAGAAATATCATATAGGTTGAAGATATACGTAACAGTTACGAGGTTCTTTTTGTTACCTTGTTTATGGTAATAAACGATCATATGTAAGAGATATCATTCTCATTTAAATTTCCGAGCATATAAGGTTTGTTACACAATAATTATGACGAGAAACATCAAATTCGTTTTAAAAAATGGAACTAACGAGGATCGTTATAACCTTTATTAGAAAACGAAACGGACAGGTGATATCGGATCACACCTGACAGCCTACACACCACACATATCATTACCGGCTCGATGTAGAGACCTCTAGAGCCTACTTATTATGTACCAGCAACGGTTTACGTCATAAAACATGCACATTTCCCTTCCGCACGCAATTCATTAGCCAATAGAGTGTGGTTCTCACGTGTCTCCAAACAATAACACTGTAATCCTTTGTCGTTTCACTTTCTATACACACAAAACACTGATAAAAAACACATCAGAATATTTGTGTTATATCAGAACGCACCTTTAAAACACTTCACGTCATCCAAATTGTCAATTATTAAAATCACTGGCCAATAACTTCGCGCGAAAAACATTCGAAATTCAAACGCGAACGCTTCCCGCGGCTGCGTGTGCGCAACTGAGTGACATACAGGCAGCCAACCGTTGCGCGCGCTGCCACACACAGTGGAACAGAAGATATAAGTTGCGTGTGCGTGAATGAGACGGGTATATACGAAACCATCCCTTTAACTAGCATCAAATATGAGCTTTATTTATACCATTAATTGAAACGGGTTGTATTCGAATATATCATGTTGTTATGATGAGAGAGACTATTAAAATTCTTGAGTGTGGCAGCGTAATACTGATTGGGAATGGAGAGAGCTGACTCGCCGACTCCAACAATATAGTTAAATAGCTATAAAGTCTTAAAAATTGGTAGGTTCCTAGCCTGTTGAGTTTCTGAGGTGTTTATATGAAAGGGAAGTATGTGTGCGAACAAAAAGTTCAACTTTTTGCAATATTATCTGTCAATTGCTGGCATTCCAGACATAATTGTAAGACAATTGTGTCTGGCTGCCGGCGAGCCGCTGGAGCTCAAGACTTTAATAACTCCTTTAGTTTAATGGCACGTAACTGCGATTTCTATTATAACTTTATAACGTAGCATAGAATCACGTTAGTGTATCATCGAACGGGTAGGCAGAAGTGTTTTATACTCAATTTTCATCGGATATAATTTAGATCATCCGTTATAGGAAGCTGGAGGGGTTAACAAGACTACCAGTAATTTGAAACACAAATTGCTTATAATCTATACTAATATTATAAAGCTAAAGAGTTTATTTGTTTGTTAGTTTGGTTGAACGCGCTAATCTCGGAAACGACTGGTTCGAATTGAAAAATTATTTTAGTGTTGGATAGCCCATTTATCGAGGAAGGTTATATAACATCACGCTAGAACCAATAGGAGCGGAGTATCAATGAAAAATGTTGCAAAAACGAGGACAATTCTCTTATGTGACGCAGACGAAGCTGCGCGGCTCAGCTGCTAGACTTTATTAAAAAAGAAAGTAATAAATAGGGCAGAACCTATGATTGTCTGGCGAGCAAACAGGCGAATTTTATTTTGCAACTGAATAACATTTTGTCCGTCCCGAAAATCAAACCAGAGACATGCACAGCAGTTGCATTCACCACCACTGCGCCAACAAGGCTGATGTAGTGCAAACAAAATGTTGAAGACGTAGAGTCAACGACTTACACAAAATACGGCTTTTCATTTACTAACAATTTCTAGACTTATATTATACTAGCTTTGCCCGTGACTTTGCACGCATGCAATGTTAAAGGAAGTACTTACCTATCTATATTTTCTTTATTAATATTTGACTTCTAGGCAGCGTATCAAAATACAACATGCGCCAAATTTTAGGTTAGACCTCCAGCAATACAGGTCGAAAACCACACATAATTTAGTGCAGTAATTTTTGCTTGATGCACATACAAATATACAGAGAGACATGAACAAAAGATCTTAAAATTATAGTTTTGCCTTGTATAGCTTTTATATAGCCCATTCTATGTACCACACATCGTTTTTTTTTAAATATTGTCTATGTACAGACATAGGCTAGTTACAATTTTAATATATGTATAGTTTATAACCTACATAGAAACTAACTTTCCTAATAAACTCTTTTTATTATAAACATTTATAAACAATAGCTCTTACACTAATAATATCGACCTAATTTTTCTTTATTAAATACTGTCTCTATTAAACAATGAACGGAAATCTCCGATTATAAGTATAGTTTATTGTCTTCTCGTTGTTAATGTAGTGCTGTAAGTTTGCGGATGTGATTGCAACAAGCAATGTTCCAGGTTCAATGGTCGCGTCGAGCAAAGTGTTATTACGGTTTTCTGTAAGAAAATTTTCAATAGCAGCATGGAGTCTGGCAGTGTAATCAGCCGACAGTTATAGGTGTCTTGTAATTGCGTGAGACATAAAATATAGCGATATAAATGTGTGTGCAAAGCACATCTGCTTATCCTTCTCAGATATATAGGCAGAGGCAGTCGCGTGTCTAGTTTAGAATAAAATAAGCCCGATATATGTTTTAAACAGTAAATGAAGTGATATCCATCTTGCTAAGGATTTCTCCAATTTCAATGCAGTCATAAAGAGCTTATCAAGGCACATCAAACGTATATAATTAACTAATAAGCTTCCTTTTTTTTTGTAAAGCTTGTTAGCATCACTTCATCTAAGCTAATATATTTAGAACTGGTCGGTAGTACAATGGAACCCACAACCTCTTGATCGCAAACCCGATTACAGGCAGTTGATCGATGGCTGTCAACGAGGTCTCGGGTTCGATTTAAAAGTCAAGCGAAGTTATTTTGACTTTTCTAACAAGAAATTTTATGTAGCAGCACGTCTGTAACTGTTCTTGGAAAAGGCCAATAGACTCGCCTCCTACTACGTGGTCTTCAAGATTTTTCTGACGTGAAATTCTAGTAGTTTGTAGCAGCACGGAGTTTCCAACTGTGCTCAGAAAACGGCAGTAGGCTCGCTGCTTACTACATAGTCTTAAAAGCTCAGCTGGCGAAATGTGGGTGTGCTTACACCACTGCCTATCTCTTAAGGAATATAGTCGTGAGGTTATGTATATGTGATCGATTACATTTATAAGACTAGCCGGCCTTGTAGGCTTTCATGGAGGTATCGCCACTGGGCGTGAAACGATGTATGTGTCCTGCCAACAGCTACGCAAACTGCATATGGAGATTCCCTATCAAAGTAACCGCAGCTATAAAACATTTATAACTGCTAATTTACAGCTGTGACGAAGCACCGAGTCTTATTGGCATATGAGGTAGGTAGTGTAATGAAATCTTAATTAGAAATGTACGAATAATGTCTCATTGTAAGTCCATTGTTAATTGTTTGCGCAGATTTAATTCCTGAATTTTGTAAGGCTGTAATCGGTGGCCACTATTATATGTTCTGTAGTAGCAACAAAAGGTATATAGTATTAGGTGCGACCTCTATGTAGAATGAGTTGTGAATCAAGCTGCAGAAATATGAATGTATAAGCGGTGAACGTCCTCTTCACACTCCCTGCAGTCCCCGTGGACAACGTTGGCGGCGCATTATCGCTGTCAACCACTATCTACCCCTTCGCAGGTATATGTAGAAGTATGTGTTTACGTATGTTTTAAGACGTACAATGCAATTTAAGTACAATGCGATAAATAGGTATATAAAGATTCTTCCATTTCTGGGACGTATAGGAAGAATAATCGTTTTCTAATACATGGTCCTACAGGTAATATCACATTAATGTTGTTTTTATATTTGGATAATAAAAATCATAGTACTTTTTTTTGTTTGAATGGATATAACGAACATCCCGAATCGAAACCACTATTTGTGAATCACAAATTTTTGTCCCGTGGCATCGAACCCACAACTTTCGGCGCAGTGGCAATAGCAACCATTTAAATCAATACACCAACCATGCATAAGTGTTGCTATATCCTGTCTTTTAGCGATCTCATGCTCAGCAGTGAGACAAGGCTGATATTATTATAATATTGATCTATATTTGCCCAGAATGAGATGGCGGGATGAATTGGATTTTCGTTTTTCGTTCAACCGGGATTGGTGATAATTGGCGCTGGACAGAAAGGAGTGGAATGATCGAAGGGAGGCCTTTGCCCTGCAGTGGGACGATACAGGCTAAAAATAAATAAATAAATAATATATTTGCCATTAGCATTTGACATTGCCCGATATTATTATTTCTAGTTTTTGATCTGTCGCAGATGATAACAGGAAAGTCATAGCTCAAAATGTCTTAGTCACCCAACATTACGTTTCCACGTTCAATACCTTATTTGAAATCCATCAGTGGTTCGTGCCTGTGGCGGGAGGTAGGAAGCGAAGGTATGCCATGGCCCAGTGCGAGTAAATTGTGGTGGCTTGGAGGCACGGTATCATTTGCTACCGCAATCAACGTAATAACTACACGGGATGATTCGATGCGCCCGCGCAGCCGCTTCAACGGACCGTCCGCTCTCCTACCAAGAAATTGTTTTTGCACCGGGATTAACGCGAATTGATATCGATTTTACATGGAATTCTGTCACATGCTGCTATTAGAACGTTAAACCAGAAATGCACGATTATTATCTATATAGTATATAGGAAATATTGTATAAAGATGTAAAGATTACGGTTAGCGGTCGAAAATAAATGTTGTTTGACGTTCATAAGTTTTACGATGTGTTTTAAATGAATAAATAGCTTTTATCATTGACTTACATATTGTAATCCTTAGTTCACAACTCCTTTAGTTCATTTTTTCCAGATCAAAACTGCATGACGAGAGTAGTAGCAAAATGAAGCGCACGCGCCGTCATTCCGTTACGAATGCTTTTTATTTAAAAATCTACCTTAATATTGATGACTGAAGACTCTTATTTCCTTGTTCGGCTTACATCTAAACAAAACTTCAGTAACATCATAACTTAGAAATGATTTACATGCGATATTGGCTTCTTTGCCTTTTATTATAAGATCAATATTCGTTTGCAAAAATAAATTAATCGAAATGAACCGTTTGGCAGGTGGTTGTTGTTCATAACATTGTTTTCAATAGATGAGTTGATGTTGAAGACCTTTGATATTGATGGAGTCAAGTGAAATACGTAACTTGAACTCTAAGACAATATAACCAGTTAAATAGAATAAATTAACATCGAATACCACGTACATATTAAGAAATAGACAGACTGCCATTGTTCATGCCAATTTCAGATTTAAAGGTAACTTGTTAAGAAACCGCAATCATGTGGGAGAATTTAAATTCCACCAGATTTGGTCCCAACGACGTGCCTTGCGTAACGGTTTTAGGAATAACTGTAAAATAAACAATTTCTTTACCCAACATTGTATTTGTTAGGAGCATAACTATCTAAGTATACTATTATCGAGCAAATCTAACTGGAAATCATAAGTAATCAGGTTTATATCATCGTGCGAACTGGATAATCTCGCAAAGCAACCATAATATTAATATGGTCTACTCATTCGAATGCCTTTATGAAGTCAACGTCAATAAATTCAAAGATAATGTGGCCGGTGCATAAATAATATCAATACTTTCCAAACATTTTCCCTTGAAGTCTTACAGCGTTAATTAGAAGCTTACGGGATTAATTATGACTATCTGATGACACAGATCTACGACTGGTTTTATCAAGTATTTAAGAGCTTATTAACTTTCCACATTAAGATAAACCTGGTGTATAAAGTTTTCTAGAGCTTTGTAATGATTTATATCCCAGAGAGGTAGGCAGATGTGATCAGCTATGTTTTTAGCTTATGTTTTTTTACTTTAAAAGCTAGTGTACTGTCTCACCTAATAGAAGGCGAGCCCTTCGTCGTCTTCTAGGTACATTTCTAGTTCATGTTGCTACTGCGAATTTCTTGTCAGAAAACCTAAAAATACGTTGCGCACTCTGGAAATCAAGCCTGAGACCACAGGCACAGTAACCGCGTTCATCACCCACTGGTAAGAATATGTACAGAAGAGGTTGATTAAGAAGAGGATCACGACCAACAGGGACGAAATATTTGTTATACGTTCCTGATTTTGTTGATAAAAAGCTACTCTATTCCTGAGTAATAAGTATGTTTTAACAAAATACCAGGCGTATTAACGCGCAGGCTGCAGTCGGTATAAAATGTAGGACCAGCAAGATTCCCATCACCTAAAAAGCCACTTACAGTATACCAATTCACTGTAACGACGTATTCGTATATCGCCAAATAGCTAACCTTTCACAGTGTCCACGGTGACAAGCGACACGTCACAGGCTCATTGTTTAAGAACAATGGCTTGTAGACACAATGATTGTTCTTGCATAGTTCGTATACTCTTAGTGCTCGCTCGAAAGTGTTAGCTATAAACTCTTTGTTTTGTGAAAGTACTGGTATTGCACGCGAGCTTGCGTGGTTACTATAACAGATTACTAGTCTTATAGCTTGTAATTGTCTGTTACTGTGTACTTAAGTAAACTGGCATGCTTTAAGTAGTTGCTGTCATTGCCAATAAGCCGAGTGTTAAGGATACGGTCCTCAAACTAGATAAAAAAACTTGTATGCATCAGAAATACGTCCACCAAATCTAGGTGTAGTTTTAGTAAATTGCTTTAATATTTGTAAATTTCTACAGTTTAACTAGTGTCCTTGTTATTGCTATAAGTCTATTCCAATCCATTCAGGTGAAAATCTACACAAGCCAAATTTTGTTTAATTTATTACAATTATTTACTTAATGGAAACATTTTAGTAAGTTTATCCGTATTTTCAAGGTTTTCACATGATACCACAAGGCATTTTAAAGCAATTGCCGTTTGATTAATAAATTATTATTTAATTTGAAAATCTTAGTCAAAAACTAAGGTAATTTGACAGATGAAAATATATCTATAATTTATGATTGCATAGGGCTACACGACAAACAATAATTCATTCAAGTCTTAAGATTTTTAATAATCGATTAGTTAATCGAAATTTGCTATGCAAAAAGATAGTTAAAATTAATTTGCAGTTAAATATACGGTATTTAGAGGAATTTAAAATTTAAATTCATTTTAATCACTGCCATTAAATCCAAGCAAAAGTAAGTACTTACGTGCTACAGGAAAGTTCACTGTTGCCGATACAGTGTAAAGAGAGGTTTGTCATTTTGAAAATGGTTGACTATGCTGTGAGTTCGAATCACACACGGGATAAACATTTGAGTGATCCACAAATCGTTTTTCAGAGTCTCAGACTCGGAAAAACGATTTGTTTTTTATGTCCTTTGTTTGAATGTTTGTAAAGTCTTCTGCGACACAATATTTAAACCTAGTGCGGGAGTTAAAAAAAAGAAAAGTATGCGGCTGGCCACTGCAACTCAAGGTGGTAAGCAGCCGTAAAACCAAATTAAATAAAGAAATTTAAATATATTTTGACTATATATGTAATGATAATAAATGATCTTGACCGTCAAGAAAACTGCCATTTTGTTGACTGCTCTATTACTTTTGTGTGGTTTTGCTGACGGCTTGGCTTACTTACGGAATATTAATTATACTGATTTGGCCTGTGCTTCTTCTTAAAGCAACAACATTTGGCTACAAGAATTGGACAATTAACAATAGTAATTGGCTACAATAATAATGGGATAACGATAATGGTTTGAGAAATTATATACCATGCAAATATTTTTTTACTGTATACTATATTCTGTTTGCTGAACCGCAAAATCGAATGATGGATACAATTATAGCGCGATAAGATATATGTAATTGTAGCAGTGTCTATGCCATTTCTAACTATTTCGCTGCATTAAAAAGAATGATTCGATTAGGTAATCATATGATTTACAATTGACGCTACAATTGGACATCACTAAAATGTCTATGGTCATGTCAATGAACCGTTTGTATAACTTTTAATTTTATTGGATTGGATTGGATTGGACTATACTGCACCGAGTCATTCATTTGATCGTCATATAAGGCAAAACCTATTATCCAAAAGTAGGTATCTCAAATATGAGTTTGCTATAAGTTTGTTGTTTCAATATTTGTAAAGTTTCTAACGACACAGGGGAAAGCATAAATCTAAAATTGTGCACTTGTACAGGTACTGTTTAAGTTATGACTTCGCCATTGCGCCGAATGCTACGGGTTTGATCTAACACGAGACATTTTTCCAAGTCTAGGTGAAGATTGAGTTCACTGCTTCAATATTTGTTAATTCCCTTGCGAGAGAATATACTTTTAAAAAACTAATCTCATACCATGGCATTGACTGAAATTCTGCATTTACCTACCTACTCACCTAAGTAGCGCTGTAGTTTAATTATTCACCATGTCTATGAGTAGATTCTTTTCGACAAATATTTATACGGTCCACAGTTCAGTTTCTCCAAATCTGAATATATTTTGTGTTCGTCGCTTCAATATGTCAACTTGCAGGATTGAACTAGTACAGGAATAATATCACTAAACTTACTGAGCAAATTAGTAGTTAATTGACAATTTGATAAGATTATATCAAGATTTCGTCTTAACAACAAAAAATCTGATTAATCTCAATTTATTACAGTATCTGCCTACCAATCATTGGACCATTAAGAGATGAAACCGATAATTTGGAATGACTGTACCATGCAAATCGTTCCTAACCGAAGAGACACGACTCAATTGCGTGAGCTCATTTCATTGATCGGTTTTCTAAAAGTTTGTGATTTTACGTGTTGTTAACTGTTTTCATTTATCTGTACTATTGATCTACTTGCTTTCTTATTTTAGAAAGAAATTGGTAGAAATATTAGTATAAAGAGAACAATATTGCCAAATCGCTAAAGAAATGGCGCGCTGAGCTGGACACCTATAAATAATGACGGAGGGAAACACAATCTATAAAGCAGAAAGGAAACCTGCGACCTCGACTAACTGCAGTCTGTAGTGTTGTCACTCTGCCAACTTTTTTACTTTAGCATGAGAAAATCTTATAAAATAAATGTTAATGTAAACTGGACACATACAATCCATTGGATTCATACTGAAGCAGATAGACAGAAGTGGAAGACGATAGGTATGATCATTGCTCTCCATTTCATATAAAGAGCATATCACATCTACTTGATACAAAACTCATCTGTTTATCTGTTATGCTTTTCAGGTTAAACCATTGAACCGATTTTGATAAAATTTGGCAAGGAGATTAGATTATATTCTGAGTAGGTATATAAGCTGTTTATTAACCCTATATGTGTTCCCGTGATTATAGCGAATGCGAAAACACAAACTACTAATACTGCAGAATACTGAATTAAGTAAAGGGAATAGAAGGGAAGGATGGCGTTAGTGCATTTGGTAAGTAATACGGTATACCGATATCAGAAGATATATTTTTTTATACATACATAGTCTCACACCTTTATCTCTGGACAGGTAGGCAGGCGTATTATAAATATAGCCACATTTCGCCAGATATCATTTAAGATGGCAAGTAGAACCTTATCCCGTCTACCGGTCACAGTTTACCGGTCACAGTTTACGTCTCTGTGCCGCTAGTAAGGATTTCTTGACAGGCAAATCTAATTACACTTTGCCTCACCCGGGAATCAAACCCGAGACCTCAAGCTCAGCAGTTGCATTCGAGCTGCGCCAGCGAGGCAATCCGATGTAATATATCGAAATACCTCATGAATTTTTTTAATATGATCCTTCTTTAAACTTGCATTATGAAATATTTCATCTTTACGCACGTCGTCTTAACTCCTACATGCTTTATAAATATTATTTCAAATCCTCATTCTGTTCGAGGTCAAGAGCAATTAATAACCCAAACCGAAGCAGGCTAGTTTCAACAGCCGCTTACTCACCGAGTTAACCCCGCCCATTCTCTGTCTGTCCATACCCTAAGGCCAGGAAACAATTACAGAAACACCACTTGTAAAGCATTTTGGACCTTAGAATGAAGAGTTTAAAGTCCAATTTGGTTTTAAAGGGTGTGTGGTATTTCGGGTTTGAGTCAAAGCTGCAGGTTGTTAAGTTAAAACTGTATCAGTAGATGATAATATGTGAATATTTGAGGAAATATTAATCATATAGTTTATTGACTGCTCGTAGGATAAGTTTGTGCTTTGATTGCAGAGCCGGGTTCGATTGCTGGGTCATGCCACATGATTTTAAGGGTTTGATTGCACATATATAATATTGATTACTATTTAATTAGTCATTAGTTATCAATAATCTATCGTAATATAATAATTGAATATATATTTTATAGGCAGGAAGCACATACTAACTCTATCTATCTCTATTATAAGCTATTTCGAGAGAAAGTAGGCATTAATCTATGTTTTAATTACTAATAGTAATTACTGGTGGATAATTAATCCATTGTAATATAATAATTAAATAGAAATTGAATGGGCCTCCCCATCATACTACATCTTAAATGATTGCAATAGTAGTGTCTTATCCGTTATTGCCAACTTTTACTGAAATATATATATATGATTGTCATTTATATTCAGTGTCGCTAGGATAGTATACAGATAACGACACTAACGTGTAGGTAGCATTATCAAAATGTCTATCCGGCCTTCTTCAAGGCCAAAGAAATATTAAGAACTAGATTTTGACCGCTGCTTCGCGGATCGGGGGCTCATGTGTATGCAAAATTTTATGATCAGTCGAGTAGTTAAAGCGTTAAAGCGTAACGAAGAAATAAACAAACAAACTCACTTTTTATATCTATCTTCCTAATATTATAAAGCTAAAGAGTTGGATTGTTTGGTTGAATGTGCTAATCTCAGGAACTACTGGTTCGATTTGAAAAATTATTTTGGTGTTGGATAGCCTATTTACCGAGGAAGGTTATAAGCTACATACAATCACGCTACGACCCACGGGGGCGGCGCAGTAATCATAAACGCGGGTGAAACCGTGGGCACATCACTAGATAAACAAATAAATAATAAAGGATTTGCAACGCTTCTGAAGATCACGTCAAGGATAGGGCCAAGTGGACGAAGAAAATAAAAAAGGTTGACCCCACCACCATGTGAGATAAATAGCTATGCAGAGAGAGATTGTTTTGTCTTTTGCTGCATTTGTTACCTTACATTAATTATTTATCTTCACAATCCTTTTCAATTTATTGACGCACAAGTCGATTACTAGAGATTCCGCCAAACACAGCTTCTAAACGCATCAACAGAATCTAGGGATAGGTACCTTAATCCTAAATTATTTACGACTTTATACTTTAAAATATTTTTAGTTGCCATAAAAAGTTTATACACAGATTGAAACCTCTTTTATTCTATTTTCAAATTTTAAAAATGCAAATTAAATAGCATAATACGGCGGCAAAATTTTTAGTAATTCGTTACGACAAGGACAATTTAAATTATTTTATTGATATTCATTAATGAAAAGGTATTAGATTGTTTTCTTTTTTAATTGAACGTGCCGTGTGAGCTGTAAGAGTCATATCACGTCGTCATTTGACTCAAGATGAAATGTTACGAGCCGTGGGCATGTTAGAAAATGGTGCTATTCAACGCTTCGTTGCTGATGCCCTACACACCAGCCAAAACGTGATATCAAGATTGGGTTACGTTTTCACAGTACTGGGGATGTGACTGAACGGCATACGGGTAGATATCGTGTTACTACGCAGAGACAGGATCGATTTCTCCAAATGACCGCCAGAAGACAAGCCAATATCACAGCAATGCAACTAGTGCAAGGCTCCCAGGAGGAACACTAGCTGCTGGTAAGCGACTAAACCGTGCGAAGGAGGTTGCATGAAGTTGGTCTTCATGCTCGAAGACCGCTAAGTGATCTTGTGTCAAGTGCATTCCGACGTGGCAATCGCGGTCGGCGGCTTTCATGGGCTCGGGAGCTTTTACAATGGAGTGACGAACAATAGTCGTTGGTGCTGTTCACCGATGAGTCCTGGTTTGGGTTTCATGCGGATTCACAAAGAACACACGTTTGGAGAACTCCAGAGAAGGTTAGCCATCTACGGCACCCTCAGGAGGTACACTCATACCAAGGCGGGACAATCATGGTGTGGGCAGGAATTCGTCTTGGCGAACGAAACCAGCTCGTTTGGATCCAAGGCAGCATGATTGCACAAAAGTACCACGAGCAGGTAGTATAGCCTGTTATTGTCCCACACAGAATCCAAATGGGCCAGGAATTTCTACTCATACACGATAATGCTCCTTCCCATACGGCGCGGCTGGTGTCAGCCGCTCCCCGAGACCACGATATTCAAGTTTTTGGATTGGCCTGCACAGTCGCCCGACTTAATCCTATCAAGCATGCCTGGGACATGTTACAACGAAAAGCTTTGAGAGATTTCCCGCCAAATTTGACGACGGAACACATGGGACCTTATACCGCAGCAAGACATTGACAATTTAATTTTAAGTATGAACAATCTATGTCGATGGATAATTAATGTGGCTACACTGATTATTAATAATTTGATTTCATAAAAATTTTCAATTTTAATTAAAATTAATCGTTCTATAAGAAGAAATGAAGATTTTTTATCATACTAATTTTCTAGGGCGATTAGAAATATTCACATATTTATTTATTTAAAACAGAAAATCACGATATATTTTTTAGATTTTTTATTAAAGACCTTAATTTAACCTATTATTCTTCCATTTACTATATCAGAAAAATTTTCATAGATTTTAGATATTTGATGAAATATAGAATATCCCTAGATTCTGTTGATGTGTATATCCGATTGATATCCTTTTCCCTTATCTGAGCACTTAGTACCAACTTAGCATAATGCTCAGGTAGTTATTTAAACAAAGTGTTGGTTATCCTATCGTTAACAATAATTCATTGATAAGGAGCTGTACTTAAATGGGCATGTTCTCTAATAGTATCGATAGCTGGCATTACTTAAGTATGTAAATTTAACAAATTACGATTTGTCTGGTTGCGTACAGTGGGTGTTCATAAAGGTAGGAATAGGAATTACTGATTAATAGTTCTTAAAGGTGGTGACTGCCTTAGTGGCGTAGCGGTGTATGCAGCTGCTGTGCTTGAAGTCTTGTGTTCGATTCCAATCTAGCATAGTATTATCAGGTTGAGTCTGAAACAGTGCCTAGTAAACAGCAATTGTCTTGCGTCCTTTGTGAGACCTAAAACCATTGCTGGCAAAATATGGGTATCATACACCGTTGGCAGTGGCGTAGCGTAGCCGGGCGGCAGGGGCGGCCTGTGCCCCGGGCAGCACTTTTAGGGGGCGGCAAAATTTTCAATAAATAATAATACCTTGGAAATATTTGAACCATTTAATGACAAATGAGAGGAATGGATAGATGTATAATACACAATAATGATGACTGTTCTTGACGAAATGTTATTTAGAATTACTTTCTATTATATAGTCTTATAAATGGATATACCTAAACAAGAGGGCGACAAAATTTTATATCGCTCCGGGCGGCTGACACCCACGCTACACCACTGACCTCTGGCTACCCCTTCAGAGATACAGGCGAGATACCATCTTCACAAACTTTCATATTTATTATATTCTATTCCACTGTTTTATTATTTATTTATTTTATTTATTTAGGTTCATCCACAGCAAATGTATTATACATGGTTAAAAAACTGTTCCCTGGCCAAACCACGCCACGCCCCTCCGGATGCCAATACTGGACTGTGGTCTAACCCATCATAATGAGAAGACAATTCCCAGTAGTGGGACAGTTCACAAACAGAGCTGATATTATTATAATAAGAAAACAGCAAGCTCGTGTTTGGCAATGCCTACATTCTAACAGCACGCCGCGCATATAAATGATATCCATTACTATTGTTGTCTTTTGTTACTAGAATTCTATTGTTATAAATTGAATGGGGACCACGCATTTTGATTTTGATGCCATTTATGCAAACTGTGTGAAAATAGTGTCATTCTTTCGTCGCGTAGTTTGAGTTACACAACGTATGGTGTATTGGTTTATGTAGTCACTGCTAGTGCGCTCGATTCTGGGTTCGATTCTCAAATGGGACGACAAAAATGTGTGATATATAAATAGTTGTTCCGAGTATGGGTGTACTTTGTGATTGTTGTTTCAATGTACAAGGTGGCACAAAAGTAATGTCATAGTGTGAATTGGCTACCAATTAGTAGGATATTTAAAAAAATTGCAAGTCTAGCATCCCTAAATCTGGTGACCTGGACGGCCAGTTTAAATCTCGAAAACGGGAGATCGGCTCAGAAAATGGTGTCTCAAAATTTCCATCGTTGCCCAAGCCGTGTGAGCGGTTGCTCCGTCCTGCTGGAACCAACAATGCTCAAGACCCAATTCAGCAACTAGCGGCAAAAAAACTCATTTAACATCTACCTGTAACACTCACCATTACGGTTACGGTGGTCCCATCGGCGTCCTCGAAAAATAAGGACCAATTACTTTTCACTGCAAATACCACGTCAAACAACCACTTTGAAGGGATGCAATGGCTCTGATGCATTTCATGTGGGTTTTCTGTGCCCAAATTCTTCACGCACACGGAACACGACTACGAGGTAAACCACGACGAAATTCACACTGCGTTATAACAACAGACCGAAAATTGGTCAAATAAGCAATAACAATAATTTCACGTTCTTCAGGTGTGTATCGCGCCATGGTTTGTTATCAACTAATTCATTATGTGTCTACAATATATGTAGATATCACAGCACAATGTTTGACGCCATTTGTTTAAAATTAAGGCACATTCACATCATGAAATTACTTTTACGCCACCTTGTATATCCAAAGAGACAAAAATTCATTCTGTAGGACGTTTTTATTATTATGATACTATTCCTATAGAAGTTGCTATTTAAATGCCATCACGCACCACTGTTTTATTTATATACCACGAAATTACATGAATGCTCTACAAAATATTATTTACCATTGAATTATTTCGAAGCACACGCTTTACTCAAACGCAACTCATAATTTGGTACGTTTACAATACAATGATACGAAAGAATGTGAGCTGGACACCCGGAATTGCTCAAATTACTCGTAATTTTACTAAAGGTTATGGAACAACCTCTGAATTTAGCTTAGGGCTGCCATAAAATAATCATTCATTCATAAATACATATACTGTGTTGTGACTTGACACCTAGGTCGGGCAGAGTTGTTGGTTTTCCAATTTCTCAATAACTACACGAAATCATCAAGAACGCGTTGTAGTTTTTACCCACAATAAACTTTAACTATTCTTTAGGTTATAGGCCATAGTAATCAGATTAGCTTATCCAGTTTAGCTTAGTGGCGAAAGGTAGGTTTTTTTATTTTTCATCATTTAACGAGCTTTCATACGAAAGGTAAAACATCTACCATTATTATTACATAGTGATTAAGACAATAGAAAATTAAAATATAGTCAAATCAGAATCTAGCATTGCCTTTGCAGGAATTGGTTATCTCGCACACGAAATACAAGTGACATTAAAGGAGAAAGAAAATCAATATGGATTAAGAAGAAATCAATATGATTTAATTCTTAAAACTTTAAACAAAACATCTATCGGGATGGCCCTTAGTTATGAAATTCTAAGCATTATGTTATATAACAAAATATGTAAAATACTTTTTTCATACATACAACCCTATATCATTAAACTTAACCAAGCCACAGGTGGTTGCCGACAACCCTGCGCTATCTGTCGGCACCTCCAAATTACAGGTAATGACGGCACCCGACACACGGGGACCAACGAACAACTACACGAGGTATTTGGAATCTATTAACATCGAGCCAAGGGTCAGCGCACTCCCACCATGTGAACATTCATACAGTATCATGTAAAGGTCATATGTTTGTACAAATTAGTATTATAACGTTTTGAAATAAGATACGCGGATGTAAAGGTGTGGACACACTTGATGTTGTTCGCGGCGAACACGCAGAGCGAATGTTAAGTATTAATTATAAGGAGAATTAAATTGTATAAGTTCGAGTTGACCTTGATAAAACTAAACTTTATAATTTATATGCTAGGTTTGAAAACAAATATGAAAAATAATAATCACGCTATATATCACAGAAAGGGAAGTCAGAGTTATAGTAGTGCCTACACGTACAATTTGCCATTTTTTAAGTTGGGCACGTAATATGTGCTACTATTGAAAAATTCTTAATAAAGAAAACCTAATGTAATTTTACTCGATCTAGGTATTTTACTGAGTCCATACGATCACACGCAAAAGTTAACTTATGCGTGTACTCATGCCACGAAATGAATAAAGCAGTACTTATGTTTAAAAGCTGTATAAAATAATATTATTGAATCAAAATGATAGATATTACTTTATATCGCACCAGCAACACAATTTTTTTAAACCACTAAGTTGGCAAATTAGTCTTTGGAACACATGTTAGTTTCCTAACTTTGTGGTCTGTATAAAATCTTTATTTAAGGGGCTTCTAAATGGGTATTATCCTTCTACAATATGTGGTAGTAAAACTCTTATACTATATTTTATATAACGATACAATTATGTTTGGGATGGTTGACCAACGCATTAAAAACCTCCAATTTTGTGGCGATGGCTTGACTAAATACTGCAGTTGCAGTTTGCAGTTGAAAATACTGCAGTCAATTATTGTAGAAAAATATTACCCGTATCGCTTGTACCTTTAGCTCATCACTGCAATGGAGCAAAATATTCTAAGCATAGTGTGCGCATGGCTTAATATTTCCATAGGACTTACTTATAAGTAATCTGTAGTATAACATTCGGATATGGACCTTTGTACAAGGGTATCTTATCTACCTCCCATACTTTAAGACTACCGGAACGCATAACTTAAAATAAACTTACCCATAAACAAAAATGTTTAAGATAAAAACGTATAGGCTGTTTCCAAAATTAAGTGTTTTTTAAATAGCTTAGAGGCTGAAATCACGGTGACACGTACCTGAAACAAAAAACCTCTCGTTAATATTGTGTCTTTGTTAACAATATATTGTAATGCTGCATTTAATAATCATAAGTACATTACTAGATCTTGCCCGCGGTTTCGCTTGCGTAAGTATGGGTTATGTTAGGTTAGGGGGCCAACCGCCTCGAGGCTGTCCGTCCGGTGCTAAGGCAATGGACGGACAGACGGCGCGGGCCGCTCACCTACCGGCTTACTCAGGTGCTCTCCGGACACGGCTGTTTCGGAGAGTACCTGTGCAAGATAGCCGGTAGGGAGCCGACAACCAAGTGTCACCACTGCGAGGAGTGCGACCGGGATACGGCGCAGCACACGCTGGAGGAGTGTCCGGCGTGGGCCGAGGAGCGCTGTGCCCTGGTCGCCGTGATTGGCCCCGACCTCTCGTTGCCGACCGTCTTATCCATGATGGTCGGCGACGATAGGTGCTGGGGTGCAATGAGGTCCTTCTGCGAGGCTGTCATCTCGCAGAAGGAGGCGGCGGAGCGGGGGCGTGAGGAAGATCCTTACGCCCCGGACATCCGCCGCCGGAGGAGGGGGCGCAGGAGACGCGCTTATGTCGCTCTCCTGCCCCCCACCTAAGGGTTCTGGGTGGCAAGGCCTCAGGGGACCCTGCCACCCGTGAGTAAGAACCCACAGAGGGCGCGCGCGGTGTTCCCGCGCGCCTTCTAACGTCGAAAGGGGAGAGCAGTGAATTGCTCTCCCCCGGGGACGAGAGGAGGTCGGGTCCGATTGACCCGGCCGGCACCCACACGGGGGAGCCTGCTATGGATGAATCTCTTCAGACTCCCAACTGGGCCCCCCCATTGGGTGAGAGAGGGAACACCCCAGGTTTTTTTAGTGGGTATACCAGCAGTAGGCTGGTGAGTCCCACACGCCCCGCCGGTGCCGTCCCCTAGCCGGCGGGTAGTGCATCAAGCATTTTTTCCTGGGAATCAAAAAAAAAAAAAAAAAAAGGGGGGCTATAACTATAATGGAACGTGTTAATAACTGTATGATCGAGTTAATAAACGGCTGTACTGTGAGAACTCGTTGGTGTTTTCTGAGGTGTCGATTATGCACAGGAAACCTGCTTCCAGAAAAGTCCATTTATAGTATATAGGGGTAGTGAGAAGGGGTTAAAGTATGTATGATAGTAAACCTCTTTTGTTCAACGGCCTTTTTACCCGACTGCGTCAGAAGGAGGGTAATGTTTTTCGAGCGTATGTATGTATGTGTGTATGTATGTCCATTTCTTTGGCACGCCCTACAGCCCAAACGGCTGGACGGTTTTTGATATATAAGGTGTTGTTGAATTCATCAGAATTGTGGTAGTGACATAGGCTATATAAATTTTCAAAATGGCGCCCACAAATGGGAAAAAGGGAATTGTTCTTACCTTAGCAATATGGGTATCAAATGAAAGATCGTGAAAAAAACATTTCCAAAATATATGTATCATATCACGTTTATATTATTGTTTTAATTCAAATTGTCAAAAAGCGTACCAATTATATATCGGGACGCCCGATGTATCATTTTCTAGCAAGAATGTATTCAAGTCCGAAATGATATTGCCTGTACAGTGTACTTAGTAATATATTAAAATAAAAAGATGTATATATTATGTTATATTATAATATTACATAAGTAACAACATAACTTGTCGGTTAATAAAACTAAAAAGTATGAAATAAAATTATTATTATAAAAACAAAAAACCCGACTGCTTAAAAGTAATGAACTGAAAAGAGAAAAACAAGTATCACATATGTATATTCAAATAAGTTAAACTAAATACTTTATGGTACTGCAGGCGGGGACAAACAATACTTTGTTACCTACGGGCAAAGAAAGATCTACCAAAACTAGGTTTGTCACCGCATGCGGCACCATAAAGTATTTAGTTTAACTTATTTGAATATACATATGTGATACTTGATTTTCTCTTTTCAGTTCATTACTTTTAAGCAGACGGGTTTTTTGTTTTCATAATACATTCATAGTTTCAATCCTATATCTCCGCACAGTTAGTCTGTCGCGTGCTTTACTTTTAGTCTCTAAGTGAAATGGGGCGAGTCATCGTCGTCTATCGGGCACAGCTCGAGATTCACTTAGACTGAGATTCAGACATAGTGTTGCTACTAAGAATTTATGAAAATCGTAATAATATTTTGCACGATCTTAGAATCTTGGATCATAAACCTCATACACAGCAAACATATTATAATTAATCTCGCTAACGAGAGAACCAATTCATAAATAGGTCTCAATTGTAAAAAGTTACACTCTCTCTGACTATTGCAGTCTATATAGTTTTTTTTTAAATATTATCATGACACAAAATTACCGAATCTACAGATGGAATCTAGTTCTAAATAGTTATATTTTCTAGTACTTAAAACAAATTTAATTCGCTATTATTCACCAATTTCAGAAGGATATATAATTAATTATCCATTTCCATAATTTATACTCGTACAAAATCTTCAACTTCTACAAGATAATTTGAACAGATTTCTATCAATTTGCTATTGAAGTCACCAGTTTCAATTAAGAAGAATGTTTGACAGTTCTATGGAAACCTATTTCTATACGATATATGTTTGAAAGGCGAATCGTTAAAATGCGCACGTCCTGTATAAGATGAAGCGTAAATGGCATGATGATTAATATGTGCAATTGTTGAGAAGCGATTTATCAATGTGCATCGTACCAGATGATAATGCGATACGTCGGAATGTGAAAGATTTAGTGCGATAGAAGCTTTCTAATTTATATACTGTCTTTACGCGTTCGCACCTATTAAATATCATAAGATGTATAGACTTACGCTGAAAGGTAGGGGCCGTAGGCAGATCTGTATTATATTCGCCTTTAATCAGCTATAAAATGATTGCATCTATTAATTGTCGCTTAAGGTTGATTAAGTTATTATTTTATTGCCATTACCGTATTTTTTTTTTCATTATTTTTGTTGTTATTTTAGTTAAATTATTTCATTGTTTCATATTATTCTACCATGTCATTCCAATGTACGATACCGAAAACAATGTAAAAATTGTAGGTGACAAAATATATAAATAAATGTTTAGTTGCCCGTAGAAAGAGTCAGATACTGAGTTTAGTATTATATAAACCAGTAAGTTGGGCTGATCTGGGATTAAATCCATTCGACGGCAAACATAAGCTGACATATAATATCATGCTTGATATCTCTGAAAGGTTAAGTAGAAGTTTATCACGCCCTCTTTCCGCCAAATGTATTTAGGTCACATATATTAGAATTGTTGTATAGATTTGCATAAACTTTGGCACACGGATAGACCATGTCCTGGATAAATACATAAAATACTATAACTGCACGTTTGGCGTAGCGATTTCTCGGCACTGGCACTACGCCGAGGATTGAGTACTGTATATCCGAGTCTGAGGGTACTTTGTGTCCGTTATTTAACTGTTTTGCAGGAAGCAATCCTAGAGAAATTATTGCTTAAAAATGTATGAAATTATTTATAAAATTATCTATAAAGGTCTGGTGGCTCTAGGATCTTGTACTACTAGTAAAGATGCGCTTAATTTCATTCGAATTTTATCTGAATGCATTACGTGACGATACTACTTTATTTATATAGGTCTCGGGTTCGGAATCCGGGTGGAGCCACTAAAAAGTTATTGGGTTTTTCTGTTAAGAAATTTCAATACGAGCCCGGCGTTAGGAAGTTGCCGGTGTAAGACACCCCGTAAAGCCGTTATTCCTGCGCCTGATCTCTCGCCGGTCGTGTCGGTTTATCCGTCTCATCGGTTCTTGAGGGTTAGGGAATAGAGAGTGCACTTGTGTTTGCGCATTTGTGCACTATAATATCTCCTATGCAGATGGCCAGTCTCCGTTAAGATTGGCCGCCGTGACCGAAATTCGGTCTGGAGGACATTATTATTATTTATATAGGTAGCGAATATGCGAAAAGCAGCGATAGCTCAGTGGGGAGACCAACAGACTGCAATGCAGAGGGTCTCGGGTTCGAACCCACGTCGCGCAACTCTAACTTTCGGAAGTTATATGACTTTTCGAATTTATGTGCGTATTGATTGACAATTATCGCCTGCTCCGTGCCTCGGAGAGCACGTTAAGTCGTCGGTCCCGGCTGCCATGAACATCTATGGCAGTCATTATTGGGAAGTCAGTGCCTTATAATATCCTGACACTGGTCTAGCCTTAGGGTATCGTTAGCCTAGCCTAGCGCGGTTGCGGAGGTCAAGTGGCAGCCGCTCCGTGTAAATACTGATATCCAGTCAAATCCGGTTAGACCAGAAAAGCTGACCCCAAGTGACTTGGGAATAATAAAGGCTAGGAAGAAGATAAAGGTAGCGAATATAATTCAAACGCAATCGTACACATGCAGATATAATACTTTGGGTGTATGTTTCATATAGTACATTATCTGCATCTATACATACCAATAACAGATAATCGAACATTTACACTGTAATAATAAATCACTGCCATATTTGGCTGGTGTTGAGATATCAATCTGAGTTGCTTCATTACTCCATCGGTCTCGAGAGGTCACTTCGCTTATAAACATGCTTAAAAGATCACTATGACTTTGCTAATGTATATTAGGACAGTCATTGCCTATTACTTTATGGTTCACAATAGTTTGAAGGTATTGACGTATCGATAGGTTGTTCGCAAACGATTGTAATCTTACTATTAGATATAAATGTGAAAATAACTCTGCTGGTTAGATTTTATCAAGGCTGAACCACTAAACCTATTTTAATGAAATACGTACATTTGATAGCAAAGCAGCGGTAGCCTAGTGGGGAACCGTGGGACTGCCACGCAGAGGTCTTGAATTCGATCCTAAGACGCGCATCATTGACTTTACGAAGTTATGTGTGTATAAAAAGCGCCTGCCTTGACAGTGAAGGAAAACATCGTGAGGAAAACTACATTTAAAACTTCTTCATAACGTTCTCGAAGATAAATGAAGTCTGTCTCTCTGCCAGCGTGATGGACTAACCCTACTCATAGTGAAAAGAGGCCCGTGGTTGATATTATACGCTTGATATGGAAATAGCTTAAGCTCTGAGGTTGTATATAAATTGAAGTGCTTCACATTTAACTGATTTCTAACCTTATTTAATGAATAACATCTTCCTAATTATTATAACGTAATTAATGACTTTATTATCCTTTAACTATTAATGTCGTAAAATCAAGAAAATTATGGTTACTTTTAATGACAGAAGAATTCGAAATCTAACAACTCTTTAGCGACTATGACGTTGGTTACCAACTAACATCATCAATGCGAAAGATTCTATCTATACATAAAATCTATATTATTATGGCAGCATTGTCACGCCGTGATTAACAAATACCTCAGGTATTGTGAGTGCCACGTTCTTCATTAGAAACGCCAACCGTAGATTGCATACAATTTTTATTGTTACGGCGATGAGCTAAGCGTCGTTTCCTTTTCTCAGCTCTGTTGTATAAAGCTCCACTCGACAGTTTTATGAAGCAACATAAACATTAAACTAAATCTTCAGTGTTCAAACTGCGCATCGTAAAAACTCATAATAACCTATGATCATGCACTGTAATAGCGTGTAAAAATAATAGTTATGTTACAGTCATAATTCAAGTAGGCTTCTGGTAAACCAACGAACTTTGAAGGAAATGATTTACGAGAACTCCTGGTACCTCTGCCACGGCCAGGGATACTATGGCTCACTATGGCTGAACATGGACCTCGCCTAAAGATTCTTATCATCGTTCATATAATTTTTGTAATTACATTTTCCGCTTTTGTAGGTATTCCTATATAAGGACGGACTTTAGAGAATATTTAAATACACTTATTTAAATGTTCTCTAAAGTCCGTCCTTACATACGAATACCTACAAAAGCGGAAAGTTCATCACTATGAACGGGCACGAATAACAGCTAGCTTCGGTACAATTATTTGTGGATTTTTGTCCGTGTGGAGATCGAACCCACAACACACGGCCCAGTGGCAGTGAAGACCAGACCGTATTGCTTGCATGCGACGTTTATCCGCATCTTGGACCAGCAAGTCAATTCTGCAAAATCTAACCTCGAACTCGGTTGGGGCCTCGCCAGTTTTCATAGTAACCAACTGTTATTGCGATAGATACTGTAAACAAGTGAGAAACGGCAATGAATTGCCGTAAATTTAGAGTTCGAAAAAATGGTTTTAGTAATATGCAAAGGTCTCGTGATACCATACCTTGAGGTCAAAGGTCATAGCCATTTCGGGGGTATATCGACTATGCTGAGTCGAATGGCGTTGACCACGAGTCTCTAGCTCTTACGGTTCTTGAGTTGAAAGTTGTATAACAGACGGACGGACGGACAAAGCTGTTGTGTAGGAGTTTTTTCGAACTCTCAAAATGTTATTATAACAGCTGACTTGGATGTGAGTTTGATGGTGATTTTACAGAATCGGGTGTACAATGAGATACTATCGCCTCGACGCATTTATTTTTCGATTGAGACTTGCCAATGTTCTCATACGGTGCCCGAATCATCTGTATATCTAATTACATAATATGTATATGTATGTTAGTCTATAAGCTATTTATCGATGCGTCTATGCCAGGCAATGGTTCTTAATATTATACTTGCTATCCGCCCCGGCTTCGCACAGGCAGTACAAAACCTTAACAAATTATATAGTTAAACCTTCCTCGTGAATCACTCTGTCTAATGGTGTAAACCGCATAAAAATCCGTTTAGTAGTTTTTCAGTTTATCGCGAACAGACAGATAGACAGACAGACGCGGCGGGGGACTTTTTTTATAATATGTAGTTATTATATCTAATAATAATTTGATAAATAATTAGAAGCTGAGTTTTTATGATTACTAGCATGCCTGATAACCCCTTTAGCTAAGTCACAAAGCTTGTGTTTCTTCAGTTTTTGTATGATATTTCTAATTCCCCGGCGAATATTAAAATATGCTAAAAATAGTTACAGTTTTAATATAGGTACTGTAAAATAGTTAAAATGATTTACACTGAAACTATTTCCAGTATTTTTTTTTTAATTAGCAGGTTTACTCAAATAATTACAGTACTAAAGTACTAGTAATTACAAAAAATATTTTATTTCTTATAATTTTTAGTTTTATGCACTCTGTATAAACGTTAACCATGCCAAATCTCACACATCTCTGTGCGTTCAGTTCTCTGTTCACGTATTAATATGTATATCGATTGACGCATAAATCATTACTATTCATTGATCATTCGACCAATGACACTAACATTACTCATACTACGATGTTCACGACACCAATTACAATAACAACATACTTATGTTAAACGATTAATTTATTCGATTACAAGATCACGACGTGCTTCACAAAGCGACCACACACTGTTAATAACGTATTTACCTATGTAATGAGGACAGCTGTGTAACATGGATGTCGTCGTGGCTTAAGAGGTTGTCTTGCCATTTCCACTGGAATGAGCTACGTGAATTTGACAAATGGAAGTGCGATTAATGTTCACGACTCATCATAGCTCGACATAACTCTAAAGCGAGAAATGATTCTAGGACAGTAGTTCGAGACTATGGTCGTGCGACAAACGATTGTGCGATACTGCGCCAAGAGGCTTCAGTTCCTACACGAGACAAAAAAAATTGTGATTCTTACTTGTGTAGACTAGACGCCCAGACTATGGACAACTATTTAGTTGTTCATAGTCTAGGCGTTTTTGGTTTCGTTGTTTGAATATTTGTATACTAGATGTGCACGCGGTTTTACCCGCGTTTATGATTACTGCGCCGCCCCCGTGGGTCGTAGCGTGATGTTATATAGCCTATAACCTTCCTCGATAAATAAGCTATCCAACAATAAAACATTTTTTTAATTCGAACCAGTAGTTCCTGAGATTAGCGCGTTCAACCAAACAAACTCTTCAGCTAAAAGGAGTCTGCCCACTATTCCGTCTCATACCATAACCGTGCTAGGAACGTGTCAGGCGTAAACCGTTCCGTCACCGATCAGCAGTTCCTATAGCAGGACGTATCGTGTTGCTTTTCGTGTCTGATACGTTCCTAGCACGGTCATGGTATGAGACGGTGTAGTGGGCAGACTCTTTTATAATATTATTATAGATAAATCCATCGCGACTAAGGAATTATTCCTAAACTGTCTCGAAGTAAAAAATAAATATTGTATTATTCGCAGTCAAGACCTTTCGCAGTTTTTTTGCAATGTGTTCGCTACTTTATTTGAATTAGATTTTTCCTGATAGATTTTATTAATTACTAGCGGACACGACAGGCGTTGTTCTGTACATCCGAAAAAAAAAGTTTGATAAACCAAATCTAAACCACTCTCGAATCCACTTGAACACACAAATCACAGGAGTTTAATTACAAACACACGCACAGTGTTCAAGTGGATTCGAGAGTGGTTTAGATTTGGTTTATCAAACCTTTTTTTGCAATGTGAATTATATATAAAAAGATTAGACAACACATCTCTATAACGCTAGTGTTTATACATACATAGACTCACAGTTAGAGGGAAGGCATAGTGTATAATACCTACAGTTCGCTAGCTACAGTTTAAGGTGCCACAAATTAAGGAACAAACTTATTGCATTCTACCTGGCACTGTTCCAGACTTCGCTGCTACTACTGAGAAAAACCTTGACAGCAAAACCCAATAACACTTTCTCAACGCGGGAACCGATCTCGAGATATTGCAAAGGTATATTGGTTGAGAAAAATAAAAAATAAAAGTGAAACCAGAAAACGTATTTAATTGAAAGAATATTAGCACAGACAAGGTATAACAAAGACAATATTATAAACACACTAGCTGTCCTGACAGACGTTGTCCTGTACAGGCGAAATAAAAAAAAAAACAAATCTAAACCATCCTCGAATCCACTTGAACACACACAAAAAAATTAATTCAAATCGGTCCAGCCGTTTAGGAGGAGTTCACTGTCAACACACGTACAGAAAAATTATATATAGGTATAAAGAAGATTAGAGATATGACAATATAGTGACGTGTCAACCAAAAAGAAGGGATTAAAATTTATAATTACAACAGAACGCAATTCAATAGCATTCATATTAATATATTAAAAAAGGGGTAAGCAGATTTATATTATCTTTACCTTTCGCTAACTTTGTTTTTGTATATCCCAAGTAGTAAAACACTAATGTGTTGTAGACTGCTACAGGAAGTTATCTAACAGAAAACCCACTACATCTTGTCACGACTGAGGAACCGAACCAGGATCCTCACAATTAAACATAAGCGTAAACCGGCATGCCGCGGTACTAACGAAGCACGCTTTAACCCATCGAGCTACGCTAAATACTTGTGTTACAAGTGGGTTCATGTCTGTAGTGCCGTAGGTGAGGATCGAACCCGCGACCTTTCGATCGCAAGTCCATTGCAATATCTATTATGCTTTGCTTTAAAGTTAAAAGCTTTTCATTTAAAGTTAGACTGCCAAGGAGTCCGAAGCTACTTTATTTATCAATACTATTATTGATCGACCTAGTTCTTATAGTTCGTTCTAATTTCACCTAAGTTCTAAGAAAGTTTCGCAACTGAGACGATATTGAAGTTATTTTGATAGTGTAAAGAAAAAACTATATTTTTAAGTATAAAATACCGTATTAGTCATTTTTCTACATTTTTTTTTAATTAGGCAAATAAGAAACAACTTTAAAAAAACACTTCTACTGGAAACAATCAACCTTACCTTTAACATACTGTAAAATTCGGCACAATTACTAAATTTTGTCTCGTATTGAAATCGAATTCAAGACATCTGCTATTATACCTATGTATATATTACCTGCGCAGATGTAGTCATCTGGTCACGGTGACCAATCTTAACGAAGACACTAGTCTTCGTTATTGGTCTCCGTGACCGAAATTCTGCTTCGAGACTTTAAATACCTTTTTGCCTATTATGTTTCTAAAAGGGAACTGCCGCACTAAGGCTTTAGGCAATTTCGCAGACGACATGGGGATAATAAGTTGTCTAGTTTAATATCGAAACAACTTTTCTTGACTCATATGTTCAGATATTGTTCAATACATTTAAATTCAGATAGATTAACTGTACCTCGTTCTTTTAGATGAATAAAGAATATAATATGTTTACTCACACTGAACGTTGTTTGTTTGTTTGTTGCACTTTAACGCCTTAACTACTTGACCGATCATCATGAAATTTTGCATACAATTTGTCAGGGAAACAGAAAAGGTCATAGGGTACCTAATAACCCAAACTAACCTACATTTACGCGAGCGAAGCCGCGTGCTTAATCTAGTAGATATCTATACTAATATTATAAAGCTGAAGAGTTTGTTTGTTTGTTTGGTTGAATGTGCTAATCTCAGGAACTACTGGTTCGAATTGAAACATTATTTTAGTGTTGGATAGCCCATTTATCGGAGAAGGCTATAGGCTATATAAGATCACACTACGACTCACGGGGGCGGCGCAGTAATCATAAACGCGGATGAAACCCCGGGCACATCTAGTAGTAATATAAAAATGGAATTCAATTATGTCTATCATTCCAACAACTATTAACACGTTAAACTTTATTCATCTCTCATATAAGAACGAGGACTCCCATTAAGCATAAGAGATTCATATAAATGAACTTCCAGACAGACAAACATGCATCATTTATATACAAACTAGCTGACCCGCGCCACTTCATCTACTTCACATAAAAGAATTTGCCTCGTTTTTGCAACATTTTCCATTGATGCTCCACTCCTATTGGTCGTACCGTGATATAATATAGCTCATAACCTTACTCGATAAATGAGCTATTAAACACTAAAAGAATTTTACAATTCGAACCAGTAGTTCCTGAGATTAGCGTGTTCAACCAAACTAACAAACTCTTCAGCTTATAATATTATAGTATAGACGAGTAAATGAATAACATATAACATCGCATGCATTGACCATGCAGACACAGGGCTTGAGGCGTATAAACTTACAAATTAGCAACAACATAAACGGGTTCACCCAAGATATTTACTAAAGTATATGTATCACGCATGGTGCAGTAGTGTATGGGCATATCACCACTGCCAGTGCATCGATTATGTGTGTGTCTAAAAAAATATGTGAATCACAAATAATTGTTCCGGATCTAAATGTATTGCATTTTATTTAAATTTGTTAATAAATCAATCCTGTATAAAACTGTCCCACTGCTGGGCACGGGTCTCTTCTCAGTGTGAGAAGGGTTAGGCCATAGTCCACCACAATGGCCCAGTGCAGGTTCAGACTTTACATGCCCTCGAGAACATTATGGAGAACTTTCAGACATGCAGGTTTCCTCACAATGTTTTCCTTCACCATTTTAATAATAATAGATAATTAACTATTTAATACGCATATAACTTCGAAAAGCGCCTTGGGTTCGAACTCGAGACTTCTGCGTGGCAGTCCAACGGTTTCCCACTAGGCTATCGCTGCTGTTTAGGCGCAATATAATCACATAACTCTCCCGCCGCCACTCGCAGGTAAGTACATTTTTGGACTACTGCAAAGTCTGCCGTAAGTGTGCGACTTGGCATTCCACTTGCTACAAAAAAGACAGTTGTCAGAGAGCACTTGCCTCGTATACTGTAGGCCAAGTTGGTGATGTTGTAGTTGTAAGCGTTAGCCGCTTAATAAATACTTGTTTCATAATCAACATATGAGTAAAAGCTAATGCGACATTTGTCTTTTTTCAAAATACAAATGTTGCATTTGCTATTACTCATATACTATAAATGCGAAAGTTTGTTTGTTTCTTACGCTTTAAGGCCTTAACTTCTCGGCCGATCATCATGATATTTCGCAAACACGTTGTTAGTTGTACGGAAAAGGACATACCATCTAGAAAAAAGGTACTTTCCCAGAGAGATAGAAATTTGTTGATGAAATCTAGATTGACGTTTGACAAAATTTAATAAGTAATAAATTATAAATTCAAACTTATGCCGCAGGCACCGTGAGATACCAAATTCGATTCCTGTGACTGATAAAATGTTATCGTGTTCTTCTGTCTGAAAATACTCAAGCCGATCTCGCCTAGAGGTCTAGTCTAGACGGCTCTAAGTAATAGCCTAGCGATAGAAAAATGAAACGAGCTAAGCAAATGGTATGGCTAAGCACAGGTAATATTGAGAAATAGGCATTTTAAATTTTATATAATATAAGCTTTGTTTGTAAGTTTAATGTAATCGATGGCAACCTTATAGCGGTCTATCAAGCACATTTCCAGTTCTAGTTACTATAAAGAGTTTCTTAAAAGAGAACTTAATAAAACATAAATATATTTATAAAATTCGGGAAATGGGACCTCACTCATAACCGGTCGCAAAAATGAACGCTTATTATCATCGGACCAAAAAGCTAGAAATAAATACATGATAATTGCTACTAAGTTCAATTAAATCAGTTTCATAAAACAATCTCCGCTATTAAAACTTTCTATAGCATATAAGCATAAACATAGGACCTGTAATCAGTGACCATCATGAGAACTAAATAAAGGCGTAAACTTCGCAGGTAGCGAGCCCTGGAGCAACTAATTAGCTCTGTCTGCCGAAGCCGGCCGATGTTTGCCGAAGTTTGCCGATCGTATCGTGCGTTGCGTGCGCGCACATCGCAACCGCAACCGCTTGCGTTTACGCTTTTATTCTTGTTGTTCATTTATATTGTAATGGAATTGAATTTTCAGTATTACAACTGAGAGATACATTAATGTATTCGGAATGAGAGGTTTAGTTAACGAATTTTAACCTTTATCTGCAGTATGGCACTATTATATATGTAAGTATATTAACTAAAATGTTACCTAAATGGTTTTATATTGTTGGTAAGTATTTCTAAGAAATGAATTGTAACATGTCCCATCCAAGTTAGTTAGATATTAACTACTTACTTATTCGGAAAAAGAACTTATAAACATTACTCAACATTAAGTGTTAGTTGAATTAAAGTTAAGAAATGGCGGCGTGTCGTTGATCAAAGGTTAATTATTGACCAAGGCTTTAAGAGCTATTTAGAGGTTGGTTAGTGATAGATAGCAATATTTTATAAATAAGGCTTTAATTATATCTTTATTTTCTACCATTCCTGCCTCAAAGCTTTTGCCTTAAATAATTCATGTGTTGAAAGGCCTACAGACATTTAAATGGGGTCACAAAGAATAACAGAATAACTATTTGGAAATCATAAAAAAATGTATGCCGTAAGGAAATCGACTCGTAACTCAGTACAGCGTAATGAAGACGTAACAAATTAAACCATTGTGTTATCTGTCCATAATTAAAGCGAATTTTATTCTACACAATATTTTATTAATTAGTATCCCAATATTATTACATCCAAACATAACAATGTCTTAGCTATGTCATCCCTGCTACCGGTACAACCTGTCTCCACCCATCCATCACCCATTTGTACCGGCCGTCACTTCCCTCACACATTATTACGTAACACACAATTTTTTGTTGAAATTAATTCAAACTTAATATGGAACTCGATTGTGGACAAGTGCCGTTATTTGCCTTCATTGTGGGGCATCATAATGTTCACGGTAATCTATGGTCACAATGGAACAGGATTACTTCATAGAGTACCATGACTAATGGTGATCATCATGGTGAGGCATTTGTCATAAGTTTTCAGGCCTCTGACCGCTGACTTGTGTTTAAATGGCAAGACTTATGTGTTATGCCCCTGTTCCCACAAATATATCCTGACTTTAATACCTATTATAAATGCGAATTTCAGCTTAATTAATTAATTAATTAATTAACGATCATCACGAAATTTCGCTTACACGTTGTGACGCACAATTCGGTGCATAGAAATACTCAACGACTAGATTTCATGCTTAGTGTTCAAAATGTGTAAAATGCCTGAAGGGCAAAATTTCTCTAGTGTAGGCGTTCTTTGGCTATGACAAGATATTGTGGATTAAAATAAAATACCTACCTACTTGATTGAGGCTGGAATATATAAACATGAAATACTATTTACAAAAACAATAATTATCAAAATAAAAACTAAACTCAAAATTTGTTAAAAAAATTCATCGTCTTTTTTGTACCCGAACATTCAGCCCAGTTTACCTCAATTTTGGCCCTACGGGTCCCCAAAACTTGCATTAAGAGCCATTATAGAGCACATCTACGGAGATTTATGTCTGGTACCGGATACCATGTATTAACATTGTTTAAAATTCTTCCAAATATTCATAGTTTAGAATGGAATACTTTGTTCTCAAAGATAAAACGCTTGGTAAGAAATCGGCGGAATTACATACTATATAATTTATTAATTTGTTTATTTATATTGATATCCATATAGGTAATGTTCTTGCGGTCAGTTTATTTGTATAATAATGAGATGAATATGACCCTTCTAATGTTGAACTCAGGCAATAATATTACAAGAAATGACAATATGCATAACTTTGTTTTCCGCAGGTGGTTCGCTTTTTTATTTGTTGCTCTAAAATGATATTAGAATATTATAGAATATAATTAGATTAAGAGCACCTTAAACCGGCGAGCGTGTATGAGTAATGTGATGAAAGTGAATGAAGCCAGAGAAGTGTGTCCGGATCGTAGCAAATGGAAATCCGTAGTATCTGCCGACGCCTTTGGGAAACAGGCGTGAATCTATGTATGTGTGTATGTATTATATTTCTAGTAGCTAATAGTTTATAGCTCGCGACTGACCATGCTCTAACACGTACAGACTCAAAGTGCTTTCAATGTTTAAACTATTATAACCATAGCTGCAATTGTATTAAAACAATTTATTATTTTCCAGCCTCGTTAAGCGCAGAACTATTGTTAGATGTGGCAGTCTTATTAACTGCCTTATCGAACTAGGTTATAGTGTTGACTGTTTTATATACTGGTATAATTAAAACTATAAATAAACGCCTGCCGTTAATACATTTAATTAAATTACAATATTACGAGTTTTATCGATATCGTGGCTATTTCTAATCCATGTTTTCCAAGCACGGCTCACGCTAGCTGCTACAGACTTTATTCTATAAAGTTTCTTGCAGATTTCTTCTCATAGGCTTCTCATAGCCATCCGTGCAATTAATTCAAGCAAAGAGTTATCTCTTTGCTTGAATTTATTGCACGGGTGGCTTTGTGGTTAAGATGACCGCTGCCACTGCGCCGACTGTTGTGTGGGTTCGATCTGGTTTATCTGTATGCCAAGTTCTAATCTAATCCGTTTACCTGTGATTAAATAACAATTATTAAACTCTACAAACATTTTCACAAAATTTTACGATCCTAATATTAGTAGAATTTGAACCTCCACGGTCAAAGTCTATGAAATTAATTTATTCAGACTTATAGTAAACTTGTGGGTATATTTAGTAGAATTGTATGAATTTTTTACCGTTCTATAACTTCTTCCTAAGATTTTAGACTTGCGTATCAGTAATACGTAATTCTAAAAGCTTTAGGCACTAAGAAACCTACTTTCGAGTACATTCTAGAAGATTAGCAAGCAATATTAAATTTCCTCCCGCTAGTCTTTAGAATATCTGCAATCTATATGTTTACGACGGCCATTTAATATCAGTACGTAATTAGGTGCACAGTGGGACCCGCGCCGACTCGCTGGACAAAATATAATACAACGTTAATTTTATCCTAGTGTCTGAATATATGATGCTTTTTGTATTAACAGTTATCGTAGGATCTATATTTCAACATAATAATTTCTTTAATTAATTCTCCCGGTATACAAAATTGTATGCGAGACGATAATAAAGGTATTTTATTAATATTATTGATAGTTTGAGGTTTAAGCCAGGTGTAATGATAATTAGTTGGCTATTTCAATAGCAAAATGTAAAAACGATTGTCTTTTTAACGCGTTATTTGTAAAGCTTATGACTGTATAAGCTTTTCTGTAGCATAAATTAGTGACAATGAAGAAAGAACTAATAAACAATTTTAATTAAGTTTCTGTTACAATGTTTGTAAAGACGTCTTAATACAGGTGTGTACTGTTTCGGTAATGCACCGATAGAAATTGCGACTGCTGCGCATGACGTTTTGGGTTCAAATCCTGGGTTGGGTTATTGGGTTATTATGTCCTATCAATATAATTCTTAATAGCAGCATGAATTATACCCTCATCACATAGGGCATAAACAAAGCAATCGCTTTAGGTATGCTAATGTTCTTCAAATTGACCTTTGACCGCTACAGTCATGTATACATGACAAAGCAAAATGTGTCCAGCATGCCACGGTCACGACTACATGACAAATTAAAGGTAGATTGGCGCTGAGATCGCGCTTTTAATTTTTTGACGTTGCGGTCAAATGTTTAAACTATAATTGTATTCTAATCGAAGATGTACATATACTGTGAAGATAGAAACAATAGAAAATCACCTTTTAGTGCTTAGGTATTTGTTGTTGTTTGAATTTATATAATCTACCCATGTAGGAAGAAGGGCGTTTCCATGATGTAGGAAGAGGGGGGTCTCTATTGAAAATAGAATATCCGTTATCCATACTCATTTATTGTAACAGTTTATAAACCAATAAAGAAATACTATCACGTTAGATCCGTCGGGTTCGACCACCGACGGCTGAATGCCCATCGTCACGCACAAACAAGTGACAGTCGCATGACTGTTTGTTCGAATTTCACATTTGAATTCTATACTTTCATTCAGCCAGTTACGCTGATCTGAACAAATATTAGCCAGTTAGAATATTTGCGCCGATACCTATACTTAATCTTAAATAAGTATACATGTATATATCTTATTATGTATACATAGTTTCACGCCTATATGCTCAAAGGGATAGACAGATTAATTACTTTATTTTTTATTCTTTTTTATTTTACTTATTTTATTTTATACATACACATTTTGCTAAGTAAGGTCTTATGTGTCACAGTCCCATATGCGTCTACCGTGTACAATTCCGGACACAGTGCTGCTAAAGGTTTTTTTGGACTTCTTCTGCACTAGGAATAATTCCTGTGTGGCGGGGTCTTTACAAACATTCAAACAACGGACATAAGGATACCCAGACTTGGAACAACCATTTGTGAATTTTTTGCCACGTGCGGGATTCTTAAATATTCTCTTAAATAACTACACCGTTTGTGCAGTCAATTTGCTTTTTATAAATGTGGAAATTGTTTAAAGTGTTTGGATGTTTGGATAAGTAATCACGACGATAAACGCTTGGATTTGGATAGATCATAGCATATAGATTAGCTATGTGCTAGATTCACAAAGTAATTTACCTTAGCAATAGATGGTATAGCCCGGAGGCGTAATCTCAGGTAGTAGCCGTTTTATATAACACTAGCTGACCAGCGCAACTTCATCTGCTTCATAAAAGGTAAGAGAATTTTCCCCGCTTTTGCAACATTTTTCATTGCTGCTCCTCTCCTTTTGGTCGTAGCGTGATGTTATATAGCGTATAGCCTTCCTCGTTAAATGGGCTACCCGCGCCCCTCTCCCTCCGCCGCCGACGCCGCCGGCACACGGACTGCTACTAGACCGCGTTGGAACTTTTATAAAGCGGATTATGAATTGCTATATTCTATGTTAGCAGCTGCTGATTGGACCGACCTGTCTGAACAGAGTGATGTGGAAGATATGTTGAATGTCTTTTATGATAAATTTAATAACATTTTAGATGCAAGTGTTCCTAGGAAAACATTTACTGTCAAACAGCGATATGTTTACCCTAAATGGTACACGAGCGATATAATAAAAAACTTAAAACTTAAAGCTAAACTTCATAAAAAATATAAAACAACGAAATTAAATAGTGATTACGTCGAATATTCAAAATATAGAGCACATATTAAAAAATCAATAGAAATTGCACACAAACAACATCAAAATAACATTCAATTTCAGTTCTCAAAAGACCCTAAGTCATTTTGGCAATACGTACGATCGCAGAAGAGCTCAACGAGTAGACAGGGAATTATAAAAGACGGCCAGTATCTATCGGACGAGGAGTGTGCGGAGCAGTTCGCGAATTATTTTGAGTCGGTGTATAGTAGTACGCCGCCACGACTAGACCCGGAAGCGGCGGCGGCGGAAGCGGGGAACACTGGTAGTGCATGCGTGCAAATTAGTGATCTAAGTCTTAAGGACGTTAGAAGTGCACTCGAACGCCTCAAGCCTAAACGATCTGCGGGCCCGGATGGTATACCAGCTTTTCTTTTTAAAGATTGTGGTAGGGTACTCGCGGAACCGTTATTATATATATTTAACGCCTGTCTTTCTTCTGCGAAGTTCCCAGCTCGCTGGAAGACTACGCGAGTCATTCCAGTGCCCAAAGGCAGGGTGGGAACTGACATCAGTGGGTATAGGCCGGTAGCGGTGTTGTCGACGCCGGCAAAGGTGTTCGAGTCCGCCATTCAGCGCTGTATGCAAGTGCAAGTGCGCGGTCAGTTATCAGATGCGCAGCACGGATTCCGGCCGGGGCGCAGCACTGCTACCAATCTCCTTGATTTGATGGGACAGGTGGTGCCGGCGGTAGATGCTGGGGTGCAGGTGGACGCAGCTTATTTCGACTTCAGAAAAGCCTTTGACACAGTCGACAATGACATCTTGTTGCGGAAGCTAGCTGAGGTCGGGTGTACCCAGCATCTACTGCAGTTTTTCGCCAGTTACATGCAAGGCAGACAGCAGTACGTGGACTGCAACGGGTTTGAATCTGACTTATATTACACTAGGTCTGGTGTAAGTCAAGGCAGCAATTTGGGGACTCTAGAATTCATAATAATGATAAACAATTTACCGGAAGTCGTAAGACATGGCTCTTGTTTATTATTTGCAGATGACCTCAAGTTGCTGCTTGAGATTAGGTCCGAGTCTGATTGCAGGCGCCTACAGGAAGACATAGATCGAATAGTTCAATGGAGTCATGAAAACAAACTGTACTTCAATGTATCCAAGTGCTCGTTAATGAGTTTCACCCGTGCTGGTGCACCTCTACTCTATGAGTACGTGGTGGACGAGGTGCCACTGGAGCGAGTCACGGAGGTACGAGATTTGGGTGTTTCCATGACTCCCGATCTATCATTCCGGGAGCATGTAACCAAGATCTGTAAAAAGGCGTACAGAAACTTAGGATTTGTTCTGAGACAGACACAAAGCTTCACGAACATCACAGTAGTTAGGGTCCTGTATGACGCACTAGTCAGGACTCATCTGGAACATAGTGCGGTCATATGGGATCCACATGAAGCCAAGTACTCTGTGATGTTGGAGCGCGTTCAGAACAAGTTCACGCGCCATTTGTACAGGAAATTATATGGGGTATACCCGTTTTACCCACTGATGTATCCCACTCTGTTTGTCCTGGGCATGGTTGGCTATAACCAACTGCATGTCCGAAGGGAGTTTGCGCTGGTCGCCTACTTGGTGAAGGTCCTTCGCGGATTAGAGAGTAACCCAGGCGTATTACAGCGCTTGAGTCTGTGTGTGCCGGACCGCTACGTGTGGAGACGGCGCAGTCCGCCATTGCTACTGGTACCTACAGCCAGAACCAACCTCCTGGCCAAGGCACCCCTTACCAGAGCCATCCGTAACATCAACGTCCTTCAAACTCGGATTGATGTATTTACTTGTTCATTCAGTGAATTCTCAAGGGCTTTACTATTTATATTATGCTACAATATATAATATTAAGGTTTAGACTTTTGTCTATTATGAATATTATGATTGTTTAGTTTAAGTTAGTAATATTTTATGTTTTCTGTTTGTTAATAATGTTGTTATTTTATTTTTTCAAAATTTTATTCTTGTAATGTATTCTTGTCTTTCATTCTTTAATTCTTGTGTGTAGTTGTGTAGTTTAGGTTATTAATTAGTTAAGTTCTTAACTGTCGCATTGGGTTCAAGCCTGTAATGATAGTTTAAGTTATTTTAAATAAATAAATTTAAAAAAAAAAAATCTTTTTCGAATTTTCTATTCGAACCCGTAGTTCCTGAGATTAGCGCGTTCAACCAAACAAACAAACAAAATCTTCAGCTTTATAATATTAGTATAGATACTCTAAATTTATAGTAACCATACCAACACAGATCGGTCTGAAAATTACTAACCTACAACCGCCGATCTCAATCAGTAAGCACTTCGTTGAAAACCTTATTAGAGTATGGCGGGTCGTTCCACATTTAGAACCACTGTGCAATTACAGTGTATAACATTGAGAATGTGACGTAGAAAGTGGATGCGATGAACTGGTCTGGAGCAGTGGTACCTAACCTTATGTAGTCATGTGGTGCTGGCAGTTGTAGTATGTGCACTATTTCCTAACTAATGGTACTTCGACAAGTCGTGCCGAGTTACGAATGCGTGCTAAATTATAAATTATTTAGCAGAACTTGTTAAATTCTTGACGATGCGATTGGATATCTAATTTGTGTCTATCTAGACATTTAAAGATGTGACTTTTTCATTAGAGAATATTGAAAATTGACGCGATTTTAAATAAAAAATCATTGGTATTTATATTCGAATAATTTTAAAAGTTATTCGAATATAAATACCAATGAAGGTAAAGTTGACAATCTACCTAGCGCCCCTAAATAAGGTCGTATAAAGTATTCAAATGTAAGTAGCAAGATTGTAAAACTAAGCATTGATTGATCTTTATCGAATGTCAGTTAAGGTCTTTTAAAGACCTATTGGTATTCATATTTGTGCCAACTTAATAAACAATTATGAGGTATATTATTAATTAATAATTGGTCGAAATCTTACAATGTTACAAAAAATGGGTAAATCCCATTATAACGTGCATTTTATAGTTCAAAATGTTCAATTAAATTATTCAATTCAAATTGAAACAGCAGCAAAAGAGAATAGAATATTAGATGCCGTTGCTGTTGTTAAAAATACATCTCCAGCATTAGCAATTAATCCTAAATTGATTCTTAAAACGACGGACAAATGAACATCCAGACTGGGAATAACTATGTGTATATACCAAACTAACTACAGTTCTTATAATAATGTCCTCCAGACCGAATGTCGGCCACGGCGCGGCGACCAGTCTTAACGAAGACTGGCCATCTGCGCAGGAGATATTATAGTGCACAGGTGTGTGCGCAAACACAAGTGCGCTCTCTGTTCCCTAACTCTCATGACCCGATGGGACGGTAATCCGACACGACCGGAGTGATCAGACGCAGGACCAACTGCTTTACGTGCTTTCTGAGGCACGGGGGTGTCTAACACCGCCAACTTCCTAACTCCGGGCTGCTATTGAGATTTCTTAACTGAAAAACCCAATAACTTTTTGTTGGCCCGACCCGGGATTCGAACCCGAGACCTCATGCATAGCAGTTGCATTCACTACCGCTGCGCATACACATAATATTAGTAAGTATTTTTGTATCCTTACGCAATGACAACAGCCGCAGATCTTTTTGGAATAAAATGCATAAAATCTTTTAAACGATTTAAAATAGGTCTGTACGATCGACAACCTTCGCCGTTGTCAAAGAATTGGTGACGGTTCCATTGGGCGGCTGTTCTGATGAAACGCTCTTTTACAAGAAACAATATGGTAATAGTAATAATATAAATGCACTCCGCCCAAAGAACGAGAAGACCTTTATGGCTTTCTTACCTTTCCCATTCCTTTCCATCTTTGGAGCCCTTTTCCTTAGCATTGGCGACGTGTGAGTAAAAGGCTTCCTATACGTAGGCAACGGTAGCTGCCTGCCTACGGATAGGAGGCCCGGGTAATTGTTTGGCACCGAAATAGTAAAACAAAGCTAATACATCGCTCCAAAACTTTGACAACTTTGATACCAATGTATACACGGCTACACATCAAGTTAGACACAAAATAGGGAATTGTCGGAAAGGGACAGTGCATAGTGGTATCGATGTAATGGTAAGGATAGAGCGTAACAAAAATATAACGCACTCTCTCGCATGATTCGCAGCGTTCAACTTCTAATAATTCAAAGTCCAAACAGTCTAGGTCGATGCGTCGCTGTGTGTACATATATTTGACAGCAAGGATGGCGTGATAGCCGCCATGCCACTATCACTGTGCCGGCGTGATGGCCACACAAAACAAAACTTTGTGTGATTCACAAAAAGTTGACCTTAGTTTGGGTGTTCTTTGCGTCCGCTGTTCGAATGTTTGTAAAGTCAGACATCATGACAGAAATTATAACAGTTGTCTTTTAAAAATATTATATCAAATGAACATGCACTAATTTTTAAATGCTGTAATATTTCAAATGCCTGATACATGATGCTGGGCGTCTATCTGTCAGCCAGTCATCTCCGTGTACTTATTATTCATAGCTCCGTAACTTCGATGTAGGTAACGTTGATTGACAAGCGAGTGATCGAGTGACAGCGACGGGAAGCGAAGTTGGAACCGTGAGCAAGAATGCCCGCTAGACAAAAAACTAGTATTGAAATCGTTAGATGGCATGTTTATTTACTTTTGCGTAACAAGATGTGGGTTAAACAGATTTCAACGTCTAATATGGATGGTTTAATGGAAGTTGGTATGTTTGTAGTAAATTGCAAATGGTAAAAAGGTGCTCTTTATAATACCCTTACTAGAACTGTGGCGTAGGGAATATCCTTTGTGCTTAAAGCCCTGGATTCGATTACCGAGTTGAGTAATATTGGGTTGAGTAATAGGTATCGGTAATATTGCGTATGACTGTGATGGAATTCTTAGTACCACGGCGTCTAAGATACTAAGATAAGATGTAAATGGCTTATGTGTCTTTTTTAGAATAAAACATTTTTTTAAAAAGATACCGGTATTTACCGGGTATCTTATAGAGGCATGAGAGACGACAATATATCTGTATTGCCATCTTTCATGCCTCAATAGGCACAACTCGTTATGTACCCTGGGTATTATGGGGTATACAAGCACAGCTGGCGTAATGTAGGTATATTTAAACGTGCGTGCTTTACGTCGTATATCCTAACTAATATTATAAATAGGAATGTGAGTTTGTTTGTTTGTTAAGCTTTCACTCGTCATCATCATAAAATTTCGCATACCTGTTGTCAGGGGTACAGATCAGCACGAAGGGTAACTGTCATCTAGGAAAAAGTACCTACTGATCTTGAGGGACAGCAATTTCAAAAAGTACTGATTTAAGGGCCAGCCATTTCAAAAATCTAGATAAATGCGGGCTAAGCCGCGGGCAACATCTAGTAGGTTATAAATAAGTTTATATTATGCTATTTATAATATCAAAACTAATAGCATCGGAAAAGCTAAAATCAGTACCGAATGTACCTAAAAGTCAAAATAAAGAATTTTGCTATAAGAGCTTATATTATTTCAATGTTTAAGCTGAATGTTCATTAAGCGAGTAATAAACGACGAGGCGGCAAGTATGAAAGCTGTTCGCACTATCACTGATCGAAACTTAATCCTAAGTACTACATGAGTAGATATGAGCAGAAGTTTCACTTGCAGTTTACATACATTATAGGGTGCCTATAAATGATATAACCGGTATTCAGGGCTGGATCTATTTTATAATCTTACTATAGCAATAGAAACAGAAGGTTATTCACCGTCCTTTACTCTTTCTAAAATCAAGAACAATAACAATAATGTTATGAAGTACATGTCTTCGCTGCCTTGTGCAGCGGTAGTGTATACGACTTCTGTGTTTGAGGTCTAGCGTTCAATTCCCAGAGCAAGCAAAATCTTATTGAGTTATTCGGTCAGGATTTTTTTAGTAGTTGTACGGTATCTGAAACTGTAGTAAGCTCGCTCCCTACAAAGTGAGACCTAATGACACAATTAGAAGAATTAACTGAAATACACACGTACCAACCCCTTGAAAATATAAAGGCGTGATACCAGATTGCGTTACTTACAGCCCTACGACGGTAGCTAGAAACATCTCTCGCTTAGCCTTATGCGGCGGAGCACGCAATTAAGGATTATTTAATTTACACACGCGCTTAATCCCTAGATTATGTCTGCGAGCTAAGGTAGGTTGTTCACCTAAATATGAACCAACCCGGTTGGTTTCATGTTTCCTAGAAGCAGGTAATCCACACCAACTCGGTTGGTTACATGATTCCTAGAATAGGGTAATCTCGTCCTCACTTCCATAATGCCAGGTGATTCTACATAATCTGTAGTTTGTAAACGACTTTCAATCATTGTTCCCAGGAAGCTTGTTCATTTACCTTTCTGGTCTAGAGGCTTTTGACCATAAGGTTCTTGGTTCAGTCCGGCAAAAAGTGTTTGATTTTTTTCGACAAGAGATTTTCAAGGAAATTGCTGATGTTTCATTCCCGTGCCTGGTAAAGGATGAAAACCCGTTAAGCCCAGTACCTGATATTTCTCCTGTCGTGTGAGATTAACGTTACACCAGACTATGCCGATGAGGGAATAGACAGTTTACTTGTGTTTGCAGATACGCTTCTGAACTGTAATGTGTACGCAGATAGCTTGTATTTATTAAACTTGGTCGCCATTACAGAAATTTCTGTAGGACATAATTCTTATCTATCAATCAAATCAACACGTAAGTTTATTTTAGCAAAACTGCAAACAAAAAGTGCAATCGTAAGTCTATCTGTTGCTTTTTAACGATGAGTTAAACCACACAGATTTTTTATCAAATTTTAATGTTTGAAGACAGGTTTCATTTTAAAACAAATGCAATTAATTACTTACTTTATCTATTAGGGACAAAAAATTGTTACACGTTAAGAATCGTAGATAACTACGTAAATCAAGTTACTTAATTAATGGTACATATAATACCATACAATTGATTAATACACTTAATTAATAAAGAACATACCTATAGGTATTAGTATTAGTAACCTGAGCATAGTGAGTTAGTTTGTTTGCCAAATACCTAAGACTAGTAAGAAAATATAGACTACAAGGATTTGCCCGCAGCTTCGCTCGCGTAAATGTAGGTTATGTCAATGATCTATCCCTCGTGAGTAGTACTTTTAGAGTTCGAAAAAACTCTTTCACAACAGCTTTGTCCGTCCGTCTGTCTGTTATACAACTTTCAACTCAAGAACCGTAAGAGCTAGAGACTAGCAGTCAACGCCATTTGACTCAGCATAGTCAATATACTCCCGAAATTACTATGATCTTTGACCTCTGACGTCAAAGTCACGTGGTATCACGTGTCCTTTGCATATTACTTGAACAATTTTTTTGAATTCTAAGATTTATTTCATCATTGCCGTTTCTCACTTGTTTCTGAATGAAAAGTAGCCTATGCTCTTTTCTGTACCCCAACAATGAAAACGTGTATGCAAAATTGAATGATGATCGGTCGAGTAGTTAAGGCGTTAAACCGTAACAAACAAACAAACTCACATTCACATTTATAATATTAGTTACGATACATGCATTGAGGCGATGACGACGCCAACTATAGTTTATACGTCACTGAGAATTGTAATTGAAACGTACCTATTGAGTTTTTTCTGAGAGCAGTAATAATTTGCCACATTCAGAGTCGAATACGGGCCTCACGATTAGTGACCAACATAAGCGTAAGCTTATGTCACTGAACCAACAAGCACTGTACAATCCAATGTCTTACTTAAATTTCAAAACTGACAAATCTACACCAATGCCTCACTGCCTTTTTGTGTAGCCAAACATACAGTTTGTGTATGTTTGTCTGTACAACAATATCAAGCAACAGCTTATCATTTAAACATTACTATAAGTGTTTTAATCTTTGTCGAAACTAGTTTCTGTGCCAACGAATGTAATCGATTAAGTATAAAGGAACCGAGAAATCGATTTCGGAATTGATTTATCGCATAACAATCGTATGATAAGCTCAACTTATTTGAATAGGCAAGCGATTTTTTGTGGGATTGACTTTGGCTACCGAAGTAGTAGTGAATTACTACAATTTATTATTTAAATAGACATTGATTAAAATTAAACGTGCCTACCTTATATAGGTAATGGAGGAATAATAAATTATCCGAAAACTCATAAGAAAATAACGGCTTTAACTTGCGTTATAAGTAGGTTATGAAATTCTTTACTGACATTTGTAGTTATTGCAGCCATAATTAAAATGTCCAAAGCAAGCACTAACATTACTGGTCAACTGTACAACATTCCTATAATTTAAAAACCGCTTGCAATTACAGCACCAACAAGTATATTTGCATTTTACTAAGCTTCGGTAATAACATTTTACGACACCGGCGCTCTAACGGCCGAGAGCCGAACTAAAACGAATAAAACTCTAACTCCCAATCACAGATGGCGTTGTTACAAATAACTGCACTAACCCTAACGGGATCGAATTAAAACTAATTGCAGTGCGGTCGGTTTCGTTCATATTTTCATTTATTATCGGTTTTTGTTACTTTCTCGCTTCGGTTCTGCAATAACAGTGTAAAGCCGGCCGTTTAGTACGCCATAATAATTAAAGCCCATTGTTATTGTACATTTAATTTGAGTTAGCGTGCAATGCACGCAATGCACGGGCCATGGGGAATTATCGTTAATTTCTCTATTATTAAAATGAGTGCTGTTATGAGTCGTAGATCATAACTAACATCGCTAATATGGAAATGAGATAGATATTTATTTAAATGTACCATTTTGGGCGTGAACGTAGGACAATTTATAAGGTGCTCATTAAAATTAAGCGTGGGGTGGCATAATATTCGTGTGAGTACCACTAGAAGAATGACGTGACTATGAATAAGTTCCTGGCTTCAGTAAGCCACTTCGCCTTCAAACCGGATGAGTAACATTAAAATCTCACGATTTTCCTCAGAAACTTGTAATTTAAATTTAACTAGACTGTCTAAGATATAATTTTCTAAATCTACACTGCGTTCCGGTGAGAAATAACTATTATAATCGGACAGAAATGATACACAAACGCGTTAAGCTATTATGAAAATAATAGGAGAACACTATGGAAAATTGTTCTATCTCCCGTTGTGTTATGGGAATTAGGGACTAGGGATTATGGCTCTTAACCCCTTGGGTTACGGGTCATGGCATTTTAGAAAGTGGGTGGCACGGAAGTGACGGTTTGGAGTCATTTCCGTAGTGCTGAAGATAAAATAATTATATCTGTTGGTATTTGCGTCTGACACGCAGCATGTCCTTCTGTTATGCACGATGCAGCGATTATAGAGATAGATTAAGAGCTGCAGCGTGATACAGACTATCCTGGTTAAATTTACGGTGCCGGTAAAATAGAAACCATGAGACCGAAACCACGAGTAAAGGACTTACTGATATTATAAATATAAAATGTGTTTTATTAGGGTTTGCCCTTCTTCCACGAAGAAAATTTTCAGCCTCTGTTTAATCTACGTGAAAAAAACACTTCGATTTGATATCTCAAGAAAATATTGATCTCTGTGGAAAATTGAGAGCCAAATGAGCGAAGCCGTGAGTCATAGCTCAGTGTTTAATAAAATACTGGATATTCAGCAGCAGCTTCATTTGCGCAAATGAAGGATATGTCTATTCTTCGGAAACAGTTCCTTTTTCTGGATGAAAGATACTCTATGTCCTTTTCTGTGTCGCTGACAATAAACATAGTAATGACATATTAAATGCAAATTTATCGATTGTGAAAAAACTAGTGACATTACCACAACTACGGAATTACAAAAATAATTGCGATTTCATAATGAGGTATCGATTTGAGTCGAACAAAGCGATCGATTATCGAGCACCTGTGCACGTTCCATTAGAGGATTAAAATACTCTTAATAATGACATTAGATGGCCATGACATGGCTAGTGCCACCTACACGGTTGACGTTTTTATATTTGGTGAGTATCTTGTTACAATAGGCTCGATCTATTATGTGGGAGTAATATATCTACTGTTTACCTTATCGGGGAAATGGGGGTAAGGATATTTATGTATGTTCACATTTGTTTATGTTGCCTGTTTTCTGTTAATCTATACTAATATTATAAAGCTGAAGATTTTGTTTGTTTGGTTGAACGCGCTAATCTCAGGAACTACTGGTCCGAATTGAAAAATTATTTTGGTGTTGGATAGCTCATTTATCGAGGAAGGCTATAGATTATATAACATCACGCTACGACCGACAGGGGCGGCGCAGTAATCATAAATGCGGGTAAAACCGCGGGCACATCTAGTTTCTTTATAAGCTTCTTATAAGTCAGTGTTTTCTTTCTTTTTCTTTTCTTTAAATAAAGACAACTCCCGCACTAGGAATAATTCCTGTGTCGCGGAGGACTTCACAAATATTCAGACAACGGACACAAAGAACACCCAGACTAGGGACAACAATCGGACAGGTGCAGTGGCAGCGGCGGCGAGGCAACCACTTACCTAAACAACGCATCCGCGCAGTGAAATTCTTTATGGTCTATTTTCTAATTGCACGGATTTTAAATTTCCTTTTAAATAATACACTTCTCATACGTACCTACACAGATTTGCGCCTCATTGCAGAAGGGGTAGGCAGAGACTACGGTTGTGGCATATCTTTTCTGCTTTATTGTCTTTTATTACATTCTTCATGTACGCTTATCGGTTCAAGTACACTTAACATAATATGATGTCCAGGACTAAATTACTATACAAATTTTGAAGTCTATGGAGATAGCGTGAAATCTGGGTGTGACAAAAAAAAATTGGTAAACAGCGTTAAGTCTCTTATATTATAAGCAGTAACTGGTTATAATATTTTACTGAATTTAATGTGAAGTAAACATCACGACATAAAGATAACTTATAATCTGACAATCAAAATCGTGAAACAGACCAAAACAATGCAAAGATATTTCTAATTTTAGTACACAAAGTGCACTTTAACCTAGTTAGAGGTGATGAATATAAATTCACAAGTAATAATTAATGCACCGTCGGGGACAGATTCGAGCAACTTTAGTGTTCCGCAGCGCCTGTGACATCATAAAATCGAACCAGCCCATGAATTCATAATATACTGTTAAAGTTTCACGACGTGTAGCTATGAAATTTGTTATTATTTATGTATAAACGAGTTCTTAATGTAAAACGCCTGATAGTTACAATAATTTAGTATCGTAAATACAAGTTGCTATGATGTTTTTGTTAGGCGCTGTCAACAAATATTATAATTTATAAGGCATTTCAAATTACTGTTATTTAGGTATATTATTTAGTTTAATATAGTCTTACGCTTGTATATTCAGAAGAAGCTAGGCAGGGACATAGCAAATGCATATAGATAGCTATATTATAGTTTTATAGGACGAGTTTATTGTCACATTTAGTAGAGACTCGCTGATTTCAGCATGAATCCGGCTCGACCGGGGAAGGACTACCCTCTCACAGAATATCGACGTGAAATAGCAGTATTCCTACTGTTATATTTTCTTTGGCGAGTGATAGTGCCAGAGGCCCAATTACCCTCTTTCACCCTTCCCGCTCCTTCTCCTTCCCACTGTCTTTCCTAAAGGGTCGGCAACGCGCAAGTGATGCCTCTGGTGTTACAGGCGTCTATAGACTACGGTGACCACTTACTATCAGGTGGACCGGCTGTATGCTTGTTTGCCACGTTAGTCGTATATAAAAAAAAAACTGTTCAATGCACTAGACTGTACTTTATGTCAGTATTTTCTGACAGAAATTCTGACGACGCGTTGTCAGATTGATAAATCCATTGGATACAAGAGTTGCCCATATAATGCGTGAAGTCTGGCAGCCCGCACTAAGCTAGCGTGGTAGACAGAACTATCCATTCCTATACTGTGATGAGGCTTTCAGCAATGGAACAGTTGATAAAAAGTTCTGATTGTATTCAAATTTGCAACATTTTTAATTTATGCTCTGCTCCTATTTGTCGAAGCATGATGTTATATAGCCTATAGCATTCCTCGATAAATGGGCTATCAAACATTGAAAAAAATTTTCAATTCGAACCAGTAGTTCCTGAGATTAGCGCGTTTAACCAAACAAACAAACTCTTCAGCTTTATAATATTAGTATAGAAGTATAGATTATGATATAATATAAACTAGCTTTTGCCCGCGGCTTCGCTCGCGTAAAATTAGGTTATGTTAGGTTACCAAAGTGATGTTTATATTACTCGGTGATAATTATAGCTTTATATATATTTGTCGGCCTCAATGGCGTAGTGGTTAGTGTAACCGACAGCCACGCCTGCGGTCGCGGGTTCGATTCCCGCTCAAGTCAAATATTTGTATGCATGAACATGGATATTTGTCTTGGTCTGGGTGTTTCTATGTATAATGTGAATGTATTTACAAAAAAAGAAGTATATATGTATGTTTATCCATTATCCATGGGCTAGATAGTGTTGTGTGTATGTGGTAGAATATTATTATTATAGCTTTATTGTGGTAAAATGTTTTAAATTGGTTGAGTAGTTTTTGAGTTAAATCCTTATAAACAAACAAACAAAAAATCTAATCTTTCCTCTTTATAATATTAGTATGGATATATACAAATATTTCATATACTTACAATACTAAACTTATCTGCAGAATCAGGCAGCAATGTTAAAATAATCGTGTGTTACCTGTAACGAAAATAAACCCATGTTATTTTTCATATAAATCAATTTTTTTTTAACTAATTACTAGAGCAACGTACGATAGTGTCTAATTAACTTGTAATTACTTTCATACATGAACATAAAGGGAAATTACAGACACGAATAGTTCTTTATATAATACGTATGCGACGAATAATTGCCGTGTCAGCTTTTAGGTATAATAAAACCTTTTTTCATTATGATATACCGAGCTGCGTAGTTTGTATAATGGCATAAGTTTGTTGCCTACCTTGAGGTCTTTGGTGTGATTGTCGTGTCAAGCAAAGTGTTATTAAGTTATTATCTTTAGATATTCTAAGTTTAAAAATAGGCAAATAGGTTGAACATGGTTGCAGCTAGTAGAAAACCGTTGGACTGCCACGCAGAGGTCTCGAGTTCGATCCCAAGGCGCGCATCAATGACTTTTCGAAGTTATGTGCGTATTAAATAGTTAATTATCGCTCGCTTTAACGGTAAAAAAAACAGCGTGAGGAAACCTGCATGTCTTTCTTAGACATGCAGGTTTCCTCACGATGTTTCCTTGCTTTAAGGGTGAAGGAAAACATGAGAAACATGGAAAACGTGAGGAAATCCGCGTGTTTAAAAGTTGTCAATAATGTTCTCGAAGATATGTGAAGTCTGCCAACCCGCACTGGACCAGCGTGGTGGACTATGGCCTTAGCCTTCTCACACTGAGAAGAGGCCCGTGCCCAACAGTGGGACAGTTTAATACAGCGCTGATATTATAGGTTGAACATTGCATCTGTTGGCATATTTTTAGTCTAGCAGTGGCGAGCCTATTAGAAAGTACTTAAATTTAACTGCTGAAATGTGGGTATAATACACCTATGTCTCCTCTTTTGGAAGTATATACATACATACATATATACATAGATTGTCGGCCTCGATGGCGTAGTGATTAGCGTAACCGACTGCCACGCCTGAGGTCGCGGGTTCGGTTCAATACAAGTCAAACATTTGTGTGCATGAACAGAGATGTTTGTCTTGGTCTGGGTGTTTCTATGTATAATATGTATGTTTTTACAAAACAAAAAAGTATATATGTATGTTTATCTATTGTCTAGTACCCATATACCACCCATACAAGCTCTGCTTAGTTTGGGCTAGATGGTGTTGTGTGTATGTGATAGAATATTATTGTTTATCACATAACTTTGACCTTATAGACTTGGGATGGTGTTAAGAATTCCTAGGAAAAATAAAAAAAAAATATGCGCGTCCAGGAACCAAATTCAGGGCTATGACCGATATGAATACTTATGCCTATGCCATTGGATTAGCAAGGCACTTGACGCAGATCGAATATAGAACACTACATAAATGTAAGTTAGGTTAAATTAGATTTGTAACAGTACTTTTTCTAGATGAAAGGTACCCTATATCCTTTTCTGTTACCCTGACAAAGTCTATGCAAAATTTTATGATGATCGGTCGAGTAGTTAAGACCTGAAAGCGTTACAAACAAACAAACGCACATTCGCATTTATAGTATTAGTTAGGAAAGCCATTTTTTTTATTGCGTTGCCAGCGGCCTGCCTTATAGTAAGCGAGAACCGTGGCTCATACACATGGCTGTGTTTTCTAAGCATTACAGAAGCAATGTCAAAAAAACACAACCAAGTCCTACCGGAAGGAAAAGGGGAATGGAGCACGATACGGTTTGGGAATGGAAGGGTGATGCCTCCGGCGCTCTCACTCGCCGAACGAAACATAACAGGTACTGTTATTTTACGTCGATCTTCTGTGAGAGGGTGGTACTTCCCCGGTCGAGTCGGCCCATTCATGCTGTAACCAGCGTGGCCCTACCACTCACTTGTTATACCAATTCGACCTAGTTTTTATTCTATTGTAGACTTATCCTCAATTAGCACTTATGATAAAACTAGCGGGGTATGTTACTAATTAACGTTAGTATACTAAACTATTAAACCTTAGTACGTACTAACACGCTAATAACACTAAACACTAACAAATGTAACTGTTTTGCAATACAACATCTGTGATAATATAAAGCTGAAGAGTTTGTTTGTTTGTTTGTTTGAACGCGCTAATCTCAGGAACTACTGGTCCGAATTATTTTAGCGTTGGCTAGCCTTTTTATCGACGAATGCTATAGGCTATATAACATCATGCTACGAACAATAGGAGCGGAGCATTAATGAACAATGTTGGTCAGCTAGTGCATTATATACATACATACTAATATTATACACCACACTATTTTTTTCTGTGAATTTACATTTACTGCCATTTTCAGCAAAGCAAGGGTATAGGGCTCATGGCGCAAACATAACAAACATACAAACTCACCATTCGTATTTAAAATATTTATTTAAATTTAATGCGAATGTCAGTTTGTTTGTTACACTTCCACGCCTTATCTACTTGATCGATCATCATGAAACTTCGTATACACGTTGTCAGAGGAACAGAAAAGGACATAGGGTACCTTTCATCTTAAAAAGTACTCGTACTAACCTACATTTACATGCGCGAAGTCGAGGGAAAAATCTAGTTACATTATAAATGCATACATAGTCTTACATCCTTATCGCCGAAGGGATAGACAGAGGTGTAGGTACTACACCCAATTCACCAACTATGATTTTAGTCCCATATAAAAGCTAACGAATCTTATTAATTTCAATAATTTTAAATATCACACTCTTAACATTACTCATAACGGATATAATGTACAAAATACTAATACAGTGACATTTCTTGGATTAAATATTAATAATAATCTCAATTGGAAAGAACATACAGAAAAAGTAAGCAACAAACTAAATGGATTTTCTTATGCTCTATATAAACTGACTAAAGTTGCAAGTAATCACACGGCGTGTATGGCCTATTTTACATATGTAGAATCTGTACTGCGTTACGGTTTATTACTCTGGGGAAATGGTACAGATATAAACAAAGTTTTTGTTGCCCAAAAAAGATGCATAAGGTCAATTTGCAACATTTCACCGGATATATCATGTCGCCCGTACTTTAAATCGCTTAAAATACTACCTCTAACCTGTCTCTATATATTGGAGGTTGGTAAATTTGTCAAACAACATTATAATATTTTTATACAAGCAAAAGATATCAACCAGAGAAACAATATGCGTAATCCTCACAGACTGGTATTAGATAAGATACCGAGAAGTTGTCGGTTTCAAAAGAACTGCTATGCAATGTGTATATCTATATATAATAAAATCCCAACTCATATTAGGGATCTGCCATTTCCCAAGTTTGTAAAAGCACTGCAAGCATGGTTACGGGAACATGTATTTTATACCATAAAAGAGTTTTACGACTTCAAATAACAAAGTAGACAAAAAATAAATTTTAAGTAGACTGTGACAAATTTGTTAATTTTAATTTTAAAATATTGAATATTTGCATGCTATGTAATATAGTTAAATGGGCTTGTACAACTTTATATATTGTGTAACAACTTTTGTAACCCTATTTACAGCAAATAAATGATTTTGATTTTTGATTTAACGAGATGGGTGTAAAAACCCAGGATTTAAACTCTTCGTCTTAAATGTAAAAGAAATTACTCCTATATCTCGGTGGTATTTCGACCCACAGGACCCATATTCAAACTCGACCGAGGTATAACCCCAAGGTGTCTGCACACCAAGTTACAAGTCAATCGTCCAGTTGTTCCGGAGTTATGCCTGTTACTAAAAAACTGTCACTAACAGACATACACACAGACCCACATAGTGTTTTCATTAACCTCTTCGAAGATGACTCGCAGGTTAATAATGTCATCCAGACCGAATTTCTGTCATGGTTGCCATCTGCGCAGGAGATATTATAGTGCATAAATGTGTGCGCAAACACAAGTGCACTCTCTATTCCCTAATTTTCATAATCCGATGAGCCGGTAATCCGACACGACCGGAGAGAGATCAGGCGCAAGACCAACGGCTTTACGTGCTTTCCGAGGCACGGGCGTGTCTAACACCGCCAACTTCCTAACACCGGGCTGCTATTGAGATTTCCTTAAAGAAAAGCCCAATAACATTTCCATTTTCGCATTCACTACCGCTGCGCCACGGAGGCAGTTAATACTATCTACTACGAATGCTGCTACGACTTTTCTGTCAGAAAAACACAATAATAGTTCCTATCGCGGGAATAAAATTTGAGACCTCTCATGTACAGCAGTTGCTTTCATTATTTGACTGATTATAATTTGCTAAAAGCTTTTGTGCTACAAAAAGAGGTATTAGGAAAATAGCTAGTTAGACAACATGAATCATGTCAACCACACTTTAAAGAAATGTGGATATTGGCTGTTCCATGTTTGTACTTTCTTGTTCTGCTTATTAGTTTTTTAAAACATGTCCATGATTGAAAACGAAAGGATAAGGAAAGAGAATACAAACAGAAAAGATTGCCAATCAAAATACCTAACATTGATAATGTCAAACATAGTGCATGTTTCAAATCAAGGATAATTTTTTTTCTTGATTTGACGCTAAGGTGGCAAGCGTGCATACGGCCCACCTGATGGTAAGTAGTCACCGTGGCCTATGGATGTCTGCAACACCAGAAGCATCACTTGCGCGTTGCCGGCCCTTTAGGAAAGGAAGTGGGAAGGAGAAAGAGCGGGAAGGAGGAAAGAGGGTAATTGGGCCTCCGGCACTCTCACTCACCGAACGAAACACAACAGTAGGAATACTGCTATTAAACGTCGATATTTTGTGAGAGGGTGTCCAGCACCGGTCGAGCCGGCCTATTCATGCTGAAATCAACGAAGCTCTACTACTCATGTTTAGTAAATTGCTCTCAGAAATTGAAATGCAAAGCAGTTTTTGTTGAATGAATGCCTATACCTTGTTATTGGTGGATATTTGAAATGATATTAAATGAATTCAGTAATTTATTTTGATAATAAGGCATTATGTTTTATTAAAGGGTTATTGGTTTTTATTTTATTATATAATTTTTATGTGCAAATTATTTGACATAATCTTTTTATAATGTTATTTAATTTACTCAATTGACATCTCAATGATTTATAATCATCATCATTATCTCAGCCGAAAGACGTCCGCTGCTAGACATAAGCCTCTCCAAGGTCTTCCACACATACGGGTCTTGGGCCACCCGCATCCAACCGCTTTCCGCATTCAATGATTAATATTTATGAATAATGTTTAGATGGTATCGTTAATTAAGTCTTCCATTAAGTGGCATATTGTATGATAAATTTCTATGTTATGTGTAGTGCCAAGTACAATGTGTTATGTATAATGCAAAATTCAAATACAATATAAAAAAAACAATTGACGCAATCTAATACAAAATTTATAAGAACGTAAATTGTTTATGCAATGATCTAGACGATACTAGATCGCATTATAATTTTTTGGCAAGTATATTTCTATACTGTGTGTTTTGTCACTCAGGAAAACTTCTCCGCCGCGTCTGTTCGCGATAAACTCAATAACGAATGAACGGATTTTCATACGGTTTTTACCAATAGATACAGTGATTCATGAGGAAGGTTTAGGTGTATAATTTGATATGGTTTTGTTCTACCCGTGCGAAGCCGGGACGGGTCGGTAGTAATAATATAAATGTGGAAGTTTGTAAATATGTTCGAATGTTTATTGCTCAATCACGCGTAGTTTCTCGTTCATTTAAATCCGTTCAACCGATTTGAATGAACAAGAAACTTGGTAAATACGTATATCTGAATTAATAATAGTAGTTTTTATCTCGGTATGCGTGTCTGTAGGACTTCTGCGGGTGATGCCGAAGTCAGAAACTAGCACTAAATAATATTGTCTTACATTTGCGCGAATGTTATACATATGTCGACGAGTCAAGATTCGTTTCTGCACGCAAGTGTGACGTCACTACGAGTCATGCTTGGACGCAACCGTTGGAGCGGGCGGTCATTCTATAATCGGAGCTCGCACTGAGCGGACGTGTTTGTTCGAGAATACTTGCTAGTGATTATATTGTAAATTTATTTAAATAAATGTTGTTAAATCGTTCTTCGTGACTATTATTGCTCGAGGCTACCCATCATGTCGGCATCCGACGAAAATACGCGCCCACTGAGTCCGGTGGCCGAGCTGTCTGCGACACATACATTGAAACTAAACAACTTAAAACGGATTCTATCGCGATGTTTATTTTAAATACTATGATTAAATAATTTTGAAAATTTTACGCTTCTATTGTTCAACTTTATTGTTACTATATTTTAATCTATTTAAATTAATAAAACTATTTATATGTATTTGTTTACACTTTCCCTGTTTCGGTTCCTTCTCAGCAGCCATGTTCGCGGAGAACGTCAGGGAAAGTGTAAACTTAAAAACTAATCATTATATACAATTTTTTTGCTATTTAAAGATTTAAATAGCAAAAACGTAGTAAATTTGAACAATAGTAGTGTAATATTATCAAAATTACGTAATTAATGTGTTTAATATAAACAACGCGATATAATTCAGTATAAAGTAATTTAATAACCTGAAGTATATCTACATATTAATACGTGAAGCAAAAACTTTGTACCCCATTTTACGGAAGAGTATGAAATTTGGCACAGTTAAAGTGTATATGGGGAGGAGGGGCGAATCCTAATATTTTTATTAAATATGCATTAGAAATATATTAAATTAATGTAAAAACACTACACGCACACAACCATGCATTTGACACACGCAGTCGAATCGCGTTCGTAATATTTCGGCATTGTTCGTCTGACGTCGTACAATTCTTTGTAACTATGGTTACCCATACCTTATTAATATGTGATAAAGAAAAAAAGAGAACAAAGTAGCAAGCTTAGGAATTTTGGTCGAATTTTGACCACTAGGCGACCGCTAGTACAAATGAATGTCTGTTTGTTAATAACTAAATTAGTAGTTACTGTATTAGTAGACCTAGAAACGTCTTCACGCGCTTTCATATAAATAAAGATATAGCCGTACACAATACAATTATTATAAATGCAAAAGCGATCCTGTCTTTCGGTAAGAAAGAAAAAATATAATTATAAAGGTAAAATCACGCTTTTTGTAGCAGGCATGCAAGGAAACCCAGTCACAGATAATAGAATAATACTAAGGAGGAAAAACGTTGCGTTTTGTTGGTAAGCCGATGTATCATTTGTTGTAATATCTCATTAGACAAGTAGACTCTCAAATCTAGATCAGTCAAGCTACGAAAATAACTTCACTTGTCCCAAGATGGTAATAAAATAATTGTGTGTTGTAAACCAGTAGTGTATAGTTTCAAGAGCAAAAGAGGGACAAGTGATTATTGTCTGTTGCACTGGCAGCTCAGAAACTTTTTGTCTGCAGGCTTGTAGAGAGTCAATTCATTTTCTGGTAAAATAAATAGATGCATTTGTTGAAATAAATCTATTTATATGGATTTCATCGCGTTCTTTACTTGAATGATATAACTTTTATATAAATTTTGAACTGTTACACTACTACTAGTAATATTTTAAGTAATTTAAATTAATAATCTATTTAGACTTATACTTTTCTCCGACATTTAGGTTGCTTTCCAGCAGCCATAGACGAGGGGAGACTAAGATGGTGGCTATCTTAATGTCTTGCAGTTAATTATTTTAAATAATTTACAATTTTTTTTTTAAAACCGTGGATAGTGTAGCGGTAGCAGTTTAATAGTTTCAAAATTATATAAAATAGGGAGTTTAAAATTAATAACGCGATAAAATCCGTATAAAGTACTTTAATTTCAATGTTAACATTCGCTTGAACGTATACGACAATATATGCATTTGCTTGGATCAATATAATCAATAATGTCTATAAATACCAGGTTTATGGTTTTATATGAACCTGGGAAAGTACCATACCATAAGGTAACTGCTTACCATCAGCCACGCAGTATGCTTGTATGCCATCTTTTATTTTAAGTCAACATTTGAAGCACTCAATTCTTAGTCCCGTGGCATCGAACCCACAAAACCCGGCGCAGGTTGTGGCGGCGAGGTGACCACCTTATTCAATGCGCCATCCGTTTAGGCATATAAAAATATAAAGGTAATTAGAAATCTATAGTAAGTACTCATCAGTGTCTACCGCACAATGGTTTCTTCGTAGACAGTTTTACAAGTATGATTTCATATTAAGCGTTGGCTAAAAAGAAGAATGTTATGTTCCGAGTCATACAGATAATGTGGTGAGAGATATATGACTCACTGAAATATAAGCCTCAGCACACAATGCCTTGAAGAGAGACAGTTAGACCTTGTACCCTAAGGAGTACTCTTCATGTATATGCTTGTTTATTACCCCGCTGTCACGTAAGGCGTGAGACTGCTCGACCGAACATTATGAAATTTCACATACACATTGTCCGCAGTACAAAAAAGGACATGGAATATCTTTCGTCTAATGTTCCCGAAGGATAGATAGTGAAAAAATATTTTTCTCTATGGCACATTAATATAGATCATAACTAGGTGGTATTTTGAAATAAGTTGAGGCAATTTGAGTCAATAATAGTAAATAATATTTTTTGTTTGTTAAATATATGTATGTACATATAAAAGAGTTACGGGTATATCGATTCATTCTCTGGACTCTCTATCCTATTAAAGTGCATGTAACTCCAAAACACTACATTCGTCACAGTTGCAATTAAGCAACTAAAATGCAGTTTTTATATATCTTTGACAGTTTATTTTATTTACAGTTATTATTATAGCACAAGACAATATAATAATACTGCAGTGGTCAACGCGTAATCGGAACAATTCGTTGCGTACACCTAGGCGACTCGGATGCTGGGACATCATTCAGAATCTTCAAACATCTGTAACTTTGTCCGTTTTTTAGATATTTTAGGCAGACGTACAAGGCAATTATTTATTTCTTTTTATTTTCCAGTTATATATGTATACATATACATCACTGATCTTCTTAACTCCTGTTCCCAGTGTGGCTTAACCTTAAGCGACAGATATTCTAAAACGTAAGACACAACAAACAAAACGAATATGCAAAGTAAAAGAAACTCTTGGAACGCACAACAATGGTTAGAATGTAAACACAACAACAAAGGATGTAAACAACGAATTCTTAGAGGCAACATCACAACATGACATACTGCTCGCATTGAGCAGTCGCGTCGCGTATACCAAAAGCGAATACCTCGTCACAAGAAATAAAAATAGTTAAGAAACTGAGAACATTGTGAATATAATAAAGACTAAAAGTGATAATATTGAAGTTTCCGCTAGAGCTATTCAAGTTTAGGTAAATGATATTGATGAAGTGAAAACATAAATTTATAACTCATTATTTTAAGAAGAAACATTTACTTAAATTTAATTTAATATTGAAGTATCGATTGTGAAATAGGCACACTAAAAGAACCGAGAACAATATAATCTTTGTCAAATCACACTAATGGAATTTCGCTATTCTTACTATACTTCAAGTTATAGAACGTCCCAGAGAAGGTATTCAAATAAAGTACGTTCTCATAAGTTAGAAAGATCATAATGGTGAAGTTAACAGTAATTCGAAAAGTGATTCTCTAGAATATGAAGATGCAATGTCTGCTAACGCTACTGATGAATTATGTAAAATTTGTGATGGACGAATCGAGTGTGCTCCAACAGCTATTCTCTTAATATCCCTAGTCCACACTCTGTATGGTCACATAGGACCTGAGCCCAACTACTTTGGCAATAACAGAAGGTCCTTGATGAAGCAAAGCGTGGCAGAAGTAGCAGGCAAGGAGCACTATGCTAAGAATTATCCGTACTATGATAAATTCCCTCATGACACTAGGAAAGATGCAGGTGCAGGAAATGAAGAACAAATGTATGATTTCATTGTGGTCGGTGGAGGAACGGCAGGTTGTGTGCTAGCAAGCAGACTTTCGGAAAATAAAAAATGGAAGGTAATATAATATTTTTTTATCTTTTTTATATTTACGTTTATACTGAATACAGCAGCGATAGCTCAGTATGGAGACCAACAAACTGCAATGCAGAGGGTCTCGGGTTCGAACCCACGTCGCGCACCTCTGAATTTCGGAAGTTATATGACTTTTCGAAATGATGTGCGTATTGATTGACAATTATCGCCTGCTCCGTGCCTCGGTGAGCACGTTAAGCCGTCGGTCCCGGCTGCCATGAACATCTTTGGCAATCGCTATTGGGAAGTCAGTGCCCTCTTATATCCTGACACTGGTCTAGAGCTTAGGGTATCGTTAGCCTTCGGGTTGTGGAGGTCAGATGGCAGTCGCTCCGTGTAGAATCTGATATCCAGTCAAATCCGGTTAGACTAGATACTACATTTTTATTGCCCACTGTACAAATCAGTACAAACAATTACGGTAATTCAACATTTTCTTTTTAGATATTACTGGTTGAAGCGGGCCCGGAAGAACCAAAGATGGCGCTGATTCCTGGGCTCACGAGCGAGTTTAGAGGATCCACAATGGACTGGCAGTTTACTATGCGACCTAAAAAGGGGTGAGATTTAGACTTAGTTATGCCTACAAGGGATCTGTCGATAGATTTATGGGAATATTTTTAAGCCTCATAATAACTTATAATAAGAATTTATTATAGTACAATTTTATATTCTATGGAATCCCTAATATGTTTCGACAGATCCTGATGAAGTAACTGTAGTTTTTATCAATCGTACAGTTCTATGACGTTATAGGTTCTGCCAGAATCGAGGTGAAAAGGGGTGTGAGGTGGTCCAGGGCAAGGTCCTGGGAGGCACATCTACTATCAACGATATGGCGTACATGAGAGGCAGCCCAGCCGACTATGATGAATGGGCTATTAATGGAAATGAAGGCTGGGCCTACAGCGAAATTTTACCCTTTTTTAAGTACTCTGAAGGAAACTACGATAAGGATATATCGAAAAATAAGCACTTCCACTCGACTCAAGGTCCACTAGATGTTGGAAGGTATCCCTATGTAGATGATAATGTTGATGTCCTTCTTAGTGCCCTGAACGAGTTGGGATACAACTACACTGACGTGAATGGAAGACAACAACTAGGATTTATGAGAATACAAACGATGTCATACTTTGGAGAGCGAGTCAGTTCATATACAGCTTTCATTGAACCCATTAAAAAGTTAAGAAGTAATTTAGAAATAGTTTCAGAAGCTTTAGTTACTAAAATATTATTTGATGAAAATAGAGACAGTGTTACAGCTTTCGGTATAGAATATATAAGAAATGGTACAAAGGTTAGAGTAAAAGCAAAAAAGGAAATCATACTATCCGCAGGAGCCATAAATAGCCCTAAGTTATTAATGCAATCTGGAGTAGGTCCCAAGGAGTATTTAGATTATTTAGATTTAAAAGTAGTTTATGATCTACCTGTAGGTGCGAACTTCCAAGATCACTTGTCAGTATGTTTGCCGTTAATAAAACTGACCAAAACAGCTACAACATCGAAATTCTCTGACAAACTGAAGGATATCACGACTTACTATTCAAAAGGTATCGGCCCTTTGTCAGCTAACTTCCAAGTCGTGGCATTTCTAGAGAGCTCCATATCAGACATCCTGGGAACGCCTGACATCGAAGTTAGGTTCAAGGGACATAACTCAAATATGTACTACGACAAAATCGAAATGTGTGTCACGTTACTGACACCTAAAAGTCGTGGACAGATTATTTTGAACGCCACAGACCCGATGTTCGGCAAACCGCTGATATATCCTAACTTTCTCAAAGACCCAACTGATGAAAAGAAGTTATTAGAAGGGATACAAGAAATCGTAAAGTTATTTGACACGGAAGTGTTTAAAAGTGCGGAATATGCTTTCGATCCTCGGCCAATTCTTAACAATGATTGTAAAGATCATGAACGAGTATCTGAAGAGTTCTGGCTATGCATCATCAAATATTTTTCATCTCCTCTACACAATTACGCTGGCACATGCAAAATGGGCCCACCTAGGGATCCAGAATCAGTAGTTGATAGGAATTTAAGAGTGTATGGAGTAAACAGGTTAAGAGTTGTTGACGCATCCATCATGCCTAAAATAACACGAGGATCCACGGCTGCACCTGTAATAATGATAGCTGAAAAAGCAAGTGATATAATAAAAACTAGCTGGTATTAATAAAATATTTTATTTACACTATTTTTATTATCTATCCTAACGTCACCGTCTGTTGTAATAGTGTCCGTTAGTTTCCTTCCAGTCTTTGATTATCATCTTGGCTCCCTTTTCTGCGATCATCATAGTCGGGGCAAAGTTACCTCCTCTCACATGTGAGGGCATTACCGAAGCATCTATTATTCTAAGGCCCTCGATACCGTGAACTCTAAGCTGATAGTCTACTACGGAGTCACTGCTATTGCGCCCCATTCTACATGTACCTATAGGATTACTCATAGCTTTTGTGTAATGTCTCGCAATGCAATTCCACTGATCTCTGTTATTCAGGCGATCGCAAGGAAATAGATCTAATGGTGCAAACTTTATATCAGTTTTCTTAAATTCTTTTGTATCAAGTAATTGCAGAGCTATATCAATGCTGTCTACGAGAGTATCTAGATCTTCAGACTCTTTAAGAAAGTTTGCTTGGATTATAGGCCGACCATATTTAGGGTTTCTTTTATTGAGCATTACTTTTCCTTTACTTTTAGGTTTTAGTAGAACCGGATTAATGTTTACTAAATTGTAGTAAGCTAGAGGTAAATTTGATTCTTCAGCAGCGTGCACACTTACATTAGTCAGCATAAATTTATCGCTTCTAATAAAATTACCTTCTAAAGCTAACTCTACATCGGGAGCGTTATAGTTTTCGTATAGTTGGATAAAAGCAGATATTTGACCGATACCTCTAGAAGCCAGAGATCCAGTACGACTCTGAAACCAATTCTTGAAATCCTCTATAACCTGTTTCTCACTGACTTCTGGAATATCGTTTAACGCAAAAGCAAGTCCACCTACAGTGACTTGATCTTGATAATTGAATCCTACAGGTAACTCAAATACTGGCGTAATATTATGTCTCTTTAGATCAGGTTTTGGGCCTATACCAGATAGATGTAACAGCCTTACATTATTAATAGCTCCACCTGTCAATATAATTTCTCTTTTAGAATATGCTGGACGTTCTTTGCCTTTCTCCACTTCGTATAGAACTCCATCTACTGACTTTTCCTCTTTGTTGATAACTATTTTAGTCACAGTTGCGCCTGTTATGACTTGAAGATTCTTTCTATGTCTTACAGGCTTTAAAAATGCACTGTTAGTACTAAGTCTAGTATTATTTGATATGGCGAATTGGTTATTGACGATAGCTTCTTGTACATTTGTATTTATGTCGACATTTCGAAGACCCATCTCTGTGAAGCCAGCAGTGAAGATCTCTATTGGTCTATCAGCATGTTTGAACCGTTGGACGTGCATTTCCCCACCTCGCGAATGGTAATGGGAGTTCATTAAGACATCATAGTCACCTTGAAGGAAAAGTTTTACATTAAACGTTAATCTCGCTACACCACAATAATAAACTCCAATTGGACCGTGTGGTGCAGAAATAATCCAGGGGTTCTTTTTTAAATTTATCTATAAGTATGAAGGTCTTTTGAATAAACATCAAGTAATGCAGAAATCTATATTGATTTTTTTATAAAACTATATGCATAACAGTCACAAGGAAAATAAACTTATGTTTCAAATCAGCATAACTTTTATTTATGTTTTCGTGGGTTGCATCATTTCTGCACAACACGGTCCAATTACATAACACATATTCACGCTTGTGAATGCCAAGGAGGTTAGAGAGAGGCAGTTTAGATAAAGTTGATAAAGACACTATGTCGACAAAGTTGACAGGTGCAAAACAGTACTGATTATTCAACCCATCTTACCCCGTAACTTCGTGAGCGATTATTTTTAGTACGATCGCTAGCAGCCTGATTGAATTACTTTCAGCTAGTGCATAACAGAGGCAAGGAGCCAGCATACCTTCGATTATTGAGCACCATTTTGAACGCGGTGTTTCTATTGAGAATTTCCTAACAGTTAGTTCTACTAACAGTATGCTCGATATAGATATCAAGATCATGATCTTAGGATTGACAGCAACAACATAAACTAAATCCATTGAATAAATCAAATTTGCATTTTAATTACTTAATCGTATTTTAAAATGATATATCGATGACTAGAGAGATTATTTTCTTTAACATCGCTTGGTTATTTACGATGCAATGCAAACTAAGCCCTTATCTGAATGACTTTGATCGGTACTAGCAAATAGCTAGGACGGGTTTTCAAGACTTAATTGCAATACTTATTTTCACAACATAGTTGCTAACGCAGTTGATTGGTCCGAAAGATTAATTCGTGATTAAGGCTGATGCGAACCTTAGAGCTATAATTACATTGTCAATCTGTATACACATCACTAATTTAAGAAAGGAAAATCACGTTCTTTTTTAAATATTCCCGGCGGCATGGCACGACAACAGAGTTTCAGGAGAAAGTTTGTAAAAATATAACTTAATGCCGTAATTATGCGTAACATTTGAATGGCAGCTACAAAAACTATGTTGCCGTTACGGCATTTTTAAGCTGCTATCTTATTGGAATTTCATCTGTAATCAGTTGTATTAGTGTTTGTTGTCTAAAATGTCCTTGCCGTGACATTACGCTAGTCGGCAACGCGTCTTATAATATCGAATTGCCTAGACAAACTAGTGTTGTTATTGCTAGGCTGAGCAATTTGCTTGTTTATGTTAAACACCTAAACAGATTGGCTGTGTTGTTGTTACTTATAGATGTTAGTCATCCATATTGCAAAACTATTCAACGAGTCATGAAGAAGATACAATTTTTATTTTATATATTTTGATCGTTTGCGTTGATCGAACCAGAAACACCCGGCACACTTGCAGTGGGGAGACGATTTAAGTAACTGCCTGTTTGTTGCTTGCGTAGATCGAAACCAAAACAGTCAGCACATTGGCAGTGGAGAGGCAATTTGTGTAACTACTTATCCGAGTAGTTCAAAACAGTATATCTTACCATTATCCTCAATACTCTTAAAATGTTCGATGACATTATCAAACTTCCACTCAAGGGAGGCAAGAGCGCCCGTACTGTGCCACCCATCATAATCCACCTTATGACCCCTCGTGTACTTCATGTCATTGATCACACTGGATCCGCCCAAAACCTTAAAATATGTATTATTGTTAAAATTAGTAATGCGTGCAAATTCATTCGAATTATATGTGAATACAATTGTGCACTATCCAATACATAGGTATCGAGTTGTTTTTTGCCTGCCTCCTTAGCGCAGCGGTAGTAAATGCGACTGCTGTACATGAGGTCTCGGGTTCGAATCCCGGATCGGACCAAGAAAAAGTTATTGGGTTTTCTGTTAAGAAATCTCTATAGCAGCCCGGATTTAAGAAGTTCGCGGTGTTAGTCACCTCCGTGCCTCGGCAAGCACATGCATTTATATATTATTCCAATGCATATATTATTCGAATTAATACTGCATACTAACTGCGATAGGCTAGCGGGAGACCGTTAAACTGCCACCCAGAAGTCTGTAGTTTGATCCCAAGGCATAACTAACTGTTCGAATTGATGTGAATATTAAACAGATAATTATCGCTTGCTTCAAAGGTGAAGGAAAACATCGTGAGGCAACCTGCTTGTCTGAGAGTTCTCCATAATGTTCTCGAAGATATGTAAAGTCTGCAAACCCGCACTGGGCCAGCTTGGTTGACTATGGCCTAACCCTTCTCACACTGAGAAGAGGCTCACGCCCCGCAATGAGACAGTTTATATAAAGGACTGATATTATTATATATGTTTCCTATAACGTTAGGAAAAACACGGGTACATGGGTCCAACGTGCAGAGGCCCTTTAAAAGTTGTAATTAAGAGTGAGATGGGACACTTACACTAATCGCGGTAGGTGTAGGAGATTTGCTACATATGAAACCTAGCATAGCCTAGCATAGCCTAGCATAGCCTAGCATAGCCTAGCATAGCCTAGCATAGCCTAGCATAGCCTAGCATAGCCTACCTTACCTAGTCCAGCAGTAGGACAGTGTATATATAGCGCTGATATATATATTAATACTGTACCTTTCCAGTCTTGACTTCACAGGCGCCTGCAGGCCGTGACAAGCATGAGTAGCCATTCCGCTCAGTCCTGAAGTTCCACAGAATAGGCCGGTACTCTTTGGTCGGTACTCCTGGGATGTCAAAGTCTATATTCTCGTCCACGCCTGATTCGAGGACTAATACCTGAAGTTTGTATATCAGTTTAGGAGAAAATGTGTGATAGAAGAATATTGATTTATATTATATCTATTAATTATCCGACACAAATGCAGGTCGTACCTACATATCTTAACTAATATAAAAAATGCCATTGTGGGTTTATTTGTTTACTTGTTACGCTTTCACGCCTACTCGACCGATTTTATCATAAAATTTTGCATACACGTTGCAGCGGTAGAGAAAAGGACTTACGGAACCTTAAGAGAGGTGCCTCATTAGTGCGTTGCGTCGTCGCAACGGATCAACGCATTATATATCACATCTGCGCTGCGACGACGCACGCCGTCGCAGCACGAAAGGGCGACGGACGCACTGATTTCAGTCTTCATTACATAATGGATCGGAACACTGATCGTCGTCGCAACGGAGCTCCGACAACGCAGCGCTGCACTCTGCCCTCCGCTTCGTTTCTCGTCCGTCGATCCGTAAAACGTCGCAACGCATTAATGTGGCATGTCACAAAATATATATGGAAAACGACGCAGCGTCGACGCTGCGATGACGCAACGCACTAATGAGGCATCACCCTGATTTTAAAAAAAGTACTGTTTCCGGGGCCATAAATTTATTAACAAAATCAAGACTAACGCAAGCGAAGCCGGACACAAAATATAGTACTTTTATATTTGTAAAAGATAGCAGTTGATACACTGATAATTTGGTTGCTAAACGACAGTACGGTCATAGGTTCATGTACTGATGTATGTTTGTTGTTATTTGATTCTTACATACATACAAAAACTTACTTTACCAAGATGTCCAATCTAGGATTATAATATCATTGTCCTTACCGTTTCCGCTTATGTTAATGATATTTTAATGGATACTAACGCACCCATTATAAAATTAACATGTGAATTTTATTAATAATTGAAGTGTTTCACATTTACATAGATATTTATTCGAAAATCTATCCTAAGATGTGGCCAAACTATTTTTTTTTGGCTAAGTTAGTCTCTTCGGCCCTTCTAACACCGAGAATCGTCACGCGCCCAGCAGTTGGATAGTTTATTACAGAGCTGGTATTATTATAATATTATTATTATATTTGTAGTGGCTGTGCTGACACATCAAATTATATAGTGTGAAGTTCTTATAACTTGTCACGCCAGTCGTTCCGTACCGCGCGCTATCGTCACACGCGACATACACGACATTTGTGTTATTGTAACTAGATACTTAACTTAAATACATTCTCAGTCATATGGCCTTGTGACTTTAATTTAACTCTCAGCACATAACCCTGGACATTTGAACACGCATAAACATATACTTACACCATTTTACTTTACCCGTAACAAAAAGTGACTTTGAACAATAGTGCAAGATAGACGTTAAATTAGTAAATCGTTGTTGTGTGCTCGGGGTATAACTAATCAAACGGACGACTTAAATTTAACGTCGGTAGTGTCGCGCATGAATATTACATTATTTTTATTGCAATATTTATAATTCTTAATCAAGATGGCGTCCGAAGATAAGGCTAAAGTTGAAGAGTACCATTTATCATCAATATCGGTAAAGGCAAGAATACCCGAATTTTGGAAAAAGTCACCTCAAACATGGTTCATACAGGCAGAAGCAGCTCTATACCCTCAAAAAATGTCCGACGAAGCAAAATGTCAGGTTGTGATTTCCAAATTGAATCAAGACGCAATCGAACAAATCACTGATATACTGCTGAACCCGCCAGAAACCAAGAAGTACGAGACTTTGAAACAGAAGCTGATATCGATAGACGAAGAATCGGAAGACCGTCAAATAAAAATTTCATCGCTGACATGGACTTAGGCGATCAGAAGCCATCACAGCTAATGCGCAGAATACAAGATCTGTCTAGAGGACGAGTAACGGACGAAACTCTGTCAATTTTATGGCAAAATACCTGCCATCATCTGTAAGAAGTGTACTAGCCGTAGCAGATGCAAAGGATATGGAGACTCGTGCATCGATAGCAGTCAAGGTCATAGAAACTTTGACACCAGTGTTGAGTACTTCAAGCGTTCAGCAACAATCAACTACATGCGGCAACGAGAATATTATAGCCGAGATTAGCCAGTTGGGCGATCGACTAGAGAAATTGGAAACAAGATCCAGGAATTACAATAGACGAGGTTATAATAGGAGACGATTTCCACCAAGGGCAAGGTCAAGATCACGCAGTGGCACTCGCACAACGGAGGATCCGAATTGGCTATGCTACTTCCATTACAAGTTCAGGAACAGGGCTAAAAAATGCGTCGAACCATGCAATTGGAGTAAGAAGAAGGTGAACCAGGCGGAAAACTAGAGTCAGTGCAGTCTGCGACGGAAAGCTGCGACCGCGTGCTGTCCAATTACCGTCTAAGCGTCATGGATAGCAGAACGGGCTTAAACTTCTTGTTGATAGTGGTGCTAACGTATCAGTGTTACCTCGAAAAGTCGTGCATAAACAGATGAGCGTAAGTAGTGATAAATATAAACTGTATGCCGCCAATGGCACGGAAATAAGTACATATGGTACACATTTAATGTCTCTACAGTTAGGTCTTAGACGAGCTTTCAAATGGTTATTTATAGGAGCGGACGTAAAGCAACCAATATTAGGAGCTGACTTCTTAGCTAATCATAAGCTGCTAAATGACTTGAATGAACGAAGTTTAATCGATCAGGTAACCAATTTAAATGTAAAAGGTAACATTTCTAATTCTAAGGAGCCCAATGTAAAACCATTGTTCACAATAAAAATAAAAATAATTTTTAGGCTACGAAGTATCTACCAAAGGTTTTAGACCCCTTGAAAATAAAGTACAGGCGATTATCGATTTTCCAAAACCAAACACTGTTGAAGAACTTAAAAGATTCTTGGGTATGCTTAACTTTTATAGATCGCAATTACCACATTGCGGTGAACACCAATCGGTATTAAATAAATATTTAGGTAACTCTAAAGAGGCAGAACATAACTTTGAAAAATGTAAACAGGATCTTAAAAACTCGGTCTTATTATCTTATCCATTTTCAGATACACAATTATCTCTAATGACTGATGCTTCTGAAACATGTGTAGGTGCAGTATTACAGCAAAAACATAATAACGAATTGAACCCTTTAGGATATTTTTCCAAAAACTAACAGAAGCCTAAAGAAAATATAGTACATATGACAGAGAATTATTGGCTATCTATTTAGCCATAATTCACTTTAGAAATTTAATTAAAGGTCGGGAAGTAATCATATTTACAGACCACAAACCACTTACTTTTGCATTTGGTAAAATGGGCACGAAGAGAAACAGCACGAAGGGCTAGACAAATTATTTTTATAAGTGAATTTAGTACAGACATAAGACACATTAGCGGAAATGATAATATAGTTGCAGACACGTTATCTAGAATAGAAACAATTTCATGTCCCACAGTGTTAGATTTCTCAGAACTCGCCCTAGCGCAGGAAACCGATGAACAGCTTGCAAAAATGTTAGCCGAGCAACATGATAACATTGTATTAAAACGAATCACAGTACCAGGTATCGATAGACATGTTGTTTGCGAAATGAGTACAGATAAAGCACGTCCATACTTACCAGAAAATTTTAGACGTTTAACTTTCAACTCCTTGCGTAATTTTAGTCACCCTGGCATCAAAAAAACTAGAAAAATGATTAATGATCGATACTTTTGGCCAAACATGAACATGGATGTAAACAATTGGTCTAAAATTGCATAAATTGACAGAAATCAAAAATTCTAAGACATACTGTTTCGGAATTAGGTAAATTTAAATATACGCAACACTTTTAGCAAATTCATGTAGATATCATAGGACCGTTACCAACCTCACCCGATGGCTTTAGATATGGCTTAACAATAATAGACAAGTATACTCGTTGGCCCGAAGCTTTTCCCATAAAGGAGAAAGCCGCGGAAACAGTAGCTAAAACATTATATGAAGGTTGGATCAGTCGTTTTGGTTGCGTAAATAAAATCGCAACGGATCAAGGTCATCAATTTGAAAGTAACTTATTCAAACAATTAACGTCATTAATGGGAATACAAAAATCACGTACAATCCATACCACCCTCAATGCAACGGTATTGTAGAATGTTGGCATAGGTCATTAAAATCTGCATTGATGGCGAGACTAAACTGTAAATCATGAGTCGATGAATTAGCCACAGTAATGTTGGGATTACGTAGGTACATTTGTTAGAAATGAAACAGGCGTAACCGCAGCGCAAATGTTGTATAGCACCAATATTAAGCAGCCAGGAGATTTTTTGACAGTAGTTGCATTAAGCTGTGTGATGAACATACTTATGTTAGTAAACTAAAAGAAATCATAAGCGAATTAAAACCTATTAGAAGAGAAAATAAGTCAAAGAGAAATAGGTATATTTGTTCATAAAAATTTGCATATATGTGACTATGCATTTTTAAGAAATGACGCAGTTTATACACTCCTTCTAGCTCCTTACGACGGACCGTACCGTGTCATCAATAGAGGTAACAAAGTATTCTGTATACAATTGCCAAACAGACGGGTCAATATATCAATCGATCGTTTAAAATTTATATATTGATAAAGAACGAAGAACAAATGCAAACAACTAATAATAGTGCCAGATAAATTAGACAAAAGTCAAATAAAAAAGTAACTTTTCAAATAGACGAAACCAGTACAAACCATTATACTACAAAATCTGGGCGCGTAAGCAAAAAGCCAATACAATTCTTGCGAAACGATTATAATTATGCATACTCTGTAAATTATCGTAACTAAGTTGCTTACATTCAGCTAAATTAATAATTTTTTGCTTGTAAAAATTGACATTATTACGTCTATAACCGTAGGTATAGTTAATTTGTGTGAATTATAACCATAATAACGGGTTCTAACCAAACTAAAAAAATGTAATTATCAACGAGAATATTGCCAATATGACGCATAACAAATTAACTAAGTTGAGCATTGTCACTATAGCAATTACAGTCATATTAATCCTTTTATTGGGATACATATTGCTTAGAAGGTGCAAAAGTGGTTTACGCAAATGGATAAGCTGACAAGTTGTGAGTTCGACAGCCATACCTACGATTAAGGTGGAAACTCTACAATAACCGTCAACATCTAAAGTTGTGTATTAAACGGTAATGGTGATCTGATCGATAAGCAATCGTATATTCAAGTTAATTATGTATGTCTAATCATGTAATAATTTTGTATGTGTAACTCTGTAATTACTGTGTTTATGGTATTGTATTTTACTGTGCCACCATAAGACTTTCTGCAGAGATTGTGTTGTTGGTAGCTACCGCAATGACGCCAAGGGAGTACAGTAGAATACAATACATCGATTATTGCCAAAAATTTGCCATTGTGTAACAATTAATGACGTGTAATTGTATTTCTTGCCAATTGTGTTTTCAATATTAGTATGTGTTATACGTAAATAAACTGTAACTATGTAATGTAATTGTAATTATAATGTAACTTTGATTCAAAACGCATTGTAAAAATTATACTTTTTCATACATTATATAAATAGAATCGTCGTGGTATCATAAATTAAAACTCATTATTCGAAGAACATAATTATTTATTCACAAGTATTGTCACATGTAATCCTACTTCCTACTAATATTATAAATGCGAAAGTTTGTGAGGATGAACGTATGTATGTATGTATGTTAATCTTTCACGCAAAAATTACTAGACCGATTGCGGTGAAACTTGGTATGTAGATAGCTGGAGACCTGCATTCACACATAGGCTTGTTTTTATCCCGATATTCCCACGGGAACGGGACTTACGCAGGTGAAACCGCGAGGAAAAACAAGTAATAATATAATCTAGCATACCTGCATTATATTTGGTTACAGAGTGTTATTGTTACGAAATTTCTGTGTAAGCTAAATGACGCGTAGTGTGATTGCAACATTGTATGTACCTTATGATTGTTGAATAGTAACTTTGACTTAATTTGATTGTAAACGTAATATATTTTCAAAATTTCCTTTTAAAAAAGGGGAGGAATATTGTAGTGGCTGTGCTGACACATCAAATTGTATAGTGTGAAGTTCTTATAACTCGTCACGCCAGTCGTTCCGTACCGCGCACTACCGACACATGCGACATAGGTACGCGACATTGGTATTATTGTAACTACTTAACTTAAATACATTCTCAGTCATATGGCCTTGTGACTTTAATTTATATCATAGCATACAACCCTGGACACTTGAACACGCATAAACATATACATCCAACATATTGTTATGGTGGTTTGTCAATGGCGAGTTGCCTAGCTATGTCACTGCGTCAATTTTACAATCACGTAAAATAGAATCGATTAATACTATTGCTAATAGGTACTTTATTTTATAAAGATACCATTTGGGGATCATGCCTTTATCATGAGGGACTTGGAATATAGCCCAGACCCGGATCTAGATACCGGGATTTTTTTTAAAGACCACAGCAAGTTTCGTCTCGTATGAGAATCGAAGTCACAACACTCAGTGCACTGGCAGCGAAAATGCGACCATTTAAAGGTCATAAGCACACATATTGTCGGCCTCGATGGCGTAGTTAGTGTAACCGACTGCCACGCCTGAGGTCACGGGTTCGATTCCCGCACAAGTCAAACACTTGTGTGCATGAACATAAATGTTTGTCTTGGTCTGGGTGTGATATATGTATAATATGTATGTTTATACATTGAAATTTATTTAATTATCCATTGTCTAGTACCCATAGTACAAGCGCTGCTTAGTTTGGACCAGATGGTGTTGTGTGTATGTGATAAAATATTATTATTATATTATTATATCAACTCGGAAACGGATCGGCACAAGCTTACAGTCCTTGCGCTTACGGCTCGTCGTCCTCGCGCTTACGTCTTTCCGTGCACTGTTGCCAAACGTGCTGTCATTCACAAGATATTGACAGTCGTGTTGCGCGCATATTTTATTGAATTTGCAGGTTTTTGTTTTTTTACTCAATTATATTTATTATTAATATTTACATGTCATGTTTAGAAATAGGAATATATTAAATTTAATATTTCTATTTGTAAGTTAGATTTCAAACAAAAATAACAATGAAAAGGGATCATTGAAGAAGTGAGAAAATATCCATATTACTATGATTTAAGTGAGCGCGGCGTCGCCTAGCCGTAGCCGAGTCGACGTACCGGAGCTGTTGATCCGCTTTGGTTACGTTAGGTTGACGCCTGTTTTCTGGGTGGCAAGGCCTCAGGGGACCCTGCCACCCGTGAGTTAAGAATCCATAGAGCGCGCGCGCGGTGTTCTCGCGCGCCTTCTAACGTCGAAAGGGGAGAGCAGTGAATTGCTCTCCCCCGGGGACGAGAGAAAACTCCCAACTGGCCCCCCCCATTGGGTGAGAGAGGGAACACCCCAGGTTTTTTAGTGGGTATACCAGCACTCGGCTGGTGAGTCCCACACGCCCCGCCGGTGCCGTCCCCTAGCCGGCGGGTAGTGCATCAAGCATTTTTCCTAAAAAAAAAGGTTGACGCCTGTTTGACGGCGAGGCGAAAGACGATACGGTGACGTTCCCTTTCGTTCCCATGTGAGTTGATATGTGTGCTATGACCTTAAGACGGTCTTGGCATACGTACAAGCAACGGAAACCCAGATTCCGAACAACTTGTCATAAACTACAAAAAGTTTTGTCCCGTATGCGTATCGAACTCACAACACATAGCGCGCTGGCATCGCCAATACAGCCACTTAAACCATTACGCCATGTATTATAGCTTTGCAACATATCACACGCTAGCATGTTAAATCGCAATTAGTTAACCGATGTTTTAGTTTATAATTAACGATGATCCTTCGATGTAGATTGAGCACTAGATAAGTCATCGTTCTAATAAATTACTTCCGAATAAATTTTTATTATCGGTGTTAGCTTTTCTTGAACGGATAGCGGTTTAATTGCACTTGTTGAACAATGCTAATGAGAGATTTCTTTACATACAGTAGACAATCTTACGCATGTATCCTTGAATGGTTTTGCAAAAAGTGTATTTCACTCAAATTTCGCCAGGCATGCATTTAGGTCCTATGTAATAAGGGACTATTGCTATTTATCAAACAGCCACACACATCGTCACGCTTCTATCGTTTCTTGAAAGAAATCCTTATAACATTTTTCCATATCCGAAAATCGAACGCGAAGCCTCATACACAGCAGTCGTATTCAATATCGCTGAGTGAATACCTTTTAAACTCTCTTTTTTAAATACTTCACCCTCACTAGGATTACTTCCAGTGTCGCGGAGGACTTCACAAACATTCAAACAACGGACACAAAGATCACCAGACTCGGAACAACGATTTGTAGATCACACAAATTTTTGTCGCGTGTGATATTCAATAAAGTGGTTTGGCAATGTTTTCGGATAGACTGGTTTGGAAGTCCAAGGGAGAGGCTTTTGCCCAGCAGTGGGACAAGAAAAAAAAAGAGAGATCGAACCCACAATACTCGGCGCAGTGGTAACGGCGAGGCGACCACATAAACCACTATGCCAGTGCAGTCAAACTTAATTATCGAAGCTACCTTTCCTAAGCGCATGGGCGGTTTCATTCCACTTGTTGAATCTCTATAACAAGGTTATTAACACGATGTAATTATAATAATAATAATATTCTATTACATACATACAACACAACAAAGAGCAGCGATAGCTCAGTGGGGAGACCAACAGACTGCAATGCAGGGTCTCGGATTCGAACCCACGTCGCGCACCTCTGACTTTCGGAAGTTATATGACTTTTCGAAATTATGTGCGTATTGATTGACAATTATCGCCTGCTCCGTGCCTCAGAGAGCACGTTAAGCCGTCTGACCCGGCTGCCATGAATATCTATGGCAGTTGTTATCGGGAAGTCAGTGCCCTATAATATCCTGACACTGGTCTAGCCTTAGGGTGTCGTTAGCTTTCGGGTTGCGGAGGTCAGGTGGCAGCCGCTCCGTGTAAAAACTGATATCCAGTCAAATCTGATTAGACTAGAAAAGCTGACCCCAAGTGACTTGGGAATGATAAAGGGTAGGGAGAAGAAGACACACAACACCATCTAGCCCAAACTAAGCAGAGCTTGTACTATGGGACTGCCATAGATGTTCATGGCAGCCGGGACCGACGGCTTAGCGTGCTCTCCGAGACACGGAGCAGACGATAATTGTCAATCAATACGTACATCATTTCGAAAAGTCATATAATTTTCGAAAGTCGAAGGTGCGCGACGTGGGTTCGAACCCGAGACCCTCTGCATTGCAGTCTGTTGGTCTCCCCACTGAACTATCGCTGCTGAGATAAGATTTTATATTGATTAACATTATTACGTGGTACGCAATGGATTGCTACTAATACAACGCACCGCTCGCGCCGGCGGGAATGACCTCTGCGTTCCGCGCGCATATAAACAGCTGATCTGTTTAAATCACGAGTATTTATTTACATTGCTGTATTTTAGCAAAATGTGATATTCTTTGATTTTTATTTAATAATATGGATGGTTAATGCAAAATTATTGCGTTATGATTAACTTAACAGTCAGAAAAATTAAACTTAGAGATTATTTTTACTTTTTCCTGAACAATTTTAACTCAGTATAATGGTCTGCATCTTCTATTTCAGTTTTCGGTACACCGTCCCTTACATCCAGTATTAATACAATATGTATTAACATACCATTGACTTAAATTATAGACAATAATAATGTTTATAATTAGTTACCTTTTGTTTTCTTATATTTTTATTTTGTTTAATATGTATAATGTATATTGTTTAATAGCATTAAAAACTCGTCTCGCCGCTGAACAAGTAAAAGACCCAAGTTAACCTCTCAAGCAATCCAGTTATCAAACACTAGATGTGCCCGCGGTTTCACTCGCGTTTATGATTACTGCGCCGCTCCCGTGGGTTATAGCGTTATATTATATGGCCTATAACCTAAATAGGCTAGCCAACACTAAAAGAATTTTTCAATTCGGACCAGTAGTTCCTGAGATTAGCGCGTTCAAGCAAACAAACAAACAAACTCTTCAGCTTTATAATATTATAGTATAGATACGAAAATACAAAAAAGCTATTCAAACAAAAGAAGACCATCATAACATAATTTACGTTTTAAATAGTCTGGCTAAGCTCGGATGCCGGCGTCCTAGCGTTGGTTGAGATATTAACATTGTAAAGGAAATAAGTTATTAAAAAACAGATCATCAGAATTTTCACTATTACCTTCCAATCGCTTATAGCAGAGAGTCTGTTCGCCAGAACACAACCTGCCGTTCCACCGCCGATGATGATGAAATCGTACACGCTGTTTCTGACATCGCGTTCATCAGCCTTGCTCTTCGTCGCTTTAGAGAACAGGTCACCCTTTGCCAAGGTTATGAGTAGCAGAAGACATGGAACCGGCTTACTAGTACAAAAAATAATAGAAATGTCATTAAAATACTCAAACTTACTTCCTGAACCGCACCCGATACTTGGTTCCCTAAGACCATCTCCTGTGCTGCAGAAGACTTTACAAACATATCGTATCCTAGTGCGGGCTTCAGTGTCACATCTACTTTTATGCAACTTATATCTTCTTTTTATGAACTAAATAAATATAATTAACGGATACGTGTACTCCGGCTCAGAGCAATCATTTGTGGCTTAAACAAATATTTGTCCCATTCGAATAGACAGCGAGAATACACCAGTGTGAATTACGAATTAACATAACTTCTTTGCATGTCGTTTATTACTACGCTGGCGAAAGGTCAGGATAAAGAGTGTCCTATATGTTTATCTATGACACGATCTATCTATCTGCTAAGTTTCATGCAATTTTTTTTAATAGCACCTCTAATAATATCTAAAACACATTTTTGCTTTACATTTTGTTTTTTATATACTTCACGCGCACTATAAATAATTCCGGTGTGTTTTGTAATTTCAAGATCACACAAATTTTTGTGACGCGTCATACCCACAATACACGGCGCAATGACAGTAACGAGGCATCACTACATCATCCGTATTTACTTAACTTGGTATTATAGGCCGCCTCTGTAAATGCGTTAGCTGTGCATGCAGTCTCGAATTCATTACCCGATTTACTATATTAAAAAATCAATTTAGAAAAAAATATTAGTAAATACAATCTAAACAGCATAACGTAAAATACAATAAGACATTTATACATTTTCACAAATAGCTGCTCAGCTTCTGCAGTAATACAAAAAAGCACAGTACATCCTTTGTTTCTTATTCACTTTCCTTAGACCGACTTCAAATTACACTACAATAGCTTTATTAACCTATAAAAAAGTTATTAACCTAATTTGAACTGAGCCGGGTGACTTGAGTCATACAAAACGAGGTCACCTTTCCTTGACCTTATCCCTTACCCTGCGCGACAATAAGCCGATGACAAACTACCGTCTGAATATCAATGTTTATTACCTCTATTGTCATTTAATTTAGCGTGAAGATACTGAGTAAAGTCTTCTTTGAATCAGGAGTAAAATGTATAATACAAGAGTTCAGAGCTGTACTAAAATGATGTAGGCCTGGCCCACGTAATTTTAGCACAGCTCATATATGATATTGTGTTATCTAAACGAGTATATAAGTATATATTATATATACGATATAGTTACGAGCATTATTATCATACAACATTAATTATATTGATTTAAATTTATTTAATGCACATTTATTTTAAGTAGTTGTTAAATAAAACGCTGTTGTAATGTTCTTCTTGCTATTGAGCTCGACAACGCATGTTAGCGTTCGTCATAGCATACAAGTTGTTAACCCTTGGTATCTGAATCAAGAATTACATATTTTAAGAACGCCTTCAACTCTACTTAAGTATTACTTAAACAAATGCTTGAACATTTTTTTTCGTTTCGATATCAAATTTCCTGATATCGGAATACAATTTGAGTAGGTATTTAAATATCATATACGTAAGTAAATGCTTAGTTGAAAGCGGTTTGATGAAATTCGATTCTGTAAAATATTTGAGAATACTTAGATGAGATTTGCAAATTTTCGCAATTCAGAATCCAGGAGTGCAAAGTGCTCGTCACATGAATAATAAGATATGTTTTTATGGTAGGTATGTGTGTTTTCATTGATTCGTATATATAATACGTAATATGTATGTAAATAACAGATGAACATTGTGTACCTATAGTAGATCAGCGATGTATTAAATCTTAGTGAGATAGCTAAACACATAATACCATAAAGTTATACGGCAGTGGTACCTTCGATAAGCCTATGCTTGAATTTTAAATTTCTTTCTTAAATCCTCAATCTATAATATGTAACCTTACAGTCAAGCATAAGACTAAATTAAAACAAGACTGCACGGATGGTACAGCTGACGTTTCGCAACGCAGCGCTGAGTGTTGTGGGATCAAATCCCACACGGGACAATGAATGCTACCGCGCCTGAGTTCATTACTAGAGTAACTAGTGGATAGTTAGGTCTATAGACCACATATGTTATAATCACTTCAAAAGTAACCATAAAAACCGACAATAATTACCGCCAAATACGGCTTTTGACAGCAGCTGTGACAGGATTGACAGAACCTTACTCGCTTGTGGCGCCGCCTAGTGAGCATAAAACGGATAGCCCCCATTACTTGTGTGGTCCACAAATGATATGTCTGTCTGTTACTTCAGTCCGTTAATAATATGTTGTTGTGTTGTGTCGTGTGTTGTGGGTTCGAATCCCACACGACACAAAAAATTGTGTGATCCACAAATGGTTGTTTCGAGTCTGGCTGTTCTTGGTGTCCGTTGTTTCAATGTTTGTAAAGACCGTGACACAGGTTTTATTCCTAGCGCGGGAGTTGCAAAAAAATATGGTATATGGTTTAAAAAATCTCTGCGTCCTTGCAGGAGTTGTATTCTCTTATGAATTTAATAAAACTTATCACCACACAGGGCATGATCTTTGCGGGCGTTTATATACAATGGCAAAGAAATCAAAGCTATGTGAAAGGCCACCTACCCACCTTATAATCCAGTGCTTCATATTTCGTATCACAATAATATCACTGACACAAGTAAACAGGCCGGTTGGCCAATCCTCATTGGAAGTAGATGCGATATTACGGCTCGGTAGGCACGCGGCCTCGGTTGCTCAACAAGGGATGTAGGGAAACTGTGTACCTTGACTTTGCTGTTAGAAGTAAGGGCATATGTACCGTATGCGTATTGTTTGTTAGTAGCCTATAGTGAAGTTGCAGACAATCGAAAATCTAAGGTCACGGTTTTGAATTCCAACCATTGCCTTGCACTACCAATCTTTACCGAAATTACTTCTAATAAAAGCATTTTAGTTTAGCTAGAGGTGTTAACAAGAATACTAGCAATTTGTAATCCAAATTGCTAGTAACCTTTAAAATAATACACATAAAAAGAGCTATAAACGTGTTTTATAATCATATAACTATATACTAAACAGCAATCTGCGACATAATTTTTTAGTATTAGCGAGATAACGAAACGACGAAATATGACTTAACTTTAAAACTAAAGCAAGGAACAATATTGTACTAAAAGCTAAATAAAAAATAATTCGTTAGGTAGGTCTTAGGTACCAGTCATCACTCCACTTTCCATATTAATTTAGGGCAATAATCAGACAAAAAATTTGTTTTCAAGTTTTAGTTTTTATTTCGTTAGTTAATATATATTCCTGATTCCCTTTCAATGTAGTATACATTATTCTACAAGTCAAGCCCTTTCATTTGATACCCATATTGAAGGAGTTGTGTAAAAATATGTAACCCGCCATTTTGTGGCGGCGGCGATCTTGGACCGATTTTCATCAAACGTAGCTAAGAACACACCCGACTAATACAGCTTTCAAACAAAAAAAAAAAAAGCTACGATGCCACAGACAGACACACAGACACGTCAAACTTATAACATCACATTTTGCGTCGGGGGTTAAAAACAGAGATATAGGGGCGGAACCCACAACAGTTTTTGCGGCAGCAGTAGCGAGGCCACCACCTAAGCCACTACGCCATTTGTGCAATCAGTCTTAATATTTTTATACTTATTGCTCAGCTCATGTATTCCCAAAATATGTCAAAGATAGAAATTAACAAGTTACGATTACTTATTTGTATTGTATAAGTAATTATGTATGGCGTTGTCTGACACCGATGTCCCTGTGATGCAGCGGTAATAAAAGCGAAGACTGTTAATTGTATCTCGGGTTCGATTTCCGGGCAGGGCATTGTGTCATTGAGTTTTTCTGTCAAGAAATTCGTAGTATCACGGTGCCTATCCTTGAACGAGACTTAAAACCATAGCTAGCGAAATGTGACTCTAAGTCACCTGTGTTAACCTTCCAGATCGTGATCGTTAGACTATGTATACATGTTTATTTCACAAACAGTACACTACATATAATACAATACGCAGCTGATTATAACCCGCAAAATATAAAAACACACCAATATCTTAGTAAGGCCGTATCGTTAAATATACGGATGAAGGATGTAAGAATTGGAGTGTTCCGAGGTTAGGCAACACACAATGTATTATTCCTAGTTTTCACCTATTAAACGTGCTCATAATGAGCCACTTACGGATCAATACGTTTTGGACAACGGATGTTATAATTAACTAGCATTTACTAGTGAATACCTAATCTGAACAGTTTTTTTTTTATAGTAGGTAATCTCCATTTGTAGGCAGCAATAGACTAGTGGGAGACCGATGGACGAAAGACCGAAAGACGTCGCAATTTCGATCCCAAGGTAGGTCTTGGGATTGAAATCGCGACATCTTTGTGGCAGGTTTCGTCACGATGTGCTCCTTTTCTGTTAAAGTTAGTGATAGGTAAGTAAATTTAATTCGCATATAACTTCGAAAAGAAAGACCTATCTTACTTTTCGAAGTTACCTATTAAATTTTATATTAATGTAAGGAAACCTGCATGTCTGAGAGTTCTTCATTACATTCTCGAAGATATGTATATAAATATGCAAACCTGCACTGGCCTAGCGTGGTGGACTATTGCTTCACCCTTCTCTCACTGAGAAGAGGCCCGTGCCCAGCAGTGGGACAGTTTAATACAGGGCTGATATTATTATTATATACTAGCTGAGCCGACAGTCGTTATCCTGTAAATCTATACAAAAATACATTTTACGTAATGAAATTCAATATCAAAACGTCAATGATTATTTTCATATAAAACTACTATTTAAAGTTAATTTTCATTCATACAAATGTCCTGACGATTACAAACACAACAAAGCAAAAATTTTTGCTCATCAATATGAGCTCACTCCGCGTGATGGTAAACAATCATGTGGTCTAAGAGCAGTGGCCTCCACATCGTCCTCATAGCAGCCGAGGCGATGCTGAGGTCTGTACTTTGACGGCCTGAGAAGGTGCTTTTTCACGCCACGCTAAAGAACCCAGGATTGAAAAAAGAAGGAAACACGTGCCTTGGCAGAGAATTCCATGCCTTGATCGTTCGGCAGAGGTATGAGGACCCATGCTTGTTGGTACGCACTCTAGTCGACTCCACCGTGTAACCACTGTTGTCCCGTATAGCGATCAAAATTCGAACCCACAACAATCGACGCAGAGGTATTGGCCTATTATCTACATACATGCATAGGCTCATGCCTATATTCCGTATGGGGTAGGCATAATTATATTATACCTACATGTCGACAGCTGTTTAAGGTCCCACGTAATAGTAGGGCAGCATATTGCCTTCTCGGATTCAGCTCCAAATACCGTGATGCTATTGACGATTTATTGACAGAAAATACAAATAACACTGCCCTCTGGAATGGAACATGAGTTCTATAGTTATATATATGCCTACATACATAATCTATACTAACATTATAAAGCTGAAGAGTTTGTTTGTTTGGTTGAACGCGCTAATCTCAGGAACTACTGGTTCGAATTGAAAAATTATTTTAGTGTTGGATAGCCCATTTATCGAGGAAGGCTATAGGCTATATAACATCACGCTACGACTATTAGGAGCGGCACAGCAATGAAAAATGTTGCCAAAACGGGGCAAATTCTCTTACGTGAAGCAGACGAAGTTGCGCGGATCGGTCTAGTTATTTATAAACCAAAAATTAAGACTACACGGATGGTGTAGTGGTAAACGTAGTCACCTCGCCGCGCTGCTACTACGCCGCATATTGATCGATTCCCGCAGGAGACAAAATTTTGTGAACCATAAATAATTTTTCCGATTCTGAATGTTTTGTGTCCGTTTTTTGAATGTTTGTAAATACCTCCGCGATACAGGAATTTAACGTAGTGCGAACGAGTGCAGAAAACGATTTTAAAAATTATTACTAACCTAAAATAACTTACGAATTAAAATAAGCTTATACAAAAATATTAGCAATTCAAAAATGTATAAATTTAGAACCCTCTCAGTCTTATGTGAATTAGTTAAAGATATATTTATGCTATAGGGATGAAAGTTATTTCATTTAATTAGTTTTTTAGATGCAGGACATCCGATCCGACAACTAATGTTAGGTACAGACATCCGACCCGAGAATTTAACCTGACATATGATGATGGTCCAGAATTAAACCACGGCACCAGCAAGGGAGTAAAATTGAAGCGACCTAAAAATCTTAAAGGGCTAAAATATTTTGTCCGAACCGGGCATCAAATTCTTGAGACTTTCAGGACCAACAGAACATTTTATAAGTAAAGGAGAACGGATATGATATTGAACATGTGTTAACCGGTAAAATAATATTCCAGTTTAATGTTGCGTAAACTTTAATAATTCATTATTGCCTCAGTCACTTAGAATGAGTTTTGGCTAGTGTTTACGGACAATTACAATCGTCCATAAACTCTCTGGTCTCTGGTTTGATGCTAGGATCGGAAGACGTGTTACTTACTTTTGGTTTTTTACTTTTCTATTACTTTAAGGCTTTGTAATAAAAGTTTTATAATTCAAATTATGCGAGAGTCCTATGTCGACAAAGACATTACAAACATTCAAATTCGGAACAACCATTTGTACATCACAATTGTTTTCTTGTCTAAATCACAACACGCCGAGCAAGGGCGATAATTTAAAAAACGCATTTTATGCAGTTGATACGATATGATAAGAAGTTAATTACTGATTCAATTAATTAAAAATATTGGCTGATAGTTAATCAGCGATAAATATTTGTGGTATTTTTTATCGCTGGTTGGCGTATTGAGGTTTACAATCACGTTAACAAGGATTCCAAGTACACGCCGGCTTATCGTACAAATCAATGTTCTAATGGTTTATTTTTATACATATGTATAATGCGGTCACATATGCATGAGTTGGAGAAGCAGTTGATCGTGGAACAAATGCAGGGGAAGCACTCCAGAGGCCAAACGCCAACCCGATGGTGCAAAAGAATTGTAGATGCAACAGGAGAAACTCTACATCGATCTATTGAACTGGCGCAGGACCGAGGCAAATGGAGACGGATAGTATATGGTCACGATCCTCATTGGTGAGGGAACGACAAAGAAGAAGAAGTTTTTGTACTTCGTACATCAACCGTTCGATCCTCACACGGGACAAGTATCAGTGTGATTCATAAATAGTTGTTCTTAGAAGTTAGAATTCCTTGTGTCCGTTGTTTCAATGTTTTTATCGTACATACACATTTATGTATATGTATACCTAACTATCGACCCGCCCCGGCTACGGGTAATACAAAACCTTAACAAATTATACACCTAAACCTTCCTCATAAATCGCTCTGTCTATTTGGTGAGAACCGCATAAAAATCCGTTCAGTCGTTTTTGAGTTTATCGCGAACAGACAGACAGACTTTCGTATTATAATATGTAGTGATAGGGTATCTTATCTTATCTTGTGTGGGGGGCCAGTCAGTACAGACCGGTGACACTTCGACCCAGTGGGATCTTTTGTGTCGACTTCCCCAATAACGACTGCCATAGATGTTCATGGCAGCCGGGACCGACGGCTTAACGTGTTCTCCGAGGCACGGAGCAGGCGATAATTGTCAATCAATACGCACATAATTTCGAAAAGTGATATAACTTCCGAAAGTCAGAGGTGCGCGACGTGGGTTCGAACACGAGACCCTCTGCATTGCAGTCTGTTGGTCTCCCCACTGAGCTATCGCTGTTGTTTAGTGTAGTGATAGGGTAACTGTATTTATATAGAAATAGAGATATCCATATATTTTCCATTTTTTAAATTTGAGGTAGGCGGTAAGCATCTTGAATCAAGTGCCATGCTATCTTCCATCACGAAAGAAACAGGGATAACATTACAATTGCTTCAAGAAACATAAATAGGCGTAAATGCTACGTTACAACAAAACTTTGTGAGTCAAGAGTCAACAACTCGTTGCTCAAACAATAACAATACACTTACTCGAGCCAAAAGTGTTTCATCAAAGGATTGTGACGTCATAATGGCATAGCAAGGTGTACTGACGGCTATTCTTGTCGAAACACGTAAACGTTGTTGATAGGACGAGGAAATGGACTACGACATCATTTTAATGCTACGTACTTACATGTATTTAAAGAAAACCTAAATAAACTTAGCTCAATCCAGAAATCGAATTCGGGACCACTCGCACAGCAATCGCATTTACTACCACGCGCAAACATGGCAGTCTCAAATGCAATTACAACGTATTTTTCTCAACACGACAGCATCATTGTACTACTAAGAATTTAATGACAGAAAAGCTCGATAAAACTAAGCCCAACCCGGGAATAAAATCTGAGACCACATACACAGCAGTAGCATTTACTACCACGCGCAAACAAGGCAGTCTCAAATGCAAATTGTAACGTATTTTCTCAGTATGACACTTAAAGAAACATATGCTACGACAAAGTTTGTGAGTCAACAAATCGTTGCTAAAACAATAATATTATACATACCCGAGCCAAAAGTGTACCTACCATCAAAGGATTGTGACGTCATAATGGCACAGCAAGTTGTTCTGACGGCTATTCTTGTCGAATCACGCAATCGTTGACGTTTAGGATGTTGAAACTTAAGGAAAACTTGAGATTTTCTTACATCGGGATATGCCTGATTTGTTCTCAAGTTATAAGTGTAGTTATACCTACTCGTATTTTCACATCCTTAATATTTCATCGACGCAATACTGACTTAAGTCATGTCCCCATAGGGGTTGGCAAATTTAACATATTTTATACAAAGCAATTCATCTCACATATCTAACACTAGCTGACCCGCGCAACTTTGTCTGCTTCACATAAGAGAATTTTCCCCGTTTTTGCAACATTTTTAATTGCTACTCCGCTCATATTGGTTGTAGCGTGATATTATATAGCCTATAGACTTCCTCGATAAATGAGCTATCCAACAATAAAATAATTTTTCAATTCGAACCAGTAGTGCCTGAGATTAGCGCGTTCAAATAAACAAACAAACTCTTCAGCTTTATAATATTAGTATAGATAATATAGGTGACTATGTGTTACTATGTGTTTTCACATAGTTAACGAAATACATATGTACCTATATTTGTGTATGGGCCAACGCAGTATAAAAAATACGCCTCAGCGGTGCAGCGGTCGTGAATGTAACTGCTGTGTTTGTGGTTTCGATGTTGATACTCGGGTCAGTTAAGTGTTATTGGTTAATGCTGTCCAAAATTTTTTTATAGCTGCACGAAATTGGGTCTGAGCCCAATATACAGCAATAGATCGGCGAAATGTTGGTTCATGACTTCACTGCCCATCCCTTCGGGGTAAAGGCTTGACATTTTTCATCAGTCAATGCAAATAGGACAGCCTAAACTAAGATATAGGTGAACCATTTAGTTATCGTTCACCTAGGTCTTCACCTGGTCTTTCTTCAATCATCAAATCAAACACATTCTAAAGAAATACCAACTTAAGAGCACCTTAAACCGATGAACGTGGTTTATAAAATATTATGAAATTAATTAAAGCGATACGCCAGCTTTGTAGCCAAAAGCCGTATTCTCTGCCTAAGTGCATATAGCCGAGTAACAGGTGTATGACAATAATGTTTTGAAATAACTACACTTCAGGAAATTAAGAAAACCACCATCTTACTCACCGTGACCACAGCTGCTGGAAAACAACCGAAACGTCGAAAAAGTTTAAACGTAATTTTAGTAATTTTAATGGCTTAAATTACTATTTAAGCTATTTATTTTATTACTATAAAGGTTAACAGTATTAGTTTAATAGTTTAAAAATAATGTAATAGAAGGGTTTGGGGATAAACAACTTGATAGTATCCGTTAGAAATAATATAATTTCCATGTATTACATTCGCGTAAATAATGTAGAACATTCGATGCATTTGTTTGCATCAATATATTTATTCGTTAGATTAAAAATGTTTACATATTAATTTATTTAAGATATAAAATATTATTATCTATATTTTTGGACAAATAAATTATTGATTTACGGTTTAAATTGAGTTGAATCGGCACGTCGGTGCCTAGACACAAAACTTTTGTTTATTATGTCTGGCATTCAAACAATTCACATGTTAATAATGATACTGATAACGTACCTGAAAGGAACAACTGTTTTTGTTACAGTGTATTGTATGTTCTTTATACTACACTGTTAGTAATAATTACACATTCATTTAAGTTAGCTATATTATTCTCAGGAAAGACATATAGCTACGTACCAATTTCTATTGAATGTAGTTGCCATTGAGGAAGAATGGACGGAAATGTACCGCCAATATATTAAATTGACAGACATTGTTTGTAATATTATAGTTATAGCACTAATAATATTATTGACTAGCATGTGCTCGTAACTTTGTACGCGGGAGCTACCGTTTCATTCACCAACGATATCACTTTTGTACTTTTCTTTTTTAAAGACCACTAGTGCGTTTCAAATACAAAGTCCCAATTGACAGATGATCGTTGAACAGCGATAGTGACGAGACCATTTCAATCGACACATCACGAAATCAATTAGGTACCGATTAACTTTCCAAATACAACTGTAATCATGGGTTTAGTATTGGAATAAAAATTATAGAAACAGAAAAACAAAAAAGGAGTCCATCTAAGTTTGACATATCGAAAGAATAGTTACATCAAAGTTACTCGTAATTGTAAAAAAAAATTGGACTTATCCTTGATTAATTCCTAGTATCATATAGTAGTATAACATTTTGATATTTAAAACGACTACTCTTTAAAAGTTATGGAATATTTAAACCATACGTCGAATGTCGCATCTTCAAATCCATTTTTTGATAAAAATATATGTTAAGGGTTTGCAGAATGGGATTTAATTTACGTTGCAACGTAATAATAATTAATACCAAATACAAATTTACAAAAGTATTTCTCGGACAATTGTTTTAAGTACCTCGAATTAGTTCGATTTTATCCGATTCATACTGTCGCGTCACTATAACTGAAAGTAAAAAAAATACCCTAGTGCGTAACCATGGTATTGTAGTAAAATGTTATTTTATTTTGATGTTTAAATTATTTAAGACTAATATCAATAGAAATTATTAGTTGATAATGTTAAACAATTACATCATGTTTTGTATAAATTCTAATTATTTTTAAATAGTCTTTAGTACCATAAGTAATCATTGTTTATTTTAGCAATTTATATGACATGTGCAGAGTTACGTACTATGAAATGTCAAGAGGGACTTCGTATTTGAAACAGTCTAGGAGTACCTAATTCTAGTGTCGCAAAAAGACCACCCAGACTCAAATCAACTATTTGTCTTCTTCTTCTTCGTCTTCTATATATAATATAGATATAAGAGGAAATATTTGATATTTTCTTTGTTTGTTTATAATGATTTAACTCAAAAACGTATCAACCGATATCAAAATTTCACAATTAGAAAGCTATATCTTCACCGAGTAGCATAGGCTATATGTTATTTTACGCGAGCGAAGCAGCGGGCAAAAGTTAGCAGCTCCTTTTTTTTGGATTGTGATGTGATCGGACCCATCCAACAACACACAGCAGTGACAGGCGCGCAATGCTTTTCTAATTATGACTCAATATGGTTAATGCGACCTTTTAAACAATAACGCCATCCATGCAGCCATGTTTTGTTCATATTTGACCACACTTAACTGTTACACGCGGTATAAATACTGATACGGTTCGATTCCCGCACAAGTCAAACATTTGTGTGCATGAACATGGATGTTTGTCTTGGACTGGGTGTTTCTATGTATAATATGTATGTATTAACAAAAAATAAAAGTATATATGTATGTTTATCCATTGTCTAGTACCCATAGTACAAGCTCTGCTTAGTTTGGGCTAGATGGTGTTGTGTGTATGTGATAGAAGAATATTATATTATTTATGAAACTATCGAGGGTAACAATGCAGGTAGTTTATATCTAAGATAATTAACTGACTGCCTTGTCGGTGCAGCTTTAGTGAATACAACTGCTGTCCATGAGGTCTAGAGTTCGATTCCAGAATCATGCAAATATATTATATTAAATATTATTATTATTCTCTTTATTTCTATTTTTTCTAATTATTACATTTTTAAATATAAATATAAAAACTATACATATTTAAAAATATAAAAACTGAAATGATCCACCGACATCAGGAACAAGGTCCAAGCTGCCGGTGGTTAGGGCCCCAAAAAGAGGAATCTCCTCACAATACGTGCCGTGTCGAGTAGTACTGCCTTTTGGATTAAGGACTTGATCCAGCCATCTAACGCGAGCCTCTGCAGGTGGTGGTCGAGGCTCTTAGGTATTAAACCATTGACTGTAATGACTATCGGCACAATGATCGCCGAGTCCACACGCCACATGTCGACAATCTCGTTAGCTAGGTTCAAGTATTTCAACTCTTATTATTATTATTCTTTTTATTTAAATATTTTCAATATATTTTTCATTTTTAAATATACATATATCTATAAAAATACATTTAAAAATATAAAATATATGGTACCCCACCGGCATCGGGAACAGGGTCCAAGCTGCCGGTGGTTAGGATTACAGAGATAGGAACCTCCTCACAATGCGTGCTGTATTATATTATTTTATGCTTATACTAGATTTTGCCTACGGTTTCGTCTGCATAAATGCGAATTTCGGTTTAATAATATTAGTTAGGATAGTGGAGTCTGTGGCTCTCTCAACTTTTATTAAATATTAAAATTAACAGACATACAGAAATATATTTTAAGTTAAATATATTTTAAGTTTAAATAAGTTCATGATTTTTTTTGATACAGTCAATGTATTGACAGATAAATAAACTGAATTGATCATGAGTAATGTCTCTTGCAATGCTGACGTCATGTCTTCAAATATAGTATCACATAAAACAGGGAGCTAAATTCTCACATTGATATGCAAACATAATAAACACTGCCTGCTTCGATGATTCCCGAGCGCTAAAATATGGCCTTTTTCAAACGAGGTTTAAAGAGAGTTCTTTTTCACGGTGGGCAGCGGCTTTGCTGTGACCTGACATTGATGAAGTCCATGAGCAGCGATTACCAATTCCCATCAGGTGGGCCATTCGCTCGTCTGCCACCAATAGCAATAAAAAAAAACAGTGAACAATAATAATATCAGCCCTGTTTATAAACTGTCCCACGGCTGGGCATGGGCCACTTCTCAATATGAGAAGGATTAAGCCATAATCCACCACACTGGCCCAGTACGGGTTGGCAGACTGCACATATCTTCGAGAACATTATGTGAAACTTTGAAATTAAACACTTTATACGGATTTTATCGCGTTGGTTACGTCGGGGCAAAGTGTAAACTTAAATATAAATAGTTTTAATTAGAAAATATATAGCTTAAATAGTAGTAAAGTTCAATAATAGTAGTGTTAGAGTTTTCAAAATTATGTAATAACAGTGTTTAAAGTAAAATAAACAACGCGATAAAATCTGTATAAAGTGTTTAATTTCAATGTATAACATTCGCGTAAACATAAGACAATATTATTATGTGAAACACTTCTTAGACATTTATGTTTCCTCACGATATGTTCCTTTACCGTTTATGGAAGTTTAACACCGTTAAGCAGTAAATATAATTGTTTATCTTTATGGAAAATTTGGAGTAAGAACTCTTTGGACGACCATCCTCAGTATTTTACGAACCTTTAAGATTTCAACTTCCGCTTTAAAAGTCAATGCTGTGTCGCGGGGACTTTAAAATCATTTAAACAACAAACACAAGAAACGCTCAGACTTGGAACAACAATTTTTCGGATCACACACTTTTTTTGGCTCGTGTGGGGTTCGAGTCCACTATACTCGGTCCAAAGGCAATGGCGAAGCGACCACTTAAAAGCCATCATGCCGACTGTGCATCGCTATATACAATTGATAAATACAAGGAATATAAATAAGTACATACTTGGGTATTTTCCTATATTTTATTTATAAGTGTAAGGATATCGCGGCATTTGTCAGATGAGAAACTACTGTAACATCCTTGCAGTCAAACGTTCACCCACGTTTGACTGCAAGGATGTTACAGTAGTTTATGGAATCACCACACGGCAATGTGTGCCCTGTTGTGGGTTCGACCGGCCACGTGACAAAAATTTATACAAATTAGAAATACACGTATTCTGATTCTATGTGTTCCTTGTGTCCGTTGTATTAATAGTAACTGCATATATTTATTGAAAGCCGATGTTTTCCTTATACATTCCAGACAATATTTCCAGTGACGCATATTATAATTTGCACCAGTACGCGGATTTGCATCACTGATGGCACTTGCATGTATAGGCCGCATCGTGTAAAGGACTGATGCAACCATATAATAAGTTCTTATATAATAATAAATAGCTGTGTAGTTGTGTATTTATTCAACTTATAGTATAACTAGCTTGTACCAGCGGCTTCGCTTGCTTTTTTCCTCAATGAAATGTACCTTTTCTTTACCCCTGATAACGTGTATGCAAAATTTCATTTCATTCAACCAACTGACATTCGCATTTATAATATTAGTTAGGATTAGGATATAATTATACGATATGGAAACAGGGCAATAGGTACGTTTGTATGGTGTTTACGCTTTTTTTTTTTTTTTTTTTCCCGTATTGACTTCGGCTGTCCGTAACCGCGTCTAAACACAATACTTTTATAATTATATCTCAATATAGCTAACAGGTAAAACAAAAACACATGCAGTACATTTCCCCCTATGTATTATTGCACAATACCAGGCCAGCCTGTTGATAGGTATCGATTATAGCCGAACGGCCGTGAGATGACGACTGCAAGCTATGAATAATCGAGGCTATATCGTGACTGATGCCTATAGGCTATTATTGTCACAGCATGTAACCGGCGTATATGTTGTAGGGTTATAGGACAAATCGAATATTAGCGAATTTCCTAGAAAGAGCACTATCAACCGAATTTTAGGACTTAAACATATTTTAACAGATATAGGCTTATATAACAGATGTAGGTGAAATTTAAGTGTAATTTACTTTTGCGTAGGCAGTTTCGAGATCGCAAGACTACGAAGGTCCAATTACCCTCTTTCATCCTTCCCGCTCCTTCTCCTTCCCGCTACCTTTTTTTCCTAAAGTGTCGGCAACGCGCAAATTATGCCTCTAGTATTGCAGGCGTCCATAGACTACGGTGACCACGTACCATCAGGTGGCCCGTATGCTTGTTTGCCGCCTAAGAAGTATGAAAATATAAAAAAAAAAACTTTTTTTAATTGTCTTTTTTAATAAACCTCTCACTTGTATTATTATTTGTATCGCGGGGTACTTTACAAACAGTCAATCACTCGTCAACAATGCTTGTGCCATGTAGGGATCGAACCCATAACACTCGGAGCAGCGGAGGTGGCAAGGTGACCATTTAAGCCTTTACTTTACGTAATTGCCTTGCGTTTTCTCGTTGGCAATTACGCTATCCGTATTTCTTCGTGCCTTTGTAATGGTCCTAGGATTTTGGCAAAGATCCGATTTTTTTTAGTTAGGCTACGACATTTAGGTTTATTTACATTGCTAAGTTTACTTTCCATTAGTGTAATGGACAGAAATTTCCCAAAGGACGTGCTGAGGGCACGAGATTAATTAATTTATATATTAATATTAGTCTAATGGTTATCAGAAGCTTTTAACATTCATACTAATGTCATATTCTTTTATACTATGTTATTGAACCGAGGTAGCAAATAAGTATATGCAGGCTAATGCTTGCATCACTATATCTCGCGTAAAAGAAGTTGCTGGACTTGCGCGAGCTACATACGCAAGTTAATGATACGAATTACTTGCGCGTAACTCGAGGCACTTACGCTAGGGCCTCAATTTAGACCTTTTCTGCATTGGGCCCTGCTGGATGAGTGGGTCCTAGTTCCGGCGACCCACACACCTTTTTAAGCAGCGAGGTGTTTGTTTTAGTCGGTAAGCCCGAAAAGTTTTGGGAGAGCCTGACAAAGAAAATAATGTACCTCAATTTACGCATGTGACTTTATGTGACTATAAAGTTAAATTAATTAAGCACTGCTTCGTTAACGAAACGATAGTATATGCGACTCCTATGCATGTGGTCGCGGGTTCGATTCACTAATTCATATTTAGAATAAGCAGTATAAAGCTCTGTAAATATAGCGAAAATACGAACCAACATCTAGTAGCTGTAGCTACTCCACACAGACGAAGAAGTTGCGACAGATGGCAAGAGATGGCGCTGCACACATTAACACACTTAGCCATACAATCCCGAATCGCGCAAGCGAAATCTACATAGCAGCAGCAGCAACAATAATCAATTATTGGGCTGCGGCCTGTCGGATACGAGCACCTAGCTTGGTCGGTGGATCCTTTGTGTCAGAGGGACATCAACCACGTTCGTCTACAAGCCATACGTAAACATTTAACAATCAGTACTTATAACAGGCAAGCTAACAAGTGGTCGCGGGTTTTATGGCGCCGTAAATACAGCTGTCACTTATACCGAACACTTGACCTGCTTATCGCGGTTTAACACGTCACTCGTTTGATGAAGCGTGTGCTCAAGAGCTATACATAGTCTCTCGCCTATAATCCTGAAGGGGTAGGCAGATGAGTATAACATCTACACACACACATGCCTAGCAGGCACAGCTCCAAACTCCAAGCAGTTATTGGGAATAAGTTGACAGAAAAATTCGATAATAGACACTTTGCCGGGGCCGAGAATCGAACTCTAAATTTCATGCACATAGGTCACATTCACTTTTGTTACCCGCCTCCTTTACACTAACTCAACTTTCGCTGCGTCATCACACTAACTTAATACTGATTTCAGATTAATTTATATTATACGAACTTATAATAGATAATAACTTATTAATTGGAACATAGGATATGTTAAGTATATTTTAAGCGGGAACGCCAATGAATTACATATTTTAAGTTGTTATATTGATCTCACAGTCATCCTACCTAATATTATAATTAGGTACGAATGTTTTGTTCTCGCTTTAACTATTCGACCGATCATCATGAAATTTCGCATACACTTTTTCGAAGGAACAGAGAAAGACATAGGGTACCTTTCATTTAGAAATAAGTATTGTTACTTCTTCGCCCTAGCCTTTATTATTCCCAAGTCACTTGGGATCGGATTTTCTAGTCTAACCGGATTTGACTGGATATCAGTTTTTACCCGAAGCGGCTGCCACCTGACCTCCGCAACCCAAAGGCTAACGATACCCTAAGGCTAGACCAGTGTCAGATATTATAGGGCACTGACTTTCCAATAACGACTGCCATATGTAGATGTTCATGGCAGCCGGGACCGACGGCTTAACGTGCTCTCCGAGACACAGAGCAGGCGATAATTATCAATCAATACACACATAATTTCGAAAAGTCATTTAACTTCCGAAAGTCAGAAGTGCGCGACGTGGATTCGAACCCGAGACACTCTGCATTGCAATCTGTTGGTCTCCCCACTGAGCTATCGCTGCTTATAAGTACTGTAACTTATCTAACCTGACCTGACCTAAATTTAGGCAAGCGATGCCGCGGCCAAAATCGGATTGGGATATAAATGTTAGGCCCATAACTGGTCGGCGGTGCGTTCGTTGAGTATTTACATTTTGCTACACTAAAGCTTTTTAATAGCGTTGCGCAATCGATGCATTTGTAAGTCACACAAATTCAAAATTTGGGATTGAACGCAGAACACTCGGCGCGGTCTGGAGACGAGGTGACCACTTTAACCTTTGCGCAATCGGTCACTATGTTTTGTAACAGTACTTTGAGATTAGTTTGAGTGATTTGTAAGTATTTGCAATGTGTATACAACAAACTGATAAAAATTGCATGAATACACTTGAAACATGCACATATTCTAGTATGAAAAACATGATTTTATGTTTCATATATTCATTCTTGGCTCTCAATATATCAGATTCTGTTCTACTGAATAGAATCTGATATACACCTACTACTAACTTCTTTAGTTCTACTAAACCAGAGATAATGTGCATCATGCGATACGCGAAATTACTGAAGCAACATACACATCAATGGAAACCGATGACGCGTGTGGGAACCGTAGTTTATACGGACTTAGTTGTGGGTATAGAGAGTATCTAAATATTAAAAAACATAGGTCGTATGAATGTGTATGTCTGTGAGTTTGTTTGTGTGAAGACCACCTTCAGAGTGGTAATTACAGAATCCTAACTTATATTCTAAATGTGGTTAGTTAGTCTCCCCGTGAATGTCAGGGAAAGTGTATAATTAAATCTAAATAGAAATAAAATTTAAATAGTTTAAATAGAAGTAAACAGTAACTAGTAAAAGTGTTTAACAAATTGTAATAATAGTGTTTTATAAAAAATAAACAATGCGATAAAATCCGTATCAAGTTGTTTAATCTTTATATATATATAAATCTTCTGTGCTTGTGTTTGTAATTAAACTCCTCCTAAACGGCTGGACCGATTTTGATGAAATTTTTTGTGTGTCCATTTGGTTTCTTTTTATTATTTGTTTTTCGTGTGTACTGGAAAACGTCTGTCGGGTCCGCCAGTTTAAATGTAAATATAATTTGTTTGTTTGTTACGCTTTCACGTCTTAACTACTGAACCGATCATCATGAAATTTTGTATACACGTCGTCAGGGGTGCAGAAAAGGACATAAGGTACCTTTAATCCAGAAAAAAACATTTTTGTTAACCTAAACTACATTTACGCAAGAGAAGCCACGGGCAAAATATTTATATATATATATATAAATCTTCTGTGCGTGTGTTTGTAATTAAACTTCTCCTAAACGGCTGGACCGATTTTGATGAAATCTTTTGTGTGTTTTCAAGTGAATTCGAGAATGGTTTAGATTTGGCTTTTTTCCCATGTGTACAGGACAACGTCTGTCGGGACAGCTTATCTATTATAAATTAATTGGAGTGGTTATGACAGCTAATTGGTTTTAATGAGTCTGTGTACTTAAAATAACACTGTCTGGCTAATAATAATAAACCTAACTAATATTATAAATGCGAATTTGAGTATGTTTGTTACGCTTTCACTCCTTTACTACTCAACCGATCAACATGAAATTTCGCATACACGTTTTCTGGAGTACAGAATAGGCCATAGGGTAACTTTGATTTAGAGAAAGTACTGTTACTAACATAGCCTCACCTACATTTACACGGGCAAAGCCGCAGGCCGAATCTAGTTTCATTTATTATTATATGAAGAGACTGTTTGACTTGTTTGAACGCACGAAAACGGCGAAATGTGCGTGAAATACATCTCTGCCTACCTTTTCAGGTATATAGACGTCAGTCTGTGTTCACATATGTATAATATTCTACCACATACAACACCATTTAGCCCAAACTAAGCAGAGCTTGTATTATGTGTATTAGACAATGGATAAACATACATATATACTTTTTTTTTGTAAATTCATACTTAATATACATAGAAACACCCAGACCAAGACAAACATCCATGTTCATGCACACAAATATTTGACTTGTGCGGGAATCGAACCCGCGACTCCAGGCGTGGCAGTCGGTTACACTAACCACTACGCCATCGAGGCCGACAATGTATATAGTATTTCAGAATATTTCGTTTATGAATACAAGACATATTCGATTGCATGCAATCAAATGCGCAAACCTTTTGACGTTCATAAGTGTTACTTTGTTACCGATATAAACCCTGCCACGTCAAAAAAGCAAAAGTGTGCTCTCAGCGCCAAGCGAACGATTTCATCGTTGAATTTGTGATGGAGTTGTGGCCGTGGCGTGCTCGGCACATTTTGCTTTGTCACGTATATATTGCAGGCAATTTATATGATTCCGCGTTTTACAAACGGCGTTGTCCGTTTAAAAACGCTCGCTGTTTTAAAATATGCCGAAGGCAAAATGTAAATTGCCTTGTCACTTAACGCCCCGAGTCCCGACTCTTAGCACTCCGACTTGGATAGGTTAGAAGGCGGAGGCGGGAGCTCTGCACTCGCTGTAGCCTTCATGGTTATTTTTTTTGTGACCACCCAGAAATAGGAGCTCCTACAATTGAACGAGTCGCTAATTTGCCTTCGGCGTATTTTAAAACAGCGAGCGTTTTCAAACGGACGCCGACGCCGTTTTTAAACGCCGTTTGTAAAACGCGGAGTCATACAAATTGCCTGCGACATAACATGACTGTGGCGGTCAAATGGTTAAAACATAATCCTGATTTTATTTTATTTTACCTTTGCAATTAAAATTGGCATAGAAAACATAATAGAAGGCTAAGTGAGCCGTGCTTGTCTTAGAATTGTGTGCTGCCCACACCTAGTATGTAAGGTTTCAACTCAAAATTCTAGGTCTGTATGTATGTACGTATGTGATCACTGTTTAGAGTCCCCGCTTTCTTAAAACATCATACGCCACAGAACTAACAAAGCAGTCGAAAGCATGTTTATTTGTATAAACATGATCGATTTAAATGTCATTCTGTTTGTACAGAATGACATTTAAATCGATCTGAATGTTAGCTACGAAGACTGGCGAAACTATTATGTAAAAAGTTAACTAGAGGATTATCGATATTATAAATACTACCTGCTAGTTTTTTTATATATAAACTCGGGCACGCTTCGCTGTAACTCAGTTGGTCGTCTCGTCACTGCCGCCGCGCGCAGTGCTGTGGGTTTGATTCCTACACGGGACAAAAATTTGTACGATCCACAAATGGTTGTTCCGAGTCTGGCTGTTCTTTGTGTCCGTTGTTTGAATGTTTACAAAGTCCCCCGCGAAACAGGAATTATTGCTAGAGCGGAGGTGGCCGTTTTAAAAAGAAAAAAACAGAAAGAAAAATTTTTGACCGCATATCTTTTCTCTATCTATTTCTATCTATTTCTGTGTTTTTATTAGTATTTTTATTGGTTTTTTATTACTTTATTATGATTAGTATTTATTACCACCTATTGTATGTAATTCTTGCATAACAGTATGCTCACATAAAGTATAAAATGCTGTGCTAACCTTTAATTTAAAAGCATACATAAATATTATATAATAAGTGTTATTTAGTTAAATGTCTGGTATGTATTTTAGTTGGTAAGACTTATTATTAAAAAAAAAAAAAAAAATACTTTTCATAAAAAAATTTTAGCACTTGGAAACGTGCTGTATTAGCTCCTGTGTCGCGGGAGATTTTACAAACATTAAAATAACAACCTCAAAGAACAGGATGTTCTTCTGGACTTCGAAGAACTATTACCTACTGGATCATACAAATGTTTGTCTAGTCTGAGGATCGAAGCCACAACACTCAGCATAGTACGACCTACGACGCGATCACTTAATTCATTATGCCATCCGTGCAGTCACTTATGGTCACCAGACGCGTCAATAAGCACCGGTTAGTACAGTAAGGAACATAGGTGGCTGGACAATAAATCAATTGACAACAACATTTTATGAATTGAAACATTCTAATTACTATTCTACATTTATAATAATACCAACAAATACCAACTCTGTATTAAACTGCCCACTACTAGGCACGGGCCTCTTCTCAGTATGAGAAGGGTTAGGCCATAGTCCACCACGCTGGCCCAGTGCGAGTTGGCAGACTTCATATATCTTCGAGAACATCATGGAGAACTTTCAAACATACAGATTTCCTCAACTTGTTTTACTTCACCGTTAAAGCGAGCGATAAGTAACTATTTAAAACGCACATAACTTCGAAATTTCAGAGATGCGCGACTTCGGATTGAACTCGAGACCTCTGCGTTGCAGTCCAACTGTCTGTCACTCGGCTATCGTTGCTGTTATATTTATGTACTGTCATTGAATTAACCATCCTCTAACTAATATTGCTGCAAAAATAAGTAATACTTACTACTACGAATGGTAAAATCATTCAAAACCTTACAAATACTTTGCAATTTATATTAAACAGTACAAACATTTATTTTTTTAATATTCAATCCCCTCTTTAGGAATTTACAACCTGTGACGTCGACAAACGATGTCATCACTTTGCCAACTAAGCTGTCTATGGTCCCACGACAGGGATTGAAATTTGTCTCTGTGTGTTGTATATACATATACAGGATGTCCGGTAATAAATGGATAACCTTGAAATGTCTTAAAGTAGAACACAAGGAAGTTCAGAAAAAAAGGAAAAAAATATTTAAAAAAATATGTATATATTAAAAAGTGCAAGCTATACCTATTAGCATAGCATACTATTGACTGTCTATCTATTAGCATGATAAATGATAAAACCGATGGATTTCATTCATTTATGGTCGTAGTATACAAGAAAGTTATACATGGTAATTAAAAAAAAACACATATCTCAGGTAGTAGTTAGGATAGATGATTTTTCATATTTTTTTCTGAACGGCCATCAGTTCCACTATAAGACATTTCCAGGTTATCCATTAATTACCGGACAGTCTGTATACAGGAACAACAACGCCCCGTCAAAAAAGGAAGAGTGGCTCTCGGTGCCAAGCTACGATTTCATCCTTTAATATCTACATCGTTTTTGTGATATTATGCTGATGATTAAATAAATAATAAGCAGTTCACATAATATAAATTGCGACGAATCTACCTACATAAATAACAACACAAATAAAAACAATACGTTTCTATAGGATGTATAAGCGTTTAAGTCTGTCATGTAGTTGTGACCGTGGTTTGCTGGACACATTTTTCTGTGTCATGTATACATGACAAAGCATTAAAAAGTCATAGCCGCTATAGGAATTATGAACCTACTACCTCGGCAAATGGTGTCATCGCTTTGCCAAGTAAGCTATCTATGGTCCCACGACAGGGATTGCAATTTGCCTCTGTGTGTTGTATATACAATTACAACTACATTTTACCTCATAACACTACAGTTGATCGGGTGTAAGTGAAATCCAGGTGGTTTAATTCGGGGCTGAATAAATACAACATTTCCAGAACATTATCCTAGGTTGCTATAACGTCGGTGGCGGCGATAACTGCACAATCCGTTTATAACTTCGTACTGCAATACACGAGTAATTAAAAGCTACCATTATTGCAGAAATAGAGCGGAATTTCATACTAAAAGATCTAGATTGAAAACTAAGCAGCTATTCCGCACTTTAGAAGGCTACACCAATCAAATTTTTTCTTTCTGTTCACAACCGTAAACGTACAGTTTCCGAATTGAAGTGTATAATTATTTAACGAAGTTTTAAAATGATCGGTCGAGCAGTTGAGGCTTGAAAGCGTAACAAACAAACAAAATTACATCGCATTTATAATATTAAGTGAGGATACGACTGAACCCATATCGCTCAGCACTTTGCACTCGCTGGGATTTTTCATTATTATTTGTTAAATTATTATTAATACATAACTGACAGATTAGGGGAATACCCGGTTACTCATTTCCTAAGAATAACTTACTATCAGATGCAATTGTTAATCGTAACTAATAATATAAATGCGAATGTGAGTTTCTTTGTTTGTTACGCTTTCACGCCTAAACTACTCGACCGAACATCATGCAATTTCGCATACACGTTGTCAGGGGTACAGGGAACGGCTACCTATCATCCAGAATAAAGTAGATACAGTTCCGAGGGATAGAAAATTGTCAAAATTGAAATCTATATGCCTGCTTTGAGAAAATAAAATTTGTTGTAATGTGCATATTTACGTCATTTTCTTACGGGTAGTACAAAACCTTAACAAATTATGCACCTACACCTTCCTCATGAATCACTCTGTCTATTGGTAAAAAATGCATGAATATCTGTTCAGTAGTTTTTGTGTTTATCACACAGAGACAGACGGATACGGCGCACTATAGAAAAGCTACCATACATCGCTGTCTTAAACTGATTTTCTCAAAAGTCGATGTTATGGGATAATAATCATAAATATATGTAGTATTACAAATGAAGTTTATTTAGATATTTTTTTAACTAAATTTAACATATGTATAAATATGCATCAAATGTAACTCATGTTCGATAGCATGATTTTGACGCGGTAAGTTATTATAATTCAATGCCTTGTTACTCCTAAATTTTTATTATAAGCATATAAGTATAATATATTTTTAAATGACTATGATCTCCTTATGTTGTTTCGCAAATAATATTTTATATATTGGTATAAAAATAAAATAAATTTATATAGTTTAAGTTTGGTATAATTTTAGACGTACTTGAAATGTATAAAATAATATTTTCACTGTTGATACAAGAGTATGGATTAGATTGCGTACTCAATGCCAATACTCAAGCGTTGCGTTCTATGGATGAGGCTGATGAGGCTACTATCGTAAATATTATAAGAGCTGCTATAAACAAGATGAGAAGAAATTTTTAAAATATAATATGGAGAATCCTGAAGATGTCAGATCGTTTTCTAAAGAAGAAGCATTGCGGACATTCATTGACCTAGATCTTACGAAAGAACAGTACGCGAAGCTTAAGTTTGTTTGGCGACCAAAATTTGTACAGGTTTTCCTTCATATCCCATTTTAAGAGATGCAAAAAATATGTAATTCAAGTATAACTATCACTAACGTAAGTGCAAAAGTTAATCTTCAGGATTTGTTAGATCATACAATCGCACGTATCTTATTAATTAATTCAGTTTATAAACAGAGTTTAAAAACATTAAAGATTTTCTGTAAACATGGTTGTGATGGATCATCAGGACAGAGCGAATACAAACAGGTTTTGCCTGAAGAAAGCGATTTTATATCAGACGCAAACCTTTTAATTGCTTAACTAGTACCAATCAGACTCATATATGATAAAACTAATACTGTTATTTGGAAAAATTAAACTTGTTCTGTAAGGTATTGCAGATTGTTGGAATTTGCCAAAAAAACATCAGAAATAACAGCATCTGTTATAGCAGATATCAACAATCAGATAAAATTCTAACTCCATCTTTAATACATAAGAATGGTGAGGTAATTGAAGTTACCCATGAGCTGTTTTTAACCATGATTGATGGTAAAGTAGCACAAGTTTTGACTGAAACCCGATCGAATGCTACTTGTAAAGTTTGTGGTGCTACTCCTCGGCAAATGAATAATTTAGAGGCAGTGAAACGAGATGTAAACGAAGGTTCGTTTCAGTATGAACTGTCAACATTACATACTTGGATCAGGAGTATGGTAATGATCCTACACATTTCATATAACTTGTCCTTTCAAAAATGGTTAATATACACATTCATGAATGTTATGAAAGTGAATGAAGCCAGAGAAGTGTGTCAGGATCGTAGCAAATGGAAATCCGTAGTCTCTGCCTACCCCTCTGGGAAACAGGCGTGTATCTATGTATTCATCAAGAAAAAGTACTATGCCGAAGGGATAAAAAATCAACATAACTTACATTTTCGCAAGCGAAGATGTGAGCAAAATATAATAATCCATCAACCCTTAACAAAAGCAAATTGCTCCTTATGCAAAGAAGGTACTAAACTGCCTCCGTGGCGCAGCGGTAGTGAACGCGACTACTGTACATGAGGTCTCGAGTTCGAATCCCGAGTCAGGCCAACAAATAGTAGGAGCTGTCCTTATATCTAATGGTGTCTTATAATAGACATCTGTATAGTGGGAGGTCTCAGGTTCAAAACCCGGGTCAGGCCAACCAATAGTACTGCCTAACCTCTAAAGAATAAGCGTGATGCAATATGTTCTGAGAAATTAAATACAAGATACAAACAGTATTGGTAAAGATGTGTATTCAGCAAATACTTCAGAATTTTATCAGAGTATTACGTGTTCAATGTACGAGTATATTACTTATATAACATAGCATCCTGTTTATGAACTGTCCCACTACTGGGAATGGAAGTTTAACTAAGTATTACGTGATAACATAAAATCCTTGTTAATTGCCCATTGCTGGGCACAGTAGCCCACTTCCTCTCAGTATAACGAGGGTTATAGTTACGCTGATTCAGTCTACGTAGACTTCACACATTTACTATAGGTAGTACGGAGGAGTCTCAGATATTGCAGTCTAAATAAAATAAAGACCTATGTGAATATTTTGGTATAAACAAATTTGAACTCTGTTGCAATTACTTAATGCAAATATAATATTAGAATTTACAGTCACACAATTAGAGTTCAAATTGCTTTATTTTTAGTTTTAAATTTTAAGTAAGTACCTAGTTGTTTTATTAAAAGTGCGATATAACATTCACACGATGTTTTCCTTTACCACTGGGTTATAATTAACTGTAATAAGAATATAATATAATAAATAAGGTAAGTATAATAACAACACAAATTATAAGAACATGGAGATAATTTTATTTCGCGTACTTCACGTACAAACAAACAGACACGGAAACTCCGACATAAAAATATAAATCAATTTTATTTATACAAAACATTTAACAACAAACAACATTGAACTAGAAATAAATGCTTTTTATATTATTTATTTATATATTATACCACAGTGTAACAAAAATTAATTTATGGCCAATTTTTCAATTGTCAGATAATGCTTAGTCGAAGAATTACTATGATGGACTGCGCAGAGGCACAGCGAGCAAGCGGTCCCCGGCTGAACTGAGTGTTATGGGTTCGAATCCCATACGAAACAATTATTTGTGTGATCTACAAATAATTTTCCTAGGTCTGAGTGCACCTACTTTGCGCCCGTAAATTGTACTTTTGTAAAGTCCCCAGCGACAATTGGTAGGACGGCAGTGGAGTCTTCAACAAAACCTGTTTTTTTGGACTAGATACAGTTTTTGTTTAGGCAAATTTACCAATTTATTCTTTAATTAAGCTGTTGAAATTGAGAATATGGTCATTAGTCTGCCAAAGACTGCACTAAGACCATCGTGCTTAGCAGAACAAGACTTGCAAGAACAGTCCCGACTGAACCGCTCAACTAGCCGGTACTATTGTCACCAGTCAATGTTCCTTGACAGTCGTAAATTAGCATAAGCTAAACTGTGATATTATTACATTATTGAACAGAGACGCGGGGTTATATTTATTTGTAATAGGTACTACAAAACGTCAATTTCATTGATTTTACCATTTGTCAAGTTCATATTACAACTTTTATTTATGACCACGCTTCTTTGTTACACGCTGTTAGTTATATTTATAACGTTATCTAGAAAACGATTAAACTAACGTGTGTTTTGACTACACTGATTCACGCCAGCATACCGCATAGGACTAAAAACCATAGTCGAATAAGAACGATTGAGGTGTCTGAGGAACCAGAGCAAGATTGAGGACTACTAAGATGGCAAAGAGCTGTTTATATGCCCAACTTCATACACCCATACTTTATACCACCGCATTCTACTATTTCAATATCATAAACGCGAATGTGAGTTTATTTGTCACGATTACATGTCCAAACTACTCGACCGAACACGAAGAAATTTCGCATACACGTTGTCAGAGGTACAAAAAAGGTCATAGCGTACCATACATTTGAGTTAGTGACGCCGCGGACAAATCTAGATCATAATTATGAGATCGAAACAACAGAATAATTCTTACGATACTGGTTTACAATATACTTATATATTTTATGAAGTCTTTTCATAATTAAGCATGTTATACAAGAGAAGCAAACAAGGCTTTTCTTAAATATTACTATTTTGCGAAAATATTCAGTTGTATTATAACTGGCTGATTTAACATCCTGAGATAAAGCATATACAGGTGGTCCGGTAATTAATGGATAACCTTGAAATGTCTTATAGTAGAACTGAAGGCCGTTCAGAAAAATGAAAAAAACATAATAAAAAAAATATATTAAAAAGTGCAAGCTATATAGCATAGCATACTTTTGACTGTCTATCTATTAGCATAATTAGTGATTAATAATAAAACAACAACAAACCGATGGATTTCATTCATTTATGGTCGTAGTATACAAGAAAGTTATACATAAAAGGAAAAGTAATTAAAAAAAAACATCTCAGTTAGTAGTTAGGATAGATGTTTCATATTTTTTCTGAACGGCCATCAGTGCCTCTATAAGACATTTCCAGGTTATCCATTAATTACCGAACACCCTGTATAATAGCTTACCTGCTTACTATTATGAATTAACTTTTAAAGTAGCTTCTTCTTCTTGGTGGCATTATTTTTAATGCAATGACAGCCATATTTTATTAGATACGTCGATTTTGCTTATTGCTATCCGAAGAATTATGTTTAAAATGGCCGATGCGTTTAAACGTTTTTGAGCTTTGTACTGCTTCCTTAGCGATACTAATTTGTTGAAAATCTACATTTATACGAGTGAAGTCGCGGGCAAAAACTAGCGTAGTTAATATACTTCTGTCTACATCAATGACGAGATACGTATTTGGTGCGAGTATACTTTTTAATATTTAATAGCTCGAGTTGAGGTCAAACTCAAAAGACATATTAGTCTTATCGTCATCTAAATTAATATATATATGTACATATATTAACATACATTAGTAACTAAGTACAATTTTTTTAATATATTAATCTCTTTTGTAAATAAATTATTATTACATATTGTACTTAGTTCAAAAATATTTTGCTTCGCATAGATATATCAATTTCTTTGTATATGTATACTAAAAATGGACCGAATATCAGTATTGTCGAATACAAATCGCACTCTTAATATTTGTAAAATAAAAACTTTTGGAAGTAAGGCAATTTGAACTCTAATAAGCATGATGACAAGGTTAAAAATAAGTGATTCTAATTAGTCCATCTTTTAGATTAGCAAAAAGTATTGGACACCTAATTTTGTTTTAACAAAACAATAAACATTTACTTAAGATATAACGCTTTAAAGTAGGGGCTTGTGACGTCACTTTCTTATAAAATTTATACCGGCGAGTGACGTCACACGAAATTTAAACGCGTTGTATCTCGATGTTATTAGTATATGGGACTAAAAAAAAATACATGTCCAATATTTCTTGCTGATCCAAAAGACGGGCTAAAATCTTGTTTTAGTCACGTATTGTGTGACAATAAATTCTAATATTATATTTGTGTTAAGTAATTGCAACAGAGTTCAAATTCGCTTAATTCAACACACTCAGATAGGTATATAATCGGACAAATCTTCGGCATAATTTTAGCGGTACTAGGTATTTGGTATTATTAATTGGCTTATCAAAGGAGTTCAGATCTGTACTTGTTTAGGCAAAGTACAAGATTTGGCCACCGAATAATTGAATGAACGTGGCAAGTTTATAAGATGATATCGACTTCAATCAATCATTTAAATATTCAGTCGCAATACTAAATATAAACTAGAAATTAAAATCTACTGAATTGTTAAAATTGAATTAGTGGCTTAAACTCATTGTTATAATGAATCATATTTATCGATTACCAAAAAGTAGTTAATTTCTTTAAATAAAATATATCACTTTGTCGAATATTTGGTAATATAGTCAAATATTTAGTAAATCAGTTGAATATGCCGAATACCGAAATACAAATATTCGGCTCATCCATAATGTATACTCAAGTAATAAAATTATATACACTATATAGTCAATTTATCAGATTAAGCGATGCCATTATTAATGAATACGAAAGAAAGACAGCTATACCTACATCTTGTATCGCGCCATCTCGTTCCCGCGTATACAATAATAATGTTACAAAAATGGCAGCAAGATTGCATGTCACTATTGAAATGAATAAGTGTTTACAAATTAAAATTATTATGTTACATACTAAATTACAAAAAAAAATAACATAGTTTAAGAGACAAAAAGAAAGCACAAGTCATAATGTTTCTTTCTATATAGCACCGAATTGGTAACAACTGTACAACTTTAAAGTAATTATTATAAGATAAGATAAGATATAAAAAAACATTGGTGGGTTTGCCAGTAAGATTTAATGCATTAAATAAATATCACTATGTAATATTAACAAATAAAGCAACGACACACATTTTGACAACCTACACAACATTAAACATAGAACTATAATAATAATAATAATATACTTGGGTATAAATAATATCAGCTTTAATTATGAGCTTTCCCACTACTGAGCATAGCTCCCAGAATAACACGCACACATTAAAAACATTATTTAGAACTTTAGGACATGCTGCTTTCCTCGAAATGTTTTCCCTTACCGGTAAAGCGGCAATTATTTATTTATAACATAAACAAGAAAAATAACACTGAAACCCACACTAAGATGCCGTGTTATAGGAATCAGTCTATTGTGAATTTATAATTACAAATGAGAGGTGCGTGCCATGTTTTGAACTCAAAACAGTGAGTTCTGGTTACAGTATAAACATAATACAACAAAAGTAATTCTAAAAATAATAACAACTTTGGCTGTAAATATAAATGCTTATGTATATGTAAATACAATCAGATGTTTGAACATACATATATGTTCAATACGTAACACTCATTTGGTTAGAAACACTGGCGATTCAGCGTTTGAATATAAAGTATTATAATGCGAGAAGCACAGCCTTTCATCGTTCGACGACAAATTCGTATTAATCCACTATAAACACCATATAATAAACTGCTGTGACAACACAGTGTTAAAAGCATCAAAACAAGTTAAGAGTATATATATGTAAACTATAAAACAGTGGCTCGTCGAAGCACCAACACTAGCAGGTACGGAGTAACTTAACCTAACAAGGCAATCCATCACAATCAAAGATCACATCTTCCTTTTATCCCGCAATCTCTCGCACAGCCCACACAAGTCAAAACTCTCCCTAGTGTCAAATGACGTCACTTTGGGTTCATGTATACACTTACTAAGTTTCCGTCTAAGACATTGCCTTTTCACCTCAATCAGATACCTCTTCTCAGGATTCATGAAAGCTGAAGTTTCACTTAGGAGACTTCTGTCTCCGTACACCAATACAGCGTCGTATTCACTTATAGGCAAAAATCCTTTATTGTTCGTCAGGAAGCAATTCCCGCACTGTCGACTAGTAAACACGTCTGCGCCTTCAGCATCAGAGAAAACCGGTGTCGTTGGCGCTATGAGGAACATCATCACATATTTGTCACCAACACGAAATTCTTCACTTATAAACTTAATTTTGACTTCGGGGGCTAAGGCATAGGATATCACTAAGTACACTGTCAGGTAGAGGAGTAAGATGAACAAGGTTTTTTGTATTTTAGAGACTTGCTTCCAGCACATCGCGCCAGGGAGCATGGTATGTGCGACGCGTCAGGCATGACCGCGCGCTCCGGTACTTGTGAACCGACAGCGCACGCTCAATACCCGCGTTTAGACCACCCTTAACAAACAACACGCAAATATAAACCTTAAGTAATGTTTATAAAGTTTAAATTGAGTTGGAGTTGTTTCCGTTCCGTGTTACGTACCATGTGACAAGTTCAGCATGGGCTCTTGGCGGCTTAAGTGCGAATCGGGTTTGTACCTTATTACAATAAGATAAGGTTGGTTATGCAGTGGTTTAGATGAAGACGCCTGCGTGCGATGACAGTTTATGTACTGCAGTGACGTTCGCATTCTATCCGTCATTTAAATATTGAGGAGGAAAATGATAAACGCTTTGGTCTGTTGCCTGGCGTATTATCCTGGCACAGAAAATAATGAAACAAGATTATTTGCAACTAGTTTACAAGTAAAATGAATAACCGACGACTCCCGCACTAGGTGCTAATCCAATATCGCGGGAATCTTTACAGACTTTCATAAACCGGACAAAAATTACAGCTAGACTCGGAACAATTATTTGTAGATTACACAAATGATAGGTCAAGTGTGAGATTTGATCCTTTATATAACAACATAAAGGTATTGGGGAATCGAGTCTTGAACTCGTAACACTCGGTGCAGTGACAAAGGCGACCTGTAAACAACTACACCATCCGTGTGATCAAAGTTATTATTATATAATTTATATACTATGTGTATAAATGTAATCGTTCATTGTCTTGACCCTATAACATGATTATACAATATATTTTCTTGATAAGATTACAGTAAAAGACTTATAAAGGTGAACACACACCCGCGATAAGACGTACTGTCAATTTCAACCAATCCGCATCCTTATGCCAGAAGCTGCGCTTTCCTGCATTGTGACGTTACACTTGTTGCTTATAAGCCAGTTCGATCTGGAACCGTTTTAAGAGGTTTTACATAAAACAAATAAGTGATTACAAAAATATATTTATTTATTAAGAAGCTTGAAAGCACGAAGATTGCAGTAAACATGAAATAAACATTCAAATGTAAGTTATATAAATTGGCTTCTGCCCGTTGAGTTTGGATGTAATACTAATCTATATTTTCTTTCTTTGCATGTAAGAACAAGCTGATCTACATACATAATACAAGACGTGTAGGCGCAGTTTAAGATTGAACATGCATAAGATTTTAGGTTAGACTTCCAGCAATACAAGTGTGAAAACAGCATTTAATTTTGTGCAAAAGTCGTTGCGTGATATACATACATACAGACAGACAAAACTTCTAATAAGCTTGATTTGTCATATATAGCTCTTAAAGCAGATAGCTCAGTGGGGAGACCAACAGACTGCAATGCAGAGGGTCTCGGATTCGAACCCACGTCGCGCACCTCTGACTTTCGAAAGTTATATGACTTTTCGAAATTATGTGCGTATTGATTGTCAATTATCGCCTGCTCCGTGCCTCGGAGAGCACGTTAAGCTGTCGGTCCCGGCTGCCATAAACATCTATGGCAGTCGTTATTGGGAAGTCAGTGCCCTATAATATCCTGACACTGGTCTAGCCTTAGGGTATCGTTAGCCTTCGGGTTGCGGAGGTCAGGTGGCAGCCGCTCCGTGTAAAAACTGATATCCAGTCAAATTCGGTTAGACTAGAAAAGCCGACTCCAAGTGACTTGGGAATAATAAAGGCTAGGGAGAAGAAGAGCTCTTAAAGAAGACACCCTACATTATTTATCTTAAACGTTTTCTATGTATAGACATCAACCAGTTGAAATTTTATGTATAAATATAGATATCATCTTATATATAAAATTCTCGTGTCACAATGTTCGTTCCCGTACTCCTCCGAAACGGCTTGACCGATTCTCATTAAATTTTGTGAGCATATTGAGTAGGTCTGAGAATCGGTCAACATCTATTTTTCATACCCCTTAGTGATAAGGGTTGTCAACCCCTAACAATTTTTTATTCTTTTGGTCAAAACATTTTTTTTATGGCAAAGCGACGTTTGCCGGGTCAGCTAGTTTATTATAATTTGGGTATTATTACGTACTTACATAATAACAAAACAATGAATCCAGAAACAGCTTTGATTTCCTGCATCCTTCATATTCATTCATTCATTCATTCATTCGTTGACTTTCATGCTTGTATGGATATACAAGCGATAGGGTGCCTACCCTATCGCTTGTAGCTATGCCCTCTGCCTAGAGGGCACATGTTCAAACTTTGTGCTGCCACTAAAAATGCCCTTACAGAGCAACTCAATACCTTTACACAAGTCGGATATTGAAATAAAGACCTCACGAACGGCAGCTGGAATAAGTGCAAGTAAATGCCACAATAAAGAAGACATGAGATGGTATCAGCTCAGAGAGTTGGAAAAATGCACTCCAACTCGTACTCGTTTCTCCAACATAAAAAATGTTGTTGAGATGTCTTCATAGTGGGTAGTACATATCATTCAATGACATCTTACCAGCACAGCGGGTTGTGCTGGTGCTGCTGCTGCAGCAGCGGAGATGCTCAAACGGCGCAAATATCAAAACCTTATTAGTGAGTACATATTTGAGCCGTCTGGTGTCGAAACGCTGGAGCCATGGTGTCCAAGTGTTAAGTCTGTTCATAGAGACCTAGCTAAGCGGATGATCGACCTGAGACCTGGTACTTTCTTTGCACAGATAATAAGCATTGTCACTCAACGAGTCAACGCTGCCACTCTTCTAGGCACGTTGCCAATTGACGACGATGCGGAGGAATATTATGACGCTTTTTAATTTTGTTGTGTTGTTTTTTTAGTTTATTCTTTTTCTAAATAATTTGTGTATATATTATGTTAATTGTTTATTTAATATAAAAGGGAATATTAAATAATAATATACAGACCACTCAATGATATAGATGATATGGATTCTACCTGTAATTTCGCTCCATTGGTTCTTAAGATCTATTCCACAAGAACATGACTTTTTTAAAGTAAAGTCCTAATCTGTTTTCAGGATACACTCAGGTCCATAAAATATAGGTATTAATGCGCAAAACCACGGTAAATTTTTGCTTTTCCTGCGTTAAAGACAGACAAACAGACAAGCGCAATTTCTCATTTATCATTAAAAATAACAGTATTTATACAAATACATAATAAATATTAAGTAGACGTCATGAAATATTATTCACTTGTGACATAATTCTACAATTGACAATCGATAAATAAAAGATAGTCTTGCATTCTGAAACTCATTTTGAAACGTAGACGTCAGAAGGTATTGAGGTCGAATATAAATACATAATGTATTTATTTTCTTTTTTTCTGCATCGTTGGCCCGCTGTTTCGTTCGAGAACATACAACAATAATGCTTTAGAAGTTAGTAGTACATCCTTTGATATAAGCAGAATAATACCTAGCAAATATACCTACTACAATAGCTATCAGTACTTTCTCTTTTCGACAACGTGTAGGCCAAAATTCATGATGATCGGTCAAGTAATTAAGGCTTGAAAGCATAACAAACAAACTTACATTCGCATTTATAATATTCCTAGAATTTTTAATCTAATTTTATGCTAGCGAATAGCATAAAATTAGGGTATGCCATTTGTCTATCCCTCGGGAAGAGTACTTTATTCTGAATGAATGTACCCTATGTCCTTTTTCTGTACCTCTTACAGCGTGTCAGCCGAAATTCATGATGATCGGTCGAGTACTTAATGCGTGAAAGCGTAACAAACTAATATTACTTATTTATATAATGACTACTGAGATGTAGACAAAGCTGTGCACAGCAATAAATGTAGTAATATAAAAGAAAATGGCGGCTTTGATGACATCATCGCTATTGAGCCGTGTCTACAGAGACTTAAACGTATAATTAAATTCCTTCAGAGCACTCTGGCATCTCTTCATTTTTATTATATTATTGTACAAATGGATAACGCATTAATTTTATTCATATATTTATTGGAGACGTAATTGAATATAGCCTCATGCCTAATATCCCTATACCCTGTATATTTCTGAAAGGCTAGGCAAAGAGGAGTAAAAGGGTAATGTTTCTATAAAAGCGGGGTTAGCCCATTAGATAAGGCATTGGTTTATAAATCATTAGTATTTTGTCAACCCCTCCAGCTAAGCTTTAATAATTGTGATATGAGTCCGTTACAGTTTAGCGGTAGCATCCTTCTGCAAGGACGTCATCTTGCAGAAGGAGGCAGCGTAGCGGATCCGTGAGGAAAATATCCTGGTAGATCCGTGCTGCCGCCGGCGGCGTGCCGGGCGGTGCAGAAGCGCGTACGCGCGCATTATGCTAACGTAGTAAAGATCGCTGGTGGGCGAACGGGGATCTCCTGCCCGCCAACCATTGAGTCGGAGCAAGGCTTTCTGTCGTGCCGTGGCGTCGCCCAGGAGTCGTCACTCGCAGACCTCCTTTTCTGCATTGGGCCCTGCTGGATGGGTCGCTGATGTAGTTATAGATCCAGTGACCCAACCACCTTACAAAGCAGGGAGGTGGTACACCGTGGTGGTTTTAGTCGGTAGGCCCGATGTCACGGGCAAGCCCTACATTGCCCTCTCGCCTCCCCTTGTGGCGAGGTGGTATACAGAAGGAGCATTTCCACACGACAAAAAAAAACCTCTCGATTCCAAGTCTTAAGCCTTATCCATTGCATCTTTATATATGGCACCACAAGCAACATTTAAAAAAAAATGATGTATACTTAAGTTTACACTTTGCCCCGACGTTTCAATTGCTTTACAGCAGCCATGTTCACGGGGAGACTCCTGTTAAGCAACCGAAACGTCGAGGCAAAGTGTAAATTTAAATATAAATATTTTTAAATAATTTAAATAGCTTAAATAGTAGTAAAGTTCAATAATAGTATTGTTAGAGTTCAAAATTATGTAATAAAAGTGTTTTAAAATAAACAACGCGACAAAATCTATACAAAGTAGATTAATTTCAATATAAAACTATTAGGTATGATATAAAATTCAAATTCATGCATTACATCAGCCATAAATCAAGGAACAAGTCCAAAACAGAACAATAAAGATATTGACCTTCCGATATTCATAACTTAAAGGGGCAGTTTACCCGGAAATTAAATGAGTTGTTTATTATACCCCACAATACACCCCTATGGCGTGTTCGGTCGGTATCCAGTTACTTAGATAAAGTCTATAATCTAATAAAGTGGCTATTGACGGGAAATGTCCTCAAAAAGTGATAAAAACATTGGTGAGTTGATCACGAAGGTTACTAAGCTATCGAAAGCATAAAATAAGACACAATTTAAAAGAAAACTACCTGAAACTGACCGTTGTTGCGTTAATGCGCGTAGAATTAGGAAGTAGATAAATTTAAAATACAGAATTAATCAATTCAAAAAACTAAGGGCAGAGATAGCCTAGTGGAAAACCGTTGGACTGCCACGCAGAGGTCTCGAGTTCGAACCCAAGGCGCGCATATCGAATTGAAGACTTCCTTGGCAACTAACTGTGACACTTCAAAGCCATCTTTTTAAATATTTCATAATCGCGCGTTCAACTGGTAATGGAAAACATCGTAAGGAAACCAGCACGACGGGGATATCTCCATAATATTCGTTATTACGTCAGTCAGATAGTCCGTCGACTATCTGACTGACGTAATAACATAGTAATGCTCGTCAGCAGCGATAGCTCAGTGGGTAGACCAACAGACTGCAATGCAGAGAGTCTCGGGTTCAAACCCACGTCGCGCACCTCTGACTTTCGGATGTTATATGACTTTTCGAAATTATGTCTGTATTGGTTGACAATTATCGCCAGCTTCGTGCCTCGGAGAGCACGTTAAGCCGTCGGTCCCGGCTGCCATGAACATCTATGGCAGTCGTTATTGGGAAGTCAGTGCCCTATAATATCCTGACACTGGTCTAGCCTTAGGGTATCGTTATCCTTCGGGTTGCGGAGGTCAGATGGCAGTCGCTCCGTGTAAAAACTGAAATCCAGTCAAATCCGGTTCGACTAGAAAGCCGACCCCAAGTGACTTGGGAATAATAAAGGCTAGGGAGAAGACGTCAGTCAGATAGTCAGGCTTAGCTAGTCGATTCATCATTAAGTTTGTCCCTCTATAGATACGTTTATATCTGAAATGTACAACAGTACAAGTTCAAGAATTCTTGAATGAAGAGAAATATCATTCAAAATACTTATAGGTAAGTTGCCACGAGTAGTCGATGACGTAGGCAGCTGTCAATATGGCGGCTACGTTGAATACAGGTGCACCTTTAAATATTAAATCAGTAATAGTGATTGCTAACGTCATTCTGATGACGACTTTCTGAATATGTGAATGGAAAGCATACGTCAGACTTGTAAATGGGGAGTAAAACCGAAATAGATGGTTGTTTAAAATTTACCTCAGAAATATTTTAGTTCCCAGAGGACGGAACTGAAGAATCCTAACCAATATTATAAATGCGAATGTCAGTTTGTTTGTTACGCTTTCGGACCTTAACTACTCGACCGATAATCACGAATTTTCACATACTCGTTGTCAGGGTTAAAGAAAAGGATATAAGATACCTTTCATCCAGAAAAAAGTATTGTTTCCGAGCGAAACCTTTGGCAAAAGTTAGTGCACAATAGTACCGCAATACGTAACATCCCCTCTCTACGGCTAGTCCAGTTTATAATATAGCTTTCCCCTACACCAACCGTCAAGGTTATATTAGGTGGAGCCGCTGTACCTTCCAGTGCCCGAGAACACTTTCCGGGACCAGTTATAAACAGGTCTTGTCCCCCAAATCTCGACTTTCTCCACGCTAATCTCAGAGATTCGGTTCTCGTAAGCGAGCTACCTCGTGCCGAAGTGACACTACCTATTCTCCAGATAGGTACCGGAGCAATAAAGCCGCTCACCACTCGCAACTCTGGGAGTTGCTAACTAAAATCTCGCTTAAGCCGACGGAGAAGCCGCCTCCCATATCTCCAGTATGGTTCCGGAGCTGTGTAAGGCCCGCTCACTTCCCGACGTACATCCATACGCCTACCTAAATAGGCCTACAAGCCGGGTGTGGCCGTAGTCACTCTAGCTATGACTCTTACTTGCTGAGCAGGCAAGCGCCCGAGATGCGTTGCGGCACTGAAACCACACTGCCACACGCAATACGTGATGACAGTACTAAATCACGCTCGCTTTCATCTAGAGATGTCCGTTTGTTACTTAATTTTAATTTTACACGGATCGCGTAGTGGTGTATGGCGCCTAGCCATGGCCACTGCGCCAAATGCTGTGGATTCGATCCCAATACGAGTCAAACATTTGTTCACAGATACTTCTTCTAAAATTTGAGTGATTTTCTATTCATTGTATGAATGTTTATAAAATACCTCGCGATACAAGGATTAATCCTAGCTGTTCAAATTGTCTTAATTTGAACAGCTATATAAGAAAAAAGATTTGTACGTAACATAATATATTATATCAAAATTCTAACGGTTGATTTTGTAAATGGATTATTTAAGTTATGAAACAGAGTCCAAAGTATCTATTATGTGAAAAGTTTGTCGGTCACCTTTGAATATTTTTCGGCCTCGATGGCGTAGTGGTTAGTGTAACCGACTGCTACGCCTGAGGTCGCGGGTTCGATTCCCGCACAAGTCAAACATTTCTGTGCATGAACTTGGATGTTTGTCTTGGTCTGGGTGTTTCTATGTATAATACGTATGTATTTACAACAAAAAAAGTATATATGTATGTTTATCCATTGTCTAGTACCCATAGTACAAGCTCTGCTTAGTTTGGGCTAGATGGTGTTGTGTATGTAATAGAATATTATTATTATTATTAATATGGAACACCACAATACATTACATTAAGTAATTATGTAAACAGCATGTAATAGAACAATCTTAACGATACGCCAATAAACTTTTCATGGCGTAACCAAAAGACTACAATCAACATACCTAATGGCTCATTTACATCAGTCATAGAGGTCGATGAGTCGCGTTTGTTTGCCCACTGAAGGCACCAAACTATACAGTCGTAAACGCCTAGTTATTTGGCAATTCACTTTGAAACTGAAGTTGACTGAAGCCTGAGTTCTATTTATTTTTCACTAGCGACGCGCCCCGGCTTCGCACGGGGAGTAAAAAAAACTTAACAAATTATGCATTTAAACCTTCCTCATGAACTACTCTGTCTATAAGACGTGGTGGTAGTAATGTGGTTTTCACATTAGGAAACTCCGTTTAATAGTTTTGGAGCTTATCGCGAATACAGACAGACGCGGCGGAAGATTTAGTTTTATAATATGTAGTGATTTTGTTTAAAACGACAACTCCCTCACTAGGATAAATTCTAGTGTTGCGGGAATCTTTACGAACATTCAGAACGAAGAACGAATCCCACACGGGACAACACTTAGTGTGACCAACAAATAGCTGTTCCAAACAACGGACTCACAGAATACCCAGATTATTCTGTGTGTCCGTTGTTTGAATGTGTGTTAGGTAAGGCCCACGCGACACAGGGATTATTTCTAGTGCGGAAGTTGCAATTAAAAAAATCTTTATTATTAATATTGATTGGAACACACTTTATATTGTGTGTCTCTTCAGCGCGAGACTCAGTTGTGCCGAGGAGTTGACAGTTCACTTGATAAAACGCTTGTCAAAGGTTCACGCAGTGTAAACGAGTCATAATGGCAAACTTATACGACAAACTTCAAACTGCAAACCAACTGTATTCAAACTTAAAACAAAGCTAGGAAACCTATAGATCATTAGTGCTCATTCGCTAAAGTTGCACGTACATAAATCAATGTTATTTATTACTTGAATACTTCATATTGGAAGTTACACTGTTCGTGTCTCCGGCGTAATGAAACGTGTCTAATATTTATGCTAAATAGTTTTGATTACGTTGCGTGTTTTGTTACACAAAGTTTATTAAGTTGGTAATCGACTACGTATTGGTATGATGGCGGAATAAGGGGAGAAAATGATTAAATAAGTTGTTTTATGAATTTTTTTTAAATTATTGCTACAAATTATGCCTGTATCGCGTGGTATTTTTGGCATGTACCCGAAAATCGTCTAAACTCGGCATAACATAATATCCCAGTAAGCCATAGCAGCTCAGTGCGAATTGATGGTCTTCACATACCTTCAAGAATTTTATGGAGAACTCTCAGACATGCAGGTTTTCTCACGCTGTTTTTCTTCACCGTTAAAGCGTGCGATAATTAATTGTATAATACGCACAAGACTTCGAAAATTCAGAGACCTTGAGATCGAATTCAAGGAATTTATTAACGGAAAAAAATTCATTCATTCAAATAACTATTAAAGATATTTTTGTCTCGTGTAGGATCGAATACATAAACACTTGGCGCAGTCACCAAGCCTGGACACACATCCAACCTCAGTGTTGTTGTTTAAAATTTCTTAACAAAAAACCTGTTATTGTTGACGTCTTCTTAATTATGTGTTTTGCATCTGTATTTGTCAATTAACAAGCATATCCTCTATCAGATTAGAATCATGCTTTCTTATCTACCCTTTAAATAAAATTTAAATAAAGACACTTGTATATGGTTAAATATACTCAAATTTTATATATTTAATAATATTGTCTTACGTTTACACGAATGTTATTCATTAAAATTAATCAACTTTATACGGATGCCTGCCATATTGCCATATGTAAGGGGGGTCACTGACAAGATTGATTACATCTTAAAGCGAGCTTCAATCAACACATACTTCAAGCCGCCAACGAAGTTAAGTCAACTTTTACCATCCGTCAAGTGCCAACCTTTACAAGATGCAGGGATCTATAAAATAGATTGTGACTGTGGACCCGCATAAAAGAACACATATCTGATGTAAAACACCAACGTTCGTTGAAGTCTGCTGTGTGAACACGTGCAACAGGGGACCAACCTCTATCTGCGACAAACCACAGGTACTCGCAAAAGACCACCGATTCCTACCAAGAATGCTACGCGAGACTAGTTTTAATATAAACTACTAGATTCTGCACGTGGCTTCGGTCGCGTAAATGTAACAGTACTTTTTCAGGATGCAAGTTACCCTATGACCTTTTCTGTTCCCTCGACAACGTCTATTCAATATTTCATGATGATCGATAGCGTAATTCAGGCGTGGAAGCTTAGCAAATAAACAAACATTCGCATTTATAACATTAGTTAGGATTAATTATAAACCAACACAATTAAAAAAACAGCCGCCGCCTTTTGCAAAAAAGTAGACTGTACTGCTGATCCCAACTAAATGATGCGCATTTCATCCCCGCTGCGATAATTACCGATTCAATAAATTGTCGCCGCTGCCATGTGTTGTAGTGCCTGCGCGATTTATTGTCGCCAGTGTGCCCTACCCGCGGTTTGTGCCCATCCTGTGTGTGGGCAAACGCGGTGATATCCGAATATACGAGGCGTTTGATAGCTTTCATATGATAACGACATTCGTTGGCTAACAGATAGTGGCTTTTTGCTTTTATTTTATTTTAAACTAGCTTTTGCCCGCGGATTAGCTCGCGTAAATGTGGGATACGTTAGGTTAGTAAAAGTACTTTTTCCTGGATGAAAGGTACCCTATGTCCTTTTCTGTCCCCCTGACAATGTGTATACCAGATTCCATGATGATTGATCGAGTAGTTCAGGCGTGAAAGCGTAACAAACAAATAATCAAACATTGGCATTTATAATGTTAGTTAGGATTTTGGAAAAGATAACAATTGTACATTTTGAATAAGTATATGAGAACAATGGTGCTTATGAAATAATTTATATATTAATACGTGAAGCAAAGACTTTGTGTTTTACGAAAATTGCGCGGATGGAGAAGTATGAAATTTGGCACAGTTAAAGTTTATATGAATAAGCAGGGGCGAATCTTAATATTTTTATAAAATATGCATTAGAAATACAATTAATGAAAAAACACTACACGCACACAACCATGCATTTTACACAAGCAGTCGAATCGCGTTCGTAGTATTTCGGTATTGTTCGGTTAACTTCGTAGAAAGCTTCGTAACTATGGTGTATGTATGTAACATATGTAGGTGACTAAATAAAATGTGATTAAGGGTATAGTTATAGACAATACAACCTTAATAACGATCAAAATTCAAATTTAAATAAATTATGGGCGAAATACGACCACTTGGCGATCGCTAGTTTATAAAAAAAGTACAATTAACAACATCAGGCTTTATAGCAATAATACAAATACTTATATATTTGTATTATAATTATATAAATTCGAGATATTTATGTATCTTAGCTTAGGTATTAGTTGTAAAGTTAGTTATATCCATAATATAATATATAAGCCAATTTATATTAACGGCAGCGACAGCCCAGTGTACACCGATGGACTGCCAAGCAGAGGTCTCGAGTTCGATCCCGAGACGCGCAATCTCTGACTTTTCGAAGTTATATGCGTATTAAATAGATAATTATCGCTCGCTTTAACGGTAAAGGAAAATAACGTGAAGAAACCTTCATGACTGAGAGTTTTCCATAATGTTCTCGGAAATATGTGAAGTCTGCCAATCTGCACTGGGCCAGCGTCGTGGACTATGGCCTAGGTCTTCTCACATTGAGAAGAGGCCCGTATTCAGTAATGTGACAGTTTAATACAGAGTTAACCTGTATTAAAATTATAAAGAGTTTGTTTGTTTGGTTGAACGTGCTAATCTCAGGAACAACTGGATCAAATTGAAAAATTATATTAATGTTGGTTAGCCGATTTATCGAAGAAGGCTATATAACATCACGTTACGACCAATAGGAGCGCAGCATCAAAGACTTTTTTTACAAAATCTGAAAAATTCTCTTATGTGAAGCAGACGAAGTTACGCAGATCAACTAGTTTTATTATTATATATTAATTGTGGATCTATAGTTTCTATGGCATAATATACATGACTAGATTATGCCTGCGCCATCGCTCGCGTAAATGTGGGTTAGGTTAGACTAGTCAACGTACGCTTTTCTGGATGAAAGGTACTCTTTGTCTTTAGTACTGACAACGTGGATGTGAAATTTCGTGATAATCAGTCAAGTAGTTAAGGCGTAAAAGCGGAACAAACAAATAATCAAACATTGGCATTTATAATATTAGTTAGGATATCCATTTAATAATTTTTGTGTGTATTCCATATTAGAAGTATTATGGTAGCCCAAAGAATAAGGCATTGGACTTGCTATTAAGAGGTCGTGGATTTGATTCCCACACATTTTATACAAAGGAGTCACTCTTAACAGAAGGAAGCGTTCTAGCTTTAGAAAAAAAAAGTAAATTATCAACAGATCTCATTAAGACTGCATCTTTGGTTCAATGGTTAACTGTTATAATCTACTAACTCCAGTTTCCTATATAAATAAATTTTATTTTACGAACGATAAGTTAATTTTTGACATATATTCTATGAAAAATATGTCAGTATTTAACTGTCCGACTAAAGCGACTCGTTTCTTGATATAGGAACCGAACCTAAAACATATCGAAATTTAAGTCATTTTTAAATACCAACCAATTAATTACCTTAAGCTAAAACGTATTTTAACCTCTATGATTTAGCGTTTATGGAGATTACTGTGCACAAAACGCACACACAGACACCATTTAATGATGAATAATATATACATAAATATCCTAACTTAATATTATAAACCGCGGGCCAAATCTAGTAATATATGAAACTAAATAGCTTTTATGAAGATTACCGTGCATAAAACGCACACACAGACAAATGCATTTAACGATGATCTTATATAAGATAGTATATAGCTGCCAAAACTTCCAACTACAAATCTTATAACCCTAAAACGCAATCTTAGAGTCCCATCAAGACGTCTATAACCTCACGTAATGTCCGGCTCCGGGCGTACCCGGGCAAGCCGACACTAATCCGGGTGAGTCCGGTGTCCGGTATCCGGCGTCTGGCGTCCGCACTGGACGCCAGATAAACGTCTTCAGACGGTATTGTATTTAGTTAGCTATATTTCGATTTACACAGAGTTATGTACATTTAGAGTTGGCTTATCAAGTGTCTTATGCCATTAGGTGTGCTATGAAAATGTCGATCCGAAATTTCGGGCGCGTGAAATATTAAGATTTTAGATTTTATAGCAAAGGTTATTTTGATATTTTACTTTTAATCGACCTAAATAATCTATTGACCTACGACTCACGTCTTTGTCAACAAAGTGGTTGCACGGAGACGTCTTCTTCTTTTCGTGTGGTTTGGGGCCAACCTGTTATCAAGAGTTGTTCAAGCTGCTCGTAGGCCTCTGACATGGCTTAACGTCTGCTGGCAATTCGGCAACAACCGAGACCGACTTTGTACGTGCCCTCCGAAGCACGGAGACGCTCAGATGAAATACCACTAAGCGGTCACCCACCTGTAGACTGAACGTTGCTTAACCTCGCTAATCGTTTACCGATCAGTCTTTACTCCGTTGTACCACTGTAGAATAAAGAAACTGTAGAATAAAATTTATGTGTTTTATGGTATTATTAGTACAACAATAGACACAAAATATCGGCATTTAAGTTTCATGGTGAATGAACGTGCTATGTACTTTGCTGGTCTTCGTTCGCGTGATCTATATACGTCATTATGTGTTAATGTTTAGTTGGATTATAAAAGGCTCTCGTCCACGAAAGGGCCGTTTAGCTAGAAGCGCTAAACACGATTTCTTAGATTGTAGTCATGCCCTAGTTACGGACTGCTGTTGCAAGATCAGGTCCGGTTTCACAAAAGTAGTGACAGGCGAAGCGCTTTCCACCAATGGAATAACGTCAAACTGTCCTTTTTAATTGGTTGGAGATAGTACAAACCGTTTAAGTAGTGAGCGGTACTGAACTATATTCCGATTGCAATTTCACTTACCTAAGTGTTGAAGTAAATATTCAAAATGTATTTGAATCTAGTCAAACAGCAAAGCATATAATTAAAAGCATATTATTTATATAGCTTATAAGTTATAATGGATTTTGTAATACTACGTAACAATACGGATGTTGTGTAACTTCTAATGGTTTTTCAAGGTATGCAGTGCATAAATTCAATTTATTTATTATCACTGAATTTAGATTTAGAAATATAATAGCGAAATATATACATATTTTCCGCTTCTTTCTGTTCTGTATCTAAAAACATAAAGAGTGGATAAATAAAACTATGTAAGTAATTTAGAAACCTGATAATAATTAGATACGAATCACGTCTTTGTGGACAAAGACGTGATTCGTATCTAATTTTCTAAATATTATTAAGGGATCAATCCTTTTATAATAAACCACGTCTATCCCCTTCTTCGCACTACTACCTTCTTTCTTAAAGGGTCAGTTAGACAAATCGCAGACGATCAGTGCAAGATAGCCATCATTACGTGCAGCTGCGATAGTCGCACCGGGATACAGCCCTACATCCCGGGATTCACTATGATTAACCCTCTAGTCACCAGGTGGACATTACGTCACTAATAGCGGGATTTATCGACGATAAATGTTGATAGGATTAGCATCATGGCCACGATTGAGTTAATCTTCGCTCATTTATGCATATTCTTGTTTACTGATTGTTTACATAATAAATATATTATATACGTAATATACCAATTCATTTATTATAATGATGAGACCTAATTTTCCTTTGAAGATCTTTCCTGGAAATATCATTGATAGACACAGAGACACGTGAAAATCTTACCTCAATGAAACGAGGATAATATTGGTATCAACCTTCGGCAACAGTTATGGCAAGCAACATACCTGGAACAAAATAAATTAACGTTAGACATGATTACTAAAGCTAGAGATAAAGCTTTGTCAATAAATCGGCAAAATACAGGATTTTGAACCCGCATATTAATAATGCGGGTTCAAAATCTTTACTTCTAAACTAAGATTATCAATGAATTCATAAACAACGGTACCGATTTGAAATTTATTTCTCTTTAATTATTCTTCGATGGCGTAGTGGTAAGTGTAACTGACTGCCCCGACTGACGTCGCGGTTTCGATTCCCGCACAAGTCAGACGTTTGTGTGCATGAACATGGATGTTTGTCTTTGTCTGGGTGTTTCTATGTATAAATATGTATGTATTTACAAAAAAAGTATATATGTATGTTTAATCATTGTCTAGTACCCGTAGTACAAGCTCTGCTTAGTTTGGGCTAGATGGTGTTATGTGTATGTAATAGAATAATATATTATTATTAACCTATGAGTTTTCTTCGATGAGGTTAATGAAAACACTATGTGGGTCTGTGTGTCTATCTGTTAGTGACAGTTTGTTAGTGACAGGCATAGCTCCGGAACCACTGGACCGATTGACTTGTAACTTGGTGTACAGACACCTTGGGGTCATCCCTCGGTCGAGTTTAAATATGGGCCCTATGGGTCGAAAAGAATAGTTCCGAGTATATGTGTTCTTTGTGTCCGTTGTTTGAATGTTTGTAAAGTCCCACGCGACACAGGAATCTATACTTAATATTATAAAGCTGAAGAGTTTGTTTGGTTGAACGCGCTAATCTCAGAAACTATTGGTTCGAATTGAAAAATTATTTTAGTGTTGGATAGCCCATTTATCGAGGAAGGCTATAGGCTATATAACATCACGCTACAACTAATACGAGCGAAGGATCAATCAAAAAATGTTGGAATCACAGTGAAAATTCTCTTATGTGAAGTAGACGAAGTGTCACGGGTCAGCTAGTACTAAATATTTACAAAAATAATTGCAGTTATTAAGCTTATTGCTGCCAAATGATTCGATGGAGGTGTATTATAGCTACTTTTTACAGTAATGATAGATTAAGTTATAAATCAAATTGATATTTGTCAGCTTGCAAAACTAAAATAATTATTCAATTCGAACCAGTAGTTCTTGAGATTAGCGCGTTTAATCAAACAAATAATCAAACTCTTCAGCTTTATAATATATAGATAGAATAGATAGATTATAATTATTTTTATCTTTGTTAATACACGTGTATATTAGCTTAATTAGTGTAGAAATGGAAAATAAATATAAAAGAAAAGACATACACAAAGCGTCGAAAAATTTCAGCATGAATTGTTAGAATGTCCTAATCATTTATCCGGTAAGTGCACAAGCCGCCATCAGTACGGCCAACCAATGAAATACGGCTAACAAAAACTATGTAGCTAAGCTGGGCATTGAATACTGGACGGCGTAGATTTATGCCCTTCAGTGACGCGACCGCACCGCTGCTGCCAAAAACCAACACATAAATCTGTCTGTGGAATCAATCGTCTGTGGACTGGACAATGCTTTAGGATGCTGTTTTATTTATCTATGTAGTATGTTCTACGTATGTGGCTATCTGCGAATACTTTCCGATTACAACATTTAAACAGGTGTGATTGTAACTAATATTATAAATGCGAATGTGAGTTTGTTTGTTACGGTTTCACGCCTTAACTACTAGACCGATCATCATACAATTTCGCATACACATTGTCTAGGTAACAGAAAAGGACAGGGTACTTTTTATTTAGGGAAAAGTAACAGTACTTTTCCCTGGATAAAAGGTAAAGGTAAATGAAGGTTATGTAAATTTTCTAACCCCGGGACTGTTCCCGCAGAAAATTTACATAACATTCATTTATGGGAGCGGAGCGACGGATAAAATCTATCTTAAAATAATTTTATTTTAATCCAAGGATAGGGCACGTAGGTTTTTTGCCAGATATAGGTACACTACAGTCCTAAAATATGACCACATCTTTCCATCACACGCTGTATGGACGCATAACTTTATTGTAGGGTAGGTTATATGCTTACTTATAACTAACATATGTAACCCAGTTATATAGATGTGTGGGTAAGGATCACGGGTATTTAATTTCTTCGAGCTTGGTATATCGCTCCTGTCTTATTTAGTCTAAAAAACGGTTTTAAACACTTTAAATATAATTGTATTTTTACTCCTTTTACTATGTGAATAATGGGTCTACATTTTAGATGCTTAATGTGTACCTATATTAATAAATAACAATAATGTCCTCCAGATCGAGGACGAGGCACGGGGCTGTCTAACACCGCCATATTCCTAACTCAGGGCTGCTACTGAGCTCAGAGAACTTCCAGACCATTTTTCATACAAATTTTTGTCCCGCGTGGGTTTCTAAACCACCAGTTAAATCACTCGGCCATCCGTACAGTCCAGTTCAGAATCGATATTTATTACATATGTACTATAATTACATCACGTAACAAGTGTCAATAACACTATTGACCTCTGCTCAATCACCTATTACTGCCAATAACCTAGACGCCAATCCGTCAATTACTACATTCCGAATTATAAACGGCCTACTGCGTTTAAATATACCCATCTCTTCTAATGTCTACGTACTAGTACGTACTCAACTTTCTGGACGTTAAGTTGTCACCATAATACCAACATGACATCTAAATTTATACATGTTTTTAAACTTTCGCGATTTGTACACATACTTAATATAATGTTAGACAACGGGTCTTACTCGCGATAAAGTATTTAAAAGGTAATACCTATTGATTACCCGACGTTTCGACCAACTTGCATCGATCGTGGTCACGGGTTGACTGATGTGAGCTCAGCGGCGCCTTCGTGAAGTGCGGGTTTCGGCAACTACCCTCACTTGGTCACTATTATTTATATTCGCACTGTCGGCATTTCGACACACAACACTAACGACGTCTACACACTGGCTACCTAAGTCACTACGGCGACGTTTACATTTGCTGATGACTGGATTCCAAGATGTAGACAAACGGTATCCATCCTCCCGGTTGAAGTTACGATATTTCTTAATTTCAACCGCTTCACGTACTATCCTGGAGTAATAGTGACGATCGGTGGATAAAACCTGTGGTTTATGTAACTCGATCCAGTGGTTTGGTCCAGACTCCAGCAAATGCTCGGCTATAGCGGACTTGTTTACTACCCGGTTCTTGACAGCTGTGATATGTTCCTTGACCCTTTCAGCGATTGTACGTTTGGTCTGTCCGATGTAAGAACTACCACAACTGCAATCCACCTTGTAGACGCCAGGTGTTTGAAAAGGGATAACATCCTTTGGAGTGCGTAGATAGCTTACTACTTTGGAGAACGGACTATATACAGTCTTTATGGAGTATTTCTTCAGTGCTGTTCCAACTTTGTCCGTTACTCCTTTTATATACGGCATGTATGCCGGCACTCTGCTGACCCCAGGTTGGCTATTCCTTCTCCTCGGACGGTGTATCCTACCCTTATATTCGTTGCGCCTAAGTACCTCCTGAACATGTGTGAGCTCACTTTCTAGGTGTTCAGGGTCACAGAGGTCATACGCTCTGTTCGTCAGTGATGCTACAACGGATTGTAATTGTCGCGGATGGTGATGCGAGTAGGCGTTAAGATACCTGTCAGTGTGTGTTGGTTTGCGGTATACAGTGTGTCCAATAAAATAGTAATTGATTGATTTCTGCATATAGGAAATATTAAGAAAATATGTGTGTTCTAGAGCAACAGAAGCCAAAAAAACTATCTTTCAAAAAATTATCTATATCTGTTTGCGAATCAAATTGACTGGGGTTTTCATAGTTGTATTGCTGGAGGTCTACCTTAGAATGAGTTATATGTTTCATCTTGATTCGCCGCCTAAAAGTCGAGAATAAATAATAACAAATAATTGAAAATTTAATTCATGCGGATGCGGAGGAATATTATGACGCTTTTTGATTTTGCAGTTTTATTTTCTCTTCAGTTTATATTTTTCTTGTAAATAATTTGTATATATATTATGTTAATTATGTAATTGATTAAATATAAGGGCCATTAGAAAAATGAATATTGAAAAAAAAAACATTCTCTCTCATTTAAATGTACTGTTTTAATTCACTATTTTTATTTAGTGTGGACACTTTTTCGTGCGGTCTAAGTATATGTATGTAATGCATACCGATCAACTGGATATGTACACTTTAGACTATTGGATAAATTGGTACGACATTAGAAACATAATTAAACATCAAATTGAGGGCATTGATCAAACTAAAAGAGAATATAATACAAACACTTGTTCCTTATATCTAGATCAATATTCAAACCTTTACAAAGTGTTTACTGACGGATCTAAAGTGAGATCCGGCCATATCCGTCATGGGTCAATGGGAGCTGCAATTTTCGATCCACAAATAGATACATCTGTAAATTCAAAATTGGTAACGACATGTCCATTATGTACCTTGAATTAATTGCCATCTTTGAGGCACTGTCTTACATAAAATCTATTAATTATAATACATTTGTAATTCTAACAGACTCAAAAAGCGCCCTACAGCTCGCGGCTCGATGCACCTCTTTCTTTAAGAGGCATACCGATTGCTTAAAGTATTATTAAAACAATATTTTAACTAAAGGAACACTTGAAAGAAATCACCCTTTAGTGGATTCCTTCGCATATTGGTTTAGTAGGGAATGCGAAAGTGGATGTATTAGCAAAAGAAGCTTCTTGTGATAGCGTGTCTATTAATGTTTCCCCATACTTCTCAGACTGCTTTTACATAGTTAAAAATATTGTTTTGAAATGTGGAAAGGTCATTTCTGTGAAACATCTAGGGATAAAGGAATATGGTATAGGACATTGCAAAATGAGCATTTGAAGTGTTCGTGGTTTGAGCATTTCACTGCAAACAGATATACGTTGATAACAGCCTTTAGACATCGATCCGGACACATTCCGCTTAATAAAACTTTTTTAATGAAAAAAGTGCCATCACCACTTTGTTCCGAGTGCGGAGTAATAGAGGATGTATTACATATTATGCTGGAGTGTGTCCGAAACGAAGACATTAGATTTGATGTATTTAGAAAATGTCGGATGCTGTAATAGTGTTCTTGCATACCTGCTGTCTAAGACAGCAAAATTATTGTATCGTACTGTACAAGTTGGCTTACGACACAGTGATTAGTTACAGTTTTGCTGTGAAGTATTTTGTAAGAGTAGGTCCAATCGAGCGGCATAGTCATATAATTGACAAAGCTCCTTAAACAAATAATAAAAAAGAAACAAGGCCACTGATAGAAATCATACGCAGTGTCATGTATGGGTTATCAGAGGTGTATCAATTCCACATTTTGTCTAGGACTTAACGATCATATGCAAACAAGCGCATAGGACCAGCTTGGCGGTTATTTAATTTAATTTACAGGCTACAAAAGACTACTGATATTTATGATTAATACTAACATGATCATGTTTAAAACGATGTCTTTTATGGTAATTAATCATTGTTATTATTAGTTCTTATGTGCGGAATTAAACCGTGCAAGAAATGCATTAATCCAGGGTCCGATATCCGAGTCCGACTAACTGTTATTGCACTATCCTCTCAAGAAATTCTTAACAGCAAGCATAGAATCAGGAGAAGTGCCAGATAGACAGTAATAATAATAGATCTCTGCCTACCCCTTCGTGGGTATACAAGCGTTATTCTACGTACATAGGTGATGTATAACGCAGGGACGTTTGTTAGTAGCACGGGGAATGAGCTAATGAAGAGTTATATGTGACCAGATTAGCGTGTGCTAACTTATGGAGGGCGCGCTCACGTTGTTGGGTACGACACGAGAATTATAACGAATATAGAATTATAAATTAAACATACAGGCAGCTTACATATCAAGAAATTGGTACGCTTGACTGTTAAGTTTGATTAGTCAAGGATTTTCGAGGGTACTGCTTAGCCAATATCATCTTTATAGCAGTCGTCTGATGATGAATAAATCCGTATAAAGTATATTATTGTCAATGACTTGAGGTTAGATCAGTACGTGAATTTCATTTAATTACGTATGTAAATAATTGATTTTTAGCACTTATATTTCGATTCCGTTTAATTAAAATTAGATTTTTATGGAAATCGAATGTTAATGAAACCAAATGAGAATCATTATCGATATTATTACTTATATTAAAGTTTGTATGTTTCTAAAATCTATCATTTAAATCTAAATCAAATCATATCTATTTATTGTGGGCATAGGTAAAAAGGTGTAAATATAAAAATATAGGTCTCAGTGTGTCCTGCAATTAAGCATACAACATTAACAAATTTAGGATAATAGGAAATAAAAATAAAATTTAAGCGAAGAATAAAGGAAACATGCTCATTTTATAAAGTTAATAATTTCAATTAATTAATATTGTTCTCTTGAATCGTGTAATAGGTACGCTTTATGAATCAACCGGTTATGTAATTTGTTAAATATTTTTAATTCTGGAAAGTTTATAATCTGAATTCGTACTTTATTATGTCTTTGATATTATACCAAAGAAACTTTGATTAAAAAGAATAAAGACTAATGAAGGTAACTCACATAACAAGCTAAAAAAAGGGAGCGGTAACTGTAAACAGTTTAAACGGATAAAACACAACAGGTTATCTATACTAATATTATAAATAGGAAATATTTGCTTTTTTGTTTATTTCTTTGTTTTAAATCCTTTAACTCAAAACTACACAACCGATTTTAAAAATTCTTTCACCATATTGTCTTCCCGTGACCATGGCTGCTGAAAAGCAACCGGAACGTCGGGGAAAGTGTAAACCTAAATATAAATAGATTTAATAGTTTAAATAATTTTATTAGATATAAATTAGTAAAATTTAATAGTAGTAGTAGTAGTGTAATAGTTTCAAAATTATGTAATACAGTGATAAATAAACAACGCGATAAAATCCGTATATAGTAGTTTAATTTCAATTCTTTCACCTTTAGAAAGCTTTATTATTATCAAGTAACTATCTAGCCAACTTTTACACGAGCGAAGACGCGGATATAAACTAGTTCATAATAAAATGACGTGTGTAATGTATTCGGTCCTGAAATTCCGGCATAAAATTCCAATACTTATAGAACAAAATGTGTTATCCACTGGCAATATTATTTCCAATCTCGTGATACAATGGGGAGGTGCTCTCGCCGGTGGCGTGTGTCGCGACGCTATCAAGCTAATGCGCTTCTAAACACATAGTCGTGTCTCGCATTACAAGTAATTAGCCATATATCGCTCTTGCTTAACTCCTATTGTCAGGTTCTGTTCCTACACTAATGCTGAATCCAAGTTCAAGTCAATGTTACATATCGTCGTTCGTCATTCAATGCCGCGAATGCAACATTCACAAAATTTTACAGGCGATCTAAACCTTTATAATTTATACTGCACACCTACAATATGATGATTTCGCTGTTTTACCCGACTAAAAATAACAGGATTGGATTAACTTTTGGCCAGAATTTATTTATTGGGTCGTATTTTAACATGTAGAACGACATGAAATAAAATAAAATTGGCGGTTTTGGACGCCGAACGACGATATATAGATATACATAGACATAGGCATGAATAAACGTTTTTATACTTTAGCAATTTATACACACATATTTAATATAATATTAGACAACGGGTCTTACTCGCGCCTAAGTATTTAGGGGTAAAAAATATCTATTGATTGCCCGACGTTTCTTCCGACTTGCATCAATCATGGTCATGTATTGACTGGTGTGGGCTCAGCGGTGCTTTCCTAAAGGGCCACTTTCGCAAACTATCCTCACTTTATTTATACTTGCACTGTCAGTATTTCGACACATAACACTAACGACGTCTAAACTAATCACACTGACGAACTAAGTCATTGCGACGTTTACATTTACTGATGACTGGATTTCAAGATGTAAACAAACGCACGTCGGTCGAAATGTTGGGCAATTATTGCGTATTGATTACCTTTAAACAGTTATTTGCGAGACCCATTCTCTAATTTTAATAATATTCTAAACCAAAACAAACCAAACTAAGCAGAGCTTGTACTGTGGGTACCTACTAGACAATGGATAAACATACATATACATATACATATTTTTTTGTAAATACATACATATTATACATAGAAATACCCAGACCAAGACAAACATCCATGTTCATGCACACAAGTGTTTGACTTGTGCGGGAATGGAACCCGCGACCTCAGGCGTGGCAGTCGGTTACACTAACCACAACGTCATCGAGGCCTACAACAATATTATACGCGTGTATCGAAAGCAGTCAAATGTGTTTTAGAGAGAGTTTATTACTTATAAAGTTAGACGTAAAGCACCACTCTCTAAAGCTACTCGCGAAAGTATTAGCATCTATATAGTGCTCGTTTTAAAAGGAAAGGGTAGGCAGAGAAGTGTTACTGTCACATTTCGTCAACCAGTTTTTTTTTTTTTTGGAGCGAGCCTATTGCTGCTTACCAGACACAGAACCAGATGACGTACTGATGTATTAAGAATTTCTTGACAATAAAACAGAAAACCCTTTACCCGACTTGGTAATCTACCCGAGACTTGAGCAGCAGTCAATAAAACAAAAGTTACAATCACTACCGCTGCTCCACCAAAGCAGAACATGCATGGTTTTACTTAAGGGAACATGGACGCCAACTACAAAACACACATACCACTCCTCTCCGCATTAAAAATTCAACCATACATCACATATCAATAGTTCAATAATAAGAGCTTTGTTTTCAAATACCGGACCATAAACCATTAAGTAGAATGTCCAGCCATAGATCACAGCGTCATCCTGTCTCCATAACGCAGTTGTGCTTCTATAAATAGTGCTTCTGAGAAGCACGAATCGTCGTCGACACGAAGGACATCCCACGTCCGTTACGAAGCGTGCACTGATGGACTGTGCATAGCAAGTATATGATATATAAACGAATTAAATTATACTTGAAATGGACTTAACTCGCCATACATAATAATATCAGACCTATTACAAGCATGAGAGCAGTATAAATGCTGTAGAAATGAGAGCGCTGAGAAACATATGTGGTATGACTCTGAAAGATAGAATAAGGAATATTGTGACTAGAGAGAGATGCGGCATGAAAGTGGATATAGTGACAAGAACAGAAAAGGGTATGTTAAGCTGGTTTGAGCATGTTGAAAGAATGGACGAGAAAAGACTGACTAAGAAAGTTTATAAGGCTAGTGTGAATAGAACAGTCGCAAGGGGAAGACCTAGGCGAACGTTTCTCGATCAGATCGGAGACCTTCTGGACAAAGTCCAGGTTAAGAGCGCTTTGCACCGGCAAGCGTGTATGAGGAATGTGATAAAAGTGAATAAAGGCAGAGAAGTGTGTCAGGATTGTAGCAAATGGAAATCCGTAGTCTCTGCCAGGATAGGCAGAGACTACGGATTTGGGATTTTGGGAAACAGGCGTGAATCTTTGTATATATCAGCCCTTTATATAAACTGTCTCACTGCTGCTTCTTCTTAGTTTTAGATAAGGGTTATGTCATAGTCTACTACACTCGTCCAGTATAGGTAGGTAGGCTTCACACATCTTCAAGAACATTATGAAGAACTCACAGACATGCAGGTTACCGCACGTAGTTTTTCTTCATCGTTAAAGCGAGCGATCATTAACTCTTCAATACGCACAAAAGCGAAAAGTCATAGGTGCGTGCCTTGGGATTGAACTGGATATCTCTAAGTCACTGTGTAACAGGCTCTCAGCTAGGCCACCCATATACTCTACTGACTACTCCAGTCCAGGTTTTTCTGCTAGAAGTCTTTCTAGCAGAAAAACCTTATAGTACTTTGACGGAACAGGAAAACTGATGGAGAACGTAACTGAATATTATATGACGAGATCTCGAGTCGATACTAATATCTAACTTTCAAAATTATATGCACATTAAATAGTTAAATATTGTTTTAACGGTATAGGGATCTACATATATATTTTACACATAATGTTCTCGAAGTTGTTTAATGTCTGCCCACATGCACTGGGTCAGCGTCATGGACTAATATCGAACCCATCTTACACTGAATATAAATAATAAAATAAAATATATTTATTTACAGTAAAACCATTATGATATATGTTAATATCCGGCAGGCAGGCACAGGACAGGCTTTCCTAGTGTGGGGACACTAGAAAAGCCTGTCCTGTGCCTGCCTGTCATGATTTATCTTTGGTTTAATCATAAATAAATATGCTCGTATTATATTTCTAAATATAAGGCTATATTGTCTTGTTCTGAATCCTTGATAGGCTACGGGTACGAAAGTAGTTTTAAAAAACGCTTTAAGAATCGCAGTTTGTAGATATGTGCTGTTTATGATAATACGATTATTGTGGATTTTGTGTTACACATACCAATCTACTGTAAACTGCAAGTTTTCATGCTACTAAGGTGGCAAACAAGCATAGGGAACGCGTGATATTAAGTCATCGTGGTCTTTGATAATTTATATTGCACCGATTGTTCATCGTAAAATACCAAATATTTTCGGTGACATGTATTTGACATTAAATTTGCTGAATTACATTAGACATTATGATTTATAATAAGTAATTTAAAGTCGGATCCATTGAGAACTGGATTAATTTTAATTGGTTGCTAAGAATTTATGCTGACGTAATGCAAAGAACAATGTATACAATTGATTGGTCCCACACTATGATCATCGTTTCCCGTCATAATTCATAACTAAAGATCTACAATCGCGCATCTTGCGGTCACACCTTGAACAATACCTACGATCTATAATTTCACACTTGGTAATCACCCCTCTATCAATTTGCAACAATTAAAACAAGGTATATGTGTATGTGTATAAAAACAGATAAGGCGCGAAATGTTTCACAGTTGACAAGATGGCGACGGGGACAAAATGGCGGATCGTATTTTTCATTTGCGCGGCAATCAAGTTGGGAGACATTATGGCGTCACAACAGGTTGTGTCCAAATTAACAGTAGGTTTCGCTAAGGCCATGCAGACGTGTAGAAATGAGGTAAGCATTCCTGGATATTAAGTTATTATCAAGCACAATTAGTAATATTAGCACTGAATTTACACTTGAAAAATGGCCGCTGGCAGGACTAGAAAAAAATCGTTCATGGCAGCAATAATCTTTTTACTCAAATATTCTCCTTGTCAGTTTTACTGTAAAGGCGAATCTTATGATAACTCATTTAGCATTAAGTCGTTTGGGCTATTGAGCGCACCAAAGAAAGAAATAGTCATATATTTAAAGAGCCAAAGTATAATCCTTCTTCAGTCGCAGTCGGATAATAATAGGCCAAAGTTATTATTAATAATTTTTGATAGTTAAGCATTGGAGACCATATAATTCAAGATTTCTACAACTTCTGGCGCGAAGACTACGCGCTTGTGAACCGTGAACTGGGATGCATGGTGATCTGCATGGCTTCGAAACTGGACCTATTAGACGACGAAAATAAAATGCACCATGGCAACGCACAGGCATTTGCCAAGAGTCACGGAGCTGGTAAGACATTATCAAATTATTTGGGAACGGACACAGTTGTAACGGGAAACACAGCAGAGTGAAAATCATTATATTAATGTGATCTTTACCCTTACTAATATTAGAAATGTGGAAGTGGGTTTGTTTGTCTGGCTTTTTGGCAGCAACGAATAATTAAACACAAGACTGACAAAATCTCTTTAAAAAGTAAAGATTAAAGAAATTATACACAGATCCGTATGCTCAACCACAAAAACGATAAATTCAGCCATTTATTTTTTAATAATTATCGAGCAGACGTCGTCGTCCGGAGAGAATACCTTTATCATTACGTCTTGATATACTTAAGTTGACTGGTTAAAATGTCACTAGTAAATGTAAGTATCCATTTTTTAAAATGGACAGTTTTCTTTAAACATCATTGGATTTAACTAGTCGGATGCTTTTGAAACAGCTACAAAAGTCTAACGATTTGATAGTTCAATAAGATAACTCTTCTTATATTTTTACAGACGACGATCTTGCCAAGCAACTGGTAACTATGCTCCACGAGTGTGAGACCTCTATTACTAATGTGGACGATCCATGCTCTAAGGCGCTGGAAACCGCCAAGTGCTTCCGCACTAAGATCCACGAGCTCAAGTGGGCGCCGAGCATGGAAGTCATTCTCGAGGAGATCATGATCGATGTCAAGCCCTAATTCGAGAAGATAGATAGGTGACCAAGAATTATACCGTTGATGGCTATTCTGTTTAGATGGTTGCATCCCTCAAGCATGCTGTGTCTTTCATTATGACTTTATATTTCTTTAAGATAAAATAATTATGATAGTAAAACATTCGATCAAAACAAAAAACTAAATGAAGTTCAGTAATCAAGATTCGTAATGATACTGAAAAGACCACTAAATTGTAGTTCTGTATTTATTTAATTTTCTAAATTTTATAATATATCTGCCTGTGTGATGTTATTCAAAAACATCTTAAGAGGATAATCGCCTAATTTGGAATGTATTAACGGTCACTTAAAGTTATAACAACGACAATGCGATGTATAATGAATGGATCCGTTTTCTCAACCTCGTCAGCTTTAAATATTTATTATATTTTACGGTGTTTGTATATTAATTAAAAAGGTTGTTGCTCAGAATGTGTTTTTATTGAAACTGGTAGGCGATGAGCCAGCGGTAAACATTCTTCTTTTATTTCCGGACTTTTTTGACATTACGATATGCCAGTCTCGTTGTAACTTAAGATTATAACTAGTATACCGAAAATAATTCGCACTCATCGTACTAGGCTGCATTAACCTTGCTGCCTTACTTACTGGTTCAGCCAATATGCTTTGGATGCGACCTACTTGATAAAACGATAATCGCTGTTCTGGACTTCTACAATACTAAAGAGTCAGCCAAGTCTATACAGAACTATATTCTATACTAATATAATAAAGCTGAAGAGTTTGTTTGTTTGTTTGGTTGAACGCGCTAATCTCAGGTATTACAGGTTCGAATTGAAAAAATCTTTTAGTGTTGGATAGCCTATTTATCGAGGAAGGCTATAGGCTATATAACAGCACGTTACGACCCACGGGGGCGGCGCAGTAACGATAAACGCGGATGAAACCGCGGGCACATCTAGTATTTTATTATATAATGGATTACATTTCATAGTAGATTCAATATAAGAATTATTTTTAATACTTCTATGTAACTTTTCACGCTGGTAGTGCATTTGATAGCGTTCGCATTTATAACTGATCGAGGGACTGTATTAATGGAACTGAACTTGACTTTATGATGTATCTTACTATATATTGTCAAACTAGAATACGCTGTTAGGTCTTCATATATGAACAAATAAATAAACTGTTCGATTTCAAATCCGATGCCTCGACCATAAGTCTACCTTCAGAATACAATTAATATATGACATAGCAGTCATATTCAATTGAACATCAGCTTTTCATACCAATTTTCGATCCTTGATGAGTTAGGAAGGAAAGTTTGAAACCTATGCTAAGTCTAAACCATCATAGGTTTATTTTTCATTTATTGAATAGCGCAACCACATCATACATGTTAATACAATATTAAATTGCGGTACATAGTATTTTGTCTTATATGTATGACACTTACGGTGTACATAACATCAACTGGTTGAGAAGTTAGGTGTTTACATGTTTATATAATTTTATACCGTAATCTAATTTTGATGATGTCTTAAAAAAGTTGTAAAGTACTTTGGTTTAAACAAAACGGTTATCAGCTTTTACGGATACATATGCCTGATTTGTTAGGAAGGCAATCTTGAAACTATTGATAACTCTAAACCTGGCATAGGTTTATTGAAAACCCAATGCTTTATTTATATTGTTCTTTTGTCTTAGAACACGATCTTAGAACATATCTTTACCATCGATTAGCACATAGATTCATAGTAACCACCAGAGTTTATAGCCCAGAACCGTTAAGTACACTATCTGATAACTTCTAGTTTAATATTTATGGAACAGTACTATAGCTTGGCTCTTTGTGACATCGATTTTGGTTTATTTGGCTGATGCTGCATAAAATTTCGCGACCCTATATCTAGATAATAGCAATCAATAATAATAATTGTATCCGGCTAGCTTTTATAAGCTGATTGGAGTAACCACTCCAGCTTGCCAATAAAGGAACTCTAAGAGCACCCACGGGACTCTCAAATCTGGCTTGTTTTAACAGGCTGATAGAAAAAAGAAGCATATATGCTCAGGGGTGAAAGGGAAGTGTTATCTTCAATGGTATAACTACGGGGAAACCCGTAGTTGTGGCCTTGAAATCCGTACGTATGTCTATGACGGTATGGAAGCCGGCCAGTCACTGTCCGGCTTGATACTGTGAGAGTATATACTTAGGGTAAACGTTGTTTTATAACCATAGACACTATAAGCCCAATCCATCAAACACCCATACTTATAGTGCCTTTCTGTCCAGATTTATTTGACCCTATATGTAGCAATAGCAATAGTAGCAGCGATAGTTCAGTGGGGAAACCAACAGACTGCAATGCAGAGAGTCTCGGGTTCGAACCTACGTCGCGCACCTCTGACTTTCGGAAGTTATATGACTTTTCGGAATCATGTGCGTATTGATTGACAATTATCGACTGCTCCGTGCCTCGGAAAGCACGTTAAGCCGTCGGTCCCAGTTGCCATGAACATCTATGGCAGTCGTTATTGGGAAGTCAGTGCCCTATAATATCCTGACACTTCGGGTTGCGGAGGTCAGGTGGCAGCCGCTCCGTGTAAAAACTGATATCCAGTCAAATCCGGTTAGACTAGAAAAGCCGATCCAAGTGACTTGGGAATAATAAAATCTAGGGAGAAGAAGAAGATGTAGCAATAGTTCTTCATCTGCCGCAGCCAGTGATTTCTCTTTGTATGAATTAGTATATGGATATATTAATACATACAAGTATGATTACATACTTGTGTAGCTCAGTCAACCAGCCATCCTTTCCAAAGCCTTAAATCCAAACATAACTAGCCTAACACCTAACATCTTAAAACACCTAGCTATTGATCCAAACATCTCCTAAATCATGTTCCTCTTCACCGAAAATAAAAATACTTGTAAACACACAAGATTCAATACTCGCTCCACGTACAGCCTTCCAATAAAGCCTGCACCTGAGCCCGTATCAATTGTGAGCTGAACAAAACACGTACAAATAAAATAAAATTATAAATAAAAGTACAACATTCTAGTCACACCCTCGCGGATATGTCACCATGGAAGGAAAGAGGAGAAGGTTCAGTATGCGCGGAACTTCGGTATTTGTATTGAGCATTCGGATTTCCGTTTGGAAATGAATGTTATTTCATTTGCACTTGGATCGTGGTAGATATTTTTTATAGAAGAACGGTGGTAAATAACCAAACACACGGGTCACTTATTTTGGAATACCGTATTTAAATATTTTTCCTATGGTCGGCAATGTTCGAATGTAGTAGTATTTAATTTTGTAGTTAATATTTATCCTAAATATTTAGTTTAGTCGAATATAACGAAAATGTATAAGGAATGTACCTATGCATAAGGAAGGAATGTATATAAGCCCAGGCACTTTAACCCACAGGGTGAAACTTTCGCCAGTTTCCTGTAAAAGGATGTTACTCCTAATAATCATGAACAGAAAACTGTTTAATAAAAGAAACTATATATTTGCGGTGTTACAAATATATGACTTGACTTGACATGTGAGATTTTCCACAAATATGAACGGTTTAACTGGTTTCATTGACCAGGCAGCATTGGTTTCCGTCCTAAGTTGTTGATTTATCCGCTACGAAATTTTCGGTAGCCGAAAGAAGTCTACATAGGAATCTGTCTGGAAGACGGCCATAGGCTCTCCTATTATTAAATTGGCGTTATAACTAACAATGTGTAGGTGTCTCTATTACTATTATATAATCTTATCTTATCTTGTGTGGGGGCCAGTCAGTACAGACCGGCGACACTTCGTCCTAGTGGGATTTCATGGCAGCTGGGACCGACGGCTTAACGTGCTCTCCGAGGCACGGAGCAGGCGATAATTGTCAATCAATACGCACATAATTTCGAAAAGTCATATAACTACCAAAAGTCAGAGGTGCGCGACGTGGGTTTGAACCCGAGACCTTCTGCATTGCAGTCTGTTGGTCTCCCACTGAGCTATCGCTGCTCTTATATAATCTTAAGACTATGTTTGTAAAAAAACTAACAGAAAAATGTGACATTGTAAACGTAAAAGCTTAAAAAAGTAGTAACTTAACATAACAGCTCTGTATAGCAGTGATACTTCTGTCGCCCGCCGGCCGTATAAGGGATGTGCAATAAAAGTAAATAACCCCACGTCTGGCTCAGGTGCGTCGTCGCCGCTCAAACAGATTTAACTGCGCGTTGTTTGTTGGTGCTACTTTACATCAACCCTGTCGCTGTCTGCTTACAACGTCTTTAACAAGGTTTCGAGACGATTGTCTCAATTTGGTAGTTGATGACATCATAAATAACGACAACGTTGGAAACCCTGACGTTCTAAGAGACTTTCGAAAGAAATGAGAAGCCTTATTTAAATTAATGCTTGCAGTTATATCCTAACTAATATTAAAGTTGCATTTATGTCTGTTTGTTTGTATGTTATGTTTTCACGCCTTAACTATAGGGGAACAGAAGAGGACACAGAGTTCCTTTCATCCATAATAAAGGTATATACTGTTACTAACCTAACCTACATTTACGCGAGCAAAGCCGCGAGCAAAAACTAGTATTCGTAAAAAATAATCAAATTCTTACTACGTTACACACCTTTAGTGTGATAATTAGGTAGGTAAGTTGAAGCGGTGGTAGTCCAAGGATAAGGCAAACGAATTGAAGGGTCGTGACTTCTTTGCCAACTTGTTGCACTACGGACGTGACCCCACTCTAAGAAAGTATTTAGATGAACATAATACCAGTACCTTGAAGTCGAAATTGTTAGTATTCATTTAAAATTAGAATAAATCCCCATCTAGGAATTCGGTTGCATGTCTAATATAACACTGCGAGTCTACGATGGATCATTATAGCCACTCCTTACTCCATGAATACTGAAATCTTATCTACACGATAACAGCACAATCACAACAATAAAGTAATATATCAGCCTGTTAAGAGCGCTTAACTAAATATATCCTTTTCTAATTTACTTTCAAATACCAAATAGATAAGGGCAAACAAACAAGCTTAGTAGAACTAACAGCAAATTGTAATAAACTCGCGTAAATTACTTAAAAGCTATCTGTACATCAGAGTTCGATTAACGCTTGCGTGGTAAGCTCGCGGGGTGCGCGGGCGCAGGCGGCGCACGCGGCGATTGTCCTGTCGCGGCGCGGCGCGATACCGCAGAGTTATTGCGCAATTAACGGCGTTCGCGTCTCACGTAGCAGCGGAGGGTTAACTCGTGTGAAAGGATTTACATAGCGGATTGAACGAAGATCGAATGTTGTTTGAGTTTTGCCCTTTGGTGAATATGGTAATGTGATCCGTCGATTGTATTGTCGGTTTTCGGTGTTTTTATATTGTGTGAAAGGAGTATATAGTTATAAAGATGTCAGTGTAAACGCTTGCTGGCGAGCGTTAAGTTCCAGGTTCGATTTATATCAAGAAATTTTTTGTTGTCAACTATTTGGTGACGGTAGATGTATCGATGAGCCTTAAAAGTGCCAGTCTTCTACAAAAACAGCACAAGAGTAAGAACTCTGTTACTGCGTTTTGCCAAAAGTAAGTATTATGGAGGCTGTCATCATCATTATCTCCTATTATTATACTTTATTCCCATATTTTATTTCCTTTTCCTAGCGTCGGCAGCGCGTGAGTGTGACTCCTGGTCTTTGGTTCTTGCAAGCGAAAATAAGAAACAGTAAACGCTAACCAACAGGCGGCTAGTATACTTTTTTGCCAGTTAGGTAGTAGAAAAACTAGTCCTGACAAACATAAAATCAACTAAAACATTAAAACACATAAAATCCATAATTTTATTCTCAAACTTCAGTAAGAACTTCTTCAACGATATACTCGACTTTAGGTGTCCAGTTCAGCTGGTGAATGTTCGAACGGAAGCACTTGGCCACTTCCAAGAATCGGAAACACTCGTCTTCCATCGTCTCGCTTTGCTTCTCACACTCGTGGAGCGCTGTTACCATTTTAGTGGCTAATTCTTCCTCTGAAATATGAAATTACTTCAATGATCTGTAGAACATCCTAATCCTAACTATTACGTCTAAAGTGTAAATGTGGAGTACAACCGAAATATACGGTTAAAAATACGTACATATCTTAATATCACAGAATCCTAACATCCTAACTAATATTATAAATGTGAATTTGTTTGTTTATTACACTTTCACGCAGTAACTGCTAAACAGATCATAGTAAAATTTAGCATACACGTTGTCAAGAGTACAGACAAATACATAAAGTATCTTTCATCCAGAATAAAAGAAAAACTCCCGAGCGAGTGAAGCCGCGATCCAAAAGCTATAATAGTAATATGAAATTTAAGCGAAATGAGAGTAGACTGTCTAGAGAAGCCAGTAGCCCAAAAATTACATACAATATAACCATGTCGAAGAATAGACTAGAATTATAGGTGTTCCTATTGTGTCTGCTACATGGCAATCAATGTGTTAAAGTGCACGATCTATAATTAGAGTACAGGATGTCTTGCACTGCAAACGGGGCACAAGTGATTGTAATCTTTTTGCATATAGTTACTATTTTAAGATCATATGAGAGTAAATTTTAGTGAGGCAATCTTTGAAACAACTGAATTTATTCTGAAATATTTTATGAACATAAAGTTACTGTGCTCTTAAGTAACATGGATAGGATAGATGTTGTATAATGACCCAATCAAAGCGTTTGCTTTAGAACTATTGATTATTATCACTAGTGTCCGACCAAAAACAGGAATTGCAGCCGAAATCGAAACAGAAACTTCGGCGTCGGTCTCAGTTTTGGCCGAAATAGCTACCAACACTTGTTGAGACATGTTTAAATTACAATTCTATTTATAAATCTAGTAAAAACGACTATTATAGTATGTAAGAAAAATAGTTATTTATTTATGTAATACTAGACTTGCTCGCGGTTTCACTCGCTCGGGAAAACAGTAGTATTTTTCTGGATGCAAGGGGCACTATGTCCTATTCTGTACTCCTGATAATGTGTATGCGAAATTTCATAATGATTGATCGCGTCGTTTCCGGCTATTCAATGAGTTAAGTAATTGTGCCATTACCAGCGCCATGTTTCATAGCGAAGTCCTGCGCATGGCCGTGGTGCAATTTGCCGTTTGCATCTATCAGTTCCAGCTTCTTGGACATACAGATGATAATGCAGCCTGTGTCTCTATTCAGAAGGTCGTACTCCAGCTTCCAGAAATGGAATAAGTCAGCAAAGATATTGTCTGTCAGACTTAACTGCAAAATATTTTAATAATGTAACATGTATATAAAGCATGTACATACCTATTTGGAACACAAGGTTTATGTCAGTTCATAATTGAAAGTATTTAATTCGTTGTGGTAATAATATGTTGTCCTATGGGATCGAGAAAATTGAAGGACACACGCGACAAATATCGTATTAACACTATGAAGCTAACAGACACAACGCTGTCACCTAAAATGCGACTAATGAGGCGTAAAGAAATGACAGCTGAGAGAACTTGACCTGATTTATGATATCGTAGGCATATAATACACATAAGTACAACGCTTGTACAGTCAACGACATAATTCGAATAACATTAGCTAGATTTTGAACTGGTTTTTCATACAAGATTATGGTAATTTCTCATCTCTTAGTGCGATAACAGATAAAGAAGATTTATTTTAATCAGAATTCATTATTAAGAAAATAATAAATATTTAGATTTTCATTTATAAAATACTGTTACAAATTTGTTAAATGTTTAGCTTCTTATATCGCTACCAGTCACACGTCTAGTATTTAACAATTATGCTATTTCTCACATAGTTGTCAACTAACCTCACTTTCGTACCTTATTACCGTATTTTTGAACTCCAATTTTAGACCAAAACATTGTTCGATCAACTTAAGCAATTTATTGACAAAATATATGACTTTATAAAAAAAAGACATACCTCAGCCTTGCACTCATTAAGAACCTTGACGAATCCAGAGTTAATATATTTCATGGCATCTTTTGATGGTTCCGTCCTCGTTACACCCATGACCAACAAGGCAAGAGCGAAGCAGACGTTAGTTGCTCTCATTTTTGACAAAGGTTCTACGAGGACCGTAAAGATTGGTTGCTTATATAGGAGCTGCTGGAAGTCTAGCAATTTTTATATCCGCTTTTAATTGTAGGCAGTGAGTAGTGATTAGCGTTTAATGTGTGAATGGAGATAATGTGTAGGTTAGAAGTGATATATCCTTGGTACATGATTAATTGATATGTACGTAACGAACCGGCAATAGCCTATTATCTGAAGTTATGGAATTGCAATCTGAAGGTTACGAGTATTATATGTCGATGCCTACAGCGGACCAAGGCCATAAGTTAATGTTTTAAATTTCAGTAATGTTTATTACTGGTATTTTGATGTTTTTAAACTGCGATAGCAGCGATAGCCTGGTGCGAGACCACCAGACTACCAAGTAGAGGTCTCGAGTTCAAACCCACGGCACGCACCTCTGAATTTTTGTATTTGCAAATAACCTGCATATTAAAGATTACTCAGGATTACTCGTAGATATTTGAACTCTGGGAACCGGCACTGGGTCATCGTGGTGGACTATGGCCTAACCTTTCTCATACTGAGAAGAGGTCCGTGCCCAGCAGTGGGACTGCTTATAAACAGGGCTGAAATTATATTAAAGTGAGATATTATTTTATTCTTTATTTTTTTTTCATTTGCAATACCGAGGATATATTGTGCTAAATAACGGATAAAGTATTATGGAGGGGATAAAACGAAAGGAATGGATGAGGGAAATATGTATGAGAGCCTTTGGAAGTCTTACCAGGTATGACACAGAAACAATGTTACTGATTTGTCATCGGTTTTCTGAGAGGTACTACCTCAGTGGAGCCGACCCATTTATTCCGTCATCAAATATTTGGGAACGGCACTCTCATCACTTATCAATACAAATAATAAAATTGTAACTGGCCAATGACTGTACTTAAGAGTAAGAGTGTAAGAAATAGGTAAAAGAAAAATATGTACAATTATAGAAGCAGAAATTTTTTTTTATGATTTTGTCAGTCTGTATGTTTGTATATCACACAAAAACAACTGCATACAATTTAATGCAGTTTTAACAGTTGTATTGCTGACGGTTTAGTTTAAAATCTGGTGCATGTTTCATCTTGATAGACGGCGATATAAGGCGAGTATTGAAAAAGAAAATACAGGTAGGCACCTATCTACTTACAAAATTCCACGCGTATGAAATCGCGGGTAAAAGTAAAAAATATAATTATCATAAATATAGTTTATTTCCTTTATAAAACATCATCTATTTGCGGTTCGTCCGGTTCATCATTGTAGTCAACACCAGCCGCAGGAGCCCAGTGCATTGCAAAGATCCCGTAGCGAAAGCACTTCGCCACCTCTAGAGAGTACAAACAGCCATCTTTTGTGGTCTTGTTAAGAGCGGCGCGGCTGCATAGCTTGTATAAGTCCTTAATTCTCGTGGTCAAAGCAGCATCTAAGACCGGTAAAGATAGATGCGTTATCCACCAACAAAATTATAAAAGAAAGAAAGAAAAGAGAAATGCAGGTTGGGGTAAGTTCCTTTCAGACCGTAAACGTAGACTTTAGCGCTGTCACAAGTTTATATAGAAACTACTGGCTACTGGGATAATAGTATTCATTTGAAACCTCTTTAAAATAAAGGTACAGTTTGTTCTTGAGCCTGTAGGAATCCCTAGATCCGTCAATGGGTAGGCATAAATGTGTTACGGCCACATTGTTAGCTACGGTACCCCGTAGCTGGCAAATGTACCCTACCTACCCTACCCTAATGGTACCCCACATAAAATCGTCTCGTATTTATATCTGTTCTGTAAAAAGTTCTCAGAACTTCAAAGCTCAAACATCTAAGGATACATTGCCCGAAAACTCATGCACAGAAGACGCATTTCCTACCGATCACCAAAACGTACTGTAATAGACAAGTACATTTCTGTATATAAAAATGTATAGCCTATTATGATGTCGAGTAATACAAAGATAGATAAAACTATTTTGGTTTTTTAACAGTCAATTCGAGAGTAAACTAAGCAATCTGAAAAGCAGTTGTCTGTTGGTTAATGAGAGTTGTTTTCAATCTAAATATTAAGTTTAAATGGAGGTTTTCCAAGATAACCAGTCATTTATAATTCAAATTGCTATTAAAAAAATAAATTGGAACGTATTCCGAGCGAACTGCCAACTATTATAATTCCATGAGAAATTTATGTACTTTTGGCAGATAGTTTAAAGTAATGTCTTTGAATAAATTTTAGCTACATAATGTATACCAAATGAAGGTTCATAATTTTGTGTATTATATATGTTTCTTTAAATATATTTTTTAAGTGTAATTTTTATTTAAATGAATAGCTATTGTTGACTAGGAAATCATGCGCCTGAAAACTGATGAAGCAACCTATCAAAGTAAAGCATAACTATCTGTAATGAGTTGCATATACCGTAATATACCGTTTATTTATTACAAAATCTCCGTAAGGCAAATGCAGCTCCCGTTTGTTTGTGTCCAAAACTGAAAACCAGTCGATCGATTGAGTTGAATTTTATCCTGATGAAATCGTTACCAGCTCCGTTAGCCTTTCCGAAGGCGAGAACGTTGTCATTTTTCAATTCGCCCCCTGGCGCCAACAAATCCAGTCTCTTCAGGATGCAAGCGACTACACAGCCCTGGTCTTTCATAGTCAGCGCATGAGTCGTGTTCCAGAAGGCCATGAACTCGTGAATCATTTGTTTACCGAATCCCATCTAAAATATGTTATGGTTAGTGAAAGTGTTGTCAAAACCTAATTATTCTAATGATATTGAACCAGTGAGTTTGATGTTGCAATAGTTGGGGAGGCTATAAGGAAAGATCTGGACTATTCAGTCGTACTAAAATTGATTTGATATTTTTATTCATGATTATTCTAACACGGAGTGATTATTCTAACACACACTTACGGAGTACGTAATACTTTGTGGCAGCTTGTATTTGAACCATGACAAAAAAAGATTTAAATATGTTGATTGTTGTTAGTTATCAGCAGATAACAAAATTGCATCACAGAATGCGGAAAAGTTTTAGCAAAGTTATATTTACTCATCCTGAATGAGTAAACTGTGCTAACTTTGCTGAAACTTGCAAAACAAGTTATTAACCACAATAAATATATAATGCGTAATCTACAGGCATAAAATTCGCGTCCTCTACTGTCAGCAAATCACATGGTTTAGAGGAAACTTCTCATCGTAGGAATACAGGATTTTCAAGGTAGATCCTTACCCAGAAACTGTTCCACTACAAAACTAATATTTAAGCTAGGATACCATTGAACCGATTTTCTCTCATATAAATTTTTTTTTCCTTTAATCTGTTAGCTTAACTATATCGAGAAATTATAAAAGCACTGTGTTTGAACTCCAGCGTCCTTAGACCGATGAACAAATTAACCTCTTATATTTACAACACAAAGGACTAAAAGCCTTTAAGAAACTGTACTTCTACTATAAAGACAATTAAATCTTTAAACGTACCTCTCCCTGACATTCCAAAACCATGTTGCCTATATGTTTGCTAAAAGCCTTCATCACCTCAACCTCCTGACTCCCGATAACCGAAAGTATCAGCGTAGAAAAAACAATCAGGAAATATTTCATCATAAAAATATCGCGCAAATACTTGTTGAAAGTTAAGCAAGTTAATTCAATGTGTGGCGATAGAAATCGGAAAATTGGTTCGTGTTTTATTAATTAGTTTTATTAATTGAGTTCATGTTTCATTTGTAGTTTTATAACAAAGGATAAAGTTATGAATAATTGTATAGTACATAACCTGATCCAATCCAAATTTGGATTAGATTTCAAGCTCTTCTAGTAGCACATCTAGGCACTTTCTTTCCGTGTGGTTGGTACTTATCGTAGTGTCAGAGTGGCGTGCATATATAGGTATATGTATGTATATCCTACCAGCAAGCATAGTCTGACAGTTCCTTACAATTACACATGGGGTTTGGGTGTTCATGTTAATCGACTTTGTGAGCTCTCCAAGGGCTTCTGTCTGAAAAAGATAGTAACTCGGGTTGGGTTTCGCACGCAGATTGCTATGAGTCAGCTTTACTTACGAGGTAGGCAAAGTTAAGTCAAAGTCAAAGTCAAAGTCAAAAATAATTTATTCACTTAGGTCACAAAGTAACACTTATGAACGTCAAAGGGGTTAGTGAGTTTATTATATATACTGAATTTACATTTATGTTAGTTGCAAGGTTCAGGCAAAAGGTTGAGCCTATGAGAAGATACCTGCAAGAAACTCAAGGCCACTCTTTTAAATCGCCATCAACTTATAATTTCAGTATTTCACAACTCATTTATTGTTAGTTTAGTTAGTTTGTTCTACTACATAGGTATTTTTATTTCAACTAGTGCAATTTTCGAACAACTTATGTTACTATGTCCAGTCAAGTGTAAAGGTATCATTTTATTTATTATTTCTATTTTTCTGTTGGTCTTCTGCCAGAATAAAAAACAATTAAACAGTTGCTCAGATATTTATTACCATATTATTATAGAACTACCCATACCGTACAACGAAGGGGACTTTTAAAATTAGTTATTGCATAAAAGTCATTACATTAAATAGTTACTAACGATTGTCCGTTCAAATCGCCTAGTCGTTTTAAACTTTATCTATAATCAGTACAAGAAAGAAAATTGAATATGATGTGATAGACGAAAAATAAAAAAGATATTAATGGAAAATATTAAAATAAGTAAGTGAAACAGGAGCCCTAAAATAAATTTAGTATGAAACGATTAGTCACAATATTATATGATAAAACAAGATGAATAAATTACGAAATACAGGCATATACAGCCATGATTCTTGTGAACTTTAAATACACAAAGTTTTAAAGAGATATAAGAAATCGAATGACAGAAGACAGAAGCAGATTCTTCTACGCTTCGGCCAAAAGTTCTCCAATCATTAGATCGACGTCTGGTGCCCAGTTAAGCTTGTGTATCTCAGCCTTAAAGCACTTGGCTACGTTGAGAGTCGTCTGGCATGGGTCATCAGCGACAACAGGAGCAGTCTGACTGCAGGTGTGGATCATATCAATAAGTTGCTTCGCCAAGGCATCATCTATATTGATAAAATAGAAAATGTAAGTGTTAGATATATTTTGCCGAATTAAATACATGAAATCTGATAGAAAAGTTATAGTAATCTAAGATATTTATTATTGATATTAATAGCTAAGGCATTCGGCAGGCACCTTAACAGACTACATCTTTCTTTGAAAATGTTTTCATGGAAATATGAAGTTTGAAGAAATGAATGAAGATTGTTGAATCTTATTCACTAAACATTTCCACAACGGTCATTATGATGTCATGCCTTCATACTCACTCATTACGACTAGACTATATCTGTATCATTCATGTTCTCATTCATCTATATCACCTAAACAAAACTGTCTTCGAAAAATGTAACAACAACTTTTGTAAGATTTAGAAAGGTAACTTCATCATCTTCTCATCTTAGGAATAAGTGATGCTAACCAGCGCCATGTTTCTTAGCGAACTCCGTAGCCCTTCCGTGATGGAGGTTATATTCTGCGTCCAGGAGCTCCAACTTTGACGAAATACACATAATTGCGCAGCCTGTCTGCCTGTTGGTCAGTTCATATCCTTCCCTCCAAAAATTGTGAAAGTCTTTAATTGCATCTTCTTGTAGAGCCATCTAGAACATATTTCAAGAGTTGTTACAATTTTCTATTGGTCTGGAATTGGTGCAATAACATCTAAGATAAAATCTTATAAGATTCTTTTTGCATGAATGGCTAATTAATTATTGTTTCTATAGTGTAAAGGATTTTATTGATTACAAACCAAACCTATAAATATTTGCATGCTGTGTGCACAGCAAAACATGTATGAGCATATTATGCATCTGTTTTACCAACTTTATATACCGTGTTTTGAGCAAATAAACGATGATTATGATTATGATTATGATTATTTATTTAAACAAATATTCTATATCTTAGAGATGTTATATTTACTTCTAGCTTTTGCTGGCGGCTTCGCTCACGTATAAATATAGCCTATGTTATTCAGTGATAATATAGCTTTCTTATGGTGACATAATTTTTTAAATAGGTCATTTAGATTTTGAGATAAATCCTTACAAACAAACAAACAAAAATCAAATCTCTTTATAATATTTGTAAATATTAAATTAGGTATTAAATTAAGATCAATATTTTTTGCAAAATAAATGTTCCTATATTTTCACTTAGAAACATTGCATCGATGTAAGTTTAAGGCACTTCTAAAACAAAAACATTTTGTACACTTACCTCTTGCTTACAAATTTCCAGCGGTTTAGCAAAGTTCATCGATATTTGCTTCACGATCTCCTGTGACGACTCCACCTTCACCACCAGACACACAGCTGCCACCAAAGCTAATCTTACCAACATTTTTGTCTATCGCCACTGACTATCTGCCTTTGCGATTCCATTTACTGTGTTTATATCCATCTTTTAATTACTCGTTTGTGATCTGATGTGATAATGAGTAGCTTAATTGGACAAATCAAAGTTAATTACTAGTGTGTTCCATCATGGAATTGAAGTAATATCGTCAGTGGTATGATGGCGTAAATGTGTGTAATTTTGCATAGCAATTGCGCATTGACTGTCAGTTCAAGATGGAATTATGAATGATATGGTAGGTACTTAGACACGTTTTAATTATTTGTGGTTGCCTGGATTATCTGTTTCTTAGCTGACTTATTTGTGTTTCTTAAGATAATTGAATAATGTGTTATGATTTTTACCAATCCAACTGTTTGGTAAGCGCCTGAAACAAATTGCACAGTCAGATATATGATGCTTAGCTTTTTTTAAAATTACGAACAATACCTTATCGCGCCTTGCATTAAAGCATTCGACTTTTTTCACGTAAACATTACATTTCTGTATATAAAAATGTATAGCCTATTATGATGTCGAGTAGTACAAAGATAGATAAAACTATTTTGGTTCTTTAACAGTCAATTTGAGAGTAAACTAAGCAATCTGAATAGCAGTTGCCTGTTGGTTAATGATAGTTGTTCTCAATCTAAATATTAAGCTTAGATGGAGGTTTTAACAAGATTACCAGTCATTTATAATTTAAATTGCTATTAAAAAAATAAATTGAAACGTATTCCGAGCGAACTGCCAACTATTATAACTCCATGAGAAATTTATGTACTTTTGGCAGATAGTTTAAAGTAATGTCTTTAAATAAATTTTTGCTATATAATGTATACCAAATGAATGTTCATAATTTTGTGTATATGTTAATTAAATATATTTATTTTATGTGCAATGTTTATTAAAGTGAATAGCTATTGTTGACTAGGAAATCATGCACCTGAAAACTGATGAAGCAACCTATCAAAGTAAAGCATAACTATCTGTAAGGAGTTAATGCATATACCGTGATGTATCGTTTATCTATTACAAAATCGCCGTAAGGCAAATGCAGCTCCCGTATGTTTGAGTCCAAAACTGAAAACCAGTCGATCGATTGACTTGAATTTTATCCTGATGAAATCGTTACCAGCTCCGTTAGCCTTTCCGAAGGCGGGAACGTTGTCATTTTTCAATTCACCCCCTGGCGCCAACAAATCCAGTCTCTTCAAGATGCAAGCGACTACACAGCCCTGGTCTTTCATAGTCAGCGCATGAGTCGTGTTCCAGAAGGCCATGAACTCGTGAATCATTTGTTTACCGAATCCCATCTAAAATATGTTATGGTTAGTGAAAGTGTTGTCAAAACCTAATTATTCTAATGATATTGAACCAGTGAGTTTGATGTTGCAATAGTTGGGGAGGCGATAAGGAAAGATCTGGACTATTCAGTCGTACTAAAATTGATTTGATATTTTTATTCATGATTATTCTAACACGGAGTGATTATTCTAACACACACTTACGGAGTACGTAATACTTTGTGGCAGCTTGTATTTGAACCATGACAAAAAAATATTTAAATATGTTGATTGTTGTTAGTTATCAGCAGATAACAAAATTGTATCACAGAATGCGGAAAAGTTTTAGCAAAGTTATATTTACTCATCCTGAATGAGTAAACTGTGCTAACTTTGCTGAAACTTGCAAAACAAGTTATTAACCACAATAAATATATAATGCGTAATCTACAGGCATAAAATTCGCGTCCTCTACTGTCAGCAAATCACATGGTTTAGAGGAAACTTCTCATCGTAGGAATACAGGATTTTCAAGGTAGATCCTTACCCAGAAACTGTTCCACTACAAAACTAATATTTAAGCTAGGATACCATTGAACCGATTTTCTCTCATATAAATTTATTTTGTTTTCCTTTAATCTGTTAGCTTAACTATATCGAGACGAAATTATAAAAGCACTGTGTTTGAACTCCAGCGTCCTTAGACCGATGAACAAATTAACCTCTTATATTTACAACACAAAGGACTAAAAGCCTTTAAGAAACTGTACTTCTACTATAAAGACAATTAAATCTTTAAACGTACCTCTCCCTGACATTCCAAAACCATGTTGCCTATATGTTTGCTAAAAGCCTTCATCACCTCAACCTCCTGACTCCCGATAACCGAAAGTATCAGCGTAGAAAAAACGATCAGGAAATATTTCATCATAAAAATATCGCGCAAATACTTATTTATTTATTTATTTTAGTTACAAGTTAATTCAATGTGTGGCGATAGAAATCGGAAAATTGGTTCGTGTTTTATTAATTAGTTTTGTTAGTTGAGTTCATGTTTAATTTGTAGTTTTATAACAAAGGTTAAGGTTATGAATAATTGTACAGTACCTGAATGATTTAGGTACTCTACAATTGGTATTCATAACCTGATCCAATCCAAATTTGGATTAGATTTCAAGCTCTTCTAGTAGCACATCTAGGCACTTTCTTTCCGTGTGGTTGGTACTTATCGTAGTGTCAGAGTGGCGTGCATATATAGGTATATGTATGTATGTCCTACCAGCAAGCATAGTCTGACAGTTCCTTACAATTACACATGGGGTTTGGGTGTTCATGTTAATCTACTTTGTGAGCTGTCCAAGGACTTGTCTGAAAAAGATAGTAACTCATTTGGGTTTCGCACGCAGATTGCTATGAGTCAGCTTTACTTACGAGGTAGGCAAAGTTTGTTCTACTACATAGGTATTTTTATTTCAACTAGTGCAATTTCCAAACAACGTATCTTACTATGTCCAGTCAAGTGTAAAGGTATCACTTTATGTATTATTTCTATTTTTCTGTTGGTCTTCTGCCAGAATAAAAAACAATTAAACAGTTGCTCAGATATTTATTACCATATTATTATAGAACTACCCATACCGTACAACGAAGGGGACTTTTAAAATTAGTTATTGCATAAAAGTCATTACATTAAATAGTTACTAACGAGTGTCCGTGCAAATCGCCTAGTCGTTTTAAACTTTATCTATAATCAGTACAAGAAAGAAAATTAAATAGGATGTGATAGACAAAAAATAAAAAAGGTATTAATGGAAAATATTAAAATAAGTAAGTGAAACAGGAGCCCTAAAATAAATTTAGTATGAACCGATTAGTTACAATATTATATGATAAAATAAGATAAATAAATTACGAAATACAGGCATATACAGCCATGATTCTTATGAGTTCTTTGAAAATGTTAAATACGCAAAGTTTTAAAGAGATATAAGAAATCGAATGACAGAAGACAGACGCAGATTCTTCTACACTTCGGCCAAAAGCTCTCCAATCATTAGATCGACGTCTGGTGCCCAGTTAAGCTTGTGTATCTCAGCCTTAAAGCACTTGGCTATGTTGAGAGTCGTCTGGCATGGGTCATCAGCGACAGTAGGAGAAGTCTGACTGCAGGTGTGGATCATGTCAATAAGTTGCTTAGCCAAGGCATCATCTGTATTGATAAAATAGAAAATTTAAGTGTTAGATTATATTTGCCGAACATGAAATCTATAGATAAGTAATATTAATCTAAGATATTATTGATATATTCAGCATTCGGCAGGCACCTTAACAGACATCATCTTTCTTTTAAATGGCATTCATAGAAAGATGAAGTTTGAAGAAATGAATTTCCACAATGGTCATCATGATGTCATGCCTTCATACTCACTCACTACGACTACATCTGTATCATTCATGTTCTCATTCATCTGTATCACCTAAACAAAACTGTCTTCGAAAAATGTAACAACAACTTTCGTAAGATTTAGAAAGGTAAACTCATCATCTTCAATTATTAGGAATAAGTGATGCTAACCAGCGCCATGTTTCTTAGCGAACTCCATAGCCTTTCCGTGATGGAGGTTATATTCTGCGTCCAGGAGCTCCAACTTCGACGAAATACACATAATTGCGCAGCCTGTCTGCCTGATGTTCAGCTCATGCCCTTCCCTCCAAAAATTGTGAAAGTCTTTAATTACATCATCTTGTAGACCCATCTAGAATATAATTCAAGAGTTGTTACAATTTTCTATTGGTCTGGAATTGGTGCAATAACATCTAAGATAAAATCTTATAAGATTCTTTATTTAAACAAATATTCTATTTCTTAGAAATGTTATATTTACTTTCGCTTTTGCTGGCGGCTTCGCTCACGTATAAATATAGCCTATGTTATTCAGTGATAATATAGCTTTCTTATGGTGACATAATTTTTTAAATAGGTCATTTAGATTTTGAGATAAATCCTTACAAACAAACAAACAAAAATCAAATCTCTTTATAATATTTGTAAATATTAAATTAGGTATTAAATTAAGATCAATATTTTTTGCAAAATAAATGTTCCTATATTTTCACTTAGAAACATTGCATCGATGTAAGTTTAAGGCACTTCTAAAACAAAAACATTTTGTACACTTACCTCTTGCTTACAAATTTCCAGCGGTTTAGCAAAGTTCATCGATATTTGCTTCACGATCTCCTGTGACGACTCCACCTTCACCACCAGACACACAGCTGCCACCAAAGCTAATCTTACCAACATTTTTGTCTATCGCCACTGACTATCTGCCTTTGCGATTCCATTTACTGTGTTTATATCCATCTTTTAATTACTCGTTTGTGATCTGATGTGATAATGAGCTCTAAGTGTTGTGTTAGCTTAATTGGACAAATCAAAGTTTAATTACTAGTGTGTTCCATCATGGAATTGAAGTAATATCGTCAATGGTATGATGGCGTAAATGTGTGTAATTTTGCAAAGCAATTGAGCATTGACTGTCAGTTCAAAATAAAATTATGAATGATATGGACTATATACTTAGACACGTTTTAATTATTTGTGCTTGCCTGGATTATCTGTTTCTTAGCTGTTTAATTTGTGTTTCTTAAGATAATTGAATAATGTGTTATCATTTTTACCAATCCAACTGCTTGGTAAGCGCCTGACACAAATCGCACAGTCAGATACATGATGCTTAGCTTTTTTTTAAATTACGAACTATACCTTATCGCGCGCCTTGCATTAAAGCATTCGACTTTTTTCACGTAAACATTATCAAAAGCCTACTAATATAAAAGTGAGACTTAGATATATCGATGTTTGCTATTCAATCCCGCCGCACCGCTAAACGTTTTAACGGTTTTTGCTAAAAATTCGTATACAGAAATACAATTATCTGCATTAACATATAGAACATTTAATTACCAAAAGCTGTTTGAAAGAAAGAAAGAAAGAATTTGGTATTTCTGGAATATTAATAAATATTATTCCACCGTACAAAAGGTCACTACGTCATCCCGAGAAAGTACAAGTACATGCGTGTTAAATAATAAATTTCCTCTTTCATCAATTGTGTCTGGCCATCGATGTGTTGCAGCGACTCAACAGGTTAACATCCTAAAATGAACTTATTGAAAGTACTACTTTCCAAAAAAATATTAGATACCTATCTCTGTAAAGAAATTCTCATTAGCAACACGGAGTTAGGAGGCATTGTTCAACAGCCCTGTGCCTCGGAAAACTCATAAAGCTGTTGGTTCTACGCCAAATCTCTCTCCGGTCGGGTTGGATTGCCGTCCCATCGGAGGGAATAGGGAGTGCATTTGTGCTTGCGCAAACACTTGTGCATTATAATATCTCCTGCACAGATGGCCGGTCTCCGTTAAGATTGGCGGACGAGATCGATTGATCTGAAGGACTTATATCAATCAATATTTTTATTTTATTAATTTATTGGACTGTATTGGCACGCCGGCGCCCATTTTATTGTCTGGCTGGTGGCGGGCTGCAGTCCAGCAATTAACACGTGAAATATAATTATAGAGATCTTATAGTAATTATAGTTTAGGGCGTTTACTCCTATATCTGCTGCTTTGTAGATTGGAATCAATTGGTATACGTGGTGTGGCACTCGATATTTTTCGTTCCTATCTCTCAAATCGAAGTCAGTGTGTAAAAGTAGGTAAACACACTAGTTCTCTAGCTTCACTCTCTTTCGGTGTCCCACAAGGTAGCGTTCTCGGTCCCACTCTTTTCCTCGTGTACATCAACTCGTTATGCACCAAAATCTTACCTAACTGTAACATTATCACCTATGCTGATGACACTGCACTGATGGTCCATGGAAGGGACTGGGAAGACGTTAAGCGGCACACTGAGGGTGCACTTAGAGAGGTTTTGAAATGGCTTCATGATAACCTCTTAACACTGAATGTCCATAAAACAAAATACATTGCCTTCACCCCCCGCATCAATACCCAGCCTCCTGTTGTGTTCAATATCAAAGCCCATACTTGCGATTCACAAATAAACTGCATCTGCCCTAATCTAATACGTGCTTATGATAATATTGTCTTCTGTTTACGCGAATGTTATTCATTGAAATTAAACTACTATATACGGATTTTATCGCGTTGTTTATTTAGCAGTGTATTACAAAATTTTGAAAATATTACACTACTACTACTATTGATTTTATTTTACTAATTTATAAGCTAATAAAATTATTTAAACTATTAAATCTATGACATAAGATACTTGGGTCTTATAATTGACAGCTCCCTGAATTGGTCTGCTCACATCAATAATGTTGCAAATAGTGTCAGAAAATTAATGCCCGTCTTTAGAAAAATCAGACAATCCGCAGATTATGAGACATTAAGATGTGTCTATTACGCGCTTGCTCAAAGCCTCCTCTAATACTGCATCGTTACATGGGGTGGAGTTGGTGGAACTAAATTGCTCACTGTAGAACGTGCGCAAAGAGCCATTTTAAAAGTTATGATGGGGAAGCCACGTAGATATAGCACTGATCTCCTATACAAAGAGTGTTCTGTTCTAACAGTAAGGAAACTCTTTATCCTGTCTGCTGTACTTCGCAAACATAAGAGTACTAAGTACAGGACAGTCACAACACGCAATAAAACTAGAATACACCGTATAACCCCTCATAGAACAGCACTTGCTCGTTGTCATTATTATGTGATAGGTAAAAATTTATATAATTTAGCCAACAAAAACACACACACACACACACACTTTATATCAGCTTTAAAACAGGCTAGATACCTACTTTGCATTTATTTAGAAGTTATTTTTATTTATACTATGATTAACAATCTTTTATTGAAATTAAACTACTATATACGGATTTTATCGCGTTGTTTATTTATCACTGTATTACAACATTTTGAAAATATTACTCTACTACTACTATTGATTTTATTTGACTAATTTATAAGCTAATAAAATTATTTAAACTATTAAATCTATTTATTTTTGGTTTACACTTTCCCCGACGTTTCGGGTGCTTTTCAGCAGCCATGGTCACGATAAAATCCGTATATAGTAGTTTAATTTCAATGAATAACATTCGCGTAAACAGAAGACAATATTATAAACAATCTTTTATGTTAAATGATATTATGTTGTGTCATACAGGGTGGAAGACGCTGACTGCTGTGACACAGTTTATACTAGTATAGCAGCCAACGACGACCTCTTACTCTTTGTATAATATCATTCTCATGATAGTGTTTAGCGATGTGCACGGATGCAGTCAGACGAACCCAATAATAATACTACTAACTCGCTTAAATTATATATATGATTGTATCCGGTTGTAGTTTGGGTCTCGTTTGCGTGCATCGCCAAATTACTTTATATGCTAGAATAAGAGCCAGCTGTATATTTTTGAGAACAAATAAATTTATTATTATTATTATTTCCTAGTGGCTTATCTCGAAAGGCAACGTCGCAAAAGTGTCGTCTTTGAGAGTTTAAATGTGATAATTTTAGATGAGCTTTATTTTAAAAATGATTTTAATACACTATATAAAATAGAAAAAAGTGTGTCATCATAGATGGAATATAATTATATTCTATCTATGATGACACACTTTTTATATAATTATATTACAATGATAATATTGGGCCAAATATTTTTGGTGGGTTATAGGACATGTGTATTGGTATCTAAAATATATTTTTCCCCAGTTTTCATAGGATTTGATTTTGGGATGGATATAATGTATTAGGTGAAAATTATTTCATACCACTTAATAATGTTTATTGAGGTTTTTTGTCAAGAAATTGACAAAAGGCTCGCTAGCTAAAAACCGTAGCTTAAGACAATAGGCCCGCTCGTTAAATACATATCTATCACTTCAGAATTATGGCTGTAAGACTACATAGGTACATAATAATATCAGCCCTGTATATAAACATAAACTGTCCCACAATTAGGCCCGTGTTAGACGTTAGACCCTCAGTTACCACACTAGCCAAGTGCAGCTTAGCAGATTTTACACATTTACGTGAACATTATGTAGAACTCTCAGACATACAGGTTTCCTCACGATGTTTTCTTTCACCGTTAAAGAGAGTTAAAGCAATTATGACTTATTTAATACGCACATAACTTCGAAAAGTCAGCGATGCGCTGCTTGGGATTGAACGCGAGACCTTTGCTTGGCAGTCCAACCGTTTGCCACTAGAATATCGCTATCTACAATTCAGTCTAGTAATGAGAAATAATAGTTCTTGCATCGTCATTGTAGCGCGAGTTGGTACGTCTGCCATATAAATACCTAAACATAGATGGTAAACAGACGGTGCGATGGATATAAATGTTAACATTCATAGTTTTTTATTAAGACAGCTCTGGATCAAGCCTTATTTTAGACCTTTCTAAACATGTAATTAATGGAATCCAAGCATCCAAATATAAAGACCCAAAACTCAAAATATTTTTATTGCGTGGGATTCGAAATCTCAACACTCAGCTGCCAGGTGGCATGGCCGCTTGTCCACTACGCCATCTGTGTTGACAGATAGCATAGCTTAGCATTACCTACACAGATGAAATGCAAAGACATTTATAGAATGTTTAAAATGTGAGTATAATTATTAAGTACCAGTAAAACTTTAAGTAAGTAAACTTAAAATAAACACAAAATAAAACAACACCATATTATAACATAATAATATAAATCAAAAATTTAATGTTTTTTTTGTTATTTTCTTCCTTGCTGAAAACTAAAACTAACAACGCAGTCATACTTATTCCAAGTCCAAAGTCAGCACACGAAATCAAGTCCAAATTCCCGAAGCAGAAGTGATCAGTATTTCTCCATGACTGCTTCGATCATCGCGACTTCGGGCGCGATGCCCTCCTTCTTAGCGTCGACTTTGAAACAGGCTGCGACTTTGACGACTCGGTCGCAGTCGTCCGTCAAGTCATCGTATTTCAGTTCGCAGTTGTGGATCAGTTCTACCATCTTGGCAGAAAGGACGTGTCCTGAGATGAAATGATTAAAAGTTCTTAATCATGGACTGTTTTATATCCTTATAAAAGCAAATTTTTCAATCGTTAGATAAAAGTTCTTCGTGGAATTAAGTAAAACAAACAAATTAGAAATGTCTTTCATATGAATTAAGTAGTCCAATTGCTTAACTTTCACATTCTGCCATATTATAATTTATTTGATAGATAACATTTATCTGATAATTGAAAAATCAGCGCTTTGAAAAATAATTGATAAAAGTCTATGTGAAGAATATCTATATAAAAAAACAAAACGTCGATGTCTCTAACTAGCGAATTTTTAGGAAATTTACAAATTTTGACTACAAACAAAGTTTTTTGGTCGATAATCCAAAGCATAACATTGTTTCTTGACTGTCTTTCTTTGTATGGAAATAAAGAAAAAGAAGAGCTGACTGCCTGATGTTAAGCAGTTATCCTAGACGAGTATGCAGTTGAGTGGCAGGCAATCCAGGTAAATAACATAGGCTACAGCAACTGCTTGCAATCAAGCGAATCATGTTTGTTTGCCATTTTAGTAGTATAAAACGTCGAGATGTGGACAGGTACTGTGTATGACCTTGAGGCTACCTACTCAGTATAGGTTAACTCATGAGTAACATAAGATTACGGTCGATCGCGTCCCGAATTCGCTTCGTAGGTTGGGCGGTGTAATTGGGTTTTGAATTTGAAAATTGTCAATTGGCATTATTATGTACCCGATAGATAGCCCACCCTATTTTAAGTACAACATACAAACATAGTGAAATCACGCCCTGTAATATGTCCCTGCCTACCCTTCGCGGATAAAGGCGCAATCATTTGTATGAATTTAAGTATAATTTTTCATTTCATAAACCAGTTCTCATTAACTAGAACCTTCCAAGGAATAAATGCTTTTGTAACAGTTAAAAATCAAGACAAGCAAAATAAACAAGGTTCTTTGACTTTAAAAGAATCGCGTGTTTGAACTAGTGCATGTTCATAAATAACAGAATTACTCCTATAAATTGCCTTCTAAAAACAAGCATGGCTTGGTTCATTGTTTTACAAATGAAATTTTAGCAAGTCTTGACGACAAAGGCTGGCTTTGAAAACGCTTATAATACAAATGGAATTTATAATTTTAAGCTGAAATGTTTTTTTTAATAACTTAAAAACAGAATATTTTATTAAGCATCAGAGGGATTGCCACGTTCTCTAAAACCATTCAAATTACATGCGTGAGAATGAGACAAAGATATAAACGCTACGCTGTCACTTTCTCATTCATGCGATGCTTGAAGCGATGGTGACCCCAAAACCATATGTTTTTACCTTGATCCCGCTTCAAAATTTAAATAACTCTTTTTCTTCAATCCAGTCGTGAGCTCTAAGATTTCATATGGCGTAGTGGTTAGTGTAACCGACTGCCACGCCTGAGGTCGCGGGTTCGATTCCCGCACAAGTCAAATATTTGTGTGCATGAACATGGATGTTTGTCTTGGTCTGGGTGTTTCTATGTATAATAAGTATGTATTTACATAAAAAAAACGTATATAAGTATATTTATCCATTGTCTAGTACCCATAGTACAAGCTCTGCTTAGTTTGGGCTAGATGGTGTTGTGTGTATGTGGTAGAATATTATTATTATTATTATTGGCTTTTACTTTTGTGACAGTTAGTAGCAGCACGTCATCTATAACTATGCTCCTATACGGCAATAAGCTCGCTCCTTTTAAAATGAAATTAAAAATAATTGGTAAAATGTAGTATCTGTCAAACTCTTCAAGGACAAACATATAAATGTAATATTTTTGACGAACAAAATGAGATTACATTTCGAGGCAATGTTTGCACGGCCTAATAGCTCAAAATTACTCTGAAATTAAAACGCACCATTAGGAAAGCTCTTCACATAGTCGTCCATGTTGACATGATGCATCCTTGTGTCGTCCTGCAGCAAGCTGAATTTGTTCGACATGCAGATGATGGCACAACCAAGCTCGCGGTGCACCACTTCGAAACTCTCACTCCAGAAGTGCTGGAACTCCTCTAAAATTTCGGGTGATAACCCTGACTGCAGATGACACAGGAAATTAGATAGTTTGATGACAGTTGTTGCTGGGTTTATCGTAAGGCAATTCAACCAGTTGAAACGTACACGAGGCGTTGAGTTTTATATATGTTAGTCGATAAAATTGAGATGATCGTATGCTGTGTAGTCACAGACAACCCACAAGTCTTTACTGTTTCAAGCTGTTATTTTCTATTCAATAATTGATTTAAAGAATGGAATCCTTTGGCAACGAAATGTGGAGGCCTTGAATAAATTATGAAGCAAAAGAATCCAGCTCTCGATGTAATTTCAGTACAATTCCTTGTGGAGGAATTTTGTAAAGGTTCTGGATTTTAGCCATTGATACTGTCTCCTAAATGTGGCTCTTGCAAATCTCAGCTTACAGTACAAAAACTTAAAATTATGGTGGGCCGTTGGCTATGCTTTGTGGATCTCAAAAGATTATAATAAATAATGAAGATCACATAGCTAATGCCAAAGCAAAAGCCATGGACCAGCAACCGTTCGGCGCCTTTAGTTCATTTTCTTGAAGGAAACGCTGAACAGGGAGATCAGTTGTAACTGTGGGGGCTTTTGGTGAATGTTCTGGTTGAATTGTTCCAAGCATCCTTAGGCTAAGGTAACTACTTATAATGAGGCATGCATTCTGTTAGTCAAATTAATGTTATAAAAACCTTTGTATTAAATTAAATCAAACTCACCTCCTCCCTACATTCTTCAAGTGCCTTCCCAAAATGTGCTGTGACGTGGCTCATCACCTCAGCTGTGCCCATCACCGCTGGAGCGACGGCAGCAACAACAGCCAACAACAAACAACACTTCGACTTCATCGTGGTAACAACTGTGACCAACAACTCGTACCCAACCGTTTATATGTTAGTTTAATTTTTTTGTTATACGAATAGTATACTATTAGGCCAACTATACATATTTGCGATTTCATAAACCTTATTACGAAGGCATAAGATTTATTTTTGTTTAATTTAACTGTATGTGGTTTGTTTGTATGATGATAAGTGATGATTTAATTCAAGATATAATGTCATGTATTGACTAATTATGGTGGATGTCGCTACTCAGTCTAACTGCTGGTTATTTTAATAAGTAGTGGATGTATGATGGTCACGTTTTAAGAATGAGGAGAAGATGTTGTAAGATGGAGTAAGCAGAGGGCAAATTAATTGAGTAATATGTTATTATTTTGTGATTTATGACATTGATATGAAAATGTCACTAGATATGATAAAATCAGGATGTGGTATTCTTTGAACATAGTTTAATATTTATAATATCATCACGCGTAACTCTGGCACACAAATAGTTCATGTTCTGAATTATTATTAACATATAGAATTATATTTATACAAGTATGTGGTACAAAGTTGAAGCCTTAGATTAACACACGCGAGCGAAGGTACGGGCTGAAGTAAATTTGATATAAAAATAGTCAGATATAGATATGTAAGTATAAGAATGTAGGCAATTTATAATTACTAGCGGTCGCCCACTGGTCAAAATTCGACCATAATAGATTTAAATTTTAAGTTTGATCATTATTAAGGTTTTATTGACTATAATTTTAATCTTATAATCACATTTCATTTAGATTTCACCAAGGCTATATAGGTTAATTTACCTATCTTTTTCAAACAAATTATTATTTACTTAACTATACTCTTCCATTGACGAACTAAGCTTGCTAGTTTGTTTTCTTTTTTTTTATTACATATAAATCTTACTAATATAATAAATGTGAACGTTTGTAAGGATGGATGTATGGATGTTTGTTACTCTTTCAAGCAAAAACTACTGAATCGATTGCGATGACGCTTGGTATGTATATAGCTGGAGACCTGGATTAACACATAGGCTACTTTTTATCCCGATATTCCCTCGGCATCGGGACTTACGCGGGTGAAACCGCGGGGCGCAGCTAGTAAGGTATTACATATGACATATACCGTAGTTACGAAGAATTGTACGACGTCAGACGAACAATGCCGAAATACTACGAACGCGATTCGACTGCGTGTGTCAAATGCATGGTTGTGTGTGTGTAGTGTTTTTTCATTAATTTAATGTATTTCTAATACATATTTTATAAAAATAATAGGATTCGCCACTCCTTCTCCATAAGAACTGTGCCAAATTTCATATTCCTCCGGCCGCGCAATTTTCGTAAAAAGGGGCACAAAGTTTTTGCTTCATGTATTAATATATAGATTCTAGGCCTTAAAGACCAAGTGAGGTCTCGAGTCAATTTCCTAGCTGGGTGAGTTGACTGTTAGGAAATCCTTAGTAGCTGTTGCTATGGAAAACGTACCGGTAAGCAGCAAGACGCTCGCTCCTATTTACGAGCGCAAGAAAAATTTTGTTGGAAGAATTTGATGTAAATACTTCAAATTCTTAACACAAGGTTAAATAAACCTTAACACCTTATTTTTATTAACACCTTATAAACTTTAACAAACCTTTACTTAATTAATTGGGTATATTTACACCTTTACCGAACTTTTAGAGGATATAGGCGAGAGACTTGGTATGAAATCCCTTTATTTGGGTAACAGGTATAAATTTATCGATGTATGGTAGGATATCAGCCATAATATCACATATTCTATCTTCTAAAATTGGAGATTAGGTCCTGATTCTATGTATGTATTAAGTATTTTATTTTATACTAGCGGACCCGAAAGACGTTGCCTTGAACAAAAGAAAAAAAATAAGAAAAGAACCAAATCCGAACCATTCTCAAAGCCACTTGAACACAGACAAAAAATTTCATTAAAATCGGTCCAGGCGTTTAGGAGGAGTTTAATTATGAACACACGCACAGAAGATTTATATATATAAAGAATAACTAGATGTTTCCCGCGGCTTCGCTCGCGCAAATGTAGATTAGGTTTTGTAACAGTACTTTTTTCTGCATGATTGGTACCCTATGTCCCATTCTGTACTCCCGACAATGTGTATGCAAAATTTCAAGTTGATCGGTCGAGTAGTTAAGGCGTGAAAGCGTAACAAACTAACAAACTCACATTTGCATTTATAACATTATAAGTAAGGAAATAAGGCTAATGTGACGTATAAATAACATAATGAATCCAAATTTACCAAGTAGTTCCATAATATTTCACACAAACGTACTGCATCGATAACGACTCTGAAACTCCATTACCGAATCCTTAAACTCTGCAGAATTCTAACCACGTATTCCATCTTACGGGCCATTGGTTCAGATAGCTTGCATGCGAGTGCCAACCGTGTGTTCACCCCCTGTCCAAGTCTCGTGATGCATAGCGCCGGGGTGAATGGGGAATTCACGTCGAAACGTAAAAAAGAACTGTGGATGAAAATGGATTTATTGGAAGCGGTCTTGTGCGATTTCTAATAGACTTTGTGATGGGATTTTGAGTTTAATGAGTTTTGGTGTTTCATCAGCCAGAGAAAGTCATTGCGACTGATGCAATGTCTATTACAGGGTCATACAAAGACTTAGGTATTGAGTTCTTTTGTTAAGAAATTTTAGTAGCAGCGCGAAATCCGTTATGTTATATGTAAAGTCAATACATAAGCTGGCAAAATAAGAGTGCAAGATTCCTTTGATTTTCCCTTTGAGGATATAGATTCTAGTTTATGTATGCATAGTGTTACAATTTATTTAAAGAACTTGGAACTATTTAAACCGTTGCTTCTTTCATTCGAATTAACGTTTCGAGACTAAATAGAGAAAAAGAGAAACTTTTCTAAATTTCATAGTTTAGGTCATAAGTTTAAGTAAAAAAATTGCTTTAAATCATAATTACGGTCATTCAGACACAAAACAAATATCCTCTGATCTGGCTAAATGATCGTGGTTATCCACGGCCCGGTGTTTGATATCAGGCACTTATAACACGCCGTGCCGACTTCGCTATCGCGATTCAGACTTTTAATTTATATGAAGTGGTGCGGTTTTTGGGTAACGCGCCATCTCTTGTCTGTAGCTGCTGCACCTGTTCTTCATTATTATTATATTATAACGAAGCATTCGTGGTGAACGCCACAGTAATTATTCTATATGATAATGTAACCCTATTATTCACATTTAGAGATTAATAAGTTTTTTTTATGGATTAGTGGGCAAACGCCCAGAAGGATCGCCTGACGGTAAGCGATTACCGTCACCCATGGACATCCGCTACACCAGAGGAATCACAAGTGCGTTTAAGAATATGTTAAACAGCCAACATCAGCTGTGATAAATAAGATTCAACCAGATGATATGGCAAGACTGTATCCTCAACATTTTTATCATCTGGTCCACACTTAAATATCTTTAATACTTAGGAGAAGACGAAAGAAAAGTCTTTTGATTCTCTAAACAGTTTTAAAAACAGTCCACACTAGCTGTGATGAATAAGGTTCTACCAGACGATATAGAAAGATCAAGACGTTTTATTCCATCTGGTCAATACTTAAATATAGTCAATTGTTAGAGATGAAGAAGTCTGATAATGTTCTAAAAGTGTTATGCTAGATAATAAAAATGCCAAAATGCCTGTAATACCATGATTTTGAATTCCTCACTGACGTATTTGGTCGACGGCATTCATGCCTTAGGCAACTAACAGACTACTAAGCAGACTATCTAGACCCCTTGAATATCATTCATCTTCAAAGATGCTGGAGTCTGATAATGTCCTAAAACTGTAATCCTATATAGAAAAAAGAACAACCAAAATGCCTTCAAAACCATGATTTCGAATTCTCTACTGATGTAAGTATTTGGTCGGCTGACGGCCTTCATGCTTTAGGCAACTAATAGTAGACTATCTATACCCTTTATTACGACACTCCTAAACTTAATAAAAAGGTCAAACATCCACTTACAATTCTAAACAAGTTAATAACAAACCGAATCTAACCATACAACCGTCAATTTATTAAACTAGTATTTTATTTGTGCCGGACCTCGCTTACGTGACAATACTGTATTATTAACTTAATATCAAATATCATTAAGAATTGTACCTATGATTGCACTTAGCGAATCGTTTGTAGCTAAATGTATGCTGCAATAGGATTAGTCTGAATTACATTTTTGTTAAAACTTTAGATTTGTCGCTTCAGCTTTAGTTATTATTTTTTTTTATACACCTATGTTGGTAAACTAGCATACGGCCCACCTGATGGTAAGTGGTCACCGTAGCCTATGGACGCATGCAACACCAGTGGCATCACTTGCGCGTTGCCGACCCTTTAGGAAAGGAAATGGGAATGAGAAGGATCGGGAAGGGGGGAAGGGGGTGATTGGGCCTCCGGAACTCTCACTCACCGAACGAAACACAACAGCAGGAATACTGCTATTACACGTCGATATTCTGTGAGAGGGTAGTCCTTCCCCGGTCGAGCCGGCCCATTCATTCATCCTTCAGATGCTATTTCGCATTTTATTGTAAAAGATAACTACTTTCTGCTCACGGGAACGTATTATCATAGGATTAAAAGTAACTTATGTGTTAATTCAAGAAATTAGCTATCTGTGAGCCAAGATTAATTAAAATCCGTTCAATGGTTTACGCGGGTTTGAAACATCTTGACAAAGATTAAATTTGTTCTATGTGTAGTAATGAATCAGTATCTTAAAGGTAAGTAATGATTTATGAATAGTTAGGTTACAAGCATCAACCATACGCCCTTTACAAGTTTCATGAAAACAACATGGTTTTAATAATTTATTGTCCAGCGGAAGCCTCCATAATTTTTTTTACAGGAATCATCTACTTTCTGGAAATGTGTACACAAACTGCACATGTCTACTTAATAGACGTTACTTTCTAGAAACACATATGTACCGCTAGATATGCCGCATTGATAAAAGTAAATTGTCCATTTGCACCAGTACACAATTCACTCAATTTCATTTAAATAATATAAAACAGCTTATGACGAACTAGCTTTTGCCCGCGGCTTCATTTGTTATGTTACTCTACTAATATAGCTTTATAAAGGAGAAATAATTGTTTAAATCAGTTGAGTAGATTTTGAGTTAAATCCTTAGAAACAAACAAACAAAAAATCAAATATTTCCGCTTTATAATATTAGTATAGACTAGAAGCGCTGCATTAATAAAATATAGTGTCTATTTAAACCACTGCACAATTTGATCATTTTCATTTAAACAATATATTGCAACTTACAAAGAAAATTACCACGGTATATTTAGGTAATACTTTTATAAAATTTATTTTTACCTTTTATCCGACGATTCGTATGCTTTTCAGCAGTCTACACCTTTACGGTGACACCTCTCTTTATCGCCCTATTCATAGGAGATTCAAATTTTCTGCACAAGAATTTCAACATTAAGCAAACAATTTGCAGCAAACGGTTCGCCAAGTCTGAAAGTGCACTATAAATATTTTTGTCAAAGTTTTACCATCAATAATACGTGTCAAGGGGCTGAGCAGTAACAGTGATCTGTCAACAGTAATGAGCGTACCTCTGACAGGTGGGTAGAGGGTAAAATGGAAATTGTTTCTCTGTTTTGATAGAAAATGTTCGTGTTTTCGTGATTTATAGATATGGAACAGAGGGTCCTATTTTGATTGATTTTACGTCGCCGATAGTTAGACACACACGTATATTTATGCTATTAGGCTGTGAAATAAGTGTACGGGTTGCCAGTGTTGTATTTATGTGTTTTACTTGAAACACTAGAACAATTCGATTTTTAAAAAAATATACCCCGAGTTTGTAATGTAGTCGTAAGCTTAGCACACATGGGATCATTGTAAATATTATATAAACACATAATTCAATTATTTCCTTTAAATATAGGAGGCGATAGTCCATATAAGCAGTATAATGTAGATATTAAAAATGATTTTAGTCGTTAAATATATAAGACACAAGATTTTGCGAAATTTGATGATGATCGGTCAAATAGATAAGGCATGAAAGCGTAACAAACAAACTCACGCTAGCATTTAAAATATTAGTTAGGATCCGTTGGCGGCAGACGAGCAAGCGGTCACCTGATGGAAAGTGGTAACCGCTGCTCATGGATTTCAGCAATGTCAGGGCACAGCAAAGCCGCTGCCTACCGTGATAGAAGCACTCTCTTTAAACCTTGTTTGAAGAAGGACATATCATAGCACTCGGGAAACACCGAAGCAGGCAGTTCATTCCAGAGCTTGCTCGTACGTGGGCGAAATGATCGCTGCAAGCGTAGCGTCTTAGATTTGAACGCTTCCATCTGATATGGATGAACCCTACTTCGTTGTCGAGTGGTACGGAGATAGAAAGGGGCTGCTGGTACAAAATCCAACAATTCTTCAGAGCACTCCCCGTGAAAGAGTCGTTAGAACACGCAGACCTTTGGGTCTCTCTGTGTGTTCTAACGACTTTGGTCTCTCCGTTGCTCCAACGACTCTAGTCTATCCGTGAGAAAGGAATCATCGATAATTCGACCTACCCGTCTTTGTTAGTAGTCAAGTGGATCGAGCTGGTATTTGGGGGCTCCTGCCCAGAGATGTGAGCACGTGGAGTACCCACGTATGGCCGGACCTGTGATTTGTAAAGCACAAGACGTTGACCTCGTGTGAAGTATGTTCGGTCCGCGAGTGTTGGTGCGCGTTTTATGCATACTTCGAATCTAAAACATTCGTGCGTGCCCTAAGAAAATTAAGTAACTCTGGGGCCATCGCATGGTTCAGATTAATTGTGGCCCTGTGGAAAGCACAACGTCACCTTAAAGATTGGTAAGTTGTAGTAATTATTAAATATGCATTTAACACATAGCGACAGCCTGCCACACAGATGCTTGCAGTTACTACACGCATCTTTGAATTTTAGGTTATTGCGTATTAAATATTTGATTATTACTCGCTTTGACGATGGTGACAATACCCACAAGGTCGTCAGTTTTCCATAATGTTCTCGATGATGTGCAAGTTTATCAACTAGCACTAGACTCGGTGGTGGACTATGGCCTAACTCTTATCGCATTAAGAAGCTCGTGCCAGAAGGACTATTTATAAAAACCGCTAAAATTATATTATTCACATTACTAATTGTCTCTTTTTTATGAAACAGAGTTGTCTAGCAAGCATACGGTTCACCTGATAGTAAGCGGTTATAAAAGCTAAAGGACGCTTAAAACACAAGGAAGTGATCGTTGAAAACAAGAGTTCCTGTGCTGATGAAGAACGACGATTATTGTTCCCATGCTGACAGCACAGCGTTTCTATAAGTACCTTGGAAGCTTCTACTCACAGCGGAAAACGACACAAAGATTACTTGACTCGAAAAGGATAGGACTACTTCCAAAGCCCGACTGACATTGAGCAATATCTCAGGCGTCATTTAATGTACATTTTTCTTTAATCTTCTAGCATATCTATATCATCCAGGAAAGGCAGTTCTTTTTTATGCCACCAGATGGCGTTGACACAGCCTTCAGAATTGCATTATTTGAATAACAAAACACGTAAGTAATTGTTTTGTTTTCTTTATTCACGGAGACACAAAACAATCACGATACAGCCAATAAACTAAGGGGGCAGAGACAATGAGTAATAGTCGCGGGTTGCCAGCCTCTCCCCATTCCCATCACGTAGTGTTGCCAGGGGAGAAATAAATATTTCCTCCCGAAATCCGCGTCTTGCTCTATATGTAAATTTTTATATTTTTTTCGTCATATAAACTTGTTTCCTTGTGTGGTTTTATAATTTTACAATACGGCGCAGGTGCTTATCGAACAAATAAAAGAAAAATGGCATACCTATGAAATGTGCACAGCAATATATGGAGAACCGTAAATTTTGCATACAAATATTCCAAATTTATGTAGAACTTTACTTAGATACGTGTATGGAATTTTAAAACTTCATACCTACCTATACATTAGATGGTTTAGGCGGAGCATATTGCTATTCACCAGGTGCAGTTCTAGATTGCCCGACCCAGGAAAGTCCATGCCAGTCAAAAACGAGACAGACAATTTTTTTAAATTTAATGTCTGCCTGAATGAATAGGGACAGTGATACGATACGATCATAAACATAGTCTCTACCTCCATAGGTACATTTATTATATAAATTCTTAATTAAATTTCGTATACTGATTTCCTCGAATAAATTGTTATATTCACACGTAAACAGGGATATGGACCCACTAACTTATACTCAATTCTAGTGTTTAAGTTGTCAATATCACCATTTTAATCTGTTCCATTAAAAGTTGCAACAGCTGCTGACTGCACGGATGTCACAATCATATTTATTTGTTACATTCGAGCAGTCGTCGACGTTCGTACATGCAGTGCACAATAAACACATATTTGTGGTGTCTTCACCACTGTCTATGAACCACGTGCTATGTTTCAAACCCCATACATAATATGATGGCTAGTTTAGGAAGCAGGTCATTAGCTCAAACTTCTACCGACATTCCGGCAGCTTAAAAACTCGGAACAAAAATGTTAAAATTCACTTTTCTTTGGTAAAATCATTGAACCTGCTTGCCGTAAGGCCGTTACTGGTCATAGATGACAGTTGCATTACAGCCTTTACAATACATCTACAGGATGTCCGGTAATTAATGGATAACCTGGAAATGTCTTATAGTGGAACTGATGGCCGTTCAGAAAAAATATGAAATAAAATATATCTTAACTACTACCTGAGATATGTGTTTTTTTTTTAATTACCATGTATAACTTTCTTGTATACTACGACCATAAATGAATGAAATCCATCGGTTTTTAGTTGTTTTATTATTAAACACTAATTATGCTAATAGATAGACAGTCAAAAGTATGCTATGCTAATATAGCTTGCACTTTTTAATATATATATTTTTTTTAATTTCTTTTTCTTTTCATTTTTTCTGAACAGCCTTCAGTTCTACTATAATACATTTCAAGGTTCCATTAATTACCGGACATCATGTATATTGACAGGGACAGGACTTAAGTATATCTACACCATGGAGTTAATAAGTTCCTTGTACTTACGTAAATATATATACAAATGGACATTTCACGTACCTAATTGTCGCAAAAGCACCAGGCTATGACTAGGTAATAAATGTTAGAAACACTTTGAAAGTAACGCGAAAGTATCGCATGTACGTATCCATACATCACCTTTAATGAAATACTCACAGGCACTGCAACAATCCATCACGCTGTCGTTGCAGTCTGCACCTAACAAACTTATATTTACACTTAGCAACTTATAAAATATACGTAGATGTTTATAAACCAGCTGCAAATAAAAGTTTGTTTTAAAACATCATTAGGGAGACTCTTTTGTCGCAGTGTCAAACAATAATGACCCTAAATACAAGGTAATACGTGTTAGAATGAACGTAAAAACAGTATAAGTAAAAGTCAAAAACAGGAGTCAAGTTTCGACAAAATTAATTTGTATTTGTAAAAGTAAGAATGGAAGGAAATGTATTTTGTTGTTTAGGACTTAAGGTTGGTTTTCGCCTGTGATGATCTTTAGTGACAGTAATAAATAAGTTGGTTCCAGTAAGGAATGGATTCCATAGGGAATTCGGCCATTTTTCTTGACAACAACGCTGTGAATACTGAATGTGCTCGTACAAAAGACTTAATAAAGACGAGTTTGCATTCGCGTCAGACACTTCATTTGTAAACGTAATGTTTAAATTAAGACAGAACAAAGAATAATACGTGTCGTTTAAATATCTACCTATGTTTTGCAGAAAAATGCACTGCAGACGCTTTTTCTGAGTTCACAATGTTTTAGTTAAACGATCTCCATTGTAAAATTACTTCATTTACTAGCAGCGATAACTTAGTGAGACACTTTTGGACTGCCATGCAGAGTTTTTAAGTTTGATCTGAATATGTGAATTTTTCGAAGTTATGTGCGTATTATAATGAATAATTAATTATCGCTGTAACTGGGAAGGCATACATGATGACGAAATCTGCAATTCTGAAAGTTTTACATAAAGTTCTCGCATATGTGAAGTCTGCCAACCCGTGCTGGGCCAACGTGGCGGACTATGGCCCTTCTCACACTCAAAAAAGGCCCGTGCCCAGCAAAACATAAGAAAATCAAAATTTATTAGGTACTATAGGTAAACGGATTTTATAGAGTGTTTTATGTAACATTCGTGTAAATATAAAATTCGTGTAATATAATACTTTTCATGAAATTGAATGATGCCATTAAAATGTTTCACTGTTTCACACATGAAGCAGTGAAGTTTCAAGATTTTAATCTTTAAACTTCACTGCTGCGTTCACAGAATTATAGTATATTTTAATAGTAAACATGGTTACGTATACCACCGTGTTTATGGTATATATGTATGTATGTACTACTCTTACCTGGCTATAGTGTGAAGATGTGCGCTGGTCGCCAGTTTCACCAGCGGCCGGTGCGGTGGTCGGCTGGGCCTGGTAGGGGGGCTGTAGGTATACTCCGCAGCCCCCGAACCCGTCAGCCAAGACCAGTGCTCCGTCATTCTTCACTACACTCACTCACCTCACTTTGCTCATTGACTTGGTTCAACTACTTAAAGTCAAGCCATTGAGCGACTAGAAAAACTCCTAGACTAGATACTTCTACTAATATTTTAATAGACGGACTAATTCAATTGTTAGTTTTCTTATGTTTAATGTTAAGTTTCGTTTGTTTGTCTTCACACGTCTATTTTTCTAGGAGGTAGGCAGAACTAATGTTGTTTTGATAATAAATAAATGCTTGAAGTTTTACAAAATACAACTTGAGATCGCTACAAGGAACTTAATTATGATTTAAATATTCGAGAATTATAGATTTTAGTATTTCGACTTGTGGCTTCACACTTAATTATATTATTGCGCTAAGAAGTCATATATGGCCGAGGTTTATTTAACTCACTTTGGCTATCATGTTTTGGTTGGATAATAATCAATAATGTGAGAGAGCCTTCAGACTATCTATAGGTATATATGGATCACTTATTGGAACTCCCTGCTGCCTCTGAAAAATACTTTACAGAAAAACCAATCGATCAACCGAGTCTAGAGATACTGATGATCAGTATTTGTGAATCGTATATATATTTAGTAACTTATAATACCACATCACAACGATCACTTTGAAAGAAAGAAAAAAATATGATTTATTTTACTTTGGAAACTGCTCCACACAATTTTCGCTAGTATACTTGCACTAATATGCTTTTTTGGCCATAATTTCGTCTAAACTGTGTGGGAACAAGACATGTCTAATCAAAATGCTGAAATATGGTAAGATTCCATTCCAATCCATTCCATTACTCAATCTCTCACTACCTCTCAGAATAAACATTCTTCACATTTTCCTCTTTCATTAAAATCTCCACGTAGTTACCTATGATTGATATTACAGACTAAACTACAAATACTGCAATGCTGCATATATGATATACCAAAATAACTCTTATCTAATACATAATACGGTCCATTTGGATATACAATGTAATTTCTTATTTGCTTTAAGGCTGCGAAGAACTTCACGTCAAGCTAATATAAACCTTATCTTAACGTCATAAGTGCTATATGATTTCTCCAATGTAAACTTCAAGATGCAGTTTCGATATTAATACAAAATATACTCTATTGTGTTGTACATATAGATCATATTGGCAGAAATATAATTCATTTACATATGAAAATGCCCTTTTCAAATTCTCGATTGCACGAAAACAATTTTGGATAGAAATTTCGTTTTCTTTCACACGTTAGCATTTAGAGCGAGAGGTTCGATGGAAGTGTTGTAAGCATTTATTAAGAGCAGCATTGGTAAGTAAAGCTATAAATCTTAAAGTTCTGAGGGGTGAGCAGATATAGAGAATTCATAGCGACACTTATGTGTGACGTCATACAGCTCATGGGATGAAATTTTTGAGATGAATCAGCGTCTTATTATCGTGGGGGAAAAACTATTGCGACACACATAACGAAAGGAGATTGTTCTTATTTGCCCCAAGACCAACAAGCATTTAATTTAGATAAAAAATATTATTATACGTATCAAATGGACACTTTGCGTTCCTTATTTAATATTTCAAAGTACCGGAACAAAGAACGTCGAAGATGCCGCCATCTTTGACAATTTAGACACCGATTACATGTTAGTTAGGGATGTCCATTCTTAATTTTTATGGAATCGATTTGTAATACTAAGACACATATTTCATATTCATTAAGCTGTATTAAAATTATTAATAACTCTTTCCATCTAAGAAAACTAAAAGATATTTACAACAATAAGATGGCAGTGTAATATCCTGATATACATAAGTTTGAAAAATGATAAAAATATTTTATAAATTACCATATATTTTATTTTTACCGAATTCCGTATATCAATATGTAATATAATCAAGCGAAATGCACAGCCATACCTATTGAAAATCACAATTACACCTAGGCACAATAAATTAATCAATAAATGTGATTTTATTTCTACTAACTAACTTCTGATATTAATCCAGCACTTGGGCGACACTGATCGTCCGGGAAATTAAGATAGGATGAAAGAAATCAGTGGACCGATATCAAAAAGGATCAGTCTATACTACCATTCTAGACTTTCGCAAGGATTCGACTTTTTAATTAGCCTACGATGAACGATGGTGCCTAGACTACATTATTAAAAACTGCACTTGTGTCGCAATTTGATGAAATATAAAAAGAGCTTTCGGGAAAATATAGAGTTTCGGTTTAAATGTTTTGCAAGAGACTTTGCTGAGCCAATTTTGTTTCGTGAACAATAAAAATCAACCTAATTAGGACGTTTTTGAGTCTTTTCCTTGCGTGCGTTATTAACATATCTACCTTCTTATCTTCAGTATATAATATAATTGGCGATGGTCAAACGCATAGAGATGCATTCAGAACCTATGGAAACTTATGGTAAGCCCTCTGTTTACGTGTGCTACACTCCGATAGGGGTGCTGGGTCGAGCGCCTCTAGCGTTAACATTTATAATACTGATGAATTTGCAAATAGTACCTCAGTATTGCTAGTAATGGTAACAGATTCGATGCTTATCCAGCTTTTGAGTGCGATTCAAATAGTCAACTGGACCAGTGCCGAGAGTTGCGCTTTCAACATCTTACTCCTGCATTATGCTCATATCAATTTTGTTCAGAAATATTATACCTAATATAATTAAAATCTTGATTTATTTATGCGAAAGTTTTTTCGTGAAAATTGTTCAGGATTATACCTTGTGATAGACTTATAAAAACCAATAATCAAAGAATAAAGTTATGTGTATGTTATCTATAAAATTATTATTTAGCAATATTATGACTACCGTCATATGCACAAACACGAAAACAAACATTTTGGTTATGTCACATATAAACTTTAATCTTCAATTACTGGTCACGGGGTCAGTTTTGTTGGTAATATTTATTCAAAACAATGAACGCCTTTTTAATGTCTATATAAATTTTGAACAGAGATACTGGAAACTTAATTTCAATTCGAGTGCTAACCACGATGTCATTTTCGGGAACACCAAAAGTTTGTGCGATGTTTGACAACTCGTAACACGCCTCGTATTTAGCCGGTGGCATGCGGCATGCAGCAACGCGGCATACAGTGGGATTTGCCGCAATTTATAACCTTGTCACCCGAGGGTGAGGGATTGCGCTGATTATAAAGATTACAAATTAAATGTTTAGGATGTAGTCTTGTTTATCGCTTTTAGATGTATGAACTAGGATCAGAACTGTATTAAGAAATTATTTACATGAACATGTAGACTCACGCCTGCTTCCTAATGGGATAAGCAGAGAGTATGGATTTCTAATTACTAGGGTCCTGACACATCCTCCTTGCTTCGTTTAATCTTATCATATTATTTATACACGCTCGTCGAAGTCAGTTTTCTTCAGCATTTTTATTTGTGTGATAAGATTCTTTATTACACCATATTTTGGTCGCGACTTCATATGTGTGGAATTTGGAAGCAGGTACCTGTATATATTTTTCGATTTCTAGGTGGTGTAACAAGGTGTAATATGCACCAGATTTAAAGTAAGGTCTCCAGATATACAACTACAGTAGTTACTGCGTGATTCACTCACAAATATACAGATTAACAAACAATTTGTTCTCTTGTTGTCCTCTGGAAAACATGCGTAAATCTATGTATGTATGTATGTTGTTTTAAAATAAATCTAACTGTATATGTCTACCTATATTTTGTAAGTTAACACATAATTAATATACAGGCTGATTGGTAAAAGAGTAGACATATGGAAGGAGGGTATTCAGTACTCGATTTTGGACCCGAATATCTAAAAAAATTGGTAGGTACTTAAAATTTGACCTAGTTATCCAATAAAAGCTGAATGTACACTCTTGCGCATATACCAAAGCTAAACAAAACCTCCGCCTCCGCTCCCTGCTACCGCACCCCGCACTCCCGTCCGTCCTTTTCTTATTAGCCTCGACACCTGTGTGCTACGCGTGTAGTGTCCACATTTTATGGATATTTCATACAAATTTTCATACAGGTTTTATTTGCAGGTTAAACAGATTTTATTTCTTTTTTACACATTACGTTTGACCATAAATTATCATGTCCTTAAGTATTTACATGTTTAACCAATCACACTGTATAGTCTCACGCTTAAATCTTCGAAATGGTAAACAGATGTCAATACACCAGCTATGATTTTAGCTACCTACTTTATAGGGACCGAGCCGATCTCCGTCTATTGTACAAAATTTCAGACTCCGTGCTACTACTGAGAACTACTTAACAGAAAATGTGAATAACATTTTTCTGTAGCATAGATGGATCCTGGATCTACTCGTCAAGTGTCGAGCGGACATACGATTCTCCGCAAAAATTAATCATTATGCAAAAAATACACAAACGGACAAACATATATTATGTCCGCTCGACACTGACGTTTTAAGGAAAGTGTCATCATGATGCACAGCAATCGCATTCACAGAAGAGTGAAAGAGGCAGATAACTAGTTGTCTTTTTTTAAAAAAGGGATCGAAAATTCTATTCACCAAACATCAAAGACGGTTCAACAAAGCATACCATTCCATAAATTACGCTCACCAAAGTAAGAAATCAATCAACTGCCAACACAAAGCGTTTAACACAATCATTCAATACATTTGGTCTGATTAAACTTATCGTGATGCACCGAGGGTGGTATATACCACCCACTGCAGCGGGTGGACAAGGGTGGAGGGTGGTGGAAGGGTGGATCAACGGAGATATTAAGATTAGAGTTGATTGTAGTGATTTATTGGTATTAGGTGGTAATTAATTTATTGTTATTTGTGTTATGTACAGACTATAACATGTTAGTAAATATATCTTTAGCATATATTATGTATTCATTATAATTTATATGTGAAAAAGTGTAAGAGAAATGCATCTGTAATTTTGTGCACACAGGTAACAATCGGTTATTACAAACAGATTGTCACAGTGACGCAGTGATAGTAAACGTAACTGCTATGCAAGTGGTCTCGAGTTTCCGGTCAAGGAAAGTGTTATTGTGTAATTTCTATCAAGAATTTTTAACAAGATCAAGGTGTCTAACTTTGACTTTAGACTAGACGGCTATATACTTATTCTCCTCCATTACGAGTGATATAAAACCACAGTAAACTAAATATGATAGCGATACTTTTCTGCCCACCTTTACTGTAATATAGATTAAGAAATATGTATGTATGTATGTATAACAAAAATTAAAAGCTTACTATTATATTGAGGTAAGTACTATGTCTAGGTAGATATCGATACATTTAAAAAAAATACTTTTTTATGCCAGTACTTGAACCCATACTACAATAACAGTAAGTATAACTGCAAACTCACAGAGCGATGCATATAAACTATCGAACCAACTGCTCAATAAACAAATATCATAACAATTATGGCGGCAATACACACAAACAAAAACCGTATTATAAATATGTATAATATGTTAGGTAATGATAATTTATTTCACCAATCCCGGGTGAATGCACCCCATAACTGCACCGTGCATCCCTCCAAAGCGCAGGGGATGCGCAGACACGTGTGAAGAAGATTTCTACTTGATTAAATTAGAAATAACGATCATCTCTGTAGTTAAGGTTAGGTTATCCTAGGATAGCAATGCCGTCATTGAGCTGCTGTAATATAGCACTGAATGACGGCACCGGACGTTGTCTGGACAATTGTTAATAGCGTTGTTAGAAACCGTATCTTTTCTCCAAATCTATTTAACACTAGTTCCTGCTCACGGCCTGCGTGAATAATAACAGGACTAAAACCACGTTTTCATTTCAGTAAAGTGCAAATCGGCATGAATCTTATTCTATGTAACACATAGAATACCTTTCATGCCGATTTTCGATTAAGAACATGGTCGATCTATATGTCAAGTTTCAATTAACTCCATTTGATAGTTCACGCAAGATTAAATAGCAATCATCCAAATATCTTTATGAACTTTAACATGTATTAATTAAGTAATAGGATTTATATGTTCGCTATATTAGTGAGGGAAACTCTATTGATGAGGCGTCCACGGCACTATCGCCGTGAACCCAGTCGTATTAAAGCTTAACCTTAGCTTCAGGAGTTAACAATATTACTAGTAAAAAGCAAGCAAGATAAATATATTTATCGTATTTCGTCTTGAAATCATCGATTTCATTATAAATTATGTATGTACAATGTACATACATAGATTCAGATTAAAATACAACGCCTACCAATAGGCTGATAATAATTTTATTGCCTAATAGAATCACTATCACCACACTGACTAGAGACACTACATTAAAGTCTATCACTTAACCAGTCACAGAACTAAACTATTAAAACTGTGTTAAAACTTTGCACTTGTACTTACTGCGTTAGACTCATAACAGGAGAGTGGTTAATTTTGGCAGGAGGGCGGTCACGGTGAGTGAGGGATAGGAGGGAATGGCACCCTTTATTGCTACAGCTGATTTATGGTCACTACCACACACTGAGCCGATTTTAACTAACGGTAGTGACGGTAGTTTAGTGACGACGTAGTGCTATAAGTTGTTTGGTGTTGGCGTTTGAATTTGACACTGGCAATACAGGGATATGAGTTCAATCCACACGCGAGAAAAAAATTGGAGTGTTCGACAAATAGCTGTGCCGATTCTGTATGTTCTTTGCACGAAACATAAAAAACATATAATGTTCTATATTTTAATGTTTTAAAGTCTCAAGAAATACTGGAAAGATCTTGTGCGAAAATATATTAAATAGATAAAGGCAAGAATATAATATTCTTGCCGTCTGCCACTAAATAGGATACCTACCTAAACTTCTACATATCTAGACACAATGAAATAGCACTGTGTCGAGACTCCGACTCGAATGTCGACTTAGGAATTTAAATCCAAGTCGACGTTCAGACATATTAAGAATTTTGCTCCACTTTTATAATGCGTACCGCAAAACCCTCTGGAGAAATAAGCAGAGATAAGCAAAATTCCAGATAAGCAGAAGGACAGAAAGGTATCTTCCAGGCAAGAGTGCTCCATTCTCGACTGCATCGTCAATTTACAACAGGTGAGATCGTCGACAAATGCAAGCCTAGGAAGAAATTTAAAAAATGTTGCCCATTAAACAATTTTATTTTACACGAAATGCTAATAACTGTTGATGTTAAAATACCTCCTAGTGTACCGAAACCATTTAGGCTTTCAAACTATAGAGACATGGCCACACATCAAAAGGTATTTCTTATAATATTATAAATGTCACATTATTTTAAGGTGTTTGGACGGAGCCACAACTTAAACCTCCTAATATAGTAAATATAAAAGTTAGTAAGGATGCTTAGGGATGTTTGTGTTCAATCACGTGTAAACTATTCAACGGATTTTGATAATAGATCACATGCATATCGTTAATTAATAAACATATACGAAAGGCATGTACTCCGCAAGTCTTTGAAAATAAACCTTGAAAACATGTTTGAAGCCATGAAACTAAATGAATTAATCCCGACCTCACTTCTAAATTCTCCCATTAAGCCCTAGGTGACTACATACACAGTCCTCTCCCGTATTCGCCTGCGTTTAACTCCACTTTTATACATTTCAGTTCATTATGGTGAGTAAAATCAAAACAAAACCATTTACCATACGAAATTGAATCTTATTTAGGAAAAGATAAGGTGCAATTTGTCTTGAAATTTGTTTGAAGGGGATGATAGCCCCATTTAGACGGGCCACGTTTAGGTATAGACGAAATTAAAATGCACACATTCGCATAAATTTTACGGTTGTTGCTATTTTAATCTGTTTTAATAAATTCTTATTATTGTCTACCTCGATAGTACAGTGATGCAAGTTTGCGATAAAGTTTACAGCCTGCCGTGAGGGGCCAGGTTTGACCATTGCGCTAGGTAAGTTGAAAAAACTAGAGTATCCACTCTAGTTTTTTAAATTACTAACCTGGCACTGAGAGGAAGCCCGGTAAATGGATTCATCCTTTATTAAGTGGTACTTAAACATAATTGCCGAAATTTGAGTGAGAAACACCTCTATTTAATTTTTAAGGATATATAAATATTACGGTAAGATATAATCATAATCAAAAAACAATAAACAATCAAACTATATTACTACGACTTACAAAATATTAACTAATTGTATACCTACCTAACATGTAACTTAACAAAATTTTGCGCTTGCACATTATTACTATTATACCCTGTGTTACTGCGTTACCCTTAGGAAGACCTGTGTTACTTCCTCATTTTCATAGAATCAATATACCATAAAACATGTATCATTTTTAAAACAATCAACTACATATTATATAATATTGTCTTCTGTTTACGCGAATGTTACTCATTGAAATTAAACTACTATATACGGATTTTATCGCGTTGTTTATTTATCACTGTATTACAAAATTTTGAAAATATTACACTACTACTACTATTGATTTTATTTTACTAATTTATAAGCTAATAAAATTATTTAAACTATTAAATCTAAGTAATAGTTTAAATAATTTTATCTGTGAATTCAAGTCTCCAGCTATCTACATACCAAGTTTGATCGCAATCGGCTCAGTAGATTTTACGTGAAAGAGTATCAAACATCCATACATCCTCACAAACTTTCACATTTATAATATTAGTAAGTTATAGGTATAGATTATCATCCTTACTTATTGCTGTAAAACTTTGCAAACACAAAGAAACTATATAAAAACTTCAAAAACTTGCAGTTTCATAAATTCCTTTATATAAAACTATATCATAACACACAACTAATATGAAACCGTAAGAGAATAAGTACGGTAACACAATCTATATTTCGTAGAAGTTGTGGCGCCTGACGGTTTACTGTCGGCAACGGGCCGCAGCGTGACTCATAGTAAAGTCCCGACTCCCACAGGCGCATCGTGTGTTTACTTCGGCTGCTGCGTTCCTTTGTGTGCGGGTAAGGTACAGGTGATAGTACCAGCGTTTTAAAAGAATATGCTATAATACTGCTACCTGTGTGACATAGGGGTAGCCAGAGATGTAGGTGGTTCGCTAGCTATGTTTAAAAGTTAAATGTATCAGTAATATTATTATACTATACTATTCTAATACTGAGGAAAGATTTTATTTTTGTTTGTTTTTGACGATTTTACTCCAAAATAACTCAACCGATTTTAAATACTCTTTCGCCATTAGAAAGCTACATTATCACCGAGTAACATGTGTTATATGTTATTTAAAAAAAGTACTGTGTGTAACACAACCTTACCTAGTTTTACACAAGCGAAGCCGCTGGCAAAAGCTAGTGGTCTATATTTATAGACTACTAGATGTTGCCCGCGGCTTCGCTCGCATAAATATAGGTGGGTTATGTTAGTAACAGTACTTATTTCTGGATGAAAGGTACCCTATGTCCTTTTTGTTCCCCTGACAACGTGTATGCGTTCTATGATAATCGGTCGAGTAGTTAAGGCGTTAAAGCGTAACATACAAACGAAGTCACCTTCGCATTTATAACAAGGAATTAGGATTAGAATGTGCTGCTACAGAAAATTTCCTAATAGAGCTATATAATAAATTGTGCGATTCTTTCTCTCATGAATGGACGTCGGCTTAAGTAAAAAGTTCTTATATGTAATATAAGTTTATTGCTTCTCGTCAATATGTATAGACTTGTTGCTGCTATTGAGAATTACCTCAGAGAACAATAAAACTTTATTTGTATTATTCACTGAATGTAGACCCACGAATGTATTAGATAAGCATAACCTTTTTCATTTTAATAATATTTGCAATTTTGGTTACATTTCAGTTAAAGCCTTCTGCTAAGCTCATATGCTCCTTTTAGGAATGGATTCATTAGATGTAGCTCAAACCCAACCTTTCAATCACATTTCTAATTTAAGCATTCTTTAGTAAATGGTGTAATTGTAGCAGCTTCTTAATTTTACGATGGTTACACAAACATTGAAAGCTTAATGATTAAATAGAGTGGCTTTAAGTTTTATTGCTGATATCTTTTTTGTAGGCGCAACGCCCTTGCTTTTTGAACCTACATATGTATGTACATACATACGTAAACTGACGGCTGTATATAGGAGATACGAAGAGGTTCCTCACACCCAGATCTCGTTTATGTTTTGTTGATCCTACTTAATAGGCATGCCTATTTAATTGCTGTCTATCGGACACAACAACAGACCTCGAAAAACAGCTACATTACTAAAAATATTTGTCATACAAATCCAAAAATATTTGGCCCAATCTTAACATCAAATCTGAGACCTCACTATCACCCGCAAACGTAAGTACAAAATAATGCTACAGAACTAAAATTATGGCTTTTAGCCAACAAATACGATGGAATAACAATTTTCATATAGGTGACAAAGTAACCCTTGTGAACATAAGCGTTACTTCGTGACTTATATGAATGATTTTGATACTGTACGTCTACTCAGGTCGGAGACATGCTAGAGAAAGGCCAGGTTATGTACCCTAATCCGAAGACCATGCATGCAGAATCTAATGAAAATGAATCAAGCAAGCAAGACATGTTAGGTTCGTACCAAGTAGAAATCAGTAGTCACTGCCTGCCTGGGAAACATTTGTGAGGTTATGGACCTTATGTATATATATCTAACTATGCATTAGAGTTGATTCTTATATATTTTTTTATTTGTCAAACATATGTGTATATACAGTGCGCTATGCTTTGCCAATATTGATATAAAAATTAGTAACATAAAAACAATAAATTTGTTGTACCCAAAATTACAATAAAATATCATAATGTATGACACATGTTTGGTTGCAAATAAACTTTATTATTATTATAATAAAATAATTACATTACAATTTATATTGTGAACAACATTTCATATAAGCTATTAAACTTCATCTAGTAATAAAACCTTAATGCATTCATCGACGTACAGCGATTTTCATATATTCCTACAGATATTGCTTTCGTATTCATCCGCCATTGAATTTGAAAGCGGGCACTTTGCAAAGGAAGTCTTTTTGTATACAGCAGAATGGTACAGGATCGATTTGAACCGATTTCATGTTTTCGTAAATAGAGAAGTCGACTATTAACTACCTAAGCTTGAATTCACAGAGGGTGCAGTGGCTTACGTAGTCATCATATCGTGACTGTCCGCGCCGAGGGTTGTAGGTTCGATGAAACGTGACAGAAATGTATGAGATCTACTTTCATATATTGTTCTGTTATAGTGTTTTTTGTGTCCGTTGTTTGCCTGTTTGTCAACTTGCCTGTGGTACAGGAATTATTCCTAGTGGACGATTGACTTAGCTTATAAAAAAGTGAATCATTTTGTTGGTTATAAGCATATATTAAAACTATAATGTGCCTTCATCGTACGCAAATCGCACTAAAAAGTGTCTGCACTAAGAAGAGTGAGATCACACATAAGACAGAACGATTTGTACAATTTTCAATATGAGTGAGCGTAATGTCAGATGACACACGTTCAAAAATGTGACCATACTTAAACGCAATATCCATATATCCTAACTGATATGATAAATTGAAATTAAACTACTATACACGGATTTTATCGCGTTGTTTATTAATCACTGTATTACATAATTTTGAAACTATTACACTACTACTACTATTGAATTTTACTCATTTATAAGCTAATAAAATTATTTAAACTATTGAATCTATTTATATTTAGGTTTACACTTTCCCTGACGTTTCGGTTGCTTTTCAGCAGCCATAGTCACGGGGAGACAATATTATGATATTATAAATATGAATGTGAGTTTGTTTGTTTCGCTTTCACGCCTTAACTACTAGACCAATCGTCATGAAATTTCACATACACGTTGTCAGGGGAACAGAAAAGGACATTGGATATCTTCATCCAGAATAAGTACTGTTACTTACCTAACTTAACTTACAGTTTCGCGAGCGAAGACGAGCAATTGTTAAAAATATTTGGTTATGAGTGAAAATTTCGACAGTTGTGTGCGGTCTGCGCTCGCTACGTTCCCCTCAGACCGCTGCCTTACGACGGGTGGCACTTTATGTGAAATCGATGCAACGGTGTTTGTAAACACATGCACTTTGTACTAAACCATGAGATTATGCTTAAATATTAGCAGAATTACTTTAAAAATATCAATAGAAAATATGGAACAACTCGGAAAATTTTGGATTTTTGAGTGATCAACAAGTTGTATCTTAGAATAATTATATGAAAATCTTATTAGATTGTATAAAAACCGTATGTTTTCATACATTGAAGCTATTATCAACACAACACTAGTTTTTTTTGTTGGCAACACACACTTCACTGACACTGAATAAGGCTCTGCACACACTGCACTTGTCCGCGAAAAGTACCAAAACTGTCCCGAAAGTATTTTTAATTTAGTTTAATTTTGGAACGTATTTTTAAATATTTGACGTGCGGGAGGTGGCGCGGCCAGGCGGCCACGTTGCGAACTAACCTAACCTTGCCGAGTGCACGCGGGGCGCGATCGTAAAATTTCTACAACTCCTAAAACACTCTTGATCCTTATACACAGAAACGTGTTTTTGCATAATATACAATCTATATCCTGAATTTGAAATAGACTGTCGTATGGCATGCAGACGGTCATAAATATTTAGTTATTTACGAGCTGTTAATCGTTTGTGGTAGCCCATTTAAATATTAGAAGCATTAAAATTAAACATATCTGATTTGAATAAATTTTTATTGCTTGTTTTATTGTGGTATCGGAAAATAATACTGGGTGACTACGTCAGGAGAAGGCAAGAGAAATTTGGAATTTTAATAAGCTGGTCGTTAAATATCATCCTTGCAAACTATATAAATAATATCATAGTTGGACTTACGTCTAATTTTCTCGCAGGTATTTTTACGCGACATGCTTATTGTGAAATATAGCTTTAAATGCGGTATATTCTCATTGGTATTTTCAGATCAATGTATAAATGCAGTCTCATTGTCGCGTTGAAGGTGACGTCACGAACAGACAGCCAGTATCAAGTGGGCTAGATCGCGGTACGTTCAACCCTGTATGTCCGGCGCACCCCTCGTTCATTCATTTGTCGTAGTACGCGAGTAGGAGAGGGGTGGAGGTGACCTTGTCAATACGATGTATTAAATAACGAGGCTTTACATAATACACATATGCATTTCTATGAGAGTTCTAGATTAAGTTTTAAAATAGCAGCGCCATTTTTGGACAGTATTAAGTAACATCCAGACTCGGAACAACCATTTGTAGATCACAAAAATTTTGTCCCGTGTGGGATTCGAACCCACAACACTCGGCGAAGTAGCAGTGGTGAGGCGACCACTTAAAACACTAAGCCATCCGTGCAGTCAAAACTGTTTGAATTAATTAACCAAACTAGTAGTGACCCGCGACTTCGATCGCCTTCTTTAAGTAAGTAGTTCTTTATATCTACACCGCGATCTATCAATGGAAATAAAATTATGTTTTACAGATAACAATAACATGTCTTGTTATTACAACTAATATATTAGTTAACTAGATGTGGCCGCGGTTTCACCCGCATTTATGATTACAGCGCCGCCTCCGTGGGTCGTAGCGTGATGTTATATGTATATAGCCTATCGACTTCCTCGATAAATGAGCTATACAACACTAAAAGATTTTTTCAATTCGGATCAGTAGTTCCTGAGATTAGCGCGTTCAAGCAAACAAACAAACAAACTCTTCAGCTTTATTATATTAGTATAGATATATTTCAAATATGACCTTTTCGGTCAAGTCGTAAAAAGTTACAAGTTCATAAACATCGGTTCCAAACATTATAGAAGTATATTATGATTATTACTACACTATTAAATATTAATAGCTGTTAATGTAATACAGTATTTTCAGAAAAATAATACAGTGCATATTATAACAAATTATATACCAACATAATAAAATTTAACCATTTATATTGCAACAAACATCAAATCATTCACAATACACACTTAATGCACACAATTTTCTCATGCGCCCCCTCGTGGCGACAAAACGCATAAACATTAAACATAGGTGTCTAGTTTCCCCCTCCCTATTCCAACCCCACATTTCACAAATACTACATACTTTCCCTTTCACCTTATACATTGCGACATCACTACGTGAACAAAAGAAAATCTCATCAGAAAAACGGCAGTGTAGATCAATATGAAAATAGATTATTTTGTGACGTTGTTGCATGGTGCGGATGCAGCGTGCGTGCACCCTTATCGGCACGCGTCACGCTCAGTATTGAAATTCAATAGATTTTATTTGCACTTGCGCGTTAATAATAATAACAACTTTGCTCTTAATCAAAAAGAGGATAGGCAGAGAGAGCGCTAAAATGCATAGAAGTTTATTTATTGTTTCTTTTTATTTTGTTTCTTTCTTCTTTATTTTTTGTTTCTTTTTATTTTGCTCGTCAAAATGACCACACTCCGCCTGATGGTAAGCAGTCATGTGGTCCAAGAGCAGTGGCCTCCACACCATCCTCATAGCAGCTGAAGCGATAAAGTCCCTACTTTGACGCCCTTAGAAAGTGCTTTTTCACGCCCCGCTTACAGTAGAAGAAGGAAACACGTGCCTTGGCAGAGATTTCCATGCCTTGATCGTTCGGCAGAGGTATGAAGACCCAAACTTTTAGGTGCGCGCTCTAATCGACTCTACCGTGTTAGGATAGCATCTGAGCCCAGCACGCGGTGCACAGTTTTTTTTTATGAAATCCAGCAACTCGGGTTACATATTACTAGTATTATTTTCTTATTTTGTGTTATCCTATCCCACCAGCTTAGATAATATGCTTGTGTTAGTGAGTGGGTAGGATACGAAGCCACTACCTCTCGATCTCAAGTTCAATGTCTTATCTATAATAATATTATAAAGCTGAAAAATTTGTGTGTTTGGTTGAACGCGCTAATATCAGGAGCCACTGAATCGAATTCAAAAATTAGTTTAGTGTTGGATAGTCCATTTATCGAGGAAGGCTATAGGCTATACAACATCACGCTACGACCAATATAACCGGAGCATCAATGAAAAATGTTGCAAAAGCGAGGAAAATTCTCTTATGTGAAGCAGACGAAGATGCGCGGGTTACCCGACAAAACTAGTCCTGTCCGACCGTATTAATTGTGAATCAAATCTTTTCGTGTTTTTGAGTGAATACCGAAAATCACAAAAATTTAAAAAAAATGGTCCATCCCTCTATTAGTCCAGTGCCATACGCACAGAAGAATGATTTATATAAAGATTTAAACTCAAAATTATAAAAGTAGCTTTTTTTTGCCATTTTGTCAGTTAATTAAGAATGCAAATGACGGTGTCTTGCGCCGTGGCCATGTTGTTATCTTATAACCGTCAGTGCAAACATCTTGTGGACACGTTTACATTAATTGAATCCTTTACAAATATTTTGAAACTCTGCCATGATATCTAATCAACTTTTCTGTTTATAAAGTTTACGAAATACAATGCAGATTCAAAATAACCAATCCATATTAATACAAACATTTGATTGCACGAATCGCTTAGTGGTTTAATTGGTCGCCTCGGTACTGCCACTTAGCCGAGTGTTGTGGGTTCGAACCCCATACGGGACAAAAAAAATTGTGATTCACAAATAGGTGTTGCGCGGCTGTGTTCAATCCGTGTCCGTTGTTAGAATGTTTGTATAGATCCCCGCGACACAAGAATTATTCTTAGTGCGGAAGTGGTATTTTAGAAAGAAATGTCTGATAGAAACATCGATTTAATATATTGATACTTACTACCAAACTATAAATATATAATATAATCGATATTGATTGCTAAAACGTTTATAAACTACTCTGTCTTAACGATTCAGAAAGATGACTACCTTTCTTGTTCGTTAAGTTTTATTCCACATATAATGTCAACATGACTCTGAAGTATAAATATAGTATTATCACGTTCACCCATATTGAAAACTAGATGTGCCTGCGGTTTCACTCGCGTTTATGATTACTGCGCCGTTCCCGTGGGTTATAGCGTGATGTTATATAGCCTATAACCTTCCTCGATAAATACGCTAGCCAACACTAAAAGCATTTTTCAATTCGGACCAGTAGTTCCCGAGATTAGCGCGTTCAAGCAAACAAACAAACAAACTCTTCAGCTTTATAATATTAGTATAGATTGTACACTATACTTCCATTTCATGTAAATGTAATGTGTTATCTTACTCTAACTGTGAAGATTGTTTCGATTAAAGATCTCGGCAAATGTCAAAATCTTTGTATATCGGATAAACGTATCTATGTTTATACTTTATTTATAAATATGTAGTTCAACACGCATTGCCTCGTTGGCGCAGTCATAGCGAAAGTGACGTCGTACCTACATAAGATGTTGAGTTCGATTCCCGAGTCATTTTTCTGTCAAGTAATTTGTAACAGCAGCTTGGAATGTGGAACTGTGCTCGGTAAACGGCAAAAACGCTAAAGGTTGTAAAGATAATGGAGAATTACCTTAAACTACAGCTGCTAGCGAAATATGCTATCCGTTCGGGGATATTAGTGAGAAACTTTGTAAGTATGTATAGAAGCATGGTGTGTTACACATATATATTTTTTTGTTACGTGGAGAATGGATTGACACATACCTCTCCACGGGGCGGCGGATAAGTTATATCGGAGTCACCCGCACACGTCCCGGTCCTACCAACTAAACCTACCACGATGTTCCTCGACGTTACCAGAGGGGTCCCCGCGCGAATCGTTCTCACATGCGAATCGAGACCCCACCGAGGTGTTGGTGTTTTACTTATGTATTAACCCATCTTATACTTACAGTGGACTCATACCTACCCAGGTACCTATAGGACAGTTAAAATTAAAGCTAATGAAAAAGACATTTATTCGCTAATTTTTAATTAGTTTTTCCGAGAGAACGGAAAGCATTGAAAGTCTCAAAACCATAAATTAGTCGAAACAGAAGAGACCTATGGACTTAACAGAGTTCCAGCTTATTTCACATTAGTTGTTTAATTTTATTTTAATGGAACAACTCGTGCGCACGATTTTGGTATTAGAGCCGCGAGTAGCTAAACGCTCAGCAGTTATCTCAATCAACTCACGAGCGAGAGATGCTTCGAACGGAACAGCAGGGCAAACTAGTTAAATTATTTGTGAGTTATCGCTGACGTCATGAAGTTGTAAAATATAGTTCTAACTATATAATACTGCTTACAGAAAAGATGTGTAAAAAGAACAATACCTAATGTAAACTTGAAGTTTATAAAGAGTGGCCGTGAGTTTCTTGCCAGTTCTTCTCATTAGCTTTACGCCCTTGCAAATGTAGATCTAAATTCATATTATTAAGTGTAACTTTGACATTCATAACATATTTTTGATTTTGAATTTGATCTTGTTCAATCGTACAAAGTGTTACAAACATTTTGCCAGGTAAAACTGTTGCCGATAGACGCCAATAGGCTTATTTCGTCATCTAGGTTCCTAGAACTATAGATGACAAAGTGGAGTAACACATCTCAGCCTTCTTTTTCAGGAATATACAAGCTTTTGCACATAACGTCATTTATGTCAATCATACTTTGCAGTATAATATCAATTCTTATGACTGGAATTAGGTGAAGCGTAACTTGATTTTAGTTTCATGCTAAACTATCATGTATGGATATGTGTTTGTTTGAATCTCGAACAAACAAACAGATACAGAATAGAGATGTAGATAAACATAGTTTCAGAAACCGTTCATTACTAGACATGAGCGATGCTAATAAATAATAATTTTATGAGTTTATGAAGGTTATTCGCCGGAACAACAATTCTTTTTTCATTCTTTGAAAGATACATTATTCCCTATTATATTAATCGTTTGCTAGTCTTTAATGAACTGAGTACAAGCTGAGAATGTTTGTTTCCGGTTTCAAAATATTTTTTTATAGTAGGTATAGCTAACATACCTTTTTAAACAATACAACTTGTAGCAAATACCAATAGAATTCTACGTAATTTGCATAATACTAAATCGCAATGTACAAGCTCACCAATCTATCGTACATTCTACCCTCCGCAGTCCCGCAGTTCGTCCCGCGTCCCGGACTCCAGCCCGCGGGCCCGGGACGACACATGTCCGCGCATAAATTAGCCACGCGCCGGCACCGGCAGGGTTACGACCAAATTAATTAGGGACGCTTCTTACCTGAAACAAAAAAAAATTAATTAAAAATAATGTAAAAGTTTCTTAAAAAAAGTTATATTCGTTGCGTGTTCTATCGGAGTTTGTCTTTTGGGATTTCCATATTTTGAATGTTTTCGCATATTAGATGAATCCTGAAAAATAAGACAGAAAATAACGCAAGCAAGTCTTCAACGTTTTGCATTGGCATTTAAAAATAAATTCATCACGTAGATATTATATTACCTTTTCTTTTTATGGCAATATAACATCTACGAGAAATGTATTTGGCGGCAAATGTAGTATTTCCCTGTATTTTTATTTTTCTAAATAATTACACTAAAGCAAACCATGTTTTACATATCTATATAAATAAGAATAAATTGCCACATATACGACGGAGCATCACTTAAAGACGGCTCGACCGATTTCGCTGTTTGTTTTTCTTGTGTTTGTAATTGTGAGGACATGAACGAACATTTTCGCGGGCAATGTCGAAAGATTAAATTGTACCTTTATATGAAAAAAAAATAGAGTTTTGATATTGAATTGAATTACGTTAAATGTCTTTTTGTATAGATTGTCAGGACAACGGCTGTCGGGTCAGCTAGTCATTCATATCTATTACTGCCATGTTCCTATGTGACTGGGACTTGTAAAAGACAACTTCAGCTCTAGAAATAATCCTGTGTTGCGAGGAACTTTACGAACATTCAACCAACAGGCACGAAGAACACCCAGACTCGGAACAACTACATCTTTGAAGGATAGACATTAAATAGTTACAAAGTCTTATAGAACAATACGCATCTGTTATTGGTGAATTTTGTCACGTGAATGTAAACCGGTATTAAAAATATATGCTAAGTTTCATTTAAATCCGTTCAGCTGTTTGATTCTGATCAAGGAACAAACAAGTGAACATTTTCCTAATCCATTTTAACCTTAACATTGATCGTTTTAATAGGATTTCGCCGAGATTCACCGCAATTTTAAGAAACTAGCGTCTCGGCTCGGTTTCGCAGGGGTAGCACAAAGCTTTAACAAATCATACACCTCAACCTTACACGTGAATCACTTTGTATATTGGTGAACACCGCATGAAAATCCGTTCAGTAGTTTTTGAGATTAACGCGAACAGACAGACAGACGCGGCGAGAAAATTTGTCTTATAATATGTAGTAACTATAAATTAATCATGCATGGCAAATTAAGCATTCCTGCCTTAAATAATTTAAGCTAAAATTAAAATGAACTCTAAAAGCTATGTTAATTTATGGTGTATACAAAATAAATCATATACAAAAAGGTTATGTTTAAGACAGCCTGAACTACGATAACCCTGTGTTTCAGAATTTTCTATGTATCTGTGTACTTACATACTATCCCCAAGAGAACAGAAAGAGCTATATCAAACATTGCATCAGTTACAAACACAACCAGCTCAAAACAATTATACTGCAATGATGAAACCAAATGATCTGAGAGTCATTATTGATTACACACTTGTCTGAATATGCAATTAGTTATGCATTATTCAACCGACCACATTAGTGCGAGTCATAATGATACGTATTACTTCTACAGTGGTATAATTACGCATCGATGTATATCTTCATGCTATGGACAGTTGACTTATAGGCGAAAGGTGCACCGTTAAACAATTTTCTAGTGAAGCCTGGGTAAATTGCTCCTGGATAAGAGAGAAATCTATTCTACTGATGCAAGACATTTATAGTGAGAAGTCATCGAAATATGATCTCTTCTGGAGCGAAAAAATATGACAGATTTGTTTTGACTGAAAGCACATGCGTGTGGCAACAAAGGGCAAGTAAAAGATAATTTTTCCTTTACATTCCAGCGTATTAAATTACTATGTCAGCATTTTAAGATTTTAAGTTTTATACTAATTAATAATTGTCATTTCAATTTCCTTTTTTAATATAATTTATATGCATGCATTTCGTTATGATTATTACTGTTTTTTTTATTTTATTTAAATGCCATCATTTGTTTGTATGATTTTTTAATGTATTTAATCTCACTTTTTGTAATTTCAAAAACGAGCATATACTCATATAAATATATATAATTATTGTTTGTTAATCCATGCCGTGGCAGCCTGTAAGTAAGGCAGCACTATATTGTGTACCTATCCGCATTTATGTTTTATCACGATGTTTTAATGAGTGTATGCTTTGTTGGTTGTCTATATAACAGTATATTGACATAAGACATAATATTGTTTTCTGTTTACGCGAATGTTATTCATTGAAATTAAACTACTATATACGGATTTTATCGCGTTGTTTATTTAGCACTGCATTACAAAATTTTGAAAATATTAAACTACTACTACTATTGATTTTATTTTACTAATTTATAAGCTAGGACTAACCATCTTAGTCTCCCCGTGACCATGGCTGCTGAAAAACAACCGAAACGTCGGGGAAAGTGTAAACCAAAAATAAATAGATTTAATAGTTTAAATAATTTTATTAGCTTATAAATTAGTAAAATAAAATCAATAGTAGTAGTAGTGTAATATTTTCAAAATTTTGTAATACAGTGATAAATAAACAACGCGATAAAATCCGTATATAGTAGTTTAATTTCAATGACATAAGACATGACAATGAAACCTACCTTATATTTTGCATCCCGAAATCTGATAATTAAATTATTCTACCGTTACAGTTACCAGGTATGGGAGAATAAAATGTACTCCGAGAGCTTTAGAGCTTTGGAACTACGGATATCGGATGTCTATGACTCTTAATGAGGATTCCAGAACTGTCGTGTTATTCTACTAAAAATCTCATGTCGAATTCGATTGTTGTCTCAAAGTCAGAAATCATGTATTCATTTAAGTCACAAACTAACACTTATGAAAGTCAAAATATATAGGTTAGTGAGTTTACTAGGTACTATTTAGGTTAGTTGCTAGGTTCAAGCAAAGGATTCTTGCCTCGCTATAGGAGAGATTGGTGCAAACTAGCGCATAACAAAGAGATGTGAAACAGTGGGATCGTGGCCTAAGCCCTACAGCGGCATAATTAAAAAAAAATTGTTGTTGAGTATCTTCAGTCACCCCGACAAGATGCATTAACAGGAAGGCTGACAAAACTGCAACACTGCACGGATGGCGTAGAGGCTTAAGTTCGAATCCCACACGGGGCAAAAATTTGTGTAATACGCAAATGGTTGCTCCGAGCCTGGATGTTCTTTATATCCGTTATTTGAATGTTTGTAATGTCCTCCACGACACAGGATATATTTCCAGAGCGGCAGACGTTATTTTTTAAAAAACAAGTCATAACCAGGAGATTGTACCGAAACGAGGAACGAGCACTATAATTTTGATGTGATGTAGGTCACATCAAAATTATAGTGCTACTATAGTGGTATGAAAGTATAGATAGGTTATCGATCCTAAAGCGGAAATAGAGAATATAAAGATATATAATAAGTATATAGCGGTGTCTGCGGTATATACGACCACATATGTGATAAGTTTAATAATTGAAAATATATAAAAGCAATGTACGGCGAAATAAACTTCATACAGTTCTGAACTACGGTCTCTCCCTGTTACACTAACTTTTTAGTCGGTAAGGTACTAGTACTGTACTTATACAAATATTTGGCACTATATTTTGGTCGCGGTTTCGCTTGCATAAATGTAGGTAAGGTTAGGTTACTAACAGAACTTTTTTTTTTTTATGAAACGTACTCTATGTCCTTTTCTGTTCCACTGACAACTGGATTGCGAAATTTCGGGATGATCGGTCGTGTATTTAAGGTGTATAAGCGTTTATAAGTAAACAAACTCACATTCGCGTTTATTATTACTAGCGGTCGTCTAGTGGTCAAAATTGGACCAAAATTCCTAAGCTTCCTACTTTGTTTTCTGTTTGTATTTATTACATTATAAATAAGTTAGTAACCATAGTTACAAAGAACTGTACGATATCAGACGAACAATGTCGAAATACTACGAACGCGATTCGACTGCGTGTGTCAAAATGGTTGTGTGCGTGTAGTGTTTTTTCATTAATTTAATGTATTTCTAATGCATATTTTATAAATATATTAGTATTCGGCCCTCCTTCTCCATAGAAACTTTAACGGTGCCAAATTTCATACTCCTCCGTCCGCGCAATTTTCGTAAAAAGGGGTACAAAGTTTTTGCTTCACGTATTAATATATAGATTACTAATATTTTAGTAAGGATTGTGTTATAACTAATACCGGAATAAGTTTGTCCGCTAATGAAACAATATTTACTGTTAATCCTGTCCTAACAGATAAATGATTACCAAAAATATTCATAAAATAACTTACGCAACATTTTCATATTTTATTTGTGCTATAACAATATTAAGAATAAATCAGATAATTTATAGCTGCCATTCCTGTTTTCGTGTCTTGTGTTTTTCATAATAATTATATATACTTGAAAATTACAAAATTTGCTCGCATGTTAGAATTATAAGTAAAAGGAAATACCTTGTTGTACATATAATAATATAACATCTTAACTAATATTATAAATGCGAAAGTGAGTTTATTTGCGTAGGTTAGTAGTCTATGATATGTAAGTGCCGTCATTTAACGCTCTTATGGCATCGCTATCCTAGAAAAAGTAACGGTAATATATTTTAGGTACAAAACAATCATTTTTTTTAAATAGTTCGTATGTAAAATATTGTTGTTAGCGTAATTGGTATTAAGACAAGAATATTTAGAATGGAGGAAAAAATACTTAGTAATTATTTACTTTCCGAAGTCTATGAATCTATTTGAATGTAAATTATTTGTAATACAATATTTTGGCCTGTAATAGGAACACTAATCTTTTTTTTTACCGTCAAACCGTTTTCTTTCTCGCTTAGTGTTTATTGGTATGTTTTAATGAGTGTTTAAAATGTAGCTGAAAATAATGATATTTTTCAGCTAGCAAAGCATACCTACACGATTTGGATTGTAATCGTTTTAATGAATACTTACTAGGTATAACAAAAAATATAATATGAGATTTGCATATATTTAATTACTCTATTGATCTTTATATTAACAACATTTAATTTTATTGTTTTATGATATATGAATATTATCTATTTACACAATTCCTTAAAAGTAATTTATACCTAAAATATTATGTAACAGAAATCTACCTACTAATATTATAAAGAGATTCGATTTTTTGTTTCTTGTTGGTCAGAATTTAACTCGAAAACTACATAATCGATTTTAAAAATTCTTTGTTTATTAAAAAGCAATTTTATTACCGAGTGAAAAAGGATATATTTTATATAAAATAAAGGCTATATAAAATAATACTGTTACTTACATCACCTCAAATAACCTACTATTACACGAGCGAAGCCACGGGCAAAAGCTAGTAAAAAAATAAAGGAGTAACCAAAACTTAAACCCTGTATCTTTTGTTTTCAGAAATCAACAAACGAATTGTTATAATGCACTCCACATACACGCTCTGGAAATATGCCTCACGGCCTAACTACGTAACCAATATAGACAGAGATTATCCGTACTCTGAAATGCCTTTCCTCGCAGACTACGACTTGATCAAGATACCTCTCTCTCTCAACCAGCTCATTGATCACGTGGACTACTGGGGAGAAGGCAGGGTAGTGTCACAGGATGGCGTCAGCGGCTTTCCGAACTGCTACAATGTGAATCACTCTTACCAGTTAGTCAGCAATGGCGCAGACAGAGACAGCAAAATTCCAAACAGGATCCCTGTTGCTAGCTACGCCGACTGTAACACTAGCGCCTACATCAGGGACAATTCTGTCGTCATAGTAACCGTGGCAGGTGATCGTATCACCAGCAGCAGCGCTAAAGATATCGCACGAATCGTGAACAATGATGTCGGTAAAGTTATTGTCTTTGGATCTGGGTATGACAGCCAGGCGATGGACACGCTCACTGTTGAGTTGGCGAAGAAATCTCTATACCTCTTTCCCGATTACGAGTTACCCACTGAACTTAAAGGTATAACTCGGTTTAACGGTCTTAATATGGCTTTTATTAGTGCCACGTTGTTAAAGGACGAATTGGCCAAGCTTGTCAACAACAAAAGCTACGATAAGGCCGTCGATATGATCAAAAAGTTTGACAATGAAGGAAAGGATAAATCAATAAGCAATATCGTTTCGAAACTTCTGAGTTCCAAACCGAATGAAAATTTTGAATTGATGACGTTTGCCTATAAATTATGGATCGACGGAGGGAAAGATATCGTAACGAAGTATTTCCCAGATGCTATTAAGCTTATCTTAGGCGGAGAGAGTGTGACAATAGTGAATTATGAGTATGGACAAGCATTGAAACTAGATATAAACGTAGATAGTTATCAAGACAGACGGGCGTGGGGACATAACGGAGAAAAAACTATAAACAGAGTCAGCTGGCAGTTCGTTCCTGAGTGGTTCAACAACGAAATTACTTTTAAGCTATACAATGTCCACTACAACATGTACATGAAAATGGACGTAAACAAGGATCAAATTGGTGATAGAAGAGTCTGGGGGTCAAGCAACTCAGATGAGGACAGACACAGATATTACGTTCAACCATACATACATAAGGGAACCTTGGTGTTCTTTATAATCAACCAGACGTACCGTCAAGGCTTAAAGCTAGCTTTGAGGGCGGATAACATCGGAGACAGGGCTCTGTGGGGACACAACGGTAGTATATACGATGACGTAGACAGGTACAAATGGTGTATTTCGGCCTGGTAACCTTACAAGCCAACGCTGACAAGACACAAATTGGAAAATATGACCATCGATAAATTGTAACGTTTTATTTAAATTAGTAGCTTTCGCGGCTTCGTTTGCATCGAATGTCGTCAAAGCAATGTTTTTAATTTATAACTCAGTCATCTAACTCTATGTATTTATCTCAAACACTGGTAGTTATATATGTTTATGTTACTGTAGTGATTCAATAATAATAATAATAATATTCTATATTCTACCACATACACACAATATTTAGCCCAAACTAAGCAGAGCTTGTACTATGGCTACTAGATAATTGATAAACATACATATATACTTTTTTTGTAAATACATTCATATTATACATAGAAACACCCAAACCAAGACAAACATCCATGTTCATGCACACAAATGTTTGACTTGTGCGGGAATCGAACCCGCGACTTTAGGCGTGGCAGTCGGTTATACTAACCACTACGCCACCGAGGCAGTTAGCAATGTTCTTAACAATGTACTAAAATTTGTATGCTGATTGTAAGCCGCCCTAAATGACAAACTATTACATTTTACCATGTTCCTAGGATATACAAAATATTTTATTCTATTCTATTATCCTACACAAATGGCCAGTCTGCGTTATTGGCCGGCGTGATTGAAATTAGATCTGCAGGAACTTATCTTATTTCAATGTTCTCAGATATTTGAAGTTTTGTGTACAACTATTCGCGCATAGAAAATATTTTTGTAAAACTTATTTCGACTATATGATAGTTGACTCACACTTTTATACAACTAAAAACATGTTATGCATGTGAATTCAATAGCAGGTGAACTGTAATCCAGGCGGACGAAGCCGCGGATCATTAACGCTTAATAAATTTATAAATGCATTTTGTGAAATCTTCATGATCATGTAGTTTTCCTGTTTAATTATAAATGTATTAATACATTTTTATTTGATTATAACTGCGAATTTTGCCTATATATACCTATTTGCACCTAAAATATATATTTTTATATAAAATAAAATATGTTTGCATGTTTGTTACTCAATATCACGTAAACTATTGAACGGATTTGGATGAAACTACACAAATTAAGACCTTGGCCTGCACTAACAATGTAAACTTTTTATTTCACTATGTGATCCTGTAACATTTTCGCAGACAAAGCTAAGGGCAAAAGCTAGTTGTGTCACTAACGTTTAAGATGGCTTTTCCGTAGCAGGTATTGCGATCTGCGTCTGGATCTTTGCGCGGCTAGCTCCTAACTGGCTTTATTTTTCTATAGCCACATATACCATTTTGAGATGCGAGATGCTATAAAACACCAGTAGTACATAAATTGATATATGAATAATTATGTGTATGTGTTATAAATTATGGGAGTATTTAAAGTTCTTACCGCTCGCTTTAACGGTGAAGGAAAACATACATGTCACAAAATCTACATGTCTGAGAGTTCTACATAATGTGCTCGGAGATATTTGATTTTTGAAGTTATATTGAATTTCTAGAAACTCTAAATGGCAATAGGAAAGTTCACTATGAATACTTGCTTTCCTTTTTTTCAAAGACAATACTCGCATTTGGTATAAATCCTGTGTCGCGGAGGGCTTTATAAACATTCGAATAATTAACATAAATAATACCCAGACTCGGAACAACTATTCGTGGATCACATTAATTTATGTCCCGTGTGGGGAATCGAACCCACAGCCCTCATCGCAGTGGCAATTGCTAGGCCATCACTTTAAACACTTCGCTTTTGCCAGATGGCGAAATATAGAACAATTCACCTCTGCCTACTATATCTATTACTATTATTATTTTATATGGACGTGAGGATACATATGTGCAAAAAAAAAACTTCTCACGCAGTAATTGTCTCTTCAGAATTTCTCCTTACTCGTAGTCTCACCCCTGTCCCAGAGGGGTAGGCAGAAACTATAGATTTCTACTTTGTACGACTTTTGTATACCTCTCTGGCTTCATTCGCTTGCATTATATTCTTCAACGAGGTAATATAATCGTAGTTCTATCGTTATTTTACGTGACAAAAGCAGGTTGTTCTCACCAAGTGTCGAATGGCTGTCAAAACAAAATATCGCGATGGCGCTCGTCAGTAACATCGTTCAATTTATGACAAATCACTTTGAATAATGTCTAATATTATCGCATAAGACGCCACGAAGGGAGAAAGTAGACTAAGTAAGAATAGACGAGGCCGAATTTTTCTTGGCTTTGTTTTTTAACATTCAGGTCCCGCACTTTGAATAGTTTGTGTCGCGGGATACTTAAAATAACGGTCATAAAGAACACACACTTGAATCCACTATTTGTGAATTATAAAAATATTTGTCTAGTGTGGGAATCAAAGTCAAACGACTCTTGACGCAGTTGACGCATTGGCAGAAGCGAAGCCTCTACTAAAATAATTCGCCGTACAGTCAATATTTGAAACATGATTGAGCTTTAACAACTAAATACTTGTACATACACAGTTTCACGCCCATATCCCGGAGACAATAGGCACAAGTGTACACTACAGAAAACCAGAAAACACCAATAATCCCGTATCCAACCCGAATATCAAATCCAAAACCTTGACGTCATAACTCTTACATTCACTACTACTGAGACATCAAGTAAGGTCAGATTTTTTCACAAAAGAATCTCTTCCAATGGCACTCGCACTGGCAGAAGTGACGGGACTACTTAACCACTTATTGTCAATGTTTAATACATCGTGTCGCTTTTAAAAGGCAATATTAGGAAATATAATCACCATCAAAACAAATATCGTCGTGGTTTAAGTAATTGCCTCGCCACTGCGCCGCAAATTGTAGGTTCGAATCGCAGACAGGGTAATAATTTGTGTGCTCTACAAATGGTTGTTTTGTGTCCGGATGTTCCTCATGCTATGCTTTATCTGAATGTTTGTAAAGCCTACCGCGATAGAGGAATATTTTATATTATTCCTAGAGCGATAAGTAGTCTTATTTAAAAAAAACCTAACTAATATTATTAACTACGTGACCGATCATTGAAAAATTTTGCTTACACTTTGTTAGGGGTACAAAAATGGATTCCCTGGTATCCTTCTTCCAGATACCTTTAATTCAGAAAAAAGAGATTTATTGTAATAATTTAGATTAACGCGAAAGAAGCTGTGGGGAATACCTGGTAAAATAAATTACACTGCCTTCTCTAAATATTGTAAGCCCGCCTCCCATATCTCAGTTTGACAGATTTTCGTGCTGACGAAAATATGGCGCCAGTCACAATAATAAAATGGCAACTTCCTCCGTTATCTTAATAGAATATCGAACGGTTTTACACCGGTAAGGACCCAGGGCCTTCTAGGACCCCATGATTTGCATTCACGGACCCTCGAAGAATGTGCCATTTCATTTTTGAGTCCCGCACCCTTTAAACCAAATAGTTTTCTTATTCGCTTACTCAGCAAGTTGTTGATAGAGGGCTATGGGGTCTTGAAAAACGAGAAGTTGGTTTAAATGGGATTGCCATAGTGCTCGTAGCTAGATCGTAGTCAAAACTCGTTTAAAAAAATGGCTACTATTTGGGATCATAATAGGATGGTAGTGATCCTTTCCTGAGGAATATTAACAAGTCAGTGGCGGTACCTGGCTCAAAGCCCGGCTTGCCTTACTGAAGAATACATAATAATAATAGTTTAATATACAACTAAAATTATAACGAGCGGAAATTTGTATATTTTTACCGACTTCGTAAGATTTCTGTTTAATAATACCCGAAGACAATAAACAATATTTTGTTTAGTATTAGCATTATAAATGTGGGTAAAACCGCGAGGGACAGCTAATTGTTTAATTACATATATTCAATTTAGTGTGAGTGTGTTTGTCAAATCATTACTAATATTATAAATTCGAAAGTAATTCTGTCCCTTACCTATTCACGGCTAAACCACTTAACCGATATGGATGAAATTTGATACAGAGGTAGTTTAAAATCTGGGAAAGGACATAGGCTACTTTTTGTTGTAGGTACCACGCGGGCTGCGAGTAAAAGCTAGTAAATAATAAAATTTTCAAGTTCAAGTTTTTTCAAGTTTAGGCTACAAACTCATAGGGAATAGGAGCCAGTAACACCGGCTTCTCTGTACCACTGACAATGTGAGCTGGTTTAGGTCCCGCAGGTTGTCTCTTCAAGTTGGCCAGCTTACCGGCAGCCTTTGCTTCCTTCAGGAGCCTTTCATTCTCCTTAACTCTCTTCAAGAAGTCCTGTCTGCACTTGGAGTGCTTGACATGCTCAATGCGTTGATGATTGATTGATGCGCTTGGGTAGGATTCTGCCACGGACACGCTTGTTCACAATAACACCAAGAGCGTGTTGTGTTACATTGTATACACGACCAGTCTTGCCGTGGTAGACCTTGTGTGGCATGCCCTTCTGGACTGCACCATTGCCCCTGACGTCAACGATGTCGCCGACTTTGTAAACTTTCATGTACGTGGAAAGAGGGATAGTTCCATGTGTGCGGAACCTACGGGCAAACAAGTCCCTGGTGCCGCGACGGTAACCTGTGGAGTTCGTCATTTTTGAGCCTTGCTACAAATCTTGACGGATAGAGAAAGAGGAAATTATATGTAGGTAGTAGTTATGTTGTTAAGAATTGGCAAATGAAAAGAGTGGTCGTAAATTCCTTAATAGATTTTTGAGCGCTCCACTCCACAAACAACAAACTGCTACAAATATAATTTTACCTGTATATGTAATATTACTTAAAGTGAATGTGTGAGTGTGAGTGTGTATCCGGTAAGACACGTGCAATGCTGTGCCTCGTTTATATAGGCGAGTGTTTTAGATCGTGCACTGTACTGGACTCGAGTAAGACTTGGCACATAGATAGATATATTATGTCCTGAATTCAAACAAAGGTTTTTTTTTTGTATATCTGAAATAGTTCATTATTGCTCGCTTTAAAAGTGAAGGAACACATTTAAAACAAACCTAAATGCCTAAATTCTCCACAATGTTTGAAGTCTGCCAACCAGCACTAGGCCAGATTGGTGGACTATGGCCTTATCTTTCTAACACTGGGACCGTGCCCAGCAGTTTATATACAGGGCAGTTATTATTATATCACTATAATACATTTTATTGGTATACGTTTCGAGCATCGCAAGAATACAACGTGTTTTATATATATTAGGATCACTGTTGTCCAATCAAAAAGGGTGTTCTTGTAAAAGATAAAAGAGCCTCCGAAATAACTTCCACTGACATACATACATATATTGTATAATATAAAAAATATATGATACTATATTGTATAATATGAAAATATATGATTTTACAGGACTATACTTTACGACAGGAGGAAGACGACTGTAGCGAGGGGCGATGTAATGGCGACCGACACACCATTTCGCAACTACTATTACTAACTATATCGCTACACAACTCAAGTAGATTTACAAGTACTTCCTATGAATCAAAGTTATCTTATATATAGGTTATATAATTAAGGGTATCCTATAACAAACATACATATTATTACGCCAATGTCGTAGAAAAGAGAGCAAATGTATATATATTACATCCAAATTTTAGCACCCGTCGTTTTAGTTTCTTTGATATAGGAAGCGAGCTTGTTGTCGTCTACCAGGCTTAACTCAAAACTCCGTGCTTCTGGAATTTCTTGGTGGAAAAAGCAAATAACATTTTGATCAAGCAAATATTTGATGTTTTGTTTGTTTGTATTGTAAGAATTTAATACAAAAACTACACAATAGATTAGAAGCTATATTATCACCGAGTATCATAGACTGTATTTTTTTATATAGTATTTTTATTAACATATTCTAACTTACTTTTACAAGACCGCAACCGCGAGCAAAAGCTAGTAGTAAATGAGTACATGTTAAGATTTACAGTTTGCCGATTTTCAGCTGTGCCGTAGCCATTAATGACCGTAAACCATAGCGTCTGTAATCTGTCTGGTACACGCAGTCAGTATTCATTGTCGTGGATCTACTCGCGCCAGTAGCTCGCCTACTATATCAAGTACGGTCACAACGCGCCATCGTGCTCCACGCGACAGATTTAACTTGGGTTTGTTTATTACTTACAGTTCGGCCGCTTCTATTTCTGATCATTGCGTTTCCACTGCGGCTCTCATGAACTACATGGTAATATTATAACGAGAATACAATAATATTATTTTACACATTATGTTAGTACACAAATATATAGTGTCACGCCTATATCTTCGAAGGTAAGCTGTCGTTTATAATAACAGATACAGGAAGTATCAATAGCGGGAACAATCTTAGAAAAACACATTTCGCCATAATTATATCATTACTCTTAATTATTAAGTCACTGTTTTAACCGAGTGTTAAACTGGTTATATATATGTACATATGTATGTTATAATCGAACGCTTATCCCGCCGATAAACTGTTATGCAGTTTTATGGATTTAAAAGAATTGTAATATGTTTTTACTTCAAAAATTCTTAATTATCTTATTTATTATTATATTTTAGATGCCACATAATAGAGGTCGTGACTATTGCCGACTACCTACCTTACGCAGTGCCAGACTCCATGCTGCTACTTAGAATCGACAGTAGAATACAATGACAAATTGCCTGACCCGAGAACCGAACCCAAGACTATGCAGTCATGTGCATGGACACAATAGTCGCATTCCTTGCTGCTGGGTCGCCGAGGCGTCGCATTAATATTGGGTAAAAGGAACGAGATATCGTGAGATAGTGTATATAGTCGGCCTCGATGGCTTAGTGGTTAGTGTAACTGACTGCCACGCCTGAGGTCGCGGGTTCGATTCCTGCACAAGTCAAACATTTGTGTGCATGGACATGGATGTTTGTCTTGGTCTGAGTGTTTCTATGTATAATATGTATTTATTTACAAAAAAAGTATGTATGTACCAATGTTTATCCATTGTCTAGTATCCATAGTACAAACTCTGCTTAGTTTGGGCTAGATGGTGTTATGTGTATGTGATAGAATATTATTATTATAGCTTTCTCTCACGCATGCAATAATAACGTTATAGAATATGAAGGCTGGTCAGAAAACGTTTGCCTAGATTCCCTTTCAATAATCTTACAGAAATCCATTACAATCGGATGGTTAAAGTTGCCCAATATAATATTAACGTTTTGTTCCAAACTACAATAGTTCTGAACACTGCCGGCCCTATTGTGGTTTGTAAACTTATCTCATTATTAAATAATTCGAAAACCTCATTGGCCTCGAGGCATGATATTCACGTTAGTCGGCAATGCCGGGTTCAGTTCTCGAGTTGATCAATGTGAAATCTACTCGGTTACTTTGACAGAATTCTTCTAATTGCATAATTTGAAGTTTTCGGTAGAGGCATGGACACGGTAGCTATGCGAATAAAGTAAAACTATATATTAATAGGTGAAGCAAAAACTTTGTACCCATTTTTACGAAAATTGCGCGGATGGAGAAGTATGAAATTTGGCACAGTTAAAGTTTATATGGAGTAGGAGTGACGAATCCTAATATTTATATAAAATATGCATTAGAAACACATTAAATTAATGAAAAAACACGACACGCACACAACCATGCATTTGACACACGCAGTCGAATCGCGTTCGTAGTATTTGGGCATGGTTCGGTTGATGTCGTACAATTCTTCGTAACTATGGTTACCCTTAAGTACATACCTACTACAATTTCGCGATATTGGCCATTAAATTTTAAAAGTCTATCTATACGAATAAGGTACTTCTTGTTTTATTAATTTCGCTTCGAGACGCCATCTATATATCCTCCATATTCTAACTAATATTATAAATACGAATGTGAGTTTGTTACGCTTTACGTCGTAACTACTCGACCGATCAACCCATTGCCTTAGATGCTCATAGCCGCTTATAGTATAATGCATACTGATTTAAAAATCTATATAACTAACACTTTTGTCGTTTCTTTTAGAGTTCGAAAAATTTCTTATATAACAGCTTTGTCCGTCCATCTGTCTGTTATACAACTTTCAACTCAAGAACCGTAAGAGCTAGAGACTCGCGGTCAACGCCATTCGACATAGCATAGTCGATATACCACCGAAATGACTATGACCTTTGACCTCTGACCTCAAGATCACGTGGTATCACGTTGACGACCTTTGCATATTACTTGCACCATTTTTTCGAACTTTAAGATTTACGGCAATTCATTGCCATTTTTCTTTATAGAGACAACGCCGGCTCTAGGAATAAAGTACACCCTGACTCAGAACACCTATGGTTTGTGAACCATATTTTTGTCCCGAAATCGAACCTACAACAATAGCAAGGCGACCACTTAAACAACAACGCCATCCATGCCGTCACTTGGTTTTTAAAAAAGCAGATCTCAATGCTATTACTGGCTGAGTAAATCAGCAATAGCCAATCAAATCAGTTGATATATGTTTATGATTGTCAATTGATTAGTCTTCCAGAAACCGAATGTAAACCTAAGTAACTATACTGAAATGATTTTAATAAACGATTTCTACATACTTGGAAACGGTTTCAATATTTTAACGCTTTTAATTATTAACTTAATTTGATACAACTGCCCTGGTGGCGTAATTATATAGTCTATGAGGACCCGGATAGACGCGCAGGTCTGAAATGCGTTATTCAAATGTTTACTGAAGAAAATCTAAGAAACAACGCAGTGTCCATATAAAATCCTCCCGCACTTTATCACTTTACATGGAATCTAAAAACATAGTTGATGAAATATGATGTACCTAATATACTCCTGCTTATGACTTCAGGAATATAAATGTGAGACTATAAATGTATGGTAATACTGAAAGAAAAGGCATTCGCGCGGTAGTGACTGCGTAAAACTGTTTTGTTTATACAACTATATTGGCAAACAAGCATACCTGATGATAAGTGGTCGCCGTAGCCTATGGACGCCTGCAACACCAGAGATCATCACTTATTGCGCGCTGCCGATCCTTAACGGAAAAAGGAAGTGGGAAGGAGAAGGAGCGGGAAGAGGGGAAAGAGGTTGATTGGGCCTCCGGCACTTTCACTCACCAACCGAAACACACAATTAAAAATACTGCTATTTTACGTCGTTATTCTGTGAGAGTCCTTCCCCGGTCGAGCCAGCCCATTCATGCTGAAATCAGCGAGGCTCTACTACTTTGCTTCTATTGAAGAACCCTATACTATAGACTATTAGGAAACCATGGCAAGGAGTAATTCTGGCTCCTAACATACCACCCTAGCTTAGGAACCAGAGGCATACTGTAATGTGCAATCATTCCAAATAATAACGATTTTAAATCTGGAACATTCATTCGTAATCTATAGTGTCTGTAGTTTTAAATGAGAACACAGCTCGAGTCTTTGAGTGTAGTTGGCCAATACGTTGTCCTTCCCTCATTCTTGCCTCAGTTATCAGTAATTTATACTAAAACTTATATCTAACACTTACCGGAGACCAAACAGCATTCGAAACAAGCTATATATCAGCCTCTTCTCACGTACGAGCCAACACCAGCCAATCAGAACATGTTTTATTCATCGTCCGGTATCAACGGAAACTTAATGTGGAGGCAGACACGCGGTATCGCACCAGTCTTAATGCACTTACTTCTCACAGGATTTTAATTAAACTAAGATTTATCAGTACAAAAATGTACTCGCTTAGGATGCGTTTACACTGTATCTAAAGTTTAACGCTTAGAAATGTTATTAAGTAAAACGTTGGACTGCCATTAAGGCCCGTGCTTAAACTATTTAAGTTACAGACTTTAATTCGCAAATAGGTTTACTGCACTCTAAATAGTTACCAGTAACAGTAACTTATGAAATGTATTAAAAGAATAAACATTTTAAAAAATTAAATTTCATGAACTGTTGTCTAGATGGCTAGATAGCCGCTCAGAGATCTCGAATTCGATCCAAAGGCCAGCATCTCTAACTTTTTGAAGTTATGTGCGTATTAAATTGTTCATTATCTCTTGCTTAACGGTGAAGGAATCATCGAGAGGAAACCTGCATGTCAGAGAGTTCTCCATAATGTTTTCGAAGATATGTAAAGCCTGCCAACCAGCACTGGGCCAGCGTGGTGCACTAGCCTGAAACCGTCTCACACTGATAAGAGGCCCTTGCCCAGCAGTGGGACAGTTTACATACAGGGCTAATAATATCATTATATTATAAAAGAAAGCGAGCACAGTCAGTTCGGCAAATTTACATAGTCTTAAGCCTATTTCTCCGAAGGAATAGGCTGAGATGTATTACAGTCACATTTTGCCAGCCTTGCTGTTGGATCTTACATAATGGGAAAAAGCCTATCGTCGTCTATCAAGCACAGTTGCAGACTACTTTCTGCAACTATGAAACTCTTCACAGAAAAACCAAATTACAGTTTTTCCGACCCGGAAATAATATAATAATAATAATATTCTATCACATACACGCAACACCATCTAGCCCAAACTAAGCAGAGCTTTTACTATGGGTACTGGACAATGGACTATACATATTTTATTTTTGTAAATACATACATATTATACATAGAAACACCTAGACCAAGACAAACATCCATGTTCATGCACACAAATGTTTGACTTGTGCGGGAATCGAACCTTAGCACTACGCCATCGAGGCCGCCAAATTATCATCATCCACAGCAGGCGCATTCACTATCGCTGCACCGCCTAGGCAAATCCATAATATAATTATCCTATATGTATCGCCTGTGTAGTTGTCATTGACACACTTGAATGGCGTGTTATGGGCTATCAACAGTTTCCTTCCCTTCAAATCCGCAGGTCTAGACGGATTTTATCCCGGCCTACACTTGAATGGCATATAATATGACAAACTGGGCTTTCTAATAGGATGCTCTTAGCGTGTTTTCCTCTGTAATATTAGTCGTAAAGGCTCGGGACTATTGAATGTTCGGAATAGATTATGAGGGATGCAACATACGTGCCATCTAGAAAGATTGCATTCATGTTCCAATTGAGCTGGAGTAAAGTGCGTTACATTGCCATAGCTAAACATTGCGTTATTTATAGGAAACCTTCTGCCCCTATAGATAAAGTGTTTCTTTTTTAAAAATCTGAGAGAAAAATCGTTGCCTCGCCATTGCCCCTGTGCCGAGTGCTGTGGGTTCGATCCAACACGGAACAAAAACTTGTGTTATACGAAAATTGTTGTCCCGGATCTGGGAGTTCCTTGTATCCAGTTTTTAAAGGTTTGTACAGTCCTCGACACAGGAATCATTACTAGTGCCGTAAAAACAGCGTTGTATGAAAAACAAACAGGAACAAATCCGTAGAACTAAGACTTCTAGATCGTCTTTTATCACCAGAAACTAAGTGAATTACACCATTTGCTTGTATTGTGATAATTACCTACATATAACAACAATATATTTACATTAAACATTAAACGAATGTATCAACGCATCGAATATAGAACCGCCTCATTTATACCAAGTTGCTGTTACCATACAGCGAATACTTCGTAGTGAACTAGCCTAGTGTGTAAACGCCTTCATCTAAGAATTCGATTATATTATTTGAAATAAACAGCGTCTGTTCTCAACAATGAAGATACAGCCGCACTTTGCATTACATTACCACTTGGTAAGCGATAAAACGCCTAATACATCCCGCTTTACGCTTAATTGGCTCCAAAGCGTTCGGAACAAAAAACTAATGAATAAGCGATGATCATTTCGCTTGCGTTCGGTTTTTAAATACTGACGTACACGGTCGATAGTCCGACACGGACTTTTTGTTTTGGGTAGTAAGATAAATGACTCTTTTGACGTGTAGCTTATAAGGTTATCATTGTCAATTATCTGTTTTATGAGCGCGTGTACAGAAAAGACAAACAGTTTTTGAAGATTTGTTATATTGGCGAGGTGGTCTGTCTCAGGCGATTAATGTCGTTGACTCACCAAGGCATAAATGTCCTAAGTTTAATTATGATTGCTGTTTGAAAATATCAAATACCAATCATAATTAAACTGAAATACGATCGTAGGCATAGTTCGTTTTATATTGCTTCTAATAACCAATAGCATGGTTTAACATTGGAAGAATACAGAGATCAAATATCGCAATGATAGGAGGAAATATGCAAGAAATCTGGTGACAGCTTCAACTTTGTGTTATGAATTTTAAATTTCTTGATAATATGTATGATACGAGTTATAACAGTTATAATTAAGTAAATATTTCAGGTTAGCTTTCAGAAACCCAAAGACATGTACATAATTCATAACATTATCATAAAATTAATGTAGTGTTCTCGTTCTTGACTTAATGATGATAATATAGAATTGATTACCGGTGTATAAAGTCCATATATTCTCAATAAAAGTTTTAGTCCGTCGCAGACTATGCCTGCTGTGTACTTCGGCACTAAGCGGTACAACTAAGGCGTCGTTAGCCGGTATCTTTGCGCCACTTACTCTTAATGTGCGGTCGCGGACATTTTGTTAGTTTTTCTTTGGACTTATGAGTTTTACGGTGATTTGATCTATTTTAAGTTAGTTATCTTCTAGTTTTTTATTATGACATTTGTTAGATAAGTGCATATTTATAAACTAACTAGCTGACCCGACAAACGTTATTCTGCCATATAAATTCATTTGATAGGGACACCCTAATCACTATTCTCATACCTACCAAATACCTACCTAAATTAATAAAAATCGGTCGAGACGTTTCAGAGGAGTGCGACCACCATGACACGAGATTTTTATATATAGAAGTATATAATATGATAAGATTTTAGAGCCGCTGCACTTACGTCAATTTAGCAAAGAGACTTCTACATTAAATATTGTATAAGAAACAACGTATTCGCTAATATGCCAGCTGAGGCATACTTTGGTACGTGCATATTTTTATAAAATAAAAAAAAATAACTGTCCGCTCCGGTCCGATCTTTTACTATAAGAAGGTTCTATAGGAGGTATTATTTGTATCTAAGTTACTATTAAGCCCTGTTCATTTCTTAACGAGATGTCAGTTAACATACAACTACTAAATTTAACTTTCATGGTCTGATAGAATTCTACAAATATCGTATTTTCTTTATTTTTTTCGTTTTGTATGATGTTTGTTTCTTTACACTAAATAACTCTAATATTGCAAAAATATTTTGATGGGCATATGCTATCAGCTATATATATACTATTGGTTATATTATTCATGTATTTAGTTTAATATTGTAGTTGTTTTAGTTTTTGTAATTGGAAAATGTTATTTAAATTTGGTTAATACCTCTGTTATGCATGCAAATGCAGTAGGTACCATCCAGCCATAGCTTTTAAACCACTTTATCTTCATTACAAGTTCGTAAAAGAATAAAAAGCTTTCTGTATTCACTAAAAATAACGTATAAGGAATCACTTTTATAAAAATAGTACATACTGCAACGACATATTTTATGTAAGTACTTTAAAAGAATAACTGGTTTTACTGGCACGGTATAGTTCTGTCATATAATCTTCTGATCTTAAATACCGTCTTCAAAATTATAATGCAGGCTGTATTTAACATTGTGCTTAAATCTATAAAAAGAATAAGATCAGTAGACAAAGAGCAGCGGTAGCTTAGTGGGGAGACCAACAGACTGCAATGCAGACGGTCTCGAGTTCGAACCCACGTCGCGCAGCTCTGACTTTCGAAAGTTATATGATTTTTCGAAATTATGTGCCTATTGATTGACAATTGTCGCCTGCTCCGTGCCTCGGAGAGCACGTTAAGCCGTCGGTCCCGGCTACCATGAACATCTATGGCAGTCGTTATTGAGAAAAGTCGACACAAAAGATCCCAATGGGTCGAAGTGTCGCCGGTCTGTACTGACTGGCCCCCACACAAGATAAGATAAGATCAGTAGACGGCAGTGGGCTTTTAAATCTTTTCAAACCAGTTACTAATATGAATTCACGAATGTTACTAAATTATTTTATATGAGAATGCTTTTATGTAGTGTAGTCTTAATCCTGTCCCTACTTTACTACTAGGCACGGGCCTCTTCTCAGTTTGAGAAGTGGCAGTCCGCATGTAGAAATATGTTAAACTTTAGCATCGACCAAAAAATAAGAAATATTTCCATAAATATTTCCTGCGATAAATTTATCAGTAGAAAAGAGATTAGGGTATGATTCAAGAGTACAATCAATACCATTTATATAGAACCTAGCGTCTTACCTTGAAATAACAGCTACAGGTCAACAACACCAATAAATCTAACACCTTTCAATTTAGTTATTTCTCATCACAACACTTTCTTACACATTTTATATTACTAAGTACCCACATTAAGTATATTCATAACAAATAAACACTTTTAATTCAAAAATCTCTCATTAATAACTGAATAAATATTCAACAACTTTGTAATTAATCACTGTCTCGAATATTAAAGCGGAAGAGATATACATCGAGTTTAGTTTTCCGCGTCTCGTAATATTTTCCGCGCGTGTTTGGGCGGGCGGGAGTACGTATAGGCGGACAGACGGCTCGGCGGTTGGCCGCCTACTAGCCTCGCTGCCGCCCTGATCCCGCGACTGCCGACTGCCGCCCTACGAGACTTTACAGCGCACATGTGCGCGCTGCTATTGTAAATATTACGTTCATTCAGAAGTAAGGTGCGCCATTGAATTTGATTTGTTCTGATTGATTATAGCGTGTGCATTTCTTATGAGATGATAATAAGATATATATTTTGTAGATGGTTTAGATATTTAATGTATGTGTTGATAAGCAGATAATGCGATGTTAGTTTAAATAGAATATTAATATTTTTACATAATATGTTCTACAAATATAATAATATAATACATATTTATATTTTTATCTGGATGTTTTAAGCATTTGTAGTTTGTTGTCGATAGTGGTATTCCGGTTTCGAATCCATGCGAGATGTCAGGTTTGATTTTCAAAACCGGTAATTTTTGGGGTTTTCTTTAAGCGCCAGTATTTTACAGAGGCGATAGTCTAGTGGGAAACCGTTGGACTGCCACGCAGAGGTCTCGAGTTCGATCCCAAGGCGCGCATCTCTGACATTTCGAAGTTATGTGCGTATTAAATAGTTAATTATCGCTTGCTTTAACGGTGAAGGAAAACATCGTGAGGAAACCTGCATGTCTAAGAGTCCTTGATAATGTTTTCAAAGATTTCAAATATCTTTGAGATCATTATCAAGGACTCTGCCAACGTCTGCCAACCCGCACTGGGCTAGCGTGGTGGATTATGACCTAACCCTTATCACACTTAGAAGAGGCCCGTGCCCAGCAGTGGGACAGTTTAATACAGAGCTGATTTATTATAATTATTATTTTTACATGGTATCTAAAAAGAGTACTTAATTCTGATATGATAAATAATAATTGTAAAATTGTTATGTGTTTAGGAACTTATATACCTACAATGTAAGCTTAATGTTAACTTGTTTAAGATCTTGGTGAGAAAAGTCTTTAATTCAGTGACCACTTATAACCAAAATGGTTGTAAATAATTGAATGCGAAATAAAATTATTCATAATTGTTTGTAAAGTTAATTATAAATATAAAAATACATAGTTGTTTTTTAAATGCATATAATAATGTATAACATTTATTAACCTCTGAGTCTTCTTCGAAGAGGTTAATAAAAACACTATGAGGGTCTGTGTATCTGTCTGTTAGAGACAGTTTGTTAGTGACAGGCATAGCTCCGGATCCATTGCACCGATTGACTTGTAACAAGTCGCATGCTTAATAAAACAGCGACTTAACTCAAAATTTGGAAGTAAGGCAATTCGAACTCTAATCGTGTGACTATAAATTCTAATAATACTCGTGTTAAATTATTGCAACAGTGTTCGAATTATATTTGACCCAAAATACTCAGATAGGTCTCTGTTTTATTAAGAGTGCGATGTGTGCAGACACCTTGGGGTCATCCCTCGATTAAGTTTAAATATGGGCCCCGTGGGTCAAAAGACCCCCGAGATATAGGGGTCAGAGGATATCCACCAACAGAGTGATTTGGAAGTCTTTGACAGTGCTTTTGACCAGCAGTGGAACATTACAAAAAGCTGATAAAAAAATAATCACATGGAGACGAAGAGGTTGAATCCTGGGTTTTTACACCCATCTCGTTTATAATAAAATTAGGACTGGTTTTCTTAAAAATATAGCGAATAAAACTTTGGCATATTAATACATACACCTTGGACTACGTATGTATGTATGTACTAGCCGTAACTAATGCTATATTGATCAGAATTAATACATATGAGTACATAGTCTTACAGGGATATCCCTAAACGAGATAAGTAGAAATGTATTACGCTCACATTCTGGCTATGGTTGTAGGAAGCAAGAATAAGAAGCAAGCTTATAGCCAGCTCTCCAGCACATGCCAGTCTCCGTTCTGCTACTGAGAATTTTTGACAGAAAATCCTAATGACGCTATGGCCCAACCGAAAAATTAAGCTTGGTTTAACAATCCACTACTCCTGTGCAAACGAGGCGATAAAATGAAATGTACAATAGATCAGTTTATTTATCATGTCACAATAAAAAGATAATTTAAAATACATAATATATTTAACAGAAGTACAAGTCTCAGATGTCTTCTTTCAGTCCGTCATAAACTACATTCTACGTCCATATCAAAAGTTATTTAAACATTTCAATGAAAATAAACAATTAAAAGTCCGCCTGTAATGTATTTCCTAATTACTCTTGCTTTATTGCGACCACGCTGCAATAGTCCACTTGAACCTGTCTTCACCTTTGTATATGTCACCGTTGTGACCCCACAACAACCTGTCACCATAGCCGTCGACATCCGTACCCAATTTCAGACCCTGACGGTACTGATAGTTTATTATAAAGAACAGCAAAGTCCCATCTTTCATGTACGGCTCTACGTAATATCGGTGCCTATCTTCTCCAGAATCCTTTGAGCCCCAGCCTTTTCTATCGCCCTGACTATCGACTGACACATCCAGTTTTAAATACATATCACGATCCGTATTATACAGTTTAAATGTGACGTCATTATTATGCCATACCGGCATAAACTTCCAGCTCACTCTCGTGCTAGTTTTCTCTCCGTTATTTCCCCATGCCAGCCTGTCATTGTATGCATCAACGTTAGCATCAAGTTTCAAAGCTTGGTAGTATCCATAATTCACTATAGTCACTTTCTCTTTGCCTAGAATGAGCTTGAAAGGATTCGGAAAATGAACCTGGACGATATTTTGAGCGCCACTGTTCCATAATTTATAAGCGAATGACATTAATTTAAAGTTCGCTGTAGAGTTTGAATTCAGAAGCTTTAGTACAAGATCGTCTATCGCACCAATGTTTCTATCGTTGTCCAATTTTTTTGTCAATTCGACGGCTTCATCGTAACTACTATTGATGACCAGTTTAAAAAGCTCGTCTTTAAGCATAGTTACGTTCAAGAAAGCCATCTGTTTGTCGAACAGTGTTAAGCCTTGAAGTTTAGTGGGTAACGTGTAGGATGAATAGTAATATAGTGATTTGTTCTCAAGTTCTTCAGTGAGATTCTGGACCTCCGTAGAGTCGCTGTCGAATCCGTATAGAATAACTTTACCGAGATTGCTGTTCACGATGCGAGCGATGTCTGCGGCGCAGCTGCTGTTGATAGGGGCTCCCATTACAGTCACGGTGACGACAGAATTGTCCCTGATGTAGGCGCTAGTGTCACAGTCGGTATAGCTGACGACGGGGATCCTGTTTGGAATCTTTTTGTCCTTATCTGGTCCATTGCTGACTAGCTGGAAGGTATGGTTGACATTGTAGCAGTTGGCAAAGCCACTGACTCCGTGCTGGGAGAGTATCCTGCCTTCTCCCCAGTAGTCTACATGGTCTATGAGTTCGTTGAGGACAGGAGGTATCTTGAGCAAGTTGTACTGGCCGAGGTAAGGCACTTCGGAGTATGGAAACTCTCTGTCTAAGTTGGTAAGGTAATTAGGTCGTGGTGCCTGTTTCCATACTGTCATGGAGTGCATCGTAGGAACTTGATGGTTGTCGCCTAGAAGCATAAAGATAGATGTGTTGTAAAAGTTATTTTATTAACTTAGGTTAGTCACAAAAAGATTTAAGTCAGTATGAATTGATTTTAAGTAAGATATCAGTTAAATTATGAAGTATTAGATTTTAATTGTTGTTTTTTTACATTTAATTTCGTGATTACTGTACCTACTTAATTCAGTGTTGTTGAATACAACGTTACTTATATTCTCCACAAAAAACGTCAATTTGATATGTATAACAAGAAATTAGATATCAAAATCATACATGAAATTGAAACGTAAAATATACCTACTAGTAAAGTGAACAATAATAAAACACGTTAAAATAACTTACCTATCCGAGTAGAAATCCGTGGTCTCTGCCAGCCTCTTTATGAAATAATTATAATTTAGGGCCGCTAGGATAATTTGTTTGCAAAACTGATTCAATAATAAAACCTATGCACCTTACGTGCATAGTTTTTATACTGTTGACGAAGTATATTATCAGACCTGCGGTTGTATTAACCACAGACAATACTTTTGTTTTGGAATGTGTCTGTGGGGAATTGCAGCCGCAAAATGATAAACTATCTTTCTGGGGTAAAGGGTCCCGCACTGAAATGATAAAAATTAATACTTTCTAGTTCTACGTTTTTTTCAGCCTCCGTTTATGTCTGTCTGTCTATCTTTTTATAGATAATAACTGCTAAATCAACTTAGGCTGAAACTTGGAATAGTTTCAAATAATGTTTTGCCGACTTTATTTAACAGCCCTATACCCATATAAACTGTCCCGGTATGAGCCTCTTCTCAGTATAAGAAGGGTTTGACCATAGTCCACCACGTTGGCCCATTGCGGGTTAGCAAACTTCACATATCTTCGAGTACATTATGGCAAACTCTCAGACAGTTTCCTCGCGATATTTTTGCTCAATGTTAAAGCGAGCGATAACTAACTAATTAATACGTACATAAATTCGAGAGGTCAGCAGTGCTTGCCTTAGGATCAAACTCGAGACCTCTGCATGGCAGTCCAAAGGTTCTCCTACTAGGTTTTCGCTGCTTTTTAAGCATGTAAGAATAAGATGCGGTAAATTAAGTCTTACAGCAGATTCACTCTTTGTAATCAATTCAATTAAACATTATACTTTTTATGCATTGCCTCCCAAGAAGAACTCTCAACACGCGAGTCCGGCTCACATTTGACCGGTTTCTATACCTAGTGTTAGACTTTGAATATTGCAGTCCTGTGGTTCAAAATAGATAAGACTATATATAACTAATAGATGATAAATGATAGCATATTGACAATTAAAATTCAATACAAATTGTTTTTAAAATTCAATGTGATTAAAATATAGGTACATACATAATAAGCTCACGTCTTATACCCCGAAGGGCTGTCCCTGTAGGTATTTTACCCACATTTCACTTCCTCAGATTTTAAGTTCCACGTCATTGAGATCGAGTCTTTTGCAGTTTAGCGGGCAATTCTAGGCAGGAAGACCCAATGACACTTTTCCCAACATAGGAATCGATTACCTAACCTCAAGCACTACAGTCGCATTTACTGCCGCTGCACCACCGATGCAGTCTTACTGGTACCTTCGTAAGGCAAATGTTTGCAATAAAATCCTGGATCCAGGATATATTTTAGTTTATTGACATGTTTCTACAAAATATACTACGGGGAGTGGTCTGAAGAGTTATTCCACCTTATCCCGCCCTCCCCTTTCCTATCTAGAACAACGCGTGCTGGGCTCAGATGCCATCCTTACACGGTGGAGTCGACTAGAGTGCGTACCAACAAGTTTGGGTCCTCATACGTCTGCCGAACGATCAAGGCATGGAATTCTCTGCCAAGGCACGTATTTCCTTCTTCCTTTAATCCTGGGTCCTTTAAGCAGGGCGTAAAAAAGCACCTTCTCAGGCCGTCAAAGTAGAGACCTCAACATCGCGTCGGCTGGTGGTAAACTAGAGGAGTAAAAAAAAAAACTGGTAGTATCAAAATCTAGACCAAAAATGCCTACAATACAACACGATCTCAGAGAAGCCATACCGAGACATCACATTTTCTACGCGATCAGACAGCTCTATATATGTATTTATAATATTGTCTTATGTTAACGCGAAAATTATACATTGAAATTAAACACTTTATACGGGTTTTGTCGCATTGTTTATTTTACTGTGCATGTGCGAAAACGTGCAACAGGGGACCAACCACTACCCACGATTTGACAAACCACAGATACTCGCAAAAGAACACTGATTCCTACCCAGGATGCTTCGCGAGGCTATTGAAATTAAAAAAGCATCCTAATTTCAATAGAGAAGATGGTTGGAATGTACCACCAGCTTGGGATCCAGTAATTCAAATAGTCATATATATATGTATATAATAGTCATAGCTCAGTGGGGAGACCAACAGACTGCAATGCAGAGGGTCTCGGGTTCTAACCCACGTCACGCACCTCGGATTTTCGGAAGTTATATGACTTTTTGAAATTATGTGTGTATTGATTGACAATTATCGCCTGCTCCGTGCCTCGGAGAGCACGTTAAGTCGTCGGTCCCGGCTGTTATGAACATCTATGGCAGTCGTTATTGGGAAGTCAGTGCCCTATAATATCCTGCCACTGGTCTAGCCTTAGGATATCGTTAGCCTTCGGGTTGCGAAGGTCAGGTGGCAGCCGCTCCGTGTAAAAACTGATATCCAGTCATATCCGGTTAGAATAGAAAAGCCGACCCAAGTGACTTGGGAATAATAAAGACTAGGGAGAAGAAACCCAAGAAGAAGCAAAACACAGCTAGACTTCATGATCTTTGAGCTCATTCTGCGTAAATAGAAACACCAAAGATAATTAAATTATATTTGGGTACTTTGAAATAACTAGGTACACTTCAGAAAATTGAGACAACTAACATCTTAGTCTCCCCTTGAACATGGCAGCTGTAAAGCAACCGAAACGTCGGGGCAAAGTGTAAATTTAAATAAATAGTTTAAATTAAATTAAATAGCTTAAATAGTAGTAAAGTTCAATAACAATAATATTAGAGTTTCAAAATTATGTAATAAAAGTGTTTAAAGTAAAATAAACAACGCGACAAAATCCGTATAAAGGGTTTAACTTCAAAGCTCCATATCTTACCAAGAATACAAGACCACCACATACAGTTTTAGTAGGTAATCGTCGGGCTCAATTTGAATAAGAAGCATGCACTCAAACTTGTGTTGCAAAAAAATACCAAGTATCTCTTCTAGTACGTAGTACTTAATTTATATGTCGGAGCATCAAGAAAATAATCATTGGTATGTAATGTATGTCTGTAATTAGAGTTGAATAAAGCGCCATCTATTGGTTTGTATTCGGAACGTCAAGCGTAAGCTTGAGTGAGGTCGCCATAGAGCCAATGTGTGAGTTAGAGTGACAGTTATAATTGTCATTGTCATATTGACGTTTTATAAGCGCCGAAGACTCGTTCGCGGATTTATTAGAGTGACGAACTCGCTGCGTTACGGATCAAATCAGAGATAATCACAGTCAACCTTTATTGTTTTATTTCTCTTGTATTTGCCTATCATTAGTATACGTACGAAGTATAATACCACGCCTATATTTTGTTGCTTCATCATGTCAAAAGCGAGTTGCCGTCCAACTCTCTGACATATACTATATCTATACTAATATAATAAAGCTGAAGAGTTTGTTTGTTTGTTTGGTTGAACGCACTAATCTCAGCAACGACTGGTTCGAATTGAAAAATTATTTTAGTGTTGGATAGGCTATTTATCGAGGAAGGTTAAAGGCTGTATAATATTACGCTACGACCTACGGGAGCGGCGCAGTAATCATAAACGCGGGTGAAACCGCGGGCACAGCTAGTATTCTATATGACTGCACAGATGGCGTAGTCGTTTAAGTGGTCGCCTCGCGTCTACGTCCGCACCGAGTGTTGTGAGTTCGATCCCCACTCGTGACAAAAATGTGTGAAATACACAAATTGTTGTTCCGAATCTGGATGTTGAACGTTTTAAAAGCCTCTACAAGAAATAAACCAAGGGCGGAAGTTCCCTCTTTTAAATGTTCACGGGGAGAAAATATTATCCCTGGATCACACAATATTTTGTCCAAGGCAAATACCGAACCTTTTAATTGGACTAATCCTACCCACACTCCTGGGAACACCTGTGAAGCCAGGTTCAGTAGTGACCATACCAAATTTTGACACTTAATCTCAAACTGTATTCGAACCTGCAACATTCAATGTATATCCTTATAACCACTACACCTGACCAGCAATCATCAGTAAATACTAACCATAGTATTAAAATATCAGTAACATGTTTTCCTAAAGTGTTTGAGTAAATCAACGTTCAACCGAACGACTAGTAATAGGGTCTAGAGCAAACTGCAGATAAGGCGAGCAATTAATGCGTCGGGATCGAACCCGCGACCCACCCGACCACTTGTTGCTACCGTTAACAACCTAGATAGTATTGAGAGCTAACGGTGCTTAGTGTTAGGGCTTACAATGTTCCTGCTTAATGAAAGTACATTGTTTCGTGAACTAACTCGTCAGTTATCGAACTTATGTTGATACTGTATTCTGTGCAGTTGAATGCCTTGCTGGTCTATACAGCGTGTAACAGAAAGGTGTGGTCATATTTAAGCGTCACATAATATAGCCCTATGGATAAACGGCAAATAAATACGAAAACATTATTTTAACAAATATATTGCATTTTCTTTTTTATGACCTTTCACACATTCCTTAATATTGTCTTCTGTTTACGCGAATGTTATTCGTTGAAATTAAACTCATTTATACGGATTTTTCCGCGTTGTTTACTTTCGGGGAAGAGCCAACTTAAATATAAATAGCTTTAATAGATTTAATAATTTAATTAGCTTAAAATTAGTAAAGTTTTATAGTAGTATAGTAGTGTAAGAATTTCTAAATTATGTAACAGAGTGTTAAATAAATAACGCGAAAAAACCATATAAATGAGTTTAATTTCAATCACACATTCCATTCGACACTTAAACAACACTTAAGTTCAGCTTAATAGGGTGATGTGCGTAAACCCGAAAATGACCATGCGGCATTTTGATAGTGATGTAATGCGTTTGTTACTATGTTTAAATAATAAAAAAAACAAAATATTTAAAATATCGCAATCCGAAAAATACTGTTTTCGTCCGGGGATAGGACACATAGTTTATTTTTAAGATATACATTACGGCTCCAAAATATGACCACATCTGTCTGCTACATGCTGTTTAATACATATATATATATATATATATATATATATATATAATAATAATAATATCAGTCTTGTAATAAACTATTGCAACGCTGGTCACGGGTCTTTTCTCAGTGTGAGAAGGGTTAGGCCACCACGCTGTTTCAATGCGGGTTAGCAGACTTCATATATCTTTTTTATAGGACACTAGATTTTGTCCTGGCTTCGTTTACGTTAATGTAGATTTTGTCAATAAATTTCTACTTCTGGAGACAGTCCTTTTTTCTGGTTGAAAGGTATCCTACGTATTTTTCTGTATCTCTATTGTGTAAGCAAAATTTCAAGATGATCGGTCGAATGGTTAAGGCGTGATAGCGTAACAAATAAACAAACTCACATTCGCATTTATATAGTAGACTAGTATTTCGCGTGGTTGAGTGGTGGCGTGCGTGGTGGGGTGCGGATTCAGGAACCTTGAAAACCCCGAATCCAAAAATGACTCCCGGTGACCGGAGAATGACCTTTTGTGGAAAGATCTCGTCTACCTCTAAGATCGTCGTTCGAACAAATGTTCGAACTATCTCTAACCATTTCGGAGATATTAGAGGACAAAGTTTGTATGGCGGCCATGTTTTTTGTATGGAAGCCATGTTTCTTTTCGCCCTCCCTAAAAGTTGCCAGGGTTTTAGGAAGTTTTTTTCGAGAACGACTCCCGTAGATATCACCTTTTCCGAGATCCGAAGAGGTAAAACCACCAAGAGCTGACCTTCCGTCGTAAAGTCAAGCATTTTTCCGGGCTGCCTGAACGATTCTCCATACGATATATTTACTTTTTCCTACGACTCCCCCTAGTATTATTTCTATTTCTCTAAGTGAGTCAGTGAGTGGTAATTTAAGTTTATATAATATGAATTTTGCCCACGGCTTCGCTCGCATCAATGTATATATTACTAAAACAATTTATCCTTCGGGAACAGTACTTTTCCTAGATGAAGAGTACCCCATGTCCTTTTCTGTACCCCTGACAACGCGTACCCATGTAAATTTCGTGATGAGCGCTGGAGATGTTAGAGCGTGACAGCGTAACAAAGAAACAAAGTTGCATTCGGATTTAAGTTAACTAACGCAGTCTGATAATAGATTCGGGACGTCCTTGCGAAAGGCCAACTTTAGAAAAATATCCTAAACCAACGAGTTTGAATGAAGAATGTGATAATTGTAAGTAGAAAAAGATAATAGCAGTGAAAATCGTTCTTGTCTACCTCTAGAAGTAGTAGGCGTGAGTCTATGTAGGTAACGAAATAAACGTTTCACGTGTCAATCTGGCTGGACTTTTCTTTACTCAAAATTCAGCATTGCCATTCACCGTGGCAATGAAATAGTTTTATTGTATCTAAAGGTGGAATCCGGAACCGCGGTCCTGGTCCCGAAAGCAACACGACCCTCAGTCTTTTGGACACTTTTCCAGTAGATAACGATGCTAAGTGTCAACTCCGTTACCTAATTAAATTAAAGATTCAGATAACCAGAGATCTGTATATTTTAAATGCTTGTACCTAACATGCTTGTACCGCGGGAAAACAATGGGTACGAAGAACATTCAGACTCGAAACAACTAATTAGATCAGATTTCACCATTTAAACGGGATCAAACCAACAACAGAATTCACACAGATTTATTGTTCGTCGGCCAACGTATTCGACGATTATATGACATTACGTAGAATATCTAAATAAATTTAAAAGCAGCTATCACATAGTAACTTAGAGTTGAACTTCAAATCTATCCTAAGCTTTAGAAGAACAGTAACTCGTAACGAAGCCACAGACCAACGTTAGCACATATTCTTACGTCTGTACCCTAAAGGGTAAATAAAGATGTATTGCACCGTCATTTGCTATTGCCACCTAACTTATCCACGTAATAAGGAACGAACTTATTGCCGTGAATCAGCCATATTTCTATGGAACTATGCACCGTGCTGCCATTGAGAATATCTTGATACAAAATTCCAATAACATTTTGTAAGACCCAAAAATTGAAACCAATTCCTCATCACAGCAGTCGCACAAGCAGCGCTACCGAGGCAGTCAAGTATAGATCACTTTTAAAACAGCACATATAGATAAACGTGAACGGCGTGACTCGTGATTGCTTAGAAGCAAATTACCTAAAAACAAACAAACCTCTTTTGTAAATTTTAATGAGTGAAGAATGAGTCTTTCATCGACGATCTAAGAATAGCATCCAGCAATCGCTAATACACTATCGCTTTGGTACATGACCTTAGTAGGTATAATATTTTCTCAGCTCATAAAACAAAATTGCGTTCAGCACCATTAAATTTATCTTCGATCACTTAAACATTATAATAACCATGTATTAAACATACATCCTTGATACCACACCACATAATCACTTCCACAGGTGTGTGGGTAGAGATAAGATTTATCTGCACCGGACGTGACGTATCACTAAGGTGTCGCGCGCCTAGCGGCACCTAGTGACAGCTGACGTAATCTATGTTGCGACACCTGCAGCGGTCAGTAGCTGCCCGACTGCCGGAGTGACAACATCGTGACAATGAGAGCTGATTGAATTATAGTGCTTTTGTTGTGTTAGAAAACCGTTAGGTGTCTGATTTGATAAGGACACTAGTTAGTTTATGTGCTGCATGTTTTAGTTTATGTATATGTGCTTAGAAGGTAGCAGGGTCGTAATGCAAATTGTGTGGCATTAGAAACTCTTTGGTGATGTTACTTTTGAATCTAAGTTATTGCAGTCACAATTTTAATATGGCACAGCGGTAGTGCATGCTACTACTGTGCATGAGGTCCTGGGTTCGATACTCAGGTCGGTCATAGTGTGATTGGGGTTTTTGTTAAGTAATTCTCCTTAGCAGCAAGGGCAAGCTATAATTGACTACCCAGACGGTAGCCAATAATAGGTTTGCTTTAGAGGATATAGGGTATGTATTATAAGCTAATTAAAACACGGCTGAGTCAGCATTCTAATTACTATTGGATCTGAGTAGAGTGACGAAATTCGTGTGAGCCGTCGACACTTCTAAAAAGATTGTCTTTAGACAGAGTACAATCTAGTTCTATTCAAAATTTTGGTAAAATCATTTCTACAGTTTAGGTGGTAAAACAAAACATATAGATCATTCGCATTTATAACATTAATATGGCTTTAACGCCTACCTAATATTACCTTATATGCAGTATTACGCCATCTAAAAGCTACCAATTATTCTAGAAAAACTGCACAATAAAAACGAGACCATTTTGACTGCATGGGCGGTTTAGCCACAGCCACAGCGCTTAGTGCTGTCAGTTCGATCCCGAAACAAATATTCGTGTGATCCAAAAATACACCGAGTCTGGGTATTCTTTGTTCGTCCGTTGGTCCGTTATTTGAATTTTTTAAGTCTTCCGTGACGCAGGAACATTCCAGTCCAGGCAATGTCTTCATTAAGAAAATAAAGGAGAAAGAACATATAATTATTTGAGCCACTGATTAGTCTTGTAAAAGCATTTTAACAAAGTTTTAAATGCTTGTGTGAACTTAAGAGTGACTTTACGTTAATAGTGTATTGGGTCGGTATCAAACCGAGGACCACCTGCATGAAAATTCCTTAATGCTTGTCACTTTTTATAATAAAGTAAACACTCATTTATTATAAACCGCAATGCTATTTATAATAATATCGGCCCTGTATTAAACTGTCTCACCACTAGGCATGGGTCTCATCTCAATGTGAGAAGGGTTAGGCCATAGTATTCGCGATATGTTCCCAGGCACATTATTCGCGTGTTGTCTGCACGGCGATTAAGCTCGCTGTGAGCACAATAACCAATACAAGGCAATAGTTCGCCGCTTGTATGTAAATCGGCGCAGGCGCACGAATGCCATTGCCGTACGGTCGCCATCACGTTTAACTATTACGGGACTTTCTCTTATTTATGTTGGGATTAGATATCTTATATTATTATAGTAACTGTAGTTCAAGTAGAAATACAAGGCATAAAATACATGTAGGCTAGCTGTGATTGCGATTTTTAATACGCAAACTTGTATCGTCTAGGTATCACATACTTTAAAACTGACTGGAGTATGTGTATGACGCAGCGATCACGTGGTTCCCTCGCTGGTAGGACCACGTTAAGTGTTGTGGGCATTTTTTTGTGCGATCCTCAAATGCTTTTTCAGTTTGTGTGTAGTTTGTACCCGTTGGCTGTATGTTTGTATAGTATCTAAATAGCAAACTGAAATATATGATTATTTGTCAAAAAAATTTAATGAACGTCTTTTCTATATCGAATTTGCTTTTCTTAATACATCACTTAAATCATAGCCAAATTGGTACCACCGTTTTCGAGTTTAGCATATGCATAGACCAAAAATATATCTATGTATCAATAATTTTATTATTTTAGTACCTATGTATTAATCCTAGAAAAATGGTGTGTACTACACATATATAGTTATCTGTGGTGTATCGGAGTCTGAGTGTTCTTTATGTCAGTCATAAATAAGACACTGATGTCAGTTGTCTTATTGTTTGTAAAGTCCCCCGCACAAGCATGCACAAGCATTATATGTTAATAGTAAGTAAAAATCTTATAATATTGTCTTAAGTTTACGCGAATGTTATACCTACATTGAAATTAAACAAACTTTATACGGATTTTATCGCGTTGTTTTTTTTTTTATAAAACACTTTTATTACATAATTTTGAAACTATAAACTACTATTGTTAAACACTTTTACTTAATAAATCTAAATAGTTGTATAATTTAAATAGCTTAAATTGAAGTAAACAGTTACTAGTAAAAGTGTTTAACAATAGTAGTTTAAATTTTCAAAATTATGTCATAATAGTGTTGTGACGTGAGTGTGATAATGTGTTTGTGTCCATAATGTTCCCTTATCTCATGGCAGCATGGCATCCCTAGATCAGATAGTGCTGTGCACGATCAATTTGCATGCGCGGGAATGCGATGCAAGTGTCGCGCCTCTATTTGTTCAGCACGCACAATTATTTGTGCGTTTTCTGCACGAGAGCATCAGGTGTAAGCGACGGTTGTAAAGATCATCTTGTCTAAGTATGGTACATTGGTATGGTGTAGTTGTCATAATATGGTAATTATAATTATTTTTATTTTAACTGCCTCGTTGGTAGCGGTAATGAAACGTTGAATGTGACTGTAGCGTGCTATTCGATTCTCGGGTTAGTCGAAGTGTTATTGGGCTTTTCTCTAAATTCTCCAAATTCTCAGCACGGAGTGATCAGGCACACGCCTTATTACGCGCGACCTAAAGCCGTATTAAGAGAAATGTGGGTAAAAAACACCTCGGTCCCTTTACTATAAATGTATTTATCAATAATTTTTAACATTCCACGCAATTAAAATTAGATCCAAATGTTATTAGTAAAAGTGCTTTTTATCATCGCTCCTCCTATGCAAAGGTACCTCAGGCAACGATTTTAAACAGCTGAAAACTTTTTGCCTTCAACCACATTACAATACAAAATGCGAAAAACTATAAAAGTATGTTATTTGTGTTCGTTGTTTGAATGTTTGTAAACTCCCCCGCGACACAGAATTTAATCCTAGTGCAGTCTTTTTAAAAGAAAAACTAAAAATGCTTAAGGCTTTTCATTACAGCATACATTTTATTAGTAAAGGAAGATTTCTAACGTGAAACATGGAATACTTTATTTTTAACATGGGATATTTTAGAAAACACCACACGAACTAGGCCGTGAAAGCCTGGAAATAGCTAGTGTCCAAAACAATGCTTCTGACAATAATTACTGAGATAAACTTTAACAGCTGGCAGTAAGCAAAAACATTAGTTAACATATAAGCTAATTTAATTCAATAATTTAAAGGTAGACTAACGGAAACTAACAGCGTCAATAAATCAGGAACATAAAAAACTCAACTATTATTATTATTAATTGTTTTACTGTTTGTAACGCTTTAACGCCTTAATTGCTGTCATGAGTACAGAATAGGCAATAAGGCACCTTTCATCCTGAAAAAAGTAATGTTCTCGAGGGAGAATTGATTAAATAATAATTTAATAAACTATCCCTCGGTAACAGTACTTTTTTATTAAATTATAGGTATATATGGGATAGGCAAGCGGGCTCCATCGTCGACTGCAGAGTCACTTATAATCAGGTGAGATCTCAGTCAAACGCAGCCTATTAAAATTAAAAAACGAACTTAAGCTTTTAACAGTAACAGTAAAACCTAAACAACTATCAAACTTAAAATTTAAATCAATTATGGTCGAATTTCGACCATTTGGCGAAGTAATAAAATAATATCAGCCTTGTATTTAAACTTTCCCACTGTTGGGCACCGGCCCCTTTTCAGTGTGATAAGGGTTAGGCCATGTGGACTATGGCCTAACCCTTATATACGCTGGCCAATTGCGGGTTGGCAGACTTCTCGTGTCTTCGAGAACATTATGGAGAACTCTTGACAACATTATGGAGAGATTCGGGTTCTTTCACCGTTAAAACAATAAATAAAGATTTTTAATTTTTTAATGCGCACGTAACTTCCAAAAATTTAGAGGTGCCTGCGTGCCTTGGAATCAAACTTAAGTGAAGTCTTAAGTTTAGCAATCTAAAGGTCTATTAGACTATAGTTCTTAAAATTTAATTTAAATAATTAGTCTATACCTTGAATAGAAGCACCTTTCATAGGTTACGATCACCGGTAACTATTTAAAGTGCAGTAAACCTACTTGCGAATAAAGTCCGTAACTTAAATAGTTTAAGCACGGATCTTACAAAAAATTACAGACTTGTGCCTTAAATAAACTGTTATTCAGGGACAGTTTCGACTGATTTATATGCTTCAAGTGAACGAAACCATAGCGCGATCTAAAATTGCCACTAACGCCATCTATCGAGAGATGGGTACAACTTTGTGTTGAACATGTTAGTATGGAATTTTTATGTAAAGTTGATGGTATATTTAACAATTATAAGTGATTAATTAATAGTGTAAGTGGAAAATGATTTCACGCCGATTTACCCAAAAGGGTTAGCAGAAAAATTGTGTCATAAATAAAATTCAAAATTTTGTGTCATTTAAAAAAGAAAAGTGCGTCATCCAGCCTTTTCGCAGTTTTAGAAAGAGGTTAACTAAGTTAACATAATGTTGATTGACAGTTTATTTTCATAATTTGGACTATCTTAAAAATTCGTACCACTGTGCTTACTTTTAATGCTGACTGTAAAGGCAACATGCCTTTTTATAAGACATGTGTCCAAAATGGTACCATTTTAGCCTAGTGCTAGTAAGCCGGCACTTGATAGTACCCAGAGGTACTGAAGGGGATGCGTCATTACCCCTAAGTACACCTACTAACCCGGCACGATTGAAAACGATCCCTTAGATTTGGTATTTGTCACAGAAAGATTTGTACTAGATGTGATATTTTGGGAATATATCGGATTTATTCGGGCATGGATATCGGATTTTTCTGTCAAGAAATTGGCCTTCTATTTCCTGAGACCTAAAACTTATAGCTAATTGTGGGTGTATTATTCCTCTACGTACCTCTTTTGGAATTTAGACGTGATCCAATATGACTATGATTGGGCTCAGGGTTCCGTCCAGTTTACTTGCATAGTAATTTACATAGATCACACTATGAACCATAATTATGATAGGTACTTTTAAACGGAATGAGATGCATTTTTAAGTTATGTGTCAAGCCTCTAACTCACGAAACAGACCGAAATTCTAAAGACAATGATCTATTTAGTTATTCTTCGTTAAAAGATAACTCGGTTTAAAGACATGTATTGCTCATTTTAGTTTAGGATTCTGAATCTTGCATCGCAGAGAAAGCATTACATCACAACACAAGATAGTTAGACTTGCAACATATATGTACTACTCGAAACAAAATAAGGGCCACTAAGATTTTTTGACTTTTGCTGTACCATGAAAACAATAAAGACATTAAATTGTTTAACTTATGTAACTACAAAATAATGTTATTGGTTATAATATAGACTAACAATTGTTCAAAATAAAGATCATGAATTGTTTTTTTTAAGTTCACAATGAAATTGGCCATTTTGAATGAAAAACATGAACAAAAGAAATCACCGGAAAAAGACAAAATACTGTTCTTGTCACTTTTGTTTCTTCTTTTTAGTAACGAGTATGCCCTCCTCTCTTAGCAATACACTCCTGAAGCCTCGTATGCATACTCTGGATCAAATTCCACACGTTTTCATCTGGAATCTCCTCCCAGGAGCTCGTTTTAAAGCGTCAATCAGCTGCTGTTGGTTGTAGACCCCTTGCTCATTCTCTCTAACCCTTCGTTTCAATTGGTCCCACAATTGCTCGATTGAATTTAAATCCGGACTGTTAGCTGGCCATGGTAATACCTCAATATGAGACCCTTCTAGGACAGTTTAGGTCGATCGAGCTGTGTGTGCACGGGCATTGTCTTGCATCAGGATGAATCCAGGCCCCACTCGCTGTGCAAATGGGATCACTTGAGGCCTGATGACGTCCTCGATGTAACGTTTTGCAGTTACGGTACCCGCATTTAAAATGGTGAGCTCGGTTTTACCGTGTATACTAATCCCACCCCAAACCATTACGTTGGGACCACCGAAACGGTCAACTTCGTGGATGCAGGACTCCGAAAACCGCTCGCCGCGTTGTTTCCAAACCCTTACACGCCGATCATCATTAAAAATTTTTACTTTGCACTCGTCTGTAAAAAGCACCTTGCCCCATTGATTAATCCCCCAGTTCAAATACTGACGGGAGAATCTTAAACGGTTTGCACGTTGAACCCTGGTCAGGAAAATTCGAACAACTCGTCGTCTTGACATTTGCTGGTCTTCGTGCAATCGATTACGTATAGTTTGATCACTGACACGGGTACCCGTTGTCAGCCGTAGGTGGTGTTGTAACTTACGGGCCGTTACGGTACGATCACGACGAGCACTTAGTTGGACGTACCGATCCTCGTGCGCCGTTGTTACACGAACTCTACCTGAACTGGGTCTCTGGCAACACTACCGGTCTCTTGGAAGCGATTCCATACATTTTGGACAGCTCTTCGAGAAAAACCCAACTGCAAACCCACGTAACGCTGAGAACGTTCCTCTTGAATCATAGTTATGGCTCTGGTTGCTGTAATTGTATCCATATGCCTTCGTACTGGTGGCATGATTAACGCGAGATGATAAATGAATCAATTAAAATTGAAAAAGTAAAACTTTTTCCCTAAAATAACTGAAACAAGTTAAGAAGACAATCGAAGAGAAACATAAGAATAACAACCAATTTCTTTTTTTCTTAAATTGATGGCCAATACTTTTAAATTAGGAACACGAAACCAGCATAAAAGAGATCAAACACCAAAGAGTTCGTAATATCAATATAATGCTACTTATCAGTTACTTTCAGTTTACTAAAGTGCACGTAAATATAAATAAACTAGTGGCCCTTATTTTGTTTTGAGTAGTATATATGCATTTATTTTGTAAAATAGAGTTACTACTAATCTATCTTCTTGTTTTCTATACGGCCAAACAGTAATCTTACCATAAAAAGACTATACGAAACGTTGCAGCCAACGAAATATTAAAAATACTACTATGAAGCTTCTGTTGATTACTTTTTTCTGAGTTATATTGCCTACTTTGTTCGGACCACTCCAAGATAGGATCGAGGAAGAAATAAGGTAAGCTCATTAGAGCCACCCGGCTTCTAACCAACACCGCCTCGTCGTTCGGCGTCCACTCGTTGTCGATATGTGGACGACGGACGGTCTTTGTGTGGTCAACCAGTAAAGGTCACGTCGTCAACGAGTGGACATCGCGCGGTCTACGAATTGGGTAGTGTGTCTCCGATTGACATTGAGGAGTGCTGACGAAGACGAATTCTTGCTTGAACTACTAGCTGATAGCGCGCGGTCAACACAAGGTAGCTATACACAACTAGCACGGCCTCGTCACGTCTAATTAGTAATATTTATATGGACCCCAATCCAATTGTCACTCCTTAGCGTCACCAGATCGCCTAGCCACGCGCGGACGACGCCTGACCCTCTCGGTGATAACCTGCTGCTAACACGCTAGCCTTGTGTTTGACCACGCTCTCCCCGCAAATGCTTCGTGCAAGGACGATGCATCAACACCGTTCCCGATTGTCAGCCTCTGACACACTAATCGTCTACGAGTGGACACCGAACGACAAGACGGTGCTGGTCAGGTGTAGGGTGGTTCTAATGAGCTGTGACCTGCTGCGACTATTGAACCAATAAAGAAACGGTTTGATGTTTAACCTCTTGTGTGTCAAGAAGATATACGGGAAAAAATACATGAACGGACAAACGTATGTCAGCTCGACACTTGACTCGTTAATCATGTGATTCATAGTACGAATTACAGGCGAATTATCTCTTCCGTGGTACGAATAGCAACAATAGGTAAGCCCGAGAACTTGCCATTTGCTAGATCTAGTCTAGTCGCTTCTAGGCTCAATTCTATGGCATGAACTGTAGAATGTCGCGGGAAGATGACAATGGGGCACAAATCTTGCGCGACTCGGCGAGATTATCACAAGCGGGCGGCGTGCCCCGCTGCACTGTTACTTACTAGTCGTACTACAATATGCACAGAAAACATACGGCAGAATAACATTACATGGACTGCCTTGGCAATATTGAACATTAGCCTAAAAGCCTGGGTTGCCTTTCTAAAACAACAAAAATGCCTTCAATGTGACGTGGTGAGCTCATCCACGAAATGCAAGTGAAATTCTAATTGTGAATATTTTTGTTGAAACTTAGTTCTCTGATCACTATTACTACATACTCTGTCTGTCTTTCTATTTGCGATATAAAAAAAACTACTGAATGGATTGCCATGCTGTTTTCACAAATAGACAGAGTGATTCATGAGGAAGGTTTAGGTGTATAAGTGTTTGTTAAAGCTTTGTACTACCCGTGCGAAGCCGAGCGGGTCGCTAGTATATCATATATGTTATTACTTGGTATATGTATACCCAGTATTTACACTTAGTTTTTTTATATAAGTTCAAGAGGCATTTATTAAGTTTTCTGGTAGTAGTTTTTGACCACGTAACCAAGTCTAGTATGAGTTGATAAAATATTATGTTATATATTTACTCTCTTTTATTTAGGATTTAATTAAAAGTTAACGAATTGTAGGTATAATTTTTTCGAATTTATGCAATTATGTTATTTCTTAGAAATCGTATAGATAATGTTACCGATTCGCGATTATTCGAATAAAATTGGAATTTTCCAAACATTCGAATGACTTAGTAGTTAATTCGAATGGCGAATAACAACTCAATAAAGCTAACCAACCTCGTGTCTAACTGTTTATATTATAAAATATTGGTACAGTTACTTTATTGGTAGCTGTTATTTAGTTAGTTTATAGTACAGTATTGCTTTAGGAGTTCATTAAGGCAACGTTGCGTTCCGTTCGTGATAGCTGTATACTGCTAACGGCACTATTACATACCCTATCATTATTGGTCCTATATTGTTTATTCCGAAGTGCTTATTAGGATCTAGTTTCTAGCCGAATTGAATTTAGTTTAATCCGCATTTTAGTGTTCCTAGCTCCGTAACCAACTGCCTTCGTGGCTCGAAGGTATTGTAATTTTTCTCAAAGAATTCTTAGTAGCTAACCAGGCGTTAGGCAGTTGGCGGTGATGCACATCCCCGTGCCTCGAAAAGCCCGTAAAGTTGTTGGTCCAACGCCTGGTGTCTGCAGCCGTGTCATACTTAAGTGGTGTACTTGTGTTTGAGCACAAATTTATACACTTTATGATGCGTATGCGTATTATAAGTGTATAATATCATATGCGCAGATGGTAAGACTCCTTTAAGAGTGACCTTTGGCTACTGTGACCGAAATACCTAAATAACCGATTAAAAGGGAAATAATAAAAAATAAAATAGCAGAGAATGAATAAAAACGCAACGTTCACCAACAATAATCAAACCCGTATATTCCCAATGCTGTTGATGGGGCCAGTTGCCGTGAATCACAGCGATCATCTTATTTGCATCGCAATACCCCTCCGACATCTCCCTACAACGAGGGGGTTCAGTAGCCGTCCTGATTGCGTCAGTATACCGGATCAATGCTTACCTGTAACAAAAATATACAATCTATTAGTTGATTGAGTTTCTCCTTTAAGCTTTTAAGCGTAATAAATGGGGTGATTAGAATAATTTTGTTGAGTGTATTAATGTCATTAAAAAGGAAAGGATTATGCAAATCTTTTATAAACTTTCTATATAGGAGAGTGCCTGGCTTTGCCTCGGTGGCGCAGTGGTATAGTCAAGGACTGCTCTGCACAATGTGTCGAGTTCGAATCAATCTAATAACATTGTACTCATAACTTCAGCCTTTTTTGCTAAATAAAACACATCGAAACAATTATTTGTGGAACACACACATTTTTGTGTCGTATGAGACTCGAACAAACGAGTGTTATGCTCGGCTTGGCAGTGGCAAGGAGACCACTGCGCCATAAGTAGAGTAAAATTGTTAATGTGATTTTCAGCTCATCTACGACATACGAGCGATATTGACTAGTAAAAACAGAAAAAGATTAATTTCACTTTTTCTGTTAAAAACACAATTTACTGCAAGGGTCGCGTAATCGATTACGTGGAATCTCTACTGCCACTGTTTGATCCGCACACGGGACGAAAATCTGTGTAAACCATAAAATATAGTTTTGTGTCCACCAGTTTAATAACAGCAGTCTTATAAAAAAGAAAATAAAATATTATATTGGGTTTGCCTTTTTGTGAAACCTGTTAAAGTTAGGGTAGTAGTTTTCGTTCAAATTCATTCAAATTTCCTATAAGTTTGTTAGTATCGCCGAAGTGTATTTCTCTTTAGACATTCTATAATACCAGCATCATTAAATATACTGTCACACCAAGTATTTTTAAAATACTTTCGATTGAATAAAATTCAGTAGCTATAACAAAACTACGTCGTACTTGGAACATTCTTATTGTCCATCTAGCCCGTAGACTCCAGTCGTCAGACAATTTCTCACCGAGCTGGTGTTCAGGGGTACATTTCAATACAATGGCGGGTATAATATAGAATTATTCAGCACTAGGACGTTAATGCCGGCTCGCTAATTCGACGTCGACGATGCGAACTCAAAATATGTTTTATTCAATGTGCTTTACATGCTTTTGAATTGTTGCCGACGATGGCCTTTTCTCGAAGGTCTCAGAGAAACCAATTTTAAATATAATAAATACGTATTACGCCTTATATCTTCGAGAGTAGGCAGAAATATATTACAGCTAAATTACGACTGGTTAAAAGCCTAATTATTTCCGAGTACAAGTATGTTAGAGAACAATTAGTTTAGAGCACAAATAACTATAGTAGGTTTCATTCATCCTATTGCCGCTCTCCGAGCCGACTATTAGTCGGTGTTGGGCAATATGTAATCTAACTACTAACTACTACATGTAGTCGTAGTTAATAATGATAATTACATGAAAGAATCGTAAAAAGTAGTTAAACATTTTGATTACTAACTACAAATTGTAGTTGCAATCACGATTACGTGATTACTTTTTATAACTACACACTTAATAAAATGTTGCTTATTAAAAAACAGCAAACACGCGCACGAGTCATGTTCGCGCGAGTTAGAGCATCGCCTAAATACTTTCATAGATATCCAGAAGTGAAAAAGTATTTATAAAACACAATACCCCTTTTCCCTCTTCGGTTCCAGGGGAAAGACTGTTTCCATATGCAACTACCTATGATAAACCATACTAAATCTCACGAATCCCCAAGCTGTCGGATAAAATGATCGAACAACGTGTACCTAATAGGTACTAAAGGCTAATTTCAATGATTATCCCCATCGTAACTTTTTTTATTCCATTTGTACATAATTAAATTTAAGTTGATATTTGCTGAATAAAATAGATTTTTTGATTACCTATCAATCAACGCAATAATACTTAATAATAAATATAGGTATATATCTACGATTTTAAACCTTATATTCATGAAAATAAGCATACGTGAAATAAACTGAAGACTGTTTTTACACAGCCAAATTCAGATTTTAAATTAATTTTAGAGCCAGATTCAGTTTTAATAAATCGATAATTACAACACATTACAAGTTTACTTAATTGCAAAACATATGGTCTTAGAACTCAAATAATCAGTAATTATAACTACTAGATTGCAGCAATCAAATTCACAACTACTTCATGTAGTTTGATTCCTGTAGTGAAGTTACATGTAGGTAATTATAACTAAATATAGTTAACTACCTTTAATCGTAATTATAAATCTGATTACAAAATAGTAGTTAACTACGCCCTACACTGCTATCAGTCTTTCTGTTTTCAAGAGAATGTCTGTATACTTTAAACTGCGTTTGACTAGGGGGTTCGAATTTGAGACCTACTGTCGCCAAGCGGTCGAGATTCGAAGGAATTTCATGACATTTTAGAGATATTTTAATAATAAATTTTATATTTCTGCTTCCTTCTATATATAAACTTTATCTTTGGCAAATTGTATATTCTTTCGCGCACGCAATATGTTTTATATTTATGTATTAATATACAAATGTATAATTCCATACTTCAATCAAGCTGCCTGGAAGCTCACACGCTCGGATTCCGAAAGAAAAAAGGCGCAGGGCCAACACATGGTCTCCGAAACGCGCGGACGAAACATAGCCATCTACCTAACTGCAAGCTTTGTAATATATCTTTATATATAAAATCTTCTGTGCGTGTATTTGTAATTAAACTCCTCCTAAACGGCTGGACCGATATTGATGAAATTTTTTGTTTGTGTTCAAGTGGATTCGAGAATGATTTAGATTTGGTTTTTATGTTTTTTTTCATGTGTCACGTGATACCTCTGTCGGGTCCGCTAGTATACTTATATAATCTAAATAAAAATAATAATAGTATACTTATATAATTATATGCATAGCTCATCTAAAAACTAATCAGATTTACGTTCATACTTTATACAAGACTCTGCGATGTTTAATATAGAAGATTTGGTATCTTCTATATTGAAAGTCGCTGAGCCTAACTAATTCTAGACGCGCTTACTCCCTAGCTAGTCAATGTCCTACCGTCAGTAAATAAATCTACAGTTTGACGCTGAAGTTTGATTGTCTCCACAATGGGCATCGTCCATCAGATCGCCGCAACATTGTTTGCGCATAAACTTGATATCGCAACGTTCAACGCAAACTTGATACTGCTGCAGATGTTGACAGTGTTAGCTATTCTGAGCTATAGAATATACGTGCATTATTTATCGCAAGTTGCATTAACAAAATGGAGAACGCTTGGTTTTTTTTCATATCGTGATACGATAGGGTTGTTTGTCATCCAAAGTTCGATTGCTTGGTCAGGTAAAGAAATAACAATAAACTTATTATTATTATATTTATTATATTAATTATTAGTAGCAGTATGGAGTCTAGAAATGTGCGTAACACCTTAAATTATAGGGCAGTTAACATAATATGGGTGTTTTACATCTCTTTCTTCTTTACAAGCGTGCGTTCATACAAGCGTGTGTATATAAAAGCCTGTATAAAGCAAATAGTATCAGTTAATTGCAATTATAACTTATAAAATATTATATTATATTTTAATTACTTACAGCACAATAATATAGTTCCTAGTTTCGATTACTGATTGCTAAGACTACTAAGACCTCGATGGCGTAGTGGTTAGTGTAACCGACTGCAATTCCTGAGGTCGCGGGTTCGATTTCCGCACAAGTCATATATTTGTGTGCATAAAAACATGGATGTTTGTCTTGGTCTGGGAGTTTCTATGTATAATATGTATGTATTTACAAAAAATAAAGTTATATATGTATGTATGTTTATGCATTGTCTAATACCCGTAGTACAAGCTCTGCTTAGTTTGGGCTAGATGGTGTTGTGTGTATGAGATAGAATATATTATTATTATTATTATTTTAATACAATTGTTATGTAAAAGTGTATTTGCTGGTTTGTTCTTATATCACGCATTAGGTATTACAGACTGACGTGATGTTTTGTATATAGATAGTTTATGGTCCATAGACAGACTCCTTATTACGATAAATGCAAGGTTTCTGTGGATCATATGCTTAGAACCATGGACGCTAGACCGCGGGTAAAAGCTAGTTATAAAGAATATCCCATATCTACCACAATTTTCGTCGGTCACTCTCATTAATACTTAATTACGTAAATCGACTGTCTACCTATTTAAGTTCACCCCAAAGCCATTGCATGCCGTTCATCAAAAATTATGAAATACCGCATTCAAGCACGTAAGCTGGCCACAAACCAGCGAAGTACGTGTCGTGTCCTACCGCTGTCGACAACATGTATCGCGCCCTCGTGTGCAATTACCCTTATCTCTAAATGTCACTGTCACATAAAGGAAATGTTATTGCTCCTTCATTCCGGTGACGGCGTTTTTATTGGTTGTCTGCATGTGCTTGTTATAAACGCTTCAAGAGGAAACTCGTAAACTAATTAATTTTATGTTCCGCCTTTCATGAAAATGGAGCATCATTTATAGTGATAGTGATCGCCTAGATATTTTAAATTAAAGAGAGTTTTGTGTAGATATGTTTTGTAAGACAGTTATGGCCTAAGGGATGGAGCAAAAGGGAAAACAGTCACGGTAAGGGTGAACGTCAAGCGTCAGAAACAAACTGCACGCGTGGCATAATAGTTCAAGTGCTCATTTTCCAATTGCCACTGTGGCGACTATTGTAAGTTCAATTTCTCAGGACAAAGATTTGTGTGATCCGGTAATAGTTGTTCCAGGTCTGGGTGTACCTACATACTTTGTGTCCGCTGTTTGAAATGTTTGCATAGACTTCCGCGCTTTAAAAAATGTTTCTAATCTGGGTGTCGACATTTATAATAAAATAAAACTTAGAGTTGAGACATTCTAAAGAAAGACCAGTTCTTCAATATGTCATGTAAATATAATAAAAGTGAATTAAGCAAAATTTATGCCTACCCTGCTGGATAAGCTGGATAAGAGGTGTGCGTCAATATTTATACTATAATAATAATAATAATAATAATAATCTTGTACTACATACACACAACACCATCTAGCCCAAACTAAGCAGAGCTTGTACTATGGATACTAGACAATGGATAAACATACATATATATATTTTTTTTGTAAATACATACATATTATACATAGAAACACCCAGACCAAGACAAACATCCATGTTCATGCACACAAATGTATATATACGTATCAGTAGTGTCAATCACATCGAGCTTAAGCAACTATTGAAGTGAGCCCCAAAAGTAATTATTCTGTTTATTTTGTATCTATAAAAAATTTATTTTATTAATCCCGTCTTATCGTCCTGTCTGATATCCGTCGCTTTTAGTTTAGGACACAAATGTACTAATGTAATAAAATCTCTTTAATTATTAATACCAAACTGAGTCACAACGAAGCATGGTTTAGTTATTTACTATATAAAAAAATATTATCGCGAAAGTATGGTGATTTCCACAAGAACAAGAAATATTTATAAAATACTTTTGTTTGCGTCTCTAATAATTCATATCAAACTGAGTCACAACGAAGCATGGTTTAGTTATTTACTATATAAAAAAATATTATCGCGAAACTATGGTGATTTCCACAAGAACAAGAAATATTTATAAAATACTTTTGTTTGCGTCTCTAATAATTCATATCAAACTGAGTCACAACGAAGCATGGTTTAGTTATTTACTATATAAAAAAAGAGAAAAAGTTAAACATGTTCGGAGACCTGACAAAATAAATAAACACTCGAACATGGCGCTCGCTACTACAACTCACTCTTACATTACATATTAAAAGCTGACCAAACAGTAATTTGTGCCCTCTGTCGTTTAAACACAGTGAACTATTGACATTTGCAGTCGCGCCAATAAAGCACGCAGCGGGAGGGAAGCGGGTTCGGTGCCGTGCGGGGCCCGTGTGCCGAGGCTATTAATTATCGCACCACTACCGGTCTGTAGGCTTTTTGGACAACGGCTGTATTATATGGCATAGGATTTGATATTAAATTATTTAAATCAAGCATTATTTAATTAATTTCTGTAAAATCCTTAGCGAATGTAAGTTTGTGTGACCGATCATCGTGAAATTTTGCTTACACGTTGTCAAGGACACAGAGAAGGATATAGGGTACCTATTATACAGAAAAAGTAGTGTTCCCGAGGGATATAAATTTATTGAAAATCTACATTAACGTGAGCGAAGAATCATCGAATAAAAATAGGCATAATGCCATCCGATATTGACATCAAAGATTTTATAATTGTATAACTTATTAAAACATTCATACATAAGTACTTACATAGTTTTACGTATAGAACTAAGGGCTATAGATCCCCGAAGGAGTAAAAAGGTGTACCCACATTTTGTGAACTGTGGTGTAAGGTCCCAAATAATAAAGGCCGAACATATCGCCATCTACAGGTCACAGTTCTAAACTTCGTGCTTAATCCATTAATCGAAACCGAGACCTCGTGCATACCACTTGCATTTACGACAGCTGCGCCATCACGTTACCTCAATAACCAATAACTCTATCAAAAACGACACAACATAATCTTATTAATAAACATAAAATTTATTTACTGCATAGGAGCCATTTGGAAAACCATAGCTAACGCATAAGTATTTTATTTCTATCCATAATCATAAACAAGAATGTTCTCCATACAACCTTATTCGTTTCCCGAAATATTTCCGCCTGGCCAGTATATCATAGTGACCGTTATCAGACCGACCATTACTGATTAAAAAAACTCTTCGCGGACCATCGAGATACTGACATTATCAATCCAAAACAACACAACCACCAGCTAAAACCTCACGCTAAACTGAATCTTTATTTCAAGAAATAATTTGTAAGTAAAGGTGATTTTAGCGTGTATGTAAAAAGGCTTTTAGATTATGTATGGCTATTTTAATTCAGTGGGATCGTTTACAGAATTAGTAATGGAATTAAGTGGCCGCCAGGGACCGGGTCGATTCCCGGGTAGAACCGTTGTTTTGTTAAATTAATTTTCGTTATATTGTTATATTTTATTCGAAACATCTTACTTAAGGGAAGGTCCCTTAAGGTTGGCCTAACAAGGTAGCTATGTCATACCCATGTGTGGTTCAATTAAAAAAATGTGGGTTTGGTTAGTATAATCGATTTGTATCTATTAGGGCCTTTTAAGTGAAGACGTTGGGTCCAAGACACAAATTAGTTAGTTTGACTGTTTGTTGATGGTAGAAGTAAGCAGCGGCCGATCGCGAGATCTCGGATGCATTTCCCAAGTAAAGCTTTACAATAGCTTTATTTTTTTTTTTAATAAGCCCGCGCTGCTTATTTGTTTTCACGTGTTTTGGGGAGACCTGACAAACATTGAAACAGTAGTAGGACATAAACAACACCCAGAATCGGCACATTTGAAGCACTATATTTTGTGGACCACACAAATTTTGGGACCGTGTGGAGATTGAACCCAACACGCGGTCCACTGGCAGAGGCGAGGCGACCACAAAGACAACTGCGCTATCCGTGCGTTCAAAACCCCAAAATCTTCTTTTATATTTAAGTACAAAACAGTGGTAATTTAGTATGAATGTATAGGTGTTTGATACTCTTTCATGCAAAAACTACTGGACCGATTGCGATGAATGTATGTATGTGTAACGGTATGTAGATAGCTAGAGACGTGGACCCTTCCCGCTCATCCCCTTCCCACTTCCCCTTTCCTAAAGGGTCGGCAACGTGCAAATGATGCCTCTGGTGTTGCAGGCGTCCATAGGCTACGGTGACCACTTACCATCAGGTGGGCCGTATGCTTGTATGCCAAATTAGTCGCATAAAAAAAGAACCCACGGGAACGGGACTTACGCGGGTGAAACTGCGGGAAAAAACTAGTTATACATAATACTCGCCAAACGTTAAGTTTAACGGCGAGACACGGCCCTAAATTCTAGAAAAATTATCACCATACATTAAAAAAATATAGCTCAGTTCACAATAGTTAAAAAAGGGAACAATATTTTAAAGTTAAAAACAAAATAAAATATGACAGACTACATACAATTTATATACTTTGTAAGTTGCCCTGCTAGACGACACATACACCATCCAGCAATAGAGCCATCAGTCTTTTCTTAAGAGTATTAATACTTATTTTAGGTATTTTCTTAATTCATCTATTATCATTTTGTGTGTGTCTTATTGATCCTATGACATGCGTTTTGTTATCTGATCATAGAACGAGTGCTCAAATCCCTTGTCTGCCAAAATGTTACAGGGTTCTTCTGTTAGAAATTCTTGTTACCAGCATACAAATAGCTAAACGCGACAGGCTCCAGCGCGTGAAAACTAAAAATAATTGTCGAAATGTGTATAAACGACACAGTACAAACGGTCGCCTTACGCTGGCGCAGCGCGGAGTGTCTAAGGCTTAGATCCCACACGGAACATGATTATTTGTGTGATTCACAAATAACACACCGGTGGCCAAACATAATAGGTTATCAAATATGACTGGCATTCCAACAATGGACAGGTTAAATACATGTTAGGTAAATGCCCCGTGACAAAAGGATTGTTCTCTAGTCCGCACTAGGAACCAAGTTCTGTGTCGGGGGAAAATCCTCGAGGTGGCTTATAAAATAAAGAAAAAGTTATATACCTACAGCTCTGTCTACCGCGGAATACATAAAAAGCCATAACGGTGAAGAACCTGTACGTACAAACAGACCGAGTCAACATTGACTTTAGACAGTGTGCTCTAACCCGTCGTTCTCAATAATCGGCAGTTATGCGTATTGGCACACGGTTAACACCTCGTTAATGTTAGTCAACGAGCCGTGATTGATGGACGCGTATTAACACTCGCGCATAATTTTATAGCTTTTTTCCTTAAGGCGCATATAACTGCAAAAGACGGCCACTTAAAATGTATAAACTAAATTTTGCTTCGCTTGCGTTTACCTAGATTTTGGAAAACTGTCTCTCTAGAACAGTAGGTACGTACTTTTTTTCTGGATAAAAGAACACTATGTTCTTTTTTGAACCCCTGACAACGTGTATGCGAATTTTCATGATGATCAATTAAGGCGTGAAAGTGTACTTAATAAACAAACTCACATTCGCATATATAATATTAGTTAGGATGTCTTCCACACCGAATTTCGGCCAGACCGGGCAATCTTATCAGAAACTGTCTTCTAGACTGAATTTAATTCAATAGCCCCGGAGTATAGTTATCGGCACGGGCTTTATTAGATATACATAAAGATGTATAGCGGCAACACAAGTGCACTATCTGTTTCATGACTAATACTTCGATGGAATGGCAATTCGACACAACCGGAACGATATCAGGCGCAGGACTAACAACTTTAAGCGGTTTTAAACGCGCAGTGTGCAGCACGATCAACTTTAAGTTTTATTAAGCTCCTTTTATAAGTTATCCCACTGCTGCGCCGGTATAAGGAGGATTATACACAATTTTCAAGTGGGTGACAGTACTCTACAAGATGTGGTAGGCTTTTGGTAATAGCCCAGAACTCAAAGTATTTTCATTCAATTTCATTTATAGTAGTCATTATATAATTATATACTTTAAGTTTACAAGTTTATAGTAAGCTGTTGCTTCAAGGCGACAATATGAGCAACACTTGTTTTTACACCTCAACAAAAAACTAATAAATTCAATTTTCAAATCAATTTTAAATCAATGAGCCACTATTTAGAAGCAAACCGCTTATTTTATATCCTATGATTAATTGAGGAAGTAATTGCCAATTAAAGAAATCAACGCGAAAAATGTAATTAATAAAAAACTACTGTAGATGAACCTGATTTAGACGATTCAATTTGATCGTCCGCAGATTGAGTTGAAACGTCTACATTATAACTAACGAGCCATAAAGCTTTTTGTGAATAAAAAACTTCTAAAAGATAACGCAACCATAAATGTGAATCATCGACGTAGTAAATGCGTTCCACACGTGAATTTTATAAAGCAGACTTCAAGTGCATTTCTCAGGCCGGGGACAGGTTCTCCCGGAGCAGGCATTCCGGCCTGTTGCACCAGCGCCACGACTACAAAACGATTCAAGAAGCCAACTTATCGCATTCAATACCGAACTCTGACCCTAACAGATTAAGATATAAAATTGTCGGAGGACCGGCCCCAGCGTAAACCCTTGCATCACCATAACGGGTTCCCGGTTTTTCAATGATATAAAACGTGACAACGACTGAGCGATCACTCAATAAAATGACTTTTATTCCAAGACTACAACAGATCAATGTCCCGCGACTTTTTGTCGAAGGTTTCCGCAGCTTTCTTTTATGGTGCACACAGTCGCATGCTTTTGTGAATTCTGCATAACGGATCCAGCAATGTAAATTGAATTTAATGTTGTTGGCGGTTGGTTCGTTTCGCTGATGCGTGTGTTGGTTTATGAGCGGTTATGTCGGTCTGTCTGTATACCTGTCGGACGTCAATTAGCGATGCTGAAGGGACCGGTTCGACCCACTTCGCCATGCGCGCATGTATATGAACGAGGCTTGTCTCGAACTGAAACTGACGCGTATCTAACACTCGTGTTACTCGTCACTAAAGAAACATTTCTATTTAAAATCACTTCACATGACTTGAGAAAACCGCCTGCTCATACTTTATTAGTATCTAATCTTACATAACGAGTTCTACTTGTAAAGTAGAAAAAGACAGCATAAAAAGAACATATATCTATATACTTGTTTACTTACGACTGTGAGGGGCATCAATAGTGACTTATTTTCTAAGTAGCATCATTAAATTAAAAGTGGCATCAAACAAAACACTTTCAAACAAAGTTCTATAATTTGTATATAATCAATTATCTGCTTATACAGACATGCTGACCTCCAAAGCAGACCATTAGCGTTAATTATGTTTGGCGTCGGCCTCTTAAACCCTTTTACAGAGACCTGCCTTCTCGGCAATCTATTTCGTAAAATCCAATCAATCAAATTAATGTTAATGAAATTTAGCAACGTTATATTTTGCATCAGAAATAATGAATCATATGATGTGAACTCAATCAATTTGCGGCTGATGCTCTTGAATCAAGTGGCAAGATAATGATACTCATTCGTTATTGGCTTCTGTCATTAGTCTTCATTCCAGCCTCCACACAGCTCATTCATTTTTTCTTATTAAAAGTGATGTGTAAATAACAGCTTGAACAAACTGAAAGTCGTAAATATATTGTACAAAACCTTTTTATGACCGCGCTATAACTACCGAGTTTATGAAGTGTCTACAATAAAGACAGTTATTTCTTTTTTATAAAATCCTACTGATAAAATAAATGTGAAAGTTTGTAAAGATGTGTAAATGTTTGCAACTTAATCACTCGTAAACCATTGAACCGATTTAGATGTAACTTAGCACACATGTAGACGATGTCTTGGATAAAAACATAAAATACTTTTTATCACAGTCTTCGTTCCTTTAGATAAAGTAAGACGAAGTCAAAGACTGCACGAATCCTAAAGGTCACCACGAGAACAAACTAATATAGATGAAAAAGAATGTGGATGTTCTGAACAGCTTTGAAATAGTCCAATCTAATATCCTATTCAAAATATTTAATTTGTATACTTTCCTATCTTTGACACATGTTGTCCCATTATATTAATAAATTGCTTACTAATTACACAGCGTTATTACTAAAGACACAGGTTCTTTAATTTATTAGTATTGTTCATTAAAGTATATTTCTAGGCAAGCTGTATATTTTGCATTTCCATTACCTTAAAGCGCAAACCAACAATACATTAGTCATAACAAAAGCCATACGTTTGATTGTTTGATCATAAAACTGAATAATTTTATTATATTCATTACAGAGTATACGATTATTCGCCGAAGTCGTCATTGGATTACCAACATCCATTAAAAATGAATATAAACGTCGTAATCCAACATTACTTTTATAATGACCATGGCCAATTTTATTCAGCGTTTTATTTGTTTTCTGTATATATTTAACGTTTTGCCCGCCAGTGATACTTCGCTCATTTAATAACAAGTTGTATATTTATAATGAGTGAACATAAATGTCTGATATAATTTTATATCGGACCTCCCACGAATCCAAACACGAGATTGTTAAATTTTAATTATCTGTTAATAAAATTAAATATTTGAAACTAACCTTTGCCCGGCTAACTAACTTTTCGGCCGCGTGGACTTTTCGTTCGTTCGCAATGCCATTTACGTGAATCATGCTATATAGCATATTTTTTTTTATTTTTTTTATTTGGAACAACAAACAATTACACAGTAGATAATACATCGTGTATGAAGTAATCTTAAAATAACAACTACGTAATCGACTACGTTATTCACAGCATACATAGTAAGATATATGAAAGGAGCCGTACAAACTTACTTAGATTAAACTCATAAATAAAATAATATCATAAAAGGAATAGTAAAAATAATGTAAACAGAACTTCTACAAAACAAAAGAAAAGAAAATAATATTTATCTTATGTCTTATGAAACAAAACTATAAAGAACTTGGTTGACATTCTAAGTTTTACTCTAAGCTAGATTGTGTGAACAACATCACAGCCTGTTGAATGGTTTTTAATCTATAGAGTCGCAGCAGCACACCGGTGACAAGACACAATCGATTTTTAATTAAGTCTGGTATTCACAACTAACAGAGAGACAAGAATACTAGAACATTTTTTTTAAACTAGATCTTTTTTATGTACACTGGTCTAATTAGTTTTTAAAGGTATCTGCAGTGTACTTAGACATAGCTTCTTACAATCTACACTAATATTATAAAGAGGAAAGATTTGATTTTCTGTTTGTATGTTTGTAAAGATTTAACTCAAAATCTACTCAACCGATTTAAAAAAAACTTTTACCATCACCAGCTAACAGAGTATAACATAGGCAATATATTAGTTTAAAAAAAAGTACTGTTACACCTAACCAAACCTGCTTTTAAGCGAGCGAAACCGTGAGCAAAAATAGCTAGTTGTACAATACAGATAGAGGTTTAGATTAACAGAATACTTTACTATAATCTTTAAATGAGACTGTTACCTTAAATCTCAGCACTTATCCGTACCCTCCATCTTTAAAATATTCCGCGTTCGAAACAATACAAGTTTCCAATAGGTTGAAGGGGAAGCAAAATGGTTTGAAATAAAAAGTATGACGCAGTAACAGAAGTGGATCACAGAGGGCGCTGTACGTGAGCTGATTGTCAACTTGCAAGCGAGTCTTTTTCTAGGTGGGTAGGGTTACTATGATATTGGCAAATCAAGAGACATTTTAGACCTTGAAGGAAGAAAGAAGGAAACCTCCTATTAAGCAATAAAGCAGCAGTATTTGTTTAAAACACATCCATCTCGTAAATCGCTTCGCCAAAATTTAAAAATAATTGGTTATAACGCTGTGATGATAAAGAAATTCCTTTAATGCAGTCTGAGCCCAAGTTGATGATGCTATGACAAAACGGTTAGGTTAGTTATCTTGTCAACGCAAATGCATTACACACACTACACAAATTATGCTGTTTACCTTTTTCGTGTGTACGTCATGAGCGTTTTTATAAGTGCCTTAATATGGATTTCGCGAAATTAGCAGTGAGTAAGTGATTCCATTTCCCTAAAATTAATAATGGTCGTGTGATACCTAGTGTTGCCAATGATCATAATCTATAAAAACAAATATAACCAGGCAGGCCGTATCCTTATTTGCCACCGTAGTTGTATAAAAATAGTCAATAAGACAATCGCAAAGTAAGTTACAAAAAAAACAAATATATCAAAATAAATATCACTTAATCGAAATACAAACGCAGTTCTGTTATTAATATAACGTTGTGTTAAATAATCATAAATAATATAGAATTGTTTTTAACTTATGTTCAACTCCAACATAATAATAGAAATCACGAAAATATATGGTCATCCTATCGGCTCATTCGATGAACCAAGCGACTGAGGGACCAATGGAGATATAAAATGTCACAAAGAATGGTTTACAAATCAAGGAAAACCTTGATGATAAACGATATAAATATGGAAACTAAGTATGATCGTGGTCCAAAACTGAATGAGTTTTTGATGATGTCTAATAATAATATTATGTAAACATTTCCTGTTACATAAAAGAAGTAAAAGAAATGTTTTGTCATCTTGATGCCAATGAACATGAAATGCTAAGCAGGAAAACTTGTAGTTTCAATGACATTGTTAACAAAATTTTGTGCTGCTAATGCCGTGCTTTTATACAAGGCGTAAGATACATAAAAGAAAACCAAGCCCAGCACTAAAAACATTGTTCAAATTTAACTTTTCCTATCCTGAATTTTCTTCTATTTGACGCTTATCGAACACATTCCCCACTTATTAACATCTTTCTATTTACATAAACTGACTATTTCACGTCTAGACATGGTCCTACACAAAAGCTTATCACATTTTTAGCCGTTTCACCTGCATGTTAACAAGATGGCGATCGATCCATTCCGCGTTCGAACTTTAAACTGATCGCATCTTAATCCGGCTATAACCAGAAGTCTTTATCTAAGTGTGTAATAAAGGGGAGGGTGAACCTTCCTAATTTAGTAACACAGTCACGTGCCGCGTCATCTGTGCCCGTATTCCTTTTGTTTTCGTATTAGATTACAGATAATATAGAAAAGCTGGTAACCCACAGTGCCTACGAGGAATACCAAATATTGTTTTTGTCAGTTCGATTGTTTTGAAAAAACCTGCAGTGAAAGTTGCCAGCATGGTTAGTAAGGGAGGCGATGATACAGCAATATTAAGTGTAGATTTACTTGGATTATCGTGTGAAACTTTGGTTTGGTTAAAAACCCTTAATATTTTTATATGCCTGCATTAGGGATTAATCTCTGTGTGGCAAGTCTTCACAAACTTACATTAACGGACACAAAGTACAGTCAGAGAAACAACACAAATAATAATCGAACCGCTTATCCGCTTCGCCATTCGTGAAGTCATTAGAGTCACGTTAGTTTTAGAACCACAATTATACCTACCAGACAACTAGATCGGAATGCATTCAAATCGCTGTAAGATACAATCTGATAGAAAAAGAGTTTTAAATTATATTTATAACTCTTTTTAATTGCAACGATTGATAATAAATGCATTTATAGAACACTACATTTTGCCTGCGACTTTGCTCACGTTAATAAGTTCATTATGTCGTTAGGTCAATAAATTTCTATCCCTCGGCAACAATACTTTTTTCCTAGGTAAAAGGTACCCTATGTTTTTTTAAACCCGTGACAACGTGTATGCTAAATTTTATGATGACCAGTCGAGTAGTTAAGGTGTGAAAGAGTTACAAACAAACTAACAATCTCACATTCACATTTATAATAGTTAGGATAGTCAAACTTAAGAAGTCATGAATGCATTCCTAGCACACCTATTAGGCGCGCCCACCCTAACCAGAACTTCACGTCAAATTCGTGTGAAGAAAGATTTGAATAAGATAAGCGTTACTTAGGGTGGGTGACCGTTAAGGTAATCAGAGGTCTCAAGTTTTAAGTTAGACACACAGGTTATATTTTCATAGCTATGTAAGTCGTGCAGTTTATTATAATTATTACGATGTAGCCGCGAATTAATTTACATGCCTGACAATTCTCTATACTGCTCTCGAATATGATCAATATAGGCCAGACAACTCTGCTTGTTTTGAAAAGAGGTTTAGCTGTGGAGCAATTTTTAACATACATTTTGACAAATATTGTTGATCCAAAGACCATTAAGACGACCAGTAATCTCTTTCCAGTTCTGGCAATGTGATATTGAGTTTTCTTGTAAGAATATTATATAATATACTATGTAATAACTTTTGGGTCAAATTTATGTGGTGAAAATGTTAGCCTTTTATACCTGTACGTTTTCCTCCATGCATCATACGGACCCATGTAAACATGCACAAGTAATTATTATATTAACATTGCAACAACAAGGTAGCTACTTTACAACTAACATTAGTGTTACTTTACTTCTATAAAAAATAACAGTTTCAGTTATACTACAACCAAACGACAGCCTATCTTCACCAGTCAAAACGTACACGTGAAAAATAAAATAACTCAGTATAAGAAACTCACGCGTTTTGCGTCTAAAATGTACAGTTACTACACAAACTTTTTAATATTGACACTGGCAAACAAGCCTGTCCATAGTGGATACAACAAACAATTAACAGCCCCTCTAAACGAAGCCATCCATCACTCAAGATGTCTGACAGCGAACGCGTCTGAGGCACGCCCAGCGCGCCTGGACGTGGCGCGACTAAATTAAATTGTGAAAATATTGTGTTTGGGAGCCCAGCCTGTTATGCTACGGAGAAAGGTTGGAAAAAAAGGTTAATGAAAACACTATGTGGGTCTGTGTGTCTGTCTGTTAGTGACAGTTTGTTAGTGACAGGCATAACTCCGGCACCACTAAACCGACTGACTTGTAACTTGGTGTACAGACACCTTGGGGTCATCCCTCGGTCGACTTTGACTTTTGGACCCTGTGGGTCAAAAGAACCCCAAGATATAGGAGTTACAAGGTCATACGGTCAGGGGATATCCACCAACAGAGTGATTTGGAAGTCCAAGGGAGAGGCTTTGTCCACAGCAGTCGGACATTACAAAGAAAAGATGAAAAAAGAAAAGGTCTCATGTATACGAAGCGGTTGAAACCTGGGTTTTTACACCCATCTCGCTGGTATTGGATCCCAAGTTGCTATGTTACGGCGAAAGGTAAGTAAAAACAGAAGGTTTTAACAGGTTTAACCAAAAGAGTCGTCATATCGGTATTGATATTATTTTCGCTTTTATGTTGCTGCTAGATTTTGCCTGCGGCTTCACTTGCGTAATCTAACGTACTGTAACTAACATTTAGTTAGAGTACGTTAGATTAGTAACAGTATTTTTGATGGATGAAAGGTACCCTGTACCCATGGTAAAGGTATGGCCTTTTCTGTTCCCCTGACAACGTGTATGCGAAATTTCATGATGAATGGTCAAGTAGCCAGGCATGAAAGCGTCACAAACAAACTCACATTCGGCTATATAATATTGCTTAGTATATCTATACAACCATATGATTGCCTGATGGTATGTGGTCATAGTAAATGGTAAAGAAAAACAGCATGGGAATTTCATAAGATTTATGTGTAAGGTTTTGGGAAACGGAACGGAAACCTCGCTTGAACTTCGCAAAGTAGAGCAATTCAGCTGGACCGCACGCTTAAAGTTGCCAGCATGTAGCAGGCTGGCTGAAAAGAGAGGCTCTCCTTGTAAAAGAAAATCGCAACCGAAACTGTGTTACTTTCTTACCAGGCTGTAAGTTGCCAGTTAGAAAAATCTCTTATTCCCTCAGAAGATCGATCGATCAGTGAAGGAACCTTGTCTAGTATCCCTACGGTGAGTAGAAGTTCCAGGTCTCTCTTAGATATGCTTTGTATCGGTAAATTACACTGATGGTACAGCATATCTAAGAGGGACCTGGATTAAGTGCACTGTAAGGAGGAAAGCGACTTATTTTTCTAAAATAAATATTTTAACATATGAATACCTATACTCTCTGTCATTCATAAACAGTGGTAACAGAGTACAGTCAGATACGAAGTAGCATAGTTTTCAAAAAAAAAATTAAATATAAGATCAAAATAGTTTTAGATTTGTCTACTTAAGATGCCAAATTTTACATCACTTTTACAGACTTTTAGCGTTTACTTTGGTAACAACTATCCACAAACAGTATTTGTATGTTACAATTTACACATAGTTATTACATTTGCGCATATTTCTTGGAGTAAATTCTAATGCGGCAGTTATCCTTATCACTTTTAGATAGAGAATATATATAATTTTACGGACTTTACAGAGTTTTTGCAATTCTCTATGTTCAACAACTATTCCCTAACAGTATTTAGCTATTAAATGTTTAATTCACATAGTTATTAAATATTTCACATTTCTTGGAACGCAAATCAAGTTCAATAGAAAGCTTAAAAAAAGATCAACTTTTTAAAACAGCACATAAAGATAAACGAATCGTGATTGCCTACAGTCAAATTACCTAATACCCATCTGGAACTGCTCTCTTTACCTCACAAGACAATGTTAAAGACGTATTTCAAAAGGACAAAGCGACTATTAACGAAAACGTGTGGTACGTGGCGATGGCGCGATGACCTCCCCTCTTTGAATGCCACTTAACTTCAAGTAAATCTGAGGGTAACATCTAACGTCTTATGCCGCAGGCTGCATAACAGATGGGGCGATAGCTGAACTTACGTTAAACGGCTAGTAATTGTAAAGAGGAGAGACTTCCTCGGTGGTATATGCAACTGCTGTGCATGAAGTGAGGTTCGAATCCCAGATCGGGCCAACAAAAAGTGATTGGGTTTTTTAGACCAGATACTTTCATACATATAATGCGCAACGGATATTATCGAGATCATGGATAATGTTTACCTTTTCATGCTTGACGTTTCGACCAGGTTAGGCGAAATATATCATGCAAAACGAAATTAAAAAATGAAACTCGCGTTAGCAACTGACTTCGCTCTGGTCGTGCCGTATCGTATTATAAGAGCTAAGAATCAGAAAGTGCTCTTTTATTTACGTACACACATGTGCACTATAACATCTCCTATGCATATGAACAGTCTTCGTTAAGTTTGGCCGCCGTGATCAAAATTCGCTTTGGAGGACTAATTGTGAAGACTTTTCAATTTGCGTTAAAGGACGGTATTGTAATAAAATTATTGGGAAGAGAGGAACCTGCCACGCACCCTCGGATTGTCCACCTCAACTATTGCAATGGAAAAAGTTGACAATAATAATAATGAACGGTATTGTTTTGTCTAGTTGTATGTGATCCATATGTTTAGGCGCTAGCCACAGTGCGGGCGGTCAGCGGTCAGAGTACCGAGTTTTGCGTTCCGCATTCACTGTGTTGTATGCGGTGTCTTTGAATCGTACACTCATAAAATCAGTCAGACCGCGGCGGTCAAAGAGAAACTGTATATTATCAAAGAGGAACTCGACCGCAGAACGCAGACCGCCGGAGCGATGTGTTCGGCGCCTTAGTTTCCGAAAAAGAGAATGTTTACAATCGGTTGATTATTTTTTTAATCAAATCCTAAAATACAAACAAATATCAAATTTGCCTCTTTATATTATAATATTAGTATAAATATGTTTATTTTTATTAATATTAAAATTTCAAATTGACGAAGTCCAAGCGCGAATGCATAGACTCGCCAAAAAACATTTAATTACTATAATACACTGTGTAGAATGGTTTAGTTCGAGAGTATTTATATGTTCCGTTGGAACGAAACCATAGCGCGATCTAAAGTTTCCAGTAACGCCATCTATCGAGCGCCTCCACAACTTTGTTTTCAAACATATAGAATTAACTTATTTTATACAAAACAGTATCATAACACTGTCAATTATCAAAATGACAGACATTTTTTTTTAAAGACTTGTTCTATCCTGTCAATACTCTCTGTGTCACAGGGGACTTTACAAACAGATTACAGACACAAATAACAATCAGACTTGGAACAACAATTTATGGATCACACAAATTTTTGTTTCGTGCGGGGATCGAACCCATAACACTCAACGCGGCGGCGGTAGCGAGGTGACCACTAAAACCACTCCATCCATCCATCCATGCAGTCATCTGAAAATCTATTGTCTGGCCATGTGTCGCTGCGGCTCAATAGGATAATAGGTTATGATAATAAAATGGGTTAGGCTACAGTCATATAGCCAAAAAAACATTTAATAACAAAAAAAAACATCTCAAATCTGAAATAACATACATCTGGAGCATTACTCTACAGGGTCTCCGGTAATTAATGGATAATCTGGAAATGTCTTATTGTGGAACTGATGGCCGTTCAGAAAAAAATATGAAAAAGAATCTATCCTAACTACTAGGTACCTGAGATAGGTGTTTTTTTTTTTATTACCATGTATAACTTTCTTGTATACTACGACCATAAATGAATGAAATCTATCGGTTTTTTGTTGTTTTATTATTAAACACTAATTATGCTAATAGATAGACAGTCAAAAGTATGCTATGCTTATATAGCTTGCACTTTTTAATATATATATATATTTATTTTTATTTTTTTCATTTTTCTGGACGGCCTTCAATTCTGCTATAAGATATTTCAAGGTTATCCATTAATTACCGGACACCCTGTATACGGAAGTGAAAAATGGACAATGACCCAACAAGACCGAGAAAGACTGGAAGCATTCGAAATGTGGTGCTGGAGGCGCATGGAAAGAATCAGCTGGACAGAAAAGAAAAGCAACGTGGAAGTACTGAACCTTGTCCAAGAAGAACGCAACATTTTAACAACAATTGAAAACCGAAGAGGAAAGATGTTTGGCCACCTTATAAGACATGATGACTTCATAAGAAACATCATAGAAGGAAAAGTGAACGGAAAGAAAGGAAGGGGCAGACCCAGAAGGACATTCACTGACCAAATAAAAGAAAAGGCGAAGGTCATGTCTTATAAGGAGGTCAAGGAATTTGCCGTAAATCGAGAAAGATGGCGTACACTAACACCACAAGAGTCCACCGACAAGAGCTAAGCTCTTAAATATGAAGAAGAAGGCTATAGTCTGCTACGTTGATTAGGAGGTTGGCAGAGCTCGTACATATTTTAGAATGTAGAACTTGCAGATTTGTAAATGTCTCACGATGTCTTCTTTTACTGTGAAACTTGACAACAATTTAAAACTTGAGGACTACAGTCCCTTATTCACGTGGATTACCATATGTCCGGTTGTAGATAAAACGAAACATTTCTTTTTTTTTTTACCGAAATTAAACCCGAACTTCTGAATCTACTCATATAGGTTGGTTTTGGAGTGATGCTTAAATAAAGTTTATTATTTAAATACAACTTCAACAACAATAAATCTTGTGTCGCGAGGGACTAGAACATCCAGACTGGAAACAACCGCTTGTGGATCACAAAAAAATTTGTCCCGTATGGGGATCGAACCCACAGCACTCGGCGTAGAGGCAGTTGCGTGCCGACCAATTAAATCACTACACTATCATGGTAATTTTTTCTTATACTACCCTCCACGGGTAGTATAAGAAAAAATATATTATAACATTTTAAAATCCTTACTTCCTTACTATCTGTCTGTCTGTCTGTTACCATTTCAAGGCTAAACCGCTCAACCGATATAGATGAAATTTGGTACAGATATAGTTTAAAACTGAGGAAGTACATAGGCTACTTTTTACTGACGTAGGTACCACGCGGGCGGCGCTACGCGCAAAAGCTAGTATATATAAAAAAAGATCTGACTAGCTATTAAGCTAGTCAGATCTTTTTTTATATATTTGATGTACAAACAGCTTGTTTAAAATATTGTAATAGTAGAATGTCGACCTTAGAATACCTACACAAGAATATTATAGTACAAAACGTGAGAAAATCGTAAAAACAATTTTATTACAAACCATAAAATATATACCTACAGAACCCTTTAAAATTTTAATTACTTGTAATGTTACACCTAAAAACATAAAACCATTTAAATGCTTGATAATCGTTATTTACATTTAATTAATTACATTTACATAACATTATGTGTGAGTTGCCCAAATATTAAATTTATAATTAATATAAATTTAATGACGAGTTTATGGCAATCACCATTACATTATACGTTCATTAATCTTATAGAAAATGATTAACCATACATGATTATAATAAAATCGGAACGAAGTGGAAAACATCGAACATTTAGTAGTAGTTATTAAATTTATATGTCTCTCTGTATGTTTTTCTAAACTTCTCAGAAGAACTACTGGACACTTGAAAATTTGTATACAAAATCCTCTATGGCCAGTCGAAATATAGGCTATAAATTACCATGCTCTTTGCCATAAGGGACGAGGTAATAAAGGTATATACATTTACCAAAATACCGCGCGCAATTCTTGAGTAACATGTAGACAATTTGCACAAACAACACCTTAGATTAGATTACCACAGAAATGGCAAGAGTTACCATAAAGAGGATAGACAGCTGTCACTTTAATTGTTGCGTTTCAAATGATTTCCAACGGATTTTGATTAACTGATATTGTCTTAGCGTCGCAGTTTCAACTGGAATACAGCTGACGCAGGTGCTTAATTTGGTCTTCATACTATATACTATCTGTAAATCTATATTTATATTTATTGTATTGTGAAAAGGAGATACAAATAAAAATATATCCCTTTCTTTTTTTCTTAAACACGTTACAATGGGGTAGTTGTCTCTTTTTGATTTTGTACATTATATAGCACACAAGAGAAAAAGCCATTAAAAGAAATCTTTTTGTGCAAACAATATTTAAATTGGTTGAAAAATAAGGGAGTAATTAATATTTTAAACCTGAATATAAAAAAGAGTGAGGCTGTTGTAGGGTTGTTTCGCTATCTGTTTCGCACAGCTGCATTTAAATAGCGGTTACATCACAGTTTCTATCGTGCATCCTTTTCTGTCATTTGACATTTACCTCTACTGCAACTAGATTTGAAACGCTTGTATCTTAATTATTTTTGAATAAATTAGAAAATTCTTTGTATTTCAGAGTTTAGGTAATGTAGATATGAATTAAATAATTAAAAAAATTGTTAGTCAAAAAATTGTTATTCAAGTTAGACGGTTTTGCATCTCCACTTTGCGTGCAATAGTAACTTATCTGCTTATGTTATCAGTATAATATTATTAGTTACTCAAGTACCTTTTTTAATCCAGAACAATGCGTGCTGGGCTCAGATGCCATCCTTACACGGTAGAGTCGATTAGAGCGCGCACCAACAAGTTTGGGTCCTCATACCTCTGCCGATCGATCAAGACATTGAATTCTCTGCCATGGCACGTGTTTCCTTCTTCCTTCAATCCTGGGTCCTTTAAGCGGGGCGTGGAAAAGTACCTTCTCAGGCCGTCAAAGTAGGGACCTCAACATCGCCTCAGCTGCTATGACGATGGTGTGGAGGCCACTGCTCTTGGACCACATGAGCGCTTACATGAGGGGGCAAGCGGTCATTTTGAAGAGCAAAATAAAAAAAAATAAGTATTGTCGCACGCTGTTTGATATTTTACAATGCGTCTATGAGTCGTATAACTAGGCGATAAGCACACGGCTTTATTTACATATTTTCGGTACATTGACAGCTATTTACAAACTGTTACATTATATTGCTAGGCGTGAGTAGCATGTTATGGTGTGTAGTTTGTAATAATCACAGGGTATTAAAAAGAGTGGATTGTGTCACCGCTACGCCCACGTTGTGAGCTATCTCTTAATATTATTTTATTATTGTGTATTTTATTGTCATGAGACTCAGTAGGTTTATAACGTCATCAATATGTAATATTGTCTTATGTTTACGCGAATGTTATACATTGAAATTAAACACTTTATACGGATTTTATCGCGTTATTTATTTTACTTTAAACACTGTTATTACATAATTTTGAAAACTCTAACACTACTATTATTGAATTTTACTACTATTTAAGCTATATGTTATTTCTAATTAAAATTATTTGTATTTAAGTTTACACTTTGCCCCGACGTTTCGGTTGCTTTACAGCAGCCATGTTCACGGGGAGACTAAGATGGTAGTTAGTAACTACTGCCTACCGTGAAAGAAGAACACTCTTTAAGCCTCGTTTGAAGAAGGACATATCATAGCGCTCGGGAAACATCGAAGCAGGCAGTTCATTTACACACTTATTGTCAATTTTCAATACTTTGGGAACAGTAGGTACTTTTCCTGGATAAAAGGTACCTAACCTATGTCCTTTTCTGTAACCCTGACTAGAAGTAAAAGTAAGACAACAGAAGAAGAACAGAACAAATGAAACAACAATGAAAGCGTAACAAACAAACTTAGCCACACATTAATAATATTGATTAGGATAGTTAGGTTTAACAGCAGCCAAATAATTCCCAACTTAAGACATACATCAAAATGAACCACCAGTTATGATTTAATAACCGTTCATTATTTAACAAATAGGATAAACGATGCGATGGTCACTACCACACAATTTACATAATCAACCTAATGTTTGAATATCAATAAATCATAAACCGTGTAGGTAAGTTTTGACCGTCATTTACAAGTCAAATCAATCAATTAATTTTATATATTTTATAGTCAAATATGACTTGATGTTTAGGTAGAAGCTCTTGGTTCTGTATTATTATTTTTATCCATAATATGTATATTGGTTGTTAGCGGCTTTCGATAGATAGATTTGATAAGAGAGTGGGTAGTGCTTTGCCATACAGTGGGATGTAACATGGGCGTAACTCGATGGCGTAGTGGTTAGTGTAACCGACTGCTACGCCTAAGGTCGCGGGTTCGATTCCCGCACAAGTCAAACATTTGTGTGCATGAACATGGATGTTTGTCTTGGTCTGGGTGTTTCTATGTATAATATGTATGTATTTACAAAAAAAAAAGTATATATGTATGTTTATCCATTGTCTAGTACCCATACTACAAGCTCTGCTTAGTTTGGGCTAGATGGTGTTGTGTGTATGTGTAGCATATTATATTATATTATTATTATGTTTAAGAGTAGTCAAGTGTCGTATTGTTTGGAGGTAAATACAGTGTCGTTCTGTTTTGGAAGTTTAAGTTAAATGTAGCAATCCACTATTGCCAATATAAGGAGATGGTATGAATAAGCCGCCTTGAAATATACCAGCTTGCAGAATGACGGTGTAATCGTAAAAAAATTATTACGAATCTGACGAGTATGAATGTTCCAGAAGCTAACACACCTTGATCATTTATTTTTATCCAATCTTTAATTTGATATCGACTAGAGTGCGTACCAACAAGTTTAGGTCCTCATACCTCTGCCGAACGATCAAGGCATGGAATTCTCTGCCAAGGCACGTGTTTCCTTCTTCCTTCAATCCTGGGTCCTTTAGGCGGGGCGTGAAAAAGCACCTTCTCAGGCCGTCAAAGTAGAGACCTCAACATCGCCTCGGCTGCTATGAGGACGATGTGGAGGCCACTGCTCTTAGACCACACGACTGCTTACCAACAGGCGGAGTGCGACGAGCAAAAAAAAAGAAATAAATACTGATGATGACTGTTAAACGCGATTATAGGCTACGGTAACTGCCTATCATCAAGCGGGCCTTATGCTTATTTGTCACATCGCTAGTATATTATATACATATATTATCTCAACCAGCTAGACTCCAACACTTCTATTATCTTCTATATATCATCTAAAATAATAGTTGCTCAGTAATCGTAAAATGGAAAACCGACGTTATATATTTTATTAAAACTTTAGCTTTCTTCACTCCTTCATATAAACTTTAACAACATATATCAAATCTAACACTCCTCCATACGCGCAATATACATAAATAGGGTACAAAGAGTTCCCGCAACATATTAATAAATAGATTACACACAGAAAAATACGACCCAAGCATACAGATAACTTAAAAGCCTCTCATACTCTAATAAAGGCTTCTATAAACTAAATTTTAACTACCATAGTACACTTGTAGAAGTAATAAAACCGCCTATCATATCAACAACACTATTATACGTATCGGGAACATAATTGACCCGTGGGAAGGGCCGACATTACACTCAAAACAAACCTATATGGTCAACAGATAAGAGGACTCGCCATCGAGAGGTTGTGGGTTCGAATCCGTTTTACTATAAATCTGGACCCACTTCCAATATAAGTATTTTAGCTTAGTTAAAGAAGTTTACAAGAATGTAATATGGAGACTTAACCGCCAGTAATATCAAAATATGTTATTTAAAAAAAATTGTACATGTTTTAAAAATACTAATAATTATAATACTAAATATATTAATTATTAGAATTTTTAAATTAAAATTTTACATCGTTGTTAATACGTTTGTAAATAAATATAAGATTAATTAGTGTTATAATGAATAATTAAAAATATATTGTAAATGTCTCAATTGAAAATAAAATAATCCCATGTTCCTATGTATGAAATACCTCGGAGGCACAGCGGTAGGTACTGAATGCGACTGCTGTGCATGGGGTCTCAGGTTCGATTCAAGGGTCGCACAAAGTACTATTGGGTTGTTCTATCAAGAAATTCTCAGTAGCAGAACAGAATCTGGAACTGCGACCGGTAAACGAAAATAATATTCCTTCCCTTCGGCCCGCCATCTATTACGTGGGACCAAAACCTGGAAAACTAGGGAATCAAAACCTGGTGGAAAGTGGGTATGTAATACAACTCTGCCGACCCCTTCGGGGTATAGTCAAAGTCAAAGTCAAAAATAATTTATTCACTTAGGTCACAAAGTAACACTTATGAACGTCAAATGGGTTAGTGAGTTTATTATATTTACTGAATTTACATTTATGTTAGTTGCAAGGTTCAGGCAAAAGGTTGAGCCTATGAGAAGATACCTGCAAGAAACTCAAGGCCACTCTTTTAAATCGCCATCAACTTATAATTTCAGTATTTTACAACTCATTTATGTACCAGGTGTTGCAGTCATTATGCCATATGTCACTGTCCATATAAAACTAAATTCTAAAATAAAGAAAAGTTGGTAATATTATGTAAAAAGCATTTGAGATTTGAAATCATATTTATCAGTACGTAGCCATTTGTAATAGACAATAGTATGGCATGAGGACGCATACACTTACACTTTGTGACATGAAAAGGTAGTTCGTGACTAAATGTAGTTAAAACAAAATTTACGTTATTACTTATAAAGTTTGTTTAAAAGAAAAGAAAGATACTTTAACACCACCAAATAAACACGAAGTACCTTCACATAACTAAATTGACTTATATAATACATACATTGTTTGAATCCTGTATGAAACAAGCAACTAGTTCCATGAGTTTTTATCATTTAAGTAATCATTGATTGAATAATAGCCCTTCCGGATAAGCTGACTTTTAACAGCACTTTTAAATTTTAGTAAAGGTAAATTTATAATATCAATCGGTAGTTTATTAAAAAAGCGTATACTGAGTCCCGCAAATGAATTGTGAACTTTATGTAAACGATGATACGGACCTACCAACTTATGCTTATTTCTAGTGTTTAAGTTGTGAATATCACTATTCTTATTATATAAGTGAATATTATGTTTTATAAACATAATATTCGTAAATATATATTGCGACGCAACAGTAAGTATACCAATTTCTTTAAAACGCTCTTTCAGGGAAACTCGTGGGCCTAAATTATAAATGCTACGTACTGCACGCTTTTGAAGAATGAAAATTGTTTCAATATCAGCTGCCTTACCCCACAATAGTATGCCATAGGACATAACGCTGTGAAAATAACTAAAATATACTAGTCTTGCAGTATCTATATCAGTAAGCTGTCTTACTTTCCTAACCGCGAATGCTGCTGAACTAAGTCTCCCTGCAAGACACGATATTTGAGCGCCCCACTGAACTTTATCATCTAAAGTAATGCCTAAGAAAACTGTGGATTGTACAAATGTTACTGTTTCATTATTTAAATTAACGTTTATGCTAGGACTCTTTATATTAGGCAATGTAAACTTAATACATTTTGTTTTTTTTGAATTGAGTAGTAAATTATTCGCCGTGAACCAGTCCAGGACTTGCGCGAGTGAAGAATTAACACCCTGTAAATTTGGTGTCTTACGGTCTACTTTAAAAATAAGTGATGTGTCATCAGCAAATAATACAATGTCGCACAAATTCTGTACGAAGAACGGCAAATCATTTACGTACGCTAGAAACAGAAAGGGTCCTAAAATTGAGCCCTGTGGCACGCCCATTGCGACTGGTAATCCAGAAGATCTACTTCCGTTGATTTCAACGTGTTGTAATCTATCGCTTAGGTAAGAACTAACGAGGTCGAGTGCAGCATTTCGAATTCCATAATGCCTGAGCTTTCGCAATAACGTTTGATGTTCAACGCAGTCAAAGGCTTTTGAGAGATCACAGAATACGCCAATGGCATCTTGCGAATTTTCCCAAGCAGCAAAAATATGTTTTAAAAGTGTAACACCCGCATCTATTGTAGATCGACCCTTTCTAAAACCATATTGTTGAGTATGAAATAAGTTGTTTACGTTAAAGTGGCTCTCTAATTGCTGTAATATAATTTTCTCAAATATTTTACTTATAGCAGGTAATATAGAAATCGGTCTGAAATTACATGGATCACTTTTACATCCATTTTTAAATAATGGTATTATTTTGCTACATTTCATTAAATTTGGAAAAATGCCCACATCAATGCATCCGTTGAATATTGCAGCTAGGTGTGGCGCTACGTTATCAATAATACTTGTAATTAATTTCATAGAAATACCCCACAAGTCAGCTGATTTTTTTGAATTAAGTGACTTAAATACTTTTATTATGTCATGCGGATGTACATATTTAAAACTAAACAGGACTTTACACTCCACCACGCTATCCCTAACCAAGGATTCTGCTTTTACTGGGCAAGACCTTAAGGAACTAGTTGTATTAACAGGTATCTTTGCAAAGTAGTTATTAAATGTTTCAGCTACTTGCAAGTTATTTGAAATTATCTTATTATTTACATTAAGTTTAATAGTATTATCACGCTGCTTGGTGCGTCCAGTTTCATTATTAATAATATTCCAAGTAGCTTTAATTTTATCGTCGGCATTTCGAATTTTGTTTTTTAAATAAAGGGACTTGGCTGTAGCACAAGCCTTTTTAAATAATTTTGAATAATTTCTAACATATTTAATAAAATTTGGATCAAAATTATATTTTTTTATTCCATATAATTCATATAACTTAGCTCTACTTGTATATATCCCAGGTATTGCCCAATCACAAAACTTAACTTTTAATTTTTTGTAAAATGTCTTCATTTTAAAAATTTTGTTATATTCCAGTGTAATGACGTTAAGCAAAGACTCGTATAGTTCGTCTGGACTATTGCAATCTAGGTCCATATTGACAACCTTGGCATTAATGTTATTCTTAAATTCCTTTATGCGATTAGATGTCATTGGTCTACATGTGATGATAGTTTCTTTTTTAATTGTATTTATAGGAAATACAACCTTTTGCCCACAGTGGTCGGATGTCAAATCACTCAATATGGCCCTATTTAGAAATTGGCATTCGCAAAATATATTGTCTAAGCACGTAGCAGAGTGTGATGTAATTCTGGTTGGTTCGAAAAATAAATTATTTAAATTAAATGATCTAAATAAACTAATAAGTCTTACAGAAAGAACTGATCGCTGAAGTAAATCAATATTAAAATCACCACATACTACTATATGCCTATTACCATAACTTAAGCGTTTTAAAATATCCTCCATTACTGTTTCGAATACACTAAAGTCACTCTGCGGTGGTCGGTACACGCAAAGTATGACATGTTGCTCCAGCTCCACACAAGATAATTCAACAGTGCGCTCGATAGAAAGATTTACTATATCATTTCTTTCCTTAAATTTAAGATTATTACATACATATATTAGAGAGCCACCATGTATAGAATTCCTTCTTACAAACGCACTTACAACGGTATAATGTTCATTATTAAATATTAGTTGACTACTTCTTAACCAATGTTCTGTTAAGCAACATATTTGGATGTCATGTTCTTTAAAAAATAAATCTAATTCTAACTCCTTGCCGGATAGACCCTGAATATTCTGGTGAATAAGTCTAATACTATGTGACTGCCTATCCTTTGTCTCATCTAATAGTTTAAACTAATAGAAGTATCAATATAGGAATTAGTAGTAATATTACTATTATGATCTAAAAACTTCACTACCGTACTGGTACCTGTGTCTCTAAATAATAATATATTAAATGCTAATAACTTAGCAAGTTGTTTTTTATAAAAATATGAAAGATACATTGTATCTTTAGTCAATAAAAATCTACTAATAAACTTATTAGTGTCAAAGAATTTTGTATAATTTGTATAACATGTACTGTTATAAAATAATAAATTCAGATTTTGAATATATCTATTCTGTACTATATCTATAGTATGTATGTATTACTATATCTATAGGCTTGAGACTATGTATATATGACAATCTTATCTATACTAATATTATAAAGAGAAAAGATTTGACTCTGCATGTTTGTTTGTAATGGTATAACTCAAAAACGAGTCAACCGATTGTTATTCATTGAAATTAAACTACTATATACGGATTTTATCGCGTTGTTTATTTATCACTGTATTACAAAATTTTGAAAATATTACACTACTACTACTATTGATTTTATTTTACTAATTTTGCTAATAACATTATTTAAACTATTAAATCTATTTATTTTTGGTTTACACTTTCCCCGACGTTTCGGTTGCTTTTCAGCAGCCATGGTCACGGGGCTTGTATTAATAACTTTTGACTTGCCTGTTTTAAGATCTTAGCGCTTCCTCGTATGTCTTTCTTGGCTGATATCTTGACACACGTAGGAATGAGACTGTGATCACGACATCTCTTCAAGAAATAATTTTATTAGCAAAATTAGTAAAATAAAATCAATAGTAGTAGTAGTGTAATATTTTCAAAATTTTGTAATACAGTGCTAAATAAACAACGCGATAAAATCCGTATATAGTAGTTTAATTTCAATGAGTCAACCGATATTAAAAATGTTAAAACCTTTAGATAGCTATATTATTAGCGTGTAACACAGGCTTAATTTTATTTTAAAAGAACTGTTATTAACAAAACTCAACCTACATTTATGCGAGCGAAGCTTCGAGCAAAAGCTAGTTTTCAATCACTAAAGACGTACCAAACTGCATATCCTTTCATCCTAGGCCCAATAACCAATCTTAATTTTCACTCACTCGCTTTTATGACAGCACACGATAGTGTTGTCTTCATAACTTAGAAAGAGAGTCATAACTTAGAGAACAGTTGAGTAGCTGGTACTACACTGTATAGTGTGTAGTAACTCATAGCTGTTCCTACAGAGAAGACGTCTCTGTCGACATATTGAAAACCACAGACGTGACTTGTGAACATCTTCTAACTTTCGACTCTATTTGAGTTATGGATGAATAGTTTTGATACTTAGTTATTTAGGTAATATAATTTACTTAATACATACATTACATAGATTCACGCCTGTTTCCCAGTGGGGTAGGCAGAGACTACGGATTTCCATTTGCTACGATCCTGACACATTTCTCTGGCTACATTCACTTAATACTATGTATATTAACTAGCAGAGCACTTCTTTCGCTAGCAAAGTAAGTGTATAGTTTGGCGTTTTAAACTGTATTGGAATAGGTTGGTAAATAATAAAAAAGTAACGTATAAAGAAATACTCATGACTTTCATTTGCCGTAGGGTACATTGATATGGGGTGCGTGTCAGAAAACCTCCCCGTGGTGCACCCTGGGCACCAGCAACAATGCTTTTCATTGTTGCTGGTGGCTAATATTCTGACAACCGGTGCCATTTGTCGCGTTTGGCACCGGAGGCGGGGGGATGGACGCGAGTCCCATCCCCAAGCCGGAGGCCCTATTCTGGGCCCGGCTCTCCCAGTACCGCTCTGTTTTAGAATGGACATGGGAGAGCCCCTTTGACGGGTTCGGCGTGCACTCACCCTGCCGCTGAACAGACAACGGGGTCTCTTCTCGTCGTTCTGACGATTCTTTCCCCCTCTTTGTCCCCCTTTTGTTCCCCCCTTTTTGGTTTGGTTCTGCGTCCAAATTTGTTTCTTGTCCCCTTTTGTTTGTTTTGCCCCGTTTTTGTTCTTGTTGTCCCCCCCCCTTTTTTTTTTTTCTGACTTTTGTCCCCGTTGTCACCGTCTAGAGCACATCGTAACCCCGTATTGTGCAGTGTCGTGGATCACGTCTCGCGGCTGCTGACGGGAGCGAGGGTCTTGGCTTCACCGCCCGGACTGCGAGGACCCCGAATCTCAAGTTGCTGCCGCACGGCGAGGAGATGCATGGCTGATAGGTAGTTCAGTCACTAGTGCGGCCCCTTCAGGGTACCTGCCGTCCCCCTGAAGTATTAGGCTTGCCCGGGTATCGGGATCTCTGCCCGGGTCGACTTTTATTTCTCCCGTACTCGTGGGATTTATTATGGAATCTTCAATTAAGTCTATTTTAAAAACATCGGTTAGAGTTAGTAGGCCGCGCATGCCCAGCACTGCGCGTTCCGAAGAGGAGGAGGAGTTCGTGCGGTCGGAGCACGACAGTGATGTTGTGGAGATTACTCCGGTGGCAACACCGGAGAAAGCTCCGCGCAAGCGGTTGCGCTCAGCGCAGGAATCGGAGTCGGACGGCTCCAGCGAGGACGCGGCGTCGGCTGCGAAAATGCCGACAGCGCGACGTGGACGCGGTCGTCCACCCACCCACGGTCGTTATGTGGGTCTGGGTCGGGCCAAGGCCGAACTTGCCGCTGCATTGCGGAAGGCTGATAAGGAGCGTACGTCCGATGAGGACACCCTCATTGCTGCGGCGGCCCGGCGAGTCGCTGCGGGACGGAAGCAGCCGGTGGTGGAGCTGGATGCCGTAGACCTGCCGGTGTCGCACCTCAAAACTCGGCTCAGCGATGCATTGGAGGCCATACGACTGGTCTCGAGGAAGTCCAAGGGTCTAAAGGGCACGTGCCAGAAGACCCTTAAAGACTCCATTGAGGCCATTCGAGACATCACGGAGGCCGTCTTCAGCCGCACAGCGAATGAGGAGGTGCAAAAGCTGCAGGTGGAAAATGCTCGCTTAGCGAAGGAGTTGTCCGAGCTCAGGACACGCCAGGAAGAGCTCGAGAAACGGCACGACCAGGGTGCAAACAAGGCTGAAACTGACCTTGTAGCCCTCGTTCGACAGGAGCTTGGCGAGTTTCGCGCCAAGCTCTCAGTCATGGAGGGCCGTCTGCTGCGCCCTCCTCTGGCCGCAGACAGGGTCAGAGAGCCTCCCCGTCCCACTCCCCCGAAGCCTGCGCCGCCAACGTATGCGGCTAAAGCAAGTTCCCCGCGGCTCCCGGCGATTGTTCCAGCGGCCGACACAACGGCCCCTAGCAAGCAGGGCAGAAAAAGGTCGAAGGCTAAGCGCGCACCTGTAGCTACCGAACGCCCTGCTGCTCCCGGGATACAACCCGCTGCTGCCGCGCGCAAGGCCGACGACTGGTAGGTCGTCGGCCAAAAGAAAGCGGCAGCCAAACGAAGAAAGAAGGCGGCGAAGAAGGCAAGGCAGGCGGCTAAAAAGGCAGCGAGGAAGCTCCAGGCTCCCCGTTCCACTGCAGTGGTCCTTACACTGCAGCCAGCTGCTATTGAGCGGGGGACAACATACGCGGAGCTACTAAAGAAGGCGCGGAGCGCAATCGACCCCGGTAAACTTGGCATAACAGCAGGACTGCGGTGCCGGACTACCCAGACCGGTGCCCGCCTAATGGAAGTGCCGGGAGTCGCTAGCGGCGACCAGGCGGACCGTCTGGCGGAAAGTCTCCGCCAGGTTTTGCAACCGGAAGAGGTCCGCGTCTCCAGGCCCCAAAAGTGCGTTGATTTGCGCATCACGGGCCTGGATGACTCTATTACTAAAGAGGAGGTCGTCGCTGCCATTGCCAAGAACGGAGGGTGCCCTGAAGAGCAGATAAAGTGCGGGGAAATTGGACAGGGCCGCGCCGGAATGGGGACGGCCATTATAAGCTGTCCCGTGGCCGCCGCTAAGAAGCTGGCCGATGGCCGACGTGTTTTAGTGGGGTGGGTGTCGGCGCAAGTAAAAGTGCTGGAGCCCAGGCTTGCCCGATGCTACCGCTGCCTATCCAGCGGCCATGTGGGCGTCAAGTGCCCCTCACAGGCTGACTGCACTGGCCGCTGTTTCCGTTGCGGTCAGCCTGGTCACATGGCCGCTACATGTGAGGCCACGCCGCACTGTATTTTGTGTGCGGCGGTGGGCAAAGCGGCGAAGCACCGGGCGGGTGTCAAGGAGTGCACCGCCACCCACAAAAAGTTACCCCCAAGGTCGCCTTTTTTTTTTTTTTTTTTTTTTTTTTTTTTTTTTTTTTTTTTTTGATTCCCAGGAAAAAATGCTTGATGCACTACCCGCCGGCTAGGGGACGGCACCGGCGGGGCGTGTGGGACTCACCAGCCTAGTGCTGGGATACCCACTAAAAAAACCTGGGGTGTTCCCTCTCTCACCCAATGGGGGGGCCTGTTGGGAGTCTAAAAAGATTCATCCATAGCAGGCCCCCCCGTGTGGGTGCCGGCCGGGTCAATGGGACCCGACCTCCTCTCGTCCCCGGGGGAGAGCATTTCACCGCTCTCCCCTTTCGACGTTAGAAGGCGCGCGGGAACACCGCGCGCGCCCTCTGTGGGTTCTTACTCACGGGTGGCAGGGTCCCCTGAGGCCTTGCCACCCAGAACCCTTAGGTGGAGGGCAGGAGAGCGACATAAGCGCGTCTCCTGCGCCCCCTCCTCCGGCGGCGGATGTCCGGGGCGTAAGGATCTTCCTCACGCCCCCGCTCCGCCGCCTCCTTCTGCGAGATGACAGCCTCGCAGAAGGACCTCATTGCGCCCCAGCACCTGTCGTCGCCGACCATCATGGATACGACGGTCGGCAACGAGAGGTCGGGGCCAATCACGGCGACCAGGGCACAGCGCTCCTCGGCCCACGCTGGACACTCCTCCAGCGTGTGCTGCGCCGTGTCCCGGTCGCACTCCTCGCAGTGGTGACACCTGGTTGTCGGCTCCCTACCGGCTATCTTGCACAGGTACTCTCCGAAACAGCCGTGTCCGGAGAGCACCTGAGTAAGCCGGTAGGTGAGCGGTCCGCGCCGTCTGTCCATCCATTGCCTTAGCACCGGACGAACAGCCTCGACGGTCCTCACCCCGTAGCGGGGCTGGGCCAGCCTTTCCTCCCACTTGGCCTCGAGGACCAGTCGAGCCTGGGACCTTCGCGTCTCCACCGCCCCGTGAGTGGGTTCCTCACCATGGAGCCGGAGGTCCACGCGCCAGTGATACACCGACGCTTGGACCTCCGCCTCCAAATCCCAGGGCGGCGATGCCGCCAGGATGCACGCCGCCTCAAAGGAGACGGTGCGGTACGCCCGCGACACCCTGATCGCCATCGCCCTCTGAGGTTTCCTCAAGAGGGCGATGTTTCGGCGATCGAGGGCGCCGGCCCAAATGGGCGACCCGTAAAGGGCCATCGACCGCACCACCCCCAAATAGAGGCGGCGGCAGACGACACTCGGCCCCCCGATATTCGGCAGCAGAGAGCTAAGCGCTCCCGCCGCCGACATCAGCCGGGGGGCCAGGCGGCTAAAATGGACGCGAAAGTTCCAGCGGCCGTCGAGGTGGAGCCCCAAGTATTTCATACTCGGCTCCACCCCGATGCGGACCCCTCCAACTATGATGTGGGCATCTGGTGGCGGCGCCCGCCGAGGCCCATGAAATAACAGGGCCTCGGACTTTTCCAGCGCCACCTCCAGTCCCAACATCCTAATTCTACCGACAACCAGGGCCACCCCTGCCGTGGCAAGACGGGCAGCTGCCCCGTAATCCTCTCCCCGGGCCGTGACCAGCGTGTCGTCGGCGTAACAAGTTACGCCGACGCCCGGGGGCAGGGCGCCCCGCAGCACCCAGTCGTAGCCGATGTTCCACAGGATCGGTCCAAGAACGGAACCCTGTGGAACACCGCACGACACCTCCCTCCGGAACGTCTCTCCGTTCCGCCCCACACAGAATACACTTCTCTGGTGCAGGTAGTCCCCGACTATTCGGCGCAGGTAGGGAGGCACTCCATGAAATCGGAGCGCCTCCCTAATAGTCGCCCACGGCAGGGTGTTGAACGCGTTGGCGATGTCCAAGGACACCGCCAACACCACCCCGCGCGAGGCGACCGCCTCATCCGAGAGGGCCTTGACGCGACTGATCGCGTCAATCGTCGATCGGCCCTCTCGGAATCCGAACTGCAGTTCGGACAAGTCGGGGCCCACCCGCACCAGGTGCTTGGAGAGGCGGGCAACCACTACACGCTCAAAGAGCTTGCCCACCTCATCCAACAGCACTATGGGGCGGTACGCGGAGGGAGAGTCCGCGGGGCGGCCCTCCTTTCTCAGGAGGACCAGCTTACCCGTCTTCCACATGGCAGGGAACCGTCCCGACTCCAAGCAGGCGTTAAACAGCCTGAGGAGCCGGTCCCCTAGGGCGTCGTAGGCCAAAACCCAGGCGCGGCCAGGAATTCCGTCCGGCCCCGGGGCGGTGTTTTTGCCCCGGAGCCGCACCATTGCCGCGCCGAGCTCCGCCATTGTTACCGCTGGCGCCCCGGCATCGGCACCGCCCTCCTCATTATCGGGCGGCGCCATTTCGGGAGGCGTGTGCTCCGCTCTCGAAGGAAAGAGAGCGGAGACCACCTCCTCTAATTGCCGGGGCTGGAGACTCTCGGTGACCGGTGGGGCCCAGGGGCGCAACTTGCCCCTGACCGCCTTGTACGGACGGCCCCACGGGTCTGCCTCGAGAGTCCCCAGGAACTCTGCCCATCTTTGGGCTTTGGCCTCGCTGATGGCGGACTGCAGGGCGTACTTCCGCTGTATGTATTCGCCCCGCAGCCGTGCCTCCACGGTCAGGTCACGGTACCGCCTGCGTCGGCGGTACCTAGTGTACTGGCGACGCGCCGCAATGCAAGCGGCGCGTTTCTGACCAATGTCGTCAGACCACCAGTACACCTGACGCCTCGGAGGCTGAGCACTGGCCCGGGGCATCGACGCGTCGCAAATCCGCGTCATCGCGCCCCGGAACCACTCCGCCTCTAGCTCAGCCTCCACAGGCCCGTCGCCCAACGGGGTCCAGGCCTGGACGATGGAGGCTTCCACCAGCACGTCTACGTTGAGACGTTTCAACGCCCATCGTGGGGACGACGGGGTGTGCACTCTCCTCGGGCGATCGTCCGGGATCACCGGCGAGGCGGAGATGTCGAACCGCACGTAACGGTGGTCCGACAGTGACTCCGCCTCGACCAGCACTTGCCAGTTCCGGACGCGGCGCGCTACGGCAGGGCTTGCGAACGAAATGTCCACAATGGACTCGCCCTGCCAGCGCACGCACGTGGCGACCGATCCCCGGTTAAGAACCACGAGACCGGTCGCAATCGCCCACTCCTCCAGCGCGTCGCCGCGAGCGTCGGTGACAGGGGATCCCCAAGCCGTTGATTTAGCATTGAAGTCCCCCGCCACCACGATCGGACGCGATGGGTACCGGTTAATAACGGCCCCCACCGCGCCCAAAAATTGCTCAAACTCGGCGAGGCGCCGGTTCGGAGAAAAGTACACCCCGATCAGGACGGTTCCCTCCCAATCGACACATATATACCCCTCGCCCCTGTCTGTCATCACCAGGAGCGAGGGTCCGGATGAAACAATGGCCGCCGAGCCTTCGAGGTCCCCAAACCAGTTGTGTCGGCTGGGGACGCAGTAAGGCTCGGCGACCACGGCGATGTCTATTGACCACTCCGCCATGTGCTGCAGCAAAATATCCTGCGCCCTGGCGGAGTGGTTAACATTCACCTGTAGGAGGCGATGGGTCATAATTAATTATGTGTCCATCGCCTCGGTACTGCTCCCTGCTTGGGACGGGGCCGGGGCTGGCTCAACATCGGCAACAATAAGGGTCGCCGCTCCCGCGGTCGGGGGGGCGGAGGTTAGCATGGAGACGTGATGCCTCCATGCCTCCGTCTCCTCCAGTGTAACTTAAACCACTGCGCCAGGGCTCAGGACCTTCTCCTCCAGAGCATGGCGCAGTGGTCAATTCATGTCGTTATAGTAGCCGAGCCCTATTTTGTCCCTCCCAGGGCTGACTGGGTAGGGGACCTCGATGGCTCGGTGGCGTTAATTTCGCCGGCCGCCGCCGGCGCCCCGTCCTTCGAGAACATCGTCCGAGGACGGGGCTGCGTCGCAGCACTCGTAGGAGAAGCGGTTGTGGTGGGCGGTTACTTCTCACCCAACCGACCTCTCGCCGACTTCGAGGAGTATCTCCTCGAACTGAACGTCGTCGTCGCTCGAAGCCACCCTCGGCCCGTGCTCGTTGTCGGGGACCTCAATGCCAAATCCTCGGCTTGGGGTTCCGTGACCACGGACGCGAGGGGTGAATTGCTCGAGGAGTGGGCCGTAGAAAACGGCCTGCTAGTCCTCAATCGTGGGTCAGTGCACACGTGCGTGCGTCAGCGGGGCGGTTCCGTCATCGACGTTTCCTTTGCTAGCCCCGCACTAGCACGCCGTGTCCAAGGCTGGCGCGTCGTCGAGGAGGTGGAGACGTTGTCGGACCACCGCTATATTCGGTTCGACGTCTCCGCCCAGACCTCCGACTCCCCAGCCCCAAGGGCCCCGATTGGGGGCGGTCCGCGTTGGGCTTTAAAGAAGCTGAATCGGGAGGTCCTCCTGGAAGCCTCCATCGTTCAGGCCTGGGTGCCAGCACCGGCCAGGCCTGATAATGTCGAGATGGAGGCCGAGTGGTTCCGGGAGGCCATAACGCAAGTTTGCGATGCGGCGATGCCTAGAGTGCCTGCAAATATTCCAGCTAGGCGCCGGGTGTACTGGTGGTCGGCACATATTGCCGACCTTCGCCACTCCTGCGTGGTGGCCAGACGCCAGTACATCCGGCTTCGTAGGAGGCGTCGCCGCCCTCCCGATTTTGACGCCAGGGAGGCGGAATTGTACGAGGTATACAGAGCGGCCAAGAAGGCTCTTAAGATAGCCATTAAGCGGGCCAAAGATCTGGCCCGCCAAGAGCTGCTGGGGACTCTGGACCTTAATCCCTGGGGGCGTCCATACCTATTGGTAAGGGGCAAGCTTCGCCCCTGGGCGCCCCCCTTGTCCCAGAGTCTCCGGCCACAATTGGTTGAGGAGGTGGTGGCCGCTCTGTTCCCTTCACGGGCGGAGCACACTCCTCCGTCGATGGTTCCGCCTTCCATGGCGTCCAGCGCGGACTTTGACGACGACGTAGTTCCCGAAGTGACCCAGGTAGAGTTGCGAGCGGCGGTGTCGAGACTTCGCTCGAAAAACACCGCCCCAGGGCCCGACGGCATTCCAGGTCTTGCCTTGGCCCTGGTCCTCGAGGAGCTCGCGCCCCGACTGAGGGGGCTCCTCAGCGAGTGTCTGGTGCAGGGCCAGTTTCCGCGCCAGTGGAAGGTGGGGAGACTGGTCCTGATCAGGAAGGAGGGGCGCCCGGCGGACTCTCCGTCCGCCTACCGGCCCATTGTGTTGCTGGACGAGGTTGCTAAACTCTTCGAGTTTATTATCGCGGAGCGCCTCGTCCAGCGACTGTTTTCAGTGGGCCCGGATCTGGCGGAAAACCAATATGGTTTCCGCCGCGGGCGCTCCACTATTGACGCTGTCCAGCGAGTGAGGAGCCTGGCGGAGGATGCGGTGTCCCAGGGCGAGGTCGTCTTCGCGGTGTCTTTGGACATCGCGAATGCCTTTAATACCTTGCCCTGGAGTTGTATTAGGGAGGCACTCATCTTTCATCGAGTGCCGACCTACCTCCGCCGCATAGTCGGGGCATATTTATCGGAGAGGGTAGTCGTCTACCCGGGTCACGACGGTTGGAGTCGGCGAGAGATGTCGTGCGGTGTTCCGCAGGGATCGGTTCTGGGTCCGCTCCTGTGGAACATCGGTTACGACTGGGTGCTGCGAGGTGCGCTCCTCCGTGGCGTCGGCGTCATTTGTTACGCCGACGACACGCTTGTCACAGCAAGGGGTAAGTCGCACCGGGCGGCGGCCATACTGGCGACCGCTGGGGTCGCACAAGTCGTTGGTCGTATCCGGCGGTTGGGCCTCGAGGTGGCCCTGTTCAAGTCCGAGGCTGTTTGTTTCCACGGCCCTCGGAAACGGCCACCTCCAGGGGCCCATATTATGGTAGGAGGGGTCCGCATCGGCGTCGAGTCAACCCTAAAGTATTTAGGTCTCCTGCTCGACAGCCGATGGGACTTTATAGCCCATTTTCGTCGTTTGGCCCCCATTCTTCGGGGCGCTGCAGGCGCGCTCTCGCGCCTGCTGCCAAACCTTGGGGGGCCAAACACCTCCTGCCGGAGGCTCTACGAGGGGGTCGTGCGGTCCATGGCCCTATATGGGGCCCCAGTTTGGGCAGACAACCTGACGGCCCGCAATATCTCGGCGCTTCGTGCACCACAGCGCGTCATGGCCGTCAGGTTGATTAGGGGATACCGCACGATCTCGTTTGAGGCTGCGAGCCTCCTCGCCGGATCGATGCCATGGGACCTGGAAGCGGCGCTCCTGGCGTCGCTCTATCGTTGGCGCCAGGAGGCACTAGCTCGGGGCGAAGGACCGGATCCTCCCGCTATCAAGGCGGCGAGGTCCGAGCTCCGCCAGGTCCTAGTGGCGAATTGGAAGGAGCGACTTGTGCACCCCAGTGCCGGGCACGCCACGATCGTGGCGGTAAGTCCCGTGTTTGAGGAGTGGCTGGAGAGGCGGCATGGCGCCCTCACCTTCCGGCTGACACAGGTTCTGACTGGCCATGGATGTTTTGGCCGGTTCCTGTGTCGTATACGCCGGCAAGAGACGCCCGGTTGTCACCACTGCGGCGACTGCCGCGACGTTATTGAGGACACGGCGCTGCACACTTTGGCGGTTTGCCCCGCCTGGGCATCGCAGCGTCGTGATTTGATCGCGGCAGTCGGATCGGTTGCCCTCTCGCTCCCGGCCGTAGTTCAGTCTATGGTCCGGAGTGAGAGGTCGTGGAACGCCGTCGCCTCCTTTTGCGAGGAAGTGATTTCCATCAAGGAGGCGGCGGAGCGGGAGAGGGAGCGTTTAAACCCTCTCCCCAACCGCAGAGCCGGGCGCCGGAGGGCGCGAGATGACCTCCAGCCACCCTGAGGTTTGACCTGGGGGTGGCGGGCTTTGTGGGCCTGCCCGCCATCCGTTCAGCACCAGGTCCGAGAGGCGGCGTGCGTGTTCCCACGCGCGCCTCTGTGTCGAGTCCGTCTTCCCTCTAGGGGGGAGACAGTAGGGTTTTATTTGAAGTAGTGCCTATTTTGGGTAGGTCTTTCGTGTAGTGGCCTGCCGTTTCATACGGCGGGCCGTAACCTCGGCGGGGTCGCGACCGCATGCGAAAGCGATTCGCGCGGCCCCGTCGGTAGTGGTTGTGTCGAGGAACACCGTGGTAGGTTTAGTCGGTATTCCGGGAGGTACATTATCTTTTTTTTAACATCTTTATTTTACCCCGGCGAGTCCGACATAATCCCTCCGCCCGCCCCCGCGGAGGGATATGCGCCATTGCATTCCCCCACGTAAAAAAAAAAAAAAAAAGGGTACATTGATATAAAATTGTCATCCGCATAATGTTTTTGACTGCTGAGTTCTAGGATAATCTCCGGCAATCAGTGTTACAGGTAGGCTTGGGCGGTTTCTTAATATTTGTAAATGTGTAACTTATTGCTACTTGCTTTGAATTATTGTTGTATTATTCACAGCTTTCTTAAACGCTTTTTTAATTCTATTCTTAAGTTGTATTATAACGTATGTAAATAAATTATTGAGATAGAAGGAGGAGGCGAAAAAATATAAGACGCTAATTGCATAAAAATTTGATCCCAAATTGCGGTGGATAGATAAATTAGAAAATAGAAGAGAAGGTCTTCACTTGAGCCGTGACCCAGTTACAAATATAAAGGGCTGATTGTAATCACCGAATAAATTCAGACCTGCCTTATAATTAACAAATTAGCTAATGAAGCAAGGGAGACATGCCAGGATCGTAGCAAATGTAAATCCGTTATCTATGCCTAACTTTTCGTGAAACAGGAGTGAATCTATTTTGGTAAATTATTTAATATAATTTATTGGATGTGTAATTAATTGCATTTATAGAAAGGAAAAATTTAAGGGAGGACAGGAATGGGAAAACTCTTGACTTACCTTTGTCTAACAAGTGATGAAAAATTGCGAGTCGCGTCATCATTGTAGTAAGCAGAAGAAATTATTGAAACTTTCATCTAGATACCATCAATCCATTGGTCACCTCCCCATTACCACTGCGCTAAATTTGTGGGTTCAACCCCAAATGGGACAAAAATTTGTGTGATCCACAAATCATATTTCCAGGTCTAGGTGTTTTTTGTGTCCGTTGTTTTAATATTTGTAAAGTGCTCTGCACACAGAATTTAATCCAGTGTGGGAGAAGCCTTTTTAAAGTAAGATTAGTATGTACGTTGAAACGGGCGGATAACCTAACCATACCTATGTAGGATCTTGTGCTGCATTTTAATATCTCAAAAGATATCTGCGATGCACTGACTATTCTTTAGTGCGGAATTAATGAATATACCTAAAAACTGGTTATGTACAAATAATGAAAATATATTCTCAATTTTTTTATACGTATTAACATATTTATAACCTCTGCTATTTACAATGGAATCCAAAAGAAACGAAAAAATACTTGTTCTTTTATCGCTTTATTTTATTCCTCAAGTCACCTTTCTTATGTTGTTGGTCCAATGAATGCGTCACATAAATAAATCTTATGAATATTTTTATAGCTGTCACTGAATACACATGTACATTTCTTGTGTAAAAGTTATGTCATTCAGACGCGTACACGTGTCGAACGATTATGGTAACTATGGCCTATAACTATTAACATTGATGAGGAGTTTTTATAAAACGGAGAGATTTATTCTTTATAAACTTAGAAGCAGACATCTAATGTAGTTGTTGTATTGTATATTTTTATTATATCTGTCACTATTATGCAATGGCGTCTTTAAGAGTTACATAAATTTGTTTAACGCATCGATTTATCACATTAAGAATAGTATCTAATATATTAAATAAATGCATTCACATTTCAGAAATACAAAGCAAAGCAAAATATTACAAACATTAAATGTATTTTATTAAAATCGCTTCTAAACGGACATTATTTTGAATGTAATGTGTGGCTGGAATATACTGCCCGGCAATAATAGCCATATTATGGAATACACGTCAATTCATATACACATCATACCTACATATGGCAATTCAAAGAATTATGTTTTGAATGGCCGATAGAAAAATTTTTTTGAACGGGCTGAGCTATACTGATCGGGCTATAATTGATGCCACATATTGCTCTTTAAGAAATCTTCATTTATAATTCAGCTTCTTGTATAGACGTCGAAAAACCGGTTACATAAAATAATTGATAAAAGTTATCAAATTTCAAGACCGCTTCAAAATTTTGCCACCCCGAAATTATCAAGACTTATCGGTCCCTTATACGACTCAAAGCACGTTCCGAATTTCAAACTCCGAATTCAGAACTCGTGTTACTGTTGCCATGACGACCAGATGACTCCATCGATAACCATCTACAAACATACCAGTATTGTTCCAACAGCCTTTATTACAGAGAGTTCAATATCGCTTAACAACAAAGAAATGTTTTACAAGAAATAATTAATTGAAGTTTTAGTAATTAGTGAGTTATGTAAGTTATTATGATGGAGTTCGAGAAAACGTGTTCTGAACATTACTCAGTTGACATTGTGGTGACATCGATCGACGCTGATTGTATCAAAGGTCCAGTCTGGAGGCCGAAATAAATATTTTGATAGCGCAGAGTAATATCGTGAGGTCAAGACGAGATTAGACCACCCAGAGACTAATAAATGGATTCCTTGCCTTTCATTAATAATGCCAATAGGGATAATGCCGCGAGACAATTTACGCAGGCTCAGCGAAACTATTTGTGGACCATAAAATGATTGTCTTGTCTACGAGTCGAACTCACAACTGTACGGCAACTGGGAGTGGCGTGGTATCCACTTCAACTACTGCGCCATTCGTACACTCAATTTGAACAGTCACCAAGAAAGATAATACATTACGATTACATTTTAGCAGCAGTTTTAGGTGCCTTTTATTGCACAAACCAAATGGCTAAAACGCATACGGCAGACCAAATGAGAGGCGGTAACTGTATCCTATATTGCTTACAAAACCAAAAGTGTTAAGTACAATCTAAAAGCCAAACTCGAGTGTTGCCAATCCAGGAAAAAAGAAATTGCTGTGTGTGCCTTTAGACACCCAACAGGACTTTTGAAGAAAGATTGCTCACTGTAGGAATACAACACAATGATACATAGCTACGTCTTTCTGTAAAAGGGTGGTATTTTTTAAGTAAACAACGTATGAAATCCCAATTTTAAGGTACATTTTTATACATTACTAGGCACAGTAGAACTCATAACCATATCGAACATAATATAAGTGCCTAAGTCACACCCACGTTCTGACATATAGACCTCGTGATAGCGAGCCTATTATTGTATTGTAAATGTAAAAAGAAATACTTAACATAATTATCTTCCCAAACACAGCCATTTAACCCATCACCACTATTATTCACCTACAATACAATATTCCCACTGAACCCACCCAAACGAAGACATCTCTATTCGGTACTAAATAGTACCAATTTATCACTGACGCCTTAATCCGTGACACTTACCGTTTAAAGGTACCCAGTCGTCCCAAAACCGCCGTAATCTAATCAATTCACCATTACATTCTATTAATACATACTCAACTTGTGTTTCGGATACTTTAACTATCTTATTTTTAAATAATTAAGCATAAATTAAACTTGGGAAGAGGAAAAGGTATACCAAGTTAACTTTGCGATTGAAAAACATTCGTTCACGAAGGTTTTTACTAATACTCTGAACGAATAGTTGATAAAAGTAATTTTGTAAAACTCTTACCTTTAAAGTACGGGATAGATAACATTATAATTATACTAAAACATAGTTATCTTTACTACCAACATAATAAAGTGGAAAACAGTTCCTATTTTAGTTCTTAAAAACAAATTATTCGAATAATCGAGGATTGATAACGACATGAGCTTATTTTAATCAACGCTCATTACTTTTGCTATTAAAGGAAACTGATTTTTTATGAATTGAGTATTCATTATGTAGGTACCTAGTCGATATAAAATTAATTCTTAATTTATATATCTACTAATATTATAAAGAGGACAGATTTGATTTTTTGTTTGTTTGTAAGGATTCAAATAAAAATTACCAAAGCGATTTTTTTAATTCTTTTATATTTAATAATCTATATTATCACCGAGTAATATAGGCGATATTTTATTTTCAAAAAGTACTATTACTATCATAACCTTGCCTACTTTTACGCGAGGAAAGCCGCAGGCAGAAGCTAGTTGTAAATATGCTGGTTGGTTGACAGACACTAGAGGGTTTTGAAATGTGTGTGCCTTGGAATCGAACTCCATACTTCGACTTGGTGCTACTACGCTTCACACTCAGATAACTTAAATCCTTACTAATATTATAAATGCGAATGTGAGTTTGTTCATTTGTTTGTTTGTTTGTTACGCTTTCACGCATTAACTACTTGACCGATCATGAAACGCACACACGTTGTCATGAGAACGAAAATGGACATAGGGTGCCATTTATCCAGAAAAATACTGTTACTAACATAAACTACATTACCGCAAGCGACGCCGCGGTCAAAATATAGTGGACTATAGAGCTATGTAGTTAACTTATCTATACTAATATTATAGAGTTGAAGAGATTGTTTGTTTATTTGTTTGTTTGGTTGAACGCGCTAATCTCAGGAACTACTAGTTTGAATAGAAAAATTATTTTAGTGTTGGATAGCCTATTTATCGAGGAAAGCTAAAGGCTATATACCATCACGCTGCAACCCACGGGGGCGGCGCAGTAACCATAAACGCGAGTGAAACCGCGGGCACATCTAGTCTATACTAATATTATAAAGCTAAAGAGTTTGTTTGTTTGGTTGAACGCGCTAATCTCAGGAACTACTGGTCCGAATTGAAAAATTATTTTAGTGTTGGATAGCCTATTTATCGAGGAAGGCTATAGGCTATATATCATCACGCTACGAACCGGCGGCGCAGTAACTATAAGCGCGGGTGAAACCGCGGGCATAGCGGTCACTTATAAAATTAAAATAATCCAGCAATTTAATGAGACATTTATTTCTTACTTTTATTGTCTATGGCTAACACTAATCTAGAGGTTCAACCATAAATAATTCCACGATTTAATTACCTTCTTAAGAGGTTTCATATTAAAACGAAACCGTAAAATGTTTATACTGTTTAAGATAACGAGTTAAACTGATTGGTTAGTCTCACTCATCTAAAAAGGAAAGGTTCAAAACCCGGTTAAAACTTTCTCTTAATTAAGGTTAGTTTTATAAAAGGGATTCTTAAACACATTGTGCCCACCTAAAAGCTGTAAAGCAATAAAGATTTATTTCTTTCTTTTTTTTCTAATGTGGTCTGAGATGTTGACTTATAATTAAAAGAATCTTAACCTACTGTTAGTTTATTATCCAAGTTATATTGGATATAATATCTATATTGATATCAATTAGCGGATATAACAAGCGTTGTCCTATCCGAATGTCGGATTAAAATAAAAATTCCTGTAACCCGATCATAAATATTCCTACCGGTATCACATTTTTCCATATATTAGAAATGACTACCCTCTCACATATCGACGTGAAATAGCAGTATTCCGACTGTTGTGTTTCGTTCAGCGAGTGAGAGAGCTAAAGGGTCAATCACCTTCTTTTCCTCTAAATTTCATAACAGAAAACCTTAACTCTTTCCCAGAAACGAGATCTCATGCACAGTAATCGCATCCATTACCGATGCTCCACTGAGGCAGTTTACTGACTACACCGGCTCAGCTTTTTGCTTTTAGGATTCATATAAATGGTACGTTATGTATTTAAGCTAATTCCCTCGAGAAGCAGATTTTAAAGCAGGTAGTTAGCATAATGTTGTATCTCAAATGTGTGTTTCGTGCATAACGGTCCAGTTCTTCCGCGAAGGTCACGTCGTGACCACGCTTGTTGGATTAACTTTAAACGCTTCTAGTTACGTGGAAACTGGGACAGCAGAGGGCTTTTAAGGGCATCTACTGCATACTCGAATCTTTTAGAGAGTACAGCTTCATCAACATAAGAAGACAATGCTTTCAAAAAATGCAGTGCCGTTTATCATAATTTAAAACATATAGACATAGTCCCATGGTTATATTTCCTAAGGGAAAGGCGTATTCCACCGTCATTTCACCAGCTTTTTCAGGTAATTGATAGAGAGTCTATTCCGTCTAACGGGTCCGAACCCAGAAACTGCGCTGTAACCCAGAAACTCTACTGTAAAAATTACAGAAAAATCCAATAACCCTTAGACTGATCCGAGAGTCGAATTTGAGGCCTTATGCGTTCTAAAGAAGAATGTCATAGACTCTAAAAGGTCCTTTTAGAGTTCATGCAACTATTGCAAGGGAAAGATTTTACAAAGAGTTACAGTCAGAAGAAGCTGCGTCTCTAGTCCTGGCTATCGTTACTTTATTATTTTTATAGAAATTCAAAGAAATAAATAGCGTACTACTCATTAGAGACACAACTTATACTTAAATAATAAACTTATTATTTACAAGAAATATAAACTAAAGAGCAAAATTAAACAACAAAATTAAAAAGCGTCTTAATATTCCTCCGTATCGTCGTCAATTGGCAACGTGTCCATAAGACGAAAATTCCCGTTAATTATGTCATTATTTACTCGTATTTGAAATTAAAAAAAAATACTTTTACTTTAATAACATTTATGCGAACAAAGCCACGGAAGAAGCTAGTTAAATACCGCTCACGGCAGTTATCATTCTCATATAAATCACGTGTAATAAATCAAACCTATTATTCTGCCTACACTGCATTATTTATTTAAGCGCTCAGATTTGAACTGCTGACCTTAGCATCGCAAATCAAAGTCGTTAAGCTGCTATTGGTGAATAAGATGATTCACGTCCATTTTAAGATTCGACATGATTCTTTACAACCATATCTACATAATTATTTTTGTATGCCGGTTTGGAGTTCATCTAAACTATTATGGTAACTCTAAAGAAGATGAGTCTAAACTGTACTGTACAATATATCTACCTAATAATCTTACTTGGCTTTTACATTTATAACCTTACTTTTAAAAATATAACTTGTGTTACTCTCACAAATGCGCGATTTGCAAAACGAAAGCAGGGCGCGCGGGACTGCAAAATAAATTCTTAATACATAACTTCTTAATCACAATTACTTGTAGTGCATTATTTTATATTGTCATGATGATGATAGTTTAAATTTATAAAACTATAGATATAATCCTAACTAATAATATAAAAGCAAATGTGAGTTTGTTCATTTTTTACGCTTTCACGCCCTAACTACTGAACCGTTCATCATGATATTTCGCATACAAGTTGTCAGGCGTACAGAAAAACACATAGGTACCTTTCATTCAGAAAACGTACGTTACTCGAGGGGTAGACAATTGACATAACCTTCATTATAATCTAGTAATCTAGTCTTTTATACATAATCTAGTATTTTATTAATTGTCTAAACTAGCGGTGATTATATTCTTTTCGAAGACTTTTCGCACTAGTAAGAATTCGAACTTTACAATCATTCATACAACGGTCACAAAGAATATCCAGACACTGAACAACATTGATTGAGTTGTGGATCACAATATATTGTCTAATGGAGACTGAACCCACAACCCTTGACGCAGTTTCAACGAAGAGGTCACCGCCTAAACCACTGCATCGTTCTTGCAGTTATTTACATCGTGATAATGTGTAAGCATCGGCAGTCGTCCTATGTGTACTACAAAGCTGGTTGGTACAAAAAACGCCTGAGCCGAGACGTGAGGTGTGGTAAGGTGAGCGCCGTGACTACGGCACGTGATGCTATCCTGCATTGCTCCATACTTGCACTGTCGGCCTGATAGTAGCACAGATAGTGTAGGATTTTATCCTCCAATTCATACTAATTTTCTAAAGGCTATATTAACTTGAAGTTGACTATATACCTCGTTAGTCGTGTAGGAAACTATATATTAATATGTGAAGCAAAAACTTTATACCCCTTTTTACAAAATTGCGCGGACGGAGGAGTATGAAATTTGGCACAGGTAAAGTTTATATGGAGAAGGAGGGGCGAATCCTAATATTTATATAAAATATGTATTAAAATACATTAAATTAATTAAAAAGCACTACACGCACATAACCACGCATTTGACACACGCTGTCGAAGCGCGTATCTATGGTTACATATATCAGTATATAATGACATATATCAGCAATATCTTACAGGCGAACTTTGGACGAATTTCGAGCACTAGGCGACCGCTAGTATACAAGGTGTCCGGTAATTAATGGATAACCTGGATATGTCTTATAGTGGAACTGATGGCCATTCAGAAAAAAATATGAAAAAAATCTATCCTAACTACTACCTGAGATGTGTTTTTTTTTTAATTACCATGTATAACTTTCTTGTATACTACGACCATAAATGAATGAAATTCATCGGTTTATTGTTGTTTTATTATTAAACACTAATTATGCTAATAGATAGACAGTCAAAAGTATGCTATGATAATATAAATTGCACTTTAAAAAAAAATGTTTTAATTTTTTATTATTTTCTTTTTCATTTTCTGAACGGCCTTCAGTTCTACTATAAAACATTTCAAGGTTATCTATTAATTACCGGACATCTGTATAGTAAAGCTTATGATAGTTTTACAGTGGATCTTAATTATATAAAATTGTTTAAGTCAGACATATTAATTTAAATATCACATATATTTTAATTAATTAGCCACTCGTCTATTTATATTATTTGCTATATTTTTATTTTCCATTCACTATTAAATTGACATATTAAAATTTAATATCTAATAATTTAGTCGATTTCTAAATACTTTACATAATTTATATTCATTGTATGAGATATAATTGAAATGCTATAATTATCTAAGTATATTAACTTTACTTTTTATATTTGTACACTACACCATAAAGCTAAACATGGCTGGACATATTAATTTATATATCTGTCTCACTGTTGGGCACGCGCCTCTTCTCCGTGTGAAAAGGGTTAGGCCATAGTTCACCGCGCTGGCCTATTTCGGGATGGCAGACTTCATATATCTTTAAGTCAAGTAAAAAGTCTCTGCCATGCAGGTTTTTTGACGATGTTTTCCGTCACCGTTATTGCAAACAATAATAAACTAATTTATAAGCACATAACTTGTATAAGTCAGAGGTACTTGCCTTAGGATCAAACTCTAGACCACTACAGGCAGTCCAACGGCTGCGTTGTTATAAAATTCTCGCTTAATATGAGTTGAGTATATTAAAATTCACTCGGCACATTGCCAGATTAAGAAAACCCTAACAATATCTAATAACACTTTGTCCAGCCCCGAAATCAAATGCGAGTCCTCATTATCATGCGTAAGGTTTAACGCAAACTACACCACAAGACCAAGAAGGTAATGCCGCCATAACTAGTTCCAGGAAATCCCAAAAAATAATAAGAATCTTTCGATAGCATCTCTACAGCCTCACGCGCATCCTGCGTACGCGCACTATGTAATTACCATCGTGGTGGTGGTATTATGGGGCACGCACCGTAGATGGTATCTAATGGTGATACCACCATAGCTTGTTCCCACGATGTGCTTGATAGAGACGTGATGGTGACTAAGATTTCCTGGTTTCGTTGTTAGATTAGGTGAGTGTATTATAGTCAAATATTTGTTTTGTTTGTTTGTGCGATGTAACTATAAAGATATTAAAGGTAAGTTTTAATAAATTAACAATTGTAAATACTTTTGTTTTTTAATTGTTTTATAGGAAAAATACTGCTGCATTATTCATTTAATTTTAATCAATTATTTATTCTGTTTTTTAGCTCATCTTTATGTTTTTTAGTAATTGCGATGCTTCAACAATGTGTTATAAGCGCATGTTGTGACACTTCTAAAAAGTTTGTGCATGCTTCTGGGCGAACAATAAAGAAAAAGTAAAAGTATCTAATAACTACCTACTGAAAGAAGAGTTAGCAATTCGTAATCATACATACAAAGACTGCATGCCTATCATTTTAAATATTACCTTACAAGCATACGGCCTGGCTAATGGTAAGCGGACGCTTTAAACTATACCTATACGCTTGAAATATCGGAAATATCACTCGCGTCTCGCTGACTCCAAGAAAAAGGAACTAATGGAAGACCCCGTTGCTAACCATATGGTGCCGTTACAAATAATTCGGTTCACCTCAGTAAGTATTACGCTCTAAGTAAACAGAAAAACGATAACTCAAAATTGCTAGTAAACATATTATAAAAAAGAAAAAAAAACCGTATAAGAACACTAATACTGTTACTGCATTTCGCAAAGACAGTGAAAATTTGAGGCTCACATACTAACCGTTCCTGTTACTATCCTACCGAGTTTCGTCTTATATTAAATTAATATTATCTTACGTTTACACGACGAGAATGTTATACGATGAAATTAAACTATTTTATACAGAAAAGATAAGTAGTTTTCCATTACTTTTTCTTAGTAAGTGTAAAGCGCGAGAAATACCCCGCTTATCATTAAGCAATCCGTAAAACATAAGACCAGTATAGTAGCCGCATCTATTATAAATAAGACATACTGATAAAGTATTTCTTTATCAGTATGTCTTATTTATAATAGATGCGGCTACTATACTGGTCAATGAGCCATAGAAAAATTGAGACATCACTTAAAGGTATACAAACATGAAAGAAATTCGTTATCAGATTCAGTTTATCATCGACAGATGTCACTTTCTCAAAGTAAATATTACAATGGCTGCGTCTCAATGCGATGGTATCTAAATAATCGCTTCTGAGCCGCTCTTTCTAATGCTCACCAACATTAACAGATAACATTGTGACAAAACTATTTAAGACATGAGAAGAGTTAAGACATGGATGTCGCCTTGCTACAGCCACTGGACCGAGTGCTGTGAGTTCAAACTTAAGATAAATTTGTGTGGTCTACAAATATGTAGATGTGTACAGAGTCTGCGCTTTCTTTAAGTCTGTTGTTTGAATATTTGTAGTCTTTCGCGACCGATAAACTATAGTGTTTAAGTAATCGTCTAAAAACTTAACAAGTAAAGAGTTTTTGTTATGCAAGCAGTTGTAACTTGCAAACAGATTATATAGGTCATAGTAAGCAGTTGCAGTAGCTTATAGAACTGAAATGTAGCAGCTATCAAAGGCATTAGTGAGGCCTAAATGCCTATTGCACAAGCTAACACGTCTGTCCTTTATATAAGCAACGCTCTCTTGGACGCAAGAAATCGAATTGTGTTAAATGGAAGTCATTTTGTCAATCAGGAGTGGAAAACGAAATAAGAATAGTGGTTTTTATTTTTTAATTATGTCTCTATTTGCAATGGTTTATAATTAAGCAATGATGTCGTTTTGCTCACTCTTCTGCTTCAGTTATTGAATTGTTTCTTTTAATTAAAATCTGTTTAATTAAAATTGACTCCACGGATGGTATGGTTTATGGTTTAAGTGGTCGTTTCGCCACTGACATTGCGCTGAGTGTTGTGGCTTCGAATCCCATACGGGACAAAACTTTGTGATCCACAAATGGTTATTTGAATGTTTGCAAAGTCCCCCGCGACACAGGAATTATTCCTAGTACGGTTCTGTAAAATGAATAGAGAAAATATACTAATATTATAAATTGCGAATATGACTGAGTTTATTTGCTTTCACACTCTAACGCCTCGACCGATCATTATGAAATTTTGCAAACTCGTTGTCAGTAGTATAGAATATGACGTAGGACACCTTTCACGCAGAAAAAACGAGCGATGCCTTGCTAGTGTCTTATAAAATACTAGCGATCAGGGGTACTTCGCACGGGTATTACAAAACCTTAACAAATTGTATAATTTGTGTATACCTAAACCTTTCTCGTAAATCCTGTCAGTAGTTTTTGAGTTTATGGCGAGTAGACAGACAGACAGACAAACGCGGCGGGGTACTTTTTTTGTAATATGTAGTGATGAGCACGAAAACATCACGCAATAAATCTAATTAAAGAGCAATCTTCATAAGTTGAAATGCCATATCAAGATTGATAAAACACCAGAGATTAATATCTCTCAATCAGTCTTGCAGCCTTATAAACATAGTGCACATTATCAATCAATCATTAGTAAATCATTTAAATGTATGCAGTCGCGCCATATCCTCTCGCAAGACACCATACCGGATAGTTTTCTTGTATAACTTAAAGCTGTGTACTTCAATCTTTTCTGAACATATAACACCAATTATTTAAAAAAGAAACAGTCATATGTTTTTTGTCCTGTTACATCATCATACGTAACATTATGCGGGTTACTGGAGATTGGTTTAAAAAAGATCTGGTTTATACACTAGATATAAGTACGATATAGTATAATCATAGAACTGGTACACTTGATTTAGAAATATAACGAAACAATTAAGTACGAGACCGCCGACCCGTATTAAGAATGAGAACAAACTGGCTCTCGAGCCATGAATATTGGCGTCTATTCTCAAAAGTGCTGACATGGCAACAGAGCGCGTTGGATACAGTGCCCAACCGAATCCTTAGCATGTCAAGGGTATAACAGTAAGAAAGAAAAAACATAAAACTTAGTTTATTAAGAAAACTAGCTGACCAGCGAAACTTCGTCTGCTTCATGTAAAAGAATTTTTATTTATGCTCCGCTCCTATTGGTTATAGCGTGATGTTATATGGTATATAGCCTTCCTTGATAAATGGGCTACGCAACACTAAAATATTTTTAAATTCGATCTAGTAGTTCTTCAGATTAGCGCGTTCAACCAAACAAACAAACTCTTCAGCTTTATATTAGTAGCTATAGATATTTTTTCCGTCTCTCAGTCATACGTAAGAGACAAACATTAATCTTTCAAGCCTTAGAATGCCTAACATGATAAAGAATCTATTGTATCTGGCCTCCGGTGTACCGCGACGGCTGCGACTCAAAAGGTTAAACTTAATTTATGAACAAGATAAATACCAATTTACTATCCTGTTTTTTTTGCATATGTAAGAAAAAGATAAACATAAAACGTAGTTTATTAAGAAGATAAATACGAATTTTCTATCTCGTTTCTTTCGCATATTATTATGTAAGAAAGAGATAAACATAAAACTTAGTTTATTAAGAAGATAAATACGAATTTTTATCCTGTTTCTTTAGCATACGTAAGAAAGAGATAGACGTAAACTTAGTTTATTAAGATGCCAATACGATAATCCACGGGAGTCCCTACACGTTACTACAACTTGAAGGCATATTTCTCGAGGGGCGTCTACTTATTATTCCTGTGTTGTTTCGAACGTGGAGGCATGCGGCTCCAACGTCCCATACAGTGGCCTGTAGGCACGTAGACTTGGGAGTTTGCATGCAGGCCAACGTGCTTGATAGATGAGTCTGTTTATTGCAAACCGTTTATAGCGTGACACAAACACGCAACTAGAGGATTTTTTTAATAACTTGTGGTGTTAAAATGCTTTTTAACAGCTGTGGTGCTAACTGCTTCTTCGTTTGCATGAACAACGGGTTTAATAACAACGATCTTCTTGGTCGATAGATAGCAGTGAATGAAAGCATGCTTACATATTAGTAATAATGAGAATGGTTGGATTTACTGTTAAATGAGGAAATTATGACAGCGACTAGCACATTTTTTTAAAGACTTACGCCTGTACATATTATATCTCTGAAAGTAAAAAGTTGAAGTATGTTATTATTACATTATGACACCCTAATAACCTTCTATATAATCAAAATAATGTGGGACGCATAATCCACATTTAAAATGACACTTAATTTTTGAACAATGAGTCTCGCTTATGTATTTATAGGAATAGATTCTCAATAAATGAGTTTCCATTATCTATATATTAATACGTGAAGCAAAAGCTTTGTACCCCTTTTTACGAAAATTGCGTGGACGAAAGAGTATGAAATTTGGCACTGTTAAAGTTTATATGGAGAAGGAGGGACGAATCCTAATGTTTTTATAAAATATGGATAGAAATACATTAAATTATTGAAAAAATACTACACGCACACAACCATGCATTTGACACACGCAGTCAAATAGCGTTCGTCATATTTCGACGTTGTTCGTCTGACGTCGTACAATTCTTTGTAACTATGGTTACCTATACCTTATTTATCTACTAGTAGAGAAAAACAGAAAACAAAGTAGCAAGCTTAGGAATTTTGGTCGAATTTTGACCACTAGGCGACCGCTAGTTATTAGATTAATATGAATAAACGAAAAAGGTAATTCTAGTAATATTATAAATATAAACGTTTGTGAATATTTTATTTTTTTATTTATTTATTTATTTTCCAATACATTTACTTAAATTTTACAACATACATTGTCGTACTACGAAAACCTCATATATATATATATATATATATATATATATATATGTTTGGAGGCTATTCTATCATGCGTTATCAATTGAACGGATTTCGATGAAACTTGGCACAAAGATAGACCATATTCTAGATAAAGTAGTAGTAGCAGAGCCTCGCTGTTGTCAGCATGAATGGGCCGGCTCGACTGGGGAAGGACTACCCTCACACAGAATATCGACGTGAAATGGCAGTATTCCTACTATTGTGTTTCGTTCGGTGAGTGAGAGTGCCGAAGGTTCTCATTCCCCCTTCCCGCTCCTTCTCCTTCCCACTTCCTTTTTATCTTCTTCCTTTCCTAAAGGGTCGGCATCGCGCAAGTGATGCCTCTGGTGTTGCAGGCGTCCATAGGTTACGGTGACCACTTACTATCAGGTGGGCCGTATGCTTGTTTGCCACCTTAGTTGTATAAAAAGAAAAGACACGGTTTTTACTACTTACTTTTATCGTAGTATGCGTTCCCAAGTGATTGATGCAAACAAAAACCAGTAAACAATAAAAGAAAGAAAATGCCGAACACGGCAGCAAACTGCCAAGCTCCTCATATTTTCCCACAATCAAGTGTTTCTTACAAAAGAACGTATCTACTGTTTATCATGTTATCTGAACGTAATCATTACTGAGAACATAAAGCATCGTTATGATGCTAGTAACAGATATGCTCACGCAACGTTTACGTTTTTACGCGAATTTGCGTTACGTACGTGACGTTACGCGTAACTTATGAGTGAGAACGTCGTTGACATTTGTCATCTTCTAAAGAGTAGTTGAGGGACTTCTAAATTATAATTCTTTTAACCGCAATGTGAGACCGCAATGTACCTACCTGCTAGCAATTACAGCCATATTTAATAGTTATAATGCGAAAACGGTTTATGTTCTATAGCTACAGTATATATAAAAGAACAGCGATAGCTCAGTGGTGAGAACAACAGACTGCAATGCAGAGGGTCTCGGGTTCGAACCCACGCACCTCTGACTTTCGGAAGTTATACGACTTTTCGAAAATAATTTCGCACATAAGTGCGTATTGATTGACAATTATCGCCTGCTCCGTGCCTCGGAGAGCACGTTAGCCGTCGGTCCCGGCTGCCATGAACATCTACGGCGGTCGTTATTGGGTAAGTCGACATAAAAGATCCCACTGGGTCGAAGTGTCGCCGGTCTGTACTGACTGGTCCCCACACAAGATAACATAAGATAGCTATAGTATTAGAATTTAATTAGACATAGTAAGACTGTTTGTTTTTTAATGAAAGAGAAATAAGAAAGTTATATAGATACCAGCTCCTCCTTAAGGTTATAAACCTACGTTTATAATTACTGGTCCTCTCCCGTGGCTCGTAGTAATGTTGTATAGCTTGTTTTACTTTTGTTTACAGTAACTCTATAAGGCTAAAATATTGTAAATCGATACTGTGGTTCTTCAGTTTTTTCATTATAAACAGAAAAACAAATATTTCCTCTTTATTATATTACAGTAGACTGATCAATATTTTCATACGGCTATTAAATGAATTATGTTTAGAACGCCGATCTATTTACTTGTTTTGAGCTGGCTATAAATCGTTAAGAATATTGCAGTAAAACTTAGTAAAAGTAATGCTTGTTTAGAAGACCCTTTCGAGTTTTAAACGACATGGGTGTAAAAACCCAGGATTCAACCTCTTCGTCTTAAATGTAAAAGTAATGAAAAGTAATTACCTTTATATCTCGGAAGTCTTTTCACCCACAAAGCCTATATTTAAACACGACCGAGGTATGACTCCAAGGTGTCTTTATACCAAGTTACAAGTCAATCGGTCCAGTGGTTCCGGAGTTATGCCTGTCACTAACAGACAGACACAGACCCACATAGTGTTTTCTTTAACCTCTTCGAAGAAGACTCAGAGTTTAATAACCGCATCTATATTATGTTTTCTTAATTTCTAACATGTTTAGTCGTTTGTTATTCGATCATACATAAATAGTTGAATAGATTTGAGATTTGCCCTTAGTTAGACCATAAACCACATTAACAAATAAGATTCCAGACATACCTGTCTTCCTGTCGAATCTTATTTGTTAATGTAAGCATATACTACCTATATAATGTACGTTCCTATATGTCAAATCACCAATGGTCTATTTCTTTGCCAAGTCGTCTTCAAATCGGCTCAGGGTTTACGTGTGATTGAGTAACAAAGAACCAAACATTTTCACATTTATATTAAGGAATTTAGCCGGCGCTCACGTAAATGTTATGTTAAAGTACAGTTAAGTTAATTTTCAGTCTTTCAGAAACAGTACCTTTTCTGGATGAAAGGTACCCTATGCCCTTTTCTGTACCCCTGTCAACGTGTATACCAAATTTCAGGATGATTAATAAACAAACAAACTAACTAACATTTGCATTTATAATAATATGGTGAAGATTACTAACCTTACCGATAGCTCCGTGGCCGAGCAGCGATAGCTCAGTGGGGAGACCAACAGACTGCAATGCAGAGGGTCTCGGGTTCGAACCCACGTCGTGCATCTCTGACTTTCGGAAGTTATATAACTTTTCGAAATTATGTGCGTATTGATTGACAATTATCGCCTGCTCCGTGCTTTGGAGAGCACGTTAAGCCGTCGGTCCCGGCTGCCATGAACATCTATGGCAGTCGTTATTGGGAAGTCAGTGCCCTATAATATCCTGACGCTGGTCTAGCCTTCGGGTTGCGGAGGTCAGGTATCAGCCCCTCCGTGTAAAAACTGATATCCAGTCAAATCCGGTTAGACCAGAAAAGCCGACCTTACGTGACTTGGTAATAATAGAGGCTAGAGAGAAGGTTAGGATTACTACGTAGTAAAATAAAATAAAAGGGTGTCTCACGATAGCAGAAAATTCAGCACAGAGACTAAACTTATTGTCGATAATTTGATTTTATATAACATACTTTTCTACTGCAACATATTGCCGTATACTATAATAGACGCTAAAACACTTAAAACAGTTGGGTCTAAAACTTGCGACAGTTAAGTTCGGCGTACACTCACGACTGCGCCGCGTGTGTCGCTCGTAACTATTTTAGTGTCAATGCGCGCTCGTACTTATGAACTGTTCGTATTTTACGACTGACTTTATGACTAAGACATGTGATGAACGTATGTTTCACAGTTCATGTTATGATCGTATTACAAATCTCACTTAGAAAATGGATGCATACATTCTGTTTTCAATCGTTAAATGGGCTTATATCTTCATTTTGTACTAGCTTTTGTCGACGATTTAATTTTCATTTCCGCTTGAAACCATTTGACCGCCACAGTCATGTATACATGATAAAGCAAAATGTGTCCAGCACGCCACGGTCACGACTACATGACAAATTAAAGGATGAAATCGTAGCTTGGTGCCGAGAGCACACTTTTGCTTTTCGACGCGGCAGTCAAAACGTTAATAGTAAAAATTTGCTTTTGCTTTTAAAAATGACAAGTACCGTAGTAGCATTAAATGCTGTATCGCGGGGGATATTACAAACATACGAAGAACACACAGAGTCGGAACAACTATTTATGGATGACCCAAATTTTTGTCCCGTATGGGGATCAAACCCACAACACTCGCGATGGCAGCGGTAGCAGTAGCGACTTAAACCATTACGCCATCCGTGCATTCAGTGGTTAACAATAGTATAGTTTAAGAGTTTTATAATTAAAATGTAATAATGAATTTAAAAATAAACAACGCGTTAAAATCCTTATACCGAAATTTAATTTTAATGTTTAACGAACGCGTACCTAAACGTAAGACAATATTATATAATTTAATCATTTAAATAGTTTAAAATATAAGTAAAGTTTAATATTGATAGTCGTTTAATAAATTCAAAATTACGTATTGTTATAAAGTATTGTTTTTATACGAATTATAGGTACCTATCGCGTTGTTTATTTGACACTTTATTACAGTGATAAAATCCATATATAGTTATTTAATTTCAATGAATAACATTCGTGTAAACATAATACAATATTAAGTTTAATATTAATTGTAATAAAAACGAGTGAAAGGAAAGATATGGCATGGGTAGTGTATGCGAGCCTGCAATACTGTTACTGTCAGCTTCTTTAAATCGTCTCAGAAATAACAGTCCGCAATGTTATGAGCTCTGGGTAACCTCTTCATCTCAGAAAAGAACAAAACAAGGTTACTATTGCTTGCTAGTTTGACGTTTCTACAGCAGCAGTCTACCGTATTCCTTGACTACGACTGCTAAAAGCCAGCCAGGATATTTTTTTATGTATCTATACCAACTAGCGGTCGTCCAGTGGTCAAAATTTGACCAAAATTCCTATGTTTGCTACTTTGTTTTCTGTTTTTCTCTATTACATATAAATAAGGTATAGGTAACCGTAGTTACAAAGATTTGTACGACGTCAGTCGAACAATGTCGAAATACTACGAACGCGATTCGACTGCGTGTGTCAAACGCATGATTGTGTGCGTGTAGTGTTTTTTCATTAATTTAATGTATTTCTAAAGCATATTTTATAAAAATATTAGGATTCGCTCCTCCTTCTCCATATAAACTTTAACTGTGCCAATTTTCATACTCCTCCGTCCGCGCAATTTTCGTAAAAAGGGGTACAAAGTTTTTGCTTCACATGCATTAATATATAGATATTATAATATTATAAAGCTGAAGAGTTTGTTTGGTTGAACGCGCTAATCTCAGGAACTACTGGTATGAATTGAAAAATTATTTTAGTGTTGGATAGCCTATTTATCGAGGAAGGCTATATAACATCACGCGACGACCGGGGGCGGCGCAGTAACGATAAACGCGGGTGAAACCGCGGCCACATCTAGTAGTAAATAATAATTCAAATAAGCCGCAGTAGACTCGTGGCTAATATTGTAAACGCGCACCTATGTAAGTTTATTTGTTTGTTACGCATTAGCGTATCGCCTAAAGATTTTTTTCCATCTAAGACAAAAATAATGCTTGTGCAGACATTCATATTATACCTAATAATTTTATTCCCCTATGGTGATGTGTGTTACTGTGACTTGAATGCAGATCTACTCAATAAATATGACCGACTTCTTAATAACTGCGTTCGATTTATTTATAATCTTCGTAAATATGACCATATTTCTTCTTATAGATCCACTTTAAAATGGTTACCCAGTCGACAACGCCATAGTTTGCGTGCCCTTACAGTATTATTTTCTATTTAAACCTCACCAAATGCACCCACTTATTTAACTTGCCGTCATGATAGAAATCGTCGTTCTTCCAATAACCATCTTTTATTTTGTCCTAGATGTATGGGCATCTGGTTTTCTACATTCTTCCTTCTTCGTCCAGTCCGTTTTACTATGGAATGCGCTCCTTCATGTAGTCAGGAAGTCCGCAAACCGTTACACTTTCAAGGTTAAAGTACGTGCTCTCCTCCTTGACAGCTTATCAGAGTCATCTCATAAATAATATAATACGTATGTATGTACCTATATACCTATATATTTGTATATATTTTATTTAGATTATATAATATGTTTATTGGTATGTTTATATTATGTAATATATCGTTACTATTATGATATTCTTTAGTATATTATGTAACATATTTCATGCTAATGTATGAACCTACTACTGTTTATCTCTACATAACCCAATGGTTGACTGGTACATAATGCATGTGACATTAAGTCCGCCGATATACTATTTTGTGCATAAAGTTTTATATAAATAAATAACGTCTTAACTAATCAACTGATCATCATGAAATTTCGCATACACTTTGTTGGGGTTACGGAAAATGCCATAGGTACGTTTCATTCAGAAACAGCACTGTTCCCTAGCAAGCCGTGGTCAAAAGTCATAATAAATGGTATATTTTCAACAAAACGATTTTGTTTTTCTGGCTGTGATCTTCTGCAGAATATTGCAACTTTTCTTGTTGAATTACCCCAGCGATAACGCTGCCGACTTCCAGTATGCTCTACTTCTCATAAGATAATAACTATAAATTCATGCGGTGTAGCAAGATTACCTATCATTTTCTCCGTTCCATCATTCCATCCATTATTTTTTGTAGCTTTATTTCTTTCAAGATGTTGTGGTTTGACGCGTGCAATTCAATTTCCATTTGTTGACTGTATTATTATATTGATTCACTAATGTATTATCTATGTGAAATATGAACATTTGTTTGACCACAAATGTCTATCGAATACACAAATCTACGCCTTTCTGACGTGGGTGGTTATTATTATTAAGGTATAGTTTTGAGCACGACCGCAGTTGCTTAGTGTAGCCACAGATCAGGAAACATAGCGCATTGCTATTAACATGCATTACCCGGTTTGGTTTGACTGCCTCCATGGCGCAGCGGTAGTGAATGCGACTGCTGTGCATGAGGTCTCGGGTTCGAATCCCAGGTCGGACTAACAAAATGTTATTGGGTTTTTCTGTTAAGAAATCTCAATACCAGCCGGGAGTTAGGAAGATGGTGTTAGACACACCCGTGTCTCGGAAAGCACGCAAAGTCGTTGATCCTGCGCCTGATATCTCTCCGGTCGTAACGGATTATCCGTCCCATCGGATCATGAGGGTTAGGGAACAGAGAGTGCACTTGTGTTTGCGCACATACTTGTGCACTATAATATCTCCTGCGTAGATGGCCAGTCTCCGTTAAGATTGGCGGCCGTGACCAAAACTCGGTCTGCAAGACATTATTACATGCATATATAGTCTCTCGCTTCTAACCCAGAAGTTGAAGGCAGAGTTCTATTACATTGTATTTGGGCTAGATGGTGTTGTGTGTATGTAGTAGAATATTATATTATTATTTCACATTTATTTACTTAAAACCAATAAAAATTACATTTTTAAATATATAATTAAAAAAACACATTTAAAAATATAAAAATTATGGATGCCCACCGACATCGAGACAAGGTCCAAGCTGTCGGTGGTTAAGGGTCCAGAGAGAGGAACCTCCTCACTATGCGTGCCGTATCGAGGAGGACTGCCTTCTGCATTTGACCCTTGACCCAAGCACCTAACGCGAGCCTCTTAAGATGTTGGTCGAGGCTCTTGGCTATTAGACCGTTAGAGTCGGCCTCGGTGGCGTAGTGGGTAGTGTAACCGACTGCCACGCCTGAGGTCGCGGGTTCGATTCCCGCTCAAGTCAAACATTTGTGTGCATGAACATGGATGTTTGTCTTGGTCTGGGTGTTTCTATGTATAATATGTATGTATTTACAAAAAAAAAAGTATATATGTATGTTTATCCATTGTCTAGTACCCATAGTACAAGCTCTGCTTAGTTTGGGCTAGATGGTGATGTGTGTATGTAGTAGAATATTATTATATTATTATTATTACCGTTCACCGTAACGACTATCGTATATTATTATTATTATTGTTACATCTAAATTTCACAATTTTTGCCCTTTGAGTTTTTAAATGCCCTTTACATACTCAGATACAGTTTCAGATTCTATGCTGCTACTGATATTTTTTGACCGAATTACTCAATAACATTTGGGCGGTTCCGGGAACCAAATCTGAGACCAGCACAGCAGACTCTCTCTCTCTCTTACACACTATATTTACTAATATCAAAGAATGCCCATTTGCGGTCTGCAGTTAAATTTAGAACTTCACCTTAACATTAGTGACCTTTTAAATAAACTAAATTACATCGATTTTTCGTTGTGGGTCGGTCACGTGCGCACTTAATGGTGTGGGCGGGGCCTCTGCGCCTGCGCATCGAACTTATCTTAATGAAAATCCATAGCCGTACACTTTCACACACCGGGATATTATTAACTATAAAAAAATGAAATTAAATTGCAAAGAAGAGAGGATTATGAAGCGTAAGTTAAAGATGTTAAAAGAAAATCATGACTTGGTTGTATGAACGCCGCTATTAAGCATGAAATCGGTTTTAAAAGGCAATTTACTGGTATTAAATATAGAAGTGCTTTGGTGGGGCAGGAATACTGAATGTGGCTGCTGCGCATGAAGTCTCAGATTCGATTCTCGGGTAGAGTAATGTGTAACTGGATTTTACGCAATGTTTATTTTTAAAACAATATTATTACCAACATAATTTCGAAATTTCAGAATTCTTAAACTAATACTGTTAAACACTGTTACTAGATACTGTTTACTTTTTTTCGGTTGGTTTTCAGCAGCCATAAACTTATTGTAACCCGTGAAAATAGAATAATAAAAAATTAAATTGAATAGTTTAATTTCAATGTATAAACATTCACGTAAATATAAGACAATATTACTTGTCTTGTAGATGATAATAATTTCTTTATTGATACCAAATAGATGACAATACATACAAACAATAACGGGATGTATACAATATTCAATGAACCCTAACATCTAAACTAGGCCGAGCCTGTGTCTTAGACGTTAGTTTCGTTCCGTTAAATTATTCATTTAACATACATGTGAACTATTAATATTAAAACTAAAGGTACAGAATAAAAATGAGTGTAAACTATGTAATATAATGTATGTAAATAACTGTTGCCTTCAGACTGTAACGAGTCTTAAAACATTTAACGTATGTGCTCGTCTCTAAGAATAAATCCTTGCGGTCTGCAGTCGCTTTATGGCACGACAGTAGCGCTATAGTGGTGAGACAGAGGCGCGATAGTGGCGCCGCAGGCCTCTAAACGCAACCGCATTGCACGGTAACTCGCCTGAGAACTGACCTACGACATTATATCATAATGAGCGTGTCCATTGGCTAACGATATTCTTTGTAATTAAAGTTGAAGTGTTTATCGATAGCCTGGTGAGAAACCGCTGAAAACAGAGGTCTTGAGTTCGATCCCAAGACACGTACCAATAACTTTTCGAAGTTATATAATATACATATTAAATAGTTAATTATCACACGCTTTAACGGTGACGGAAAATAATTTGAGAAAACCTACATGTCTGAGAGTTTTACATAATGTTTTCGAAGATATGTGAAGTCTGTCAATCCGCACTGAGCCAGCGTAGTGGACTATGGCCTAACCCTGCTTACACTGAGAAGAGGCCCGTGCCCAGCAATGGGACCGTTTAAAACAGGGCTGCTATTTTTAGGTATTATTATAAACAAACATTGATTGTATACTTACAACATGTACTAGAGTTATATGCAGAATCAGGCCGCAATGTTAAAAAAATCGTGTGTTACCTGAAACGAAAATAAAACAATGTTATTTTTCATATAAATCACTTTGTTTTTATAACTAATTACTAACTTGTAATTACTTTACACAATATTTATGGCAAGACTAGGTATTTATACCTATTAACATATCTATAAATTTTGGTGTCATAAGGCTTTTCTTTGAAGAACTGAAACTGCGACAAAATAAACGAGAATTGACATATCCTAATATGAAACCTATAAACTATAATTGACGGTATATGGGTTTAGTACTACTCTGAATACAATTTTAGTATTGAACCGTAAGACTGTGACGTGTGTATCGAAGCTAGGTAAATAATTTAAAAGACTGCCCGCTGGAACCCGTGGCAGTTTGCTATCGATTACCATCTTATGTCCGATAAGTTGAACGAGCAAAGTATACTTAAAACTATGTATTCTTACAAAAATATACATAACCGTATGCCTCCGTGGCGCAGCGGTAGTGAATGTGACTGCTGTGCATGAGGTCTCGGGTTCGAATCCCGAGTCAGGCCAACAAAAAGTTATTGGGTTTTTCTGTTAAGAAATCTCAATACGAGCCCGGAGTTAGGAAGTTGGCGGTGTCAGTCACCCTCGTGCCTCGGAAAGCACGTCAAGCTATTTGTCCTACGCCTGATCTCTCTTCGGTCGTATCGCATTATTCGTCCCATCGGATCATGAGAGTTAGGAAACAAAGAGTGCACTTGTGTTTGCGCACACACTTGTGTACTATAATATCTCCTGCGCCGATGGCCAGTCTCCGTTAAGATTGGCCGCCGTGACCGAAATTCGGTCAGGAGGACATTATTAACAGCATCGGATATAGTCCTCCATCATGTGGGATTTAAAACTATAGCCGGTGAATTGAGCGTGCACTACACCTGTCTATTCCCAAGGAATATTTAGATCATGAGTAAATTTATGTTAATAGTTAAGAAATACAATTTCTAAACATCTATAGAACAAATTAGGCTTTTAAAAACAGTTAACTCGCTAAGTGCACAACGAATTTGCGGTTGCGATTCAAAGAATTGCGTGATTTACAGGTTTTGTTTGGTTGTGGAAATAATGTCTGTATTACATTAATAAGATGGTTAGTCTACTCACCGCAGAAACATACTAATGTTAGTGAGCATCTGCTGTAGAGTGGTGGGTGGTAGGGATGTACAGTCCCAGTCAGGTCTGCCTGGTTAAGCATTTGCTAAATTGTCGGTATTTGTATTTTATATGTAGGTATGTAATTTCTTATGAAAACAAAGCTGACTTTGTAGTAAAACTACTTTAAACGGATTTTGTAGCCATGTTTACGAGCAAATATTCTTGGTAAACAAGGCTGTTGAAAATTTTAACTGTCTGTTGTTCGGCAACACGCTAACTCCTGATATTGTAATGAAGCGTGTATAAGTTTCAGTAATCGCTTATCATTAGCCAGGCCGTATGCGTATTTGCCAGTAGCAGTAGTCGCAGTAGTAAGGCGCAATGTAGTACTACTGTGCATAAGGTTGCGAGTTCGATTTCTAGGCTAGGAAAATAATTTGCTGGCCCTATTAGCTTATATGTATGTAGATTCTGTCTGCGTATGCACTTGTGTTTGCGCAAACTAGTGTTATGCACAGGCCAGTTTCTTTTCGGATTGACTATTCTGATCAAAATATGGCAGTTGCTTATGTCTGATTCTGTATTTTTATGAAAATTTGTTACACAATTAGGAAGTACCTAATTAATATTTTAAATTTGGATATAAAGAAAAGTAGTATATTAGTAACTAGCGACTTGCCCCGGCTTCGCACGGATAGTACAAAACCTTAACAAATTATACACCTAAACCTGCCTCATGAATCAATCTGTCTATTGTTGAAAAGCGCATAAAAATCCGATAAGTAGTTTTTGAGTTTATCGCGAACAGACAGACAGACAGACGCGGCGGGGTACTTTTCGGTTACGTCACAGTTTGTATCGTGCATCCTTTTTCCGCCATTTGACAATTACCATACTACCTAATTTAAAACGCTTTGTTATTAAGTATATTTTAGGAATTCTTTGTAAATAAAGATTAGGCTTTTTTTTATAAACCGACAACTCCCGCAACTCCCGCACTAGGAATAATTCCTGTGTCACGGAGACTTTACAAATATTCAAATAACGGACACAAAGACCCAGTCTCGGAAAAACTATTTATATTCGAACCCGCAACACACGGCGCGGCGGCAGTGGCGAGGCGACCATATAAACTATTACGCACTCGTGCAGTCAACGTAGTGACTTAAGTGACTTAGAGCTCTGCCCCATTAATGGGTTGCTTTGCGTTGCGTCGTCGCAGCGGCGACGCTGCGTCGATTTGCATAATATAATTATTTTAGATGACATGCCACATTATAGCTTTGCGTCGTCGCACGCGACGTTTCAACGGATTGACGGACGAGAGACGGAGCAGGGGGACAGTGATGCGCTGAGTTGTCGGAGCTCCGGTGCGGCAACGGACAGTGTTCCACTGCTAGAGAGAGGTAATCTACGGACTGAGGACGTGCGTCGTCTTCTTGCGATGCGACGTCGTGTGTCGTCGCAACGCAGGTGTGGCATACAATGCGTTGATCCGCTGCGACGACGTAACGCAACGCACTAATGAGGCATCAACGTTACCTAGTGACTAACATAATAAAAAAATGTGAGTCTATTGCCTTATTCGATCTGCAGGCCCTTAGTATAAATTAACAAAACCGTATCGTATAACAATGGCGCCGCGCGCTAATTACCCGCGATCGCTATCTCTGCAGCGGCAGTTTGTATACACATTTGTGTATAATTGTGTTCGTTTTATACAAATATTTGTGTATAATTACGACGCAGAGGCAGCGGTGCCGACAGAACTATGCGCGTCTTCGTCACTGCTGTAATGTTTCAAAGTATTTTAAGTTTTACTGTTTCCTGGGAATAGAACGCCCGGTAGAGACCGCACAGGGCTAATAAGAAACATGTTTCAGTTATTGTGTCGCTGTTATTACTTCTTATATGAATACCGCTCACGAAATTTGTTATTCAAATTCTTTAGAGTTGGAATTATGGTGTAAGAAATGCAATTAAGAACTTGTCTGTATTCGACAGTTTATAAATAAAATTTAACTTAAGAATTTGTCATTACAAATTATGAGACAGTAATCATGCCAAATTTGTATGTAGATATGCAGAATTGAGAAGAAGTTTTCAATCCTAACTTATTTGCGAATTGCGAATGTGAATTTGTACGTTTGTTACACTTTCACGCCTTAACTACTCGATCGATCATCATGCAATTTCAGGTATCTTTCATTCAGAGTTAGTTAGTTGTTCCCGAACGAAGCCGCAAACTAAAGCTAGTTCTTTTTTCGTTTTCTTTTTGATATGTACCACTGCTGGGCAAAAGCGTCTCCCTTGGACTTCTAAATTAGTCATAAAAGTTAGTAGTTACATAAATTATATTACCGACAAATGGCTTAGTCGCTTACATAATCGAGATGCAATAGAAAATCCACTATGTAATCCATATGTATACATATTAAGTGATATTTTTTTATACTGTACCAAACTCTACAAACGTTTTTCGCTCATTTCATAATATTTCTGAGTGTGAATATTGTGATAATTATAATATTAAGAAAATAAAAAGACTTGTAATACTTACGATAACATGGAGTAAAATCAAACAAACTACTTTTTATAATATCAAAAATGTCCGTCTAAATGAACCCTTTAAAAATATAAAAAGGTGATTTTAAAACAGCGAAATCGTGATCCACATGGAGGTTGAAACATTGGGCGGTGGCAGAAAAACCTTCGCGAGCGGTAATCGGCAGAGCAAGTTTTTATCTGTGCATTAAGTGCTGCGCAGACGCACCGGGACGGGTAGGCTGCGTACGCCGTTCGTATGGAAATATAGGACTACTCGTTTCTAATTGCTGACGAATATTAGTCCAGGCAACGAACAAACATGATTGGATGAAATCTCTTTGATATAACGATTCATTCAATCGCGTTTGAAAGAATATATTATTTTGGTAGCCTCAAAAACACAAGACGAGTTTCTAGCTACATTGTTAAATATTAAATTTAGATTTAAATATAGATGAATGGACTACGCGAAAAATAACAAAATTTATTGAATAAGTTACCTTAAACTTAAGTTTTAATTATACAAAAAAACATGAAAATTCCTTTTAAATAAATTACCAATATCTGAAATCTACTAAAAATCTGCAGCTAAATCTGTATTTACCATTATATTAACAAGGTATTCTTTTATTGTTACTAGACTGTAATCTCTGCAACTATTAAAACAATTATTTTACTAATACAAAGCTATCTATCTGAGAGTAACATAGGTCGTTTTAATACTACTCTAACTAAACCGTACACGGAAACTTGTGTAAGATAAAATTCAGGAATTTCCCACATACATCGCAACATGCAGCCACACTAGTCGATCGGCGAGGCTTGACGATGCGCCAGCGCTCATTATCATCCAATTACCGAATCTTACGTTAAGTAGAAGGACCGCCGACAAAAACTAAAACTTCTCTCTCTTTTATTTTATCATTTCACCGTCGCTTTACACGTGCGAGCCTGGACGACACATGTCCACTTATCACTGCACGTTATCATAAAGTGGTATTTGAGGTCGCAGTTACGCTACCTGTATTTTTTTAAGGTTAATTAGCAGATCCTAAAAGCTCGTCCATTAAAATATATCCGTATTTTTTTCCTTTTCTAACCAACTAATTTAAATATTTTGTGTATCTTTCATCCAGAAAAAGGTAGGTACTTGTTCTTGAGGAATAGAAATTGATTGACAAAATTTACGACGAGACGATTTTTGATAAGGTGCAGCTTGTTACTTTGGTTGGGCAGATAGTTGCGAGTTGCTAAAAGTTTAATAATCAACCCACTGTTCGGTGTGGGCTCATCAATTTTATGATAATTTGTAGAGTAGTTACGCGAGCGAAAATCTATAGATTTTGCCTGCGGCATCGCTCGCGTATATTATTAATACGAATATGAGTTTGTATGATATGCATTTACGTCTTAACTACTCTACAAATTATCATAAAATTGATGAGCCCACACCGAACAGTGGGTTGATTATTAAACTTTTAGCAACTCGCAACTATCTGCCCAACCAAAGTAACAAGCTGCACCTTATCAAAAATCGTCTTAAAGCTAGTCAATTGATTCAGGAATAACAGGTTTGCCTGGTTTGAGAGCCACAATGCTGGAGGCACGACATCTCTGATACTGTGTACTCGTAGACATATAATATCAAAGATATATATTCCTATTATAGACTCCCTCTATGGCGCAGTGGTAGAAATTGCAATGTATAAGATCTACAGTTTGATTCCCGGATTGGTATTCGGTTTTTTTGTCAAGAAATTCTCTTAGTAGCAGCACGGAGTTTGAAATTACGCTCGCTAGACAACAAGCTTGGCTAAAACCTTGGCAGAGATTATCGGGGCTAAAACCATAGCTGGCCCAAGACCCACATAATGGGGAAAGAGCTTATTGCCGTCCATATTTTGCGCTGCATACTGAAAATATTTTGACATAAAAACTCTAACAACACTGGCCGAGCCGGGCATCGAACCCGAGGCATCATACACAGCAGTAGCAATCACAACTGCTGCACCACTAGGTACTACTGCGCTACTATTCCAAAGTGAGGTATTTATTTAATTATCAGCCATTTATTAGTAGGTAGGTACATCGTAATTATCAATGCGTGGGTAGAGTACACAGTACAGTAAGTTTAAGTGGTTATCTTTACAATGCGCAGGGTTTGATACCCAAATACATAATTTAAGTATACATTTGTAATGGCACAGACTATCTAGAGGTAATTCAGACATAAGTCTAACATCCGCTTTTAAAACAATATTTTTTGCTCAAAATGCCAACTATTTAAAATGCAGCAGTTAACAAACTTACAAACAGACATACTTGCTTATTAATAATATGCATATAGATGTCACATTACAGATTGTAAATATATTTAAAACAGAACATTCGTAGAATGAAGACATTAGTTGAATGGAGGTGTATCGAATTACAATGTATTTTAGGCTTGATCCAACATGCCTGCGCTATTCGACACAATTCTATAATGATCATAGATATTATTTATATAATAAAAATAATATCAGACCTGTATATAAATTTTCCCACTGTTGGGCATGAGCCTTTTCTCAGTATGGGTTAGGACATAGTCTATTACGCTGGCTTAGTGCGGGTTGTCAGATACATATCTTCGAGAATATTATGGGGAACTCTCTGACATGCAGTTGCCTCATAGTGGTTTTGTTATCATCTATAAAGCAAGGAATAAAGAATTATTTAATACCCACATAACTTCGCAAAGTGGGTCTGAGGATCAAATTGGAGACCTCTTCTTGGCAGTGCAACAGGCTACCGCTGCCTAGAGCCTATATTTATGGAACACCAATAGCTTATCTAATTTTAAATACAATTAGAATTTAGTATCGTAACAGTAAGCCAATTACATCTCTTCACGTTAAATTCTGAGATTGCCATCATACTGTCTATTATAAATGAATACTTAACAAAGTCTAAATTATTTAATCTTTTTATTTCTTTTTAAATTAGGCGTTAGGGTTCATTGAATATTGTTTACATCCAGTTATCGTTATCCTATAGGTTAAGAAATTGTATGTATTGTGATCTATCTGGTATCAATAAAGAACAATTATTATTATATTAATTTATATGGTCAATAATATATGGTAGTTGTTAAATTCTGAAATTGTATTATTTAATTGAGTTTAAAAAGAGTGGCCGTGAGTTTCTTTAAAAGCCACGAATTTATTGCTCACTATCCGTCTCGCCTACACTGCTACAGAACGAGATGGATGTAAAAACCCAGAATTCAACCTCTTCGTCTTCATGTGAACTTTCTTTTTCTTTTCTTCAGCTTTTTGTAATTTCCCTCTGTTGGGCAAAAGCCTCTCGCTTGGACTTCCAAATCACTCTGTTGTTGGATATCCCCTGACCTTATGACCTAGGGGTCATAAAGACCTCCGAAATATAGGTATCTCGGGGGTCTTTTGACCCACAGAGCCCATATTCAAACTCGACCGAGGGATGACCCAAGGTTTCTGCACACCAAGTTACAAGTCAATCGGTCCAATGGTTCCGGAGCTATGCCTGTCACTAACAGACAGACACACAGACCCACATAGTGTTTTCATTAACCTCTTCGAATAAGACTCAGAGGTTAATAAGTAGAAAGTTGAATCCGCAAAGGAGCAGCCAGGACTGTGTAAATCAACTACCCTTTATGTTCTACATGACAGAGAGTCGTCCTCTGGGCAGGTTTCCAGACTCCGTGCTACTACTAACATAATATTTTAATACCACTCTGCCCGACCCGTGAACAAGAGACCTTACGATTACCTGGTTGTAAGCATCAATAAGCCACAGTAACCATTCTGAGTTAAGAATAAAATGGAGACTGGAAATACCAACTAATTACAGAAAATTACAGATATCCGGCGCATTAAATTCTCGGAAATATCTTTGCGGTTTATCGCAAATATTTCTTTGAACTGAACGTGCTTTATACGAAATACCTACATACAGGTAACAAAGCATCCAGCATCAGAATAAACTACTATTAAAATTGGTTGAAAACTATGTACACACATACATAGTCTAATATCTTATTATATTTTGCTCGCAGCTTCACTCGTGTTAATGTTGGATATGCAAATTTTCTATACTTCTTTTTTCTGAATGAAAAGTACTCTGTGTCCTTTTCTGCTTCCCTTAAGTGTTTGCGAAATTTCATGACGATCGGTCGAGTAGTTAAAACTTTAAAGCGTAACAAACTCACATTCACATTTATAATATTAGTTAGGAAATCCCTAAACGGGTACGCAAAAGTATATTACACTCATTTTTCCATCTAAGATCTTTGGTCCCACGCAAAGAGGGCGTCCCTACCAGAATCACTTCCTAAAACAGGTAATGAAAATTTTATATAAGTATATAAATCCCGAACAACATTTTCCCCAACTAGACAATCGAACCTCTCTCAAGCACAGCAGTCACATTCACTACCGCTGTAAACAGTAAAAAGACTTTAGTCTGCGTTATAAATAGCAAGTTTATTATCCCGCACAAATCCGACACTACACGATCAAGCCAGCGCTGTCATTTCCAACTGAAGATAATCCGACTCCACTTGACAAAGTAAGCTCCTAAATGGCTTAGCCGTTTTTGCAATTTAGTATTAAGATATGACGACTTAAGTATTTACTTATAACTTGGTATTAAAATGCGCATTTGTCAAGAATTATATTTTTTTTAAGAACTGGGACAGTTTGTTTGTGCACAGTCCTAAAGATATAGAAAAATTGACGAAGGCACTTTTAAAGTTATTGTGAATATAGTCGAACACTGCTTTGGTAGAGCAGAGGTTGTAAATGCGACAGCTGATCACGAGGTCTTGAGTTCAATTTAGAGTAGACGGCTAAGGATAGAGATTTTCGGTCATAACTCATAAGTTACACAAACGTTTTTACATATATATATAGTATGTAACGGGTATTAACGCGATCATGCATAATGCATAATGCATGCATGTGAACCGTCACATGTACCGACATGAACAAACAAAAATATGCTAAAACTGAGAGTGAATCAAGATTCTTCTGCCTCACGAACGGAGACATGACATCGCAGCACCAGTCAGCTTGTGACCACGGCCGGTGTAACCTGGTCGAAACGTCAAGCATAAAAAAGGTAAACATTATGCATGATCGTTTTTACATAATATATAATATATAATAATGATATAACAACCTCAGTCTTGTTCATATACTGTCCAATTACTGGCACAAGCCTAATCCCAGTATGAGACGGTTAGGGCACAGTACACTGTACCACTGGTGCGGATATATTGATGGGTATACCTGGAATAAATGTCTTATCATAATGTAACATCAATACAAAGAACTCGTCTTATGTAACATCAATACTAAGAATACTAATTTATGAGTAAGTAGTGATATTACGGAGATTGGATCTACCACGCAAGTTCGATCCCAAAACGCATTTTTTTTTTAAATGTAATTTTTGGCAAGTGAGCAGACGGATCGCCTGATGGTAAGCGATTACAGCCGCCCATGGACACCCGCAACCCCAAAGGAGTTACAAGTGCGTTGCCAGCCCTTTAAAAAGGAATGAAGGAGGGAAAGGACAAAGGAAAGGATAGGAAAAGGATCGGGGTAACTGGGCCTTCGGCTCTCTCACTCACCAATACGAAACTCAACAGTATGAGTACCGTTACTTCACGCCGGTATTCTGTGAGAGGGTAGTACTACCCCGGTCGATCCGGCCCATTCATGCTAAAACCAGCGAGGATCTACTACAAAAAACCATATGTGATGGAACCTACGTGGCCGATCCAAACTCCGTAATATCACTGCTTACTCATGAAATTAAATAAATGTCTATAAATTGCTAATTTTATTTATACTTAAGATTTACTGACCACGTTTGCCTATTTGAAATCATTCTTTTTTATAATGTTAATACTAATCGTTAAAGCGGATTGAAATAATTAAACATAAACATAAACGACTTGACTTTCAATTTTATGGCTCAAATATGTAGTCACTTAACAAAATGGCCCCAATATACAGACTATATTAAACAAAACAAAAATCCATAAACAAAGAAGTAAAATAACATAGCGTTGAAAGTTTTAATTTGAAACTAATAAAACGATATTAACTTCGTGTAATAGTCATTGTGATGTTAATGAATAAATATTGTGATGTTAAATAATTGCCTTTCCCCTTTTATAAGTTTATTTCCTGCATATTCCGATCGCACAGGCGAATGTTAACGGATATCAAGCAATACCAATCAACTTACGAGATCGTAAACTTAATTTTATATCAATAGCTCCATTCGATTGAATGCAAGTACAATGGGTTTATTATACGACACGCCATCTTGTGTCATATATAATTAAAAGCACAATAATGTTTATTGGTATATGTCCATAGTTTAATTACTTAAACTTTAATTAGTGCCTTGTTCGCTATATGCGATATATACGCGTATATGCGAGTGTTAACAGCTGATACTAGCCTCGAGTTCCAAGTTTGACTCCTAGGGCAGACATTATGCGTCTTATTATTGTATTTTTTTAATAATAATATCACGCTGTACTCTTTCTAAGCGCTATGACTAAATTCGGTGTTGCGGTGGACTTTAAAACATTTAAACAATAGACACACAGAACAACCAGGCTCGGAACAACTATTTGTGGAACACACAATTTTTTATCCCGTTTGCGCTCATGGATCTCTGCGATCTACGACTTTTTAAAGTTATGTGCGTATAAAATAGTTAATCATCGCTCGCTTTAACGGCGAAGGAATACATCATGAAGAAACCGGCATGTCTGAAAGTTTTCATAATGTTTTCGAAGATATGTAAAGCCTGCAACTCGCACAGGGCCAGCATGGTGGACTATCTTAACCCTTCTCATACTAAGAAGAGCCCAGCAGTGAGAAACTTTGATGCAGGGTTGATATTATTATAACAAAAATAATAATACCTAATTCTGCAAATCATACGCTAGTCATCGTTGTAAAATTAACAATAAATACACGTGTCCAATTTCTTGTGAGCCAGAGACCTCGCATGAGAAGAATCTCAAGTGGGTCCAACATTACCGAATTTGGCGGTAAATTATGTTAATTGTTTACAATGTCAAGTGGATGTTTATGCTGAATATTAATTTACAACAATAAAAACATTTTAAGTACTTTACATATTTTCCATTATACATATTTGGACTTACGCCTTTTAATCGTAGTGTAGTAATCGAGTGGAGTATTGCACTCATAATTCACCAGGTAATTTATAGGTGCCACATAATTTGATTGCACGAATGGTATAGTGGTTTAAGTGTTCTACTGGCTATTGCCACCGTGCCGAGTGTTGTGGGTTCGAAGCCCAAACGAAACAAAATTTTGTGTGATCTACAAATGGTTCTCCCGAGGCTGGGTGTTCTTTGAGTCCGTTGTTTAACTGTTTGTAAAGTCCTTCGTAGCCTAGGATTTATTTCTAGTGCAACTCTTGTCTTCAAAAAGAAAAAGAAAATACTTTCTCCTACGGCTATTAAGAATCAAATAAAGCACAATAACATCTTGCCAGGGAATTTATCACCATTTCTTTTAGCATTGTCATAGCATGCACCAGAACGAGACAACGCTATACAATCTGTTTCATTCTCGAGCATCCAATAAGAATGCTATAATGGTGATAAGCTGGCAGGTTCAACAACTAACCTGAAGCTTCGTAATTGACATACAAAAATAATCGCGAACTTATGTGGTAGACTTAGATTGATTTTAATATTAAAATAATAATGGTAGCTCATAGCTGGCAAAATGTGGATTTAGAACACCACTGCCAGCCCTTCGGGAATAAACTTGCGTGAAGGTTCACGCCTGCAAGTATCTTTGTGTCGTACAAAATGTGACAAAGCTTCAAGCGTTGCACACATAATAGGTTCTGCTGTAGTAGCGCATATTATAATCGTTAATTAATTTTGATTATAATTTTAAGTAGTCGCCAGATTCAACCATGCGTGATCATGATCACAGTCTTAATTAGCTCGCTAATGACCAAGATGGTGAGTGTATTGTGTCTTAAACAGCTGTCGTCTTAACGTGACACTTTTTAACTCTTTCTATGGCGATGAATAAAGCTTAATATTATTGAAATGTTAACCTATTTGCTGTTTTCACCAAATATTGCTGTTTTTACATTTCCTGTACATAAGAGGACTCCATTTTAAAAAATGTCGTTGCAGATATTAGTCAAAGAATTGTATATTTATTCTTTGTGTTGTAGCCCTCCACTTTCCAAACACAAAGTGAAATAGGTTGATATTATGATTAGACTTTCAACAGCTATTTATAAATCACGTACTCTTTTCGTCCCATCGTGTTATCGCACTCACAAAATTTGCCATTGTCATTATTCTGAAGATTTATTATGTTAGAGGAAATTTGAGAGAAATATAATAACTCACTATTGCTCTTAATTAAGTGGCAATTCATATCAGCCGGCTTGTCGGGCGAAGTATCAAAGTTTTATAAGTAGTAAGCATAAGAGTAATCTTCTTACTGCGTTTTGCCTAGTAACTAGTAGAGCCTCGCTGACTTCAGCATAAAAGAATGGGCAAGAATGGGCCGGCTCAACCGGGGAAGGAATACATTCTCCCAGAATATCTACGTGAATTAGCAGTATTTCTACTGTTGCGTTTCGTTCGGTTAGTGAGAGCGCCGGAGGCCCAATCACCATCATTTCCCCTTCCCGCTCCTTTTCCTTCCCACTTCCTTTTTATCTTCTTCCTTTCTTAAAGGGTCGGCAACGCGCAAGTATGCTTTTGGTGTTGCAGGCGTCCATAGGCTACGGTGACCACTTACCATCAGGCCACCTGATGGTAAGTAGACACTGTATGTTAGCTTGCCACCTTAGTAGTATAAAAAAACTATAAGTTCTAGAAGCTACCTCTAAACTTTCCTAAGGTTTTATCTCATAATATAAGCCTGTTTCGCATAGGTATACGGAGTATTGCGCTTAGTTATGCAAGAAATCATAGGCTTCGGCAATAGTTTACTAACGGGTGGCCTATAAGCTTGTTTGCAGCCTTTGTCAAATAAATAAATAAACAAATTAATAAAAATTAATGTATCAACATAAAAACTCAGTCTTCATTAAAGTCACCGATAGAATCCGATAGGCGGCCATTTAAAAAATTAAGTATAATCTTCGAACGGGAAGACAGGTATGCATTACAATCACAAAATACGACCACTTCATTAAATTACATGTTTATATATATTAGCTATTTTACATTTAAACTAGAAAACGTCCCACACGAGGCATAATTTGACCATACTGGGCCCAAATTTGGGTCAAGTATTTCAATCCCTTTCTGAATATATGCAATGATTAAGCACCGACCCACGGAATAGCAAGAATCCGATGGTAATGCGATAAACTTGAAGATTACGGGGACTGGTTACACCAAAGAAATAATTATATTGACTGCAAGGATCGCAGTGGTTCAAGTGGTCACCTCGTCACTGCCACTACGCCGAGTATTGTGAGTTCGAATCCCACACGTGACAAAACTTTGTGTGATCTACAAAAGGTTGTTCCGAGTCTGGGTGTTCTTTGTTTGAATGTTTGTAAAATTACTAACGACACAGAATTTATTCCTAGTGCGGGAGCTGTCTTTAAAAAACAAATTTCCTTTTCTAAAAGCTTAGAAACGTTCTAAAGAAATGTTAGGTTAAACTAAATTGATGAAAAGGGGTTATTATTTTTCTAATTATGCCTACCAGTTCTATCCGATTCTAAGGACCGTACGTGATGTTAAAAAGGTTATTCTAAATAACTTTTCAAATCTAACCGCACGTTCCAGAAATTATCACGCTCAAACAAACAAACCTTAGGCTTTACGATATATTGATAAACTTAGATATAAAATGCATGCTTGTCAATTGACGCTAAACCATGAGTGTGATTAAAGCAGGAGAGATGAATGGCAGCTAGTGGCTTCACCCCGGGTGTGTTTTGGGTGACACCCGACAGTATAAAATGTAGGTATAAATATATGTATCAATATTTAAAATTGCTTATGATATTATTCAAATTTGTACTGTATTTATTTCTAGATTTATATGTACTTATATCAATACGTAAAGTGAAAACGTTGTTTCCCTTTTATATTGCGCACACGGCGGAGCGTGAGATTTGGTATAGTAAAAGTCGCAGAAAGCTGAAATTTATAACCTTTAATTACATTTAATTTTTAACCGCTGGGAGACCAGTAGACTACTGGTAAGCTAGACCAGTAGTAAGTATTATATTTGCATGTAATCGTAGTTTTATAGCATCTCTTTTATTAATAACTAGCGACCCGTTCTGACTTCCCACGGGTCGTATAAAACCTTAACATATTATCACCTAATCCTGCCTAATTAATCACTATCTATTGGTGATAACCCCATGAAAATCCGTGCAGTAGTTTTCGAGTTTATCGCAAACTGACAGGCTGACAGACGCGGCGAGGGACTTTGTTTTATAACATGTAGTGAAGTTTATATCGGCAATATTGTGCCACATACAATGTCCTTCGTCACGAATAATTAAGGATTATTAAACTATAAAAGATGGACAAACTAAACTACACCGAACGTCTCACGTCAATCTTTCCCATGTTCTGGGAATCGAATCGGCTGTAATGGGGTGCAGATTTCTTGACTGATATGTCGGACCTCATGGTAAATATTTATAAGGTTGTTCGCTGTAACTGTTTATACGTCAGGAGGCACGTTAACATAATGCAACGTCGCGTCGCGCGTCCCGTACTGACGGGTTACAATTATATTGGAACTCTCGTCTATTTATATAGCGATAGTCTAGTAAGAGACCAACAGACTGCAATGCAGAGGGTCTCGGGTTCGGACCCACGTCGCACACCTCTGACTTTTGGAAGTTATATGACTTTTCGAAATTATGTGCGTATTAATTCACAATTATCGCCTGCTCCGTGCCTCGGAGAGCACATTAAGCCGTCGGTTCCGGCTGCCATGAACATCGTTATTGGGAAGTGCAGCCGCTCCGTATAAAAACTGATATCCAGGCAAATCCAGTTAGACGAGAAAAGCCGACACCAAGTGTCTTGGGAATAATAAAGACTAGGGAGAAGAAGTCTAGTAAGAGAGCTTTGGATTGCCACCTCTGAGTTTTCGAAGTTATGTGCCTATTACCCTGTCAATTGTCGACTGCACGGATGGCATAGTGGTTTAAGTTGTCGCATCGCCACTGCCTCTTCACCGAGTGTTGTGGTTTCAAATCCCACTCGGGACAAAACTTTGTGTGATCTAGATATGGTTGTTCCGAGTCTGGGTGGTTTTAGAGCCTGTTGTCCTAGCGTGAGTTGCATTTAAAAAAAATGTTTATGCCAGATATAATTGAAAACATATTTTGTCTGGCCGCCCGTGTACTGCTGCGACTCAAGTCAAAGATCATATGTCTGTTATTACCGGCCAGTATATTGCAGTTACACATTAAAACTGTAAAGGAAAACATCGTAAAATCCTTTATGTGTAATTATTTTATATATTATTATTTTTCAAAGATATATGAAGTCAGCCAAACAGTATTGGGCCAGCTTAATGGACTAAGGGCTAACCCTTCTCATGCTAATAAGCGTCCCGTCCTTGGCAGAGGATGACTTTATAAACAGAGTCAATATATATACGGTTTTTATATTAGGTTCTGAATTTCGCTTTAAATAAGTAGCATAGGTTCATATCATTAAAGCATTAATGTTTGTCCCGGTTTCGATTTCCTTGTTCGAGTATTCGAGTATTAATTCTTCTTATTTATTAATCTTAATACCAGCACGTCTATTTATTTTAGAAGGCAACACCTGCTTTATGATTTAAGCCCGATATCAAGCGGGGGACTCTACAAACAAACAATTAAGAGACACAAAGTACACTTGGACGCAAATTAATTTATTTGTATATCATTACCACGAGTGGGGCAAGCGGTCGGAAAAGTGTTGTCGCTCCCAACCGCTTGCCCTTTACAGCATCCCTGCAGCCAATAACTAAAAAGTCAAAGTCAAAAATCATTTATTCATTTAGGTCACAAAATAACACTTATGAACGTCAAAATATATGGGTAGGTGAGTTTACTAAGATATTGAAGCTACATTTAGGTTAGTTGCTAAGTTCAGGCAAAGGGTGGAGCCTATGAGAAGAAACCTGCAAGAAATTCACGGCCACTCTTTTAAATCGCCAATGTAATATAATTTCAGAAAATTTATTGCGGTGTTGCTGCCGATAGATATACCATATACTGCCGTCATAAGGAAAAAAGACGTGGTAAATATTATTTTCGAAATTAAGGTTTTTACATATTTGGAAACCGAAAAAAAGATGCATATGCCAGGACATATAAAAAATAAATTTAGTTTTGGAGGATACGTCTTTTTCCTTATGACGCCAGCACACTACCGACTATAAAAAACTAAAGATAATAAAATAATAACTTAATAATATTATGGAGATGAAATAATCAGGGCTTAATTATATTATTAATCTAAAATAAACAGTAGGATGTCATACAAAACAAATGTGGTGAAGAATTACAGTACGTGGTCTAACCCTGTCTATCAAACTGAGTTATATTAAGCTTGAACATAAACCGTATAAACGGGCCATCGCGTCGATGTACTGTCTCTTCTAAGTGTGTGTTTACGGCCGCGGCTGGAGAAATCACTGCCTTAACCGGCTCCACAGATATTACGGGTACAAGGTTCTACAAGTGCTTGTGTAAATACTTGGAATATACTGCTGAGATATACTCTCAGCGGACGGACAGTTTGTCGCAAACTTATACAAAGGAAATTTAGAAGCATTATGAAAAAATAATGCTAAAGAAAATCCTTGCAGGAGGCCTGCTGGCCTGGATGTCCAGCTATTACGTCTTTCGACTGATATGATGATAAAAAAAATTTGCTCTTTATTGGCATTGTGAAACAGACTCTCAGCGAGCGAGTAGTTTGTGACAAATTTATACTAAGCAAATTTTGAAAGCGCTATAAAAAATATAGCTCTCAAAAGTTAAGCCACTTAGGCATGACTGCTTCTTTTCGGACCTACCGAGTAAAACCACCACAATGTGCCACATCGCTGGTTTGCCAAAATCACACCTGTCATGTGACACATTGGCAAAAGTTTAATTGGCAAGCGTTATCTCAGCCTGTCATTCACAGCAGTTGCATCTCAACTGTTGTGAATGACAGGCTGATATTCCTTTTTGAAGTTGATCTCCCTTTTGGTATCCGATGGTAAAGCATCATAAATATAATTGTAAGAAAGCGCAGTTTTCAAGTATAAACCGCAAACGATTAGCCACAAAAAGTTAGCTTAGTGAACGCATGCCCTAAATATGTTTACTAGCGGCTAGACCACTAATTAATATATCAAGCACGGAGAAACTCAGTTTTTGTTGACATCGATAGTCTCGTTAGCGCGTGATATTGATACTATGGAATGTGCTCATTGGAACACTGATATATAATACTTGATAGAACATGTCTTTGTCATTTCTTTATCAATCATATCAATCAAAATAACTCTTAGGTAATCATTGAGTCCACTTTAATTTACTTAATGAATTGTCTACGAATCAGTTCAGTTTAAGGCTGTTGTGACTTGTGCCATAGTTTAGAATATGAGTGCCAGATATTTGTCCTTTGTTAATCGATATGAGTAGTACCATGAAACGTAAATGTCGAAGTTTCAGGCAGTGTGTTTGTACCATGAAACACATTTTACTCGCAATTTGCCAATTAAATATTTACCCCTTTGATTGTCCAATACTTTTTATGAGGTAGTTCGAACAACGGATTAGTATAATTTTGAAAGAATAAAGCCGTAGAAACATAATTTAAGGTTTTTTCCTTCAGCCCTATGTTTCTAGTACACATGTTCATGGTGGAACTATTGAGTTCAAGAAAAACAACAATTTTTTTATGACGTCCTATTTATACGTAAACTTGGATGTGTTAACCTATTGAAACCTTAGTGGCAGCGGAACCTCGACGGCCAGACACAATAGGCTTACAAACATGTCTGGCAATCCAAAAATTGACAGGTTGTAATTGGCGAAATCATCAATGAAACTTTTTGACCTTACCCGTAGATGAGGTTTGATTAAACACTTGGGTTATGGTTAAGTGTGATATGTATTCTGTCGCACGTCTAACGCCCACAGGATAACAGTTCTATAAGTAAACAATTAATTTACTGTTTAATATCGCAGTATACGTATATTGAAGAAGTACCGCTCACTTGTTTAAAGCAAAAGGAGGTAATGGGCGAACGGTTAGATATTTATCATCTAAATGGTTTATTACCATAATGTAATTATTTAACGGTTCGTGCTAGTAGTGCACGACTATTGAAGCAAATTATAAATGTTTTAAAATATATATAATACCAGCCCTGTACAGTTTAACTGTTCCACTGCTGGGCACGGGCCTCTTCCCAGTGAGAGAAGGGTCCACCAAACTGGCTTAGTGCGGTTTGGCAGACTTCACATATCATTGAAAACATTATGGAGACCTCTTAGACATGCAGGTTTCCTCGCGAAGATTTTCCTTCACCGTTAAAGCGAGCGATAATTAGCTATTTAATACGCACATAACTTCGAAAAGTCAGATGTGGTTGACTAGGGATCGAAGTCGAGACCTCTACGTAGCATTCCAACGAACTCCCACTAGGCTATTGTTATAAAATAGAAACATAAAATAAGCTGGACGCAACGTATTGAGGTAAAATGTACTACGTACTGGAGGAGACATCTTTACTACTTAGGTTGTAACATGCCTCTAAGTGCGTGATCTCTTATTCACTAAAGCTGGGTTTCAACATATAAAAATCGGATACAATCCCTCTTTCTACGACTAATCCAGTTTATTATAGCGTTGCCCTACACCAACCGTGAGATTATAATAGTGGAAGCCGCTGTACCTTCCAGTGCCCGAGAGCACCTTCCGGGACCAGTTATAGACAGGTCTTGTCCCCAAATCTCGATTTCTCCAACCTAACTCCAGAAATCCGGTTTTCGTAATAGTGAGCTACCTCGTGCCCAAGTGGCACTACCTATTGTCCAGATAGGATAAAAATCGGATAGTCAAATTTGGATATATTTCCCCTTGAATATGTACCAAAATAAATAAAATGCTTAGATTTTTAAATATTGCACGACAGCACGGATGGCTTTGTGTTATAAATGGTCGCCTCGCCATTGCCACTGCGCCAAGAGTTTTGGGTTCGAATCCTACATGGGACAAAAAATTCTGCGATCAACAAATAGTTGTTTTGAGTCTGGGTGTTCTTTGTGTCCATTGTTTGAATGTTTGTACAGTCCCCCGCGATACAGGATTTATTCCTAGGGCGTTGCGAATAGAGGCGAGTAGCATTCTTTAAAAAAAAAATATTGCAACTGCCATTAGCCGATTATTGCAACACATTTAATAATATTGTCTTCTGTTTACGCGAATGTTATACATTGAAATTAAACTTCTTTATACGGATTTTGTCGCGTTGTTTATTTTAAAACACTTTTATTACATAATTTTGAAAACTCTAACACTACTATTATTGAACATTACTACAATTTAAGCTATTTAAATTAATTAAACTATTTATATTTAAGTTTACACTTTGCCCCGACGTTTCGGTTGCTTTACAGCAGCCATGTTCAGAACATTGAGACAACTACCATCTTAGACTCCCCGTTAACATGGTACATAAAAGTGTTTTAAAATAAACAACGTGACGAAATCCATATACAGTAGTTTAATTTCAATGTACACACAGCGACACATCAACCTAGACATTTTGGACTTCGAACTATTAGAAGTTGAACGCTGCGAATCATGCGAGAGAGTGCGTTATATTTTTGTTACGCTCTATCCTTACAATTACATGGACACCACTATGCACTGTCCCTTTCCGACAATTTTCTATTTTGTATGTAGCGTAGTTATACGTATATAGGGTGTCTAACTTGATGTATAGCCGTGAGTACAACACATTTAAGTAAAAAAATTGAGTACTTAAAATATTCCACCAGATGTATTTAGCTACAGTCTTATTAATACTGCTCGCAAACGTGTCGTTCCAGTAATCACCTGGCTCAGAGTAAGTGACTTAGAGATCATGTACTCTAACACATGTTACAAACAATTTAGTTGAAATATGTCCTCTAGTCCTTAAAACCTCGATGATGCAATGTCAATTATACACAAGAAAGTATAAAAAATCCCTTGGCCGACGCTACAAATAATTTACTTCTCCAAAAAATGGTATGACAAATAACAAGAATCTTACAACATCACATTTATTAAAATCAATAAATGCTGTCTGGACTATTAAGTTCGAATGCTATATCTATGCGGGAGTTCTCTTTTAAATCTTTACTAATATTATAAAGAGGAAACGTTTGGTTTTATGTTTTTTTAGTTGTAAGAATTTAAATCAAAAAACTATTCAACAGATTTTAAAATTCTTTCATCTTTGAAATCTCCGTGTAACATTTAGCCTGTATTTTATTGAAAAATAAGGACTGTTACTAACATAACCTAATCTACTTTTAGGGAAGCGAAGCCGCGAGCAAAAGCTAGTAATAATATATAATAAAACAAAAAGTAAACAAAATATTTAAATTATTCGTATTTTGTTTTCTTGGATTCGAATCAGACAGTGCACAAACGACATCCAAATATGGCTTGAGTTTATTAGATTTGTAACTTTTCGAATTCATATCAATTACAGTGTTTAAGCTATAACACAATTGTCTAATCGGATTGGTAAGCATTTCTTCCCATGACCACTAATGATCGTATACTATACAAATATTCTCGAACAACTTATGACAGAGCATTATACCCGTCACATATGGTAACAATTGTAATTGTAAACATGTTATTCTGTGGGGTGGGGACCTGGTGATCGGTAATACAGGTCCTAGCCTACTACAGACACCAGCTCCTCACATGTACTGGACTGTAAAATATTATTACTTATATGTGTCACTATACTGTAAGTAAATAGTCTATTGTGTGAGGAGAAATAAACGATATATTATTATTATTATTATGTATGTATCAAATATTTAATATCAAAACGATAATTACAGAGCGGTGACGTAAATAGTCGTAACTCGTAACAAATAGATGTCTGTCGCAGTGACCGGCCGCCTGCGCAAGCGCACCAGTCACAAGGGTTGTCAACCTTTGTTTTTTTATGAATGTTAATTGTTTATATTACTACTTACATTATTTGTGTTAATTGTGACGATTAAGTTATAAAAAAGATGGGACCGTTTTATTTAAAATGAGTAACCAGATGCGCAATTCAAAGAAAATATCTATACACTTAAAATAATTTCACTAGATTAGTTTAGTACAATAATTTTAATACTAGATCGTCATCATATTTATATTTTAGGTTAGTAACAGAACTTTTTCTGGATGAAAGGTACCCTATATGCTTTTTTGTTCCCCTGAAAACGTGTTTGCGAAATTTCATGATGATCGGTCGAGTAGTTCAAGCGTGAAAGCGTAACAAACAAACAAACTCACATTCGCATTTATAATATTACTTACGATATTATGGTATATAGCTATATTCCTATAGATATAACTATATCACGGCTTCAACCATCTCAATGCGACATATCTTTTCTCAATACTAACATTTCGGTAATCAGGAGCAGTATCTAACGATGTATTTCTGAGATGCAAAAAGATTTCTCGTTAAGAAGGTACTGTCCGCTTGTAATAGAGCGAGTCCATTTATAAAAACTAGGCTACGTAGCGATTTTCTCTTGGAAGATCGTTGGACTACAATGTAGAGGTCTCGAATTCGATCCCAAGGCACCTCTGACTTTTCGAAGTTATGTGTGTATTAAATAGTAAATTATCCCTTGCTTTAACGGTGAAGTAAAACATCGAGAGGAAACCTGCATGCAAGAGAGTTATCCATTATGTTCTTGAATATATGTGAAGTCCGTCAATCCATACTGGGTTAGCGTATCTCACACTGAGAAGGGGCTCGTGCCCAGTAGTAAGATAGTTCATATAGGGCCATAATTATGGGCAAAGTTTATCTGTAGCCTAGGGACGTTTGCAACAGCTGGGATGATAACATCCTAGCTGTTGCAAACATCCATAGCATACCAAAACGTACACTACATTGTTTGCCACCTTGATTGTATTAAAGAACGATCATAACATTTCGTCCCTTCAAAATATTATCTATCGTATCTCTTGTACACTAATACACTTCAAGTATTCTCTAAAGTCTACGTTGTCGACATACTTAGTCATCTTGTCGACACCTTGTCAAAAACCATGACAATGCATTTTTCAAGTTCTCAAGATTCATTGATTTGTTTTTTGTTGAGGTCCGTGACTGACTAGTAGAAATATATTCTCGGAAGGTTAAATAAACGTGTTTCTACGTGTGCTTTGCTAGCTGTGTTTAGGCCTTACCTTACCTAATTTGTTTGTAACACGCGTTAGAGTGCATACTCTCTAACTCACTTAGTCTCAGCCAGGTGGTTACTGGAACGAGACGTGAGTATAGCTATGTAAATGAGGTTATTTCGGCTTAATATAGGTATTTTGTAACAAGGCAGAATATATATAATTGATCACTTTTATACCTTTTTATGGCATGTGATTAATATCGTTTGGGATTCGAATTGGTTAGGCAATCCTCAGAAACAACACGAAGTTTGGAAATGAGCCCGGTAGACGATTAGAGTATCGCGCCTATGAGACCCCTTTTTCTTCCTAACCAGATCGTACCCACTGGACATCACTGCAGAGACAAGTGATTTAAACTGCTACGCCATCCAAAATGCACTTATAAGAGCTTAAGAGGATATAAGATACCAGCCATCAACATAAAACGTTGGCGGGTAGAACTTCACACAAAAAAAAACATCAGTCTTAGTTTGAAAAAGCTCCGAGAGACATCATTTAAGTTAGTGGCAGCCCTGCACGGCGCAAGCGCTCGGTGAGGCTCATTTTTTGCTCATTACATTACACGTCGCGACCGCGTCCGGTCGTCGCTCGGTCCTCGTGGATGCGGGCCTTTATATTGTGTACGAGAGTAACGATAATTTCTTTATCGGATAACTTTAACGAATAGCCCGAACTGACTGCGCTTTACTTGACTGTCAACGAGACTACTAACGGTAGTGCACAATAAACTATAATATTGTCTTCTGTTTACGCGAATTTAATTCATTGAAATTAAACTACTATATACGGATTTTATCGCGTTGTTTATTTATCACGGTATTACAAAATTTTTGAATCTATTACACTACTACTATTGATTTCATTTTACTAATTTATAAGCTAATAAAATTATTTAAACTATTAAATCTATTTATATTTAGGTTTTCACTTTCCCCGACGTTTCGGTTGGTTTTCAGCAGCCATGGTCACGGGGAGACTAAGATGGTAGTTGTCTCAATGTTCCAGTGTAGTTATTTCAAAGTACCCGAACATAATTTAATCATTGGTGTTTCCATTTACGCAGAATGAGCTCAAAGTATCATGAAGTCTAAAGAAGTTTAAAGTACTGGATCCCAAGCTGGTGGTACATTCCAACCATCTTCTCTATTGAAATTGGGATGTTTTTTGATTTCAATAGCCTCGCGAAGCATCCTTGGTAGGAATCGGTGTTCTTTAGCGAGAATCTGTGGTTTGTCAAATCTCAGGTAGTGGTTGGTCCCCTGTTGTACATGTTCACACACAGCAGACCTCAACAAGCGTTTGTGTTTTTAATTTTATTAGCTTATAAATTAGTAAAATAAAATCAATAGTAGTAGTAGTGTAATAGTTTCAAAAAATTTGTAATACAGTGATAAATAAACAACGCGATAAAATCCGTATATAGTAGTTCAATCATAATAAACTATTTTCTTTTTACCTTATTACCGTTGAAAATTTTGCATATGGAGGCTTTTATACCGATCACTATTACGTTGTACTACAGATAAATAGTTGTGAAGGGTCTCTTTTCACGTAGCTAAGTAGTAAGCGCATATGCGCTTTTTACGTCAAAATTTCATTTGATTACTTTTTAAGATGTTTTTCATTGCCAGTATGCGGTCAGTCAACATTATGGCAACTGCTGCTAATTGACATTTTGTAATGCCAAGGACAATTCACTGCTTATCATGACACTTATAACATAAAATTCCTGGCATAACAGCTGGTTGCAAAAACGTTTATAAAATCCCTAACATTTATATTACTTCTACAAGACTATTAAAACCTCTTTGTTAGAAACTAATGATATTAAGTACTTTGTTGGTCACACTCAACTCTATCCGATGGTAAACAATGGCTCACAGGCAGAATGTACATGGATCCGGTATCATAGGCTTCAAGCCAGAACAGGGGTTCTGCAGATACGCCCTTATATAACCTATATACGTTATAGCTGTAATGTTCTTATTTATTACCAACATTCTAATCAAATAAAAACTTCTATCCTATTCTATTCTAAGCTGTTATTGGAATCCAATAGTAAAAGCTACCGTTCCAATTACTGTCAATGCACTTGTCGATTCGTGAGAACTTAGAATTGCCAAGTATGATTGCTTCGGCACATACTTTATCTGCTTAATCTTTAACCAGGCCCAAGCTTAAAAATACCAACTGTAAAGACGAAATTACATATGTCACCTTGTCCCGCGCATGTCGTATTACTGCGCTTGCGCAGCACGGCGTGACGTCACGTCACACGTCATATTAACTGACGAACGCTTGCGTCTCTTATAGTATTTAGTACACTAATTATCCCTCTTCAAAGGGATGAAGGCGGTAAGTTATTAACCACTGAGTTATTTTTGGTTTAAGTTTATATGAAGCGATGTTAAAAGGTTGAACTAAGATGAAAGGGTATCGGTAATTCTAATAAGTATTTCAAAAGTCATTAAAGTATTCATTTGAACTTAAATTGTGGACAAATAAACTCTCGACTTGAAAGAGGGTACAACCCTTTTATACGTCATATATTTGTAGCTACAGGTGTTGGTTCTAAAAGTATATTAATAAGTTCATCGTATGCGAGCCCAGTCATGCGGCCACTAGCTTTAGAGCTTTCCTCTAAAGCTGACGTAGACGCTTAAGAGCTGTATCTAAATATACTACGGACCTAGGTCAGCTTTAGCTCATTACGTTACAGCAGTCTTAATGTCTAGACTGTGTCTGTTTTGATTAATTTCATTCACAATGCTAGCTTAGGTCTATTATAGTTTATACTCGACTAATGTCATTGTCACAAAACAAACGTTTTATACGTTAAAAACAAAGAACTAGAAGGCAACAAAAGGTATTAATAATTATAATCTATACTAAATACTAATATTATAAAGAGAAAAATTTCATATATTTGCTTTTTTTGTTTTTTTGTATGAGTTTAACTCGATAACTAACCAACCGATTTTAAAATTCTTTCACCATTAAAAAGAACTTTTACAAAAACATAACCGACTTTTACGCTAGCAAAGCCGCGATATAATATTTGAATAATAAATTCGCTGGTTTTGGATTCATGGATCAAATTAAATCCAAATTATGGCTCATCTCCAATACGAATTGGGCAGTCTTGCAGTAGAGAGAACCCTAGCCACTTATCACAAAATCTTTGATTTGGCAAATATTACATTTTAACCCTTAACTGGTATCGCTAGAAAAGGCAACATAAGTGGTGTTTTGGGGTTTTGGAAATAAAAATAAATAAAATAATAATACTTTAATATTTACTTTATAAGTTCTTATTTTCTAAAATAAAACGTAAAATTTAAAATTAACACCTATTTTTTTGACCCCGATACCAGATATGGGTTAACAAATTTGTAATATTACAACATATATTCAAAATATTTTATACATATAGAAAACTGTGTAGTATGTTTCTTGGGTTTCTTTTGTACCTTGACGGAAATACGTTACATTCATATTAATTGAAAAAGGGTTTTTTCTGTGTTAGCTAAACGTAGTACGTACACACAAAAAATAACTAACATTTTAACAGTCTTCTTTTCGCAAGTAGGTTAAAAAATCAATAACTGCATTTAAGAAAGCAACCTATAATCTTACACTGCTATGAACGGTAAAAGTATACCCCAGAACTCTCGCCCTTCTACTAAAGGTCACCTGTGTCCGACCTTTGGCCATTTTTAATGAGCAAGTGGCGCCACCAGTGGTCCAAACCGTCAATCAGACACACACCATCTTAACCGACTTAGCGGCAGACGGTATAATTCCACATACCTTAACGGTGGAGTAAGTGAAAGAATGGGTTTATATTTCTGTGTTCTGTTTGTGAAGGAATGTTTTTGAAGTCATTGCTTACCTATTCTAATATTATAAAGAGGAAAGATTTGATGTTTGTTTGTTTGTTGTTTGTAAGGTTTCAACTCAAAAACTAAACAACTGAATTTAAAATTCTGAAACCATTAAAGAGCTATATCAGCGAGTAACATAGGCTCTATGTTATCAACCTCCGAGTCTTCTTCGAAGAGGTTAATGAAAACACTATGTGGGTCTGTGTGTCTGTCTGTTAGTGACAGTTTGTTAATGACAGGCATAGCTCCGGAACCACTGGACCGATTGACTTGTAACTTGGTGTGCAGACACCTTGGGGTCATCCCTCGGTCGAGTTTGGGCATATATTGAATATGGGGTCAAAAGACCCCCAAGATATAGGGGTCACAAGGTCATAAGGTCAGGAGATTTCCACCAACAGAGTGATTTGGAAGTCTAAGGGGATGCTTTTGCCCAGCAGAGGAAAATTACAAAATGCTGATGAAACAAAAAAATGTCACATGAAGACGAAGAGGTTGAATCCTGGATTTTTACACCCACCTCGTTTTAACAAAAACTGTTACTAATATAACCCAAACTATTTTTACGCGAGCAAAGCCGCGAGCAGAACTAGTAGGCTATATTGAGAAGCTATTTTTTTATAGAACAGAGGCGACAAACATGCTTAAGGCCCGACTGATGGTAAGCCTGGAAAACTGTAGCCTAATATCGCATACCATTGATTTAGGACAAATTGTAGCACACCTCACTGGGCTACAAGCGGTATGCAATACCAGGATAAAGATAACATGTATTACATAACCAGGGATTGCATTCGCTCTAGATCGTTACTAACCCTCAAGTTATTATATTAATAATAATAAATTTTATTAAATAAATAAAAGCCTTTACAAAACACATTACAGGCTACTTATTGTATTAAATTCACATTAAAACTATATTTAATCTCAAGAAAAACATGTACAATTTAAATATTGGACACAAGAGACTAATTGAAATAAAGATGCGCTGAATATAATGGGTAAGCCTCCGAAACTCTTACATACTCTTACGATGGCTTCCTGTAATTAATGGCCGTTTTCCATCACAGTAAGTACTTTTTGGGAAAGGTGACTCATAAGTATTGTCACTAAGTAGTTGAAAATGGCGGCAGATTTTCACTCAATAATGTCAGCTTGCTTGTTACTCTTTTACGCCTTAACTACTCGACCGATCGTCATGAAAGGAGATGATTCACTTTTGTATAGGACCTCGGCTATAACTTGTACATCCTCAGGATACCTGGGAAATGTATCCCTAAATACATTTATTTAAGCAATTATTTATTAATTTCTAGTATTTTCGTTGCGCAAAATCTTTATATATTATGTAATTCTTCTGTACGAGTGTTGACAGTGAACTCCTCCTAAACGGCTGGACCGATTTGAATGAATTTTTTTGTGTGTTCAAGTGGATTCGAGGATTGTTTAGATATGGTTTTTCTTTCTTTTTTTTCGCCTGTTCAGGGCTATGTCTGTCAGGACAGCTAGTAAAATATAAAATGTTTGACGTTTGTCTATTTATGTTTGTTACAAGTTGGTAGATGACATTTATAAATAACCTAGAATGCTAGAATTTTCAGAAGTAAAAGAACTCTTGCTGGAATAATATTCACCAAAGAATTGATAATTCTTGTAAAAATGAAAGGAAAACGTATGAATTCAGGAAAGTGTTTATTACACTTTCCTGAATTCATACATTGACAGTTAATGTCAAACATAAACGAAATGTTGCACCCTGCAAAATCAGTATTACATATATTATATGAATATATTTTTTATGTTGATTGTTTGTTGAAAAGATGTGTATAATAGTTGAAATGAATAAATGATACTCTAAAATATATTTATTGTTGACATATATATTTATATATTATTTACATTATTATATAGTACTATCGTACTTTCGATATGATTTATGAACGCATACAAAATTACCGAGACTCATTGGGGAGACCAACAGACTGCAATGCAGAGGTGCGCGACGTGGGTTCGAACCCACGTCGCGCACTTCTGACTTTCGGAAGTTAAATGACTTTTCGAAATTATGTGCGTATTGATTGACAATTATCGCCTGCTCCGTGTCTCGGAGAGCACGTTAAGCCGTCGATCCCGGCTGCCATGAAAATCTATAGCAGTCGTTATTGAGAAAGTCAGTGCCCTATAATATCCTGACACTGATTTAGCCTTAGGGTATCGTTAGCCTTCAGGTTGCGGAGGTCAGGTGGCAGCCGTTCCGTGTAAAAGCTGATATCCAGTCAAATCCAGTTAGACCAGAAAAGTCGACCTCATGTGACTTGGGAATATTAAAGACTAGGCAGAAGAATACAAAATTACCGAGAACGACCGCCATACTGAAACCACCGCTATATTGAATATAATGGCAATAATATAAAACTATAATTTTAAGCGCAAACAACTTAAATTCAGGAAATAATATTTTTCCCCGATTCCTGGAACTTTTACAATTTTTTAGCTGATAGTACATTTCATAGCCGAAAATGAAAAAATCCTTTCACATACACGTTGTCAGACATACAGAAAAGGGTACCTTTTACGCAGAAAAAAGTTCTGTTATTGAGCGAAGCTACGAGCAAAAACTAGTACCTTAAAGTACATTCAAACGACCCGCAAACGACCGATAAGCAACATATAAAAAATAAAATCTTGTAAGTCCATTCACAAGTATCAATGACAATAACATCTTCATAACAATGTGAATGCCGGCGTTACAAAACAATAGGCGAGTGATGACAAGCACAGATACATAATAACAATATCTCACGCTTGTCTCTGGTCCAGTTCTCACAGTTACGTGCCCGCGCTGGACGAGATCCGTCCGCGGTGGATCCGCGACCGCGACGACCGCAGACCCGGCACGTTATTGACGGAAATTAACATTGTTTTATTGTAATGCATTGCGTATAAGTATTTTTAATAAATATATATTTATCTTTGGACCACTACTCATACTGAGTAGAAGGCAGTGTCCAACAGTGAGACAATTTATCAAGAGGGCTGATACTATTATATACAGTGTGACTGGTTAAACATTGTACATACTTAAGGACAGACACAAGTTATGGTCAGACGTAACGTATAAAAAAAATAAACCTACAAAGAAAACCTTTATGAAAATTTGTATGAAATATCCATAAAATGTGGACACTGCGCGCGTCGCACACTGCTGTCGGAGGCTAATGACCTTTGATAAGAAAAGGACGGGCAGGGGTGCAAATTCGGGAGAGTGCAAGGTGCGGTAGCGGGGGCCGCGGGCGGAGGTTTTGTTTAGCTTTGGTATTGGCAAGAGTGTCCGCACATTAAGTTTTTATTGGACAACCAGATAAAATGTTAAGTAACTACCTATTTTTTTAGATATTCGAGTCCAGAATCGAGTACTGAATACCCTCCTTCAATATGTCCAGTCTTTTACCAATCAGCATCTACATACTTTTATCGTCATTAGGTATAAATTGTAAAAACAATATTTAATTGGCAATACTGCAAGGATGGCGTAATGGTTTAATTGGTTGCCTGGCCACTGTCCCCACGCCAAGTGTTGTGGGTTCGATACAACCATTTGTGAATCACACAATTTTTGTCCCATGTGGGGATTGAACCCGCAACATTCAGCGTGACGGCAGTAGTGGCTTATATAGCATATTTACAGCTTTTTGTAAGTATAGGAAATCTGCCTAAATAACTAAATGTTATTTTTTAATCTTGCTTTTTTTTTTAACTTTCACTCGTTGCGTTTATCATTTCCATCATAATCTAAATATAATACTAACCACATATCAAACTGTTATCCGTGTGGTGCCGGCAGATATCCGTGTGGTGCCGGCAGAGTAGAATAGCACCACCCCATTTCTTCCCGTGGGTATCGTAGAAGGCGATTAAGGGACCATCCGGGAGGTGGGCAGCAGCGCTTCTTGCGTAGACAACACAGTCCATACCAATACACTGCGGTCACCAACCCGCCTGCCCAGCGTGGTGACTACGGGAAAAACCCCCCATGATGAGTCCAAAAAAGAAACGGCCCCCAGTTCCCGGCCGCCCTACTATTCCAGGTCACGGCAGCGGCCTTGGTTACGGTAGGGTAGGGGGTGCTAGGAATCCCCGGGCTACGGACGGCTGCCAACAATTGACCCTGGCTACATTTAATGGACGCAGTCTACGGCTGGACGAAAGCCTCCAGATCCTTGAAGAAGAATTAGAGAAGATACGATGGCATGTTCTCGGGCTATCGGAAGTTCGTAGAGAGGGAGAGGACACGGTAACCCTTGAGTCAGGCCATCTATTCTACTTCAGGGAAGGGAGCCAAAAATCCCAAGGTGGCGTGGGATTTCTCGTCAACAAAGCCCTTCGTGACAACGTGGTGGAGATCTGCAGCGTCTCGACCCGGGTTGCGTACCTTGTACTGAAACTGACCGAGAGATACTCTCTCAAGGTCATACAGGTATATGCGCCGACGTCGAGCAGCTCAGACGAAGAGGTGCAGGCCGTTTACGACGATGTGTCAAAGGCCATGCATCGTACCACCAAAACCCATTATACAGTTGTCATGGGGGACTTCAACGCCAAAGTGGGAAAAGAATGCGGTGAATCTTGTTTGGGACAGCATAACTATGGGCGCAGAAACCATAGGGGCCAAATGCTGGTCAACTTCCTTAGCATGCAGGGGCTGTTCTGTATGAACACATTTTATCAGAAAAAGCCCCAACGGAAGTGGACCTGGAAGAGCCCCGACGGTGTGACGAAGAACGAGATTGACTTCATCATAGCCGACAAGAAGCACATTTTTAGGGATGTCTCGGTGATCAGCAGGTTTAATACCGGTAGCGATCACCGGCTTGTACGAGGCACCCTAAATATCAATTTTAAGCTCGAACGTAGTCGCATGGTGAGGTCTGTTCTTCGTCCAAGTGTGCCCCAAGCTGGACATGATGCGTTCCAACGAGAATTGCAAAATAGATTCGCCGCACTGGAGACCCCGGCCAATGTTGACGAGTACCTGGACGGCATAATTGGGGTGATACGCGAAGTGGGAACGAGGCACTTTCGGAAAAGGCGATCAGATAGGAAGTCCAAACTTTCTAGCGAGACCCTGGATCTGATGCGATTTAGACGTGAGACACCAGAGGAATCTTTGTCAGATCCCCAGTCACTCGACAAGAAAATCAGGAACTTGGTAAGACGCGACCTTCGCAGCTGGAACACTCGCCTAGTACACGAGGCGATCGAGCGAAATCGGGGGTCGAAGGTCTTCACCAAGATACTGGGGAGGAGTCATCTGACAAAGTTAGCTACCTCGAATGGTGAAACCGTCACATCAGTCCCGGGGATACTCGCTGAAATTGAGGACTTCTACGGAACTCTGTATGCTTCGCACGCACCGAAGCCTCCACCAGACGCGAGAGACCCTAGAGCCCCACTTACCCGCCACTTCACTGACGATCTCCCAGACGTAGATGTCGACGAAATCGAGGCGGCTCTCAAACAGCTTAGTAATGGGAAGGCTCCCGGTGAAGATGGAGTAGCCTCTGAGCTCCTCAAGGCTGGGGGTAAACCTGTTCTTGGGGAGTTGAGGAGGCTCTTCAACTCTGTAATAACCAATGGGGCTACCCCGAAGGCGTGGAACAGAGGTGTAGTGGCATTGTTTTTCAAGAAAGGAGACAAAACGCTCCTTAAAAACTATAGGCCGATCACGCTTCTGAGCCACGTCTATAAGCTGTTCTCGAGAGTCGTCACGAATCGTCTGGCATCAAGATTTGACGCCTTTCAGCCACCGGAACAGGCTGGGTTTCGTAAAGGCTATAGCACCGTAGATCACATCCATACTGTTCGGCAGGTTATACAGAAGTCCGAAGAGTATAACCAACCGCTGTGTCTGGCGTTTGTGGACTACGAGAAGGCCTTCGACTCCATCGAAACCTGGGCTGTTCTGGAGTCTTTGCAGCGATGCCAAGTCGACTGGCGGTACGTGGAGGTGCTGAGAAATCTCCACCAAATGGCGACGATGTCCGTCCAAGTGCAGAACCACCAAACAAGAGCCATCCAGTTGCTCAGAGGTGTAAGACAGGGTGACGTTATTTCCCCGAAACTCTTCACCAATGCTCTGGAGGATGTCTTCAAGACCCTGCGGTGGAATGGAATGGGCATCAATGTCAATGGTGAATATCTCACACACCTCCGCTTTGCTGACGACATAGTTGTAATGGCAGAATCGCTGCAAGACCTGCAGACAATGCTGTCCGGTCTTAATGCTGCCTCGAGACGCGTTGGGCTCGGGATGAACTTGGACAAGACTAAGGTCATGTTCAACGAGCACATCGTCCCTGAGCCCGTTTTCGTCGAAGGTGTAGCCCTTGAAGTTGTCCAGGGGTACGTCTACCTAGGACAAAAGTTACAGCTGGGTAGAGACAACTTTGAGGGTGAAATCACCAGAAGAGTGCAGCTTGGCTGGGCAGCGTTTGGAAAGTTGCGTCACATCTTCGAGTCACCCTTGCCACAATGCCTGAAGACCAAGGTATTCAATCAATGCGTCCTGCCGGTCATGACATACGGAGCCGAGACGTGGAACCTAACAGTGAAACTAGCCCATCGATTGCATGTCACTCAGCGAGCTATGGAAAGGTGTATGCTCGGAATCTCGTTAAGGGACAAAGTCCGGAACGAGATTATCCGACAAAAAACCAAAGCTACTGACGTAGTTCAGAAGTGTAGCAGGCTGAAGTGGCAGTGGGCCGGTCACATCTGTCGCAGAACCGATGAGCGTTGGAGCAGACGGGTTCTCGAGTGGAGACCACGACTCCGCAAGCGTAGTGTAGGACGCCCTCCGGCCAGATGGACCGACGACCTGAAAAAAGTGGCTGGTGGTGACTGGATGGCGAAAACGGGAGATCGGGCCTTGTGGCGCACCCTGGGGGAGGCTTATGTCCAGCAGTGGACTGCAATAGGCTGAAATGATGATGATGATGATGATCAAACTGTTTTACTACATCCAACATGAATGCCTAATGTTGTTCCAGAGAAACACTATCTGACGATGAAAATATTGGTCATAAAAGACGTACTGCAAATCACTAAAGTTATCCCATCAAGTTGCAAAGCAATTGCAGCTTTTTATAACCCTTTAATAAACAATAATTATTAATTATTGTGGTAATTAAGACACCGTAGCCTAATTGCGGTTTTATAGAGTTAAATACATAAGAAAGATGTATGCAGGCTACAGATCACTGTCCGATGCGGAACACGTACAAACAACGATCCTCTGAATATCTCAGACTACATATCTTCACACAACAACACAAAGGAGCCGGCAGACAACATCGGTCATGCGACATACTTCACCAATCACGTAATACACGAACTCTTCAGATGAAACACAACTTATAAGAAAAACACCACGATTACCCAAGCATTCAGACTTCAACAACATTTACACTCACAACAAACAAAACTCACTTTTATCTCGATATAAATAAAGTTGATATTGACCGCAGGCACAAGTTTGTTTGGCAAGATGTATTGTTGCCAAGCAAAAATGTGTCTTATGCCAACGTGTTAAGGTTCATGGACGGTAAGAAGGTTATGCTGGCAGAATGCTGCAGTAATGTGGACGGTGATCCTGGCAGGCCGCTAATTGCGCAGACGTGATAGTCGGCCTGATTTAAAAGGTAACCTCCCTATATGTAGCAATATTAGTTGTAGTTACTGAGAACGGCATTGTAGGCAAATTATTGAGAATGTTAATAATACTACAAGAAAACTAGAATTTGCTGGTTCTAGCGAGTGTTTATATATGTGTATGTTCATAGACTCACGAAGAGGGCATAGTTGTTATACCATCCTCGTGTTGGTAAAGTCAATGCAGCAGACTTGCCGTCAGAACTGCTATAGCAGACGGTGCCAAAAAGATTCAGATTTAGAAGCCGAATGTTATGGGTTCTATTCCCACATGGTACAAAAATGATATGATCTACATATGATTGTTCTGAGTCCGATTGTTCTTTGTGGCCATTGTTTGAAGATATTTAAAATGCCTTGCGGAAAAATTAATATTTTTGAAAAGAAAATGAAAAAAGGAAGTTTTATCCTGTTTGTTGACATTTCGGTATATTTTTACGTCCCACTGTCCAGCAGCTAAGAGCCCACGCTCTTTGCCGCTGCAGTGAATTTCCTAACACAAAAAATCCAATACCCATACGCCAGACCCGGGAATCGAAGAAATCGGCCACGAAACCAACGAGACAGGCTTAAAATAATTTGACTATTAATACACGAACGAAACATGACTCAATAAAAATATTTCTTCAATGACCAAAACAGGAAACTTAAAACTACGAAGGTTACTCATCGGTCATCTGACGACCTGATGATCGTATCTGTGGGTCACTCTTGTCCCTCGGAATGTGACCACGAAACTGTCACGCGCTTCACATATAAATGACCCGAGCGTGACATGAGGCCGTTGTCTCAACGCAAGGTCACTTCAACAATATAATAATAAAAATACCTTGTATAGACATTAGATTGGGAATAGATTAAAGTTGTAAAACCGGTTGTGAATATTGAGTCAGGCAAAACAACTGTGAGCTTGCTCTAGATTTGATGTAAATGCACTTTTGCTCTCAAATATGTTTAACAAAAACGTGCGTTTGTACAAAAACTTAAACTTGTTTACATAAGGGGTAGGCACAGGCATATGTATTCTGCTAGCATTGTGTGTGTGTGTTAAAGACTAGGAGGCGTACCCTTTTCGCTGTACCAGTGTTGTTATATCAGGCGTTTTTGCTATACCAGACATATTGCCAGACTGTTACTTAGAACAGTATAACTTGTTCACACCTTGACTGACCTGGAAATCGAATCCAGGATTTTGCAATTGTCTCCAAGTGTTAGTACCGGGCCGGATTCTGAAAATGTGAACGATAAGCGGCAACAGGCCTCTTACGTGAACACTACACATACACATACAAAACTATTTCTCACAGTGTCCTACACTTTGTGCGAATGTTACAATTAAACGAGTGCACAGATTTTATAAAAGTTATAAATAAAGTGTTTTTTGAATTTTTTATGGCGGATTCTTCGATCGTCAGATAACTTTTATCTGAGAAATAAATAAGCAAGTTTCACATATTTTTCATACAAAAGATGTCAAAATGTCAAACATTTATACTTATTAATCGTCATCCCAAAGTTTCGACATACTTTTCAACAGCCATTTCACGGGGAGACTTTAGTCTACCCGCGACCAGGGCTGCTGTATGTGTGTAAATGTAAATAGTATAAGAAATAATCAAGGTAGTGTTCCTAAAAAACCACGACAAATACCATATGAAGTAGTTTAATTTCTATACCACGAACACTTTCAGCAAAGTACTTACATACTTGATAACTGTCCATGCTCGAACAAGAAGACTTTTTACTTAACACCTCAGTGTGTCCGGCTGTCTGTCGCCACAGGGAACGGCTCCGATGTGTAAACACAGTTACAAACTTACACACTTGTACTTGTAGACCCAATCAATTAGATCAACTTTTATGAACATGGAATTGTAAAAATACTACCTGATGGACGAGAAGAGAGTAATGAGTAATGAAAACTTAATGTGAAGGCTTTTAGACTGCCAAACAGAGATCTCGAGTTCGATCGATTATAGGTGGTTCTCTAACTTTTTGAAGTTATATGTCTATTAATTCGTAGGAAAATATCGTTAGCAAACCTGCATCTCTGAGTTTGCCACAATGTTGTCATAGATGTATGAAGCCTGCATTTTTTATTGATTTTATATTAAAACACTATTGAATATATTTGCCGCTATATTATAGGTCTTTATAGTAAGCTGTTATTTAATATTGCACTCTATTTCATTAATAACAGATAGACTTTTTGAATAAATGATTGATTTGCATACGCAATATAAATAGCATTAAAAAATCCTTTGGTTGTAGTAAAACTATTGGAGTAGTGGAAATACCTTGCTATCTTCCTCGCACGACTGCACTTAAACAGCGGTTACGTCACAATTAATATCATGCGCCTTTTACTATTTACCAGATAAGTAAACTTTATGATTAAAATACTTAAAAAACGAAGCAATTTCCCTATTTATGGTCACCTACCCATAATTGTACCCCGCTTAAAGCAAGTTATATGCTACTTGCTCCATTTATTACATCATGGCTAAAAATATACTCAAAGCACATTGAGGTGTGCTCGACCAATTAGATGTCAAACTTCTTGTATTGACCGGTGACAGCTGTCACATGTCACACTGTTAAGTACTTATTCTAATTTGTCGAAATCGACATGAGCGGGGCAACGACAGTAGCCAAATTGTTTATCGTCATTCGTAGATTGTTTAATTACGAAGACAAATTAAGACTACTTGTATAAAAAAGGTGTTTAGTGCTGTATAATATACAAAAAACTTGTTTTAGTTTTTATTTATTTGTTCGTTGGAATTGATTAGTTTTGGCAATGTGGTAGTACATTTCTAGCAGTGCTTTAAATATACATAAGCTTAAAATATAAATATTATGTCCGAAAGTTAGGTAGAGAAGTACCCTTCTTCGGTTATAATATTATCCTAAAATCTTGTTTAAGAGTAAGCTCATTATGTAGTTCCTAAATTTAGTTCTGGTTTCGGATTTGTGAAGGTGTGTTCCTTTCTCAGTCATGTTTCACGCGTTTTTCTTGTAAACTGGCCAGCTAGATCTATCACTACATGTGCCCCAAAGTGCCCCGCCGCGTCTGTCTGTCTGTCTTTTCGCGATAAACCCAAAAACTACTGAACGGATTATCATTCGGTTTTCACCAATAGATAGAGTGATTTATGTGTCCGGGGTGGATCGCTAATAAGTTATAATTATGAGTATGAACTCAGTAAATTAAATATATCGAATATACGACGATAAAATGTAGTAAAATCCAAAATACTACATTTCAGGAGAACCAAAATCCAAAGCAACTAAAATAGTTAAACATGTTTTTTTTTAACTCTGTGTGTTCTATTATATAATTATGAAATTATTATCTTTTACAGTATTTGTGGCGAGTTGAAGTATTATTTATTGTGGTATTTTCTCGGTAGTAAAAGCATGTTTTTTGCGGATATCAACATTTCAAATACACAGGTCGATACAGCTCGAAAAACTGAATAAGATAATATTGTCTTCTGTTTATCCGAATGTTATTCATTGAAAAATTAACTACTATATACGGATTTTATCGCGTTGTTTATTTAACACTCTAATACATAATTTAGAAACTGTTACACAACATACTACTACTATGAAACTTTACTAATTTTTAAGCTAATTAAACTATTAAAACTATTTCGATTTAATTTTAAACACCTTCCCCGACGTTTCGGTTGCTTTTCAGCAGCCATAGTGTTAAATAAACAACGCGATAAAATCCGTATGTAGTAGTTTAATTTCAATGAACTGAATAAGATTATATCAATAACTCATTTTCGCCAAAATGGCTTTTACAACATTTCATCGGTCGAAGGGTCGATACATGTAAGTATACACAATCCTATGCCTATATCCTCGAATGGGCAAAGCTGCACTCTGTAACGTAATAATGAAAGATACTATTGCAGTCCCATATTCCGTAATGTTGCTAACTTTTAACAATTTATTGACAAAACAACTTGTTAACGCACAGCCCTGCCCGAAAAAAGAATCCGAGACCAGCACGGCAAGCACACTGCCGCTGCACCGAGGCAGTAAAGCTAAATGGCCGCGATGTAATCCGATAATTTCATTTTCTAAAGATTACAGTACCGAACGATTTCTGATTATTGTTCTATAGTATCTATGTATAGTAAAGAAACCAGTACAACCAGTGTATAACGTTTAGGAATCAGAGGTGCTTTACCGCCACGTCTACAATAACAACTCGTCTATGTCACTAACTTATTACGATTATACAATAGTCGGCACAGTAGTTCTATCGTTTCAGCTGTTCTGCACGCCTATTAAAGTACGTTTAATTAAGTGTTCAACCAGTAATCGAAAGGCTCGGAAGCTGACTTGTGTCTCCTTTCACTAGCCAATAATGTACTGGGTAAAGAAAATGACGTATCTGCCAAAAAAAAACGTGCGGGGCAGTCTTTGGGAACTGCCGATAGAAGTGAAAACTAAGTAAACTAGCGTGCGGTGACGATGACGCGAGTTTCACGTTTTTCGTTCACCCAAAAAATGCTCAACGCGGCTAAAGAAGTTTTCACTTCAAAAGTTATATGATGTGCATATGTGGCATATGCGTCTTTTTTAGTGATTCCAAATATGTGAAAATCTTAAATTAGAAAAAAAATTGATTACGTCTTTTTCTTATGACGGCAGTATTATGTATTTCGTATTTTCTGTCAAGAAATTCTTAGAAGAAGCTCGTCGTCTGGTACTGTTCCCAGTAAATAATAATACCCTCAGGTACGTAAGACCTAAACCATGGCGAAATGTGAGTGTTACACACCTCTGCCTACCCTTCGTAAATAAAGGCCTGAATCTTTGTATGGGTGTATAAACCAAACACTTCCAGAAAACATTTCATTCTGGAAATGTTTTCTGGAAGAATGAATGATGAATTTTTGGTTAGTTTAAACGCATGATTTCGAATATTTAGGGCTTGTCCCACCACCTCCAAATAGCATTTATCTATAAGATAAAAGTCTCGCCATCTCTCTTTTTTAACCTAACAAGAGTGAGACAGCATGCGATTTATCTTCCGGATAACTTTTACTTGTTATTTGTAGGACTGGCCATTAGTCTGTTAATCGTAGGTATAATTATGTGATGTATATCAGATGGCCATCATAGATAGCCAGATCTTAATGATCATGAAATGGTTGTATTTCATGAAACTACCAGCTAACACTGACCATATCTTTTATACGTTAACGTTTGATGATATCTTAATCCACGTGTAGCCATAGCCAAGTGTAATGTTATAAAGCTTATGTATAAAGTAGCTTTCTAATGGTGAAAGAATCTTTAAAATCAGTCCAGAATTTTTTGAATTTATTAATTACATACAAAATTACAAATCTTTTCCCTTTATAATATTACGATAGAGAACGCCACTGTATGAAACTAATAAACAAATGTAGCACCATCATCTTCATTGCAGTAACACAGCTTCCATTCAACCTCACGCACTAAATACGAGACCCAAAAGCGTCCTTTAGCAACACAAAGGAAGCCACCATCTTTACCACCTATACATACTGTTACATACCATCTTAAGAACTGTCTACCATTAGTGTAATGTGGCTTTCGCTCACACCTGCACAAGCCACTTCGACATATTGCCATCTTCAAGACATGCTCTCCTTAAAATTGGAATTTCTTGGCAACACCTTCGCTATTTTGGAGCGTAAAGCTTTTCGTGACGAGAGTTATACAACGACCTGGTTTTATAATAGGAATAGTTGAAGACGGTATACGACACTATGTAGCGATAGTTCAGTGGGGAGACCAACAGACTGCAATGCAGAGGGTTTCGGATTCGAACCCACGTCGCGCACCTCTGACTTTCGGAAGTTATATGACTTTTCGAAATTATGTGCGTATTGATTGACAATTATCGCCTGCTCCGTGCCTCGGAGAGCACGTTAAGCCGTCAGTCCCGGCTGCCATGAACATCTATGGCAGTCGTTATTGGAAAGTCAGAGCCCTCTAATATCCTGACACTCGTCCAGCCTTAGGGTATTGTTAGCCTTCAGGTTGCGGAGGTCAGTTGGCAGTCGCTCCGTGTAAAAACTGATATCCAGTCAAATCCGGTTAGACTAGAAAGCCGACCCCAAGTGACTTGGGAATAATAAAGGCTACGGAGAAGAAGACTCGAAGATGGTATACAGGCGTCGCTGATGTAGAGGTAGTGAATACGACAGCTGTGCAAATCCGAGACCTCATGTCTCGGATTTGTTTTACGAGTAGGGCAAAGTTTTATTGAGATTTTGTATAAAAAAATTGTCAGTTGCACCACGGCGTCTAGAACTGTGTAGATAGACTGCAATAGATCTAGGGAAACCATAGTTGCCGAAATGTGGGTGTATCTAATGGACCTCTATCTACATCTTCAGGACACTGCTCATATAATATCGCAAGCTAGATTTTACCTTCAATATATGCACATAGATTACATAGTTGCCCAAACATAAATGCTTTTCCCCAAAGTGGTAAGCAGAGGTTTTTTTATTACACGTACATTTCGCCAGTTGGCACGTCATAGCAGCCATGCTCTTTGCTGACTATCGCACACATTTCAGACTTCGGATACTGAGAATCCGCAAAAAATGCCATTATTACTAAGAATTTCTCAACAGAAAATCCTATATTTTGGTCAACTCGGGAATAAAGCCCGTGACTCAACAGTCGCTCGCAAATATGCCATTTATGCCACGAGACGAAGGAGGCAGTCTGTAAATAATACTTCATATTGATTTCTAGATAACGCAGCATACCTTTTAATCAAATTTCGATTCATCACATACACTTGAAGAACCAGAAATTAATTAACTTAACAAATGATATCAATTAACAAAATAACTGAGTCATACTATTCTAATCAAAGTAGTAATTCGGTTCCCGTGAGTTCATTCTGAGTGAACAATTACAATAACAGCGATAGTTCTCACCGAGTGATTATGAGTGAACGATGACCGAACACAATAAATGATTTGTTCACACTCTCGGTCTCGCGACCATTATAGCAATACTTGAAAAACAAGTCTAATATAGGATCAATTACACTTATCCGGTGGATTTGCTTACGTAAGTCCATGTAAAATGCTAATATACATATATACTAGCGGACCCAACAAACGTAGTACTGTACAAAAGAAAAAAAGGAATCAAATCTAAACATTCTTGAATCCACTTGAAAACACAAAAAATTTCGTCAAAATCGGTCCAGCCGATTAGGAGGAGTTTAATTATAAACACACGCACAGAAGATTTATATATATAAAGATGTTTTTTACTTATTAGTATACTGGCTTTTATCCGTGGCTTCGCTCCCGTAAATCTAAGTTTTAGGCAACTATCCCATAGAAACCTTACATTATGCCGATAAAAAATTAGCCTATATTAATTAATTGAACCATAAACCATCAATAGGCAAAAAATGAAACTGGTTTACTTCGCTACATCAAATAAAGACAAACCAACAAACACATCGTCACAAATATTAATGATTACTAGATTTCTTTAAATATAAATGTACTTTAGGTTAGTAACAATAATTTTATCTAGATATGAGGTACACTATGTCCTTTTCTGTACCCATGACAACGTGTATGCAAAATTCCATGATAACCGGTCGAGTAGTTAAGGCGGGCGCAGAAAGAAACAAGCAAACTCACATTCGCATTTATAATATTAGTTAGGACTAGCGACCTATTTCCAATTGTGAAAGTATTATCGAAATCGGATTAGTAGTTCCGGAAATTAGTAAAATATATAATAATGACATGATTTTTAGCAAGTGGAAAACGTTCTTGTTTCCTCCAGTAGACAGCGAGGTAATGAAAAATCAGGTTACACTCGAAATCAATCGACCTGGTGGAAACAACGACGCGTCGGCAAAACTATACACAGAAATAGTTTTATAATTAAAAAACCAATTTTAAAATGTTGTGATTAACATTTGCGATAAAATACATTTAAAATAGTTTCAAAATTACAGTTGTTCCGAGTCTGTGTGTTCTAACTTCTATTTGTCCATTGTTTGATGGTTTATAAATTCCTCAGCGACACAATTATTCTTCTTAATGCCTTTCTAAATATATATATTTTTTAAATAATTTAATTTCTATAAATCTAGATCTTATCATGACTCATCGTTTGCGAATCGAGTTCTTTTAATCCGAATAGTTAACGCGTATAAATGTATCTCATCCTTAACAGTATCGTAGATTCACAAACCGTGAAATGATCAAATGGTATCACTCCGTGGGAACAAAGTCTGTTCTGTAGACCGCAACTACCGCGCATATCCAATACTAGTATTGAAATATAATAAAATTGAGTAAGGCGTTCGATTTACGATCGACAGGTCGTGGATTCGAATTCCACTTACTACACTAACGATGTGATCTGACTCTTAACAGATCTCGATGTGAGTATCAATATGAGATTGACAAGAATACCTATTAGTAATTTTAACCGATTTTTCAAAATAAAATTTCTTTTCTGCTATTGTGTTCCCTAGAGCAACACAAAATACATTTTTATTTTTTAACTTTGGGGTATGCTTTAACGCATACCTCTCCGCGGGATGACGGAGAGGTTATGTCGGACTCACCGGGGAAAGATGGTGAGTGGCATCCCGGTAATACCGACTAACCTACCACGGTGTTCCTCGACATAATCGCAATCGGCGGGGCCGCGCGAATCGCTCTCACATGCAATCGCGACCACGCCGAGGTTTCGACCCGCCGCCAGCAGGCCACAACACAAATAGACTATCACTAATTTTATCCCTACGGGGACAATAGGGATAAAATTAACTGAGGGAAGAGTGAGGGGCGGACACACGATACAGAGGCGCACGTGGGAACACGCACGCGGCCTCTCGGACCTGGTGCTGATCGGGTGGCGGGCAGGCCCACGAAGCTCACCACCCCCAGGTCAAAACACAAAATATATTACAAAAAGGAGAAATAACCTTTACTTTAATTACTTAATTGAATATAATAATTATATTACATCGATTATATGTTTTATAAATAGCTTTTATATACATATATGTATTTTTTTTGGTTAATTCTTACTAAAATTATATATACGAATGTGAGTTTGTTTGTTCCGCTTTCGTGTCTTGACTACTCGACCGATCATCATGAAACAAATCGATATAAATTTAAATAACAAATAATAAGCTACTATTGTTAAGCACTTTACTAGTTACTATTTCTTCTATTTAAATTATAAAAACTATTCATATTTCATTTTATACTTTATAAATAGACTCTAATACATAAAAAAAAAAAAAAATTGTTATCTACACTATTAAATCATTATATGTATAAACAAATATATTTATTTTTGTAATACTCGCCTACCATTATTATACTAATTAATTTTATCTTTTAGATAAAACATTGAGAATGATAATAAAAAAAATGTTATGTGACTTAACAATTTGTTTCTAAAGTAAGATACTGGTGGCAGTTTGTCATACTAAAAAATATTAAGCACATTGTAAGATTAAGGGCTTGTACTACCTCCAGGTAGAATTTATCTATAAGATAAAAGTCTCGCCATCTCTCTTCTTTAACCTAACATGAGTGAGACAGCATGCGATATATCTTTCGGATAACTTTTACTTGTTAATGGTAAGAGTGGCCGTAAGTTTCGATTTATTAACCACTAGCTTTTGCCTGCGACTTCGCTCGCGTAAAAGCAGGTTATGTTACGTTAGTAACAGTACTTTTTTGTATAAAATATATAGCTTTTGCCTGCGACTTCGCTCGCATAAAAGCAGGTTAGATTACGTTTTTTGCATAAAATATAGCTTATGTTACTCGGTGATAATACATCTTTCTAATGGTGAAAGAATTTTTCAAATCGATTGACTACGGTTTGAGTTAAATGCTTACAAACAAAAAATGTAATCTTTCCTTTTTATAATGTTAGTATAAATAATAAAACTTGTCATAATAACTAATATTAATTCATTGAATCAGTATACCACATTTTATAAAACCGAAAATACATCATTGATATTTTTATGTTTCATGAATTATGTTTTGTTATTTCAATTCTATATTTTAAGACGTTGAGTAGTTTTGAATAAATAAAATACGAATACGGAGGTTTAAAGCTAGCTAAAACTATAAATATTCTATGACACCTCTATGAAGGTCGCATATTACTTACTATTTTACCCCTTTTCATTATTTATTATATTTTATACATTATCTACCTATACATTTGTTTTCAGTTTGTATATAATGATGCAAATAATCTTCAATTCAAAATAACTAAAATGTAATTTAAATAAGGTATAAAAATAAAAGAAAATACAAAAAGTGCTACTCACTCCTCCAATCATAAAGGATCTTTCCAACCATTATTGTGACCCCGACGTGATTTGAACACGCAACCTTCTGATCTGGAGTCAGACGCGCTACCGTTGCGCCACGGAGTCGGTACTTACTACGTCGAAATACACCGACAGTATCTACACGCAACGTCGACGTCATCTAGTGACGTCATCCAAATGCTATCGCTTACAAAAAGGTAGGACGCGTTAACCTTGGGTTTATTTTCATACTTTTACATAATCTATAGATATTATTATGAATGCCTCGTTATATATTACTAATAACTATTAATGTTAGAGATAAAGTTACATTAATTAGTTAAATTAACATATTAAATTAGCCTGTAAATGGATGATTGTAATTATATTAGCATGTTGAATGACAGATTAAATTGATAGCCGATTGGTATTAATTGCGAACCTTTAATGGATTTAACATTTACATTGGTATATACATCATTTATTTAAACAATAAGACGAATCGAGTTTCATCCGGATGTTAATTAGGATATAAATAATACTGTAGTTTAAATATTTAAATTATATATGTGTCCTTTTCGTACTTAGATCGTACGATAGTGTCCTATAAAGAGTGAGCTCACACATTAAATTTAAACGATAGAGAATGATAGTGCGCAATTATCAATATGAGTAAGCGTTATCTTAACTAATATTATAAATGCGAATGTGAGTTTGTTCGTATGTTACGCTTTCAGGCCTTATTAAGATAAGATCCGATCATTATGAAATTATGCATACCTACACGTTGTCAGGGATACAGATTTTGTGCCTCTGACAACATGTATGCGAAATTATAGGTTACCTTTCATCCAGAAAATTATATTTAAAAATCTATAACCCGTCTACGTAAAGGCACCAATAGGCACTAATAGGAACTGTCTTATTATTGTGGAGAGTCGAGACTTTAAATTCCGTCATATAAAATTTCGATAAAATTTATATAGCCTGTCACCCGGACCATTATTACGAATATATTGACACGTATTCATTAAAATCGGTTCAGTAGTTTAGGCGCTACGGTGGAACATACAAACATACATACACAGACTGCCAAAATCATTATCCATCCTTTTGGCTTCGCCGTAGTCGGGTAAAAATAATGATCCCGAGGAATATAAATTTATTGACCAATTGTACATTAATGCTTGCGATGCCGCGAGCTTAATCTAGTAGCATATATTCATAATTCAGATGTCATGTTGGTATTGTGTGTTAGATGACCAGGAGACTCTATAGGGTCAGCGAGATGCCCGTGGTCCCCCAATGGCTTTTCCGTGGAACTGATTATCCTCCTCCCAATATTTTATCATATTCTGTAGATAATTGGCACTTACTATATTCATCAGTTTTCGATTACATTTCATGAAAATTATAGTTTACTAATCTATCTATTATATCTACTAATATTATAAAGCTGAAGAGTTTGTTTGTTTGGTTGAATGCGCTAATCTCAGGAACTACTTACGGTCCGAATTGAAAATTATTTTATGTTGGATAGCTTATTTATCGAGGAAGGTTATAGGCTATATAACATCACGCTACGACCCACGGGTGCGGGGCAGTAACTATAAACGCGGGTGAAATCGTGGGCACATCTAGTTAAATAATAAAATTTAAAACTATGATCTCAACTCCACAATACCGTTATGAATTAAAATATTATCTTATCTCGTGTAGTACTTTAAGGCTCCTTTGCTATATCATAAACAAATCCTTTTATCTACGAACAGTTAATTTTTGACACATATTCTTTAAAAATATGTCAATATTTTACTGTCCGTAACTAAAACGATTTGTTTCTTGAGCTTATTCAAGACATGCAAGTAAAATTGAAAAAAGCAGTAAATAAATGAAATTGGTTTTACTACAGTTACTGTTGATAGGACCTAGGTACACGGCTTGCCTTATACGAAACCATACTGTTCGAGCCCTTACAGTCAAATTCAAACATAAACAAAGACATATAAAGTCAAAAATAATTTATTTTTTTAGTCATAAAAAAACACACACATAATATGAACGTCAAAGGGGTGAGTTTATTACATTTACTGAATTTATATTTATATTATAGTTGCTGGATACAGGTAACGAGTTGAGCCTACTTTTAAATCGCCGTCAAATCATTATTTCAGTATTTTATAACTCATTAATGTACCAGGTGTTGCAAACATTATGGCAGCATCAATATAAAATTAAATTCTTAAAAAAAAGAAATATCTGATCTAATATTATAAAGCTGAAGAGTTTGTTTAGTTGGTTGACCGCGCTTATTTCAGGAACTACTGGTTCGATTTGAAAAGTCTTTTATTGTTGGATAGCTTATTTATCGAGGAAGATAACCTTCCTTAGGCTATATAACGTCACGCTGCATCCCACGGGGGCGGCGCAGTAGTCATAAACATGGGTGAAACCGCGGGCACATCTAGTTTATAAATATTATGTAAGATCTCTATATCCCCAAAGAGGAAGACTGAAATGTACCACCGACAATTTGCCAGCCGTCGTTGTAACTTGTAAATCCGTGCCATCGTTGTAATAGGGCATGTACCAATTTCCAGCTACAGTCTTCCAATAACACTGACTGATCCGGGACTCAAACCCGATACTACATGCACGGTAGTCACTTACTCTACCGCAATATGCAATAGCATCAATAAGGCAGCTATGACGCAATATATAAAAATTGAGATCTACCCAACACGGGACTCAAAGTCAAAGCCACTCACAATAACGTCAACAATATCCGTCAAAAACAAAAGTGTCTGTCCTCTTATTTACGACACAATATCCTTCACTCTACTATTAAGCAAATCTTGAAGCGCCCCTCTCAGTTAAGTTAAAGAGCCGTCAACTAACCGCCAATAAAAACCCTCGTTTGAATACATTGCACCCCCAGGCCTGTGGGTGCATAGCCTTTATGCACCCGGGTGATTCTTTAAACTTGAGTATAAAACTGTGCCAGTCCGGATGCCTGTTACTAAAATATAGGAAAGTCGTATTTTTTAATAGTTAAATAAAAATATCAGTGTCACTATATTACTACATATTATAAAACAAAGTCCTCCACAGCGTCTGTCTGTCTGTTCGCGATAAACTCAAAAACTGCTGAATGGATTTTCGTGCAGTTTTCACCAATGGACAGAGTGATTCATGAGGAAGGTTTAGGTGTATAATTTGTTGAGGTTTTGTACTACTCGTGCAAAGCCAAACTAATATAATTCAACCACAAACAAACGGAAAAATTCTGCTTGAAACGTCATTCGTGTGAAGTCTCAGGTGCGTTGGATACACGAGATGACGTTTCAAGTAAAATTTACGTTTTTATTTGTGAAATAGTTTTGCCCTGTGGTTTCACCCGCGTAAGTCCCGTCCCCGTGGGAATATCGGGATAAAAAGTAGCCTATGTGGAAATTCAGGGTGCTCCAGCTATACAGGGTGATTTTGAAATCGTGTAATTCCTTTTAACCACGCATTCTACTGGTGATATAGAATAACCCTGACCATATTTTTATTTAATTAGATTTATTTTTTTTGAAAAATTATTACGCCGTTTTTTTCTTGAAATGGTGTCAGATAGTCATATGTTAACCAACCGAGGCAATTTTAATTTTTTACTAATTAAAATAAAAAAACATATTAATAATTAATGTCGTAAATAATAACGGGCGGTCCTTTTTATTGCCCCTTATTATTTACGACATCAGTTATTGTTATGTTATTATTTTTAAATTAGTAAAATATTAAGATTGTGTCAGGTGGTTAAAATATGACTATTTGAAATCATTTCATGAAAAAAATCTGTACTCTAATTTTGCCGAAACCATTATTCTAATTAAGAAAAAATATGGTCAGGGTTATTCTATATCACCAGTAGAATGCGTGGTTAAAAGGAATTACACGATTTCAAAATCACCCTGTATACATACCAAGTTTCATCGCAATCGGTCCAGTAGTTAGAGTAAAAGTAAAGAGTAACAAACATTCATACATCCATACAAACTTTCGCGTTTATAATATTGGTAAGGATTTTACCTTTTTATTCAATTATATTAAATACTAGCTTTTGCCCGCGACTTCGCTCGTAAATCTCGGTTAAGTTAGCTTAGTGACAGTAATTTTTTCTAGATGAAAGGTTACCCTATGTCTTTTTCTGTTCCACTGACAACGTGTATGCGGAATTTATGATAATAATCGATCGAGTAATAAAAGCGTAATATAATCATAATAATATTAAATTAGGATAATACAATTAAATTTGAATTATATTTAAAAAGCTAATAAATAATTATTTTCCTATAGATAGTTTAGTTATAACAGTAACAGGCATACGGACTGGAACAGTTTTATACTCAGCTTTAAAGAATCGCCCTTCCATCCCGCGCCCCTCTCACCCGGAGTCCACTCGCTATTTTTCACTACATTCGCCCCTTAAGGAAAAGTAAGGTAATCCTTGTTTAAAAGTATAAAAGTAAAGTCATTTATCGCGACTGCCACTGATCCGAAGAGGGGGCGCTCTAGTGCTGATTCATGAGGATTTGAGACGGATTGGAATATATTTTAAAGTGTACATTTTTAGGTACCTATCATGTTAAAATATGCTGCGTTGTTTCAAAATATTACACTGTTAGAAATATATGACATTTTCACGGTTTAGAATGTATGACATTTTCCACTAATTACTTTATTATGTATGATTTGATGACTTGAATATGGTCTAATTTCGACTGACGAAAATTTGAGGCAATAAAATATATGAATTTACATTTCGACAAAAAATTATTTAGGTCTACAATGGTCGTTCTTTAAAAAAAAAAACCGGTTAGCCACCAGGAAAAAAGGTACCTACTCAACTGTTTTGTCTATGTCTATATATTAAAAAAACTAACTATTTCCAATTTGTTTCCTCTTAGCCGAAAGACGTCCACTGCTGAACATAGGCCTCCCCATAGCTTTCCACACAGACCGGTCTTGGGCCACCCGCACCCAACAGCTTCTCGAGACCCTTACCAGGTCGTCGGTCCACCTTGTGGGGACATATAGATAATTATAATACTTATGTTTAAGCTATGCCTAAATCGCTTAGCCAGTTTGTATTGGACTGACAAACATATTTTCTATACCAAATCATGCTCCATACAACACATGATAATAACAGCCGATTCCTATACATATATAATAAGCATTGTATATAGAAATCGTTGGTAGTGTGCAGCCGCCCTAACACGGTTTGGGCGGGAAGTGAGACGCCGAGAGCTTTAGAGACGAATGGCGGACATTACTCAAGTTATTTTAAGTGGTTCTTTGATTAGAACTCATTTTATTAGCTTCGCTTCATTTGAAGAACTTGTCTATACAGAGGACATAAATACGGAGAGCAATTTAGCCTATCACAGGCAATTAAGAGTCAGACAGATGTCCTAAAGGAAAACTTGTCAAAACGTGAACTTCATTTATTTACAATTATCTTAACTGATTATTGATAATTTATATATCTTTAGGACTGTAATATAAATCATAGTTAAACCAAGGCATAGATTATACAAAAAAAATGTTTACTTCTATCTCGACATTTTAATTTATCTTCAATGGTTTTACCTTGAATTAAATTAGGATCCATACTACAAAACGATTCTAAAATTATGTAGACCGATTTTAATATTGGCTATCTTAAAAAATAAGCCAGACAAGCGGAGCTGCGATCAGAAGCTATATCTCATAAATGCGATAGAACTCTATCCGTTAGTAAAGTTTACACGGTTAAAACCCGTGGTTAAACCAATACATCAATTTTAATCTTTAGCAAAGAGATATAACTTTAATTAAGTAAATAAATAAATTCTGTTAATGGGCATAGGCTATCATAAAAAGTTCGGAGAAACTCACAAGTAATTTGCAGAATTCAATATGTTATTTAATTGACTTATTTTCTGTCTTAGAAAAGAACTATACACAAAACAAATAACACTCATTTTTACGAGGTATAAAACTGACGAGCGCCACGGCGAAAGCGTGGCACTGACGGCCGGCTCACGACTCCAACACGTATTAAACTGTCCCACTGCTGGGCACGGGCCTTTCTCAGGGTGAGAAGGGTTAGGCCATAGTCCATCACGCTGGCCCGCAATGGGTTGGTAGACTTTATATATCTTTACTTTAAATACCATCAAATTTTATTAAACGCTTGAGTATGTTCAGGAGTAGTTCATGGAGAAATGGTTAGAGCACCTTACAGTTATGATTTGTAAACGAAAGATTATTGTAAATTTGGCGATTAAAAAGAGTGGCCATGAGTTTCTTGCCCGTTCTTCTCATGAGCCCTACACCCTTGTTTTGCTGAAAGTGTCAGTAAATGTAAATTCACAGAGAAAATTTAGTGTAACTTTGACATTCATAAGTATTCACTTGTAACCTAACTTGAATAAATGTATTTTTGATGATTTATCTTCAAGAACAATATGGAAACCTCTCAGACATGCAGGTTTCCTCTCAATGTTTTCCTTCACCGTTAAAGTGTTAAGTTAACTATTTAATACGCTCATTACTTCGAAAAGTCAGAGATGGAGCCTTAGTATCGAACTCGAGCCCTTTGCGTGGTAGTCTAATCTAATCTTTCCCACCAAGCTATCGCTGCTATTATTATCATTTTTAGGAGGTATAAAACTGGCAAGCGCCGCCCTGACCGTGTGGCTTTGACGGCCGGCTCGCGACCCCAACACTCTATGTAAAGTGGGTTTAAAAGACACAAAGATAAACTGTTATCGAGGGGTAACCGTCCGTTAAACATAAGGAAGGAATCGTCCTAATATTACCACTTTCGTTCTGATTGACGAGCGATACTAAAAGGAAGTTTTATTAAAAGAAAAGTTTTATGAGTATAAGTCCGTATTGCCAGTTGTTTTGTGGAATGAGAGGGCAAGCTCGGGAAAGTGCTATCTTCTTACAGGAAACACTGTTATATTTTACCTGATGAATAAGTGTTTTGGAGGCTTACAGTAACTGGAGGTAGCTTTTTGTATTATTTTTATTCATCTCATCCTTAATTCCTTTTCCTTGGGTCATCAACGCGCTATTGATATGCCTGGTATTTTGGTATAACAAGCAATAATAAACGACAACGAAATACATGTTTTCTGTTTAAACTCTAGCTAAACTTAATTCTTATATCAAAAGTTCATATTGAGTAATGTAATGAATAGGAATGGAGTTATTACCCGATATGCAAGTAGGTAGATTTACCTACTTGCATATCGGGTCTTATCCATTCAGCTGCCGCTGCACCTTTCATATTTCATCTTTCAAGTGGTTTTACAGTGAGGGTCTTTTTATACTGAATTTGGCACTAAAGCAGGGTAACTCTAATGGTGTTGGCGGCACGCACCTGTTATAAATACAACACTGGGCCGCGTGTTGATAATGGACCCCAACGTTGCCCGTTGTCTATTATATTTTATTGCACTACTTGTTTTTCATATTTATCTTCGCTAAACGACCCATTCTTTTCAATTAACGTCAATATTGTACTAAATGCTTCGTTAGTCCAGTAATGTAATGGTAAGCTTTTGTAACTGCTGGCCGTGATGTGCCGTGTTCGATTTCTGATGATTTTATGGGTAAGAACCCAACATTAATATCCTCTTGAATTTTGTCGTGCCCGGTAGATGACATTTGGTTCGCATTTTTCTGTAAGCATATGCACAGATATCTAAATGTGGGTCCTTTTGTGTTTAAAACCGCCAATTGCCGAACTTGTCCGAAGTTGGACAATTGGCTATTGGAAAAGTCTTGACCGAAAACAAGCCAATAACTTTTTACTGACCCGACCCGGGATTCAAACCTATCAATCCGCAGTCTTACATTTATCACTAAACCGACACAACAAATGTGAACAAAGTAGCAAACTATTTACTGGTACAGCTTCCAAGATGGCTATAAAACATCCCAATATAATGTAATGAGCAAATCAGTCCCAAGCTACAGTGTTCCCACGTAATCGCTTTACATGACTAATTATGTTATTATGAATAAAAACATCCATACTTTATGACCAGCTACTTGTATCTAGTAAAAGAGTAATAAAATATGATTACAAGGTTAGCAGTCGTTTATCTCATAAAGACTGGGTGTATTTTTTATATGCATTTCATATCGCAAAGATAATAGGATGTTGGCAGTCAGGTGCTTAGGGTTAAAAAATATCCAATATAAAAAGTATTTTATGTACAACCGCGATTTGCAGACATATACACGTTTTGACTGACTTGCATCAGCCACATCCGAAAACCTATGCGAGTCGATTGAAACGTCGGGAAATAAACAGATATAAATAAGATGATGAGATCTACAAAGAATTTATTTCTAACAGATCACTAAAGATTACTTCGTAGTACCCGAAACGTTATATATATTAAGATTGAAGGGGAAATCTACTCATACTTGATCTAACGGTTTGAAGGCAAGGCCAAATAGACAGATCCCTATAGTATTGCCCTACGTTACACTACCTCATTCGGCTTAAACTACAATCGCTATAGTACATATAAATAAATAATATGTATTCTGAATGTAACGTGCTTAAAATAAATAGCGATAAAATAGTTGATATTTAAAGATCCCTGAAACTAACGGATTCTTTTAATTTTACTAGTGTTTGCCCAGTGATCAAAATTCGACCATATCCATTATTGAAAAGAGGAAAACATAAGAATTTTCATTTTCCAACATTAAAGAAAACAAACGGTTTTAATGTTTTACGAGAGCACTAGAGCTCGTCAATAAACAAAAAGAATATAAATATGACAAAATGGTACTAAACTGCTTCATCTTTGCCTATTTATATATTATATAGATTTATGTAATTTATGTTTCAAAATGCTAAAACAGATTCATAATACTGTCAAATAATAAGCATGCCCACGCTATATACTCAGACCTTTCTATAACACAAATTTATCGGCCATTTTCCCAGTTAATAGATGAATGCGCGAACACGGCGCAAGCGCAGGTGTACCGGTTGCCAGTCGCGTGCCGCCGCGCCACAAATCGCACATCGCTACAGTCCGACCGAGTACGCTTGCCGCTCTTACATCATATTACCTATAAAAGTTATGCTTACTATCACGCCTATGTACATACTTAGGGTTAAGCACAATTTATACAGTTAAACATTCGAATATATAAATAAAGCGCTCTTGTACTTTATCATCCTAACATTTTATTATAAATTTATATTATAAATGTGAATATGAATTTGTTTGTTCTGTAAAGCTTTCACAATTACTCGACGAAAAGTCGTGAAATTTCACATACACGTTGTCAGTAGAAGTACAGAAAAGGACAAAGAGAACCTTTTATCCAGGAGAAGTACTTTTTCCGAGGGATTGAAAATTGACATAACCTTAACATAACATGTACGCGAGTGAAGCCGCGATCAAAATATAGTAAGTTGCTGTACCTTATAAAAAGGTTAACTTATTATTGAATTAACTGAAGTAAAATCCCAAAAAGGCCAACAAATAATTTGATGATAGTTCACCCAATTGCAATTTGCATAGTCGATTAATTAGTAATTATGAATAGTTCAACATTCAAATGTGACTTCGTTAGTTTTTCCTGAGTCAATATGATGTAGATTTTCTAGCGTAAATAACCAATAACAAACCATCCACGGGAATCGAATCCGGACCGCAAGATCTATCACAAACAACAAACTTATAGCAGCCAGCAGTGATTTATAATATTAGAACGGATTTATGTCTCTAGTATGGCGTAGTTTATGACCAACATGACTTAATATGTAATATACAATAAGACAACCGTTCCTTACAGACGTTAGAACCATCTTTACGACCTCTAACAGGGGATCAGCAGAGATGTGCCGGATGTGCTCGTTTTAATACTGTTTTATTACTTGTTTAATATATTTAATAATAATATTCTATCACATACACACAACACCATCTAGTCTAATCTAAGCAGAGCTTGTACTATGTGTACTATACAATGGATAAACATACATATCTACTTTTTTTTTGTAAATACATACATATTATACATAGAAACACCAAGACATATTTATTGTTTCACCAATATTATTTGTGTAATTGTAAATTTTTTTGATAAATAAATTATTATGTTTCTCTTATCACAGGTACTTTCTAACATATTATATTAGAAAATACCTGGCCCTTTGGGAGGCTTACACGGAGACATGGGTCCAACGTGAAGAGGCCCTTCGAGAGTTTTAATCAAAGGTGGGATGGCACACCTACAGCGACAGTTGCCGCAGCAGGCATAGGACTATTCCTACGTATGGATTCTAATATATGGGCTATAGGCATGGGTGTTTGGTGGACCGGTATATTGCTAACTATGGATGAAAAACGGCGTCAGCCCTGAATACTCTAATAGCATCAATGCAATGGGCAGACGGTGACTCGCCAACTCACTAGATGGGCCCCCTGATAAGCCACTATAGGCATACAAGCCAGCAGCAGAGGGCAACACCGGTGCGAGTGGCTAGGGGTGTCGAGCGGTGCGGCGCCGGTTTCACCATCAAGGGTCTCGTGACAACGGAGACCCGGAAAATTATTATTATTATTATATTTCTCTTATCACAGGTATTTTCTAACATATTATATTAGAAAATAACTGGCCCTTTGGGAGGCTTACACGGAGTCATGGGTCCAAGATAAAGAGGCCCTTCGAGAGTTTTAATTAAAGGTTCGATGGGACACCGACAGCGGCACTAGCCGCAGCAGGCGTAGGACTATTGCTACGTATGGATTCTAATATATGGACTATGGATATGGGTGTTTGGTGGACCGGTATATTGGTAACTATGAATGAAAAGCGGCGTCTGCCCTGAATACTCTAATAGCATCAATGCAATGTACATGCACACAAATGTTTGATTTGTGCGGGAATTTAACCTGACCTTGGGCGTGGCAGTCGGTTACACTAACCACTACGCCATTGAGGCCGTCATATTTAACATTTTATTATTGTTTACAGTAGTAGTTTAAAAAATACAAAATACGTAATAACTAGATTTTGACCGCGGCTTCACTCGCGTAAATGAAGGTTAGGTTAGGTTTGTAACTGTGCTTTTTCCTGAATAAAAGGTACCCGATGTCCTATTCTGTACCCCCAACAACGTGTATGCAAAATTTCATGTTGATCGATGGCGTAATTAAGGTGAAAGTAACAAAGATACTCACATTCGCATTTATAATATTTATAGGGATAGAGTTTTTAAAAACACGTCATAAAAGCTGTGTAAATATATAACAATTTAATTTAAATAGTTCTACAACATGTAACGTAATAAACGCACATCCTGAAAGTAGTTTCTCCAAAATCGGCTACTGAATCAATTCCAGCAAATTTTAATATAAGTAATTTATTATCACTAAAATAATTTAATTTCAATTTCAATGCTTTATTGCTCTCCATATGTATAAATGTTGTTACAAGAAAATACAAAAGATCAAATATGGACCCTGTCGGGCACGGCAAGCAGATAGAAGAAAGGAGGAAGCCACTGAGTTAATATTGTATCATTACTAGTTAAAATAAACAATTAAACAAGAAGTCTGAAATAACTATATTCTAAATTTGCAAATTGTTTTGTTTATTAATACTACTACTTTGTTTATTAATAATATACTTATGATATTAATTTATTATATGTTATATTAATTTATTAGATGTCGTATTAATTTATTAAATGCCATATTAATTTATTAGATGTCATATTAATTTATTAAAAGTCATATTAATTTATTAAATGTCATATTAATTTATTAAATGTCATATTAATTTATTATATGTTATATTGATTTACTAAATGTCATATTAATTTATTATATGTCATCCGGGCACGCCACGATTGTGGCGGTAAGGCCCGTATTTGAGGAGTGGCTGGAGAGGCGGCATGGCGCCCTCACCTTCCGGCTGACACAGGTTCTGACTGGCCATGGTTGTTTTGGCCAGTTCCTGTGTCGTATACGCCGGCAAGAGACGCCCGGTTGTCACCACTGCGACGACTGCCGCGACGTTGTTGAGGACACGGCGCTGCACACTTTGGCGGTTTGCCCCGCCTGGGCATCGCAGCGCTGTGATTTGATCGCGGCAGTCGGATCGGTTGCCCTCTCGCTCCCGGCCGTAGTTCAGTCTATGGTCCGGAGTGAGAGGTCGTGGAACGCCGTCGCCTCCTTTTGTGAGGAAGTAATTTCCATCAAGGAGGCGGCGGAGCGGGAGAGGGAGCGTTTAAACCCTCTCCCCAACCGCAGAGCCGGGCGCCGGAGGGCGCGCGATGACCTCCAGCCACCCTGAGGTTTGACCTGGGGGTGGCGGGCTTTGTGGGCCTGCCCGCCATCCGTTCAGCACCAGGTCCGAGAGGCGGCGTGCGTGTTCCCACGCGCGCCTCTGTGTCGAGTCCGTCTCCCCTCTAGGGGAGACAGTAGGGTTTTATATGACGTAGTACCTATTTTGGGTAGGTCTTTCGTGTAGTGGCCTGCCGTTTCATACGGCGGGCCGTAACCTTGGCGGGGTCGCGACCGCATGCGAAAGCGATTCGCGCGGCCCCGTCGATAGTGGTTGTGTCGAGGAACACCGTGGTAGGTTTAGTCGGTATCCCGGGAGGTACATAATATTTTCAACATCTTTCTTTACCCGGCGAGTCCGACATAATCCCTCCGCCCGCCCCCGCGGAGGGATATGCGTCATAGCATTTCCCCATGTAAAAAAAAAAAATATATTATATGTCAAATTATTTTTGATATCATATTAACTTTATTAGATGTCATATTAATTTATTAAATAGCAAATTAATTTATTAAATGTCATATTAATTTATATTCAATTATTGATGTCAATTTATATACAAGTCATTGGTGGATCCGTGAAATATATTTGTAGTTAAAATTGACATTTAGGTATTCGTTTATAGTGTAATAGCTTTTGTTTATGAGGAATTGTTTTAATTTATTAATAAAACTGTTGTAATTATTTATGTTCCTAATTTTATCGGGTAGTTTGTTGTATATTTTTATAGACATTACAAAGGTGCTGGTCGAGTGCATATTTAGTCGTGAGCTAGGCAGATTAAGTCTCTTTTTGTGCCTTAATAGAATTTTTGTTTGTATGTCTTCCCTTTTAGTATAAAATTCCGGATATTTGCGGACAAATTTACATATTTCATATAAGTATAAGCTAGGCAAAGTAAATATTTTTAGTGATTGGAAATGGGGCTTGCAACTGTCTGTTTCGTCAATGTTTACTATGATTCTGATTAGCTTCTTCTGTATTGTAAATAATGTGGGTGCATCTGTACTATTTCCCCATAAGATTATTCCATATTGTAGCCAAGCGTGGGCATACGCATAGTATGTGGCCAACGCTGTTTTGAGATCGGTTGTTTTTTTAATCTCACGGAGAGCGTATGAGAATTTTGATAATTTAGCTCTTATCCTTTTGACATGCGACTTCCAGTTGATATGCGAGTCTATGTCTAGGCCTAATAAGGTGAAGTTGTTTACCGCTTCTAATTTGTGTCCATTATAACTAAAGTCTACATTAATCGGTATTTAATTAAAACGAATTAAATTATAGTCACCCTTTTATTAAACAGCTGAAATAAACGAAAATGTATCATAATTCAAGGCAATAAGGTTTTTGATGCAATAAAGGTTTTTGATGCAATGTTGGATTTATTGCAATATACTCATACTATCCGCGCACAATAAGGAGAACTAATTCTTTAATTTAAAATATTTAAGTACATAAAAGTAACATTTTAATGATTATATTATTATTACAATTTAATAATCTAATTGGGGTGTTTGAGGTTGTGCGTTGTATCTGTGACATGTTGTATATATTATGAAGTATAGATGTGTTTTGCTTTTTCTTAATTACTAGATCACAAGCTGGTGGGACATTCCAACTATCTTCTTTATTAAACTTTGCATTCAGAGATTCCGATAATTAAACCCAAGAAGAAGCGAAATATAGCAACCAGCTTACTGTGGTTAAATGTGAATGAATGAATAATGAAATCTCATTTCTGTTCACTGATAAAGTACCTACTTTAATTTTAACAAAAAAATACTACATAAAAGATAAAAGTAAAATATGTTTGTAGGTATGTACTTTTGTTGATATTAGTTTTCGGTCGATGCTTTGATTCCTGAGAAAAAGACATTTTTATAAAATTTTCTATGTCAACACTTTCTTTGTACTGTGCTTGGTTAGCGGTAGACATGCCCGCCAGAGAGACTAAAACAGCTAATGAAACGGGTGGGTAACGCGGGGATTGAACCAAAACCCTTTTGCACAGCAGTCGCATTCACATTTTCAATTGGCAGTAGGCATATAGTAAGAAAAATAACAAGTGCATAAACTCCTTCGCAAACAGAGAAATTACCTTCCAATTGCATAAACCCATAAACCCTATTGCAATATCTCACAAACACAGCGGTAAAAGGAATCTCAATTAAAATTCACTCTATAATATAAAAGGCGTTAATTCAGCGCTATCTGCTCAATAAAGTTGCGGTTATCGTCCGGGCCGGACAACGCCGGACATCTGCCGGACACTTCCCGGACACCTCCCGGACAGCGCCGGCCACTATCGCCGTTGGTATCGCACATGATGCGCCGGCGGGTCGGACAGTGCTAAACTTGTTCTAAGACAGCCAGCTGCATCTATCTTATTTAAATTGGAATCTGGGAGACTAATATATTGATTATATACCACGAATAGAATTATATCAAATCTGTGCGTAAAGAATGGCCGTGAGTTTCTTGCTGGTCTATCTATTTTCTCATAGGTCCCTCCCGACCGATTTCGGTCACGGCGACTGTATTGTATATATGTATATATACTGTTGGTGTGTCTAAAATAAATAAATGAGCGTTACTTTGTGACTTAAATTAAAACAAGAATTTTGTCGTTTATTTATTTCCATATCGAGCGAAGATGGCCAGTTTTCGATAAGATTGGCCACAGTAACCGTAATTCGATTAAGACAACATCATTATTATTGTAACTTTTTTAAATAACCTGCAGTTCACGACCGATTTATGTCCTCATCATCGCCTTTAAGAGAGTTACGAACGTAAATCATTCTGTTCACCGACTCCAGCCCTTGTGAATCTCACTAACGCAAGTAATATCCGACAATATGAAAGAATAAAACTGTCAAAAGCCATTTAAATGAATAATGTTGTCTTAGGCAGATTTTAAAATCAACTCTTCATCAAATTACACCTTAATCCGGTGGAATAGAGTTGATATTTCCGTACGCTGGTGGTTTATAAAGTGAGTTAACTGCATTTTTATGGGGCGTATGGAAACTGCCACTTACAGCGGTTTACGGGAATACGACGGGAAAGCTTTATGGGTTATTTAAATAGTATGGAGCAGTCATGGTGTAGGGACTACGGGTAGAGCGAGGGACGCCGGGTGAACTGATAATATATGGATGTTTAGATACGATCGTTATGGAGCATCTAAATTCGGTAAAAAATATATCGCTAGCAAAACCGCGGTGTTGCTAGAACTAAAAATTCAACCTACTATTGTACTGCTTTGTTGGATATAATATTTTAGGTGGTATTTTAGATGGTCTATGCGCCCAAGGTACTAAGCGCATAGATCATCTATAATATGCATCAAATGTGGTAATAGTATGCTTACGACTCCAGATCCAGATTCGTTGCCTGAGTTTGGCAAAATTTTATTGTTAGTTAGGTGGTAGTCACTGTTAATTCTATGAAAGTTGTGAAAATCCACGAAAAAGAAATTTGTAATTGGCATATAGATGTTACAATATCTAGGGAAAAATATGAAAAAGTAAAACTATACATTTCCACTTAGCTACTAACACAGACATACAAAATTTTATAAATTAAGCTATAATATATGTATATCTTGGACGGTCATTTTAGTCAGGCAAGTCGGCCATTTTAGGTTATATATTTATACTTTAGTTCCCGATTTAAAAGCCGGACTGCATAGGTGGCGCGGGCGCAGCGGTAAGTTGGATGATGGCGTGAGCATGGGTTTTTATGCTCGCCCCTATTCCGTAGAATCTACAACGATAGCTAGCAAGACCTACATACATACATAAATTCACGCCTGTTTCCTAGAAGGGTATGCAGAGACTACGGATTACCATTTGCTACGATCCTGACAGACTTCTCTGGCTTCATTCACTTTCATTACATTCCTTATACACGCTCGCCGGTTTACGTTGCTCTTAACCTGGCCTTTGTCCAGAACGTCTACGATCTGATCAAAAAACGTTCGTCTAGGTGTTCGCCTTGTGACTGTTGCATTCACACTAGCCTTATAAACTTTCTTAGTCAGTCTTTTCTCGTCCATTCTTTCTACATGCCCAAACCAGCAATCAGAGCAAGATCTGAGTGTATTTGAGTATATTTGATTGAGTATTACACATCTGCCTAGACTTGCCGGAGTATAGGCGTTAGTTAAATGCCTAAGTATGTTTATGTTATAGCTAACAACAATCACATATAATAAATACCACAGTCAACTCATTTAGTTTATTACACTAAAGTTATATTATCTCCGCCGATGTGCGGCTATAAGCGGCAACCAATCACTGTTTCGCGGTGAAGTTTTCAATTCACACTCAACCGCAGAAACGGATATCGTAACTGACAGTCGATGAGTTTTCGAGAATGGACATACAGACGGATGTACACGTGGTTTATTCTTGTTGTGTTTAGAGAGAGCTGCGGAGGATTTAGGGTTGCTACATAGACTGGATTCTTTTAAATTCTTCCAAGTTAATGGATACCGTAACTGAACGTTGATCAATATTATTTTATTATTGAGAATAGACACACAGATACAATATGCATTGTTTATTATTTTGATCTCAAGAAAGAAATATAATAATAATAATATCAGCCCTGTATTTAACTGTCCCACTGCTGGGCACGGGCCTCTTCTCAGTGTAAGAAGGGTTAGGCCATAGTCCACTACGCTGGCCTAGTGCGGGTTGGCAGACTTCACATATCTTCGAGAACATTATGGAGAACTCTCAGACATGCAGGTTTCCTCACGATGTTTTCCTTCACCGTTTAAGCAAGCGATAATTTACTATTACGCATATAACTTCGAAAAGTCAGAGATGCGCGCCTTGGGTTCGAACTCGAGACCTCTGCGTTTCGGTTTCCCACTAGGCTATCGCTACTCAAAGGAATTAATGTAGTTATATCTAGTTAGATGAACGTGATTTATCTGGATTCTCCTAATATTTTAGATGATAAAAATTACAGTTTCCCTGTGTGAACCCAACTGCTATGCATGAGGTCTCTGGTTCGATTTTATCGTCAAGAAATTCTTACTACAGCACGAATTCTGGCACTTTGCCCGGCAAACGGCAATAAGCTTGCTCCACTTCTTCGGAAAAATAGGCGTGAGACTACGTAAATATGTATTATTAAAAATGCAAAACAACTAAATGTTTCTAACATTTTACGGTTAAATGTATGTTCACATTTGTATAGCAGCAAATTTTATTATTTATTATACACGGGGAATTCTGTAAACACATTTAGAAGACACTTGACAAACAGACAAACTATGTATTGGATTAACACATAGGATCATGTTTATTTTAGTATGCAATCACATAGGATTTAGCCACGCAAAGCTGCCGGCGAAAGCTTAATTTATATAAATATGAGACTAACCGCATCGTATAATTTTGTTGTGACTTAAAAAGCTCATCAACTACAACCAAAAACCCAAGATAACAACCACAGAAGTCAGTCCTTTTAAAATGATTTAGATTTAAAATATATCGAAATAATTACAAAATGGCGAATGTGGCAACCCTAAGCAGTATGTGTTACTTTTGATTGATAGATGGAGTTAGGTGACATGAATGGGACTTTTTATTGGAGATTGTTATCTTTGAGACGTCCATGTACGAGATAAATGTGAAGAATTTGATGAGTTGATAGTGTCAATCTAGTATAGTAGAAATAAGTATGATATATTTAAGTAAGAATTTATAGTAAATGGACATCCATGAAAGGTACTTATTACCTCGCCAAGTAACGGGTGTGTACCTACCTACCTACAACTAGGGGTAATCCCTATGTCGGATATAAAGAACACTCAGACTCGGTGCAAAAAATTTAGCAACAAACATTTCCTTTTGGACTTGTGTGGATTTTCAATTTACTCGTAATCGATAAATTATTCGAATAGACAAACATCGATTATTGTAGGTGAAGCTGCAGACAGAAACTTGTCTATACTAATCTATAGTTAATATTATAAAGAGGTAACATATTATTCTTTTTGTTTGTTGTTTATGGGGATTTAACTCAAAAACTACACAACCGATTTAAAAAATATTTTTCCATTAGAAAGCTAGGTATATTATCACTGAGTAACAAAGGCCATACTTTATTTTTTTAAAGTATTGTTACTGACATAACCTAACCTACATTTATGCGAGCGAAACCGCAGGCAGATACTAGTTCACATAAATAATACTTACTATTTGGTTCATTCGGTAAGGTAACGTATTTGAAGTAAATGACATGTATTCTTCGCTTGAGAGAGTGTACCGGTATTAAACAGACTAACGGTACTTCAATCATTACCTGTCTGCTTATCTTATTGAACTACCGTGATAATATAAAAGTATTACGTTTCGTAATTCAAGTTTCTTATCCCAATTAGTTACCTTTTAATGTACGTACTTATTTTAATTGCGGTGCAATCACATTACTTCCGCTGGTTCGATTTTCGGGCAGTGTTTATTTTATTGTATACTAGCTGGTGAAAGGAGTTTCACTTGCGCGGTATAGCATTAAATGTAGTTTATATTACTGAAAGATATGGAAAACATTTTGAAAGTGAAACATTTTTAGAAAACCAGTTATTATCGCCCTCGCATATATAGGTTACGTCAATCTTCTGTTCCTCGGTAATAGTACTTTTTCCTGAATTAAAGATACCCTCCTATATCCTTTTCTGAATCCTGGACAATGTGTATGCGAAATTTGATAATGATCGGTCGAGGCTTACCCCACATTGGGCGTGCGCGTTCCTCGAGCGTGTAAACGACGCGAACGCCAGGTGCGTGCCGCGACAGCGCGGCGTGAGCGTCGCGTTTTACCAGCGTGCGGCGTGTGTACAGCGTGACCGTGAGCTGGGTTCACACGCTCGAGGATACAATACATGTTGGCCAAGCGTAGGCCAACGCGAGCGAAGGCAAACTGATACATCATACAAGGCAAGTACTACCGTCAAGACGTTCGGCAAGTTTGAAGAAAACCAACGCAAACGGCCAATGTAGACGAGCTTTGTGAAGCAGCACGTTGGGCGCTGTCAGTCTTTATTGAGCATAGAAACAATATGGACGTTGTAAAAGTTATTGCAGCTGCTGGTATTTATTTAATTATGGCATTCCAATGACTTATTCACGATTAATGAGCGCATATAATTATTATATCAGTGTATGCCGTAGAAGATTTGTAAAAATAATACATTTTGTAGGTATAACGGCGATGTTCGCCAAGCGCGAAATGGCAACCAACATGTGGACGCTATTGGCCGAGCGTAGACAAACGCCTTTGATTTGTGTAGAAAAAGCGACACCGCTCCGAAGTGAGACAAGTGGTCGCGAGCGACTGCGAGTTGTTACAAGCTACGCAAATTAAGGTCTATACACGTTGGCGCTTGCCTTCACTCGGCCAACTAGGCGAGTGATGTCAAGCATTGGGAAGGTAAAGCAAATACACCGTCTATACGTTGGTATTGGCTGTCACTCGGCAACGTTGGGCCAACATGTATTGCCGGCTTAAGGCGTGAAAGCGTAACAAACAAACAAACATTCGCATTTATAATATTAGTTAGTAGTCAAAAAGGATGCAAGACAAGGTGTTAGTTTACGTAGTAAACTATGACCTTTGCTATCGCTGAAGGGGTAGGCAGCGATGTATCACATCCAAATATCATTTCTGTTTAGGTTCCAATAGTGGTATATTGCATCGAATTAGGCATTACTTGGGGATAATCCATTGTAATAATGTTCAAAACCGATCTGTTTCAAAATCGATGCGCTGAGGCAAAACACGTGTCGACGCGTATTTTGTGTCCGAAGCCGAATACGGGAAGTTGGAGTACGCCCGGATCACATGACGCGGCTGTCCCTATCCAGAGGAGTTCGGTATTGTCAATCTTTTTCTATTGCGTGAAAGATTCCTTTCTTTGCCGGAAAAATAAAAAAATAAATAATAAACTCTTTATTATTTCCAATAATTTAATTCTAATAGTCGTATTTCATATTCGATTAAATCTAAACGTTGGTAAACCATACGCCAATAACTGTACCACCATTTTATAGTTACGAGTAACACCATCGAACACATTGCACAAGCGAACCATGTTGTTATGGCGTATGGTCACCGATGACCACATCGCAGTAAACCTTTTCCAGACACTACATAACACTCTGTGGTCACGGAGATATGTTATACTGACCACTTTCTCCGTGCGGTTAGCGGTGGCTTGTCTGGATTTGTAATGTTAAATGTAATACAGAACCTACATAGTGATTAATGTTTATATGTTAATGCTACTGTGACCAGTGTAGGTTCGATAACCAAATGAGACAATAATTTGTGTCGAACGTTTTTAGATTTTAAGAAATATATTGGATTTATATTATATATGAAGTGTATCAATTTAATTATTAATTGCTTACGCCATTAAGATCCTTTGTCTCAAATATCATATTCATTAATAATTATTTGTGCGATTCACAAATAATTGTTTGGGGTCTAAGTATTCTGTGTGCCGCGACACTGGAATTATTCCTAGCGTAGCGCTATTATTAAAAAAAGAAAATTGACTAGAATCTGTCCGCTGTTTCGCCCGGAATAAAAGTGGATATCCTATGTTTTCCCCCGTCGCGTCTCACAGTATGTTTTAGAACCTAATAAACAACCAACCCCCATTTTCTCTTCCTATTCGATAGAGTAAATGATTTCCAATGCAAGACGAAAATTCCCGAAGATCAAATGTGCTTAGATCCAGAGATATAATTTTTTTAAATTTAATTCTCTTGAAGTCAGAATAACCATAGAAATAGCTGGCAAGATATAGCTGTAAACAAATAAAAACGAAAAAACATAATTTTAAATATCTTTGAATCTATTGCAGGTGTAATTTATTTAAATCTCGTATAAGAAGAAACTAGTACATTTCTAAAACTATTTTTTAAAACACATTTTGAAGATTTTATAAAATTCCCAAAAAAAATTAAATAAGTTATATCTCCAAAACGAAATGCATTTGAGCATTGGGTGTTCTCGTCCTGTATTTGAAATTATTTATCCTAACGAATAAAAAAATAAAAAGGGCATGGTTGTTTTTAGGCCCTAAAACATATTGTGCGTCTGTCTGTTCGCGATAAACTCAAAAACAACTAAGGATTTATACGTGGTTTTCTCTGATAGACAGAGTGATTCATGGGGTAGGTTATGGTTTATAATTTGTTAAGGTTTTGTACTACCCGCGCGAAGCCGGGGCGGGTCGCTAGTAATTATAACAGCTTTCTTTTGTGCCTACAATTGTGCATAAAACTATTTTTCTTCCGTGTAGGCATTAAACCCAATATATTTGACGTGTGTAACAATAATTTACATGTCAAACGTTTCCATGAAGCAGGATTATTTTTCTCGTTTGTATTTTACATTCTACCTGAGCATCCCAAATGCTTTAAATAACTTCTAATATACAGAATCCTACTAATGTTGTGCAAACCACAACACCTTAAACACAAAAAAAGAAAATACCTATACCCTTTTTCGTCAAACTTTATAAATATTTAAGTTCCGTGTCAAGTGAACGGGACAGGTGCAATAAAGTACGCAAGACATGTCGGTGTGGATCGTTTGGCGCATTCGCGGAGGTGCGTTGTAACGGCGCGGCACGGCGCAGGCGCAGGCTGTACATGTACGGTCTGTTCTTTATGCGCGCGCGCCGCCGCCCCGCCTTCATGCTGAGCTTACGTCACGCGATGCTAGTCGCACAAGTATACCTTCATTAAAAACGCTTTTGCAGTGATCACTAACATTATTGCAGCATCATTATTATCAAGTGTAGTGAGAGTATTTGTTTATTTAAGATTCAACTAATGTTATAAAAATAGCAACTTATAGGACTCGCTAGCCGACTACTGAAACCAGCCCTTAATACCTACAGTTAGACTGAAAAGAAGTTTAACATAACTATCGATTTTGTAATGGGGATACAAGGGGGGGGGTTTGTATTTATGCTTTAATAGTTGCACTGCCTAGCTTGCTTTCTCTGCTTTCTAGCTTAACTGGATTGGCTGCTTGTTTAGTATAGATGCAAACCCACTTTGCTCGACTCTTCAAGACGAGTAAGGTGCCAATGGTCTTAGGGGAGAGCGCAACATTCGTGTTGATCCCTAAGACAAGTCTGGTGGGGAATTCTTCACGTGGTTGCCCCCTGTTATTGGTCTAGTTCCCTATGAAATAGACGCAACTAAAACCACCAGTCGACCACTGCCTGGGATGGAGAGGTCATGTTCCGGCGGGTCGAGCGACAGACGGTGGATAGTAATGACCTCCCGCGTGTTTGTGCCGTGCGCGGGGACCCGTACGGAGGGATGAAGGAGTCCTGGGGGTTGAGTGGTGATGTGGCGATGGTAGTGCTGCTGATCTGCAACACGCCCCTTTGGTCCGGATTTCCTCTCACACGGGAGGTCGTAGTCTAGCCAGCTGCGATCAATCGGCTGCGGCGTCCGCTCATGCGGCCGCCAGGCGAGTGCCCTTGGGTGAAGAGGTCTCCAGCCGGCAGTGCTCGTCTCCCACCTCAGTGGTTTGGGGTGGAGCGACTAGTGCTGTACGTCTCGGGGACAGCTCACTTAGGGGTGCTATACCTAGCTGGTAGCCCTGGTGCCTGAACAAGGCATCCCCAACGTTGAGGGCTCCATGGTGGGTGGGGAGCCAGCAGGTGAAAAGTAAGATAGACCAAATGGACTCTGTCACAAAAAAAAACAAGGGCTTGACCGATAAGGGCGAGCAACAAAGGACCTCTGGACCCTTAGGGGGAGAGGTCAGCAATAGTGTAGGAGCTGCACGTGGGAGCACCTACATACCCAAGCTGCAAGCTCGTGATGGCCCCAGTGGCCGTCCGAGCATAAGCCAGGGGAGTGGTGCTCACACGGGCAGCGTTAAGAAATGGAGCCGGGTAACCCTGGAAAGGGCTACCAATTTAGAGGGCGTGGCAGCCACAGAGGGGGTCTGACATGCAGGGAATACCCGAAGGGGGATCCCAGCTGGACACCCTCTGGGAGTGGGTGTCAGCCCTCCAGGATCGGGGAGGCCAGGAAGGAGCAGACGGGCGAGGCACACCCTAAGGGGGAACCAAACTTGGCTGCACACTCCTCAGACCATACCCGGGGCAGGAAGAGGCGCAGTGGGTGTGCCAACCGCAAGCGGCGTGAGCTGCAGCGGCAATTGGCGCTGGCACCCGATGCAGTCTCGTCAAAAAGGGTCAGGGAAGTAAGCGACGATGCTGTTGCTCAGGCAGATGGCAATAAACGTGCCAAGACCCAAGGTGACTCCTACAGGGAGGCGCTGACGGGGGTTAAAATGGCCGTTGTTGCCGACAACTTCCCTGACGCTCTGCTTAATGCAGAGCTGGTGGAACCCATAAGGGTTGCCATTTGGGACCAGCTGGAGGCCACACCGGATCCTCTGCCGGCTCATTAGTGTCGGTGCACTGCTTGGTGGAGCTCTGCACGTGACGTGTGAGGGTGAGAGAGCCGCAGAGTGGCTTCGCGGCCTCAGCGGTAAAACCGTTGGGGACGTGAAGCTCAGAGTGGTCAGCGCCAAGGAGCTTCCAAGGCCAATAAAGATGGCCTGGAAGACCAGGAATACCTGGTGCCTAGATGCCTCCAGGGTGCTGACCATGCTGCAGCCCCTCAATCCCTCTCTGAGGACCTGCGAGTGGAAGGTGCTGAGCACGCAAGTCGAGGAGACGCACACCAGGCGCATTGTCCTGGTGGACAGCGTGTCGGCTGCGGCCATAAAAGCAGGCGGCTTCTGTCTCCATGCTGGCATGGACAAAAGCACGTTCAAGATCCTTGAGGATCTGAACGTGCAGAAGGTGACAGTGGATGCCAGCGTGGAGGGGGAGGCCCATGCGGTGACGGCACCACAGGTGGGGGACGGGGAGGAGCCCGTGAACCCAGTGGTGATTGAACCAGGTACGGCTCTCTACACGTCGTCGCCATGCGTGTCTCCGAAGACCGACGACATAATCGGACATATAGATTGTCTAGATCTGTCGTCGCCGGAGGCTGCGGGGGCGCTGATGGAGGAAGGGAGTGAGGGGGGCGGCCAGCAGTGCCTGCCACCGTAGACGCCACCATAGGCAGACCGAATGGCGGGACTAAGGTGCGTACAAATAAACCTTCATCACTGCATCGCACTGTGGGCTGAAAATCGACCTCCATAGACATAGAAATGAAAGTTGCTAGATGTTCGTTTTGTTGACGGATATGGCTTCTATTAGCTATTATACACATAACAATGTCATCTGAGCTAACTCCGCACAGAAATGAATTTATTATAAGGTTTTTTCGAAAAAAATGTATGGAGCTAGCATGAAAAATCTGAATATCTCTGAACTTGCAAGGAAAACCGTAATATCCTCAGAGATGGTTATAGGACTAATTATTTGTGATTTTTTGACATACTTCATATAACGGTACCTGCTGCAGAATTTTTTTTAAAAATCATCTTATTTTTAATTAATTTTTGTAACATTAAACGATTTGTTTTGGTGTATAAGTAAAGAAACAACACGTTATATGCATATAATACTAAATCTTCGCCAGTTATTTGTTAAAATATCAAGAAAATTATTTTTGCCTAACATAGTATATATGTTTTAAAACAGTTAATTGGATACCATTACTGAACTTTGCATACAGGTAAACTACTGAATAATAAATTAGCCTTCTAATGAGTTCTGAATAAGAGATTAAGTGATTTGCAATGTCGCACAATGGTAACTACGGATTACACTAATTAAAATCTTACAGGTAAGTACATAAGTAACTTAAATAGTTAATTAGATATGTTACGAGTTCTAAGAAATATTTTCGACAACTGTCTAATGAGGTCGTTAACTAATGTTGGACTGAAATATAAAATGGTTAACATTTTGCATCATAATTTAGTTTATTCTAAGCTTTGTTACCCCTAACATATCACTGTGAAATTTTATAATGGAAAGTTTAAATACCAATTTAGACCTATTCGTTCTTCTAAAATGTAAGAGTACTTCATTTGATCATGAGGTATTGTTTAGTGAAGTTATATCCCGCCTAGACGTTTGTCTTTCCGTTGAAGATCAAGTGACTCTAAAAGAATTTTGTCGGAGATTTGTATGAGCTGCATCACAAAGGTGGTAAAAATCTCACCGAATTCTTGATACTTTTAGAAAACAATACGAAATTTGGCTGCAAGCAACTATCGATTGGCCAAGTTGTATAAATTTAGTCGCTCAAGAACCAACTGTTGCTGAGGGATCAAGATCAATCTCTCCAGAACCCTCAACATCATACTCTGTTGGTACAATGACAAAGAGGTCACGAAAACCATTCGAAGATCTGGAAAGCAAACAGAAGAAGAGAAGATCTGATGAGCATAAAACTGACAATCCCAGTGAATTGGCATATACAGCAGCAGCGCGTTTTAAGGAAGAAGGTTGTGAGGATATCGCATCTGTAATCGAATATATGCTGAAACATCCTGAAGCAGCCTCTAAAATTAAGGAAACGCTTAAGCAACCGGTGAAAACTATCTTATTTACACCAGAAAAAGCACTTGGATTACTCCTTTCATTAAAATTATCAAAGTGGCAATACATCACTTTACGAGAGTCAGCTATTCGGGAAGGTAGAAAGGATATTTATCCATCCTACTATAAAGTGCAACAAACCAAGCTGGCATGCTATCCTCCGAAGCAATCAGTGTTAGTGACCGATTCATCGGCAAGAATAACCCTTCAAGCTTTACTCGACATTACGGTCAAAAGAATCCTCCAAAGTTTTCCTAACGATGATGTGCAAAATAAGGATTTAAAATTGATATCTAAATGGGGTTTCGATGGTGCGTCAAACCAAAGCCGATACAAGCAGAAAATGGATAGCGATCAAGACGATTCAAGTATTTTCATGACTTCCTTGGTGCCACTAAAACTGACTGATGGAGACAATACTTTGTGGATGAACCCAAAACCATGCTCAGCAATGTATTGTCGTCCAGTTCAATTTACTTTTTTGAAGGAAAGCGAAGCAGTAGTCATCGAACACAAACGACGAATGGATGAAGAAATTAAGGCTCTCATTCCTACAGAGTGCAATAATAGAAACAGGGTGAATCATCACCTAATGATGACAATGATCGATGGTAAAGTCTGCACGTATTTGTCTCAAGCCAGATCAAGTTCATCATGCTATTTGTGTCTGGCAAAACCGACAGAAATGAACCGTTTGAGTGTAGTAACAGCAAAGACCGTATCTTCTGATATATACGAGTTTGGATTGTCATCTCTACACGCCCGTATAAATTGTATGGAATGTTTACTACATATTTCGTATAGACTAGATTTTAAAGAGTGGGCTGCGAGAGGTAACGAGCACAAAGAAATGCTAAGTAAGAGAAAAAAGATTATTCAAGACAAATTTAAAGACGAATTAAATCTATTGATTGACATTGTTAAACAAGGTTCCGGAACTACTAATGACGGCAACACTGCAAGAAAGATTTTCAAATTTCCCCATAAAACTGCAGCCATTACTGGGTTGGACGAAGAACTAATAAGAAGATTTGCTGTGATTTTACAGGCAATAACTTCCGGGGAAAAAGTAGATATAATTAAATTTAAAGATTATGCCTTCAAAACAGCAGAGAGGTACGTGGAATTATATGACTGGTACTATATGTCATCAACCGTCCACAAATTACTTATACACGGGGCAGACATAATCGAGAAGAATGATGTTGTACCCATAGGAAGTCTCTCGGAAGAAGCATCCGAGTCTCGCAATAAAGATTTTAGGAGGTTTCGGGAACATCATTCGCAGAAAAAGAGCAGGCAAGATTCGAATCATGATATCCTTAATATGTTAGTTGTTTCTTCGGATCCTTTTATAAATGTACAAAGGCCCAAGTTAGATGCCAAGAAAAAGGAGGATTTATTTCCTGAAACCCTCAATTTAATTCAGTTTCAAGAAACTGACTTTGAGTTTCTAGGCAATCTAGATTCTGATTCAGAAATCGACGAGAGTGATAAGGAAATAATATCAGGGTTGGTTTGAGGTATAAACCGCAAACCAACAACAAACCTGAGTGGTAACCTCGTTTTTCATTATGTATGTACTTTTTGTTTTTTTTTTTATGTTACAATGTTTGTTATAGTAACGTGTATGTACCTATGTTTTGAAAAATAAAATACTTACTTACTTACTTACTTTTAATTATAATTCTATTCAATGTAATTTTTTCATGATCTTTCGTTATTTAGCTTTGGTACGTAACTATGTTTTGCAATTGATTTATTTTAAATATTTTATATTACTATTCTTGTACCTATTTATATTTTTGCATACTTTTGTACCTATGTTTTGTTTTATATAAATTTTATCAACTATTAAAAAATACCTTTTTAATTTATTTTTCTTTTTATTTAATGCCTATTATTAGCGTTAATAAAATAACTAACTTATCGATTGATCTTTACTTTGACATTAGTAGAATTTAATGATTTAAAAAAATACCTTCATTTAGACATAATAATAAAATAATTAGACAGTTGTCGAAAATATTTCTTAGAACTCGTAACATGTCTAATTAACTAATTAGTTTACTTATGTACTTACCTGTAAGAATTTAATTAGTGTACTCCGTAGTTACCATTGTGCGATATTGCAAATCACTTAATCTCTTATTCAGAACTCATTAGAAGGCTAATTTAATATTCAGTGGTTTACCTGTATGCAAAGTTTAGTAATGGTATCCAATTACCTGTTTTAAAACATTAATACTATGTAAGGCAAAAATAATTTTCTTGATATTTTAACAAATAACTGGCGAAGATTTAGTATTATATGCATATAACGTGTTGTTTCTTTACTTTTACAATAAAACAAATCGTTTAATGTTAAAAAAAATTAATTAAAAATTAGATGATTTTTAAAAAAAATTCTGCAGCAGGTACCGTTATATGAAGTATGTCAAAAAATCACAAATAATTAGTCCTATAACCATCTCTGAGGATATTACGGTTTTCCTTGCAAGTTCAGAGATATTCAGATTTTTCATGCTAGCTCCATACATTTTTTTCGAAAAAACCTTATAATAAATTCATTTCTGTGCGGAGTTAGCTCAGACGACATTGTTATGTGTATAATAGCTAATAGAAGCCATATCTGTCAACAAAACGAACATCTAGCAACTTTCATTTCTATGTCTATGGAGGTCGATTTTCAGCCCACAGTGCATCGGGGCGATGGCCGTTCTGGCCCGCCACCTGCGGATGAAGGAATATGATATTGCCCTGATCCAGGAACCTTATGTTAAAGAGGGAAAGATCAGAGGTTTGGGTGGGACAGGAGGTGTAATTTATCATAACTGTTCCACTAATGATATAAGGACATGTGTGTATGTCAGAAATGGCATAAATGCAATGCCCTTATACAATTTTTGTTCTAGGGATCTTACGACAGTTAAGATCGATGTGCGAGGGAGCGGAGGGCGGGATATTGTAATCCTGACCTCTGCATACTTCGACTATACGGACAAGGAAACTGTATCTGGACAGATAAAGGACCTTGTTGAATATGGCAGCCGGGAGAACCTGAACATGATCCTGGGGTGTGATGCCAACGCACACCACACAGTCTGGGGGAGCACGGATGTGAATGTAAGAGGGGGAAAAGCTACTGGAGTATGTGGTAAGTACCTCTTTACAAATTCTAAACAAGGGAAACAGGCCAACGTTCGTCAATTGTAGGCGAGCAGAGGTAATTGACATCACGTTAGCCACCAACAGGGCTAGCACTACGATTGTCGAGTGGCATGTGTCTGATGAGATTACCTTGTCAGATCATAATTACATATGCTTTAAGTATAGGACGCTGGTTCCAGCTCCTATAGCACGTAGAAGGAATCCCAGAAATACGGACTGGAACTCCTTCAGGAGTGACCTCAGAATAGATTTGGAGGATTCTAAGGGTAAGCTTAATTCTATATTAGACATAGAGTTTACAGCAGACAAATTGGTCCAGACTGTAAATACGGCCTGGACAAGTAACTGCCCTGAAAGGGAACTTAGGCCCAAGAGGGTACCATGGTGGACGCCAGAGTTGGTCAAGCTGAGGCTAGAAGCCAGAAGAGCGTTTAACAATGCTAGGACCAGCAGGGACTATAGCGGTTACGCTCGATGTTTGACCAACTACAACAAAGCTGTGCGGAAAGCCAAACGGAAGGCTTGGAGAGCCCACTGTGAGAACATCAGTACTATTCCTGAAGGAATGAGACTCTCCAAAGCTATCTCGACTGTCAGAGCACACCCATTGACAACCATCAGAGATGGCAATGGGCAGCGAACAGGGTCCGGTAAGGAGACACTAGCAATGATGCTAAACACACACTTTCCGGACTGTAAGATAATAGAAAAGGAGCAGGAGGACCCGATTAGCCTGGTTGAACTAGGCTGCCGCACAACCAAAGCAGATTGGGACACTGCAAGGAAGGTAGTGGATGAAGGGAAGGTCGGCTGGGCTCTAAATGGTTTTCAACCGTTCAAGTCACCTGGTCCAGACATGGTTTATCCTATTATCCTACAACAGGGAGCTGCACTCTTGGTACCGCATTTGTGCAGACTATACAGAGCCTGCATAGCTTTTGGATACATTCCAAAGATATGGAGGCGAGTTAAAGTCATCTACATACCGAAGCCGGGCAAAGAGGACTACGAAGAAGCCAAGGCATACCGACCTATTAGTCTTGAGTCGTTCTTCTTGAGAAGCCCTGGAGAAGTTAGTAGATAGATATATCAGGGAGGGAGGATTGAGAAAATTTCCCCTCCACGGGCTACAATGTGCCTACCAGTCGGGAAAATCCACTGAGACGGCACTGCATTTTGTGGTAAATAAGGCAGAACATGCATTAGATAACCGGGAAGTATGCATTGCTGCATTCCTGGATATTGAGGGAGCTTTCGATCGGACCACCTTTGATGCCATCAGTGTGGCATCGGCAAATCACGGCCTAGAGCCAACCATTTGCAAGTGGATCGATTGTATGCTCAGAGGAAGAATTATTAGGTCTGAGTTGTTAGGGGATGAAATGACTGCAATGACTACCAAAGGCTGCCCTCAGGGTGGAGTACTCTCACCGCTCTTATGGTGCTTGGTGGTTAATTCACTTTTAGAACAACTCAACAAAGGTCCGTACTTAACGGTCGGATATGCGGATGACTTGGTGATACTTGTCAATGGAAAATTTCCGAGCACAGTATCCAGTCTCATGCAGAGGGCCCTGAGTATGGTAGAAAAATGGTGCAGTAGTAACCATTTATCGATCAACCCAGGGAAAACTACTGTCGTGCCGTTTACTAGGATGAGAGATCCGACTGGCTTGGGAACTCTATCCATGTATGGTACACAGCTACAATGGTCCACGGAGGTGAAGTATCTAGGCATGACCTTAGATAACAAGCTAACGTGGAAACCTCATGTAGACAAAGCCATAGTGAAGGCCCAGCGGGTCTTCGGTATGATTCGTTCTACTTATGGGAAGACCTGGGGCCTGAAGCCCAAGGTCATCAAGTGGCTATACACGATGATGATAAGACCCATAATCACATATGGAAGCGTTGTCTGGTGGCCAAGAACTAAACTAGCAACATGCAGGAAAGCGCTGTCGAAGGTGCAGCGATTCGCCTGCATGGCTATAACAGGGGCGTTCCCTACTACGCCAACGGCTGCGTTAGAGATCCTGCTGGACCTAACGCCGCTACACATTGTTGTGGAGTTAGAGGCGATGAAGGCGCTACATAGACTATCTATACATGGGCTGTGGAGCGTCAACATGCCAGTAACTCGACACACAAAACTGGAGATCTCGAAGGATCTTAAAGAGATTATGAGCATGGGATGTGACAAAATGCAACCAATGCACATATTTAAAAAGAATTTTAAAATAAAGTTCCCCACAAGGGACGAATGGAGACGAGGTCTACGATCCCCTGACAAGGGTTGTCTCATCTGGTACACCGATGGTTCCAAAATGGAAACAGGATCAGGCGCTGGTATATATGCCAACGACTGCAAGGTGAACCAAAGCATGGGCAAATATGCAACGGTCTTCCAGGCGGAAACCTATGCTATAATTGCCTGTGCGCAGGAGAATATTAACAACAATGTCACTGACAAAATTGTTTATATTCTCAGTGACAGTCAAGCTGCTCTTAAGGCTCTGAACTCCTGTAGGGTGGACTCAGCACTGGTTCTGAACTGTATTAAAGCCCTCAACAAACTTGGCAGGAAAAACACAGTCAGGCTGGTGTGGGTTCCGGGGCATGCAGGGGTGCAGGGTACAATTTGTGGGCCCCGAGCCATTCGTAGGTCTCTCTGAGAGTACCGTCAAGGCAGCTTTGAATGCACATGGCAATGATAAACACAGGCTGGTGTGGATGGCCCTTAAGGGTCTGGAACACTCCAAGCAATTCATTGCAAACAGAGCCACGGGCTTTACCCGGAAGTTCTGCGGGTACAACAAGGGCCAAATACGCCTACTCACAGGAGCGTTTACTGGTAATTTTGGCACCAACGACTTCCTGTGCAGATTGAGATTGTCAAGCAATTCGATCTGCAGAGCCTGTGGTGAACAGGACGAGTCCATATCACACCTACTGTGTGAATGTGACGCGTTGGCCGGACTAAGGATGGGTCTGATGGGATTGGCATATCCGAACCCTGAAGACTTCAGGCTTCTCCCTCTGAAGTTTACGCTGCGACTGATGCAGTACATTCATAGGGAGATAGCTCAAGGATAAACCTCGGGGCCGACACAAAAGATCCCACTGGGTCGAAGTGTCGCCGGTCTGCAATGACTGGCCCCCGGATCAAGATAAGATAAGATAAGATAAGATAATGGGGATACAAATAAGGCAGTGTACATATGTATGTATGTGCATATGCATGTATGACTAGCAATCCCTTTGGGAATATCTATAGGTATATATTTTTCTATACCCCTGACAACGTGTATGCGAAATTTCATGATAAGTGCCGAGTAGTTAAGGCGTGGAAGCGTTATAAACAAATTCACATTCGCATTTATAAGTTAGGATTTTATCAATTTTGTATAGTTCAGCCAGTAGTTAGCTCTTTCTCACATTTTCGTTTCGACTCGATTTGAAAGGAATAGATGAGAGTGCCTAGTGCGAGTTTGTTTGACGTTAAAGCGATCGACACGTTTATGACGTTCGGCGCTTCGATTGGCCGGCTCCAAGTTCTTAACCAATCAGAGACAAACGCGGTAAACGTTTCGATCGCGTTAACGTAATAAGCAACTCGCACTCGGCACTAGGCACGCTGAAACTTTTATTTGAATGTTTTGATGCCGTGCCACTTAATTCTTGTTACGAATAAGATGTAACATACACGAAAGTTATCAATGTATTACAGTTAAAAGATCCAGTATAACTACAGTTATGTTTGTTGAAATACTCAAGCGGTAATAATCCATTATCTCTGCAAAATCAATGGCATTTTTATAAAACTCGTTTAAACTGAGTTCTTTGAAGCTAACGAGTTCAGGTGGGTCAAAGGCCAGTCTCTTCAGCTCAGGTAGTTAATAAACAACAATAGTGTTGATGACCGAGTGTTAGCTGCGCTTGCGCCGATTGCCGCGGGCCACGCGACGACCATTCCGCCATTGTGTTCTACAACTCTATGGTCGTAACATGATTAAAACGATGCATAATACATATTTGCAATGGTGGATTAACGGTCGAAATTCTAACTACCTATTATAAATGCGAATGGGAGTTTGTTTGCTTGTTACGCTTTTACACCTTAACTCCTTGACCGATCATCATGCGCATACATGTTGCTACCTTTCTTACCATCGTGTGAGATTAATTGGTAGGTACTTACTTTTTAATTAAATTGTTGCGCTGTATTAAGTAAATGCACAGATGCGTGCTAGGTAAAGTACTTCTTTGACTGTATTGCGATACATAGCTGCGCGCGGCCTGCGTCCATACGTTGTTCAATATAACAATATTATGATGATTTTAATTATGACTTACCACATTTATTGACTTAGGGTCGATTTTTCAATCGTCAGATAACTTTTATCTAGGGAATATTAGATAAAAGTTATCTGACGATTGAAAAATCGACCCTAAGTCAATAAATGTGGTAAGTCATAATTAAAATCACGCTTTTGTATAGAAAATATGTCATACCGCCATATTTATTCTTCAGATAAAAGTTATCTGAAGATTGAAAAACCGGCCCTTAGTGTTGTTTTATTTTATTTTATACGTAATTGTGTACTTATTTAACATTTGTCTATGTAGTATTTTATACCTTCTTACGCTATTAGTATGTACATAATTCTAAACTATATATAACTATGTATATATCGTTATACTTGTTGGCTTCCGTACGTCACAATGACAGGCTCCAGTGGAAGACCAGCGCCTGGTTCTTGAGATCAGGCAAATGCTGAACTAGAGTCCTGATTGCTGCAGCTGTGGGACGCAAGAGTCTCACGAGGTTTATTGAGTATTTTATGTTACTGTATTTTTTTTTATTTCTTCCTATCTATTACCGTAATTGTTAGCCTTCGGGTTGCGGAGATCAGGTGGCAGACGCTCCGTTTAAAACTGATATCCAGTCAAATCCGGTTAAACCAGAAAAAGCCGATCCTAAGTGACGTGGGAATAATAAAGGCTAGGAAGAAGGAGAAGAAGCTATGGCTTTTGATTCCACGTAACAGGGCTCGACACTACAGTCTACCACAGTTCTAGACCTTATGATATTACAAAGAATTTCTTATTATCATTCATGTGAAAGCGATTCGCGCGGCCTTGGCGGTTTTAGTCGGTATTACCTGGATGTAGCTCAGTCAGTCGACTAGAGTGCGTACCAACAAGTTTGGGTCCTCATACCTTTGCCGAACGATCAAGGCATGGAATTCTCTGCCAAGGCACGTGTTTCCTTCTTCCTTCAATCCCGGGTCCTTTAAGCGGGGCGTGAAAAAGCACCTTCTCAGGCCGTCAAAGTAGAGACCTCAACATCGCCTCGGCTGCTATGAGGACGATTTGGAGGCCACTGCTCTTAGACCACACGACTGCTTACCACCAGGCGGAGTGTGGTCATTATGACGGGCAAAATAAAAAAAAATAAACATAAAACGTCTTTCGCCCGGTGAGTCCGACACAACTTCTGTTTCGCCCCGCGGAGAGAAAGCATTCCCCCAAGTAAAAAAAATGTAGTATTTTTTTTTGGTACGTACGCAGGAATTTTCCACAGCATTAAAATAATATAAAACTAAAATCCTTGAGATCGTGATCGATTAGACTCGTTACATTTTTTACTTTAATCCTATTAGTTGGATATAATTTGCATAACATTTCATTTTCAACGGGCTCTATAAATAACTATTTTATTGTATTTCTAAACGTTTTTACTGCATAAAGTTAATTGGTTGAGTCGGTTATCCTATTACTATTACTTACTAGGCAGCTAGGCAGCTAGGCATTAAAATAGATGTGTTACCATAAAAAATCCTAGCAGTAATAGTTTCGAAAGCGTCCGCGGAAGTTTCAATTCTGGCTGGACTTGGTCATCTAGTCAGAGGCGGGTCTCCATAGCTTCCAGATGTAACAAGTATTGTTAGAATTAGTCCAGATTTTTTAGGTTGTATATTTAGCGATACCTATACAGCATGTAATAGAAAGGTATGGTCATATTTTAGAAACGTAATGTATGTTTGATAAATATAATCTACGGGCCTAACACCGAAAGAAAAAAAAAAGAGAAAAAAATTCAAAAATAAATTTCTTTTTAACTGGCTTTTGCCCGCGGATTCGCTCGCGTATATGTAGGTGTGTTTAGGTTAGATTAGTAACAGTACTTTCTTCTGGATAAAAGGTACCCATGTCATTTTCTGTACTCCTGATAACGTGTATGGGAAATCTCATGATGATCGATCGAGTAGTTAAGCGTAACAAAAACAAACTCACATTCGCATTTATAATATAAGTTAGGACTTAAACATTATAACAAAAGCGTTACATCACTATCAAAATTGCGTCTGGTCATTATTAGGTTCACGGAGATCATCCGAGACAGCGGTTAGTGTAGTATAAGTCTCGACTAGAATGTATGATACATAAAAAGAAAATACTATATCTTTCTGAAAATAATGTATACGGACTTTTTGTCGCTGTTTTCCATTGTACAGGGTCTATAATATATTATGTGACGCTTAAACATGACCACACGTTTCCGTTACACGCTGTTCAGGCATGAGACTATTTGTGTGAATGGTAAAATAAATTTAGGCACCGAATGCAGCGTAAACTTCGCACATATAGCGCTCATTCTTGTCATACGTAGGTGTTAATGAGAAGACGCCATTAATTATTTTCAAGTAAAAACAACTATATAATTACGATTATAATAATATATAATCAGCCTTGTATATAAACTGTCCCACTGCTGGGCATGGGCCTCTTAAAAACATGAGACGGATTAGGCCATAATCCACGCTATCCCAGTGCGGGTTGATAAACTTCACACGTTTTCGAGAACATTATGGAGATCTCTCACACATGTAGGTTTCCTTATAATAATTTTCTTCAACGTTAAAGCGAGCGATAATTCAATACGCAAATAACTTCGAAAACTCATAGTTACACGCTTGGGATAAAACACGAAACCCCTGCTTGGCAGTCGGTCTACCGATAGGATACCGCTGCAAATACGGTTGATTTCTGAAAAATATCAGGTTGCTCATTGGATCAGGCATTAGTATTGCGGTCGGTAATCGTGTATTCATGTGCTACTTAATGCCCCATCCACTTAAACTATTTTCTAATGCAAGCATGTATGTATAGCATATTCAGCGCCGCGTATATATGGGCTAGGGCAACTCTCATAGGCCAGTGGATATCTGGTTATACACCTTGACTAGTCAACCTCAGAGGCCAGTGTATCAGCGAATTTACACTGCACCGACCATTTTGTACTCCAGATACACCAAACGATTCGTGAGGGCCAGGGCTACAAAGTAATTTACAAAATGTTCGGCGCGGCGTATAATCACTGATGCTCTCGCCTCTGAAGTTGACTACTCAAGGCATATAACCAGATATACACTGGCTTATGAGATTTGCACTAGGGTGTATAATGTGAAATATACCTACACGACAGACGCTGATCGTGATAGACTGGAGGAGTAAACAGGAAGACCGTTTCTATCCACACTACAAACAAAACTACTTAACCCTGCGACTGCGAACGGGGTCACAAAAAGCAACAAATATTTCACTGTCCCAAAAGTATAACAATACCGTATCTCTATTCTAATAGTGAACGCTGCGGAGAATAGCGTGTCCACAATAGATAACACGTAACAATGGACCAAAGCTGTGACACCCGCACTTGACTCCCACTCGACACAAAATATGTCACGTTATTGTACGCAAAATGTCAGAGATACCGAGGAAAATTATTATCAACGTGTGTGTTGATAGAAAATATTACGTGTGAAAAATATTTTGGGGAATTTATATTAAGACTAGATTTTGCCTGCGGCTTCGCTCGAATAAAAGTAGTTTTAGTAAGGTTAGTCTCAGTATTTTTTTTCTGGATGAAAGGTATCCTACGTCCTTTGCTGTTCCCCTGACAACGTGTATGTGAAAATGCATGATGGTCGGTCGAGTAGTTCAGGCGTGAAAGAGTAACAAACAAAAAACTCGCAATTAAAATATTAGTTGGGGTTTTCTTTATGTTCTAAGGCAATGCGTAATGGTGAATGGCTGTTACCATAAGTTTGCGCTTCTGTTGGCAATTATTGTGTGGTGCAAAGTACGCATGAAATCATGTTAATGAATTTGACTTGGATGTCAAGAAGCAAGATACTTAGTGACCTTGACCTTGAAAGAACTTGGCGCAATTTACGCTTTTTTCATATTACGCGGGATAAGCCCCGCTTGATATAGGACGCACCTATTACCATATACCGGACATATTTCTAGAATCTGTACTCGTACTGAGAATATACTTCCTGAATAGTAACAATTTTGTCGACTTGATATAGTGCTGTCCTATGATCGATCGCAAACTTAACAACCAAAATGAAAGTAAATAAAAAAAGTACTATAGGAAATACTAGCTTTTGCCCGCGGCTTCGCTCGCGTAAAAGTAAGTTAGGTTATGTTAGTAACAAGAATTCTTTAAATAAATAATACCTAGCCTATGTTACTCGCTGATAATGTAGCGTTCCATGGGTGAAAGAATTTTAAAATCGGCCTTGACGCTTTTAGTTAATCGTTACAAACAAAACTGTCCCACTACTGGGCATGGGTCTCTTAAAAACATGAGACGGATTAGGGCATTATCCACGCTAGCCCAGTGCGGGTTGATAAATTTCACACGTTTTCGAGAACATTATGGAGATCTCTCACACATGTAGGTTTCCTTATGATGATTTTCATCAACGTTAAAGCGAGCGATAATTAACTATTTAATACGCACATAACTTCGAAAACTCATAGTTACACGCTTGGGATGGAACACGAAACCTTTGCGTGGAAGTATAACAGTCTACCAATAGGATATCGCTGCAAATACGGTTGATTTCTGAAAAATATCGCGATGCTCCTTGAAACAGACAAACAAAAATCAAATTATGCCTCATTATAATATTAGTAAAAATAAATAGTAAGACACTATTGTACATAAATTTACAAAATCGAATGGAGCAAAGCCGAGTGATACTTCGTAACAACATTCAAGTTGATCTCGTTCTAAAAGTAAAACTCAGGATACACAGTCCAGTAGCAAGCAATAAATATACTGAAGGAAACCACCTGGCTGATAGTTAGCGGTGGAAACTATTCTACACCTGGACACCGCACGCCACGCCCGGGGCGAACACACAGCTTTCACCGTATTTCCATTAATCAAAGCTACTGCAACTTCCAGTGTTATTGGAAAATAACGCGATAACTTATATCATACTATAATACATAAAATAAAGTCATGATGGACTGCCTCGATGATGCAGCGATGCTCGATGATGGTGTATGCGACTGCTTGATGAAAAATGTCGGAGCTTGAAACGCTGTTCGGTAAACGGCAATAGGTTCGTTCCTATTACGTAGGATTTAAGGTCATATAGCTGGGGATAAATGTATGTAATGTATAACTGTAGGTATTAAACACGCCAATTGTACCTCATCCTACCCCTTCGGGGATACAGACGTAAAACTATGCAAGTAAGAACGAGAGAAAATGTAAATAAATATTTTGAATATAAATAAAGTATTTTCTTTCTTGCTTTTGTCTTTCTGGGTTTACGCTGTGGTTTACACACTCATGCTTCCTTTCCAAAAAGGCCTACTGCCTCTTTAGGCAGTATGTTCATTTACTTAGTTGCAGCACTTTAGTTTGAGTTTGAGAATCTACGCGTTTGCACTTGCTGATATTCTGGTTCTGGCTAGGACTACCCAGCTGAGAAGTACTTCAATACTATAAGAGACGGTAGCTGTTGAGTTCCTGAGGTGAATAGGGTTGTAAAGCTCCTTAAGCAACTAATATTAAGTATCCTGGACAGCGACTGCCTTTTTAAACGATGTATCGTTTGACAAAGCTTGTATGACATCGTCCATAAGCAGAACAGCTTACCACCAGGCGGAGAAAATGCTTAATTTGTTATATTTAAGTCACACCTTATACGACCAAGCTAAGCTAAGCTCTTTGAAAGGATACACTTCAAACTCTTTGCTGTGACGAGAATTTCTTTACATAAAAACCAATAACAACTTATCCCACTTAAACTCGGTATGTAAATTTAAATACAATCTTACGCTAACTTACTCGTTATATAGCCAAGCCTATTAACATCCGAAAGTCTGGATATAATACAGTTTTTCTGTAAAGGATTTTCTGCCAGAATAAATATAATTATTTACTATACAAACTAAACAATTTCCACTGCCAGATAAGTGTTTAAATGACTGCTCATTCTTTTCGATTTAGTTTTTATCAAAATGCATCTTTTGTTTTCTGTATATTATTTCCATTTTATTATTCTAATCATGTTTATTTTATATGAAATCCTTCAATTCCCAATTTTACCTTAACAGACTCGAATTTGTACCTTGTGGTTGACTGAAAATTTAATCACAGACACACACACCCGACAAGGCGGGAACAATTTAACATAAATCATAAATAGCTCGCAATATTAAAGCAGTTTTTCAACACTACAAATATTCACAATAACCGGATCTATAATACGTCCATATTTAGCGACTTACAAATGGTATCGCCAAATCCTATTAATTAACCCGCTCTATTTCTACATTTCGATTTCGCAATAAGATTTACGATCCATATTATTATTAACAATGTACTAAACATGTCCATTAGTGTTGTGCGGCTGTACTCGTATACTCAACAAGTATACAAGAACATGTCGAGTAACAAGTATGGTCGAGTATGGGGTTGCCAGCTTAAACCAAAAAGCCGGACAGACCGTTTAGACGGACATTTGGGTATAAATGCCGGACACCCTTAAAATGTAGTGTTATACACTACATTTTTTTCGGGGAGGACAAGTGTTAGTCCACTCTAGCGATACAAATTAAGTGAGAGCGGAAACCAACACATAACAAATCTAACAAAATGGTCTAATTCAAAAAGCCGGACAGACTGGACACCATCTAATTTGGCTGCACTCACAACCAAAAAGCCTGACTGTGTCCGGCTTTATCCGGACGCCTGGCAACGCTAGTCGAGTTTGTTTCTTGTTTATACAGGTAACAGATGTAACTGTGGTACGTTTTTGCGCGAGTTCCCAGTTTGATGCAGCTCGTTTTACCGGGAATGCATATCTGTGTTCGGTTAGTATGTGAGGTGTTCCGAACAGACGTTGGCGGGTTAAATGTGGTTTTTATAAATTCATTGCTTAATATGGTCGTTATATTTTTAATTGTGGTGGTAACGTATGCAAATATGAACTAATTATTGAGTATCTAGTAATACGAACCGGTCTAGGTCTGTTGGTTGGCTAGACTGGGTTCGTATTGTTTATACTTGTTTAAAGTACGTTCAACTTTGGTTATGTAGGTAATAAAGGTAAGCCTACCTATAGGCGAAGCGGAGGGTCTTTTGTCAGCTTTCATAACCACCCGACGCAACTTTTCATACATTCTGATTAGCAGTACACGGATGGTGTAGTGGTAGTTTAAATGGTAGCTTGGCCACTGCCACTGATTCGAGTGTTGCCAAAACTTTATGGGCTGCATAAATATTTGTTCCAGTTATGTCTTTCTTTGTTTGCTGTTTGAATATTTTTATAGCACCTTTCAGTAGGCACATGGCTTATATCTACGGCCAAAATGACTATATACAAAATGCGTACTTAGAAAATGTAATACATGGACGACTAAACACGTATTCTGTATTCTTAAAAAAGACAATTTCCGCACTATAATGCCTGTGTCGTCTTTAAAATCATTTAAACAACCGACAAAAAGACGCCCAGACAATCATTTATGGATCACAATCTTCTTGTCCCATTTGAAATTTCTGAACACTCGTGACAGATTCGAGGCGGCCTCTACCAAATTCACCATTACGCCATCTGTGCAGTCAGAAATCTATGAAAACTCACATAAATAACCGCTATAGTCTATTTAGAAGAAACAGTTAATGTAAAACGCATTTATCTAACTAACCTGTCATGATGCATGACGTCAGCTCGTACCCAGGGTACGGCTCCCCACTCCTCGTGGTCCTGCTCCTCTCGTTCGTCGGGCTTCGGCCGCAGCAGCCCCGACAGCCACGTGTACGACTTGCTGCGCTTCATAACAACAGCCCGTCAACCCAACAACACTTCACCAGTCGGTACGTCATAACAACGACAGCACGTCACTAGCAGTTGTTGCTTTATAAAATCGACACTATGCAACAACACATCACTATTTACGATTTTTGAATTTGGAACTTTGTTACCGCAAAATTTTGAAATTCGAACTTTGTTTTGACTGAATTGAATTTATGATTTTACATTTAATTTAACAACACTTTTCAATTAGAAATTAACACTTCACTATTTGGTTTAGGGTTATATTTCACTTTTTAACACTTTTTGGTACTAAAATTACAGAAGCGAATTTCATAAGATTCTAAGACTGATCATTAGTAAAATAATCTTATAGAAACTCAACAAAACACACCAAACTATTCGTCATCCTTTAACAAAAAGCCTTATTAGTCTGTTTCGACGTATATCTACGTAATACTTTAACCACCGTCAAAATATCAATTAATTTCTACTCATTAAAATTTCTTACTTCGATGCCCAATCACAGAGCGATACAAACATGTTTATTATCAAACAAATTTATACTCTTTGTTAGTAACAACATAGTTTATAATTGCGTGGCTATTGATGTCTCGGACATTTTGTATTCTCATCGAAGAAAATTGCCGTCAGACGAATGGACGTTAAAAATCGTCTTATGGAACTGGTCGGGCACTTAGAGTTCCGTACATATGTCTGTGTGCATCGCAATTTACATCTACTTGTTAATATTGGTTGGTTATACGTCAGTTTGGTCGGCAAATATAAGAAAGAAAAGCTTTGTAAAGTCTCTCTAAGTTTTATTATATATTTTTCTGTTAATATTTGCTTTTTTTTTAATAACTCTAATATTTTTCGACTATAGCATAGCTTAATTTGCAGTCAATTATGGAATCGTAGCCAACTTCAAAAATGTATAGGTAAAGAATAATCCTACCGAATATTACAACGACTTGTGATTATACTTTCTTTTACAAGCGGGGATTGAACCCGTTTCTTGACTATATGTATAATAATGGCGTTTATCCTTTTTACCATTGCGTCAATGGAACAAGCAAAAAAATACTAAGTACACAATATTCTAATAGCAGCAAGTTAGAGTGTTGATGAAAAACGCTGAATAAATTATATGATTAAGATTTAAAGGCCTGAGATGTGATTATAGTGATATTCGTCGCTTCGTTCGACCTGATGACACATCTAGCGATTAAAAAATAAAAACATTCATGTTCAAAATAATGACACCTCTAGCGGTTAAGAAATAAAATCGTCCTGTGCTCAAAATGATGACACCTCTGTTTAAAAATAAAACCGTTCTATATTCAAAATTATTGATCGCAGTCGTGTTGTGTCGAATTTTGACAGTGTGCTTGACAGCTGAGGTCTCTATTCACAATAGAGACGACATCTTAAATTTGACTGAACCATCAATATGTCTTCACACGTAACCCTAATATAGTGATGTCAAATCTCCAGCCCCGTTACTTGTACAATAGAGGTGTTGATCAACAACACGGCCGAATGAAGAACGACACAAAATGCATATACATTTTTGGGAAGATAAGACTATTTATTTTGGTTGGATTACGAATAGTTTAGTAAGTTGTGTGAAGGCTTATGTAGTGATGAGACGAGTACCTGTAACAAAGAAAGGTGTTAGTGTTATTACTATTAAAAATTAAGACATCTAAAGTAAGAAATTCTTTTCAAATTGTTTCCTAAGAAGAGTACCTACCTAACTTTTTTTTATTGCTTTGTTGGTATTGTAAGGACTAACTGACTCTCTAACTTTTTTATATATTTTTGTTGTTTGTAGCAATTGCGAATTCGTATGTAATGACAACATTATATTTTTAGTACCTACCTACAAATTCCTAGAGCTTGACCTACGTCATTTTAGCACAGTTGATTGTAATATGTAGTAAAAACGGTATGCGTAATCGCTAGTTTGAAAGTGAAGCCATTTTACTTGGACCTGATAGGCCTTTCAGACCGCTGTCCACTTACAAACAGACTTAAGATAAAAGACTATCTTAAGTCTATTTGTAAGTTACAGATGGATCAACGTTGGTCTGGCTGCTCTTAAGATTTTAGTCTATAAGATGAATGCGTGCTCTGCGTCAACTCATATACCATTTAATTTAGACATCGCTTTGTCCATTAAGACTGCGCCGAGCGTAAGACGCGGTTGGACTGAATGACAGAGCTCGATATTCACATCGACGCGCGGCCGCCATAGTAAAATTGTATGGAGGATTTGAAGTGCTTTTCTGATAAGATAAATATGTATCTTTATTGTCAAACAATAACTTAAATATTTGGGACGGACAAATTGTAATATAACTATTTATATTTCGTTTAAGCTGTAAAATAGGATAGATTTCTACTGTTATAATCTAAAAATCACGTAACACGAGCTTACGTTTGTGCATATTTACATAATTTTGTAGGCGAAAATATTAATTATTTTAAGTCTTTTACACGAAGTAATTGTAAACACATTCATTGTTATGGTAAATGTATATTTTATATTTGTATTAAACAAAAAGTGTTGATTTTATCAACTTAACTGTGATCGCCTGTTTTGGCACATTTCGCTCGACGCAGTCTTAATGTATTCGAATATCATTCGAAAACAATTATACATATCAAACGAATTAATTGGAAGATATTTTAGTCTCCTTATTTGTAAAGAAAAGTTAACTACCCTAGATTTAATTCTGTTTCGCAGTAGACGTTACAAATAATAAAACAGCGGGCACAAAAACCACCTAGACTTGAAACAACTATTTGAGGATCACGCAAATGCCCCGTGTAGGGATCGAACCCGCAACACTCAGCTGGTGGCAAGTAGCAAGCCTATCAACTAAACATAGTGCTTTAGACTTACTAACTACAAGCTCGGTACAGTCGCCAACCGACTAGCATTTATTTTTACTAGGTCTTGCCCGCAGCTTCACTCGCATAAATGTAGGTAGGTATATAAAGCCAGGTGAGGTCAGTAACAGCAACTCTTTTCTGGATAAAAGTTACCCTATGTCCTTTTCTGTACCCCTGACAACGTGTATGCGGAATTTCATGAGGATTAGTCGAGTAGTTAAGCGTAATAAACAAACAAACAAACTCATTTTTAATATTTGTTAGGATTAGGATACGTCTGTGGACATATTATATTCTAGGTAATATCATAAATTGGGCATGTAGAAAGAATGGACGAGGAAAGACTGACTAAGAAAGTTTATAAGGCTAGTGTGAATCTGCAGGATGAATGCGCGAGTGATCCCTGCGGCCCGGCCAAAGATTGTGAGAAGCAACACCGTGGTAGGTTTAGTCGGTATTACCGGGATATCTCCATCTTTTCCCGGGTGAGTCCGACATAACCTCTGTGTCGCCCCGCGAGGGTGGGCGGAGGGGTATGCGCAAATGCATTCCCACACGATAATAATAAAAAAAGGCTAGTGTGAATGGAACAGTCGCAAGAGGCAAACCTAGATGAACGTTTCTTGATCAGATCGGAAACGTTCTGGACAAAGGCCTGGTTAAGAGCACCTTAAACCAGCAATCGTGTATGAGGAATATGATGAAAGAGAAGGAAGCCAGAGAAGTGTGTCAAAATCGTAGCAAATGGAAATCCGTAGTCTCTGCTTACCCCTCTGGGAAACAGGCGTGAATCTATGTATGTATGTATCATAAATTCGAATGTGAGTTTGTTTCTTATGCTTTGACGCCTCAGCTACTCGACTGATCATCATGAAATTTCGCATTCAACGTGTCCCATCACACAGAAAAGGACATGTAATTGTCAGTGGTGTCACAATTATGCTATATTTATTTGGTACATATGATTAAAAATAGCCTAGCGGGAAACCGTTGGACTGCCAGTCTCGAGTTCTAAACCAAGGCACGCACCTCTGACTTTTCGAAGTTATATCCGTATTAAATAGTTAATTATCGTTTCCTTTAACGGTGAAGGAAAACATCGTGAGGAAACCTGCATGTCTGAAAGTTCTACACAATGTTCTTGATATGTAAAGTCTGCCAACCCGCACTTGGCCAGCGTGATGGAGTATGGCCTAACCCTTCTCACAGTAAGAATAGGCTCGTGCCCAGCAGTGGGACAGTTTAATACAGGGCTGATATTATTATATACATATATATTGTGTCATTGTTTGTTTACCTCAATAAATTAAAAGAAAACGAGATGGGTGTAAAAACTCAGGATACAATCTCTTCGTCTTAAATGTAAAAGTAATGAAAAGAAATTACCCCTATATCTCGATGTTCTTTTCAACCTCAGGGCCCATATTCAAACTCGACCGAGGGATGACCCCAAGGTATCTGTACACCAAGTAACAACTCAATCGGTCTTGTGGTTCCGGAGTTATGCCTGTTACTAACAAACTGTCACTAACAGACAGAAACACAGACTCACATAGTGTTTTCATTAACCTCTTCGAAGAAGACTCAGAGGTTAATAAAAGTACTGTTACTAATCTAATCTATATTTACGCGACCGAAGCCTCGAGCAAAACCTAGTTTATTATAAAAAGTGGCAACACTTTCGTACAATGTGTTTAGTTGTCACATCAATGCGTGTGATAATAGTCGATTGCGCATGCGCAGCCTTCGAGTGTTGACCCCTGTGGAGGGCTTACGATGATGAGTGAGCACTGATGAGTTTGTTGAACGTTTTCATGTGGACAGAAAAACTTGTAGAATAATACTTAAGGATAATTATTCGTTGGATCTCAAGACGTTGACTGTAAAATAACAGCGTTGGACTTCCAGCGAGTGAATAACTAAATAATAAATGTTAGGTACAGTCAGTAGCATAAGTCGATACACACATTTTGAATATTATAAATTGCACAGATGGCCTATAGTGGTTTAAGTCGTCGCCTTGCCACTGCTAAGTGTTGTGAGTTCGATTCCCACACGGTACAAAACATTGTGTGTTCACAAATAGGTATTCCATGTCTGGGTGTACTTTGTTTGAATATTTATAAAGTCCCTCGTGACACAGAAATTAAGCATAGTGCGGAGGCTGTCCTTTTTAAATATATATATTTAAAGATAATTAAAAATATTAGTTTTTATACAAGTTATCGTTAAAGGGTACTTAATTTTATCACAGTTCAAAAATTGCATTTTTATTTCATATAATACTTTTACAAAATTTAATGTTCAGCTATTTATGTTGCTGACTGTACTGCGAAATTGAATACTTGAGGTAACTTTTAATATATCAGCCCTGTATTAAACTGTCCCACTGCTGGGCAAAGGCCCGATTTAGAAGGATTAAGCCAAACCTACGTAACTATTTAATGTTGGTGATTAATTTGTCAATATTCAGGTGGGTAAATACACATCAGACGAGGAAGGCAGTCTTAATAGATTCTGAGAAGGTATACTCAGTATGTCGTGTGAGTGAAATGTAATCGTAGCGTTGTATCAGCTTGTGACGATGAAAGTGGATGATTGAGAATACTTTACGGGAAAGACATATTACGCCTATAGTACGAAGCGATATTATATTATTTAATTTGTAATGAATAGTTTCGGTTTTTAAAGACTACGCCCGCAATAGAAATAGTTCCTTTGTCGCGGGAAACTTTATAAACATTCAAATTACATAATAATAAGTAGACCTACCTAGTTAGAAACAAGTAGTCCTAAAATATTTTGTACCGTGTGGGGATCGAAAACTCGACGCAGTGTCAGTGGCGAGGCGACTAATTATAATAAACCATTAGGCCGTTACTGCCATCAAAATTTGGCTTATTGGTCGTTGCACACGTATCTGTTCGTAAGAATTGTGTGAAATGACACATGACGGTGTGCGAATCGACACCTAAATGAAAATAAAATGAAATGGTTTTTATTTTATTTACCTAAAATATATTATTTTAAAAGTGTCGCTTCGCACTATACCTATGAGACGACCAATAAGCCCAAAATTTATACGTAGTACCGTATATGATAATTATTTTTGCCTAATACTGATTAAATAGTATGGTTTCATATCATACAACCATAGGGCCAGTATCAACACTGGACAATAAAGGTGTATTACATTATATAAGCTTTCTTTCAGGTCCCAAATATTAGGGATAAACGTATACCTGTCGATCACAGCTCATGCCTACTGGCCATTATCTAGCCGAAACACTCAATATCACTGCCCGAGCCGACATTTAAACCTGCGACCTACATGAGCCTACGTAAAAACAAACATATGATAAGAGAGATAATCAAAATGAACAATAAGAGAGCTTTTAAAACTATAAACACTTTAACACATAAAACGTAACATTATACATGCAAATGTATCCGATTACTACAGAACCGAGATAACTATCCAATACTTAGCAAAGATAAGATAAGTTTTAAGCAATTAATTACAAACTAGAAGCTTTTAATATCATGTTTTCCATCAACGCGGTGGGCTAACACACGAAAATCATTCATTAAAACGATATAAAACTAAAAACGTATCAAATACTTGCGATTATGAGTTAACAGCCGGCTGGACCAGAGTGCCTAATGCGAGTTTGTTTTACATTAAGGCGTTCGACACGTTTATGACGTTCGGCGTTCCGATTAGCCCGCTCCAAGCTCTTAACCAAACAGAGAGCCAAACGCGGTAAACGTTTCAATCGTGGTAAAGTATGGTTTATACGAAGCTAGTGCGCTGGCGCCAGTTCTACAGACATGCCACTGCTGGCTTGGCTCGCATTGTTTAGATGAAGCTAACTCAGCCTGGATTTATCGGTAAAAATAATACGCCAGCGCTAGCGCAGGAGTTGAGGTCACTGGATAAAAAAATATACGGGCGCTCTATTTTCATCAGCGCTGGCTGGGCCAATACCAAGCCAGTGCTGGCTGCCAGAAAAACTGGCATCCAGCGTTGGCTTCGTATAAACAAGGCTTTACGTAAAAACAACACGCATTAGGCGCTCAGATAGCGAGCAAACAAGATGGTATAATAATAAAATGAGTGGCAGTAAGGCTGGTATTATGTTAAATTAACATATTAATTACTTTGTGAACTAGTTCGGCCCACGCGGGCGTCGCAACGCCGGCGATAGATTCGTTTAGTTTAGCGACAAGTATTTAAACGTTTTGTGATAAAGTCATTGAGCAGAAGAAGCTTCGCATATTATTTTGTGGAGATATGAATGAGGCGACTCGCACGGAGCTCGTTTCATAGAAGGCTAGCTCGATTTGTATTTTAACGACAACTAAATGAAACAGATCGCAGTCAGCGTTTTTTTTTAGGTTTAGGTATGACGATGAGGTTACAAAAGTATACTGACGGCAAGCTAACGCTAGACTGAATCTTCTTCCTAGCCTTTATTATTCCCAAGTTACTTAGGGTCGGCTTTTCTAGTCTAACCACTAGTGTGCAGAAACCTTGGGGATGACTCCAAGGTCAAGTTTGAATATAGGCCCTATGAGTCAAAAGACCGCCGAGATGTAGGGGTCATAGGGTCAGGGTATATCCACCAACAGTGATTTAGAAGTACAAGGGAGAGGCTTTTGCGCAGCAGTAAGACATAACAAAAAGCTAACGAAAATAAAGATCACCTAAAGACGAAGAGGTTTAATCCTGGGTTTTTACACCCATCTCTTTGGATTTCTATCAAGTATTCCTAGTATATATCATTCTCGCATTGAGTCTGGAACTTAGCCTGTTTGATGGCAAAATGATCGCCTCCTACTACGAGTCCCTATTAAAATCATAATTTGCGTACCTAATGTGGTTGTCAAACCTACACCTGCTATCCTACATAGTATATAGACGTGATAGTATGTACATATGTATATATTTACTTATGGCAAGAAATACGAAACATACGTACGTCTAGTATATATGAAATCTCCTGGCTTCTGAGCTCACTTTAGCAACACTATAGTACTAATATAACATATTGAAAATAGAATCGTTAAGTATAATACTCCTGAAGAAAAAGTACATAAGCGTGAGTGTAACAAGAGTTAGAGGCTGCGTGTGCGCACTGATCGCGGCCCAGACTGTGACGAACCTGCGGATTTTATGACAAGCTGTAAACTGTTCGTCTTGAAATTATTCCCACTGTACATAATTTATGTACATACAGCATGTGATAAAGAGACATCGTCGAAATTAAAAGTTCGCTTACCGCGTGAAGTATGTTGATCGCACAAACTCCCAGACGTAGAACAACTATTTGTGGATTACATATTTTTTGTATATATGGGAATCGAACCTAATACTCTCGGCGCAGTGGCAGCGGTGAGGCAATCGCTTAAACCACTACGTTACTGGTACAGTCATAAAGTGTTAATATTCTTAAATCACACCGGTTTCCTGTAAGAGGATGGTACTTCCACGGGCAAGTTAACTCATTCATACGTCACCAGATACTCAGTACGACTTCTTCCACCAAGCACTTCTTTTAAATAAAAAAGACAACTCCTGCACTAGGAATAAATTCCTATGACACGGTGGACTTTACAAACATTCAAACAACGGACACAAAGAACACAGACTTGGAACAACCATTTGTGGATCGCACAAAATTTTGTCCCGTGTGGGATTCGAACCCTCAACACTTGGCGCAGTGGCAAAGCGACCACTTACATTCAAATATCTTGTTTCGCCCCTTCCATATAACCACGGCTTTTTATCCCACGCTGTATATAATATATACAAGTTAAAGCCGGTTGCAATACATAATATATTAGGTATAAGGAACTACTCGACTTCAGCGCCGCGCGTAAATGATGATTTATGTCGGTGCAACTTTCTAGTCGGCCTATAAGGAAGCGTTGCACTCACTAATGGTTCTCTAAATTTGCAACCAGCTATACAAATTAACATAAGTATTTATATAGCAATAGCCTAATGGAAGACCGTTGAACTGCCTCGCTGAGGTCTCGAGATACCAAAGCGCATCTCTGACTTGCCGAAGTTATGTGCGTATTAAATAATTAATTATTATCACTTGGTTTAAGAGTTCTCCATAATTTTCTCGGGTATATGTGAAGTCTGCCAACCTGCGCTGTCCAGCGTGGTGGACTATGGCCTCACCCTTCTCACACTGAGACGAGGCCCGTGCCAATGTGATAATATTATTATTATTATATAGCATGACCGCCGAGGTGTTAAGCAGAGCTATTTCATATTAAATCAAATTTGGCGTTACGTGGCGGAATTCCATAAAATAATTGGGAACAAATGAGCCTAATTGCTCAATTTTCCTCGCATCGACGCATGTTATGTGTTTGAAACAAAATACTGTAACTGGGAGAAAGCTTGGTTCTACGATGCGGCTGTCCCTTATCAAAAGAGTTGGGCATTTTGGACCTTCTTGTACCAATAGTTGGGGTAAACAATCCGAGTGTACGTAGCGGGTTTCTTCTTATCCAATTATTTTAGAACTGCGTTACACCTGTATTTTGCACAGATTTTAGCCTTTAATAATAATAGCAGGCGGCCATATTACCGTCACATAAACAAACTCCGTGCTGCTAAAGACACTGCTGGGGTATCGAATTGAACCTTACGATGGGCCGTAAATCTAAGCACAAACCTTTGCCGTCGACCACCAAGGCAGTCCTGAGTGCTTTCGTAAAGTACTAATAAAAGTTCAGATATGGATACCATATTGTAGTTACACGACGTACAAATAATAATTGCTTCTTAGAAGACTTTACAAACATTGAAACAACAGACACAAAGAACATCCAAACTTGGTACATCTATCTGTAGATCAGACAAAAACTTAAGAGGTAGTGATTCTGGCTCATTGACAGTGGCATGCAAGCTATTAAAGCTTTTGCGATATACCTCTTCTGTCTCCTCAAAGATATCATAGAAAACAAAACTATGTTTGCATAAAATGTGACATAAAATTTAATGATGTGTATACAGATATGTAATCTGTGTTGTAAGCGCAGAAGATCAGAGACATGACAAACGATTTCGATAAGTAGCCATTGAAACTCAACCATATACTGGTATCTGCCATAATGAAAAGGAAATGTCTTGGTTTTAAAAGTCAAATTTTGCATTAGGAAAATGTCTGTGTCGGTCTTCTATAAACATAAGCAATATATTATGTAATATTGTCTTCTGTTTACGCGAATGTTATTTATTGAAATTAAACTACTATATACGGATTTTATCGCGTTGTTTATTTATCACTGTATTACAAAATTTTGAAACTATTACACTACTACTACTATTGAATTTTACTAATTTATAAGCTTATAAAATTATTTAAATATATTTATTTTTGGTTTACACTTTCCACGACGTTTCGGTTGCTGTTCAGCAGCCATGGTCACGGGGAGACTAAGATGGTAGTTATTAATTTTATTAGCTTATAAATTAGTAAAAAAAAATCAATAGTAGTAGTAGTGTAATATTTTCAAAATTTTGTAATACAGTGCTAAATAAACAACGCGATAAAATCCGTATATAGTAGTTTAATTTCAATCAACATATTATGTACAAAAATATACCCAAACTCAACCCAATGATAGTGTCGTTAGAAGTCAAAGATACGTATCCTACGTGTTTCAATTTACTGGTTCCAAAAACAGGAATACTCATATTCGAAAAAAAATTTCCTTGTGATGGCAGTACTGTAAAGTAAAATCGAATCTAAATACTTAGAGCACTGAAAGTGTCGAAACGACCACCGAAAATACATACTGCTCTATGCCTGCAGTCATGAATTAAATGTAACTTTGTCATTTCTCTTCGAATCCAGCCGTCTGCACCGAATCTTGAAACTTAATTATATTCAAACATTCCACTCTAAAACGTCGAGCATATATGAAAAATGGAAATTGCCTAAAGCGAAAAGTAAATTTTAAATAAAGAATTTTCAACTTGCCCCTAAAAGATGATAAATGGTGACATTTAGTGAATTCCCATTTAATATTGCAGCTTTGAACAAAGTTTAAGTTATAATGAGTTAGTGACTGCAAGTCACAGACGAATAAAAAGTTTGAACGTGGAGTGGAGCGACGAGTAAAGGTCTTTGTAGGCGATTTTGTCGCATGACTTTTTGTCGTCACCGCGATTCATGCATTTTATTTTCATTGTTTGTAACGAGATTTAGCGTATGTTGATGTTGGTAATACAAGTTTCAATAGGTTTATCTAAAACTGCGTTAGAGCTTACAAACAAGCCTGTGTTTTAGAAATATCAGTCCTGGTTATAATATATCATATTCACTATCCATGCTGAACAGTGCTGCTGGGCATGGATGCTGAATAAGTGTGGCAATAAAAAATTATAAATATTACATTTTTAACACACATAGTGATGAGAAGACGTATATTTCGCCTATATTTAGCCAGCGATGGTTTTAGGTTTTAGGTCTAATAAAGGAAGAGCCTATTGGCTTCTACTGGGCACAGTTCTAAAACTACAATTTCAATGTCTGGACTCTATATTGCTACTGAGTATTGCTTGACAGAAAATCCCAATAAAACTTTGCCCGACCTGGCAATAGAACTACATCACCACCGCTGCGTGACTATCTAATTTATCTTTCGCATAAGCGTAAAAGTAAAAGTCAGCTTTTTTTTAACAGGTCATAAAATTGATACTTAGCTATAACTTCTTTGTGTGTTTTATTTAAAGTATGTATGCAACTGGGTACTTATATATTCCTACAAAAGGTTTTCGGCAATCATCCAATTTGGCATTTACTCGCTATGAACGGTGAAAGCGATTGCGGTAACTTATAACTTAAAGTATCATCGATCATCGTCAGCGGTGACGTTTAGTGTGTCATTGTGATTATACACTTTCTTATAATACTGACTTTTTACATATTTGGATAAATGTTTGCGATATACGACCGAAATAAAATCTACACAAAGTGTACACGATATCGTCTCGGCCGAGTATCATCACAAATATTAGTACAAATACGTTATGTTTAATACCACCGTCGATGTATGACGTCCGATGCATCAAAGTGTTAGTAGTGTATGTAGTAGCGTCGCACTGTGGGCTGAAAATCGACCTCCATAGACATAGAAATGAAAGTTGCTAGATGTTCGTTTTGTTGACGGATATGGCTTCTATTAGCTATTATACACATAACAATGTCGTCTGAGCTAACTCCGCACAGAAATGAATTTATTATAAGGTTTTTTCGAAAAAAATGTATGGAGCTAGCATGAAAAATCTGAATATCTCTGAACTTGCAAGGAAAACCGTAATATCCTCAGAGATGGTTATAGGACTAATTATTTGTGATTTTTTGACATACTTCATATAACGGTACCTGCTGCAGAATTTTTTTTAAAAATCATCTTATTTTTAATTAATTTTTTTTAACATTAAACGATTTGTTTTATTGTAAAAGTAAAGAAACAACACGTTATATGCATATAATACTAAATCTTCGCCAGTTATTTGTTAAAATATCAAGAAAATTATTTTTGCCTAACATAGTATATATGTTTTAAAACAGTTAATTGGATACCATTACTGAACTTTGCATACAGGTAAACTACTGAATAATAAATTAGCCTTCTAATGAGTTCTGAATAAGAGATTAAGTGATTTGCAATGTCGCACAATGGTAACTACGGATTACACTAATTAAAATCTTACAGGTAAGTACATAAGTAACTTAAATAGTTAATTAGATATGTTACGAGTTCTAAGAAATATTTTCGACAACTGTCTAATGAGGTCGTTAACTAATGTTGGACTGAAATATAAAATGGTTAACATTTTGCATCATAATTTAGTTTATTCTAAGCTTTGTTACCCCTAATATATCACTGTGAAATTTTATAATGGAAAGTTTAAATACCAGTTTAGACCTATTCGTTCTTCTAAAATGTAAGAGTACTTCATTTGATCATGAGGTATTGTTTAGTGAAGTTATATCCCGCCTAGACGTTTGTCTTTCCGTTGAAGATCAAGTGACTCTAAAAGAATTTTGTCGGAGATTTGTACGAGCTGCATCACAAAGGTGGCAAAAATCTCACCGAATTCTTGATACTTTTAGAAAACAATACGAAATTTGGCTGCAAGCAACTATCGATTGGCCAAGTTGTATAAATTTAGTCGCTCAAGAACCAACTGTTGCTGAGGGATCAAGATCAATCTCTCCAGAACCCTCAACATCATACTCTGTTGGTACAATGACAAAGAGGTCACGAAAACCATTCGAAGATCTGGAAAGCAAACAGAAGAAGAGAAGATCTGATGAGCATAAAACTGACAATCCCAGTGAATTGGCATATACAGCAGCAGCGCGTTTTAAGGAAGAAGGTTGTGAGGATATCGCATCTGTAATCGAATATATGCTGAAACATCCTGAAGCAGCCTCTAAAATTAAGGAAACGCTTAAGCAACCGGTGAAAACTATCTTATTTACACCAGAAAAAGCACTTGGATTACTCCTTTCATTAAAATTATCAAAGTGGCAATACATCACTTTACGAGAGTCAGCTATTCGGGAAGGTAGAAAGGATATTTATCCATCCTACTATAAAGTGCAACAAATCAAGCTGGTATGCTATCCTCCGAAGCAATCAGTGTTAGTGACCGATTCATCGGCAAGAATAACCCTTCAAGCTTTACTCGACATTACGGTCAAAAGAATCCTCCAAAGTTTTCCTAACGATGATGTGCAAAATAAGGATTTAAAATTGATATCTAAATGGGGTTTCGATGGTGCGTCAAACCAAAGCCGATACAAGCAGAAAATGGATAGCGATCAAGACGATTCAAGTATTTTCATGACTTCCTTGGTGCCACTAAAACTGACTGATGGAGACAATACTTTGTGGATGAACCCAAAACCATGCTCAGCAATGTATTGTCGTCCAGTTCAATTTACTTTTGTGAAGGAAAGCGAAGCAGTAGTCATCGAACACAAACGACGAATGGATGAAGAAATTAAGGCTCTCATTCCTACAGAGTGCAATAATAGAAACAGGGTGAATCATCACCTAATGATGACAATGATCGATGGTAAAGTCTGCACGTATTTGTCTCAAGCCATATCAAGTTCATCATGCTATTTGTGTCTGGCAAAACCGACAGAAATGAACCGTTTGAGTGTAGTAACAGCAAAGACCGTATCTTCTGATATATACGAGTTTGGATTGTCATCTCTACACGCCCGTATAAATTGTATGGAATGTTTACTACATATTTCGTATAGACTAGATTTTAAAGAGTGGGCTGCGAGAGGTAACGAGCACAAAGAAATGCTAAGTAAGAGAAAAAAAATTATTCAAGACAAATTTAAAGACGAATTAAATCTATTGATTGACATTGTTAAACAAGGTTCCGGAACTACTAATGACGGCAACACTGCAAGAAAGTTTTTCAAATTTCCCCATAAAACTGCAGCCATTACTGGGTTGGACGAAGAACTAATAAGAAGATTTGCTGTGATTTTACAGGCAATAACTTCCGGGGAAAAAGTAGATATAATTAAATTTAAAGATTATGCCTTCAAAACAGCAGAGAGGTACGTGGAATTATATGACTGGTACTATATGTCATCAACCGTCCACAAATTACTTATACACGGGGCAGACATAATCGAGAAGAATGATGTTGTACCCATAGGAAGTCTCTCGGAAGAAGCATCCGAGTCTCGCAATAAAGATTTTAGGAGGTTTCGGGAACATCATACGCAGAAAAAGAGCAGGCAAGATTCGAATCATGATATCCTTAATATGTTAGTTGTTTCTTCGGATCCTTTTATAAATGTACAAAGGCCCAAGTTAGATGCCAAGAAAAAGGAGGATTTATTTCCGGAAACCCTCAATTTAATTCAGTTTCAAGAAACTGACTGAGTTTCTAGGCAATCTAGATTCTGATTCAGAAATCGACGAGAGTGATAAGGAAAACTAGAAACTTTTTGTGCTTTTAATTATAATTCTATTCAATGTAATTTTTTCATGATCTTTCGTTATTTAGCTTTGGTACGTAACTATGTTTTGCAATTGATTTATTTTTAAATATTTTATATTACTATTCTTGTACCTATTTATATTTTTGCATACTTTTGTACCTATGTTTTGTTTTATATAAATTTTACCAACTATTAAAAAATACCTTTTTAATTTATTTTCTTTTTATTTAATGCCTATTATTAGCGTTAATAAAATAACTAACTTATCGATTGATCTTTACTTTGACATTAGTAGAATTTAATGATTTAAAAAAATACCTTCATTTAGACATAATAATAAAATAATTAGACAGTTGTCGAAAATATTTCTTAGAACTCGTAACATGTCTAATTAACTATTTTGTTTACTTATGTACTTACCTGTAAGAATTTAATTAGTGTACTCCGTAGTTACCATTGTGCGATATTGCAAATCACTTAATCTCTTATTCAGAACTCATTAGAAGGCTAATTTAATATTCAGTGGTTTACCTGTATGCAAAGTTTAGTAATGGTATCCAATTACCTGTTTTAAAACATATATACTATGTAAGGCAAAAATAATTTTCTTGATATTTTAACAAATAACTGGCGAAGATTTAGTATTATTTGCATATAACGTGTTGTTTCTTTACTTTTACAATAAAACAAATCGTTTAATGTTAAAAAAAAATTAATTAAAAATTAGATGATTTTTAAAAAAAATTCTGCAGCAGGTACCGTTATATGAAGTATGTCAAAAAATCACAAATAATTAGTCCTATAACCATCTCTGAGGATATTACGGTTTTCCTTGCAAGTTCAGAGATATTCAGATTTTTCATGCTAGCTCCATACATTTTTTTCGAAAAAACCTTATAATAAATTCATTTCTGTGCGGAGTTAGCTCAGACGACATTGTTATGTGTATAATAGCTAATAGAAGCCATATCTGTCAACAAAACGAACATCTAGCAACTTTCATTTCTATGTCTATGGAGGTCGATTTTCAGCCCACAGTGCGTCGCCAGAATACCTAGTACTTTTTGAACTCGCTTTACCTGCGTAAATGTTACGGGTACGCATGCCGAGATAAAAACGTCTCTTCCTATGTGTTAATCAAGAACAGGATCTATTTGTACGTTAAGTTTCGTCTTAATACGTTCAACAGCTTAGGCGCGATTGAGTAACAAACATCCACACCTCCAAACATCTTCAAAAACTTTTATATCCATAATGTTAATAGGATTACACATTTTAGAACCTTTGGTGCAATGGTCAAGTTTGGGTTTAAGATTGCTACCGATTTTTTTAATTTCTATGTTATTGTGGGGCAAACGAGCAGACGGATCACCTGATGGTAAGCGATTACCGCCGCCCTTGGACACCCGCAACCCCAAAGGACTTAGAAGTACGTTGCCAGCCCTTTAAAAAGGAATGAAGGAGGGAAAGGACAAAGGAAAGGATAGGAAAAGGATCGGGGTAACTGGGCCTCCGGCTCTCTCACTCACCAATACGAAACGCAACAGTACGGGTACCGTTACTTCACGCCGGTATTCTGTGAGAGGGTAGTACTACCCCGGTCGATCCGGTCCATTCATGCTGAAACCAGCGAGGATCTACTACCAACTAAATTATTAATAAGATTATAACGGCTTGGGTACGATACCCAATATAAATCATGTGATTTTAAGAGTGCCGGAGGCCCAATCAACTCCTGTCCCCCTTCCCGCTCCTTCTCCTTCCCACTTCCTTTCCTAAAGGGTCGGCAACACGCAAGTGATGCCTCTGGTGTTGCAGGCGTCCATAGGCTACGGTGCCCACTTACCATCAGATGGGCCGTATGCTAGATTGCCAACATAGTTGCATAAAAAAAATGGCGCATTGAGCAAACTTGCCTCGCTGCTGCCGCCGCTCTGTGTGTTGTTCGTTCGAATCCAACATGGGAAAAGCAGGTATTTATGATCCAGAAATTTTTGTTCTGAGTCTGCGTGTTCTTTGTGTCCGTTCACTGTATGTGTGTAAAGTCGACACAAGGCTTAATTCATAGATATCTAAAAAAAACAGTAGTATTCTTTTACGCGCTACGGGTTAATCCTTAGTGCAGGATATGTTTTATTGAAATAAAAAGCAAATACATTGTCTTGCCAGTAGAATAGTAGCATGTCAATAAGTTTCCCATCGTCTTGTCAGGAGCGTCAAGTGTTATGTTTGCGTCGTGTCACTGCCTGCTTCACAGAGGCCTGTCATAATTCACACCTCTACATAGCGCGAGGACCACTCCTGTAACGATAGTTCGACGTGACATCTTTGTAAATTATATTATTACTATAGTTCTAGACAAGCGCTCAGAGAGAGAGAATGAGACAACGATAGAATTTATTAGTACATATTTCTAATAAAGCTCTAGTCTTAAGTCATCAATCATGTTTACAAATTGTGGATCCATAGCCTTTTTTATTGGCATACCAACAATTGCGTACAATTATAAAAGTTACAATTAAATAATAAATCAGAAGTCTACCGTAACAATTAATTATATTCAACATTAAATTCTCTGTAACTTATAGTTATTTGAGTAACTGGAACAAGATAAATATACTGCCGTCATAAGGAAAAAGGACGTATCTGCCAGTTTTTATAATATTTAATATAAAATACTAGCAAATGCGTCTTTTTACTGTTTCCAGATAAATAAAACTCAATTTAAAATATCGGCAATACGGCAATGTAGTATAGTCGTTGTTGACGGAAACCCATACTCTGCGCTTACGGTTTCGGGCAACAAGCGTTGTTGTTGTCTAAAGTAGGTTGGTGTTCCTACGTTTTACACTACCCGACTGAATGTAGATCACCATGTGCCAGCCATTCAGCGCATTCAGCATTCGGAATGTGTAAAAGAGCTCTTATTGTAGAACTACGAAGTGCCATACTAACGCTTTATTAAAATATTTGAGCTTCTTTGTCATTCGGGTATCACTCTCACGTTACTGACCCTAAGGAAAAGGAAAATTCAAGATGAACGGAATGGGAGAGGTGCAATTGTGAGCCTCAGGGTTTTGCCGCAGGCGTGATGGGTCACTCGTGCTGTAAATAATTGAAAAAGGCGAACTGTTTCGCTGATATACATGAAAGCAAGTACCTGCAACATGCTACATGTGCAAGATACTCACGCGGGCTACACGGGCGAGTGCCTTGCGTTACTACGCGAGTTACTGACGCGTCGGAGCGTGATACAACATATGTATATCACACGTCACATACAAGTACCATTTGGCTATGTATTAATATGCAAGTCAGTTCCATCTTACATTTGTTCAAACCTACACAAACTAAACAACTGATTACTAAATGCTACGTGACATCGTCGATTTTTTACGCAAGACCCAGATTTAAACAAATATTGATACACCATGATAGATATATTTTACGGAGAAGTGTCAACAGTGAACGGTCAGGCGTGACGTCACTGTTATTTACCGTGGTAATCAGTTACAATGGTACATTCGAGAAGAGTTTTAGCGTTACGTAACTGAACACTCGAGATCAAGGTTAAGTTTTTGTGTAAAGAAAAAGTTTAGACAATAGAGTTGATTGATTCGGTACTGGATGGACTGTGAATATTAAATTCTTATTGTAAGCATCACATCAATGTCAATCCGGCAAAATAGTCTAGTCGGAGCTAAAGTCTATCTTATTGTTTTTGCAACTCTAAGAAATTCTTTCCAGGCTTTGACCGGTCGTTAGGCTTTTATTTATTGGCGCCAATTGTGAGGTTGTATTCCCGGTGGAATAGTTTTATTGGGTTTTTCTTTCGAAAAATTCTCAGAAGATGTCGTCGAAATATTTAATCGGTATGCGTCACTAGACTAGACGCCGTATGTATCTCTACAGCATGTAAGCGCAATTTAAAAAGCATAACAAACAAAGTCATATTTGAATCATTACATAATAATATTGCTGATAGACTATTTTAATATCATATTAGTTAATTACCGCTTACTTTAACGGTGAAGGAAAACATCGTGAGAAAAACCTGCATGTATGAGAGTTCTCCATAATGTTCTCAAAGATATATAAAGTCTGCCAACCCGCATTGAGCCAGTGATGGACTCCTCACACCGATAAGAGGTTCGTGACCAGCAGAGAGACTGTTTATATTCAGGGCTGATATTAATTATTATATTATATTATTATCGTCGTTAAACTCAACATGCAAAAGTTCTATTAGTTTAATTATCCCGCGTGTTACAGCTGTTTCAAATGTATACCTTGCATAGTGTATTCTAAAGATTGATTGGTAAAAGACTGAACATATTGAAGAAGTGTATTTAGTACTAGATTCCGGACCCGAATATATTTAGTATACCCGAATATATAGACCCCCCACTACTGCACCCCGCGCTCTCCCGAATTTGCACCCCCGCCCGTCCTTTTCTTATCAAAGGTCATTAGCTTCGATAGCGCGGCGCGCTCGACTGTGTGCTACCCGCGCAGTGTCCACATTTTATGGATATTTCATACAAATTTTTATAAAGGTTTTCTTTACAGGTTACACAGATTTTATATTATTTATTTTTTTATACGTTACATCTGATCATAAATTATCATATCCGTACATACAATGTTTAACCAGTCACACTGTATAACAACCTTAGGCCGATCTTATAAACCCCAGCCTTAGTCTAAAACTTTTACGTGATAAGAAATTTTGACTTTTGATTTACGCTCACTTACACACGTCGTAGACATACATATACACGCGTATAGAGACAGGAAACCTTCGTGTGTGTATGTGTGAGTGTTCACACACAGTAACGTCTAAACCTTTTACAAAATGACAGATTTTAAAAATTGAATAGTAATTAGGCGAGTAACGTAGGGCTTATGCATACATACACACGTCGTATGCACAAGCGTATAGACATAGGAACCCTTCATGTGTGTATGTGCGCGTGCACACTGTTCGAAGAGCGGGGCAAGGCCGCGGGAGGTCGTCGCTACGTGTGAGTTATGTCTCGAGCTTTCCCGGCGCCTGAAGCGACTGCCATGGCCTTAGTATAAACACAGTCTAGCCAGCAGCGTAGTCTCAGAATAAAGCAATCCTTTGATATGCTTTTTAACAAATTCAAGATTGAAGCAAAATAAGAAATGAGCTTCCGATCGTCAGGCAGGCAAAGTCTGCCTTGAAAGCAAGTAAGCTGGCACACACTACATACGCAAGATACAAGCAACACGGGCAAGTATCTTGCATTACTAAGTCTTAGTATCGCTGCTTTATAGAGCAGGAGGGATGGGGAGACCAACAGACTGCAATGCAGACCCTCTGGGTCTCGGGTTCGAACCCACGTCGCGCACCTCTGACTTTCAGAAGTTATATGACTTTTCGAAATTATGTGCGTATTGATTGACAATTATCGCCTGCTCCGTGCCTCGGAGAGCACGTTAAGCCGTCGGTCCTGGCTGCCATGAACATCTATGGCACTCGTTATTGGGGATGTCGACACAAAAGATCCCAATGGCTCGAAGTGTTGCCGGTCTGTGCTTACTGGCCCCCACACAAGATAAGATAAGTCTTAGTATAAACAGAGTCTAGCCAGCATCTGCAGGTCTTAGAATAAAGCAAGCCCGATATGCTTTTTAACAATACATAGGTGCACTGCCTATAGGCAGCATAGGTATTGTTCAGTGCCAGGTCAGGTTACGCCAGCTGTTTTAGATCTCCTGCAATACGGCCTATTAAGAATATTTCTTATGAAAACCATAAGACAGTTTGCCTAAAACAGAAAACGAATCCGGCAGTGATGTATTATACCCACATTTGGCCAGCTGCTTTGAAGTCCTCCGTAATAGGGCCTTTTAGCCGAGCTGTTCCAGACCAGTGATGTTGCGAATATTAGCATCAGCATCCGCAATCGCGGAGCTTCCGCATTGATTTGGACATCTGAATCCGGATCCGCATCCGCAATAATCAACTTTTTATCAAATAAGATGAACAATTTTCATCAACTTCCGCCTCTGCAATTGCGGAGCTGCTGCATCCGCATCCGCTGATAAATTCAATGACAGATTGCCAGACCCAGGAACCGTAGACCTGTCATTACACTACGCCACCGAGGCAGTCGTATTTTTAGCAGTTAACGCAGTAAATTTCATCTGGTTCTCGTTTTATTTTTTCGTTTCACATGCATGTTAGTTAGTTCGACGTGTGTTATCCGCACTTAGCCCCACAATAAGGCCATTGTGCGTAAGTAACCTACGCGAAAAATTACATTTATCATATTAGTTAGGATTCATAATATTCGTTAACCCTTTTGATTTTTTTTATTTTTAACCTCCGACTCAAAAACGACGGGGTGTTATAAGTTTGACGTGTCTGTGTGTGTGTGTGTGTGTGTGTGTGTGTGTGTGTGTGTGTGTGTATGTGTGTGTGTGTGTGTGTGTGTGTGTGTGTGTGTGTGTCTGTGGCATCGTAGCTCCCGAACGGATGAACCGATTTTAATTTTGTTTTTTTTTTATTTGAAAGGTGAATTAGTCGGGAGTGTTCTTAGTTATGTTTGATGTAAATCGGTCCAAGATGGCCGCCGCTACAAAATGGCGGAGTACATATTTTTTCACAACTCCCTCAATATGGATATCAAATGAAAGGGCTTGACTAGTAGAATACTATACACTATGATAATTTGCAAATCCAAGATGGCCGCCACCATAAAACGGCGTATTACATTTTTTTTTCACAACTCCCTCAATATGTGTCGGGGGTTTTTAAATTTTTTATTTATACATTAATTAAATTTTGTTACTGTTTATTTTTTTCATTAAAAGAAAGACACCTTTCACACTCTTAGTGTAGGAGTATCCCTAGATAACTCCTGTATCGCGGCGGGCTTTACAAACATTCAAACAACGGACACAAAGAACATCCAGACTCGGGACAACCATTTGTGGATCACACAAAGTTTTATACCTTGTGGGATTCGAACCCACAACACTCGACGCAGTGTCAGTGTCGAGGCGACCATTTAAACCACTACACCATCCGTGCAGTTAATTATCTGTTCTTACACGACAGCTGCGCATGCGCACTGTCAGATGCACAAACAACGCAGTGACAAGTATGACACTGTTTGCGCGAGTGATAACATTGTTTAGACGTCATTGCGGCAATATTAAATACTAGCTTTTGCCCGTGGCTTCGCTCGCGTAAAAGCAGGTTAGGCAAGTTTAGTTAAGTTACTTTTTTAATAAAATATAGTCTGTTATTCGGTGATAATATAGCTTTTAAATGGTGAAAGATTTTTAAATCGGCTGAGTCATTTTTGAATTAAATCCTTACAAACAAACAAAAAATCAAATCTTTATTCTTTTTAATATTGGTATAGATAAAAAGCACGGGTTCTAGGACCAGAATATTTGTTAGTATAACCCCATTTAATATTTTAAAGTACGAGTATTTTTGTTAATGTTATTTCACGTGTTGAGAAGTTGTCTTGTTATTATCATTAAACAAATATATTTGTATTTTGGTGGAAACCATGTCAGAGTGAAGGTTAGGTTAATATACACATACAAATATCCACATCCTAACTAATATTATAAAACCTTTCGTTTGTTTTTTACGCTTTTAAGCCTTAACTACTCGACCGAAATTTCGAATACACATTATCAGGGGAACGGAAAAAGACATAGGTTACCTTTCATCCAGACAAAGTACTGGTCAATTTCCTATCCTTTAGATAGAAAATTTACATAACAAAATCAAAAATCTAGTTCTATTATATACTAGGCTCTGCTCGTTCCTTCGCTCGCGCAAAATTAGGTTAGGTTATGTTAGTAACGGTACTTATTAAAAATAAAATATACCTTATGTTACTTGGTGATAATATAGCCTTCTAATGGTGAAAGAATTTTTATAATCGGTCAGGTAGTTTTTGAGTTAAATCTTTACAAACAAACGAAAAACAAATAAATCTTTCCTGTTTATAATATTAGTATAGTTTGGCATCTTTCAGAATGCCCGATAGATGGCGATAGGCTCGCCCTTTATGTAATCGTAATAAACCTCTGCCTACTCTTTTGAGGTTTTGAGAATATGGCCGTAAATATATATAAATATGTATTCAATATAATAGTATCACATATACAGTGGCAAGTTTAATATTAAACCAAGACAATGTTAAGAATTATGGACTTTGTGTTAATAACACAAGAATTCAATTTTGCTAGTATGCTGTCAGAATATACATTCTGACAGCATACTAGCAAAATTGAATTTATACACGTCCATTGGTTTTTGTCTAGCAACCCGCATATACAATACATACATCTATACTAACTAGCGCTCGCCTAGTGCTCAAAATTTGACCAAAATTCCTAAACTTGCTATTTTGTATGTAAATACTTTGTATGTAAGTATAGGTAACCATAATTACAAGGTGTCCCCGTGACCATGGCTGCTGAAAAGCAACCGAAACGTCGGGGAAAGTGTAAACCTAAATATAAATAGATTTAACAATTTAAATAATTTTATTACCTTATAAATGAGTAAAATCAATAGTAGTAGTAGTGTAATAGTTTCAAAATTTTGTAATACAGTGATAAATAAACAACGCGATAAAATCCGTATATAGTAGTTTAATTTCAATACATACAACATACAATCTTAGTTACATGTAATTATGTATCATTCGTCTTCTTCACGAGATTACTTATATTGGTAGTGATTACCATTTTGGCGCAATAGTGCCAGCATTTACGCAACTGTCGATCAAAAGCTCCCAGAGTCGAATGCCAAGGTTATTTCTAAATACATTATTGGTCGAAAATCGTTGATTCATCTTAATATAATTGAGGTTAATTACTAGTTTTATAATTCTTACAACGTAACTAAAATCTGTGTATTATTTTTTAATTATATTTGCACGCATCGAGGACGTTTAGATCTACTATAGTTAAAATTTATATGGAAGAGTTCAGTGCAATAAAAAAGCTAGACTTCATAAAATATATATAAACATCCTAACTAATATTAAAATGTGATTGGGAGTATGTTTGTTACGCGTTCACGCCGTAACTACTCGACTGATCATCATGAAATTTCGCATAAACGTTGTCAGGGGTACAAAAAAGGACATAATATGGGGCACCATGTCTTTTTTATACTGCTATTAATAAATCACGAAATAGGTCGTACTTTATCCGGCTATCACTAGTAATTATTAAGGCTGTTAAATTATTTCTTATTCATTGGAAAATATATATGGATATGGATACCTACATGGCGTTTTATATTAGATTTCAGTAAGCACTTATTATGCTAATAAATCTTCGATGGGTAATTTATGGGTAGAAGTTGCTACCAGTCGTTCAGAAATGTACTTTATCACCATAAATACAAAATTGATGAAGTTGAGCATCTGAATACATTTATAGCTTATTCCAATTTGTATATCCTATTTCCATCTATTAATGAATAAGTCTGTAACAGTACATTGGCTCTCAGTAAGCTGTCGCGTGCAAATTATTATATGTTTATTAAATTTAAATCTTTCGCTTCTAAGCTTGTTAAATACCGAATAACAGGCGACCTTTAACACAAAATAAAGTACCTAATTTAAAAAAATTACTTTCTCTTTTTGCCAATGATAGCAACTCAGGCAGACAAAGATACCACGGCCTGCCCTATAAGAGGAATACAGACTCCTCATTGTATATATGTATGTATAATGGTACTTTGAATAAACAAATCACAACGGAGCAAAAACTTCAGAGATTGCTCCTGGTACCCGGTATAACTGCAAGTAGATCAATCAGGCAGTAATCGAGGGTATAATCACGAGTTCCATTAGCCCGAGGACGTGTTCATCGGAAGCGTGTTCATTTATCAGCGTGATGAGCCTGCTGATTAAGGGTTAAAAGTGAACAAGTGATTACAACATCATACCCGACAGTACACTCGCTTGCAGTACATCCGCTGTGATATTAAACATCATGATAGATGGGCTCATCTTCGCTTTCCCTGTTTACTCATTAATCTAAGCGGCTGTGCAATGGGTGAAGAATTGGGTTTGCGATCGACGGCTTCAAATCCCACCGATTGCAATTCTGACGTACACCCCAGGGTGGGGTATGGGTTGAGGTGTTCTCAGAAGCTGGTTGACGACATTATTGTACGCCTAACGGTTTATCAAGAGTCCTAGTAGCACATTTCCTTGCGGCAATATAGCATGTGCGGCTTTGAAATTATTATATCTTAAAATGATCTCTGTAGATTCTAAATCGTAGCTGCAAATTAAAGTTTGTAATACAAGAACCTATTGTATATAATACGTAAGCATACTTACTTCATATATTCTGACTACAAACTATAACGAACAGACATTTAGAATTTACGAACGTAAAGACCTGTGACACTTTAAGATCTGTGTTAGAAGGTATATTAATTTTAAAGCTCACATACTATGTTTTCACCAGAAAACGTGCTTAAAACATCTTGGTTTCGTATATTCTTAGTAGTTTCCTGAAGGCCTACCATGCAAAGTTAATACTGTAGTTTCGAGCTGACTACAGTTACCGAGTAACACATTCATTGCAACATTCGTTCCGAATTTCGGTACATAGCCGGTCGACCTAAACCCTTTCATGGTCCAAACACCAGAGTAACGTCACTATAAAATAAAGAAACCCGAAGAAACTTCAACGTAAATTTACTCCAATCAACCCGAAGTTTCGGCTAGTTATTTTTCTATATTCAAGAAACGAATGGTTTTGATGACGAAAAATATGTCATTTAAAATTTAAGTGTCCGTAGCTAAAATTTTTGATATAGGTACGAACTGGGTCTTAATTATTAGGATCTGCAAAAGTATTAAAGTTATTTAATTAAAATATACAATTACTACTAATGGATATTACAATTTTCAAGACATAGTATGCGGTAGCTATTTTTAAATAACTGATTTATACATAGATCGTTAAATGTTATTTTATAAGTTAACATTCACGACTCGTCAGGGCAGACTACCTGTTACTTCTATAAATAAACTGTATTTATAAGTGCTTAGTACAGCCGGAGTTAAACTAGACTTAAATTGAACTCTGCGCTTTGACAGACACCAGGTGGGACGGTCCTGGGTCAGATGTATTGAGGATTTGGATGACATGGATGGGTGAAACTAGATGGGGAAGGTGTTAGTCCAGATATTGCGGCGTAAATTGGGATGACTAGAAAGGAAATGCAATAAGCCAACTGTTTGATAAAGCCTAATAAATAATCAAATCACTATCGGACAATCTTTATCATTATCTCGATCAATATGAAGCGCTGGCTTCGCCTATAAATCTGTTTAAATTTAGTCAACAATAAAGAAATTGTAAATAATTGTATTAACTAAAAGAACTAGTACTCCTATATAAGTATATTCAGTGTTTGTGTTAAACATTAAAATATCGTTCGCTTTGGCGATGAAGAAGCGTCGTCAGGAAAAAGAAGCCCCGTGCTATCAACAGAGGAACAGCAACCAGTATTTCTTACACTGCCAGCCCAGCAATTCCTTTCTTAAGACTCGATTAACTAGTTAGACAGGACGACCCAGTGGAAGCACCTAGTCGCCTGGCAACCTGGTTCGCAGCCAAGGTTTTAATTACAAGGGCCAAAGGACGTCTCAGTTCGCAGCCGACGTGGACCAAGGTCATGCTGCAAAGGTATTCCTAAAGCGGCAGTCGCTTCCGTGTAAACTATCCTTCCAGCGAGCTGACTTTGGCACGCCGAAATCAGCAGATTACCCAATGCAAATGAACCATTAAAGACAACAACCCACATCCAAAATTTGCGCTGACTATTTACGATCAGACAAGCCTACGCTTGTCACCTTATTCCTATATGAAAAAGAAAAACTTTCCTAACAACAAAGCTGGATCTTAAAGAGATATTTATGCTAATTGATTTCCACGTACGTTGAGTGAAGATCGATGCAATGACTAAAGTAACAAGCTCGGCGAACAACCACCGCCATTATCAACTCCCGGTTTGGAAGAAAGGTGTCATTAGGTAGAAACGACGGTATAACTTGATGGTAAATGGACATACACTCCATACTTATCACTATCAGTCTTGCTTTCCACAGCCTTTATCAGATAAACATCAATGAATTACTATAATTAGTTATAAAATTTATTTTCGCTAGCTTAATAACAAAACGCATTTTTTTCTGCAATAAATAAGTGGCCTTATGACCTGTGTGATAGTATGCGATTACCATAGCTTGCAATACTAAGAGTATCATTCACATTATTCAAGGCAAAGAGCGGAATAGAAGAGGTAGCTGTCCCTATATGAGCCTCCGAGATTGGGCTTAAGGCACTTACAATCGTTCCAGAATATGATTATGCGATTCGCGATTGTTAAAATAGCATTCGAATTTGAATGTTGACAATGTTACGATGTTATGATGTTGAAAATGTTACAGTTATTTAAATTCATTCAAAAAATAATATGTTTAGTTCTAACTAATATTATAAATGCGAATGTGAGTTTGTTTGTTTATTACGCTTTCACGCCTTAACTACTGAACCGATCGACATGAAATTTTGCATACACGTTGTCAGGGGAACTGAAAAAGACAGGATACGTTTTATCCAGAAAAAATACCAACTGTTACTAACCTAACCTACATTTACGGAAGCAAAGCCGCAGGCAAAATCTTATAGTTGATAAATTGAAAATCGACACTGAAAATATTACAACTGTACTTTCGAACATAACAAAATATTTTAGAGTAGTAGAGCCTCGTTGATTTCAGCATAAATAGGGGCTCGACCGGGGAAGTACTACCCTCTCACAAAATATCGACGTGAAATAGCAGTGTTCCTACTATTGTGTTTCGTTTGGTAAGTGAGAGTCAGAGACCCAATCACCCTCTTTCCCCATTCCCGCTCCTTCTCCTTCCCACTTCCTTTTTTTCCTAAAGAGTCGGCAACGCGCAAGTGATGCCTCTGGTATTGCAGGCATCCATAGGCTACGGTGACCACTTACCATGAGGTGTGCCGTAGGTATGCTTGTTTGCCACTTTAATTATATTTAAAAAAAAATATTCTATATAGATTAAGCCGCCGAAATGTGAAGGCAATAAACACCAATGTTTATTGCCTTCACATTTCGGCGTCTAGTTTCACGTCTTATATTAAATTTGACCATGTTATCTGATAGAAAATTAAATCGACATTTTGCCTTGCCTATAAACGAAATATACTTAATTAAGATCTGATCGCTTGGTCTTTAGTATCAGCACGTAGTAAAAGAAAGAAGCTCTAAGAAACTGAACACATCTCTACCTAGTCATTAAGGACATAGAAGCGTGAATTAGTTTTTTTATGTGTCTATATAATTAAAGTCATATCAGTACAAGTCTGCTGATACTGTAACTGAAGTAACAAATGCTTATCACCGTCAGCCGTGGCATATTAAATATTTAATGAAGGCCAGTATATATGAGAGTTAGCATACTAAGCGATGCTATGGCATGGTGCGCGCGCGCCGGTATCGTTCGGACTCTGCGCGCGAGCATATCAAGCCAACAGACTTTTTACTTTTCGACTAAAACTGTCGTTCGTAGTTTTAAATGATAGCGTAATATGTGACTAGTGGCAGATTATGGATTTAATGACATTTTTGTGACGAAAATAACATTTCTGATAAGTTTATAGTAGTAGCTTTTGCAGTTTCAGTGAACCATGATTTTTATCCGTGAAGTTTATTGTTTCATATTAGAAGTGTGTGTCTAAACCAAGTGTGGAATAAACCAACAGTTCTTGTGTCATTAAAAGACACGACTAATACACATCACATGCTCAAATTTTGATTCAAAAGCATGATGATTATCGTCTGATAACATTCAGTTCGTTACGGCTCATCAAGCAAAAAGCAACGACATCAAATCTATTCTCACAAGAAGACTATCAAATTACGAATTTACAGAAGACTGGTCTTTTGAAACCGCTTCTCATCTTTCCAACGGATATATCAGCAGACCACACAATTTACTCACAATGGATGATAATCTGAACCCAGACAAGGAACGGGTCCACCTGGACGATGTGCTGAGTCAGCTAGGAGCGTTCGGTCGGCACCAGGTCTTGACGGTGGCAATGCTGGCGCTGGTGTATGCCACCAACTCTATGTACAACGTCAATTATGTTTTCGCAGTCGAAGACGTAGGATACAGGTAATATAATGCTATATTTATATTTGAAGATTCACGATTTACTATCTATCTATGCTAATATTATAAAGCTGAAGAGTTTGTTTGTTTGACTGAATACGCTAATCTCAGGAACTACTGGTTCGATTGAAATAAACTACTATATACGGATTTTATCGCGTTGTTTATTTATCACCGTATTACATATATTTGAAACTATTACACTACTACTACTATTAAATTTTACTTATTTATAAGCTAATAAAATTATTTACCTATATTTAAGTTTATTTCTTTACGAATTGAAAAATTCTTTTAATGTTGGATAGTCCATTTGTCGAGGGAGGCTTTATAACATCATGCTACGACAAGTAGGAGCGGAGCGTCAATGAAAAATGTTGCAAAAATGGGGCAAATTCTCTTATGTGACGCAGATGAAGTTGCGCTGGTCAGCTAGTATGTACTAATTAAAAAAGAGTTGCAGAAGGTACTTCGGTAAAATAAGTTACTTATAATTTGGAAGCTGTTTTAGTAAGCCCATTGGTACTAACTAGGGACGTTTATACAATATATGCTGATACGAATAATCGATCAAACCCAGGATCTTATAGTCAGCTATTTTTAATTACTGTATCTACCTCGATTGCCTTGTTAGCACCGTGGTAAGTTTATGACTTAGCGTAGTTTTGCGAGCTTCAAAATTCATTTACCGTGTTTGGAAGTGTTTGTATTGTGCCCAGTAAAGAGCAGCAGGCTGGGTATCTCTTACGCAAGACATAAAACACAGCTGGTAAAATGTGAGTGTTATTATTTTAGACCTAGAATGATTTCCACGATCCTAAACTGTCACCATAACCAGTACTGTTTGTCGAAAGTTATTATAGTCAATAACGTTGATTGCGTCGTCTGGTGACGGTAATACACGTCCGTGATCAAATAGTTTGCTTCCTGTTCCTCTCCCACGCATTAACGCAACTCATAAGAGTAAAGGATAAGGCCACAACAACACACCGTCTTAAAATAGCACGGTTATTACTTACGTAACTATTTATCGGGTCTAAGATTGGCTCCTTACCATGTTTAGCCTGCATAGACTATCGCTTGTTTAAACCTAATTGGGCTGACAGGTATAACACCTGTATTTCGTTTGGTCCCATAGACCTATTACCATTTGACTTGCTAACTTCCAGTCACTGTACTCCTATTTGAATTTCTTTTCAGAAAAGTCGATTACACTCGAGAATTAGAAAGAACATATTTGAAGATTAATCTCAAGCAAATGGTGACCTGAAACATAGGCTTCGGCACTTAGTTTGTGCAGCAGTCTCCCACAAAATTATGACCTATTTACTGTTTTGTGAATATTATCAATATACACAAATATCAAAACTAACTTATACCTAAAATATTAAAAAACAGTGTTAAGAAAGAAAACTGAATCTGAAACCTCTAATATGCGTCATAAAATTCCTCCGCATCACAGTCGACTGGTAGTGTGCCCAGAAGACTGGCAGCATTGCTATGTTGAATAGCAATGATTATTATTTCTGTGAAATTAAGGCCAGCCCTCTGGTCACGGAAAGCTTCGATCAACCTTTTCGCTATTTCTCTATATAGAGCACGAGCACTTGGGGCTCAAAAACATAATCTCCCACCAGATTTTTGTATTTGCGCCGTTTGAGAGCCTCCGCGGATGCAGCAGCAGCACCAGAACAACCCACTGTGCTGGGAAGATGTGATGGTGAAAGGGTGTCGACACACGTTGCGTCTCACACCAAAGGCCTACCTATCTTCCAAGTCATCAATGAAGTACCGTCCGGTCTCTACCCATCGTCACGTGCCAGACCATTAGGTTCTAGATGAGCTGGTACGCCGGCGGTGATAAGAACATGGAGGATAATGTCATTAAAGTTGGCGTGCCCCGAAAAACAATGGAGCGACACATGATAGGTCATGGTGGCCAAGGTTATCCACGGCCTCAAGTCTCAACACAGTGACATCGACGCGGAGAAACAAGTAGAGCACCTAACCTAACCTAACCTATACTTTTTTTTTTTTAACCTAACCTAAACGATGGCAAGAGGCGATGCGAAACGTTGTAACTTTGTTTTACTGATATTGTTTGACTGAATGTATATTACATATGTATGTTGAACATTATTACAAATAAAATGTTTCGCAACACGAGTTAGAGTGCTCTCTAGCTCACAAGTCAAGTCACTTAAGTCGAGAACGAGGTCACGTATTAGGAACCAAGCCTATCGCCGTACTGCCTAAAATAATTTCTTGATAATAAATCTCTATGCCACTTTACCTGATCTGGGAATACAACCCGAGATCTCATGCACATCAGTAACATTCACTTCCTGCATTGATTCACTACTAGATTTTCGCCGCGGCTTCGCTTACCTAAATGTAGTAGTGTAGTATTTTTTCTGGATAAAACGTATCCTATGTCACTTTCTATTCCCCTGGCAACGTGTATGCGAAATTTTATGATAATCGGTCAAGTAGTTAAGACGTTACAGCGTAAGAAACTCACATTCGCATTTATAATATTAGTTAGGATTATAGCAAAACAACATTTAATTATATCCATAAAACAATTAGGTATGAATATATTAGAATAATGAGGTAGCAGCCCCGAAGCCTTTAGTCGCGCAAGTAGCTGAGAACAGGTTCGGAGCCCGGACGATGTAATAAAGTACTAGTAGTAAAACGGCTATGGTAATCACATTTTGCGATCTGATTGCATTTAAATCATTAAATAATAAAATGTTATTGGGGTAATAATGTTTATTGTATTTGCATTCGCTTTTGTTCGGCAGATTCTATGGCTTTCTAGTTATTTCTCTACGGATAGAAAGTCCCAATGTGTTCTAATAATAATGAGTGTTTTTGGACTATAATAGGTAGCCCAATCGATAAGGCACTGAACTTGTTATCGGCAGGTTGTTGGTTCGGATTCACGCCCAGTGCATTACCGACGTAAATCCAAACCTAAAGCAAGCATATTAGCTTAGCTAAAGAAGTTACCAGATAGCGTGTACTTTTTAAATGTATCTCTTGCACAATGTATAAAACCTGCGCCGCGACTGACTTTACAAACATTAAAACAACAGACACAGAGAATATCCATCGACTCGGAACAACTATTTTTGGATTATATAATTTTTTACCCCATCTAGGGATCGAATCCACAACACTCAGCGCAGTCGCGGAGGCGACCACTCAAGCCACTACGCCATCCGTGCACCGAAACTTCTAGTAATATTTCTTTTTTAACCTATTGTGTCGCAGCAGCACACCGGTGGCCAGACACAATAGGTTTTTAATCGTCTAGCATTCCAAGACTTTTTGACATTCTTTAAGTCCTAAGTGGTCTTAGGACTTAAAGAATACGTTAAATCTGATAGATCTTTATTATCAATACTTATCTATTAGGCACCGGATACCTAATAGTGAAATCTATGAACAAGTATAAAAGCCTTCACACGTACCGGCACAATTTACTCGACAGGTAGTTGCCGGATACGCCCCGGAACCACTATCATACGTCCGGTTCACGCCTACAGGCGCGCCGGCGGGGAATACAGTGATATATGTATAATTGTATATTAAAAAAAAGCAATGCAGGTTAATTGGCCGTACCGTAGTACAATATAATATCAGCCCTGTATTAAACTGTCCCACTGCTGGGCACGAGCCTCTTCTCAGTTTGAGAAGGGTTGGGCCATAGTCCACCACGCTGGCCTAGTGCGGGTTGGCAAACTTCACATATCTTCGAGAACATTATGGTAAACTCTCAGACATGCACGTTTCCTCACGATGTTTTCCTTCACCGTTAAAGCAAGCGATAATTAACTATTTAATTTTATATATTTAGTATAGTCGCGGCGAGATTTATTTTTATTTTGTTACTATGCAGCATGGTTTAAGTGGTTCGAATCCCACACGGGACAAAACTTTGTGTGATCCACGAATGGTTGTTCTAAGTCTGGGTGTTCTTTGTGTCCGTTATTTAAATGTTTGTAAAATCTCTCACGACACAGGAATCATACTTAGTGTGACTTGTCTTTTTAAACGATAACAATAATAAAAAATACATTAATTATAGAGATTAAATATAATGACCATCAAAAATACTAATTGCACAGCGAATATTGCACAGCATAACGAGCACCTATACGCCTCAAATCACTGCATTCCGTCTTTTGCATTTCCCTTCCAGGGTTAGGTTATCTTCTTAAACCCACCCAAAAATAAGAGCCTCGCGAAGCGGGACTCCGTCGACTTAGTCTGATCTCTTTAAATATATTTTGCTGTGCAATTAGTATTTTTGGTAAGCATATATTGCAGTGTAATTATAATTTTTTTGCCGTGCAATTAAATACTACCCTTAATTATAAAAATGATGTTCTGGTTAATAGTACGTAAACATAAATTAGAGTATTTGAATGTTGTTTAATCCAAGATCCGAATGTTTATGAATTCGTTGTCAATATTCGATTATAGTCAAATATTTAAAATATTATTTGAAGATATGTTCATAAGAGTCGTGGTATATTTACGTGCTCAGCGGATTACATTTTATTTTAGATTTTATGCGCCGTAATTCCGTGATCGGTCTTAATTTGACTCTTTATTTAAAACTTATATGTAAGTGAATCTAACTCTTGCCAATTAATACATTTGAATAATAAACAAATAAATAAAAAGCAATTATTTATCGATAACTATTCGTACATAGCTAATTAAAGCTGCATTCTTGTTAATGTGACGCTGGGTAACTAAAGAGATTATTATTAAGCAAAAGAGTTTTTAGTATAGTTTATCTACTAGATTACTACGGTATAAACTAAAAAAAACAATAATCCATAATACTCAGGCCGTTCGTGAAGATATACCTACCATTTTTACATTTACACAATCACACATGTGTTTGTAATTTTATAAACTTATCAGGTCAGGTCTGGTTTTTAAACTATAAATACTAATATTATAAATGCGAATGTGAGTTCTTTTTGTCAGCTGTCACGCCTTAACTACTCGACTGATCATCGTGAAGCTTCGTCATTGTCACAGGTTCAAAAAAAGAGGGGAAAGAGGAAAAAGACATAGGGTACCTTTGATCCAAAAAAAGTAATGATCCCGAGGAATAGAAATTTATTGATACGATCTAGATTAACGCGATTGAAGCCACGGGCAAAATCTAGTTTATATATAAAATTTAATTAAAATTGGTTCACCCTTTCAGCCATAATGTCTTTCAACAGACGAAAATATCATATTATGTGGACATGTATGGACATTTGTTGCAGGTGTAAAATGCCATCGTGTGAGAGTTCCAACACAAGCCTGACGCCGTGGTTAAACAAGTCCCAGGACTGGGAGGAGCCGATGAAACAGTGTTGGCAGCCTGCCACCACGCCAGACTGCCGCATGAACAACCATTCAGAAGACGTGCGCTGTACCGAATGGGTGTATGAAAATCCAGACAGCTTTGTGGCTGAGGTATGTTGTCTTACTTATAGCCAGAGAGTTAAGATATGACTGCCTGATGTAGGAGTTTAGGCGTTTCTTCTGCTACGTCGAGTGTTGTGGGTTCGATGCTCGCACAAGAGAAAGTGTGCACTACAGGCAGCATTACCGAGCTCGTTAAATGGCGATATTCAAGACTAAGTTCGTGACTGCTATACACAAGATCTCGGTTGTTATTCCCGGGTTGACTCGACTTATGTGGGTTTTATTTCAAGACATTCTTACTAGTAGTGGCTCGAAATCTAGAATAGCAATAGGCTCGATGGCTGTTATGTCAGACCTTGAATTATAATTGGCGAAATGTGGGTGTGATCAGAGGCGTAACTCTGCCTACCCTTTCGGAGATATAAGCGTAAGACTATGTATGTATGTAATAGAGAATCGCTTATAGTTAACGAGTCCATACATATAATTGTAAACCTTCATATTTCTAAAAGTAAGGCAATTGTATATTATATACATATTTTTTTAAAGGGTACGAGAGGGAGAAAATATTGCCGTACTTTATCTTCAAAAACCTTATTGCAACTGCGTATTTCCAAACAGAAAAACTCAACAAAAACTATCTGCTCCGGGAATTTAACCCGAGACATCCGAATCACCCATAAATATAAAATCAAACCAACGGAGCAACCGCGGCAGACTTAAAATAAAATTAACTAGTATAATAACACAAGGTATAATACCATTCCTTTTGTCGCAATCAGTTTAATTAACATAATGAGCATTGTGAGATGAAATAATTACTCTTAACTACAATCAAACGATGCACCCAATGATTAAACAGATTATAAAACACGTTCACACCGCTGTTAGAGCCCCTATACACTTGCTAACTGCCGGATAACCGGTGACGATGGTTAAGAGCAAGAAATTATTTTTGTTAAAGATGACTACATCAGCATAATTGCTGTACCATAGGGCAGATTACATATATTGAATCAACAGGTACAAAAAATATCCAGTCTCGAAAGAATTCTTTTAATAGCACGCAAGCTATTCTCTTGCGAAGTCTTTGAAAGCATAACACACTTCACAAAGGTATTACAAATACCAATGCAATTTATTAGGTGCGGTTAAGCCGGCACAGCCGCTGTGCGTTCAAATACAGCTTAACAGCTTATAAACTTCACGGAGTTGCAAGTTATAAAGCATACCGGTTAGTGCATAGCACAAATAAAAACACAAAGAAAGCGAGAAAACACTCGATAAATCATATTGAAGTAAACGATGCCCATATCACTTTCAAAAATATTTTTACGACGACAATAGTAGTGACAACTGTAATTTTCGACCGGTAGCTTACATTTAGATAGCAACTCATACTCAGTCACTACGGATCCGGCGCCGGGTATCCGGCTACTGGCGCATGTATAAGGCCACTTATAATAAAGCTGTGAAGTGCCACACTGACGTTTATTAATTAATTCAAGCTCCTTTGTAATTAACTGCTCTTTTTAATAGTTCGTGATTATTTTAAAGGACTTGAACAGTTAAGATGTTTTTATTAAATTATTCTTATACAAATATAGTGTTACAGTTAGTTAATGGCAGTCCTAGTGCGAATGTCGGGGCCTGTATAGTAGGGATTAGAAATGGACAGATAGCGCGGAAGTTATCGTCTTAGGCCTATTTCCTATTCAAGTAACAAGTAGTATTACCTACGGACATGTAATTTTTGGCACACATTCTATAAAAAATATGAGTCACAATTTTGTGTTATTCTTGTAAATAATGTATTCTGTTATCCATTATAAATATAAACTAATTTATCACATACCTGATTTTTTAACATTCAGTAAATCACATTTTCGTTATTTAATTGCGTTAATTTTTTTATTTAATGTTAATTTTCAATTTAGTATACTATTCAAAAGATTTTGATGTGCGTCTGACTGTGGTCTTTGTAACCTGTATTTAAAATCCATCGGATAGTTTTCATAATTATACAATGTTTATTAAGGTAGTAAGTAAATTACATTATTTTCCAAATACAAGCTAGAACGGTGTATAATTAATTTCGGAATGATCTTGTAGTATTGTATGAAATACACCAATAAGGTATCCAACTACTCCAATTTATTCTTTTATTACTGCACTGCATTAATGATATGTATATGTCAAAATTTAACTGTCCTAAGCTAACGACTCGGTTCTTGATATAGGCACCGTGCCTTATCGACGCATAGAGTGATACTGTGTTACGGAATACCAGTTCAATAGATATAGCGGCGTACTTTGTGTGCAAATTTCAATGTTTATTTAGATTAATTTATCGTTAGGAGGATTAAAAGGATTATTAAAAGTTATACGCAATACGTAACATTATTTTAATATGATTTCAAAAATACTGTTTTTAAATGTAAGCGTGTATATTAGGACAATATAATGTAATCATCATATACGAGTTCGTTAGCGGAGCGTTAGTGGATACGACGACTACTGTGTGCGAGATAGGAAAAAGTGTTATTGGGTTTTCTGTCAAGTGTGTCTCTCTTGGTAGGCCGTAATAGAGTCACCCTCTATTACGTGGAACTTTAGACCGCCGTTGGCAAAATATAGCTAGAATAGGTACAGAGAGTATGCATTTTGACTGTACGGATGTACCTAGTGGTTAAAGTGGTCGTCTCGTCACTGCCGCCGCGCTCAGTGTCGTGGGGCAAAACTATGTGTGATTCATAAATTATTGATTAGTGTCTTGGTACTCTTTGTGTCTAATGTTTGTATATTTTTAACTCCCAAGCGACAGGAGTTATTCCTACTGCGGGAGATATCGGTAAAATAGAAAAGATGTCTGTTACTGTGTTGGTCTCGCTCAGTAGGCTTTAATACAGCGACTATTTATATGAATGGATATACGTATATGTATATATGGATTCGTTCGCATACGGGCGCACGAATTGGGATATACCTACCATATTTGTATTAAACAAATTTCCTCATAATTATGACTCTTTGAACACCAGATAATATGCTAATTAACGCCGAACGGTTGTAATAAATTGTAACCAAGTGTAACGTTTTATCGGTTTAAACAAATTTTGAATAAATTAAACATATTGGTACATTTAAAGCTATTACCTCCTACTGAAAGTTAATTAGTTAATCAATCAATTAGTAAGCGGTTGTTATCTGTTATTGGAAAATATAGTGATGTATAGAAATAATCATATATAGTATACGAAGTTTCCTGTTCGGTACGAAAGTTATTAGTAGTAGTAACAATAATAATAATGTTCTCCAGGACGAATTTTGGTCACGGTGGCCAATCTTAATGGTCATCTGCGCAAGAGATATTACAGTGCACAAGTGTATACTCAAATACAATAACACTCTTGGTAACATGACCGAAGAGAGATCAGGTGCAGGACTCACGGCTTTACGTGCTTTTCCAGGCACGGGGATATGTCACACTGCTAACTTCCTAGTACTTGGCTGCTATTGAGAATCTCTTGTCAGAAAAAGCCGAGACCTCAGCAGTCGTATTTACTACTGAGGCAATCAAATCATAGTACAAAGAAGATGGCTCGCTCGAGGAAGTATCGCCCTTTTACAGAAATCGGATAATAGTTTCCTTTAATAAGAAATAGTTTATGTGTCTGGTTTATTCCTGCTTTTTTCATCTATAATTAATTGATTTGATTTGATACAATATTTTGGAAACTCGGTATCCCTAGTGATGGTATAAATTTGAAAATAACCTTGCCGGTCTATTGCGTTTTCATGTTATAAACCTCTACACCGATTTTAATGCAGTTTGGCAAGGATATTGATTGTATCCTGAAGAAGGGCAAAGCCGCGGACCGTACTAGTTTATAATACATTTAACTAAGTTAACAATATGATATTAAAATTGTACTACATACATATATTACAATGTTTTTTTGGAGAGTGATCAAATGAAAGTTGGAACCTTTTCCCCCGGATGTTTTCTCACCATACGCATACAGGTAGGTGGTAGTTGTAGATGACATGTAAAGATTAGTAAACAAGAAGAAACACCGCTACACCTAACTTATGCCTCTCAAACTTAACACTAATTAGAGCGGTAGGCTAGGGTTAACCAAGCTCTTCAAATCCATCTAAGTTTCAAGTAAGATATTCTATAAATTATATAAAATGACCCGACAAATTCAAAAATATATACTTAATAGAGATTCATTGAAAGAATCTTAGTGAAACAATGAAATAGAAAGGTCGTCGCACACGCATATTACCATTAACAACCAACATGAAGTTTCTACGTATTGTTTTTTTAAACAACCTAGGAAATAAAATAGGTTTCGTTTCCAAAACTTCAAAATATTTTATTTTCTAGACGTCTCCTGCACTAATAATAAATCTTGTGTAGCGTATCTTGTCGGCCTTTACAACGGGCGCAAAGAACATCTAGACACTGAACAACTATTAGTGACAACCCTGGCTAAAGTCAACATTCACAATAATAATATTATAACAATTTTAATTGGACACCCGCAAACAATGCGACAGCCGCGGTATGTCTGTTTCTCAACATTTGTTATACACATAGATAACACAAATATGTCACAAACATGCGAAATAACAAGCAGGATGTATTATTTTTGACAGCAGTTAGTAAACCTTATTTACCTTTTTATGACAGTATTATCTGTTTGAATATACCGTTTTATTTGATATAAATGTGTACGCAAGATATCTAGATATTTCCTGTATTAAAATAACTTAATTTGTGTGTTTTATTTAGATGTATTTCAAGGTTTCTGTTTTCTAAAAAGACATCTCTCACACTACGAATAAATTCTATATCGCGGAGATCTTTACTCGGACCCAAACACGGAAGAACTATTTGTGTATCACAAAAATGTTTGTCCCGTGTATGGTTCGAACCCACAACAGTGGACGCGGTGGTAATGGCACGCGACCATTTAAGCTGTTAGGCCATCCGTATAGTGCGTTAATAGTTGGACAACGTTTTTATTTTCATACTACCAATTTTGGTTAACAGGCATATGACTCGCCCAATTATTAATGTAAGCAAGGCCTGTGGCCTACGAGTTACATTATTCAGTAATTATTTATTTAAAATTATTGTTACAAGCTTTAGATTTATATAGTCAGTAATATATGGCATAATGGCTGCAACATTTTCTTGATATGAGTTATAAAATACTTTAATTATATTTAATTGGCGATTTAAAAGAGTGGCCATGAGTTTCTTGCAGGTTTCTTCACATAGGCTCAACCCTTTGCCTGAACCTAGCAACTAACCTAAATGTAGCTTCAGTAACTTAGTAAACTCACTAACCTATATATTTTGACGTTCATAAGTGTTACTGTGTGACCTAAATGAATAAATGATTTTGACTTTGACTTCGAGTTCTATGACTACAACGCGACGCCGCTATCGTATTGCCAAATCTATAAAAAAACAGGCTGAGTTACAACAAAAGAGGAGCAGAAGCAAAATAAATCCCTCTGACAGCAGGGCGTCTCATTAAGATGACTTGGAAATCTTATTAATACCTTACCGCAGGGCACAACACAATGTCATTTGCCTGCGGCCTTTTGTAGGCTAGATATATTTACCTAGTCGCACTCTTCCAAATTTGGGTTGGCTGGATAGTGGATACCACTCTTCTACACTCACTTTTTTTAAATATTTGTGTCAATTAATCTTTGTGAATGGTGTAATACTTTTATTGGTAATTATTATTAGGAATTACTCCTAGATCGTAAGAAGTATTTAAAAAAACTGTTCGAGTGAATGGTATCATAATTTTGATGGTAATAAAAGCGTCTCATGAGCTATATCTTACGTTTAGTTCCCCGCACTAAACTCTCATTTGTGTGATATACAAGCAGTTTCTCAAAGTCAGTATTGTAAGAGCTTTGGTTTGGTTCGCACATATCATCAGACGGACCGCATGCTCGATTGCCAGCTTGTTAATAAAAGAACATAACTTAAAGTTAATATAAGATGTGACCTTTATAAATGCGGGTGAAAGTTCTTGCCGTTTACCAAAAGTTTTATTCAAAAGAAACGAGGCATTTTAATTGTTGTGACATGGTTTTAGTTTGTCTGTTAGTCTGTCGGTCTTTAATGGGATGTTTCGTCACGCTATTTTCATTTCCCGTGTCCAAAGCGGATAAGAAAATGTTTTATTGAGCTGCTTGCAGTAATTGATTAAATGGTTATAAGACTTTGTTTTACGGTTTGTCCTTTCCTTTGTATGTGGCTTGTCTATGCACTACTTTATTCATAGTAGTGATCGCGGGATCATTTCAAGCACATTTACCATCACAAAAATGATCATATTACTTGCGTAAGTTCTCGGATCTACTGTTGAGCCAAAAGGCTTGCAAACGACCACGTGTATGCGAAATTTCATGATGATCGGTCGAGTAGTTCAGGAAGCGTAATAAACAAACAAACAAACTCACTTTCGCCACGGTAATACTATCTTTCGCACTTATAATATTAGTTAGGATATTTATCGTCCCATAGTCATCATAGAATCAGAATATAAAGCGACTGTACGGACAAATATGATAAATTATCCATACACCAAGGATGATGAAATGATAGAGATAAATTAACTTGTTATAACTTTTATTATCTCAAAAAATAAAGTTAATATATAATATTATCTAATACTATATTATTATTGCTATATGAAATGCTATGTGTTACGGTCATGACACACTTGCTAGGTCAACCGATTGAGTAAGATTCTTGTTAGGTACTAATTGATTTTATACTATTATGTATATAGAAAACAAATGGCTGGTGTCGGCGTAATACTGACACCGCGATGTATGGGTGATTTGCCCGTAATGCAACTAAACGATACTTTTAGAATAAAAAAGTAAAACGTATATGACACTCTTCGTCATATTTTTAAGCGAGCTCTACTTAATATATCAATATCGAAGTGCCTAGACAATCAAGTACTAGCAAGCAGAGCAACGGTCCTAGGTGCGAGGACGCGGGATTATTTGCATAGTTCTTGCGCGCGCGCCGCTCGACCGGTCTGCGCGGGCGCACCTCGTACCGTAGCCTCTACTTGTACACGGTGTCGTACACACTGTAGTTATGGCTAGTGCGTACTCGATGCACTTGTTAGGTTAGCGACTAGTGCGATTGACCGTTAACTAGCGTGCGGTTATTGATAATTCATTCGAATAAGACTATCTAGTCTATAATGGTCTAAGTGATTCGAATATATTCAAAATATATAATTATAATAGTTTTACACCTGTGTGACTGATTAAAATTATAACTTATCTATACATCGTTAATTATAATGACATAATTTTATTTATATCTTATATGAATAGAACTAGATATGAATTATATTTTTTTTCGAAACCAGTTTGAAACTACAACAACGTCATCTTTGCTTCAATTTAGCTACTAATTCACATGTTAATTTTGGCTTTTTTTATCAAATGCTTCCATCTCATTCACGTATCTTGCCCTTAAATCATCAACTCTCCTTCTTTGAAGGTGAAATAGTTACGTTTTAGCCTGGTAGTAAAATTTCTCGACCCGGTCCGGTCCGTTGCACTGTCATCGTGACAAACAGCTATCCTAATTAATATTATAAACTAGATTTTGCCTGCGGCTTCGCTCGCGTAAATGTAGTTTAGATTAAGTTAGGTTAGATTAGTAATTAGTATTTTTTTCTCGATGATGGGTAGGTATCCTACGTCCTTTTCAGTACTCCTAAAAACGTATATGCAAAATTTCATGATGATCGGTTGTGTAGAAACGTAACAAGCAAACAAACCCACATTCACATTTATAATATTAGTTAGGAAGCTAGGATGCGAATGTTTGATTGATGCGATTGATTTGTTTGTTTATTTATCCATAAAAAAGTAATGTGACTAGCCTAACCTACTTTTACGCGAGTGAAGCCGCAGGCAATATCTAGTGGGTTATAATGATTTTATTATGTAATGTTCTAGTTCGGGCTGGCCTGCGAGGATTGGAAGGCGACGCTGGTGGGCACAGCGCACAGCTTCGGCAACATGCTGGGGCTACTCGTGCAGGGACAGATCTCTGACAGGTGAACTGTCTTACACACATATCTGCATAAAACCTATCCCATAATCATTATGCATATATCTCTAGTAATAGGGGTTTAAATTTGACATTGCTGTTTTATATGGAGAAAATCGGTAACGTTGTGATTTTCATACTATTTAATCAAATTCTTTTTTATTGGACTGTCAAATTCTTGTTTTTACATATATAGTTGTCTTATATTCAGGCCACTATGGTTCGACTTAAATTGACAAAAACATTAACCATCATGTAATTAGGGCTAATTGAAACCACAAACACGGCCAGGTACTAAGCCTAACTAAACATAACCTAACTGTAACTTCAAATAGCAAATATAGGTTAGGTACTGATATTTATTATTAGTAATATATAGTATCGCCTTATCTCGAAATACAAATGACATTTTAAAATAATCAATTTTGTTCAGACACTACGAAATTAAATGTAGGTCATGAAGAGAAAATTAATTGTTGAAGACCTAAAATATGGCTTGTGCATCTTGTTTTCAAACCAAACAATCCAAGTCAATTTAAAACAAATTCTGCTATACGCACAGCAACAATATACACACAGCGAAAACATCGAGACAATTTAATAATAATTAATATGTCATCTTAAAGTTACACATCCATTTTTAAACGACGTGAGGACGACCACAGCCCGTGAGCACTCAGATTATAGTTCCAAAACCCCATAAATCGTTTTGACATATTGTTAGAAGTTTTGCAATTTAATCTTTCCACTTAATAGCTCCTGTAATTATATTCGTATTCAATTACATACTTGTACCGGCGGTGTCACAAGTCTTCATAATTAAGTCTGCTCGTTCATAAATAAAAATGCCACACTGGGGTCATTAGTGAGGATGTCTGGCTGTCCCCATGAGTTACGGGACCAGCGCCATGTTATGTCTTAATTACCCTTGGCAGAAGATTTATAGTATATCTGGTAAAACATGTTTATACTGGACGTATAGATTGTAGCGAACTATTTGTTAAGTAGGCAAATAAAATGATATGGGCGGGAAAATATATTTCGTTTTGCGTAAAACTGTTTTTAAAAATTATGCTACCAAGAAAACAAAATTTTGCTTTTTAGATTTAACATTTCTTTTAAAAGTCTTCGTCCTGTTACCAAAAGACCCTACAATCATTTTATAAACCTGCTATCGCGTTCGCGAAAACGAGACAACACATTCTATAACGCGCTGTCTCGTTCTAGTGCAAGCAATTATAATGCTTTAATTATGGTAATATAAGTTCAGAATCTCAAGATGCGTTATCGAATAATTTACTTTGCGATTGCATCTAAAATCATAAATTTGGCGTAAATAATCTGCCAATCGCTGGTATGTCAGATATAACTGGCAAACGCTTGTGTCTAGCCAGCGGGTTGCTGCAGCTTAAAAAGTTAAAGTATTATACATATAAATAATTAGATCAAGGTCTATGAAATCTATATATTATTACGTGAAGCAAAAACTTTATATCCCTTTTTACGAAAATTGCGCGGACGGAGGAGTATGAAATTTGGCACAGTAAAGTTTATATTGTGAAGGAGTGGCGAATCTTAACATTTTTATAAAATAGCCATTAGAAATACATTAAATTATATATGTATAATATTAGGTACGTAACAACGTACACAACCATGCATTTCGGCATTGATCGGCTTATGTCGTACAATTCTTCGTAACTATAATTACATACCTTAAGTACCTATTGCAATTTCACGGTAGGTATATACAATAACGATCAAATCTAAAATTTTAATAAATTATGGTTGAATTTCGACCACTTGGCGACCGCATTGCAAATATTACCTGCACTGCCTTATAAAATTCAGGCGTTTACCTTATATACCCTACGACTGAGACTATTCAGCCGCCGTAGATCAGCCGCACTTAGTTTGCTTAGTACAAACACACCACAAAGGCGGCTCTTGAGCGATGGACACCTTTATGAGCGAAACCACCTCTGACAACTCGTTCGGTGAGCGCGATGTCTTAAACAAACTTTTTAATTAGCTTAGCTTTATGAATGTTTGTGGCAATCGCTTTATTATGATACATCTCTGTTCATAACTCTTCCAGTTATGTATATGTCGGCTAAGGTCTTTAAATCAAGTATTTAAGATCAAATTCCCACGCCTGTTTCCTGGATATGTAGGAATACACATTTTGATCTCGGCATATTTATCTTGCTTTATTCATTTTCAGTACATTATTTTCAGCGTCGGTTAAAGATACTCTAACCTTACCTTATTTCCGAATATTTCTGTCTTACTGGATATCTTTATATATATTAATCTTCTGTGCGTGTGTTTGTAATTAAACTCCTCCTAAACGGCTGAACCGACTTTGATGTTTTTTTTTTGTTGAAATTTAACACTTTATACGGATTTTATCGCGTTGTCGTAAATAAAACCGTACATAAAACCATCTTAGTCTCCCCGTGAACATGGCTGCTGTAAAGCAACCGAAACGTCGGGGCAAAGTGTAAACTTAAATATAAATAGTTTTAATTAAATTTAATAGCATTGTAAAGTTCAATAATAGTAGTGTTAGAGTTTTCAAAATTATGTAAGTGTTTTAAAATAAAATAAACAACGCGACAAAATCCGTATTAAGTGTTTAATTTAATATATAACATTCGCGTAAACATAAGACAATATTATGAAATTTTTTGTGTGTGTTCAAGTGGATTCGAGAATGGCTTAGACTATTTTTTTTTCGTGTGTACAGGACCGGGTCCGCTAGTTACGTGTAAATCTGTCTTTTACAGGGTCGAAGATGATATATGTAGCTGCTAATGCAAGCATTTATAGGATACCATCAGACTAACTGTTTACCTTTTTAGTCATTTAAAATCACAGCGCCCACGTTATGCACAAACCCTGCATCACGAAACATTAACACAATGAACAGAAAGAACACCCAGGCTCCGAACAACCAAACCTGACTCACATTAATGCTGACCTGTGCCATCAGACCCCTAACACTAGGCGCCTGGAATCTTGCTCTATTTATAATAGAAAAAGTATTAACTTAAAATTTTTGAGACAGGTTTGGTCGCAAGACAGCAGCGGTGTTTGCGGGCTCAATGGGCGCCGTGCTGGGGCTCACCAAGAGCTTTGCAACCAATTTGTGGTGCTACGTGGTGCTGGAGGCGTTTGAGGCGGCCATCGGAGATGCGCTCTCGCCCATGTTCATGTTGAGTACGTATGCCTTCGTTAAAGTTCTTTTGTCATTTAACCAAGCTAAGTATAATGCGGGCCGAGATGCGGACGATCGCATCTGGGAAGATATTATACGTTTACAGTTAGATTTGAATGCTTGTGTACACCAAGGCAAACACTAATGCGTCGACATCTCTTAAAATTGGAGTCGCTATGCTGTCTCTGCATGGGAGAAATATTGCTTATACTCCGCTGACAGTACAGCGCCTATTTGGGGACCCTGAAAACTCTTTGCACCACAAAAACATAACAGAAGTTTGTTTAGCTTCGAAGTTTAAAACTACTAACACTGGCTGCACCAATTTGAGTGAATTGTCAGGTTTAGGATCATACTATGTTTTCCGTGTTCTTATACCATTGAAGTGGCAAACACGCATCCGGATCCTCCACGATAGCAAGAACAAATTTAAAAAAATTTGAGTAATAAATCTCATTATAGGTTAACACCATTTAACTTTTGAGCCGTAGCCCTTATCTATTAACTTTTGTGCATTTTCATATTTTAAAACTATTCAGCAAAACAGTTTGTTTCGTTTATCATAGTAGTGTAGTAGTATACAATTTTCATTGTTAGTAACTAATAATGAAAAGTGTATACTTATAATATGGGCTTACGTATAGTAAATGAATTTTCTTTTACTATATGAAAGCACATGTAGATATACACTTGTATGACCCAACCAGTTTAGCTAAATTCCCGTGGGATTCACGACGGCATTACGATCAGTGAGAATCGAACTTACAATCTCTTGATTCCTTTCAGCGTCGTTTCAAAGACACCACAATCTAACATACTCATACAATGTGTGTAGCTACGTAACTCGTTTCCCACCATATGGCAGACTACATTGAATCGGACATTTCAATCGCATATCAAGCCGCATAGACTCCATGAAATCAGTAACAGCGATGAATCTCATCGTAAATTGTTCGATAAATCGAAAGTACTAACTCGGTTACAATGTAAGATACCCACCGTGACCACAGACCTCAGCAGTTTATGACTGCAATTCACAAGACTTATCTTTCTTCATCTGATTTTGATAATGCCATTGGACTCCAATGGCCTGAACAAAGTAGGAAATAAACGTGGACGACGAATGGACGTCAGCTCTATACCTGCTAGTATATTACTATATAAAGGTATGGTAAGGTAGGCAAGAAGAAACTGCAGATTCCTTCGTGCCTGAATATTCTAAAATGATCTCGAAAATTTGTGCTAGAAATATAGTGATTAGTGCATTTACTTAAATTTCTATGCTACATTTCTATTCATTGTAAAGGGACAATACAAAAAACCTAAATACCTTTCCCTGACTGCCTATGACGAGATACAAAAACTTATGGCTATTGTTTTACAATCGCTATTGAATTGATATTTTATAACAATAAGAAAAAAGGGTAACTCTATCTGTTTGTCCAATGGCTAACCCGCCATATTAAGTTAGATAAAACTATACTTTCGTTCTATGTCTTGTTCGGTCTTTTTCCAGGTATCGAAATAGTGGAGAAGAAACGTGCAGTATTGTTCCAAATGGTGCTTCTCAACTGTTATACATGCGGCCTGATCCTTATGCCATTTATCGCTTATATGGTGCCTTACTGGAGGAATTTCCTCAGGGTGATCTACGCCCCTACACTTCTGATACTGACATATTCCTTCTTTTTGGATGAGAGCATCAGATGGCTGTACAGTAAGGGAAAGAAGGATAGAGCTATACAATTGATTAAGAAGATAGCCAAAAGGAATAATGTGGAAGTGGATAGCACGGCCCTAGATAAACTGGATTATGTAGAAGAGGAAACTAAGAGTGGTGGAGTTAATGATAGGAAGCTACTGATGAAGACGTTCAAGTCAAGGATAATGATGCAAAGGTATGGTACTGACTTTAGGGTCATTCAATTTTAATTAACTTTTGTAAGGTAGTTTTTGTAGCGTTCCGTTTGACCATCAGATCAAATATTATGAAAAGAGGTGCAGTCCATCACCTTCTGTGATAAATTCTATAGGAATATTACATAATTGCAATTTGAGGTTGCATTTTCAAGACTGGAATTTTAAAACTGTGGGATAAGGTCAGTTTGAGAAGTGGTATTTGTCTGGAGAGCAACTGCCGATGTTGAGTTGCGAGCTGGTTTAGCAATTAATATCTAGATTGCCAATTCCATTTGATTCTTTGCCGAGCAATTCTGGTTAATAAGCAATAAAATTGACTGCACGAATAGCGTTATGGTTTATGTGGTTGCCTCTGCTTTGTCACTACGCCGAGTGCTGTGGGTTCGAATACTACACGCGACTAAAATATGTTTGATCTACAAATGATTGTCTCGAGATAGGTGTTCATTGTGTTCGTGGTTTGAACGTTTGAAAACACAGGACATAGGAATCATTCTTAGTGTGAAATTGTATTTTTCTATATTCAAAAATAATAAAATGTTTTCTAGGTTCTTGGTATGTATGGTGTGGTGGTTCACAATCACGCTGATCAACTACGGCATGATGATCAGCTCAGTGCTGATCGCTGGCAACAAGTTCGTGAACTTCGCGCTGCTCATGCTCATGGACATCCCCGCCAACGTCTTCTACTGGCTGGTGCTCGACAAGTATAAAAGAAAGCTGCCATTACTGCTGTCCTTCCTGGTGGGAGGGGTGTTCTGTATCTCGCAGCCGTTCGTGCCTAAAGGTACGGTTAAATTGTGGAGTTGTATAGTTACACAACGTTTGATCTACGTATAAGTTTTTTAGCATTATTAGTTATAGACCTAAAAAGTCATAGAATAATGACGCCATGTTACGCGATCTTAATAAAAATTAAAAGTTTTGGGGCTATGAAAATAATTAATATTGTGTATGTAGGCGAATTTCCATCGAGCAAACCACATCTCCTTACCAGAATTATGATTTCGAAAATACATTAAGATTACAGAATACTTAGCACAAAAGGTATAGTCATGAACCTTGGCGATTGCAGTAATTATACAATAGACAGGTCATAAAACTCACACGGCGCGAAATACACCAACAATTTGGTTTGTACCAAGCCATGAACCAACTAAGCTTAGTTGTTCAAGTAACTAGGATTTTGAAGACCGCACTTTCGAGTCCTTCCATTCTTTCTTTTTCTTTCCATAATATAGAGTACTCAGCACTGTATCTGCAACATGCTTTACAAAATCAGCTCGCTAAACAAGTGTAATTACGCAGAAAGCTCATGTTACCTGCTAATAACCAGTTTTGTTCCACTTTAGGTTACGCATGGCTGGGCGTGGCGTTGTTCATGACATTCGAGATGCTAGCCACGTTCTCCTACAACATCGTATACATGTATACGTCGGAGCTTTTCCCCACTTATACACGAAACTCCATGCACGCTATCTGTTCAGCAGTGGGCCGAGTCGGGTCGCTAGTGGCACCACAAACACCATTGCTGGTGAGTAGCCTATTACTCAACAGAATCCTTTGCTCCGCAGCGTGAGGATACTTCTTATAAATTAACATTAGTACATAAATACAAACATAAATTCAGACCTGTCTCCATATGCATAGACAGACTGCAACTTCCCACCTGCAAAATTTTCTTGCTCTATTCGGTTGATTATTATATAGTTGTCTCTAAAATTTATTAAACCTAAGAAGGCAATCAAGTATATTTTTTGCTTGATGGTAAGCGGTTATCGTAGCCGATCTAAGCCAGGAATATTGGAGATATTATATCTGAAACATCGTAGCCATTTGCAGCCATATTTTTTAAAATTAAGTTATATTCCCAGTCTTTGCAACAAGTTGTAGAGGCGATCATCCTGTTTGTCACCTCTCGAATATAACGTGGTTCCAAATTATAAATAACTTAAAGACTTCGAAAGGTTATATCATTAGTTATCACTAACTCTAGCAATATTAACTCTTCCAGATGTCGTATTGGTCTGGTCTGCCAACATTCCTGTTCGGCATAACTTCAATCCTGGCGGGATCCCTTACCTTGCTCATGCCAGAGACAGCGAATACCGAGCTACCAGACACCGTGGCAGAAGCTGAGCGTATAGGACAAAAGCGGCGGCCTTCGGCGCCATTACTCACTGAACAACAGAGAAAAGAGAATATGGTCACTTAGCAGCATCATGGCTCGAAAGCAGCAAGCATAAGTGACTTATGAAAGAAACTAATAATGTAAAGTTCTTTTCTTAACGCATGATATGTACATATACTGCGCAGCAGATACAATAGAAATGTATTGATGGCGCATCATGGATACTCGTGAACATAGTTACATATTATACAGATATAAATAGGCTGCTCATTATATTATTTTAAGAACTAGGGCTAAATCCTGTTTTGCTGAGCACTTTACAAACATTCAACTTACACAAAGAACACCCAGAATTGGAACAATCACATGTGGATCACACAATTGTTTGTTCCGTGTGGGATTAAAACTCAACATTTGGTATAGTCGCAGTGTCGACGCGACCTCATGAACCACGACGCTATCCTGCAGTCGCTTATGTGCGTCTGTTCATACAAATTGTGCGTATTTTGACGACTTAAGACCCAGTTGCCAAGATGATTTGTCGACCTCGATGGCGTAGTGGTTTGTGTAACCGACTGCCACGTCTGAGGTCGCGGGTTCGATTCCCGCACAAGTCAAACATTTGTGTGCATGAACATGGATGTTTGTCTTGGTCTGGGTGTTTCTATGTATAATATGTATGTATTTACAAAAAAAAACAGTTTACATGTATGTTTATCCATTGTCTAGTACCTATAGTACAAGCTCTGCTTAGTTTGGACTAGATGGTGTTGCGTGTATGTGGTAGAATATTATATTTAAAATGAACGTAGGTACATGTCTTTGTGTGTTAACTTGTATTGAGTAAGTTTTCTGTATCGATTTTGTGCCTTGGTAAAGCTTGTTATCATACGGATTTTCATCGCAGCTTATTTTGTTTAAATACTACACGAATATTGAAGTTCCGAAAGCTTTCAGATTTCATAGATTCATAATAAAGTATCTGTAATAAGCTGCGATAAAAACTGTTAAAGTGTTACTCAATGTTTAAAATGTATGTTAATGTAGTGCAAATGTCGATGATAGGATATCGTAATAACTATTTAAGTAATACTGACGAATTAAGTTTTAATAGATATACGGGTCCTATGAAACTAGATAGTAGACTTAGATAACACAACGTGCTTATTTTTTCTTTTTAAAATGATATTTCCTGTGTCGCGGAGGACTTTACAAACATTCAAACAACGGCAGAAAGAACATCCAGACTCGGCACAAACATTTGTGAATTACACAAAGTTCTTTCACGTGTGGGATTCGAACCCACAACAGTCGGCGCAATGACTGTGGCGAGGCGAACACATAAACCAATACGCACTCCGTACTTCTATAAAGTCATTAGTCATTATTAGTCATTAGTCGTTTATTCAATACAAAAAACTTTGTGTAGAATAATAAAATTTTAAACTTACATAGGTACTATATGTGCACATATACAAATAATATTAACATACAATTAACAACAAATTACATTAAAAACATACAATTAACTAAAAATGTATAATAAAATATAAATAACATATTAATTATAGGAAGATAATTCGTATTATATTATGTCATCAGTTATCTTATCTTATCTTGTGTAGGGGCCAGTCAGTACAGACCGGCGACACTTCGACCCAGTGGGATCTTTTGTGTCGACTTCCCCAATAACGACTGACATAGATCTTCATGGCAGTCGGGACCGACAGCTTAACGTGCTCTCCGAGGCACGGAGCAGGCGATAATTGTCAATCAATACGCACATAATTTCGAAAAGTCATATAACTTCCGAAAGTCAGAGGTGCGCGACGTGGGTTCGAACTCGAGACCCTCTGCATTGCAGTCTGTTGGTCTCCCCACTGAGCTATCGCTGCTCGCTTATGTCATCAGTTAAATTAATTATCTAATGTCAGCATGGATAAGAAAATGTTAAATGTAAATTATGATAAAACCAAGATAAACTTATGTATATTAGACATGTTTTCACTCCGAAATTCCTCTATGTTATAGTAGCTCTTGCAAAAGAAATGCCCTAAGCTTGTTTTTAAATTTATCTTCACTGGCAGTTTTATTAAAAATTACTGCTTGGACTGTAGTACTGTGCTGCAAGACGTTTAATTTAGGCTGAACAATGATAGTCAAATCTTTTCTACGACTTTTAAAGTGTATTCATAGTGCTTCAAATTGTGGTATTTCTATAATGTGTAATTCGATAGGCTAGACAGACAGCGGTTAGGTTTAATAAGTTTCTATAAATGATTGTGTTCAATTAAAAATTAAAAAAAGTTTGTTTATAGAGTTTAGTTTTTCTTCTTTTTTTCGTGTAGTTAGTGGCCAACCTTTTGTCAAGAGTTGTTCAAGCCGCCCGTAAGCCTCTGACATGGCTTAACGACTGCTGTCAATTTGGCAACAACCGAGACCGACTTTTTACGTGCCCTCCGAAGCACGGAGACGCTCAGATGAAATACCACTAAGCGCACCCAACGTTGCTTAACCTCGCTAATCGTTTACCGATCAGTGAGTGCAACTGGCTATGAGCGCCTCAGTTAATATATCTGTTAGAGCTCAATAATAACAAATTGTGCGTCAACTACCTTACTACCTACTTGAATAAATAAACAAAATAATATTCAACAATTTGTAATTATACGCGACGCGATGAACGAGGATTGAAAGGAATATAACGACAATTATAAATTACATAACAAGGATGCAAACGATATCGGTAGCCATTATCGTAAATGTCGTGCCTCTGTGTAATTATAATTGAAAGCTGTAATAAAAGGCGGACATTTTATTATGCCGTTCGAATCCCGTCAGCGACAACTCTTACGACCACCCTGTGTGCGTTTATCTACTACATACGAAACTGTACATCCTAGAAGGTTTTTTATGGATGTTGGTGGTAGACAAGGTAGCCGTCCACCAGTTGATAAGCGGTAATTGCCGTTCATGGACATGGCTATGTTTTACAGAAGCTAAGGAAACTTCAGCAGCTGTCTACCATTACTACGTGGGAGTCAAGTAAGAACAGTGTCTGATGGTAAGCATAAACCTTGGCCTGTATAAAGGAGACAGGATGTCCTCCACTTGAATTAGTAACTTCTTCTTACCCTCCTGGGGGAGAGGAAGAAAATATTTCATCGAATGGAAAAACACAGTAATAGGTAATTATACGGCTTTCAACAGGTAATATATTGGGTTGTTCCGGATTCATCCTATGACGTTTCATCCTACACTGTTTTTTTTCCTAACTCAACCTATTTACGTTCCTTCATGAAGCTGTGCTTCATGCGTTCCTTACTCAACCGACAGAAATTATTTTCATTCAACAATTTTTAATTCTTGATTCATCCTATAATTGTTTCTAGATCAACCGATTACGAAATCACCTAAAAGCTCTAAGTTTTGTTTTGACGGTCTGAACAAAAAATACTGCTTTCGTAATATATACATAAAATAAATAAAATTGAAGAGTGTCTGTAGGTACTTATATAAAAACGGATAGAATTTAACTACACATCAAAAAGACACTAATTGCACCGCAAAATATATTGAAAGAGATCAAACTAAGTCGACGGAGCCCCGGGAAGCGGAGCTCCTAACTTTGGGTGGGTTTAAGAAGGAACCTAACATAACCTAATATTGAGTGTACATGTGAAGTAAATATTTTATTTAGGTATACAAATAGGAAAATAACTATTCGTTATACAATATTCTAATAGAATATTAAAGATTGCTTTGTTATCCATACTATTTTCGGTAATATTTGCCACAGGTAGAGTAATCAGTGAGGAACACATTTCGGTTGAATAAAGAAACTTTATTAAAATATTGTAATCGGACCAGTTAGGAATACTAGTTTAGGATGAGTAAAGAAATAGGATAAGATGTCATAGGATGAATATGAAACAACCCGTATTCAGTACCTATGTAATAACAAACTACACTTTTACCTTCTACCTAGGCACGGCGGCTTCTTTTGCCTAGCCACCGCGCTGAGACTAAGAATTGCCTAAGAAATAAATCCAATAGCCCGTTACACGATTTAGCACAATAAAACTCTGAACAGACCGGCAGCAAGCGTATGCACGTTATCTGCCGGTCTGTTCAGAGTTTTTCTTCTTATCATTGAAAGCAACCGAAACGTCGGGGAAAGTGTAAACTTAAAAACAAATAGATTTGATAGTTTTAATAATTTAATTAGCTTAAAATTAGTAAAGTTTAATAGTATAGTATAGTAGTATAACAGTTTTCTAAATTATGTAATAGAGTGTTAAATAAACTACTGAACGGATTTTCATGCGGTTGTTACCAAAAGACAGAGTGATTCATGAGGAAGGTCTAGTTTTATAGTTTGTTAAGGTTTTGTATTAGCCGTGCGAAGCCAGCGCGGGTCGCTAGTCAGACAAATGTGGCAGCGTTGATTGTATTACCTTAAAAAGTACCTATATTTTGGCCAACGCAGACAAATTATACACAAAAAACATTCTTAAGTCATACTATTTTTTGTTATCCTAACCCTCAAACAGCCTTGTACCGTCCGCGGCTCGTTTGACTCCAAAAACAATCTTACGTAATATGTTTACAGAGCCAACAGTCAACTCGACGAGTAGGGTGACGTGACGGCTAGCCCGTTAGCCTCACGGCTGAGACGTTTGCCGTCACATTAGCGAGCCGTGTCGCGCCTCAAACGTAAACATTGGACCCCCAGGGGAACACAACACATGGTTTGAATATCGGTTTACATTTGTTTTTTATCTTTTAAAAGGCCAAGAATGTCCTGTTGCGGGAGAATATTGACAACGGTAAAATAGGAAAGCTGAATTGAGGGATTGAGCCTAGTGGGAGACCGTTGGACTGCCACGCAGAGATCTCCGGTTCGATCCCAAGGCGTGCATCTCTGACCTTTCGAAGTTCTGTTCGTATTAAATAGTAAATTATCGCTCGCTTTAGCGATAAAGAAAAACATCGTGAGGAAACCTGCATGTCTGAGAGTTCTTCATAATGTTGAAGAAAGAATGATTCTTGTGTCACCGGGGACTTTTCAAACATTCAAACAACAGTCATAAAGAAGAGCCAGGCTTGGAACAACTATTTGCGAACCACACGCATTTTTACCCGACTGCGTCAGAAGGAGGGTAATGTTTTTCGAGCGTATACAGTATACTGTATGTGTGTCCATTTCTTTGGCACGCCCTACAGCCCAAACGGCTGGACGGTTTTGTCATATGAGGGTCGTTGAATTCATTAGAATTGTGGTAGTGACATAGGCTAACATAAATTTTCAAAATGGCACCCGCAAATGAAAAAATATGGGGGAGGTTGTTGTTTTTTTACTTACCTTAGCAATATGGGTTCGAATGAAAGATCGTGAAAATAATAGTAATAATTGATATTTGGAGAACTTGTTGGTTAATAAAACTAAAAAGTCTGAAATAAAATTATTATTAGAGAAACAGAAAACCCGACTGCTTAAAAGTAATGAACTGAAAAGAGAATAAAATTATTTTATTAAAACAGAAAACCCGAATGCTTAAAAGTAATGAACTGAAAAGAGAAAAACAAGTTACACAATGTCTATATAAAACCGCATGCGGCACCATAAAGTATTTAGTTTAACTAATTTGAATATACATATGTAGTTATTTCATTATTTGATAAAGTAAGCTTACGAAACAATGCATTAGCCAGTTGAATTTTATATAGATATTGTGTTACTTGTTTTTCTCTTTTCAGTTTATTACTTTTAAGCAGTCGGGTTTTTTGTTTTTATAATAATAATTTTATTTCAGACTTTTTAGTTTTATTAACCGAGTTTTATTTTAATATATGTATAACTAAGTACAGGCAATGTCATTCCTGACATGAATACATTCTTGCTAGAAAATGATACTTCGGGCGTCCCGATATAATTGGTACGCTTTTTGACAATTTGTGTTAAAACAGTAATATAAACGTAATATGATACATATATTTTTGAAATGGTCTTTTCACGATCTTTCATTTGACACTCATATTGCTAAAATAAGAAAGAAAAATAAACAGAATCCCTTTTTTCATTTGCGGGCGCCATTTTGAAAATTTATGTAGCCCATGTCACTACCACAATTCTGTTGAATTCAACGACACCTCATATGTCAAAAACCGTCCAGCCGTTTGGGCTGTTGTAGGGTGTGCCAAAGAAATGGACATACATACGCACATACATACATACATACGCTCGAAAAACATTACCCTCCTTCTGACGCAGTCGGGTAAAAACAAGTATCACAATATCTATATAAAATTCGACTAACTAATGCATTGTTTTGTAAGCTTATTTTATCAAATAATAAAATAACTACATATGTATATTCAAATTAGTTATTTCGTTATTTGATAAATGAAGCTTACAAAACATTGCATTAGTTAGTCGAATTTTATATAGATATTGTGATACTTGTTTTTCTCTTTTCAGTTTATTACTTTTAAGCAGTCGGGTTTATTGTTTTTATAATAATTGTGCTGTGTATATCGAACCCACAACACTCGGCTCGGCGGCACTAGCGACGCGATTACTTAAACCACTTCGCCATCCGTGCGGTCTAAACCGTGATTAGCACTCACTGTAATACGTAAACTCTCTTCCTAACACATTCATTTAGTTTACCTAGAAAAATTGTATATACTAATATTATAACAAGTGAGAAACGGAAATGAATTGTCGTAAATCTTAGAGTTCGAAAAATGTTATCACGTGACCTTGAGGTCAGAGGTCAAAGGTCATAGTCATTTCGGGATATATCTACTATGCTGAGTCGAATGGCGTTGGCCGCGAGTCTCTAGCTCTTACGGTTCTTGAGTTGAAAGTTGTATAACAGACAGACGGACAAAACTGATGAATAAGAGTATTTTCGAACTCTAAAAAGGAATGATTTTTGTTTGTAAGGATTTAAATCAAAAACTAATTAACCGATTTTTTTAATTCTTTCACCATTGAAAAGCTATATTATCAGCGAGTAACATAGGCCATATTTTATTTTAAAAAAGCACCGTTTTACACCCTAACCTTACCTACTACCTAACCTACTTTTAGGCAAGAGAAGCCGCGAACAAAAGCTAGCGTTAAATACTTATAACAAGCTAGCTAAATTACTAGTCATCTTTCAAAAAACGTATATAAAGTGTTGTAGCGAAGTGTCCACTTGAATCACGATGCCATGTATTCAAGCACTTTTATACTCTTTACTTTTTATCCCCTTCATTGGTATTTATCACCCATTGATTGCAGTCTTTGGAATTCAATAGACATTATACACTCACACCTATTAATTCCTAAAGGAGTAGAAAAGTGTATTGAATCTATATTTTGCGTGTTTATCTTACATAATATAAAGGTGAGCTAATGCCGTTTTTAAGCACATTGTCAGGCTCCATAGTGCTACTAAGAATTACCTTAGAAACTCTCAGTCAGCCCAAGGATGTTAACCTGAGATCTCGTGATCAATTGCAAATATAAACCAAACAGATTCTATGAGATTAATAAGAGCGCGCTGAATAGAAATCAATTTAAAAACATTTTTCATTTTTAGAGCAAAATGATTATTAGGTGTAACATCCTAACTAATATTATAAATGCGAATGTGAGTTTGCATGTTTGTTTGTTAAGCTTTTACGGAAAGCACAATTTCGCATACACGTTGCCAGCGGAACAGAAAAGGAAATAGGGTACCTTTCGTACAGAAAACAAGTGAGATACGGCAATGAATTGCCGTAAATCTTAGAGTTCGAAAAAATGGTTCAAGTAATATGCAAAGGTCACGTAATATCACGTGACCTGGAGGTCAAAGGTCATAGTAATGTCGGGGGTATATCAACTATGCTGAGTCGAATGGCGTTGACCGCGAGTGTCTAGCTCTTACGGATCTCGAGTTGAAAGTTGTATAACAGATAAACGGACGGACAAAGCTGTAGTATAAGAGTTTTTCGAACTCTAAAAGTACTATTATTAACCGAACCTATCCTACATTTATGCGAGCGAAGCAGCGGGTATAATCTAGTATCCTTATATTTTAAGAACAACATTCAATTAGTTCTGTACTTATTATACTTTATTCATTATAATTAACTATGCTAATATTGGTTTTGTAAGCAATGCAGAGGGTCTCGGGTTTGAACGTACGTCGCGCACCTCTGACTTTCGGGAGTTATATGACTTTTCGAAATTATGTGCGTATTGACAATTATCGCCTGCTCCGGGCCTCGGAGAGCACGTTAAGCCGTCGGTCCCGGCTGCCATGAACATCTATGGCAGTCGCTATTGGGAAGTCAGTGCCCTATATTATCCTGACCCTGGTCTAACCTTAGGGTATCGTTAGCCTTAGGGTTGCGGAGGTCAGGTGACAGCCGCTCCGTGTAAAAACTGATATCCAGTCAAATCCGGTTAGACTAGAAAAGCCGACCCCAAGTGACTTGGGAATAATAAAGGCTAGGTAGAAGGATATTGGTTTTGTTGTTTAATTACGTACACATGTACATGTAGTAAAAGCAGAATAAATAATAATTATAAAACAGTAATATTTACAGCTGATTAATATTATATTATTCTTTAGTTTTAGAAGTTTTAATCATTATACGAAGCTACATGCTTACCACAAAGCTTAGGTGCCTATAATAACCTATGTAAACGAAAATTTAAAGAATTGTAACTAATATTATAAATGCGAATATCAGTTTGTTTGTTTGCTAAGGGTGGCGACTCCGCACAGACGAAGAAGTTCAGCCTACATTTAACAGATGGCGATACAATCGCACTTCACATGACGTCATACTATTCTGCATCGCACAAGTGAAGTTTACACAGCGACTGAGTGTATATACAAGCTCCCGACATCAACCATCGGGCCGCGGCCCGCCAGGCACGATCAACCAGCCTGGTCGGAGGATCCTCCCTTTGTGTTGGAGGGACTTCACACCCTGCACACTAAGCTTTCACGCCTTTACTGATCATCATGAAATCTCGTATACGTTGTCAGGGGTATAGAAAAGGACATGGGGTACCTTTTATCCAGAAAAAGTACTACTCTCAAACGGGCAAAGTCGCGGGCAGACACTAGTCTTATTATAATTTGTTTATGTAAATAAAAATAATGCCTAACTAAAACCAACGCTACGGTAATAATTTTTCTTCGGGAAAATCAAGCTGCAAGCTTTATAAAGTGGGCGTGTGGGGAACGGCGCAGACGCACCTGCGCGTGCGACGACCTTGCGCGCGCACGACACCGCGCCAGTACGTGCAGGTTAAGTGCTAGTGCACGACGATCAACTCGCTAGACTGTCGCGATGCACGATGTGACAAACGTACAGACAGATGTATTATGTGAATGGAATTATCGGAATTATTCGCACTCGGATGTCTAAATAGATTTTATAATCACGTAGCTGTTCTAGAAATTCTTGTGAATGACTTGATTCTGGTGGAGGTGAAGTTGTGTTCTTTGCTTTGTTTTGCATACGAATTTAAATACTTATTTAAATACACTACATTATATACTTTATACATACGTTTTGTAAGGGTCTCTGCACGTTAGACCCATGTTCCCATACACGTGGCATGAAGAATCGGGCATTTACAATGTAAACATGTTAGAAAATAGATAAAGAATAAAAGAGAAAGTAATTTTAACTCTTACCCTTTTACTAATAAACGTAAAATAAAGTTACACGTTGTATAAACAAAAATATTGTTTAGCAATATTGTACCTTAGTGCCTGTAATAGAAAGTATAATATTGCAGAACCATATTTTTGTTTTTACAACGTGTCTTTATTCTACGTTTATTGGTAACAAAGTTAGTTTTTAATTCGTTACTAGTTTTTTTACCCACCCTTCACGAAATGGGAAGAGGCCCGTGCCCAGCAGTAGAACAATTAATATACAGAGTTGGTATTATACTAGTTCCTTCTCGCGCCTTTGCTTCACGTAAATGTCAGGGATTAAGAAAACGGTAATAAGAAGTAATATCCTATGCATGTGTGGATCCACGACAATGTCTATTTCTGTGCGAAGTTTAATTTAAATGAGCTCAACATATTTTACGGTATTGAATCATAAACATCCAGAAATGATCACGAAGTTTCAGTTTCATATTTTATTATATTAGTAGGATAACAGCTAAAATGCTGAACTTATTATGATGTTTGGTATGAAGATAGTTTGTTTAAACATAAGTGGCAACTGGCTTAGTATAAACTTATTCGGTTTTTCTTCCGGGTAATTCTAGAGTTAGGAAGTTGGCGGTGTTGTCCAAACCCGTGCCTCGAATTGCACGTAAAGCCTGTGTTAGTTTTGTACCTAATCTCACTTTGATCGTGTCGAATTGGCCGTCCCATCAGACTATGAAAGTTAGGGAATAAAGAGACCACTTGTGTTTGCGCACACACTTGTACGCTATAATATCTGCTGCACTGATGGCCAGTCTCTGTTAAGATTGGATTGAAAATTCAATTTAAAGAAAATTTTATATAGCATAAAATATAGTTCTAGGATTTACACAACAGATGGCGATAATATTGCCGTAAGATGCTTATTAAGGTGAATCTGAACATTCAAAACAATAGACGAGGTCGCAAATTCAATTCTTGCTTCACGTTTGTTTATTACCTTTAAATAATTTGGATATGATCATGTCATGACGCATACGTATTAAAACATCTTTAGACACTAATAATATATTTGAAATTTGAATTCTAAAGAGTTATTTTATTCATGCACTTTTATTTTTATTTTTGCTTGTCAAAATAACCACCCTCCTCCTGATGGTAAGCGATCATGTGGTCCAAGAGCAGTGGCCTCCACACCATCCTCATACCAGCTGAGACGAGTTTGACTTTATACTACTATTTTAAACCATAGATTATAAACTATCCATGGTTATGAATGCGACTGCTCAGCACGAGGTCTCGGGTTCGATTTTCAATCAAGCAGTGTTATTAGGTATTTCTGCTAAGAAATTTTTTGCAGCAGCACGGTGTCTGAAACTGTACGGGAGATGGCAATAGGGCCTTTTAATACATGGTACCTAAAAGCTTGCCACGCAAAATATAAATGCAATAAATACAGCTCTACCTGCCTACCCCTTGTTATATGTATAAAGAAAGAATATTATCTACAAAGCCTTTACCTATTATCCAAAATATCAAGAAAACAAGCCCACACATTATATCATGCATCACGAATTTAATCAAATTTAATCATTCTGAATTGAACCTGTTTTTGCACCATTCGATTCTCTCCACGTTCTATATAGTCCAATCGATTGCTCGCTCAAATCGAGATGGGTAAAAAACTAGTCGATTCGCAACACTACATTTTATTTTATCCAATTATATTTAATGTTCCGAGCTTCACAATAGCGTTCGTAATCGTTTAATTGGCTTAACCTTTGTTGGTGCCTCTTAAGAATTAAACTCTTACGAAACTTCTCTATACAGGCGGAAGATACTTTCAAGTTCGTTATATCAAATGCTAGTGATTTGTAACTAAATATTAGTAGTCCTAACGAATCCTACTAATATTATAAATGTGAAAGTTTTTGAGGATGGATAGATGTGTGTTACTCTTTCACGCAAAAAGTACTGAACGGATTTTGATTAAACTTTACAGTATTATTGTTTATACATCAGAATAACATATAGGCTACTAAAAATATAGCTTAACATAAATCTACATTAACGCGAAGCCGCGGGAAATATCTAGTATTATAAATGTGAATGGGAATTAGTTTGTTACGCTTTCACGCCCTTACGAATCAACTGATCGTCATGAAATTTATCATACACGGTACTGAAAAATACATAGGGTACCTTTCCTTCAGAAAACAGGTACCTACTGTTCCCGAGAAATATATAACTGTATTGACAACTAATATTAAATACTCGATTTTTCCAAAAAAAGTACTGTTTCCAAACGAAGTTGTCGTTTGGAAACAGTACTTTTTTTCGATGTAAACAACATGATGATCGGTCACAGAATTAAGGAGTAAATGCATAACAACCAAATGAACAAACTCTCATTTATAATATTAGTCATAATTAGAATACTTAACCTGTCAAGTCTTCGAATAACAGACATAATTAAAAACCTATTGTGTCTGGCCGCCGGATTGCTGCTACGACTTAATTAGTTAAATCCTTTAAACTTAAAATTAACTTAATAGTCTGCCTCGATGGCGCAACATGCATGCGAAGGTAAAGTCTAAGCTGCGGTTGCCGGAGTTTACGTTTGCTTAGTTTAAGGAGTCAAGAACTGTACCGGCAAACGAAAATAGGCTGGTATTACGAGACAGCACTGGCTAAAACTTTCGAAGTATAAGTATAAAACAGATGCAGGCTTGATATTATATATGTATATATGTACAGCAAAGTGTTTTCTAAATGGAAGCGCAATTCTTGATCGCGCGCAGTAATAAGCACGTTTGGCAAGTGAATTAATGTTCGCAATAAGTTACAGCTAGCTACGCTTGGGATCTCTGCTCGTTCAATTACTCATAACGCGGGGCTTGATGATATAATGTGCAAAAACTAGTTAGGTGTAAGTTAGAGTCACAGGGTTCCGTATTAAGTAGACCTTTCTTAATTAACCTGTTGAGTCCCAGCGGTACACGGGGTGGTCTGACAATAGACTTTGTAATTATATCTGGTATTCTAAGACTTGATTGAATAACCTGTCAATTATTGTACTAGACTTATTGACGCTTATCGTGTCTGGTAGCTCGCTTACGAGAACCAGATCCCTGGAGTTAGGTAGGAGAAATCGAGATTTAGGGACAAGACCTGTCTGTAACTGGTCCCGGAAGGTGCTCTCGGGAACTGGAAGATACAGCGGCTCCAACTGTTATAACCTGACGGTTGGTGTAGGGGAACGCTATATCATAAACTGAACTAGTCGTAGAGAGAGGACATGTTATCGTGTCTAGCCGCCGGTATGCCGCTACGACTCAATAGGTTAAAGATAGCTCACACATTCGAAATAATGCCTGTTTTGTAGGCGGCTTTACAAATATTAAAGAGTCAAGAATATTGTGGAGTACACAATATTTTTTCTGTGTGATGATCAGGACTATAATATTGTGCGCCGTAGTAGTAAGTTTGCCATATCGGATGTACCTAGTAATGTCTAACCCTTTGAATGTTAGCAAGTTGAACCAAAGCCAGAACATCCTCGTCTTCTGAAGAAGACATGTTGTCGTTAAAAAGCAGACGCTTAAATGCAAAGCTAAATGTGAGCAACGCAGTGTCGTCTCTCTGACTTGTCTTCGCTTCCCGTCCGCGGCCTGTCTCTTATGTTACTTTAACCGCGACCCGTTTGTGCCCTGTTTGCGACGCGTCCTCGTCTTACGTTTTTTGTGTTTGTCCTGCCCCTAAAGGGACCACTCAAAACATTGCGCTATTCAAGCAGCAATATCGTATTTATTAGACAACAACGTACAATACATAAGTTATGGTATTATTTCAGAAATACGTATTTCTACACTTTATTGATCACACGGCATAAGTTAGCGCGCTTAATTTGCAACCAGTCATGAGGTCCGAAGATTGATTTTCGGCCTGGGCAGTGTTGTTATTGGTATTTTCTGTAAAAGAACATCTCTGCCCTCCTCTTTGCGGACAAAAGCATGAGACTATATATAATACTAGATGTGCGTGCGGTTTCACCCGCGTTTATGATTACTGCGCCGCCCCCATAGGTCGTAGCGTGATATTATATAACCTATAATCTTCCTCGATAAATGAGCTATCCAACAGTAAATTAATTTTTCAATTCCAACTAGTAGTTCCTGAGATTAGCGCGTTCAACCAAACAAACAAACGCTTCAGCTTTATAATATTAGTATAGTTAATAATAATATCAGCTCTGTAACTGTCCCACTGCTGGGCACGGGCCTCTTCTCAGTGTGAGAAGGGATAGGCCATAGTTCACCACGCTGACCCAGTGCGGGTTGTAGACTTCACATATCTTCGAGAACATTATGGACAACTCTCAGACAAGCAGGTTTCCTCACGATGTTTTCCTTCACCGTTAAAGAAAGCAATAATTAACTATTTAATACGCACATAACTTTGAAAAGTCAGAGATGCGCGCTATGGGTTCGAACTCGAGACCTCTGCGTGGCAGTCCAACGGTTTCCCACTAGGCTGCTTGGGACTATGGATGTATGTATATCTATACTAATATAATAAAGCTGAAGAGTTTGTTTGTTTGGTTGAACGCGCTAATCTCAGGAACTACTGGTCCGAATTGAAAAATTATTTCAGTGTTAGATAGCCCATTTATCGAGGAAGGCTATATGCTATATAACATCACTGCGCGATCCACGAGGACGGCGCAGTAATCATAAACGCGGGTGAAACCGCGGGCACATCTAGTTTAGAAAAACAGTAACAGAATCTAGAAATGTGACCGGTAAACGTCAAGAGTGCCTTTTAATATGGTTAGACCAAAACAAAAATGTTTCTGACAAAATGCTGTCGTTATACACCTCTGCCTACCTCCTCAAAAACATAAAGACATGTCTATTTTATCTTTGACTGCACGGATGGTGCAGTGGTTTAAGTGGTCGCCTCACCGCTGCCACTGCGCCGAGTGTTGTGGGTTCAAATCCCACACGGGACAAACATTTGTGTGATCCACAAATTGTTATTCCGAGTCTGGGTATTCGTTGTCTGAATCATTATAAAGTCCCCAGCGACACAGGAGTTTTTCCTAGTGCCGAAGTTGTCTTTTTATAACTGAACTTACCTGAATTGGAATTTTTTATAAAGGAAGGGTATGAATAGAAAAGAAAGGGCGTGTCTTTAATAATTAATATCCATAGTCAACGTCCTACGCCTACATATGCGTAAGACTATGGATTTAAATTTTGAGTAGCAGTACGGAGTCTAAAACTGTGATCGGTAAACGAGAACAGGTTCACTTTTTACTATGTAAGACCATAAATAAATGTTTGTGACGAAATGTTGGCGTTATACCCCCTCTAAAATATTCGGGCATGTCTTATCTACATATAAATACAAATAAATAAAATTGAAGAGACACTTCAGTTTTATTTATTTGTAATATATAGACGGTATAATAGACGGTATTGACATCAAAAAATAAATATAACATTTTTGTCTGTCTGTTTGTTCCAGCTAATCTCTGAATCGACTGGACCGATTTTAACGGGGTTTTCACAGGCAGATGGCTTATATTATAAGGAGTAACTCAGGCTACTTTTATTTTAGAACATTAGAGTTCCGCAAAAATCGGCAAGATTTTGTTAAATTCCACGCGAACGACGTTGTGGGTAGCAGATAGTTATCTCTAAAAGTCGTTCCATCAAACACAACGGCATTTACAATAATATTTTGTTCCACAACAATAGCTAACGGAGTAACACTAATATATTAGTTGGCACTATAGCACGCACGTTTGAAGCTCCATTAGACATTAGGCCTCACGGCTCACGACTTTAGCGGCAGCGTGACCGATGTGATGACACATGCTGAGATGAGATATACACATAACGGTTAGACACGTGAGTTGGCTTTAGGAAGGGCTTTGTGTTAGAAGTCGTTGACGAAACTACGGCGTTTCTTGCCAGTGGACTACGAGTGCCATGGATACAAAAACCATGGCATCAAGCAGGCAGAGCTGCGGGCAAATACTAGTATGATATAAAGTTACTATTAGGCGTATGAGTGCGTCTGCCTATTCTTTCGAGAAGCAGGCGTAAGTAAATTTTATTCATAGGTAAGTTACTAGGAGTAATCCGCGCTTTCTTTGGCGATTCTTATAAAAATAGCATATAGGTCTGTACCTATTCTTAGATTGCAAGCTATTTATTTAATACAGTGAAGGAAAACAAAAACAGAACTACAACTAACGGCCCGAGAAGCTTTTTAAATTGATTGAAGAGTCTTAAAACTTACCTGTAGACTTTAGTTTATACAATTAATTTAAAATCTGTAACCGAAGTGCAGTTTATAACGAATAAAAGACTCGTAAAATAGTAGTCGTAGATAACTAGATGATAGATCGGCCACTTAAAACATTTCTGACAGTCAGCATTAGTTCCGCGAGTAAACCGAGCAATTAACCATCGATATCTTTCCTACGAGATAGATATTTTGTTATAGAACGACACGGTGGCTGAATGCTTTTCGTAAGACTAGCACGCTGGTGCCACGGTATAATATTGCGGCCTCTCTCGGCTTCGAACTTGAGGCCGGACAAAATATTATTAGATCCTCAGTAGTCGGTAGAAGCAAGATATCTATAAATGTCCCAGTAGACTAAATTGAGCTCTATAACGTACAACTGAAACCTTAAAATACATATGCCTCAGCTGGCGAAATGTTCTATGACTTCCTATGTAGAAATCATGCGTGAATCTGCGTATGTGTTGGTAGATGTCTCTACAATGTGTTGTCAATGTTATCATGTATACTAATATTATAAATGTTCTCTGTTTAGTTTGGGCTAGAAGGTGTTGTGTATGTGAAAGTATATTTAATAAAAATAACAATTAAAACAAACTACCTAATTCTGAGTACAGGTTATAAGAACCCAAACTAATATATAGATGCGAATGTTAGTTTGTTTATTACGCGTTCATGCCTTAATTACTTGGTCGATCATCATGAAATTTCGCATACACGTTATCAGGGAAACAGAAAAGGACATACTTAACCTAACCTATATTTACGCGACCGAAACCACGGGGCAAAATCTATTAATGACATATTTCTTTACGCGTTTTGATATTTGTTGCAAAATATGTGATGTACATGAAATAAAATATAAATATTTTGTCGCCAAACACGACACGAATATGTTTTACGTGTCGCAGACAGTTTTAAGACGGGAAACGGTTACGGTATGTTACATTAAACCGGTAATATATTTTACCGGTAACATATGGTACCAGTTACATATGTTGGTACCTTTGTTATTATATAACAGATTTAAATGAGAACAACATAACAGTTCGCTTACTAAACTACTGTTTCTCAAACTCCACTTGAGTATTACTTAAATATTTTTTGGTGCTATAGTAAGTCTTCTAAAAATATGAGAATAAATGTAGCAATCAAAGTATGTGAAGCAAATAATCTTATAGCAAGCAATCCGTAGTGCATGCCAACCCCTACAGGAAACTAGCATGGTTCTATCTAATTATATGTATATTAATTATTTTTCACTACAGATAAATCCTAACTAATCTATACTAATTTTATAAATAGAAAAGATTTGATTTTCTGTTTGTGTGCTTGTAATGATTTAACTCAAAAAATAATCAACAACCGATTTAAAAATTTCCTTCACCATTTGAAAGCTATATTATCGCCGAGTAACATAGGCTATATATACATACCTTTGTTGTTTAACATATTCGTCAATGACATAAGTAACTGCTTTATAACTTCTTATAATTGTAGAAGTTATGAAGCAGTTTTATATATGCTGATGACTTGAAAATAATGAGGCAGGTAAATACAATTCATGACGCGAATCAACTACAAGAAGATCTCAATAGATTTCAGGCCTACTGCATAACAAATAAACTAGATTTAAATGTGTTAGAGTGCTACGTGTGCTCCTTTACACGTAAACCCAGCCCAATAAATCAGGTTTATCAATTATTAGATACCCCATTGACGAGAGTTAGTAACATCAAAGACCTTGGAGTAACTTTTGACTCGAAATTATTATTTGACACACATATTGACAATATTGTAAGTAAAGCCTCCAAAGCGCTTGGGTCTATATTTCGAATCTCGAACGACTTTAAAAACATTAAAACAATAAAAATACTTTACTGTTCTTTCGTTTGCAGTCACCTAGAATACAGTTCACAAGTGTGGAATCCTAAATATAATATTTACAGTGATCGAATAGAGCGCATTCAAAAAAGGTTTCTAAGATATAAACAATATTGTTGCGGTGTGCTGATGGAACACTTAAAGCCATTTTGCTCACCAGTTCTGACGAGACGACCGCTCCTTTCATAATATTAATTAATATAAATTAATTTTTTGCATCGGCTGATGTAATTAGGTAGGTTGCTACCTACCTAATTACATCAGCCGATGCAAAAAATTTCATATTCTTCCACTAATTGAGAGAAGAAAAATAGCGGTCTTGTCATTTTTATTTAATATTATGAAAGGAGCGGTCGTCTCGTCAGAACTGGTGAGCAAAATGGCTTTAAGTGTTCCGTCAGCACATCTACGACGATTTAACCTGCTACATGTTCCTGCAGTAGACTCTAATTACAGACAAAACTCATACTTAATCAGAGCGAGTCGCATGTACAATGCGGCATGCCGGAGTGTTGATATAGACATTTTCTTTACTAGTGTCACTAAATTAAAAAACAATTGTGTACCGAGTTCTTTAATTACATGTAAAGAGTGATATCACAATATGTCTACTTTTACGTATACCTATATGCATGGTTATATATTTTATCAGTGAAAACTTTAAATTGGTCTTCACCTTATTAGTATTATGTTTATAATGTATTTTAGCTGTAAGTTTTCCTAAAATGTTAAAATAAAATAAATAAAACAAAATATTTTATTTTGACAAAAGGCCACTGTTACACCTAACCTAACCGAAACTACTTTTACGCGAGCGAAGCCGCGAGCAAAAGTTATATTATATAAATGCGAATTTGAGTTTGTTTGTGGCGCTTTCACGCCTTAACTACTCGACCAATCATCATGAAATTTCGCATACACGTTGTCTGAGGAACATAAAAGGACATAATGTACCTTTCATCTAGAAAAGGCTTATTACTAACCTAACTTACATTTAAACGAGTGAAGGCGCGGGCTAAATCCAATAAATAATAAGTGTGAGGAGTGTAGATCGTTGTTCTCTCGATTCTCTTGTTAGCGGCGTCCGCCACGAAAGCTGACGGCAAATTAATATGTTTACGTGAACGAATCAATAAAAACCAATGTATCATGTCAGATTAAATATTATGCTCAGTGAATTATCAATATAAATGCTATAATTTAGGATAAATTAATGGGCTTCCTTCTCAGCTAATTATTCATAAAAGACAGGAAATTAGTTTTAGTATTTTAATTTAATATACTGATCATTTCTCGACTAAATATGTAATTTGCTGCTTTAGCGAGTTATATAAATATAATCAAACGGTCAATTAGATTTATCACGCCATTTTAAATATTTTATTGTGAATAAAAAATATGACAGACGTTCTATAAATTCATATTTCAAATTCAAATTTTATTTATATAGAAACACGGTTGACAATTTTGTTATAAAAATAGATGCGACATAACCTCTCCGTCGCCCCGCGGAGAGGTAGGCGTCAAAGCATTTCACTAAGTTAAAAAAAAAAAATAGAATTTCGTAGAGAACTTTACAAACAAATAGAACAATGGACTTGCTATAACATATTTGTGGATCATATAAAATAAAATATAATAATCATATAAAGTAAATATTACGCAAATTTTCTGTCTCGTGTGGGAATTTAAGTTGCTATATTCAGTATTCTTATTGTAAGCAAGACGACTATTGTAACCACTACCGACGCCATTTATGCCTAGATCGAAAACCGGATAAGGTGCAATTTGATGCCTATTAAACCTAGATCGAAAACCGGATAAGGTGCAATTTGATGCCTATTAAACCTAGATCGAAAACCGGATAAGGTGCAATTTGATGCCTATTAAACCTAGATCGAAAACCGGATAAGGTGCAATTTGATTTTTTGATTAATAACTGCCTCTATAACACAGCGTTCGTGAAAGCTTACTGAGTAAAGTTTACTGAGTTGCAGAGCCTCGCTGATTTCAGCATGAATGGGCCGGCTCGACCTGGGATGGACTACCCTCTCACAGAATATCGACGTGAAATAGGAGTATTCCTACTGTTGTGTTTCGTTCGGTGAGTGAGAGTGCCGAAGGCCCAATTACCCTCTTTCCCCCTTCCCGCTCCTTCTCCTTCCCACTTCCTTTCCTAAAGGGTCGGCAACGCGCACGTGATGCCTCTGGTGTTGCAGGCGTCCATAGTATTCACTTACCACCAGGTGTGCCGTGTGCTAATTTGACACCTTAGTTGTATAAAAAAAAAATGCGCCAGCTATACGAGAGGTCACGAGTTTAGTTACCGAATCGGAAATAGTGCTGTTAAGTTTTTCTGGCAAAAAGACCCCATTATCTACTGACGATAGAGTCTTCTACTACTCCATTTGTGCAACGCGCACGTGATGCCTCTGGTGTTGCAGGCGTCCATAGTATTCACTTACCACCAGGTGTGCCGTGTGCTAATTTGACACCTTAGTTGTATAAAAAAAAAATGCGCCAGCTATACGAGAGGTCACGAGTTTAGTTACCGAATCGGAAATAGTGCTGTTAAGTTTTTCTGGCAAAAAGACCCCATTATCTACTGACGATGGAGTCTTCCACTACTCCATTTGTACTGATAATGGAATTTCTACCGGACACAGTGCTTGGTAGGCTTGACCCTATTATGAGTATGTAGCTCCTAAAACCATGGCAATGGGCCTGAGACTATGTATGTTAATGTATACGTCAATTAAGAAATTCACTTCAGCTGAACGGAATCTGAAAATTATCTACCGTAGAATTTTTACTTTGTACTTGGTTACTTTGAATCGCGGGGTGACTTTGATAAAAACTTCGCTTTAGTTTTAAACTTAAATTGTGCGAATTCTCAACGCATTCTTTCAGTCTTTCGTTTACGGCTGGCAGCATTGTATATAATTGTTATTGTGTGTTCAATCGTTGTGGATGGATCCGTGCCGATTTGCGGAAAAGTACATGAAATATGTAAAGTAGTTTGTGTAATTTTTGTTCCTGTTTGGGGATACTTTCGATTCCGTAATAAAAAGGGGGGTATCAAAGTAACCCACCCGGATCATAGTTTAAAGTTAATCACTGAAATTTTATTATTTTTCTCTAAAACTAATTAAACAATAAATATTTGTATAAAAAAATACATAACCGATAATTAAATATTTTTGTATATTTCTTCGCTCGCATATTTTAAGAAAAAGTTGTTTTAATTCCGATTCTACGTTTGATTGATCAAAGTCACCCATTCTACCGGTACTGAAATTACAACATTAGGCTCTATTTACTGTGACCATAGCTGGCCAAATACTAATGTCATAAAAAGAATATAAAACATAATATGTCATTAATATTCTGCCAGCTATGTTTAAGTGCGTATAATCTCTAAAAGAGTAGGCAGAGGCCTACCCGTGCACAAATTGCACGCACGACGCATACTTATTAAACGTTTTTGCTATGACGACGCTTAACCCTTACTACCTATAACTTAAAGTAAGTAATAGACCTTATTATAACGATATTTGCTCTTGGCATTACGTAAGATCACTCGTAATTTATTACTTATATAGCTTTTGCGCGTGGCTCCGCCCGCGTGGTACCTATATAAATAAAAAGTAGCATATGTCCTTTCCCAGGTTTTGAACTACCTCTGTGTCAAATTTTATTCAAATCGGTTAAGTAGTTTAGCCGTGAATAGGTAACAGACAGACAAAGCTACATTCGAATTTATAATATTAATATTATAAGTAAGGATGATAATACATTTTACTTTTTAATTTTCAAGAATACTAGGACTAGGAATAGTTCCTGTGTCGCGGAGGACTTTACAAACATTCAAACGACGGACACAAAGCACACCCAGGCTCGGCACAACCATTTGTGAATCACACAATTTTTCCGAAAAAAGTATGGATAGCAAAACAATCTTAGGCTTCGCAAAAGTAGGTTAGGTTAATAAAATAACTAATTTAAAAAAATATATATCCTAATAGGTACTCGGTGATAATAGAGCTTACTTATGGTGAAAAATTTCTAAATCTGTTTGAGCAAGTCTTTCCTGTTTATAATATTAGTATCGATATAAATTACTAATACAGTTTTTTGTTCAGACCGTCAACACAAACGTTAGAGCTTTTGGGTAATTTCGTAGTCGGTTGAGCTAGGAATACTTTGGAGGCGTCCCCGGCCGGTTTCAGGACCGTTGGGGCCCTCCAGCCGGTATTGGAGCGGTGGGCAGGGCGGCAGCATGGGACCCTTTCCTTCCGGCTGGTGCAGGTGTTGTCAGGGCACGGTTACTTTGGCAAACACCTGCACACGGTCGCTAGGAGGGAACCGAGTCCCATCTACCCAGGAGTGGTAGTTTGCTGGGTGGGTCGCTGAGGCAGTCCCTTTTTCAGCGGCCCATCTACTATACAAGGCAGCGAGTAGGCACACGGTGGGGTTTTGGTCCGTAGGCCCGAAGTACGGGAGAGCCGGACATAGCCCTCTCCCCTAACCTTGTGGCGAGAGGGTGTGCATCAGGCGCATTTACCCAGGTAATAAAAGTAATACATACAGGATAAATAAAGAATAAGAATGAAACGTCATCGGATGACGCCGAAACAATCCTATTAAGCATTTATGCTATAACGACGCATAACTTCTAATATATTTACTTACTCAAGGTAAATAATACAGCTTATTATAACGATATTTGCTCTTGGCATTACGTAAGATTACTCGTAATTTATTTCTTATGTTAATGGTGTAATTGAAGCACTTAGTCCCGTGAGCTGGAGTCATCAGCTCGCGGTACTGTTCAGCACTCGACGCACGCACGGGATACTGATCGCTACTGCTAATAGTTGCACGCACGATTCGCGCAATTAAATTAAACTTCCCCGGGAATACAGCGTAATAACTTCCATAATTCTATGATCCTGATATATCCCTCCCTTTCCTTTTGCCCTCCCTTTTATGCAATATTAAGTTCTATTTTATCTATTTAAAAAAAAAACTACTTCACTGACAATGAAACCTGTATCGTGGGGCACTTTACAAAGATGCGACTAACGGAACAACTATTTGCGAATCACACAAATTTTTGGCCCGTGTGGGATTCGAACCCACACTACTCGGCGTAGTGTTAATGGAGAGGCGAGTACTTAAAGTAATAGGCCATCTGTGCATTCAGCTGTACGCACGATCTGTGCAATTAAATTAGACTTACTGCTCAGCGAATAGAGCCTCGTGGCATGAGATTGTGTCTACTTTTATGGTCGATCAGGTCCCAGTTTCAATTCTTGGGGTGTATATACATATATTTCTATGATCCTGGCATATCCCTCCTGTTTCATTTAATACGGCATTCTATTCTATCTATATTAATATGATAAAGAGGCAAGATTTATATTTTTGTTTGTAAACAAAATAAAACTGAACACCCATCGACTAAATTTTAAATATTTCGCTTTTAAAAAGCTACTTTTATCCATAAATAAAGTAGGCTATATAACATCACGGTAAGAGCTACGAGAGCAGTGCAGTATAAACGTAAGTGAAACTGAAACTGGGGGCGACACTTAAACACTACCTACGTCTTTCGTATAGTGGGCTGCAGGTTCGATATTAGAAAATATAATTAAATTAAACTGACTGCTCCACGAATACTGCTTAGTAACACAATCGCTAATATTATATTTGTGTAAATTTTTCATTACAAACAAGCTAAAACGAATCTCCTGTGTATTATACAAATTAATTGTCCCATACGGGAAACAAAGCCACCATGCGTTGGCTATAGAGAAGTACCTACTTAAATACATCGTGCCGTTTTTACAGCTAATAAATAGGTCTACTATATTGTAACTGCCTTAACTGTTCTATAAGTTAGAGCATATTTCGTGCGATTTTGATGTCCCGGTTGCGATTCGAGTCGCCCACTGGTATTGGCTTTATGTGTTGAAGAATTCTTAGTAACATCAAGGAATCTGGGAACCTGTCCCTTAGATGGAAAGCGGCTGACACCGTATATAAATAGGACCTAAAATCAACTGGCGAAATGTGGAGTAATATACTTAAGCCCAAACCTACCCTTGGAGAATATAATGTACATAAATCTATATTTGAATCCAGGTTTAACGATTAATTACTTCTTATTGCTTACTCGTAGCATATAAGTTTTAAGTATAATGGAGAGTCACCATCATAAGTCTATAGTTAAAACGAATAAATACTTAATAATTCATGTACACGAGGAGTCAAGCTCGTCAAAAGATTAAAAATTCCAACCGACACATTCCACTTATAAAAACTTGACTCACAATCGTGAATAGCAAATTATATTATATTGTAATTTCAATCAGCAGTACGTTTACCATGAGTTGCTATTGAACACATTCCGATTAGTGAATATAAATTAAAATCATCATTATAATTAACTTATAATTGGCGGAGTAATCGCGTAACAGACATACAAAAAAAAACACTCGTATTGAGAACCTTCTCTTAAGTTAAAAATATCGCTAATTAGTAGTTAGCTACCTCTCACCTGAATGGCCCTTAAATCCTTCATTATTAACCTATGATTAACAGTTATAGCTGTAAGCTAAAGTAACTTAACTTTTATTCAACTAAGACTTAACGTTGAATAATGTTTATAACTGTGTATTTTTGAATTCTATTCATTGACAACCAATCGACCAATATTCGATTACTTGGTTAATTTTCGAATCATCGAATTTTCTTTATTGTTGCATTTGTCCATTGCTATTTGAAATAGTAGCTGACCATCCTTTTCATCGAAGGTCTTAGTGTCAGGGGCACATGTTAGTTTAAGTTTTTGTTATATTTGTAATTTTATGTAATTTATTTTAGTAAAATTAGCATTAATATAAGCGATTTGGTGTACACTGTAAGCTTATGCTTTATGAATAAATATATAAATAAATTATTCGCAAAGAGACCTATGACGAAATAAAAAAGCGAATGTCGTTAGACATCGTTTAACATAAGACAATAATTGCCACTTCTTTTTTCACATCTCTATTAACAGGTTCCGATAAATCACATATGATACATAACAATAGATTTTCTATTGTATCTATCACGGGACAGCGAATGGGTTAAATGTATATTGGCAGATAAAAATTTCTACTACGTGAGAGTTAGGCACCAGGTCTGTAAAACCTTTGGTATCTACCATCTTATTACCGCTATTACCCATTATATACTTGTATTTGATGACCAACACGAATGCACTTCTCTCGCTAAAAAGCTTTCGCCGTGTCCTCTATAATCTAGTCAAATGGAGTGCACAGCCGGTCATCGGTAAATGACGTAGCAACACCGGTAATGGCGGCCCGGCACTATAAAGTGCCACTCTGTCACTTATTTAGTGCCATTTAGAGTTATGTCACTTTGCCGAACAACGGTGTTCAGACTTCAGGCAAATGTGAAGTCATTTACTATATTCCAATGATTAGGTAACAGTATTGTTCTGTTATAATATGTGCTCGCCAACGGCCAATCTTGAAGCTCTGGTTTTGATACCTAGATCTGACAAGTGTCAAAAAGTTTTCTTTTTGTTAGTGTTTAGTAATAGCTCTTTAGTAAGACCAGTTGGGTAAAACAAACACAAAATATTTTCTGTAGACTTCTACTTGTCCCGTACGTTACAGGCAGCCTATGATGATGGGTGTGTTTATATCGTAGCTAAATCATAAAATTGAACAATTCATAATGTGGTCGACCATTACATGAAATGGTCGTATTTCATAAAATGGTCAGTTAAAACATGGTTAAAACTGACCACGTCGTTTAAACGTTTGATGATATGTCAGTCCATGTTTGGCCCTATCGTTAATGTAGGATTTTCATGATACATAAAAATAAAGTAAAATTCCAAATAAAGAAGAAACCTATTTCAAGTAGTTTTGTGTCGGAACGACACTTCACGTTTATCTTTAATTGGTGCATTATTATTAGCTTTTTATCATAATCATATCATTTTATCATAATTATTGTCTGCCGCCATGATGCATCCAGCATCACAAATACAAAACAATATCAGCGCCTCTAACGGAGAATCTAATTTACGATATGAGTACTAATGTTTGACGATATCATGAAGTACCTACCTAGCCGTCTGAACGCACGCTACTTAATGACAACAATTAATAGGTATGGACAAACATTAGTGACCATAATCGTAAAACGCTGACGATTCATTGATCTGGCCTGATTATATCATGATGTGGCATGTGAAATACCCGCTTTATGCCGCAGTAAACGATCAGCAAATTTATGAATAAAAGAACGTTTATATACCTAAGTTTAGTAACGCTACCAATTGGCCATATGAGGTAAGCTAACGCTTAGCTATATAAAAGAAATTCGCTTTATTCAGAATTAACATAGGTAATATGCCTATATTACTTCCAAACATTGTTATTTTTGAGGTTATTAATTACACAAAAATACAAACATCCCGATACGAGCGACAACAACGGAGCAGTAATCATAAAAGTGGGTGAAACCGCGGAGTCAACTAGTATATAAGTAATAGTGATATAAATAGAAAAATGAGGCACATTCTGATATGCATCCCTATAAAAAGTAGGTATACTCCATTTGGTTAGGTACTTAACGTGATGTGTCTTTTTATCTAAAAACTCAGTTTAAAAATAAAATGCTGTTAAAGATCAATGTAAATACAACAATAATGATTACTAAATCAATTGAACCGTTAGTTTAAGCAGTAGTTTATTTGTTCAATATGTGTTTGTATAAAAAGTCACATCAAGATTGTCAACCTTTAGTTAAGTACATAACCAAATGGAGTATAGGTAACCTACACACAGTATTCGTAACATTGAATGCGAAATGTTGTTTAAATAACAATATTAGAGGTTTATGCTTAGTTAAAAATTTAATGTATTGAAAATTACAATTATAAAGAAAATATACTAGATGGAAAAATAAATAACAACAAGGAGCATAAAAAATATATTAAAATCAAACTAGTATTGGAATTATTGTGACTGGGATGAGAGTGTGCTTTTGAATAAAGAATGTCTATAGCAGTAAGGAGCAGCAGCAAAAGCAGGTTCCAGATGTTGTCATATTCTCTGCCCATTCTCAGTTTATTTAAATTAAGAACGTAATTATTATGCCTATGTTGCTTTTTGTAGGTTATGTGGATTAATTTATTTATAGCGTACTTGACTAGTTTTCATGCATTGAAATTAAACACTTTATACGGATTTAGTCGCGTTGTTTATTTTACTTTAAAACACTATCATAATATCATGCACGTAAACATAAGACAATAGTTTTCTTGCAATATAGATTGTAATGTTTCTAACAAATTTTCATAACAGTCTTCTACTTTAGATAGGCTTAGTATTTTCGTCGCCCTATTTTACCACGGGGAATACAAAACAATATTATAAGGATTAACAAGTTAGAATGTTTGACGCGATGCCCAATAAATTTACCCGTGGTTCAATTGCTGCCGTTATAATTATTTATTTCCTATAGCTTTACTGTTGAAAGGGTTAGATATCTTAAAATCAAATAAGAATAATTCAGATTTCGTAGTAGGTATGTATATAGCCATATTTGTTTGATTAGACTGTGTGTAATATTGGATGTTGCATTTACAACTTAAGTATTTACTCTTTATTAAGCTGTCGTATAACCGGCTCCACGAAAAACTTCACTACTGAGAGAGCTTAAACAAACGTGCATCATTTTAATGATAATTATGGTCTTACACTTTAAACCAGCCTATTTTTTACTTAGGTACCGTGTCCGGTTTGCATTTGCAATCGTGAATCGTACGTCTGGACGAAGTACGGCGGCCGTAGGAGTTGATATCTTACGATAATAGACCGGATTCCTACGTAACAACCTAGCTTTGTACCTATCCCTAGCACCTTATAAATGCGTATTGATAGATAGTTACCGTTTATCCCACGACACAAATACTGGGGCATCGAACTGCTCCCGGTCAACGCACTGGCATTTATCTTTTCATCCTGCATCAGCCTGCAGTCTGGGCTGCAACAGCCCTCGGTTAAACCGGGCTGTTTTGTGGCGCACTCGTTCCTATAGTTCCACTTACACTGGACACAGACACACACACACGTACTTACACAAGTACACACAGATCTCGTCACTCGCGGCCGCGAATTTCGGCGGTTGTGATTCAAACATCGAACACAAACACACGTCGTTCGTGAGCGAGCAGCGCGCGCGCACTGGCCGTGGAGCGCCCCTCGCCCCGCCCGCGCACAACCTGCTTCAAGCTTTTTGCGTTAAAAGCTCCACAGATAAAAGTAAAATGATTGCGCTCCCACGACGCAAACGCAACCGGGCGCATACTGCGCTGCAATTAATAAGAACAGCTTTAAATTCTACCTCATTTCTGTGTCAGTCTCCGGTTAGAGTCTAAGTATATTATCACACGTATGGCACGTTGATAAAGAAAGTGATTCTGAATTGGATATGTAGAGTAAATATTGTGCATATAGTAAGTACTAATGGCCTACATAATTAAACTATATACCTAGGTGTGAGCCCATTTTAAGAAAATCCTCTCCTTTTATAATTACTTGTTTTTGAGGCTGAACTGTGTACACTGGTAGTGTTATGGTTTGTAAAAAATACAAGCATTTAGATAGAAGCGTGCTTTATTCAAATACATTGCTTAAATTATTATCATTTTTCTACAAAGTTCAAAATGAGGTAAACCTCGCTTTACTGTAACTAACTGTAGTTCGACTAGGAAAGTACACAACTGAGTCTTGCAGTCAAATGGCTTATTTTTTATTTATTGGCGTTGGTAGTATTCCTAGGCTGCCTAAAGAGGCGCTGTACTCTCAGGAAGTTCTTTTTATTGTTATAAAAAGAACTTTGCGGCTTCGTGCGTTTGGTACCCATAATATTACAAGCGTTCATAGGCTACATTAATGACTTCCCATCAAGGAGACCGTATGCTTGTATGCCACCTTAGCAATCAAAATAAAGCCGATCTCTAACGAACGACCAACGAACAGTGAGAAAGAAGTTCACATCAATAAACTCATCATATTGCGCGATCTCATCCCAGTCCCGACATAGACGATCGCTAGTCCAATTCAAATGCATTACACAAGATAAACATGCCATACAGATGATTTACAACCCTTCAAACCCTGCAATATCACATGCATACATTACAAAATTGATTCAATCTAAGCTAAACGGTATCTGCATAGACCTCGATGATTTATACTTTCCTTTGTGTGATGGATCTGGGAGGTGGAAGACCTTAATGGGGTAGGCAGTAATATCAGGCGATTATAAAGTCACTGCTTGTAAGGACCACATACCTACTTACATTAAAGTTTATTTTTGCATTCTAAGAAAGCAATTTTATTTTAATACCTCTCATATTATCTTTTTATTTTTGTATTCTTAGATAGCCATTTATTTTGATACTAGCATTAGCCCGCGGCTTTGTTCGAGAACAATACTTTTTCTGGATGAAAGGTATCCAATGTCATTTTCTGTATCCATGACAACGTGTATGCGAAATTTAATGATGACCGGTCGAGTAATTAAAGCTTGAGAGCATAACAAACAAGTTGTACGTTTATAATTATAATATAAGTTAGGATTCCATATAAACCGAGCTAAGTACTTATTACTTTAATTTAAATCGACTAGGTATAATATAAATAACTAGATTATGCGCGTAGCTTAGACTTACAATATAAATAAGTAGATTATGCGCGTGACTTAGTCGGCATGGACTTAATTAAAGACTTAGTGGACAGTTTGACTGCAACGTCATTTGTGCGAATCAATCTATGCACCATCATTTTGGTTCTACTGAACGGAATTAGATTAAACCTGGTTTCAATTTTAAGTAGAACCAACTTAATTGCAAATCACATCAAAATCTATAGTGGTTTTTTTGTGAGGCTCTGACAACCAAACAAACAGGCTTGAAAAATATGGAGATCTTTTTACAGTAAATGAGGTTTGTTTTATTTTGTTTTATTTCTTGAAGCTTATTGTCCTTTCATATTGGTCTGTTTCTGTACAATTGGCCGAAAATAGTGACCTAAATCGTATATACAAAATACTTTTTTTTTACATATCCTTACCTCAAAAGTTCTCGCTTCCTACCAAAATGACTATATTCGTCATAGACTTCTATAGAATTATATTATCTGTGGTCATAGCAATAAGAAAGACAAGATATAACGATGTTTACTTTCATTGTTAAAGCGGGGTATCATCATATTTGTATTAAATTTATATAGTTATAACACACACATAACTTCGAAAAGTCAGATATGCGTGCTTGGGACAGAAAACCAGACTTCTGCGAGGCAGTCCCATCGTTCGATATTGCGTTCTTAAATGTCTTGGAATACGCCAATTGCCATCGCTCAAACACAGCATAGCGATTTACAGAAACGCTTTTGCTACAAGGCATTTCCAAATAATACTTTCTACAATTTGCTCTATCCGAAAACTACGGTTACGGTATAACTTATCGTCGTTTTGGAAAACATTTATTATATTTGTTTTTAAAAAACTACGCCCGATGAAGGAGAACAAGGAACATCCAGACTCGGAACAACCATTTGTGTATCACACAATTTTTGATCCGTCTGGGTATCTAACCCACAATACTCGGCGCCGTGGCAGTTGTGAGGTGACCACTTAAACCATTTTAACCACACCATTCGTTCAGTATTTTTTTAAACGTACCTATTAATAAATCAATCTATCTGTCTTTTATCTTAATACGTATAACACGTACAAATCAGAAATCTAGTAACACTGCCTGATTAGGCAATCAAACCCGATTCTTCATGCACATTACTCGTATTCTCTAATTATCGCCATCAAGTGCATTTTTATAAATAAAGCAAACAATAAAATAAATGTATACTAATATTATAAAGTTGAAGAGTTTGTTTGTTTGGTTGGTTGAACGCGCTAATCTCAGGAACTACTGAGTCGAATTGAAAAATTATTTTGTGTGTTGGATAGGCCATTTATCGAGGAAGGCTATAGGCTATATAACATCACGCTGCGACTAATAGGAGCAGAGCATCAATGAAAAATATTGCAAAAACGGAGAAAATTCTCTTATGTGAAGAAGACGAAATTGTGCGGATCAGCTAGTAATTTAAAAATATTAATTTATATTACTGTTTATTATTTTGTTTATACATGTACAGCCATAAACTGCCAACAGTTGGGTACGGTCATCTTCTTAAAGTGAAAAGCGTTAAGCCATAGTCCACCACGCTGGCCCAGTGTGGGTTGGCAGACTTCACATATCTTCGAGAAGATTATTTCGAAAAGTCAGAGGTGGCCTTGGGAACGAATTCGAAACCTCTGCGTGCCAGCCCGACGCCCAATCAGTTGTGCGTTTTAGTTGAACCTCGGGTTAACAACTTTCTTACTTAAGTGAGTACGCTTTACTTAAGTAAAGTAAAAGATCTCCCACCAGGCTATCGGAATAATATAAAACACTAGCGACCCGCCCCCTCTTCGCACGGGTACTACAAAACCCTAACAAATTATACACCAAAACCTTTCTCATGAATCACTCTGTCTATTGGTGAAAACCGCATGAAAATCCGTTTAGCAGTTTTTGAGTTTATCGCGAACAGAAAGACACGCGGCGAAGGACTTTGTTTAAGGGATTAAATAATTATAATGACCATCAAAAATACTAATTGCACTGCAAATATTGCACAGCATAACGAGCACCTATACGCCTCAACTCACTGCATTCCGTCTCGGAAGGGTTAGGTTCCTTCTTAAACCCACCCAAAAATAGGAGCCCCGCAAAGCAGGGCTCCGTTGACTGATCTCTTTAAATATATTTTGCTGTGCAATTAGTATTTTAGATAAGCATATTTTGCTGTGCAATTAGTATTTTTTTGCTGTACAGTTAAATACTACCCTTTGTTTTATAATATATAGTGATAGTGATGATAAATGACTCGTCGAAATTTGTAATAAGCAGTTTTCATACAAATCTTAATGTAATTTAATTAATGCGTATCTTCGCATCTGAGAGGCGCCTCTATTTCTCTTATTAATCAGCGATGTCGGAACATCGTCCGATGTATCCGACAGATAAACTGGCTCGGAGGCTACGCGCCGCGTCTCTGTCAAATGGCCGGCGATATTTACTAGATTGAGATGAGATAAACGGGTGATAGTTGTGACGTTGGAATGAGCCTCTTCTTAGGTAGCAATGTAGTGCCATTATGACTGCTGATTCATTTATGGTTTCATTGATTCTGTGGTGTTTGAGATGAGAGATGATAAGTTCTCGGATTCGATTGAAATTAAATCACTTTATACGGATATTACGGATGTTCACATGAAAATGGCTGCTGAGAAGCAACCGAAACGGAAAGTGTAACCGTAAATCTAAATAGTTTTAATAATTTAAATAGCTTAAATTGTAGTAAAGTTCAATGATAGCTATGTGATAGGTCAAAATTATGTAAAAAGTGTTTTAAAATAAGCAACGCGGCAAAATCCGTAAAAAGTAATTAAATTTCAATTTATAACATTCGCTCAAATTATGTAAGTAAATCAGTCTCAGGTTCGATTTTAGATCAAATTTATTTGGGCCACAAATTCTTATTATTCTTGTTAACCTCTAGCTAAGCGAAATGCTTGTGTTAAGAGCAGATTGATATCGGTGGGGATCGAACCCATGGCCTCTGAATAGCAAGTTCGATAGCTCAACCTCAAGCTTACGTCACTTCGTAAATATTGAATCTGCTATGAAATTATAAGTTGCAGTATGTGGTCTTGAAATGTGTCTGCTAGACGGCAATAAGCTCACCTCCTAAAACGTGGTAATATAGTTGGCTAAATATGGCTGTAATACAATTCTGCCTGTCCTTTCGGGGTTATAGGGGTGAGACTATGTAGGTATAAGTAAATATTTTAGCGGAAGTTGGGAGAGAACTATTTTGTATATAGTAGTGGACTACAATATGATTGATTATTAAATTTTCTCATATAATTATTACGAGGAGGCCTCATGGTAAACGGTTACCTCATGGGCGCCTGCAAAATGTTATCTACATACTATGTACATAATATATCTGTGCTTATTTTGTAAACAGGAAAGATTTGTTATTTGCTTGTTTGTTTGTAAATATTTAACTCAAAAACTATTCATTCGATTTAAAACATTCCTTAGAAGGCTATAAAACCATCAAGCAACATAGGCTATATTTTACTAGCCTATAACCTACTCGCTGCCTTGTATACTAACATAACCTAAGGTAACCTACAATTACGCGAGCGAAACCGTGGGCAAAAGCTAGTCAAAGAATATAAAACAAATGGAAATAAATTGACTTTTGGGTTAAATTAGGTAGATGTATTAGAGTTTTAATTTGTTTACATCTGCGCTAAAATACTTAGGCTAAAAACTTGAGTACGCGCTCTCAATACTTTACATATAATATATATACCTAATAATAATATTGTATCACATACACACACCATCATCTAGCTCAAACTAAGCAGAGCTTGTACTATGGGTAAATGGATAAACATACATATATACTTTTTTTCGTAAATACATACATAGAAACACCCAGACCAAGACAAACATCATGTTCATGCACACAAATGTTATAAATGTATTGTTATATCTATTAACATTATGCATGAGTTGATCTCGGTATGCCGCATACGTTGTATTCACTATCAGCCAGTTCTAATTTGTCAAATAGATAACTTAATATTCAAAGAGTAGCTGTTAATTGTGTGATGTCACCTCCACACAATACACAAAGAGATGAATAATGAGTCACTATCAAACGGGGACGAACGCACAAGTGCCGCTCTAATAGTCAACCATTGCTTTGTGTGGCGACACTGACACCATACCGGTGTCTATTGTGCTATCAGCTCAGTGGCGAAGTATGCAGGTGGACCACGAATATATGGAGTTATGACAAATTTCGTTTACGTATGAAACACGCGAGGTATGATTACCAATATTCTGTACACTACCTCTCTCTCTCCTTTTTGCTGTTTATCCCACACGGTGGCAGTAAGGCTTCTATTTTTCTTCTTTAATTTTTTATATTACCAAAGTGGCTAATAAGCTTACCACTTTGTGGTAAACTGTTACCGTAGCCTGTTCGTACTTGGAACAATTGTTTTACTCCTGTGCTGCAAGACCCTCAAAAATAAGTCGTATTGCTGACACGTGTCATAAAGCACACTGTTTTCAGCACGCCTGCTCAAAGTTTCTGAAAACCCTATTTACCGCGAGAACATCAAACAAGATTGATCTTCTGTAGGGCGGCAAGTCTCGCTGAAACTTGTGAAATGATTGACTCGTGAAATGAATGATGATGGATGGCGAAGTGGTTTAAGTGGCCACTCCGCCATTGTCACTACGTCGACTGTTGAGCGGCGATCCTCACACGTATCAAAAATGTTTGTATTGTGAATCTGGGTGTTCTTTGAGCCCGTTGTTTGAATGCTGTTAGGGTCCCCCGCGACACAGAATTCATAAAGCGAAAGTTGTCTTTTATAAATAACAAAACATAAGACTGACTGGAGTCTGGCTCTTCTCTTTTAAAGGGAAATGCAAGTATTTCTCTTATTTATGTAAACGTTTAAGAAATCTTGAGTTTACGTAAAGCTTTTGCTGTACCTTACCACTCATAAATATATAGTTTCTGATCAGCTTGTGAATTCGTTCTACTGTGCAGGTACATGCGTTAACCATACAAATCTGGTAGAATCGTACGGAGGTATTGCTGCTCCACAATGAATATGTTGTATGAATTGGAATGCTGCCAGAATGCAGTAATCATGAACATTCTATGGCACCGCTTTGTGCAATGTTATGTTTATTGAACTAAGGTAGAATGAATTCAATAAGGCATTCATTTGAAATACTTAACAACCACTTTCACTTTCTTAGCTAATTGATTGCAGTAGAAAAACATTTATTCGCAACGGTTTTCCGAGACTGGATACTCCTTGTGTCCGTTCTTTGAATGTTTGTAAAGTTCCCTTGCGATAAAAGCTTTTAATAAAAAAACATATTCTTGCTTTTGTGAGGCGCAAGTGTATAGACACGCCTGCGGTGTATTAAACTCACATTACCTATGGTTTAGTACTTAATAAAAAAGGTACCAAAGCCTGTTGTCGTCTCTTTGAATTCCACAACAGGGAATTCTTGACAATAGTTGATTTTATTTTATTTGCTATTAAAGACAATAAATGTGGATGTATTGATTTTGCCTCAATCTGGAATCAAAGCACACTAATGCCGTATGCTAGTTAACCACCTTAATGATGATTGCACGTATGGCGCTGCAAGCAAGCATTCGCCTCGCTACTGCCGTCCTACTAAGTGTTGTGGGATCGAATCCCACAAGGGTCAAAAAAGTCGACCCGGCCATCGAACCCGGGGCGTCATGCAGAAGTACCATTAACTACTGCTGCACCACCAGGACAGTCCTTATATAAAAAAGCAAAGTAAAACTCACCTATCATCTTTTAGAATACCGTCAACATTTTACTCGAAAGTAGTCAAGTTCCTAACTAATGATAATATAAGTACCAGCTGACCCGCGCAACTTCGTCTGCTTCATATAAGATAAGAGAATTTACCCCGTTTTTGCAACATTTTTTATTACTGCTCCGCTCCAATTGGTCGTAGCGTGATGTTGTATAGCCTATAGCCTTCCTCGATAAATGGGCTATCCAACACTAAAATATTTTTTCAATTCGAACCAGTAGTTTCTGAGATTAGCGCATTCAAGCAAACAAACTCTTCAGCTTTATAATATTAGTATAGATATACAAATGTGAGTTTGTTTGTTTATTAGTTTGTTACGCTTTCTCACCTTAACTACTAGACCGATCATCATGCAATTTTGCATACTCGTTGTCAGTGGTACAGAACAGGATTTTTCATCCAAAAAAAGTAGGTACTGTTCCCAAGAGATAGAAAAAATCTAAGTTAAGGCGAGCGAAACTACTTGTAACTAATACTAATATGTATTCTGTGTTTGTACCTATGTAGGTACAAGTACAAATATATTCAATTGTTTTACCTGGTTGTTTAGTCAGTCTATCTTCAGGACAAATTGACTGCCTTTACGCACCTCAGCACAGTTAATGTCCAAAGAAAACCGACAACGGACAAAAAACAACAAAAGCATATTATACAAAGGGATATGTGATATTGGAAACAAACATGGACGGCATTTTTTGTCTTCAAATATAATATATTCTGAACACATCACATCATTTGTTACACAAAATTCGTTTCATACCTATCTATTATTTCTTAACTGCTTCGGCAACGGCGGTGAATGCGATTGCAATGCACGAGGTCTCGCATTCGAATTCCAGATCGAACCAACAAAAAGTTATTAGGTTTTTCTGTACCTAAAGAGATTCTCAATAGCTGGCTAGAGTTAATTAATAAGCAAGTAAAGGTGTTGGTCCAGGGCCTGATCACTCTCTAGTTGTGTTAGATTGCTACCTATCAGACTATAAGGGTGAGGACATAGAATGCACTTGTGTTTTCGCACCCACATGCGTATTAAGTTTTTTTTTCTTTTTATCGTTTCGGTTGGCAAACGAGCAGACGGATCGCCTGATGGTAAGCGATTACCGCCGCCTATGGACACCCGCAACCCCAAAGGAGTTACAAGTGCGTTGCCAGCCCTTTAAAAAGGAATGAAGGAGGGAAAGGATAAAGGAAAGGATAGGAAAAGGATCGGGGTAACTAGGCCTCCGGCTCTCTCACTCACCAATACGAAACGCAACAGTACGGGTACCGTTACTTCACGCCGGTATTCTGTGAGAGGGTAGTACTACCCCGGTCGATCCGGCCCATTCATGTTGATACCAACGAGGATCTACTACCAATGTAATGTAAGTCTCGGTTAAGATATGTCGCTGTGATATAAATTCAGTCTGAAGAGCTTTACTACTCGTATATAATACATAGAATTGATAAGAGT